>CM059567.1:20938958-22426884 GCA_030386875.1 Morinoia aosen | reverse complement strand
AATTGAATTAATTCAACACTACACTTTCTCACACTAGCCAGCCAATAGATTTCCATGAAATTTGAAGACTCTTCATGGATGACGCAATAAATGCTCTCCGCCAAAGCCATTAAATATGAACTACTGAGTCGATACGTAAAACAACACCTAAACTACACTTCAATTTCCACAGGTAGATCACAAGTGTAGCTGGAGATAAAAACACTATATAAAACCCCACCTAACTAGGGTCGAAATATCGATACTGGGTCATACGATGCATGATGGAAGCCAAGAGACTCGACAAATAGAAACGACAATCCTAACCGAAGCTTTAAAACAAATACCCAAAAACGGAGTACGTTAATAGGGATTTAGAGAACTGAATGGCACGCTAATTTCAAATTCCGCTCACGGCGATCGTGAAGTACGACGAGACGTGCAAAATCGTAACCTCGCGCACACAACTAACAGCAAGGGACTGGAGCTACACACTTGGTTGGTAAGACTACTCCAGCTTACAGCTGCTACCCCAGTTCGGTAGGGTAGGGGTGGCCGGACCGCCACACCCCCAATATCGGCTGCGATAAACTCTCCCTGGAACCTGGCGAACGCTGCGTCATGGAACACAGCAAAAAAGCTGGGAAAGCAAACGTTGTACAGTCAACAACGAACGTGGTGCGCTATACCCGTGGAAAATTTTATACGAGGTGTCTCACGTAAAATTCCATTCCACTTTGGCTCGTAGGACAAAGAATTTGAATATTGATGAGTGAGTTGACGTGACTTCAATACGAGCAATAAACGATTGACCAAGGAAAAACACGCTGAATCGCCGGAATATTCCCCGACTGTTTCCGCGATAAGGTTTCTTCTCCGACTAGTCTCACGGTCAAACTTTCAGTCAAAATGTTATCTGCGATCAATAACTTTACATGAAAAGATACCAATGATAATCTGATAATTAATTATCTGAACAACAGAGTAATGAACTACAGGAACATATTTCCTTTAATAGTATTTTAACGAGTTTATTACCGAATACAAGCCTAACATGTGGGTTCACTGTCATTATTTCGGTGATACTTCGTAAATCAGTTTCACAGATACAATTATTCTGTCGCAGGATTAAATTTGACAGGAAACAATTGGCTTACCATTCGTTTTGGCCAACGCTGTACTCGGCCACCACGAAGAAATGATCTAGAAATGTCCATAAAAAAGATAATCGGCTCCCACCATCAGCCTATGGGCGGAAACTTGTGGAATGTTCACTGAGAATCTGAAATTGGCTGACATGGGAACCATTGAATTGTAGCACAAGGAAGTAGAATAATCCTTATTCTAGTAGTTTAAATGTATACCTATTTTTCAAAAAAAAAAACTTAACGAAATGGAATTTAAATTGTGCCCAGATTTACGTTGACAACTTGAATTAAGTACAATTGATCGAATTGAATGGTTAATCAATTTTCATCATAATTGAATGATCCAGAATGATTTAATGTTGCAGTCAATCGCGCTGTGCAAATTCACTGAGAGTATGTACAAAATGGTTTGTTTTGAGTATTGAAGATAGCTTATGTAATTTGGATAGAGCTTATGTATTATAAGAGCTTCTTGAGAGCGATTGAAATTTTTCAAGAGCTCAAAAAATTTTAATAAAAAAATTCCTGACAGCTACAAAAACCCAAATCAAACTCTATTAAAACTCAGATCAAAGTCTATTAAAACTCAGATCAAAATCTATTAAAACCTAGATCAAATTTCATTAAAAAGCAGATCAAAGTCTATCAAAACCCATATCAAAACCTTTTAAAATTTAGATCAAATGCTATTAAAATCCAGTTCAATATCTATGTACAAAACAAATGAATAAATATTGGATTTTAAAACACTCGAAAAATACCCCGTATAGAAACGAAAGGAGCAATTACTTCAAAAAACTGAAACCTCGGGCGCCATATCTCACCAGAATTCCAATGACTGGATTGTTAAAAGAAGGTGCCCCGGCGCCAGGCTGGAAAATTCCACTTGCCTGTAAAGTTCAGTCCTGAAGGGGGAGAGCCGATATAAATCGTGCTCGAGTGTCGTTTCTTGCGCACGGCTACAGTTCAAAGAATGGAACTCAACGAGGAACAAGTGGTACACTAAAATTTTATTTCCGTCCCTCTCAGTTTTTCTGCCAAGCGAAAGTTTCACACCAGAACGAGACACAAATTAAATACTGATTTAGGTGCTATTATTTTTGAAATTGGGCTGCACCAAAGGTTACATTTTAGCGTAATTCTAAGATCGTGAATGTTATTCAGTGCCTTAATAATAAAATTGTGGCATATTCGTACAGAAACGTGGCTCTGAAAACTAAGAGAACTCCTAAAGATTTTATGAGCTTTGCTGATACAGGTAAGTTGGCTGACTACAACACTGGTTGAGATTTGCACGTATCTCCTATGCCTTTCACACAAAAATTGATTTTTTAATCATGTTATTTAAATACAACGTTAGTTAACGGATTCAATTTTCCCGGGCCTAGAATTATGTCGTTATTTAAACTACAGTCCAAGACTCAAGAGTCTTGAAACAAAATTAGAGTTTATTTCATTACTTCAGAGGAGGTTTATCGAGAATACCAAGGGAGCTCGATGAAGTCTGATTCGCATAAAATATCGTATTGTCACAGGTTGAAGTACCCTATCCAATAAACGCATAGCAAAAGAAACACTCATATTTTTCAAGTCTAATTGTGTCATAAACCATCATATTTGTCCATTCAAGATTGATATTTTTTCGATTTCTTGTTATTTTTGACCATGTTTAGTGTCAGAGCATGGCAAGAGTGTGAGTTGACACCAGCCTCGTCACGATTTCCGATTTTCTTGTGTCGTGCGAAATTCTTTTTCTAAATTAGCAAATTTTCCAAGTGTTTATTCACTACCAAGCTCAGGATATGACGAAAATTGAGATGATAATTTTTCTGCAGCCTGCATAATTTGAAAGTTCATTGCTCTCACGAGACAGCACGCAAGGAACGTAACTTTTCAGCAACCAAATTATTCAATGTAAGATAACCTCATCCGGAGATACCGCAAAATAGCCTGTTTTTACGGTACCCATATGAAAAATAGTGAAATCTTTTTAAAAAAATAGCAGCCATGCAACCCTTAATCATCAATTCAGAGTTGGAAACACTGAAAGGCTCCCGAATCTGTGTACAGTTCGTGCGTAACAAACCTAGCACTAGAGGAAGCCGGTACACTGCTGCTCTAAAAACAGAAGGTAAATCGGCCAGCCGCAGCTCTACATCGTGTAGGTAGGATCAAGTCCGGAAATTGGAGCTCTAAGCCGTGCGTATGTTCAGTATACATATTCGCGAAGTACAACCAAATGTGAGCATAAAATAAATACAAACAATCACAGCGTAAACTCGATTGTCATCAATTGCAATTTTTTCACGACAACAAACGCGATCAAATTCTCAATTAGAATTTAACACTGGATAATTACTTAATTACGATAAATTGTTTGTGTTTTTGGCGGTAATAGCAAGCACCTTTGGACAAAAACTGTTGAGCTCAACATTACTGATGAGTTGATCAAATATAATAAAGCCTCCATGAAGATTGTGATACATGAGATATGTCCTCAAGAGGACAGGCAAGAGCCAGTAAAATTTGACTCGCATTCAAGCAGCATATTAATCGAAGTGCAATCTTCACGTTACTTAGGATGCGCAGCATCAGATTAAATGGGTAATAAATATTTGATAAATGAACACTTCATTGATAACCTAGATCATGTTGTAGTTCTATAACTAAGAAGCAACACAATCTAAAGTGGTTCAGACACACGAACCAAGGAATATCCTCCCGTCGATGGTCGATGATGTAACGATTGAAGCATTTTTGGAACGCATCAAAATTTGCCTCGGTAGTCTTGACCACTTTTAGTGTTAATTCATTTTAACATTTCTGGTGATTTTATTAATAATTTTTCGGAATTTGGGCTATATGTAAAAGAATACAACTAAACACAGAACAAATAAAGATGTTTTACACATTATCAAGTAGCACATCATAAGGAAGGGATTTACTCGTATGAATACTAGGTATTTAATGTAAAATTTTAAAAAGCTTCATTTGTCTGTCCATGCACTTCTAATGATGAAACAGTGGAAGATCTTTAGAAATTTTTACTCAATCACAACACTGAAACACGAACTTCTTCGTACTGGCCTGCATAGCGTTCGCATCCCGTCAAAATTAGCAATTTCCAATAATATTATATCTGATTTATAAAATACGTAAATCACATAATTAGGCTGGTAACAACAAGACATAGAAATTCTTTGCCCACTTGAGCAACTCAAAGTGAGTGATTTTCGTTTCTATAACACAACCCACATACAGTACTTCTTGCATTTCTAATTTATTCATTCGCAAATAAACACAAAATAAAGTTACCTTTTCTAATGAAACCCGTGAAAGTTTCGTATATATCTACGAGGAAGTGAGCCCGTATCACAGATACGGTCATCAAGTTTTCAATACATGCGAGTCAAACGTTTCGACGCCAACAGACAAAAAATTTGTACACATGTATACAGATATATCGATATTTATGCAAACACACGACAGATACTTGTATGTTGGGTGAGTAAGCAATTTTATTTCAAGGATTCTTTTAAGAATGTCTTCTAAGACTCATAATTTGAATACAAAAATCACTGAGAAAAAAAGTGGGAACGCATAATTTCACGGTGTTACAGCCTTGATAAGAGACGTATATTTGTGGATGCGTCTCATCTCAAGAGGTAGCTTGGCCTAAATATGTATTCTGAAGGCGGTCGTATGCGCTAAATTTATGCATGTGAAAAATTGTTCGTTACTCATGGTAGTTGTGGGCCAATGTTAGTAATAGAGACTCAAAATATTTGTCTAATTGATGACCGTATAAAAAACTTCTGTTCGCAAGTTCTGTCTTCTACGTTTACTTTTATTTGGGAGAAAATGCTATTTTTATTATTCAAAAGATAACAAAGACTAAAGATTCTTGTTTCATGGATATCAGTCTGAAAATTTCTTTTAACAAGTTCTGTATTTTACAAGTACTTATACTAGAGCTTGAAAAAGCAAATTTATTTGATTAAATTTGGTAATCTATCCACGTGGCAACAGCGCTCGTTGAAAGGTCACAACACGATTCACATCTAACAATTCCATTATTCCAAAATAGAGATTACTTGGAAAATATGTTTGCAAAACAACATACAAATTTAATAGTTGTGTATTAAAAAAGAATGATAGATCTCCTTCCATAATATGTTAAAACATGCCTGCAAACATGCTAACTGGACCTCAAGGTGCAGATTTAGCAATAAGGAAAATCGCTCGAGAATATTAAAAAAAGTGCCCAAGTCCACAGCATGGGAGTAAACATTGTCTCGAAGTAAAGATAACAATCCAACGTGTAATCAGAACCACGAGGTATAAATGTACTACTACAGGAGTGCTAAAATTCAACACAAAATCTTTAATTTCAGCTGTCTTGAAGGACGAACATCATGGTTTGCAACACCGCGCCCGGAAGGTCTAAAAATTGCATGGACACTTTTTGCATATGGATGCCAATTTGGCCTTTTTCATGGGCAAACCCATGAAGTTTAGGCATGTTTCAAATCAAATTTGAACCCAAAGACCATTCGGCATCAGGCAATAAACTAGCTCATTCCACGTGTTACACTGCTCTGCTGTGGCAATAACTTCACGTACAAATTAAAACTAAAACTCGCAGTCTTTGGCCGGAAAGATGCCAATCTGGTAAGACTTTTTTGCCAGCACCAAAGGGTGACACGACGCAGAGCACTTGAGCGCCGCGTCCGACCTAAGGTCGCCCTCATTTGAATGCTAAACACATTACAAGAACGCCAGGACCTTCGGCGCCCATCGTAGTGGCGGCCACAAGACAATTCCGAAGGTTCTTGCTAGAGTAACTAAATATATTTTTCTGAAACATTTCCATGCAAAGCAGAAGAAAGTTACGATGTGCTCAGAGATACTGTATTCTTTGCATGGCGCCCGTCGTTAAATTAAAGCAAAGTTACGCTTTTTTGTTAGATATGTGAGGAGGTATTTCAGATATCACTAACTTGCCGGTTCCGCTTTCACAATTTTCAATTGCATGACTCAACGACTAAGGTTCTTGTGTTATGATAGCCGTAATGTTAAGGTTCAAAGGATTATGCGTACGAATGAATTTTATTAGGACACGTGGATAATTTCGTGTTCCTCTACAATTGTGTAGAGTTTATTCAAGCAGATAAAATCAAAGCCAATTCATTCTTTTGTAATTCAGATCCTATATCGTTTTGCACTGTAAGTACTTTCTTACAAACCGATTGCACCTACCAATTAAGAAACGATCAAATCTGTGATTTTTCCTAAACGAAAAACTTTCTAGAAAAGTTCAATCATGCACAATACCGCAGTATTTACAATCTGATACTCATAGTAACATCTCTGTTGATTATCACCTGTATAAGTCATTCCTCTTGGCAGAATGAATATTTAAACTTCATTTGTTGATTGAGGCTGTACGTGACTATAACTGAGGCCCTCCACCTTTAGCCATCTCTTTTTAAACAATGTAAATGAGAGGTGATTTTAACGCCTTTCAGTTTTCCTTTCCTTCCTTTTCTCTGGGTAACCTCGGAGTGCAAAATTTTGATCAGTAACACTAGTGAGGATTTTCTAATTGTGCTGTTATAATTCAATTCTTAAATCTGACACGCATAAACCATTTGCAGAAGAACGTGGAATCTGAAGGCCTTGCTGTGTAAAAAATTGGATTCGAATGAGCTATTAGCTTCCTCAACATCAGCATGAGAAAGGGACACATCTTAATTCATCGCTTATACGACATCTATTTCACGTTAACATGTGTTATTAGCATCCCGTGTGTGTTCTGAGCCTCATGCTCCAGTTTAATTAACCGTGCAATGTTGCTTTGGTGTAGAGCAAGGTTACACTGGCTGTGGTCCTCGCACATGTGTTAGATTGAATAACCTAATTGAATTGAAAATCTCCTTTCGCTGACTGCTATCCTGATGTAATAGGTGATCACAACTGATTGCTTGATCACTTGCGCAACAGAAAACCCCTTCTCCCAAGAATAATTTGTTGTTCAGGTAAGTAGTTGACTCATCTGCAGGAATGTGTAGTTGACTCATCTGCAGGAATGTGTAGTTGATTCATCTACAGATTTTAAGTGAAATCAACACAAGATAACAGAAATTTTAAGGAAATTTGTCCCTCGTCTTCACACATTTTGACTTGAAAAAAAATTAAAAATACGATATTAATTTTTAATTACAGTTTTTTAATAATGTGATTTTATCGTTAAAATAATTTTTAAATTTCTCATTCATTTCTATCTGTGATTTAAATTACGCAACGTGAAAGGACACAACCTGATATCATTGTAAAGCACAAAGTTCTTTATTTTTAAACACTCTGGGATCAGATCTGAGAGACGGTAAATCATGAAGTAAGCGAATCCCAAAAAAGAAGTGAAGCCAACGAAAAAGTACCATTCAGCTCAAGTGTATGAGGCCCCACAAATCGCTCTTGAATTAAATTGACCCTCCGCAGCCGACGCTCCTGCTCACGTACCACAAATTAAACCCAGTCCTGGAGCAACAGTTTGCATGGAGGATGAGAAGAAGCCCACTTTCAACACCATACGTTCAATGCATCACTTTAACCTGCCGAAGCGTAAGAATAACGCTCATGTGATGGTCTTCCTCATATCATTCAACACTATGTTTTCTTCAGGAATTATTAGTAATGTGAGAGAGCCGAAATTCACCCTAGAAATACATCAATTACACCACTTTTGACATACAAAGAGGAAAAAAAATACCTGCACTCACTCGTTGACGTTTCATCCTTAATTTCATAATCTACTACAATGATCCTAAATAATGGCGATGTACGATTAATTTTTCCCGGAATAGAGTTCGATATGAAGCGCTGGTAGAAAAACAAAAATGCCTCTAAAGTTCGAAGAAATTTGGACGAAGTTTTATATGAAACTAGCGATAAGCCGTTGGCCACATTAAAAAAAGTAAGTTACAAGTGTGTGAAACTGCTCGAAATTTTCAAATTCAACCAAAATGAACTACAGCTCGACATTGCCGGAGAAATTGTTCAAAGTTTTTCCACCAGTGTTACAAAAAAGAGAACCAGTTTGGACGTCTGCACACAATTAAGTAGATGTTAATAAACTAGAATACGTGAGTGAAACAAATGTGTTCTTACAAGTCATAGAGTTATCTTATCTTGAATCTAACATCATGGGCTTTAATTTGACCCATAAAACTATTTCTACGACAAAAACTTTGGATGAAGAAAAATGTATGAGTAGAGGTTACCTATAGCGCCAGTACATTTCTCTGCTACATTCTGTGTGTAAAAATAAAAACTAGGTTAAAAATAGTTGCTTCATAAGTCTGTAAATTAACATCACAATCCATAAGTTTTCTAATTTTTTTTTAATTAAAATGACAATTTTTATTTCCAATATTTAATTACTAGGAATCTTTCAATAACACATTACGAAAGAATCGATTTTACTCAAAAAAATTATATAACCTGAGCTAAACACACATTTTGAATAAAATATGTATTATAATTACTTGGGTTGTTATGGTCATACAGATAAAAATGAATTACTATAATATAATTATGTACCCTGAATAACAGTAATTTGGTAGAATACATTTACATAGTAGCACCAGCGCTGCGATAAGGGCATCTCAGCGAAATGCTCAAAAGCCAACTGATCACAAAAAACCTGATTCAACAAAACGAACTCTATTCAAAACCAATAATTAGAATTCCGGTGATGCGGTAGCGTTATGGCAAAATTATGCACCACGGACCGTCATTGTTGTGACAAATATGGTCTCACGTTGAGGTCTGGGCAATATTTTTAATGCGCCAAAGCATCCACTGGAATGAACCACCTCACCGACGTGTTCAGCGTGCCAGACGAGGGGGAGACGGTGCCTCAAACAAGGCCTCCCTCGCTCATTGCCAATTCAGCTTATTAAAGGATAAACATTTTCTGGTCGGTACAGAAATCGTTTTGAAGCCAAAAGCGCAGCAGTAAATAGATGGGAATTTGCGTTGTTGCAAGGAAAACAGCTTTAACAACCCGTGTACGCGGGTGGGTAGGTTTGTGTGTGTGCGTAACTACGTATCTAGGTCACTGACCCTTTAACCCGCTCCGTCAACTACCGTTACCGATAGACGAGTTGCTGCCAGTGTGCGACTGACAGGTCATCAGTTCACGAGGTACGCTGACGAGGATAGACACCTCGAACCCGTTCCTTCAATCTCAGGCCATGAAAAATCAAATATGTTCACTGTGAAACCAAATTTTGGGAACGTGTCAATAAAAATTCAATATATCAAACAATTTCGTAAGAACGACGTACACACAGTGTACTTGTAAGCGTTGAACTTGTACAAACTTATTTACACATTTGAAATATCAAACTGTATGACGCGTGAACGACGTTTATTGATTTTCAATTCCACAAATCTGTATTGCAATTTTCCTTCGCATGCGTTTAACTCAGAATGGTGTTGTGGGGAAATACTTCACTCGTGCAATTTTTGGAAAATACTTCGCTTTAGGAAATGTCTAAAAAACCGTTATCACTGTTATTATACTTCGCTTTAGGAAATGTCTAAAAAAAACCGTTATCACTGTTATTCTCGAGCGTGAGAATGTCGACCAAAGTTTATCCGTGTGTGTAAGGACAATTCGTCACTGTTCGGTCGGAAAAACAAGCGGCGATTGTTTGGGTTAGAGGCGGGCGTGTCAGATTTCGCGGCCTCAAGTGCGGCGAGCGCAGGCATAGAGAACGACGCACACACGAACACACGCACGATACAAGCGCACCAAAGCCGAGGCTTTGTAGGGCAAGGAGGCGGACGTGACGTCTGAACACAGGCCCGCACAACCGGAGCCAATCGCCGCTCGCCAAAGCTATGACGCAAGAAAGTGTGTCTCAACACGCACCAATGAGAGTCCCAGACGTCAGAATAAGCAAGGATTCCGCCAATGAGGTTGCAGATGCTGCCTCTGTAGAATGGAAGCGAGGAGAACGATCTCGAAAGAGGGAAGCGAAACACATATAAGGATGCGAGACGAAGCCTCGGGAGGAATTTTTGAACATACGTGAGAGACTGCGCAAGACGTCTGAGGGTGTTCTACACAATAGGCCAGCCTCGTCGGCTGGCCTTATACCCAACTGCAACTTGAAAGTTAATAATTCGAGGCACATAAAACAACGTTGGACGTCGGAAGTCATTGGAGCACCGTCTTACAAAGGAAGCCTAATCGAAGTAAACCAGCCTCGCATCGGGGATCGTCATGAATAAACGCGTCGGAGATTCAACCAAGAGCAATCAACATCTGTGCATCGGGGTCGAACTCACAATCAACTTCAGCGGCAGTCGTCAACATTGCAAATGGCAAACAGTTAAGATCGCTCACCAACACTGCAAAGTTCAACGCATGAAACTGCAATGAATCAGCTCACAACCGCTTCAAGGGATCAGCTACCCGTAGAAAGAAGCGGGGGGAGGGCACCACTGCAGCGAGGTAGCAAGAGATCAGCCTACGCCAGCAGCAAGCCTAAGCTGCGATGCGGAACATCAGCAGTGAGCAATAACATCGGCTGTGAACGACGCGGAACATCAGCAGTGAGCAATAGCATCGGCAGTGGATACCCATCAGTGAATCATTTATTATCAAAAGGGCGAGTGTTCTATAGTTGTGAGAGCTCTTTTAGGTGGTGATTGAAGTTCAAATTCAGATGTAGATCAGCACACAGAAAAGTGCTTTTCAAAGTATCGCGAGGAATCATCCAATTTTTGGCTATCAATTTCCTGTGTCTATTTAGTCGAGGATCGACTTCCCGTTGTATGATTCGACACCGTGTCACAATTCCAGGTTAAATCGTGATGTGTTATTCTCGCAAATATTATAATTTGTGTTACTGTGGATGCGTGAATCGTTGTCAACGAGGGAGTATTTGTAACTTGAATGCTCGGTAAGCATCACCTTTGTGTCATGTCGTGTTTAAATATTTGCGGCGGTAGAAACTTACGTACTTTTCATTGACGCCGTTGTGCCATTTCAAATCATTTCGTCCCCATGCCTTGTGTGTTTATCCACGTGTTTCCCAATAAATTCGTGTTAATCTTGCTAACTCTTTTATTCTCCAAGTCTGGTATGCAGGTGTACGCAAGCATAAAGGATAATACTATAACATGTTTGGGGGTTGAGACTCCCCCTGCGTGCGTGATTAGTAACCCTTTCACGTATCGCGACAGTGTAAATGTAAATTAAGTTGAAAGAACTTTAATGAGACAAAAAGTTGTGATAAGAATAAATAAAAACTACAACACTCGTGTAGGAGCCGGTTGCAGGTACACCAGTTTCCACGAAAAAAAGAGAAATAGAAAAAGAAGTGAACTTAGTACAACTACATATAACCGGCAAGAGACTCCAGCAATTAATGTGCGTTGATGACTTTGAGGTATGTAGGTGGCTAGAGTTACCACTAAGGACCACTACTAGTTCTGTGATTTACTGGCGAGAACAAACACTTTCAGTCTCCCCAATCGCTTTCAGCCCAGGAATCATGCATTTATACACCCTCAAAACCGTCAAGTCTCCAAGATTCACTGAAAGATATTTCCTTCAGATCACCTCAGCGGGTGTGACACCATGGAAATACACCATGGTTTCCCTAACGAATATTCATAAAATATCCGATTCCATTCATTTTAACGCACACAATACGGTATCGCAAACACAGGTTTAAAAAAATTCCCCATAGTGATAATTTTTTCGTTCATTGTATTGAACTATTTTAACTGTCGTAGTCGAAATATTAAACTCAGGTCTACCTGCTTCCCAACGTTATCGTTAGCACGCATAAATGTATGGAAATATAGGTCAGTGCAACTGAACACGTGCACAAGAAATTTCTGAAACAATGCGCCGCTTAGGACCTCGCCAGAAAGTGTGAATTAAGAGCTCGATCAAAGTAGAAAATCAACTGAAATTCAAACTACATCCAAAAGGGCAATTTTTTAGGGGGCTTGAAGTTCACGCTGACCCCAGAAAAACAGTTTTACCATCACAATTATCGACGCCCCGAACATTATCAATATTATTTTATCATCTTCATGACCAGCACATCATCATTAACGCCATTTGATGAACGAGAGCGACACGTGAAGACATGTACAAGGCATGCCTTTTTCTTTCGGGATTTCGCCACAACTCGACTCAACTCATGTCGCCCGCAACGATACACACTCTGCGGTGTCAGGAGCACCAGATTTATCCAGCCCTCCAGCCTCAGGGGGTCTGCGGCACGTGTACTTGTTCGCCAAGTGTTTTCGTCGCATCACATGTCACTTGTGTTACCAACTACAGTATGAACCTGACGCTCCAGTTGGAAATTTGCTCTAAAATTTGCTTTGTGTCGTCAACTACAGTTTGAACCTGACGCTCCAGTTGGAAATTCGCTCTAAAATTTCCTTTGCGTCGCCAACTACAGTATGAACCTGACGCTCCAGTTGGAAATTTGCTCTAAAATTTTCTTTGCGTCGTCAACTACAGTATGAACCTGACCCTCCAGTTGGAAATTTGTTCTAAAATTTCCTTTGCGTCGTCAACTACAGTTTGAACCTGACGCTCCAGTTGGAAATTTGTTCTAAAATTTCCTTCGCGTCGTCAACTACAGTTTGAACCTGACGCTCCAGTTGGAAATTCGCTCTAAAATTTCCTTTGCGTCGTCAACTACAGTTTGAACCTGACGCTCCAGTTGGAAATTCGCTCTAAAATTTCCTTTGCTTCGTCAACTAGAATTTGAACCTGACGCTCCAGTTGGAAATTTACTCTAAAATTTGCTTTGCGTTGAGGTTTTAATGTATATTCAGTATTAATATGCTGAAAATAGTCACTCTTTCACACGTAGGAGTGAAATCCGTGAACAGTAGCCAAATTTTTGTTGCCCGTGAAAAATGTAACCTACCAATCCAGTGTTGGCTACCAGACATTACCCCACATTCGCATACTGTATCGTATTTACCCTCATAACCTTTCTTCCAGAAACTATTGAAAAAACTCCAATTTAATATCCATTCAATATAAATTGAAAAACACCCTCGCGACTAAACTCGTATAAAATCTCTCTAAGGGTCTTCATATCCCATCGACATTGATAAAATCACAACCAAAATAGCAAATAACTTTCATTTCAAGTAGTGGAGAATATACGCATAGAATAATGACGATAGGAAAAAAAGAAAAGAAAAACAGTTTATTTCCAATAGAGTTGAAACATGAAATGTTTAACATGGGTTTTTAAAATATCTTCTAAACATTACCATCCTTAGTTGATAGTTACACAGTGGTATCGTAATACTCACGTCAAACGTCAAAACAAAAAAGGATTGCACCAGTCTAATCCCTCACGAAATTAGGTCACTCAGAAGTTTCAAGTAGGGCACGGGATGAAAGAAATGCGTTGCTCAGTATCGTCAGAGTTTACAACCGCTGAGATGAGCTCTAAGCTAAACAACGCGCATGGCCAACTTTGATCGTCACATGTACGATTTTATTTATTAGTTAAATACATTAATTTATCATTCAGGTGTCATGTGAAGTCTATTTCCATGCAACAGACCTTGTGCTAGGAAAGAATATCGAGGTTTCCATTTTGAAGTGCGGCAAGTTGCAACAAAGCAATGATAAACACACAAATTCACGACAATCGCCGCTGAAGATTTTGTCCCGCACTCTATTTTTTGCTGCACCATGATTCGAAGGCCACATTAGACCGAACGCTACCAATTACCGACTATGCATACTCGATTTAAAAATCGATCCTCTAAGTAGAATGTGTAAGCAGTGCTCTTTAGAATGTGCACAAAATCAATAGGCAGTCTCCTGTCCCCTAAGCTGGGAGATATAACTATTTTAAGTGCGGGAAGTAATCAAAATAAGATCTGCCTGAAGGAAGACGAGAGGTCTCTAGCTGAAGGTCAGATATATAGGCCTTCTATTTGAAACAGACAATGTTTTCGTGTTGTTACGCACCTCTTTTTTCGGTTCACTGCTGTCTTGTATTCCAACAATTTCTCTTTGAACTTTAATCTTGTTTCACAAACTTTTTTCAGCCATTCCGTTTCTCAGCGTAGAGTGGACGGACACACTACGTGCATTAATTCCCTGTTCTATTAATTGCATAAAAATGGTGCTTTCCTTCTTCCTGTCTTGGGAACACCGTTGAACTAATTGAATAAGGGTTAAAGGGAAGGTTAAGCTAATTTATAATCCAATCCATGCGTTGTCTCTTGCCTCGCTTGTCGATATCATTTAAAAAATTACGAATCTACCTTACCTTGTGAATTTAGGAATGCATTAGAGATTTGTATTTGTGTTACCAGTAAATAGCAAGAAAGTAGTAAGTGCCACTCCTGGCAGTTAGGGCAACAATTCTTTTATTCAATGAATCGGCTGCACGGAATCGACGAGTAAAGTTAAATAAAAAAGCAATTTCGAACAAAATTTAACACAAAGATAAATTTTTCAAGATGTCTTTCGATGATAAAACAACGCGACCAACAATTTATTGGAAACTCAGCAAGTGAATCAGAATTTGTGTTAGTAATTTGTCGTACCAAAATGAGTAAATAAACGCAGAGGAAAACCCTTAACAAATTTGCAACACAGATACCTTGAATGTATGTCAGGTTAATTGAAGTTTTTATCAGTTATCTTATCTCTGCAAGAGTATAGTGCAAAGTGACATTTTTTCCGCTGAACATGAAGCCCTCAAACTACTTTATCAGCCAGCATCAGTGGTGACGTTCTAAGCACAGCTCAAGTCTCAAGTTACGTCTAATTTCGTAAGAATTCCATCAAAATTCCGAAAATGTTTGTGAATTTCAGCTATAATGATTGGATTACACGTTACCGATCAAGACACTCAGCAGTCATGGTAAACTAAAATACGGAGATTTTCATAATGTCAATTTACTACTCGAGCAAAAATTTACCTCAAACTGGAATTTCCCAAATTAATTCACTGGAAAACTACATCTGAAGCCATTGCAGTTACATGTACAATCAATAGCTGATTGCTTTAAAACTATATCTAAAGCTAGCGTATTCTTACCTAAAAGAATTTGTAGAATGTTCGAAAAGACCTTCTAGGACTACTACGTTTTTGCCTGTAAAAATTGCTAATTACCCAAAAAATACACTTACAGTTGGTATATTCCTTTTGTTGAGAAATTACTTATGCGTGAAGTTAAATGTCAAGTAGAGCTATAGCCTGAGGAAACATATGGGCAAACGCGAGGCTCGGGTTATCTATCAAATAGTAGTGTTCACCTTAAATAAAGGTTAGTTTGATGCCATTTATGGACACGAGCTTCGTTTCGCCACGACACGTGAGAGCAGCGACCTTGAAGGGGAGATTGCCACGTTCATTGGGAGAAATGAGCTTCATCTCTTTGAATTAATTATTTTAAAATGCCGGAATTTTAACACTGAAACGAATACCTGTGTTGAAAAAGTTTTCTATGTTCATCGAAATTCAATTTCCCGGGGAATGAGAGCAGGTGCACGTATGAAATAAAGAATAATCACCAATGAAAAGGTGAAGTCATCAAGAGTAGTAGGTCGTGAATGAGTTACATAAAGCTTAAGATGCGATCGCTCCAGCTCATTTACGTCAGTAATGAAAATGGAATAGTTCACGGAGGGAAAATTGTGATTCGTTGATAAATACACCTCGTCATCGTAGAACAATCTCATAGCCTAATGCAAATAATTGGCTTCTACACAGTCGTGAGGCTTTCAATGATTTCCTGGAAAACGAACCTCTTCGAAATGAGCGCGCAAAGCAACTATGAATATGTCTGTTTACTTCTGTTCGAGTTGAAATGAGAAAATAATTCTAGTTTGAATCCTGGAACCTCATCCCTTGGTATTCATAAATTAAGACTTTAATTAACATTTTAAAGGCAAGCGTTTGTCTGAAAACCCAGCTCCATCCATGCCAAAACAATGGTAATTATAGGTTCAAAATTTTACCTCGTTCCAAAGTTTTCTCTTTGTACAATATAAATGATCTCACATAGCAATTTCAAAACCGAACACTACCACTTTCAATAAATAACAATATTATATGAGCTCTGCTATTGTTGTCTACGTGCTCGACTTGTTCAGCGAATCTTAATTGTGATTTTACTGAAGTTTCGACCTCGTCTCGGAGGTTTGAGAATGTACGGCATTTTAATGAGCTGGGAATGAATGAAAATAATTACATACTTTAAAAAGGATTCTCCTACGCTTGTCGACTTGCTCACCTCATTCGAGTAATCAAAATTTTTAATCGAAATTATGTTTCGAATGCTCCTCTGACTGCCGAGAATGTCCGGCATCTAAATGATCGGCCGAAAAAACGCCGTCTTCTTGTTACGTGGTGGGTCTTTTGAGGGAAATTGAAGACAAAGTTGAGCGTACTTTGTTATGGAAATTCAGCGTGCTTCGTCAGGGAATCTAAATGATCGGCCGAAAAAACGCCATCTTCTTGTTACGTGGTGGGTCTTTTGAGGGAAATTGAAGATAAAGTTGAGCGTACTTCGTTATGGAAATTTTAAGGCGCAATACAACCTACTTCTGAGTG
Organism: Morinoia aosen; assembly: GCA_030386875.1. Taxonomy (NCBI): domain Eukaryota; kingdom Metazoa; phylum Arthropoda; class Malacostraca; order Amphipoda; family Talitridae; genus Morinoia; species Morinoia aosen. The sequence goes on along the minus strand of CM059567.1, from coordinate 22,410,116 downwards.
AGGACACTAGCAATCCGAATGCGGTTGTAATTATATGGAAGCAATGATATTAAAGGCATCATCAATGAAATCAATTAAAAAAGATGCCCTAGTTCTTGTTCTCAATATTGAATTGTCGTAATCATTTAAAAGATCATCCATATTTTTACAAGACTACCGAGCTTACAAGCGCGAGAAGCCTTGGAATTTAGTTTCAAAACAAGAACAACTTCATTTTTAGAATATACACTTCGACACCTCAAGGTAATCTGCGATTATAACCATACTCACTAAAAGCTCTTTGAATAAACTACCCTTGAGAAACAAGCATCAAGTCGCACAGGTAATTCAATTTTTTTAAAGAGTAGTGAGCTTGCAAGCGCTAGAAGCCTTGAAATTCATATTTAAAACAAGAACGACTACATTTTTAGAATCCTCAAACGCCACGAAAAAATGTGCGCTCTTAACCATACTCACCGCAAGCTCTTTGAATACACAACCATACGATTGAGAAAAAAGTATCTTGTCGCATAAGTAATTCAAACAAAAGAGATTGACAATGGCATAGATTAGAGCGCGCAAAATAATCAGCAGCAGGGAAGAAGGATGGTGCTTGACGTCACGGTCACAACACAGCTCGACCGCGTGTTGGAATGCGTGAAGGCCGGCCGCCGAGATGCCACGCCGCAGGTAACCCTCGGCAACAGGGAAAATACAATCAGGTATTGAGGACTGAACGGTAAACTTCATGCACGCAGGCAACGACTCAATTAACCAAACTTCTCACGCCACACGACATGCTCATTAATTCCTACCAGCGTCGTTATTTAGTCCTCATTCTTTAGCGCGCTTATGTACCTAGTGTTTTACAGCTCATTTTTGACCAATAATTCGTTTATTTTCGCAAGGCCTTCAGCTGATTTGTCCTTTCGACAGTGTTTTTGCGCATGTACTTCCGTATTTCTTGTCGCGATTTGTTGATCATTTTGCGATCATTGGCTGAGGGAATCGCTGAGCATAATGTCTTTTTTAGAATATTCTATGGATGAAAATCAACGAAAACTTCAACGATTCAGCATTAATGTTAACCTGGAGATTGCCTTACTTCTTAACCCTTTAACGCCCAAGTAGACTGTACGGTCCTCTTTCAAAAATAACAATAACATATTGTATTTCTTATTCAATTTGTTCACTATTGTGTCCTTTGAACTGCACTGCCGAGTGGCAGTTCCTTCCCCATCTTGATAACAGTGACTACCTAATGCCAGTGTCGGTTTAGTGATAGTGGTTGTCATAACGGTAATATGAGTATAAAAATGTGGGCGTTAAAGGGTTTAACTAGGCAAGAGTGATATAAATCGTTGTAAAATTATCTTATGAATTTAATAATCACTGGATCGTGCCTATAAGTTCTACAATAATACTTATGAGAAGAACCTGAATGAAATAGAATCGAGGTAAATTCAAATAACTTAAAGAAAAACATTTTATTTCCAATAGAGATGGTACAAAAGTACCATCATTGGTTTTTAAAATATCTTAAAGTTAATACACTTAGGTGATACACACACATGAGTATTGCAATACTCATGTCACTAGTCGAAAAGAATTGATTGACTGCTATGTACTTCAATTTCATGGACGATGCATCTTCATTGTGGGTTGAGAACACCTTTGACAATTTACGTATACATGATATGAAACTTCGCAATTCTGAATTCAGGAAATAATATTAGAATTGTTTGTTTCGGAAGATGTTCAAAAATGTAATTTTAAGGAAGCACGAAAAAAATAAATATACATATATATAAGCATGGGGACCACGAAAATTACAAGATTTGTATTTCTAATTAAGCAATTTTAAACATTTAAACCTAGTCTAACGGATTATAACCTATCGTATTCAAGCTAAACCAAACCTATTCTCCCATAAACTATTCTAAAATTTTTTTACAAATCCTCAGTTGATTTATTTATCTAACGTATCCTAATCCAACCAGTAATGTGTTATTTACCTAACGACAGCCTAGTTAGAGAAACTCACACTGGCAGGTGTACCACAACGACAACATGAAATCTCGAAAAATTTGTCTCGAATCCGACTTGGAAATTGAAATTGTTACTGAGTGGTGATTTTTCAAAGCAAATGCAGGAAAGTGCTCGGCATGATGAATTATGCATGTATTGAGAGTATGATATGATTTTTCAGCAGGCGGAATAAATTTTTCCCTAAGCAAGTATCACAAGCGAGGTTTTCCCTTCTCAATTATAGATGTCTTGACACACAGTGTAAGAGAGGTACGTCGCTCACGTTCTTATCTATGTAAAAGGGTATTATTAAGTTGATCCTTGAGTTTAAAATAACTTTTTTGGTTGAACCAATACAATACAAATGAAAAACCCTAAAAAGACTTTTATTTTTTAAGCTCAACTCATACTGTAAATATTCGAATTAATAATTCTAAAGTACAAATCAATGCGTCAGTTAATGATTCCAGAAACATGGTGATGGCTAGTATCAATTTTTATTAATGATAGCGAGAGTGGTAAAAAGCCTGAGTGAATATATGTTAAAAAGTATATGAATGGTAAAATGCTAATGAGGATGTTTGTTAGCAATAATGATAACAGTAAAAAGATGGTGATGAAGTCTCTCAATCTTTAAAAGAATGGTAAAAGATTGGTGAGAATGTTTGTCAATGATAACAATAGAGATAAAAACCAATGAAACGTTTACTAATGATTACAAGAATGGTAGAAAGCTGCCACAAAATCACGTACCATTGTGACGCAGAATTCAGGTTCACACTGATTTACAAAGGATCATTGAAATAATTTTCATGATCTTTCAAAGCAGCGAACAACAAATTGTTGAGCCTTGTGAGAATTGCAGTCTATACCGTAGAACACAAACCGCATGGCCAGCGTCACACCATCACAACCTGTCCTTCGGGGCATACATTAATCTTTCTTTTGCAAACTGGAAAAACATGGTTAAAAAACAGTTGTACTAAAGATACAGAACGAAATAAGGAGTACATTCTCTTAACTCTCATTTCTCTCCATACGAAGCTACATAAAAAATGACATAATACTGTGAGAGTGACTTCGAAAAACCTACAAAAATAATGAAAATCTTGACTTGCGTCAACATTCGAGGTCTACGAACGTTTTGCTCTGAGGTTAATTTCATCTTAGAGTCTCTGTACATTAAGATAACACAGACAATCGCGCTTGATTAAGGGTCGCATTAGGATGTCGAAAACGAGAAATTAAAAAAACGCATCACGTCATTTCTACCGGGCATGAGTCATCAGGTAGAAAACTGTGACGTCACACTAGTGGCAAGTCACCATGTCTAATTTGCCACGTCATGTCATGACGAGCAGCTTATGGAAGCCACTCTCTCGAGCGCAATGGCCGCAAGTAATTTTGTGTGCTCTCTTTAAAGCTTCGTCTATGATAATCAAACACCTCAAAAATGTGCGTGCATGATGGGCGTTCTGCGCACTTTGGAACATCAACTCCCTCGCCGGTGTTGAAAATTTGAATAAAGCTACAACCTTGAGGGTATTTGAAATGCCAAATGGTTCTCAGGAAAAAGATTTATATTCAAGAAGGTTTACTTCAGATGTGAGTTTAACAAATTTCTCTGTAAATCTTGTATCATGGAAGCCAGATTCTTAACTCGAGATGAATATAAAAAAGTCTAAACAATTAAGTCACTTCTGACCGAAGAAAGAAACCATTGTTCTAAAATAACGACTTCTTACATAATTCAACCCCAAATTTCTTCAATTCTGGATAAAGCTCTAAAAAGAAGAGCACCCATAAAAAAATCAAGAAACATTTGATTCCAGACCAGATTCTGACTCGGCAAAAAGACTTAACATTCAGAGCCTCACAACGAACGAAGGTCATCCAGCACCAGAAATTTGAAGGCCAAGGGAACGCTGGACTCTGCCAAGCAAATTCTGGCCTTCGAGGACCGCCGTGGAGAAGCGGCGGCCTTCGACTTGAGGTGTGCACCGGGAGCGGGGCTGGGGAGGCTGATGTCATGGTCCGACGTCCCGCGCCCTGACACGGGGATCTCCCCGCCGTAAATTGCCCGTATCGAGGTCATGCAGGAGCCATTTTACATTATCTAACTTTCCAGGCCAGAGTTGCTCGTTGTAGGGTTTCGTGTTGAACTTGAGTCATGATTAAAAAGGTTTGCTTGTTATAGGGTTTCGTTTTGAACTTGAGTCATGCTTAAAAAGGTTTGCTTGTTATAGGGTTTCGTGTTGAACTTGAGTCATGCTTAAAAAGGTTTGCTTGTTATAGGGTTTCGTGTTGAACTTGAGTCATGCTTAAAAGGGTTTGCTTATTTTAGGGTTTCTTGTTGAACTTAATTCATGCTTGAAAGGTTTGCTCTAACGACACTTGTACAACAAGTTCAGAATACTTGGACTTGAAGGATCCCTTCAAGTTGAGCTAAACTTGGATTGTATTTTACAAGAAATAGCTCCACTGTTGACTAGTCAATATATGGCATGCGCAACGGATTAATTGACATATTTGAATTTCATTCGAGTTCGAAGACGAACAACATTCACATTTCCAAGTACAGAACGACTGAATTTTTACAAAAACGAATTTTTAGCAGTGTTGTGCTAGAATGGCCTTTATTTAAAATTCTTTACCGGAAAAATGAGTTTGCCAACGGGGAGTGTAGCTTCAATCAGCAAATGATTTTTTTCGTTTTTGATACGTTAATTACGAAAATGCACAAACCTAATTCAAAGAGTTATTGTTTCTCCGTTCAGTACTGATAAAATGGCTAAAAATGTGCAATAATATAAACAACTTACTCATCGGTAATGTTTCTTAACTTCGCGCGGTTGGTATTATTTCAGCAAAACATCAGTTACTTAACACTGCCTTCGTTACAGAATTATACTATACAGAATCTAACATATATAAACGTCAATCATTTCCAAATTACAAGCTCGGCTGAGTAATTTCTATTTTAAACAAGTACATTGAAGCTGCGCTAGCAAAGCGAACATCATCAGTCAGAGTTGTGTTTAAAAAATCACAATGATTATTTGCTCCGCGAAGTATGATGAAATTAATCCTTGCGTTTATACACTAAAAGCCCCTTCAGATGCACTCAAACTGAATCAGACCATCATATATATAAAAGGTGTCCCATAATTTTACAGATAACACCACGCTGGCGCTGATGTAGGCTCAGTCGCCCTGTTTGACATTATACCCGCTATGCGATCATCACACCCGACGCTCGCCGACCATCATAGTAACAGTTAATATTCCCTCGGCTGGCATGTAAAGCCAAACGAATCGACGCAAGACCTATGTAAACTAAACCGTTTGAATCCGCGAGTAATTTCGGAAGATGATTTCCGGGCGATCCATTGGGGTATTTCCCTACGCTGAGACCATGGGATTGCGGAATGTAGACATCCGTGGTATACATACAACCACGCTCGCTCGCACTTCACCTCACCACGCGAAAGAATGTAAAAGCTAACGCCGCTCAGTTTACTAGCACTGGCTCAAGTCGACCATAAGTTTCACCACCTTGATGTAGTTGTTTGCAAGAATTTTGAGAAAGTGAGAAAAATCACCGTATTCTAAAACTGAATTGAATCGTGTGTTTGGTACTTTTTAAGTCATCAGGTAGAAAAAACTTAAGAACTTTGGAAATGATACAGTACACGCGGTTTCCTAAAATCGGGTTGCCATATACACTTAGCTTCAATCCTAGACAAATTTGTGTGGAAAAAACTTGAAGAAACATGCCTTATTCGCGACATTCTTGCGTTCAACCTTATCAGTTAAAGGCATAGTTAACCTTTAGCTCACACAGTCACTCGGTCCCCTAGGAGAAAAGTAGTAAAGCAAACTCGATTTATTGTCAAGGGCTCTACAATTATCGTTAGAGAGCGGCTATAAATTTAACAGAATATAGTTGAGCACATTTTTTTGAATCGTTTGACCCTATAAGCAAGAAAACATTGTGGGCGCCGAGCATTTGGAGACGCAAAAAAACGCGCACTTAATTAGCAAACCGACCACGCCCGCCGACAACATATACAGGCATCGAGGAAGTATTGGATCAAGAGCCATCGATGAAATAACCTCCGCCCACAGAATTAAAAACTAGAACTCAAAACGACAACACCCATGCCATTCGGTCTGTAAAAAGCTGCTCTACGAATTGATAGATAAAAACTGAGCGAAAATTATGAAGTACGCACCCACATCAGAGTATTACTAAAATTTTGACGATAAGAGAACAAAGATTACTAAAATTTAACAAGCTATACAGACTATAATAACTGAACCCAAAAATATGAACTGACATAGTTAAGCAAAAGCTTTAGAATATTTTAACCATTTTTATTTCATTAAAAAGTCTATTGTAAGTGATTGACTGCACGTACTTCGCCTCCAACGTCACTGAATTTGTGTGTCTGAATCCAAGTGCTCCGAACATATTCTGACTTCTGACCCCTACTCTTGAAATTTATACTTCAAATCTGTGGTAGTAAATAATACAAAATAATTTCTTAACCGAAAGGAAGTCCATTTTAAACTTCAATTTGACCAAGTCAAAGATCATAGTTCGCAACTACGTGACGTTCGAATATTTTTTTCAAATTATGAGGGTTTTTAGCTTTAAGCCAGATTTGCTGAACAGACAATTCGAGTGATTCATGTTACTTCTTCTCAATGTGGGGACAGAATCGTCTATACCATTATTAGTAGTGTTTTGACAACGTCTGTCATATGCGATGCATTAACGTATTGTATCTTATCGACAAATTCACAGTGGTATTGGATTTTTTTAGGGTTTTATAGGTGGCGTACCATAAAGAAGGTCTAAGGCCTAATAATTTGAACAATTTGTTCATTTTTTAAGAGTTGAAGCATGTGACATTCTTATTTTAACATTATTATATTTGTGCAAGACTCCCTAGTCCCAAAAAATGCTATCTCAGGAGAGAAAAGAGAAAGGGCCATTTGAAATGGACTGGTGAAAATGGAAAAATTATGCACAAGGTTGGCTTTCACACATGATTCCCTGAGAATAGAAACAGCTGGTCGGGAAGGAAGATGAAAAAAGACAAAAAAAAGGTATCGAAGAGGGTATGAAAACTGGAAGATGCGAAGTGGGCACTAATTACAGTAGTCTCAAAGCCTATCTATAACTCAGGTAACTTTACAGCATCTCCCCTAGAGCCCCATTCCTCATACCATGCATGGGTTAGAGCCAGTGTTTTCACTAATTTTTTCAAGAGAGCTACTTCAGTTAAACGCATTGATTGAGAGAGCCGCAGCTACCGTAAGTTAGCTTTTGTTATATAAATTATATATTAATTAATTTATATATTTTTTGAGAGCCTTGAATAGAGTCGAGAGCCGCGCAATGACTACCACTGGGTCGGACGAACCTAACTAATCCAACCCTATTGCTGACCCTGTGCATCCAGAAAGGAACCATACGATGAAAAGTCAAAAGGGAGAGTATAAAACATGCTCGCCAGGTCAAGTGGAACATGCCTTGTCTCAACATAAAATTATGGTTTACAAAAGCTAAAATTAGCACAAAAATGTAACTCTCTTCTCTGTTTTCGAGACAAAAAAACGGTAAAGCCAGGCAATTGAAATATATATTTTTTCTGAAAATCTTTCAGTATTTTCTATGGACAAGGAGAATATTCTCAGTTTAAACTTGACAAGTTCGTGAGGCTTGATACATTGAAAAGGAACATTTGAAAGTTGTGGTCGTCACGAATAATTAATAAATATCTTGAGCACGATTAGTCATTACCATTCACGATGTGGCTAGGGGTCTACCTCAAAGTTTCTCTTTTTCTGTGCTAGTGAAAAGTGACGAGCGAAAATTAAACGCATTATAATTTCCAACTGAGTTGACATTTATTACACTTCGCCCAGACACGTGCTTTGAGCGCAGAACAATGCGATCTTGATACATTACAGCCATTAACATAATGAAATGCATAAGTATTATTAGCTAAGGTGAAAAGGCACCAAGTCACGCATGCACGCGCAAAATATGCATTTGAGTGGCGCCCATATAGCATATATCATCTCGTCCCAGCTGCATGCAGAGGAGGGCACATGTTTACAGCACGCCGTGGCATTGCGCCCACCGAGTTGCAACACATGCGGAATCTCGGAGGTCTGGCTGAACACGTGGCGTTTGACTCCAGGGAATCCCCGTCGTATTCGACCACATCATTTGTGTCCGAGCTTTGGATTATTGGAAAGGTAGTTTGGATAAATGTTGCGCTTCAACTTGTGATTGTGCGCTTATGTTATGAGTTTGGAGAGATATGACGTAAAAAATATAATTTGAAAACTAGTTATTTTACGCAGAAATACGTGCTGGAAGCAGCACATTTTCTAAAATCAAACTTTTTGAACTATATGATGCTCTAGAAGGTAGCATGTTTTAGCAAGTAAGGTTTTCGTAGTGCAATATTACAGATTGGACTAAAATCTTTTCCTATTTTTAGATTCATACTCTTTTTGGCGCAAAATTGGGGTAGTTCAACGTCTCAAAATAAAGTGCAACACCTACGACTACCTCCTGCGACAATTTATAGAACCAAATGATTTTTTAATTCATTCAGTCACCGATTCATTGATTTAATTCTGCTCCACTGGCGAAGGTCTTCCACAACATTACATTGCCCATGAAAGGAAGCAGAGGACTGGAGGTAGGCAAATAAGGCGGGAGGTGTAGAACTTCCCAAGCACAATGCAGTGGCAAGACGTCTTCTAGGTCAACCTTGATGCCTGTAGATGAGATACCCGAGGAAAAAAAATTCCAGGACCGAGGCGTCGATGCAACTCAGCTATTATCTATCTGTCAACCTCGTTACAATGAATCCAGGGGCCACGCAGGTGTTCGGTTTAAGCTGATCATATTTACCATTTTTCAAGTTTCACTCGACGTTTTTCGCGGCGTTGAGGAGGCGGACGTCTCGCCCTTGTGGTCGACTCTAATTCTTTCCTAATCAAGTCATGGTAGCTTAAGCTTCTGCCACAATGAAACGTAGCATGCTTATTAAAGACGGTCGCTGGGAAAGACGGAAAAGACGCTAGCTGATGCCCCTCGGGATTCACGGTTGCGATTTGTTACATCATGGAACAACCAATGGTTTTGCTCGATTTTTTCTTAATGTTTCCGGGGATTCAAAAGAAAAAGAAGAAACAGTTTGCTCCCACGGAGGTTGGTACATGAAATCCATACTTTTTAACAAAAATGTCCGAAATTGATAGACAAACCATAAAAAATAGACTATAGCCTAGTCAGTAGTTGAAGAAATAATTTGATCTAAATTGATATATACAAACCCTCACATGTAGACAGTGGTTGAGTGAACAATGGAAAGAAATATTTAAAAATATTTTCTTCGATTTTTTATTCATAGTTTGATTTTGAACACAAGTCACAAGTAATGATGATGGTCCAACGTAGACAAAAAGGGCCGTGTTCATTCACGTGGACACATGAAATTAGCGATAAGATAATGAGCGAAAATCTACGATTGAACGTAGAAAACAAATAAAGGAGAAAATTTAAATGCTCAAAAACTTAAAGCCAACTTCTCGCGCACAAATAATAAAAAAAGAAAAATAGTGAACTCAAAAAATTTAAACAAAAAGTTCAGTCCATAGATTTTTCCAATTGAAAGGTACTTGAAACTAATTCATAAAAATACCTCAAGAAGTACTCTAATATGCATGTCAGTAGAAGAACCAACTCATAGTAATGCATTGAAAATATACTCACTTGGTTTCCTACAGTCAGAAAAAAAGTACTACTCTACTGAAGCGACCACGCAAACTTTGAGATGTCGAAAAAGAACGGTGAAAACGACATAGCTTTCACACTGATGCTGGAGCCGGAGCGATGATCAATGGTGCTGAGAGTAAGATGAGTGTAAATAAATAATGGTACTCATCAAATAAAAGGTTTACTGCTCAGTAGTTTGACTGTGGGAATGTTGAATCGAGGAGCGCACATGCTTACCGCTTGACTAATTATTACGTCATTCTATTTGTACGTCATATACGTCATATATACGTCATACATACGTCATTACTAATACGTCATTCTCTGATAACACCGAGATAAATAATTCTCAAGTACTGAAAAAGGATTGACCAACATAACTAACTAGTTTTTACTAATTTTCCGTGTGGAAATATCGGAGAATTTAAGTTAAATTCCAAGTAATAGAACGTTTTAGGTTACCATTTATTTGATATTCTTTGTTATGCCCAAGAGCGTTTCAGAAATTTACGAAATTTAAATGAAATCACTGTGATAGTTGGATGTAGTTGAAGAGTAAAAAAAACTAAAAAATTTCACTTTCAAATTACAGATGAATAATTAATTTTAAAAATTTAGCAACTATACTTCATATATGTATGTTTATGTATGAACATGAGGCCACAAAAAGTAGCAATGAAATGTGTGTGAATTGATATTCAGAATGTTCAAAATAATAAATATGTTATTTGGAGTGTTTGTTTTGAAACTTATCATTAAATTTAAACTCTGCAACGGATGCAATATGTTCAATATCACACCTCAAGTTAGACGAGAAAAATTTGTTTCGTGTAAACGGAAACAATTGAATTATTTTGCATCTTTCATGTCTTGATGAAGAAAGAAAATTTGATATTTATGAACATCGCATATTCCCTACGTTCATAAAAATGAACAGAAACGATTTGTTGATGGGCTGATCATTCTAAAAGGCTGTGTCCCTGCGCCAAATGTACTGGCGTTATGTTCGTGTTTTTGCATGTTGAATACTGACAAATTGAGTGCTGTCATGTTTTTGAAGAAAATGTACTGACGAATATTTTGAATTAAAACAAACAGGAGATAACAGTGCAAATATTGTACAGGAATAAAGTTTCACGATAAATTGAACCAAATACAGGCTTTACATACAGTTTTCGCGGTAGGTTAATTTAAAACTGTGATTTAGAACAGCAGAATCGACAGTGCTAATAAATATAAACTTACTCAAATATAGAAGGTAAAGAGACCTTCTGAGGTCTCTTCATAGAATTTAAAATACTGACGTTAAATTAGCAATGAGAGATTTTAAGGTGCTCAGGCAATCGTTTCATTCGACTGTTAAGCCATGCTGAACCACGAAATAGGTGTTCAGGACGTAACTGTTGATGCAAAACCGCGTGACACGTTTGCATTGAAGTTGTTCACTGCTTGAGAGTTTTTACACGCTTGGGAAGCTTGTTCAAACAGCCAATTATGATATCAATTACAATTGAGAGATCATAGGTTGCCCGCTGGAGACCATTATCCATTACTTAATCTCCACAAGTATTATTGACGTCTTCAGTGATGCTGAGGATGGAGGCCGTAATTACGAACAGAAGACTTAGAGCCCGTGCGTGGCACTGCCAACATTCGGTGTGTGCCTCAGCAATGTTAGCAACGCAGCTCCTCCCATGGAAGATTTGAGTCATGAACTGAACATTCACAGTTGGTCGAACTCGTAAGATTAACCCGTGGTTTTTCTGCGACACGTAAAGGAAATCGAGCGAAGCGATGATAATGAACTAAATACTATTGGTTACTAAAACACAGGATATTGAGAAAAATGTAATCTCATTTTTTAATGCCTTACCCTTATGAATAAATCACAGCAGTGAAACGGATTGTTTCTATATTTGTGTGAACATGTTTTCCTTTTTTACTAACAAGTAAGCTTTCATCTAGCTACTATGTTTACGTTACATATAACCAAATTAACCCGGAAATTTATGGGGCTAAATAAGATATTTTCTGATGTGCAAGCAGTAGTTTCTGGTCATCAATTAACACTAAACATCAAAAGGGTCGAGGGCAAAATAATTCGACGACGTGAATAAAAATAATTTAGTAAATAAAGTGCTTTGTACTTGATCCAATGATCATATTTTCTTAAAAGATAAATCTTTATTGATCATATCCAGATGTCTCCTACATTTCTATCATATTTGACACAGTGTCAATGCAATTAATTTGTTCATTGGCAAATTGCTAAGTTCATTGGCATGAAAGTTTGTGTGATCTTACAAGTTAACAGGAGGGATTTTCTGGACACGACTTTGTAAGTGGCTCCATAGGAAAAATATAACAGGAAGTCAAATTGGAACACGGCGATTGGAACACTGTACACTTCACGCAGAGACACGTTTTCTGAATATTTTTCGCAAGCTGTTTTATGCGAATTATTCTCTTGCGTAGAGTTTTGTCTTCCCTTCACCAGACACATTGAAATATAATACAGTATCGTTCTCCCCTATCCATAGGGGATTACTTCATTATTAACGATGCGGAAATATCCTTCTCTGTATAGTAGAATATTGTACGGTATAGTAATTTAAGGCTCCGATTCCATTGCAAAAAATGTTTTCGTAGAGGAAAGCGAAGGGAACATTTAGTATTTACTGAGGAGACTGTGCACTAGGGGTATTCCCACTCAGAATACCCTGTGCATAAAAATGGAAAATTAGGATGGAAGATTCTGAAAAACCGAATCAGATATACATAGTGAAGCTGGTAATAAAAGTAAAATGAGTACAGCGGCGACGAAAGATAGACGTCCCGAAGGCCTATCTATGGCAGAGATAATACAGCGGTATCTCTTCTGAGGTCACCATGATATCCTTTATTGTTCATATTTTCTTCACAGTAAATTGGTTAAATACATTAGTCAGATCCGGTTCGTCAAACCCAAACTGAAGGATTCTCTTGAAAAATGTCTTTTAAAAATGTTTCTGCGTAGCATTTTGAATGAAATTTTTTTTTTTTCATCTTGGTCAATGATGAGTTAAATTGTTTGAAAGTGAAATGCAGCATCATCCAAAATAGCATCTTCAAAACAATTCATCCAAAAGAACTTTTTAAATTCTGCATAGAAACATTGTTAGATAGCAATTAAATGAACTCATATTTACTTACGTACTAATTATATCTGTGAATTAAATTATGTATTGTTAAATTAGTTTTAGGAAATGCTTTTGAATACAATCAATTTAAGTGTATTTAACGTTCATCATTCAAACACATCATACTTAAATAATTTGAAACGATTTTCACCTTTTTCATGTCTCGCTATTTTGGTCCTTGGAGATGCGTTTTGGGTCGAACTTATACTGAATCGTTCGTGGGTGGTGCTTTAACCGAGTTTCATCACTTATCCCTCACGCAAAGTTTTTGACCGCAACCCCAACAGCGTACATCACGTCTGCTGTCACCAGAGTTGCCCGAATTTCGATGCTAAATGTAGCTTTTTACACTTTTGATGAAAGTCTACATATGAACACCCGATATTTTCAAAAGGTATTTATGAAATATGACGGATGCGGGAAAATATGATTCATGGAAATAATATTGATTTATTCCATTTACCGTAAGCTAATGTTAACTAGCTTAGGCATGTTTGTTTTGCTACTTCTGTAGCGGCGTTATAAGAATTCTAAATGAGTTCAGAACGGAGACGCTTTTATGGGCGATTGACGTCGCCTCATACCGTCATTTAGTCGATGATAGAATCAAAGGAAGCGACAGCTCCCGTTCTGTTTTTCAAACATTGCTTCTACCATGAATATCTCTCGTTAAGCGATTCATATGAGCGTTGATTTTTGTTTGAAAATACCATAATTCTTTCGAAAAATCTCATTCGATGAATCTGCTATGAAAATACATGTCATGACGTATCTCAACAGAGAGTGATAACTTGAGCAGTATCCTTTCACTTTGGAGATGATAATTCGTCTTAACAGGACTGTGAAGTTTCCAGCTCATGTTGAGAGCTTTATTTCCCCTTGCTGGTCTAACATAACACTACGCGAGAATAATAGCGGTTGAATATCCAAATGTGAATACTATTCGTTCTATTAAAAACTGTTGATTGTGTCACGTTCGAAGTTTTACGTCATTATTCTCAGAACAGGAATTATATATTTTTTGAATTAGAAGAGAAGTAATTTTTAAAGCATCAGATGTCAACATTTTTATAACTTCTCACGGGACTTAAACATTGTAGCGAATGTATTTTATTTAATTCATGTACATTCTTAAGTTGTATTTCTGATGCCTCATGAAACAACGAATTAGCATGAAAGTTATATGAGAAAAATTAGGTTTGTTTTTATGGAATTGTCTTGGTCGTGTTCACTTCCATTAAAAGTAGTAAATGTTTATGAAATGACAGTTTCTACATTCTTTTCACCTTGCTCACTATGTCCCATAAGCTACGGAGGTCGAATACAATTTATGGGTAACCATACTTGTAAGCCTGGCCGCAGAAAATCCTGATCTCGTTTAAAGTATTCTGAAGCTTGTTTCTCGTACGACAATTCATCGTACTAGTATTCAGATGGTGTGATGATAATATTACTCAGAATACATTTCATCTTAAATACCAAAAAATACTTAAATTTAGAGTGGGCTTTTTGCAGTGTGAGAATAGGAAATTTAAGAAAAATGTAATTACTATAATATTCTAAACATCAGATTTTTAAAATTGAATGCTTGTGAAAATTGCATTAGTATCTAATGTTTCGTATTTAAATGCAATATTTTTACGTAGGACTAACCACTGCACTGCATGCTCTATGGGAAGTGTTCACAATGAAGATGTGTTGGTCGTCGTTAATTGTACAAAGTAATATCTTACTAAATAATTGTATACTAATTGAATAAAATTTACGTAAGAATTTGAAGAATTTGACTGCTGAGGCGCTTTGCCAGGAGTCCTAAGGTTTTCGGTTTGATTGTCATAAGTTATTAATTCAGTGTTAGTATCAGCGATCCAGTTATTTAGGTCCAAATGAAAAAGGCCGAAAAATAATGCTCAGTGTTAGCTTCATAGTACATCAATAGATTAATTCAGTCAAAATTTGTGCATCCCTAAAAAATAATGAAAAAACTTACTTTCTCATGAAAAAGTAAATTGCGTTTCTATTCAGTTGACATGCACAACCTTTAACGCCTCGATGAATAATAGTCCACTAAAATTTTTGAGAAATGGCAAAAAGAGCTGGTTTAACATAAATATGCACAAGGCAAACGCTGGCTAAACCGAAACTAGGGGCAGAAAATAATTTTTCAACAAATTGTACAGTAGAGTAAAATTTTAGAAATGGGAGAAACGTTTGATCGGAAGCTCATTCTGCGTTTAGTTTTTCTTTTATTCTCGGCAGAAATTGAGTATGCTCCATAGGTCTAATGAATTTCTCTACTCGCGAGCAGATTTTAAATTCAATGAGATCAACTTCGTTCGACATACTTCTCACTATTTGCATGGAAAAGCAATCATGGTGAGTGAAAATGACTAAATATTTAGCGTGAAATCAGAAATAAATCCCCTAATGTCATAAGTGGATGAAGATATGAAGGCCTAACATGCATGCGAACGATATCAGCATGAATTTCAGTTCGCAGACCTGACCCCGATTAAATTGGCTATCTATCAATTAAATTGGAGCCACCTAAGTAAAGAGAGATTTCATATCTCCGCGTTTATTTACTTTTTGCTCGGAAGCCTTTCTGCCAAGAGGCAAATACGTCCCAAGATTTGCGCGTTGTACTTCATGAAAATGATAACCCCACCAATCGCCATGACATAAAGTAAAGCAACTTATTTTGCTCTAGTGTTAAATTAAATGAAAAAGCTTTTAGCTGAAATGGAGGTGCGGGAAACATGTATGAGCCACGCAAATTTTTCAATCTTCTATAGCACGAAGAAAAGCGTTTTCGCCATAAGGGAAAGCTCAACTTTGTTCAACTCATCAACAGAAAACGCAGAAAATAGAAATTTATCCAACTTAGAGCAGTATAGATCAGAAGTGATCTTGAAGAGGCGAACCTGATTCGTTTCTTAATTCTCAGTTTGCGAAATTTGTGGTGAAGGTTCGCTGTGCATACACTCTAGTAGAGTCACCAGGTCCGGCGGTGGTTGTGCTATTTTGGAAGCGTGATCTTGGGAGGTAAAGCTTCGCAGTTGCGTTGTGGCAGTAGCCGGCGAGTACGTGCCTAGACGGGCAATGCTCAATTGCGCGCGCCCGAATGTGCGACGGCTTCTTGTTTGTCTCCATAATTTCCTGTCAACGTTAGAAGCCTCGGGAATAAATTTTAGCCATAACAGCAATCCTGAAGCACGGGGGTTTTGTTCAAGAGCGAGCAGCCTGACTGCTAAACATAAAAGTCTTCTCAATTGTTCAATTTATTCGAATTGTTTAATTACGGGTGATGGGAAACTCAAAAGCTATAATATAAATAGTACTTGCATAAACCTCAAGGTATACTCGTCAATTTTATGACATAGCGCAATAGCTCCAAATTATATTATTGCAGCGAATGTTTAGAACTAAGAAATTATGCCTTTGCGTAGAAAATTATTCCAATATGATGCAACGTAAATTCTGATGTCTAGAAGAGTTATTAAACATATAACACAACAGAACCCGATCTTGGACTTGTCAGCTGTAACTACTGACTAAGTTGAATGCGCTATTTTTATCCGTTTGTAACAGTCGATTTCAGTTGATTTCATTACATAAAAACCATTAAATTCTCTGTAACTTTCGACTCGAATTTTCTGTTATTTCAATGGAGTAAATAGCGATATTAGGTAACATCAATCCCGATTTTGGTCACTTACATTTACAAATCATTTTTCTTACTTTTGCCATTTTTTTAAAGATATTCTCAGAAAGGTAAGGCCAAGGAAGTTGGATACATGGAACCGGCATCGCTATCTTTTGCCAGTCAAGCGAGTGAAGCCACTTCTGCCGTCCCAAGCCCCGCCCACCCGGCATTAGGTCCCTGTGTGGAGGTGGTGTTGCAGTGGAGGGGTAGCACCACCTCCATCATCAGCGACTGAAGACCGCGCTGTTAAATGGCAGACTTGCGCTACTCTGTGCTATACGTTTTTTTCTTAGGCATATATTTCAATTGCGTCCTCGCTGAATGATAAAAAAACTCATATTGAGGAAACTCGTCCTTGACCGCAGCGTGGATAGCGGCGCCCTGTCACGCTGAGTGTCTGACACGCATTGAGCCCCATCTCCGTGTGTGTGCCCGTATACCCTACAGCTACCGAAAATTGGGTTCACTTTAGAGCGCTGATGCCGTCTCCATTCTTAAACCTCCTTGGGTAAGGCTTTACGTTCAAACGTAATTATCAGGAGTGACTGCTATCAGGTGAAATATATCAATGACCACTTATCTTATCCCCCCAGAGAGGCTTTCTTCAAAAGTCCTATTTTATTCCATCAGGGAGACTTTCTTTAGAAGTCCTATTTATTTGATGCAAGCCTAGGAGATCGAGATGTGAGTCGGGGACAAATGTGGTCTTCTAGAAGTTAGAACTCCAATTGCGGTGACACTCACTTACTTGCCCTAACTTCTCTTTTGGTACGCTGCTTCAAACGTTCAACTCCAGCGTCGTTCTAACTTGATTCACTTGGTGCCCATGTGGTAATGAGTTAGAAATAGCAACTCCCAACGAAGGGATAGCAAACCCCACGCTTCACTTTTAGTATGGTGTATGCTTGCACACAGACTTGAATCATAGAATTACCAATCCTCGTTTTTAGAATTATTTCCACAAAAAATACTTCTCGTTAACAGAACTGTGGCCAAAAAATCAACTTCATTGATTTGTATTTCAGTAGAGGTTTCAAGAGTTATACTATAGTGCAATTCCTGAGTATAGGAAACTTCTAACATCACCCTAATCTTTGCGTGTCTCGAAGCAGTGTACAGACTTGGCTTAGAGGGTTACACTGATTCTAACATTTCTCTCCCATTTTTTTAAACAGGTTCTAGGGTCAATCTCACAGCTTACTCCACTATAGAGCTCAAACATGTAAGTGTTATTGAATAACATGAAGACATGTTATTCAAAAACCTTGCCCTTTGCTTGTTGCTAATCATTTATTTTGTTGTAATTTTCAACGCAATCTGGACAAAATGTTTTGCAACTTCAACCTGCAAGTGGAATAACTTTTTGCAGCTATTTCATACACTTTAAGAAGATTATTTGAACTTGAATTGAATATTTGTTTTAAAATTCTATCGATCGTTCACTGGACAGTTGATAATTCTGTTATTGTTTATGGAAGAAATATTGCCCGAATTATCAACATTGACTCAGTTATTTGAATATCATTGTTAAGAACCTGTACATGTACCAGGAATTGGACAGTCTGCTTTAAAAAAATAAAATGATCCAGATATATGCACTTCTTCAATATTCGATGTGCTTTTAATGCTTCCCCACGCACATACCACCTGAAGTTTCACATTTCTAGTTATCATATTGACCTACGGTAATTACACTACGAACGGGTAAACTAGGCAACTACATAGTTTATACCCAGTCTAACTTTTTTGCCGCATGCATGCATGTTTCGGGCGAAAAAGTTAGACTAGGTATAGCGCTTGATTTCATTCAACATATATAAATTATTATGATTGTACTGCTGAGAATAGTCATTCTATATTCAATAATCACTCTGATACTCTATATTCATATCGTATGAAAATGTTTATTTATTAAATTTTCAACTCCGAACGAGAACATCGCCTTTGGCACCTCAAAAGAGAACCTTCAATGAACTTCCTTCAAAAGCTTAACCCGCAAATTTGAAAGAGAAAGGCTGTGAATAAAACTTGTTTACAAATTAAGAGCTTATTATTGAGGCGGCGTCGACTGCAGAGAAAAGTGCGGCGAGAATGAAGTAGAATTCTCGGTTTCGTTCCCAGGCACGCAATTTTTATCAATGAAGTTAAAACTTTACATGAGTAACTTCATTATTATCACTAGCAATAGAAATTACCACTAGCAATTCAAACGACAGATAAAATATTTGAAAGATAATTCGGGTCAAACAAATGAGACGATAGATGACACATGAAATACTTCCTCAATAAACAATTTTATGGCAAATAGTCCTCAGTCAAATCTATTCGTACTCCTAAGATAGTTGTTATACACATGGTGAATACTCTGATTAGTGAGTTATTTTTCAAAGCTATATAGCGTGAAATTACATAGGTAAATAAAAAATTACTCTCTTTTCATTCTACAACTCTATAAAACAGGAGAAAAATTATGATATTATTTATCGATTTAGTCTCCTTCCTAAGCAAAACACTTTATCCAGCTCGTCATTATCTTTCGCGCGCCTTCTCGGAAGAAAGATTTCTCTAGATGTTGAAACCACTTTTTTCTTGCATCCTAAACGCTAGGATTCTCGACAGAGTCGGAACTCATCGTGGGTGATTAGTAAGGCATAATCATGACTAAGGTTTGAAGAAGACGCAACCTCATGTTTGATGGCACGCCCATCAGCCATAAACTTCAGTCTTTAGATCTTGAATGTTGTTATGCGTGAGTTAGGATGACGCTCAATCAGCTCCTTCTTGTGCTATTCTGGTCCGTTTATTTCCAAAATCTTTAGATGAAAAACGATTGTATGAGATAAGGCGATGTTCCCGTTTTTTCACAAAGGCTTCACCAAAATTTAGCAACTGTTCTCGCCCTCAGACCACAAACATGTGATTGCAGCTCGTTGTTCCTCGATGCAAACTGACCACAGAGTTGACATGCTTATGCTTTCATTTTTGGTAAATAACTGACATGATTGTGATAAAACTAAGCTCAAAAATCCCCAGTAGCGACAACTGTATGGGTGTACGAGTGCAAACAACGCTAATATAACCTCCATGTCCTGTATTGGATGAAATATGAATAATTTTTGAATTAACCTCATGCACAAAGGGCTAAACCTGGCTTCAATTAGTTATTTTGTTCGAACACTTGATCTTGTATCATATTAACAATTTCTTTAGCTGAAAAAAGTTCCCTGCAAATCAAAAGACTAAATTTCAACTTGACTTTTATCTCAGCGATCTGAAAATTGCACCCGTAAAGTTCTTTTTCATTTCTGTAAGCTAAAAATTACAAGCCTCAATTCCGCCTTCATCGTTGTAAACTGAAAATTGCACCCCTCAACTCAACTTTCACCTCTGTGAACCGAAAATCGGGCCTTTAATGAAACTTACATGAGTGTGACCAAGAAATAGCACTCCTTAGGTCAATAATTATTCCCTTGAACTAAATCTCATCACACATATTCAACAATGCCTGCTCTTAGAAGCTCTCATATTGAACTACTGCTACCTGCGACCGGAAATCGCTCACGCCACTCACCCATGGGCCTGATCACTGATGTTCAGCGTAGCACTCATAAAACCTAAGTTTTGATGCCACTTCGGTAGAGTATTGCGCCTCTCTTCATCACTTGGGCCACCTTGCACCCATCGATCTGCGTTATCAGCTCTTCCCAAGGCACGTGCGCGCTTATCATAGGAGGAAATCTGCGCGTATCGTCACGCGGAAGAGAAGCAAGCACCCCTCCCTCGCCCTCGGCGTGTCCAGACTCGGGTAGTCCCCTCGATGTATAAGGGAACACAACAGAGGAACAAGGAAGGAGTTACCGAAACAAAAGTGCTTCCTCACTTCGGTTTCGAAAACGTAATGCAACTGTGAAAATAGGGACAAGGTGATCCCATGAACATTGTGATGCACTGCTGCAGCAATAGTTAGCTGTGAAAATGGGTTAACTAAGAACATTTTAGGAGTTATTACCGAGTACTGAAAAAAACGTTTCGAGGATTGGCTCATCATCAGTAATGGGAAAGAAATATCATCAGTAAAATATAAATACATTCAGAAATGCTTGCATTATAAATTCAGCGAGTAACACCAACAGACTAGAGTCGACTATAGAAATGAAAAAAATAATATGTATGAGCAGCCACTATTGCTAAAGGTATTACTACTTTCAAAAGCGGAACCTGGAATTATAATTATTTTCATCCTGATATCTCACAACATGAATTTAAAAAGGCATTGCACCAAATATCATGGTCTGCAAATACTGAGCGAAAAAAAGCACCAGAAATATCGTAAACTTGAAAACTCTGGGTTTATGATCCCCGACTCCAGAACTTAAATCATGGGAAGTCACTCCGACATACTTTCAAGTACATCACGCGTAAAATATAATAAATTAGTAAATCCGTGAAACATGTTTTCATGACAAGAAAATGAACCCAAATAGAAGCTTTTAAGTAAGCCAAGTCTAAAAGTATAAGTTTCATTTACTACTTTACACAGTAAAAAACTTTACCCCGTGCAGTGATAGAAATTTCTTCTTTCGTAAGTTTATATGGAGAATCAAATTAATTAATGGAACTAAACAAATTACGGTAGATTATTAGTCGATAGATGAGAAAAAATGTTAGAAAATAGATTATTACCGTCGTTAAAGTTCCTAATATGAGATGACTATATTTGGCTTTATTGACGGGACTTCGGAACCTGCGGCCAAGTTTCCGAAAAAAATGTTTTTTTACAAATTGTTATAGATGTGTTACATTTTAGAACCAATTCTGTTTATCAACAATTAAAGTATTGCCGAAATTATTAAACAAACAGTGCTCTACAAAACACTCGAAATGAAACCAGAATACCTAAATGTGTAGGTAGGTGATGACATGATTTAGGTAACGCCTAATATTTGTTTTACCAGACAATTTTAAGGCCGAGCATGGGAGAAGCTGGGCTATATCATGTAAAAATAAAGATGGCAATGCAAGAAACAAATCATCCACTAATTTAGATTCAGAAACTAGCCAACACCAAGACCTCAATAATCAAATCGACAGACATACCACTTCAAAAACATAATCGACCAGCAGCTAAAACTCTTAACTATCCTTCCCGCACGCAGTGTCACGGACGTTCTCACCTAGAAAGTTCATAACGTACATTTCACCCTCGTAAAATACGAGAGAAATAAAGCAAGTGCCCAACAATATGAAAGGTTATTACGCACATATAACCCCTTAAAATACCATAGAAATTAAGCGAGTGACCAACAAGATGAAAGTTCATTACGCACATATGAACCATTCAAAATACGAGAGAAATGAAGCGAGTGGCCAACAAAGCGCGGCGTCGAGTTTTTGCAGGAGTCGCGTGACGTGCCCCACAGCAGCGCAGGCCTGCGTACTGCGGGCGGCACGAGGTCAGGCCTAGCGCCAGGCGGTGGCACCGCAGCTGTAGGGACATTCCCCCGCACGTCTGCTGGCCCGCAGCCCTGACCTGGCGTGGCGCTGACGCACGTAGCAACAGGGAGCGCGCCTTGTGCTATGGTGGCCTGAGTGTCTCGTGCTATGGTGGTCTGAGTGCCTCGTGCTATGGTGGCCTGAGTGTCTCGTGCTATGGTGGCCTGAGTGCCTCATGCTATGGTGGCCTGAGGGCCTCGTGCTATGGTGGCCTGAGTGCCTGGTGCTATGGTGGCCTGAGTGCCTCGTGCTATGGTGGCCTGAGTGCCTCGTGCTATGGTGGCCTGAGTGCCTCGTGCTATGGTGGCCTGAGTGCCTCGTGCTATGGTGGCCTGAGTGTCTCGTGCTATGGTGGCCTGAGTGTCTCGTGCTATGGTGGCCTGAGTGTCTCGTGCTATGGTGGCCTGAGTGTCTCATGCTATGGTGGCCTGAGTGTCTCGTGCTATGGTGGCCTGAGTGTCTCGTGCTATGGTGGTCTGAGTGCCTCGTGCTATGGTGGCCTGAGTGTCTCGTGCTATGGTGGCCTGAGTGCCACATGCTATGGTGGCCTGAGTGTCTCGTGCTATGGTGGCCTGAGTGTCTCATGCTATGGTGGCCTGAGTGTCTCGTGCTATGGTGGCCTGAGTGCCTCGTGCTATGGTGGCCTGAGTGCCTCGTGCTATGGTGGCCTGAGTGCCTCGTGCTATGGTGGCCTGAGTGCCTCGTGCTATGGTGGTCTGAGTGCCTCGCGCTATGGTGGTCTGAGTGCCACATGCTATGGTGGCCTGAGTGCCTCGTGCTATGGTGGCCTGAGTGCCTCGTGCTATGGTGGTCTGAGTGCCTCGCGCTATGGTGGTCTGAGTGCCTCGCGCTATGGTGGTCTGAGTGCCACATGCTATGGTGGCCTGAGTGCCTCGTGCTATGGTGGCCTGAGTGTCTCGTGCTATGGTGGCCTGAGTGCCTCGTGCTATGGTGGTCTGAGTGCCTCGCGCTATGGTGGTCTGAGTGCCACATGCTATGGTGGCCTGAGTGCCACATGCCACATGCTATAGCGGCCTAAGTGCCACATGCAACAATGGCTGCAGTGCCACATGCCAGTGGTGTGAGAGTCAGAATCCCTGCCACATGAACTACAAGTCAAAGTAAATAGGAATTGAAACTGATATTGTAATAATGTATGTACTAAAAATGTACTAGTAAAAATGCACGTGTATACTGTATCCATTCTTAATCGCCTACGATTGTTGAGAAAAGGAAATGTAATCACCTAACTAAACCAGATCAAACCAAAGCACATAAAGCTCTCCTAAGTTAAAAAATTGAGTAAAATACCAGTGTACATAGCTTCAGTGACCCAATTAAACAAATATTGATAATTTATACTCTAAGCGATCATTTCTTCTTTGCGCATAGACATAGGGCATTCCAGATAAATAAAGACGCGCATAACTAAGACTCCGCTGTCACTTGAGCGAGAACTGATGCTACGCATTCTAACAAGCCAACCCTCTAATGTTGGCAGAGCCAAACGTGCTGATAATTGCAGGTTGTACTCTTTCCCACATCAGCCCCTGCTTCTTCTGAAAATTCGTAAAATGGACGCTAAGGCAGACAGCTTGTTGTACGTCATGCAGACCTTGAAAAATAAGTACTGATTAAAATATCATAGCTGGAAAGTTACCAGTGATAAATTATTTTACTTTCATCATGAGACTGATTTTGAATATGTAGCACTAAGACTGAACCAACCACTAGGAGAAGATTCGTCTCCTATGCAAGAAATGAATCAAAGAAAATAATTAAGTTACTCATGGAAAGTCTTAAGTTCGTTGATAGAAATTGCATGACCGGAAACGAAATCGAGAATTCTACTTCATCTTCGGGGCTCCTTTCTCTGCAGTCGACGCCACCACAACAATAAGGTCTTACCAGGTGTCCTGCCTGGCCTTTCCTCGCTGCAAACGCCAAAGGCCGAGGTCGACTTGTCCTCGATCCATTTGATAACGAGCAGAAACACTAAATGACTCCGCAATAAAGCGTCACGCGCAAATGTGAAGCCCTCGTAAAACATACATGTGAAACACTGCACATCGTGCTGACCTACACTCAGAAAATTTTAGAAACCGAGCACTTTCTTGGGCTTTTCAGATTCAAATTCACTATGAAAATGTTTGAAAATGAGTGCCTCTTAGCTCATGATTCGCCACGGCTCCATTTCATTTGATCAGTCATACGCATTGTTTATAAAACAGAATTTTTCTCAGCTTCACACTTCCTTTTTACCACATAGATGTTCGCTGGTGCTCAAGGAATTGAGGTGTTCTCTCTAGTGAAATACGTATTCATTCTTAGACGAAAAAGTGCAAAGCTTCCTGGAAATCATCATGGTCAATAACTTCTATTCAGTTTTCCAAAGAGTTCGAAGAGATCATTACCAACATAATAGAATTCTAGGTATTTCTTTAGGTGCGTTCCAACTGACGGCAAGAAAATGACAACACATTAAGCATCTGTTACTAGCAGCAGGACAATGACCTCAACTTGCACAGCACCAGGTGAAGTGTAAACCTTTGGCATATTGACGGTGGCAGCTAGGGCACGGTTGTGCCTCCATTTATGGTATTATACCAACACCACGACACTTCTCACAAGAAACGTTTAATATTTTACAGGAGCTATGCAGAAATATGTTTTTTTGAGTCACATCAAAAACAATTACTTATGATGAAAGCAGTCCTACAACTGGAATATGGAAAGAACCATTGCGGGCGCATCAAACTGTTGCTTCAAATGATTTAAATCAAGACTTTCTATTCTGCGTATTGAACAACCGGGAAAATACGATTCACCAGCTTTGATTGCTTAAAAATGACGAAGCAACGCTTGTTTGTGAGAGTAAAATAGAGGCTTTTTATTTTATTCATCGGGTAATCAGTCAGAACCGAAGGAATTGTGAAAGCAAAAGTTAGAATCGTGGATGAAACGTTCGCTTGGAGAATTAGTGTACTGCTAAAACTATTCCAGAAGTTAGTACATACTCAACTCGAAATTGTAAACTTGTATCCATGCACCTCACTAGAAATCAAAGAAATAACTTAAAGAGTCCATCTGAGATAATTTATGAATGATAATTCTTCATTAATGAGGAAGATATCATTTTAATCAATACTTATTTCTGAAACGTAACAGAGAAAATTGACCTGCAACAAATACTCCAAATATTTGCAGCGCAATTGACGTTTTTCAGACAGCGTTTGTTTGCAGGATTTTCTTTTACGAAATGAATAACCTTAATTTCTGTAATGCAAATGTAACATTGATTAACTCATAGCTTTAGTTTTAATAATACAACCGTATTAGCATTAATCATTTTAGAGTTTTCGCTGGAGTTCCCCGTGCGTTATCGTTTAAATACTTGTGAAAATTAATCAAGAGGTATAAAAATCTGCCATCAATGCCTCACAGCGTCATACTCTATGCACATGAAATATTTCCGATGAGAATATTTTGTATTTTCCCTGAAGAACTTTCTAAAAAATGCATCGGCGCGTGGATCTTCAATGCATGCAATCGATTGCAATTAACAAGCTGTTCAAATGATACGTAAATTACTGACCTTTCAACCTGAAGTTTCGTTTGCGTTCTCTGAGTCACCCACATCATTAATGCCCTCTAAGCTATATCCACCTGAGCCTCCCAAGCTTGCGCTCAAGCAAGACCAAACCGAGGTTTACATAGAATTTCTATGGTTAATTTATTTGGTGTTAGCTTTTTCAAGTATAGAAAAAGCGTACGATCAGTCTGCTTTTGTTTAATTTTTCTAAATTCGCCTCAAATTAAACTCGCTCACAACGATAGACACCAACACGAAATCGAATATTGAAACGCACGTCGCAGGCTGGTGCTATACTGTTGATGATCATTGTGACAGTTTAATTTAAATGCTACACCAGCTCATCATTGCCACAGTTCAGAAAGTAACACCAGCTTGAGTTCAAGTTCGAAAAAAATTATATTTCTTCGATAAAAATTTCCGTGAGTGACTCAGTGACGTTCCTGCACAAAAAAACAAACACCGAGAGTGACATCATGTACTCAAGTGTCTGACTTTCGCAGTGCAACATTTGCTAGATATTTGATCGTATAAATTTAAAAAAGTGACCTAACCTAGCTTATATCGTATAATTTCGTCAATGTTGTGTGACCTGACTTGATTGACGAACTACGACTTCATGATATTCAATTCAATTCCAATCAGGTCAGTTAATTGATATCAAGTTGATTATGGAAAGATAGCAATTCCAAAGTATCACGTCTGAGAGAAAAGCAACGGAGATAACACAGCGGTGTAAAAAACTCGAGACGCATTTTAAAGTCGCGGCATCATCTTGGTACTTCAACTCATGTATTTCCTGAGTACTAGGTACTAATTCAATACTGCAAACTGGAAAATGTCATGAATGATTTACGAAAGCCCTTGGACTGCGAACAGATCCTAAGGAGATAATAAATCTGGTAAGCTGAAATCAACTAACAGTAGCCCTCAACAAACATCCGCTTCCTCAGAGGATTCTTAGAATTGGGAGTTTGGCACGTTCGGGCTCCAAAGCGCACTAATCACAATCGCAAAATTGAGCTTCAACCTTTGACTTCAATTCCTGAGATACTTGACTTCAATTCCAAATCTTCAAGTTTTGGATTTTTGCAAAAATAAATCTCAACGACCACTCAGCATTTGGCTATCCAGCTGAGTTGTTAGATGCTGAGTGCGTAGTTTGACCACATTTTATCTCACAATATTCGAGGATTTTGGGTAGAAAAACAATAAATCTGGTAATTCTGCTCAACTCCACGAACAAATAGCAAGAGCTGGTGTAAAGTTATAGTAATAAGGAGCACTTTTACATTCCTGATTACGATAAACTATCTATCTTGAAGTTTCGATTAAGGGGAACTATGAAATTGAGTTTTTAAGCTTACATTGGGCCTCAAATTGCTCAACCACGACAGAATTCAGTGAAGAAAATTATACAGAACAATTTCCTTTCATAGCGAAAAAATTTTCACTGCGGAGCAAAGGTAGCATAAAATGGCATAATTTAAAAATGATGCGTTAGATATTCATTTCACTCTAAAAACTTTCAATTCGGGTAAAATTAACCGAATTCAATTTTTCCACGCATCATTCACCACGTATTAAAAATTATAGATTCCTAGAAAGTCCTAAAAATGACGAAATAGCACACCAAAATCTAGTCAGGTATAACGAGTATGTTGCGATACGGAGAAAAGGGTTACTAATCACGCACGCAGGGGGAGTCTCAACCCCCAAACATTTTATAATATTATCCTTTATGCTTGCGCACACCTGCATACCAGACATGGAGAATAAAAGAGTTATTACGATTTACATTAATTTATTGGGGTACACGTGGATAAACACACAAGGCATGGGAACGAAATAATTTGAAAGGGCACTGACATAAATGTGATGCTTACCGAAAATTCAAGTTACACATACTCCATCGCTGACAACGATTTACGCATACACAACACAGCCAGCTCCACAGTAACACCAATCATAATATTTGCGAGAATAACACATCACGATTTAACCTGGAATTGTGACACGGTGTCGAACCATACAACGGGAAGTCGATCCTCGACTAAATAAACACAGGAAATCGATTGCCTATAAAATTAGATGAATCTTCGCGAAACTTTGAAAAGCACTTATCTGTGTGCTGATCTACATCTGAAATTGAACTTCTATCACCACCTAAAGAGCTCTCACAACTATAAAACACTCGCCCTTTTGATAATAAATGATTCACTGATGGACATTCACTGACGATGCTGTTGCTCACTGCTGATGTTCCACGTCGTAGCTTTAGGTTTGCTGCTGGTGTAGGCTGATGTCTTGCCCGCGCTGCAGCGATGCCTCTGCCGCTCCCTCATCGTGCCGCCGGCATTCCAACTCGAGTTCACAGCCGCCGTGGTGCCTGGAGTGTCTTAAGAGTTTCAATGGTAAGCCACTTCACTGTAGATTTGCGCGTTGCTTTACGCATTGTGGGTGGACGAACTTAACTGTTTGCCATTTGCAATGTTGACGACTGCCGCTGAAGTTGACTGTGAGTTCGACCCCGATGCACAGATGTTGAATGCTCTTGGTTGAATCTCCGACGCGTTTATTCATGACGATCACCGATGCGAGGCTGGTTTACTTCGATCAGGTTCCTTTGTGAGACGGTGCTTCAACGCTTGCCGCCGTCTAACGTTGTTTCTTGTACTTCGAATTATCAACTTTCACATTGCAATTTGGTAGAAGGCAAGTCGGCGAGGCCGACCTGCGGTGTAGTGCACTCTCAGACGTCGTGCGCAGTCTCTCACGTGCGCTCAAAAAAATCTCTCTAGAATGTACTTGTCCGCCGCTTATATACTCTCGCTTGTTTTCTTTTCCAGATCATTCGCGATTGTTCCCTCGCAAAGATCACGTGTTTCACTTGTGATTGGTAGAAATCTTGCTTGCTTCGGGTTGCCGAAATGTAACTGGTGCGTTCTCTGACACACCTCCTTGCCTACTCTACTTCTTGATTCTCATTGGTAGAGCAGCCGCGGTCACCCCATGAGCCAGCCCCTACCTCCTCGAAGCTAACCCTCGCTTGTTTGAAGGGGGCTCGCTCACGCCTACCCGTGTGTTGTGTGTGTGACTTGTGTTGTGTTGCCTGGATGTGTTTTGTGTTCAAGATTGTGTGTTTGTGTTTTGTGGACGCCTGAACCGTAGAAGTTTGGACGAAGCGCCAACCGCCGAGTGACTTTGATCTATGACATTCCGTCTCAAGCACTTGAGAGCGCTGCCCAAAGAGCCGACCCTCGCCGATACGACACACAACACATTCCAATGTTTGTAGCCCCGCAGAATGTTTACCCTTCTTTAAAATGTTATAGCATCGCGGAATATAGCCCAAAAATGAAATTTGATGTGATTTTGCTAAATATATATATACCTAATTTATTCTATTTCACCACAAGTATAATGAAAAAATTACTACAAATGAACTAATAAAAATGAACAAAAATTCTTACATTTTCAATTATAAATAAATTAAAATGTGAATTGAAATTTTTAGATAACTAAAATTTCCTACCACGTTAATGGCATTTCATTCAACACAATCATAAACAGTGCGAAACCAAATTGATTCGTTCATCAGATTCACATATTTTGAGGCTAAGTTAATAACAGCACGTCACCCAAATGTGCATACACTACAACGAGAGTGAAAATCAACTTCATGCAAATAGCCCATTATTCCGCGATTATTTTCCACTAAAAAATTAATAAACGCTCACTTGCTACAAAACACGCTCAATAAAATAATACAAAGCTTTCGAGTTTAAGAACTCCCGCGTACAAACGAGATTGTGTGTATACGCGTAAGGTATGAAGTGATCGACATAACTCTCAGTTCTTATCAAAATGAGATATCTGAACACCTCGATGTTTTGACTGACTGATTGTAAATAATTGTTTAAACTAAGCACTCGCGAGCGCACAAGAATAGCTTCACGAAACTACGAGTGAGCGACTCATGTTCGCTTCAATAAAATGATGCAGTTGCCACATTTGGGACCAGAAATCATGCGAAAGCATTTGATAAGAATCAGAAGAGCTCGAAATATTTTCCGTTCGTATCTCATTCGCATCTTCGTATTCGTGTTTGACACGTAAAATGCCTCTTCCTTATGGATTAAATTTTCATTATTGGCAAAGAACCAAGTAGAGCTATAGGAACTATCTACTTCCTCAAGCAAATTATAAAGCAGTTAGCGCATCCTGAAGTATAGAGCGAAGTTCAGCGTATTCAAATGTTGTTTTCTAATGACGATTCTTACAAAAACTACCCCACGTGATCCCAGATATTGAGTTATGTAAATAAAACGGAAGAGACTGGAGCCAGAGAACATGTTTTAAAGGCATACCTCATTAAGATTCGACAAAGTTGTAAGTTACTGCAAGCCTCCCTAACCCAAGGTGATACTTGTTCTCAGGGGCTGAAAGAAGATGTCTCCATTCAGTATAGAATTGAGGGAACAAGGATACTATGTACGAGTGCATTCCCTCCCACACAGGACTTTTTGTGCACAGGAAAAGTGTGATCATGTCAAGTTTATAAAAAAGATCTGAACTGAAGAACGCAACAGGCACTGAAGATAAATAGTAATTAAACGAAAAAAAGGTCCGCTACAAAACAAAACGAATGTTTCATTTCAACAATCGCTACCAAACAAAAAAACAATTTTCTTCAACAAAAAGGAGGCCTGCTTAATCTTCAGCTCGTGACCTCACACCTTTCCATTGGAAGCGCTAATCCCCATAGGTACAATAATAGTTGCTTACCAAAAAGGGGTGCCTCGTATAAACAGTATGATAGAGGAAAAAGCGAATTCAGAAATATCTGCTAACACCTCGTCATAATGTTTGGTAAATGTTGAGGAATAACCGGGAATCGATATTTGATTTTTCGGTGCCTAATCATAGTTAATTAGATCGAAATAAACAAGTTTTCTTCAATGCACTTTCCGCCGTAAATAAGTATTTTACGAGTTATAGCGGTGAATTAGTTACCGCAACTCAAGTGTTTAAAGCGTGAAGTAATTCATCGAGCCCGGCGTATGGCAACACTGCAATGGAGTCTCGCTTCCGGCGCGCTCGTCATCAAAGACGAAACTAAACCTACAGCGCTAACTCGTAAAATATTTATTTGACGAAAAATGTGTATAGAAGAAAAGTAGTTTATTTCGATGTTATTACCATGATTCAGGCAACAAAAATTCGAAAATCAATGAGTAGCTGTTTATTCAAGCGCATTCGTCATCAGAGACGAAACTAAACCTACCGCTATAATTCGTAAAATACTCATTTACGACGGAAAGTGCATAGAAGAAAACTTGTTTATTTCGATCTAATTCACTATGTTTAGGATTCGAAAAGTGGAAAATCGATTCCCTGTTAATCCTCAACATTTACCTAATGTTTTTACAATGAAGCTTCTATTCTACACAATTTCATCAAAACTTATAATGAAATGTGACATAAAAAAAGAGATCATGTGTTCTAGGCTTTGCTGTAAAATCTTTCTAAAATACGAAGACAAAGCAACAGAATTTTCAGGAATATTTTCATGGATGTAAATTTTAATATGTACAATCCGCAATATACGTAACCTTGATAAGAGAAATTTTTAGTATTATCAATAATAATTGATGTAAGTGGTTACATTGCAATTTTACTGACATGCGTATAATTTGAGCAATCTCACAAGGCTGAAATGAGCAAGTAATGTTCAAATTATTTTTGAAAGCAAATGCTGTGTTATTTCACTGCCTGAGCACCTTCATTTGGCAAATTATCTCTCTCTTACGTTGCTAATCATGGAGCAAAGAAGAAAACATTTTTATGTTTAACCCTACGTAAGCTATACAAAAGCGCAAACTAATGTTTTATCAAAATTTTAAATGGGTAAGGAACAATTATTTAAGCACATTCTTTTTACTCAGAGTTCAATATTTTCCCTCCATATTTTTTGCTGAAAATTGACGTCAATCCATGGTCACGACTACGAAGATAGCAAAACAAGTGTAACTTCGCTCTCGCCAGGGGCCTGATAAAATTAATAACGAATAAAGCTTAGGAGATTCAACAAATTGCATTCTTACCATTATATCTAAGTTACGAGACTACCAAGATTTCGGTTCGTGATGCGAAATCCCCTGGCGAACCTGGAAAGCACTCTCTGAAAATTCGCTATTTCGGCAAAGCTTTAATATTTTTGAACTATCGTAATCAGATTAAATCAGTTAATTGAAAACTCCCTAACCACAAGAGAGGTATTCCACAGAGAGGCAGGAGCAAGGCACCATCAAGTATGGAGTAGAGATAACGAGGAATCTACGCACAAGGTGTGTTCCCACACGACATAATAACAGCACACATACAAAAGGAAGGCCTATCTTGTCTTCAGCTCGGAATCTAACATTTTTAAACTATCGAAAATTGAGGCGTCAGTTTAAGATCATGCTTTTGGAGATTAAGTCCACGGATTTACGACTAGGTGTGCTACACCACCATAGTATTTTTGCAGATTAATTTCTGGGCGAAGAAGATAGATAGCACAAGGCACATAAGCCAATACTCTGAAATCGCCAATAAAAACTTTGAGGTCGCACGTACTAGCTCTCTGTATGAGAGACCTCGAAGAAAAAAAAGCGCCTGGGAATGAAGAGCTTGAGACAAAATTTATGCTCACATGGGCAGCTGCATGAATGCTTGTATTTACATAAAGGTTTTTATGTGAAAGGGACGTCGTGTGAAATGACTGGCGCAGCCAAAAATATGGCACTTGTAGCACAAAACGCAATAAACATTTTAAGGAATGATACAATGCTCACTTCATATTTATGTTGGGTTTAATATCATTCATTATCACTTTCACCTTAATTAGACTACTCCACGTGAAACGATTCAAAAACATAGTTAATAAAATAGAGAGAACTCGAAGTATGATTCCTGAACGTATCTATTAAAACAATGAATGGATTACAACTAAAGCTAAAATTATCAAACTCAGAGGTCTCAAGTTGGTCATGTTTCAATAAATCATCAATGCATCAATACACGCTCTGGTATGAGAATTATAATAAAGAGGGAAAGAAAGAATGAAGGTCCAGGACTGCAGGAATAACGTAATTTAACTACCTACCTAACTGGATTTAAACTACGTACCGATGAAATTTAGAGAGCATTTCACGAAAAAACAGTACAGAGTTCCCTCAATTTCAAACACATGATAATTTGTGTCAGAACTGCAAAACTTTAAGGGATGAACCATAAAAAACCATCAGGAGAACATAAAATAATTTAGCGCAAATGATGCCATAAGTTTGAATTTTAATTAAAATTAGACTCATTTTTAATGTCACAATTATAATCATAGGTGATTTCTTATGATTTATTTGCTACTAGGATATCACAGCAGAATTTTAAACAATCACAAAACACGATGCAGAATCTACAATGAAGAATGCAACCTTATATCTGGTAGAAGTCTATACTCTGTCGGCAAACGTGAAGTTATAATAGAGCACTTTGCTAAAAGAGAATACAACCAAAAATTACAGGACGGCTGCTACCATGCAGGTGGTCGCTTATTAGGGAGCACGGCTTTAAACAGAGGTTATATCCGCTTACCTTCACAGACCAAAGTTCAGAATTGTACACAATTACTCATTTTTACGAAGAGGAATTCGGTAATAATCATGAAAAATAATATTTTAATGTTTTTTTTTTTAATTTCACGTGGTCAACATGCATTCATCTGCTCAGGTGTGGAACAGAGATCATCGAACTTGAGAAGTTCGCTCCCCCGCAGCTCCTCATGCGAACGGGAATAAAAAATTAAATACCAACGACCTTCCGAGAGCCAAGGCGCCCCAGCAACTGGGGCAGGAGTTGGGCATATGGAACTTTCTAAACGCCACCACTTCGTGGAAACTGGCCTCCGCCCAAACGTGCGCGCGAGAACGTTTAGACGGAAATTGCGTTCTCACGGGGCTACGGAAAACTACAGACGATACGATAATTCATTACTTTTTAATACAAAAATATTTAATGGAAGTGTGTTGACTCAGAGCAGGCAAAAAGAAGTGATAGGATGGTCAAATTGTGTGTGCTCTGACGGTAGAGTTGCTTTTGACATCGGACAAATTTACACAATTGGCGCCTGGGACAGGCTTATAATCTTAATTACGTACGAGTAGCAGCCGCTACTTTGGTGATTTTAGACAAGACTCAATCGGTAAATGAATAATTCTAATTTTGATAGGACTGTTATCGGTTCATAATTTTGACAGTTTTTGTTGTGTTTGTCTGCCAACTCAAAAGCCATGTCCCAGAATACCTTTCTTTCTCTGGCGCAAAATTTTGAGATTTCCGACCTGGTAATATTTGCAGTGCCCCACCTATGCAACCCTCAAGAAGATGTGAATTTTTCATCTCTAAAACTATATAGATTTAAGTGTTTAAACAGAAAATGAATGATGGGAGCAAATCAAAAACGTTTCTATAAACTGTTTTGCACCATGAACAAAAAGCAAGATAAAGCGCTATGACGCTACCATTAGAAAAATGACATCTGATCTAGAAAAACGTTGACCTGAATTTTAAACTGTATTTTCTATCTACTTGATATTTCCACACTTGCCTTGAACGATTTCTCTCTTAATTCGTAACCACAGAAGCCCAATGCAATGTTAATATTGTTGACTGCTAAATATTTCGTATATTCTCGTGTCTTGCTCGGAACTATACACAAGCTTGTCGTAAATGAATTTTCTAAATTTTGACGTCTACCCTGACCAACTTCAATCACTTCTACAGCAGAAACAAGGAAAATTGAGTATTGTTGAGTGTACACAGACATTGAATTATCATGGTTAACCTATACAAAATACAAGAGAGAAACTAGATTAAAAACAACATAAAATGGAAGCTTCAATTCGTACAAATATTTTTATAATACAATCAAACTTGACAACATAAAAAATATCAGCAGAAAAAATGCAACATGACAATCAATTTGGGTTGAGATGCATCAATTCGATCATTCACAGGTAAAAAACTAAAACCAGATTGGAAAGTTATGAGTTCCTCATAAATGCATGGCAATTAACGGAGGTTTGAATTTGGTCTAGTAAAATTTTGATGAAAAGTGATACATTCATCTCAACACGACGGGTAGCCCGGATAGATCATAATTATCAAAGAGCCCAGCATAACTTGCAGAGAGACACTGGTATCAACTAATGTGTTGAAGGTTTTGAACAATTCAAACGTACCTGGCGGCTGATGATATTCTCGACGGCATTTCACAGAAACAAACACGGAAAGCGATGATTGATCAGAGGCCATGTCTGTTTATGTGCAACGCTCGTGGCGAGCATGACTACCGATGCGACTAATGTCGCTAATTTGAAAGTAACTCAGAAAACCAAGCACCAGGCTGGCGTACGCGAGCCTTCGTCCGTAGGCATGTAAATGTCAACGTGCTTAGGGAGTCAATGACCAGTGGTGACCTTTGGGGAGATGACTTACTCAATCTTGGTGTTGTATACGCACTCCTATACGCTTTATGGGGTGTTTTCATTGATTATCTCAGCAACAGAGTTCGAGAAGTAATAGCTCAAATTAATGACGGTTATGCGCCACGTCAGATAAAAAGAACGTAAAAAGTCAGTGATTGATGAAATAAACGAATGAGAAGAACGTTTTTTAAAAATAAACATTCGATATTTTTGGCAATGTATCATGATATTTTTTGTCAACATTAAATCCAGATTTACGATCCTTGTTTCTGCGTATTCTAAGAAATTTTAAACACGAATTTCACTAAAATTATTGCACGAACATTCTTGGAAAATTAAGCAATAGCGATGAAATCTACTTTCGTTATTGCCTTCACAGCTCAAGCTTAGGAAGCCGCACACGATACACCTGCCGTGATGCATGACGACACCTGTACTTGTATCGTCACGCATCACGACACCTGTACTTGCATCGTCACGCATCACGACACCTGTACTTGTATCGTCACGCATCACGACACCTGCACTTGTATCGTCACGCATCACGACACCTGTACTTGTATCGTCACGCATCACGACACCTGTACTTGTATCGTCACGCATCACGACACCTGCACTTGTATCGTCACGCATCACGACACCTGCACTTGTATCGTCACGCATCACGACACCTGTACTTGTATCGTCACGCATCACGACACCTGTACTTGTATCGTCACGCATCACGACACCTCTACTTGCATCGTCACGCATCACGACACCTGTACTTGTATCGTCACGCATCACGACACCTGTACTTGTATCGTCACGCATCACGACACCTGCACTTGTATCGTCACGCATCACGACACCTGCACTTGTATCGTCATGCATCACGACACCTGTACTTGTATCGTCACGCATCACGACACCTGTACTTGTATCGTCACGCATCACGACACCTGCACTTGTATCGTCATGCATCACGACACCTGTACTTGTATCGTCACGCATCACGACACCTGCACTTGTATCGTCATGCATCACGACACCTGTACTTGTATCGTCACGCATCACGACACCTGTATCGCCATGCATCACGGCACCTGTACTTGTATCGTCACGCATCACGACACCTGTATCGTCATGTATCACGACACCTGTACTTGTATCGTCACGCATCACGACACCTGTATCGTCATGTATCACGACACCTGTACTTGTATCGTCACGCATCACGACACCTGTATCGCCATGCATCACGACACCTGTACTTGTATCATCACGCATCACGACACCTGTATCGTCATGTATCACGACACCTGTACTTGTATCGTCACGCATCACGACACCTGTATCGTCATGCATCACGACACCTGTACTTGAATCGTCATGCATCACGACACCTGCACTTGTATCGTCATACACCCGCCGAGATACAGGACGATACAAGTACAGGTGTCCTGATAGAACTGGTTATGGAAGAAATTCAACTCCCGGGACAGGTATAGCGGAAGCACTCCTACTCAATGAGCCAACTCGCATTCCTCTCCAAGTTAATCGCTGAAAAACCATTAGAATTCTAAGCACGACTGTACAATGAAGCTTTCTGCGGAAATGCTCGTTGTTATATGTACAGGATAGTCGTTCACTCTAAAGACAGTGAGGAATACCAATGGAAATTTCAAAACGTGTTGTTTATGAAGCAACGAACAGCAAAGTTAAGGCTGGAGTTTTTCTATGACGGAAAAATCCATTTGTTTTACCGGAAGAACTTTGAGAGTGTGCAATAAGAATTTAGGGCTTGCGCAACTGCAATGTTACCTTTGTTTGGTGACAGTTACACCAGAATAGAGAGTAGACCTTCAACGGTTGACGGCTCTATAAAAACTAGATCTGGCTAATAACTAAAGCAATTTGAACATTTACCGTTCGTTCACGCATAAAACATGTCAAGAAAATAGAGAAATTATCCATTGAATTAAAAATTTATTTGGACAGTTTTGTACATTATGTTTAAGTTATAATTTAAACACAAAAATTGGGAAATTTCGAGAAGCAATTCGGATAAGATCAACTATTGTTCATATTTCTTAGTAGAAAATGGATATCGAATGTATTTTTACATGTATGAAATAACGGGATGTTGTTTCTTAGCTTATTGAGGGGAAACTACACAGAATACTGTAGGTTGATCACACATTCACTAAAGAGATATTTTGCGCCTTTCAGGATTTTAGAAACGGAAGAGCAAAACATGTACAAAAAGGTTGGGAGAATAGCTTAAAAACTTGAACTAAGGGAAACAGTAAACTTAGTTTAGAAATTTTTCCAATGTATTGTACAAAAAACTATGGAAACAACAGCAATGTGCGAACAAATTGTCGACTCGATAAGAGCTTGCGTTAACTTTTGAGCGCACGTTCGTACTAACACAAAATTGTATTGCTTGAACTTAGATGGACAAAAGGCATTGAATAAAATTCACCGTTACCCTGTACGTGCACGCATAGAAATCATAGAATGAGTGCCGTGGCAATCCGGTATCGATATTTTGGAATTATTTCGAATAAACCGCGCAAGTTCAAAAAATAATCTCTCAAGTATGTATATCTTTGATTATTTTACTTCGATCCATATTTCAGTACAGGAGATGAAATTTTAATACTACGAAACAGTTGCAATAAATAATGTATTCGCATTTTTAACACTGGAGCTCCTTTTCACGTTACGATTAAATAAGCATTCGAATTCTCGTTTTGATTGATATGACTGTCAATTCAATTTCAGTATCGGACAGAAAAACTCCAGTCGAAAAAATTTCCAAGCGATTCCGACTGTTTGATCGAATATACAACGATCTTCGAAATATCACGACGAGAAACTCGGCTAATGCCTCTTTGTATCATTTATTGTCTTCAGGTAACACGGCGCAAATAAGCGAACGCGTATCACAGTTACGGCCAGCCCATGAAATCATGTCAATGGGATATAAAAAGGCGCAATGTGCGAAAATATTGCAGAAAGACCGGCTATTAGATACACGTAGAATGACTCTTGCAGCACACAACACGGCGCTCAACTCCATGTTATGGCACCAGGAAACCGGCGTCGCCGAGTGCGGCCTTACAAGGGCGGACTCGCGGTTTGTCAAAGAGCAAACAAGATCACGCACGTTCTGGAAAAAAAAAGTTTGCGCAAAGAAGTGAAAAAATCGTTGAAATGTGTATACAAGGTTATGCAGTAAATAATTGAAAGTTTTGATATACGTGTGAGGTGTTAATATGCCACTAAAACCGTCATTTTATTAGTTATTTTTATTAAGTTAGAGCTATAATTTATTCATAAACCGTGTTTTGAATAGAGCAGTTACGATGTCTTACTTCTCGAATTTTAATTCTTCAATGTTCGCGTTACGATATTAGAATGAATTTCAGTCGGTATACTTAAATTGTATTTAAAAATATAATATTGTAGCCATTATGTGGCGTTTACGAATTCAGTTTTCACGCTAGGTTTAGAGACAGATAGTTCGAGTAAGTGAAGGAACAGTAAATTATTATAGAGGAGTTGGAGCTGAAAATGTCATTAATAGAATGAAAATTATTCAAGTTGGATTAGATTTCACCATAAGTTAGTCCAAGCTGCTCTAACCACAATAAGGGAGTTCTCTAGAGAGGAATGAGGGAGGCACCCCTACAGTAAGGAATCAAGGGATCAGTGATTCTATGCACATCGTGTGTCCCCACATAGAAACAGCCACATTAATAGAAGTTTATGAAACAACATAGAAGCTGAAAAAGAAAGTAATATTTACTGGATAAAAAGACAGCAGTGAACTGAAAAAGATGGCCGAAACAAAACTTATCTGATTTCCCCAAGAGAAGGGCTTACCTCGGGACTTCACGTCTTTCCCCAGGAACGCTAATTATCTTAGATAAAATAGATGCATAGAGCGGTAATTATCGGAGTGTCGAAATGGTGTACCTGCAGCAATACTTACCCTTTCACGGCAGAGCTAACATCTATTTCAGATTTTGATACAAGCGTGAATACTGGGTATATCAAAACCATCAAAAATGAGTTAATCATTTGACTGTGGATACTGTTACATAAAACGTTATGCATTATATATTGTGTTGAAATTGGGTTAATTTATTAGTATTAGGTAATCGCTATTCAAACTTTAATGTAAAATCTAGTCGGGAAAATGAAAACGAAAAGGATTACCGAGCCAATCTCAACGTGTGATCGGATAAAATTCACTGCATGACGAACGACTTTCCCGTTACCCAACGCATCACAGGCTGCTGATCAAACAAGAACGAATGATCAAATTGAGACCAAATTGGAATTTTTAGGTGCAACTGTGAAAAAATGAGAGGCGTTTCATCATGAACGTTCTAAATCAAATTGATTCAACCAAACGAAGTAAGCGGAGCTTCGCTCTTTCCCCCTCACTCCGTTGAGCCAAAGAAATTTTGCCGTCGATAAGCGAACATAAAATTAGACGGGCTCCATATTGTGTCTAATATGAAATTCCTGGACGCCAAAGTTCAAAATTCACCCAAGCTTTCTCGATAAAACGAGTGGTCAGAGAGTGTTCACATCGGCGTATCGGCACCCCGGTAACGAAAAAGAAAAGTACTAGCATTCGGCATTGCTACTCCCAAAGAACACGACCTCCTCACGTCCAGACACTTGAACCGGAGATGCAGTTTCAAAGCGGGAATGTTCTCAAGTTCGTTGTATCTTATTGGTTCCTAAGCTTTTGGTTTTTTTTCCTTAGTTGTAGCATCAAAATTCAGATAGCACCATCACGGTGAGCATACATTGAAATGTAAAACATTACGCAAGTTTAAAAATGGTCTTTCTCAATTAAATACAGAATTACTCGCTTGTTTATCCATTATCACAGACACTTGTAGCCAACACCTTCCCTACAAAGTACAGATAGAGGCATTTCAACTGAATGGTGATTTTTGCACGCGGCATGAGTGGAACCTGATACTACGTTTAAGATCTGAAGGAAAAATTCCCCAAAAATATTGAGGTGCAATAATCTGCTACTGAGCTGAAAGGCGGCACTTCCATGAAAAAATTGCCTCAAGAACATAAAGAGAAAAACAATACGTTCTCTGAAAAAAACGTGTCCTTACCAAATGAAATTTAGTCTCAGATGCGGTAAGAAATGTGAGCAAATTTTTATTAGGGTTATTGTGTACGGCTTGAAATTGTCGAGGCTGAAGGAAAGACTGCGGAAGACGCCGTTGTGCAACACGTACTCGGCGGAATTTTTCCGGTTTATTGTTCCATTTTCGAGACACATAACGACCGGAGCAAATGGATCCGGGAAGTAAACACGGCACACTGACATCGAAAACTGCATAGCAGGACGTTTACTTTCGTTTTTGTTTATGTTGCAACAACTTCAATAATTGTTCACGGAACTAAGATAAAAAAAAACACGCAATTTACTCACGCAAACCGTACGATTTTGTGCAATATGAATAGTAAATCCTGCTCACCTCGGCTGGTTGCAAGCATCGATTTTACACACTCACGATAGCACCAAGCATTTCGATCGGACACCTCTATGTGCTTGAATTACCCGATCTAGTTACTTACCTCGCTCCTGTAGAGATAGAATTAACTGCCTTATCGGTCCAAAATGCAAATTACACGAAAACTGAGGTTATGATTGGAAAATTTTACATTATAATTACGCTGCAGTGCGATTTCTACATAGAAACACTGAGGTCTTAAAACGTTGAAACTAGTTCGGCCGGCAGTTCACCAATGTTGAAAACTTGAAAGCCGAAAGCCCTGAGGCGAATTTTACTGCGCTGATAAGATAGCGAAAGTAGTACGGGAGGCTCGTACAGCTCTTGGTGAGGAAAAAGATAAGAGCTGTATTAGAGATAGATTACACGTGACCATTTTCAACACTTCTAACGATTATATTAATAGCTCATATCCGCCATAAATTTCCGATTACGAACCAGAAAATGGATCTACACTTTTAAGTATTTGAAAATTACTCGAATGCAGTAGCGCTGGCTGAAATTGCTCCGCCCAGTTCGTTTATTTTTCTTGGTGTGAAACGTAAAGTTATATCATTTTAAAACTACCCAAGGATGTTAATTCTTAATAAAATCTACTCTAAGAAAAATATCTCAGGTACTCATGATTTTACATAACTGCATGATTTCTGATCCTTGTATCTGAAGCTGGATTGTATAATCGTCTGCTAAGCTTACAGCAATGCACATCGTATGTAGTTATTGTTATCAGATGAGGTCACGTACCTGGGCAAGAGGGATCTTCACCAATATAGTGATCAGTTGTTCATTGTATGTTTGGCCTTCTCAATTATCAGATAATAAGAGATTAGATGATAGTGCCACGCCCCCTTCCTTCTTCACGGCAACATGTCTGTACACGCTGAGCAAATAACTTAACGGCGGAACCTTTGATCATCGGAAGTATAGTCCTACGGGAAAGATTTCATTGAAATAGACCATAAATTCATGTTCTCACCTTGATAGGAGAGAAATCTTGAAGAAGAAGGCTTAAGAATTTGGGTGATGCTGTCGAATTTGCAAAATTTCCGTCATTCACCTCAGACGCTGCACTTCCGAATGCACGGAGTGTCACCTCTGCTGCCATCTATGGATCAAGTGTGGCACTAATTTTCTTTTGTTAAGTTTAGGGTAAACTATCGTAAAGTTGTGTGGCTTCATGCAGATTTCTTTCAAAGTAGAATTTAGAGAAAAATAAAAATATAGGAGAGGAACTGCATACTCACAAAAAAATTATTATAAAAAACATAATACATCAATAAGTTTTCCAAAATGTCTTAATATAAACATAATTTGTTATATGTATTTCAAACTGGGCAATGAAACGGGATGAACAACTGGCACGACATTCACTACGATTGAAACAGATTACAGTGCAATGACCAATGATTAAAAATAGT
Source organism: Morinoia aosen (assembly GCA_030386875.1). Classification (NCBI taxonomy): domain Eukaryota; kingdom Metazoa; phylum Arthropoda; class Malacostraca; order Amphipoda; family Talitridae; genus Morinoia; species Morinoia aosen. The sequence continues at coordinate 22,367,841 of CM059567.1, read as the reverse complement.
GAATGATATATATGATTGTACTTGTAAAATAAGAGATTAAGTCTACAGCAATCTGCCTCACATAGAGGGGAGAACCATCTAACGCAGACAAATCCCTGTAATGATAAGCTTCTCGCACTCTCATTTCACCATAGAGAGTTACAAAGCAGAAAGTCAATAGGCGTGGTGATCATGAGGTAGTCATGATACCTGTTGTGAACATGGTTCGTCACCACTGCACGGACATTGGCACCTCCACTCAGCCAGTGTTTCTTCTGATTTACTTCAGAAGATTCGTCTCGTGCGGAAGTATTATCAACAGCTCTGTTTTACCAGGAGAATATAACAAAGAGGAGAGATTAAAAGGTAGGGAAGACGTGCGAAGTGGATGTCTGTGAGGCTCAAGTTGTGGGCATGTGATTAGAATAGATTCCACGGTATAATTGCATTGACATGCAGAACACGTGGTACTTAAAGATTCAGTGCTCGTGCGTGATGGTACACGTTTGCAGTCGAAGGCGAGTAACGAGGCTAACGACTTCACTTGGTTGTTTTAAGGCACCTGTGATAGAGACTGAGTGATAGAGACTGAGGAGACTCAGTAGACAATGTAGCAGGGATTCCAAACGTCTAAGCCGCAGTCCTACTGAATAATTTTAGAGCAAAAATTCGCTTTTATTTTCAATGAGGGTAGATTTAAGTTAACGAATATGCGGTTTCTTGGGATAAGTGACCTAGTGTAGGTTTAAAATGATTTTTCAAGTGGGGGTGAGAGGACCGGAATTTTCGCCAAGCAGCGACTCACCAGACTCAATTCCACGTTGCTGCGAGCATGATGGCTAAATGAGTCAGACCAATTGATTCACTGGCAAATTTGTCTGCTGCTTCGTAGTCTCTGATTCCGACATGACTTGGCCCCCTTTCTAATATGATTTTGCAGCCATGCTTGATTGATGAAAGGACTTTGATATTCCACAACTTGAGGCAGTGACCAGGCTATTTTTCCTATTTAAAAGCAGAAATACAACTGAGTAATTCCATGAAGATTACAAAGGAGCTCAAGATCGATGATGTGAACTTACGATTCTTGAAAACAGCACGCAATTATGCTGTAGATATTGATGAATACGAGGGAAGCTGTGCTTCTACTGCTAGCAGAATCGTCGTAACAAGTTCTTTAATGGTATTAATTGCAGTCTAAGTCCCAGATAATCTGCTGCCAGCGAAATTCTGAAAAGGGAAAGCTTATCACTTAGAGCTCACATGTTGGGAGAAAAATGACGAACCAACTTTGGTATTGAGTGAATGTCTGAAAATTTCAAGTTTAATTCAGTCAACTCTAGCAATGCAAATCCAATGAATGGAAAAGAAGGGAAGAGAGGCAAAATTTATGGTATAAAGAAATCATCCCTTATATAATAAAATGCAGGTGACTCCTTCAATTTTTAAATAAACTAGTACATGCCCATAAGTTTAAATATAAAAGAGTTAAAATCTGACGAAAGGTAAGTATATAAAACATCTTTTATTGACAAAAGCACTCGTTTAATGCTGCGACTCAACCTTGTATTAAGTTAATTAAGCAATGAAATGCTGACGAAATAATACAAACATAATTCATTAACTTATTGGAGGAAAAGAAGTTCAAGCTGAAATCTACAAAATTTCCGAATAAACAACATTCTTCGTGAGCATTTTAGATTGGCTCCGCTCTTGCCTATGTTTGGTTGATTAGGTGGATTCGTGTTGGCCGGCAAAAATGATTAATTGCCGTGGATTTCCAACTCTGCTAAGACACACGTACAACTGTCCATGGGTAAACACTAATGCTGGTAGATATGTGCCGCATCCTGAAAGGCTCTGCCCTTGACTCTTATTTATTGACATGGCAAAAGCAGGTCTAATCGGAAATTGCCTTCGCCTCAAAATAAATGGCAAGTCCGTGTCCGATGGCTGCCAAATAACACATGGAATCATCAATATGGCTCCGACATCAATTCCTGTCAATTTACTGGCTGTTATCAAAGTATTCGTGACAGTGAGCACTTTATAGCGAGCCCCATTACAATGACCATTCCTTTGATCTAGATTTCTCAGCAGCATATTAGCGCAGGGATATTTGGCATGTTGAATTACAATTAATTGGTATTGGCAACTTGAATCGGGAGTGAGCTGTGCGGCCAAGTTTCAGAAGTGTTGCAGCAATCCCTGATGAGGCTGTAGCTATTGCAATGTGTTCATTCTTACGAACATAGGGCGTTTAATCTTACGTTTAATGGTTACTGGTACTCTTCTGTGTTGAACTGTATTTTGTTGTTGAATTCTCTCTCGTGCTTCTTGAGACAATTGATCTCTTGCAATACGATGCTGAGCTGCATCTTGTTGTTAAATTCCCGCTCGTGCTTCTTGAGACAATTTTCCTCTTGCTACACGATGCTGAGCTGCATCTTGTTGTTAAATTCCCGCTCGTGCTTCTTGAGACAATTGTCCTCTTGCAATACGATGCTGAGCTGCATCTTGTTGTTAAATTCCCGCTCGTGCTTCTTGAGACAATTGTCCTCTTGCAATACGATGCTGAGCTGCATCTTGTTGTTGAATTCCCGCTCGTGCTTCTTGAGAAAAGAAAAAAATAGAAAAAAAAGAAAAACAGTATATTTCCAATATAGATGGTACAAAAGTACCGTCATTGGTTTTTAAAATCTCTTACAATTAATACACTTAGATGATACACACACGCGAGTATTGTAAAACTCGTGTCACTAGTCGAAAAGAAATGATTGAGGGCAATGTACTCCTAATCTTGCTTAATCTACATTTGATAATACATGTAATGATAATTATACGAGACAACACAATTTCATGGACGATGCATTTTCATTGTGAGGTGAAAACACTTGACAGTTTACATGTACATGACATAAAACTTCGCAATTCTTGACGCCAGGAAATAATGCATGAATCGCTTGTTTCGGCCAATGTTCAAAAGTGTCATTTTAAGGAAGGATGAAAAAAATATATATATAAATATACATCCGTATATATATATATACATATATATATATTCATACATATATATACATGCATACACACACACATACATATACATGTATACACGTACACATAAGCATGAGGACCAAGAAGATTATAAGTTTTGTATTTCTAATCCAACAATTTTAACATAGCGGTCATTAGTTAATAAGCATTTTATTTAAACAAAAAATGGATGATCGCACAACAAATGTATAGTTTTTACATGAATGATTTACAATAATAAAGAGATGACGAGTTAGGTAATGTTACAAGTTGAGAGTGAACAGAAAAAAAAACAAACAAAACAACAAAACCGTTTATTTCCAAGTTGTCACATGAGATACATATGCCAACATATTGGCTTTTAAAAGTTCCTTAATATAAGACGTCCTAAAACAAAAGATCCATACGAGGAGTATTAATTGACAAACCATCCGAGGTGTAAAAATAGATAAGCCATACGAGGCATAATAATCGACAAACTATATGAGGTGTGCTAATAGATAAACTATCAGAGGTGTACAAATAGATAGACCATACGAGGCATATTAATAGACATAATATACGAGGCGTACTATAATAGACAAACCACACGTGGTGTGCTAATAGTCTAACAAAGTTCCATACGAGGAATACTAATTGACAAACCATACGAGGTGTACAAATAGATAAGCCGTACGAGGCATAATAATAGACAAACTATACGAGATGTAATATTAGACAATACTATCATAGGTGTACAGATAGAAAGACCATACGAGGCATATTAATAGAAAAAAAAAAAAAAAAAAAAAACGAGGCGTACTAATAGACAAACCATACGGGTCGTGCTAATAGTTTAACTCTGTCAAGGGTAGTTGAATGAGAAATGAGAAATATTATCTCTTGGATATTTTATATTCCAAGAGATTCCGGTACAGCGCTTCTTGCCTTTTTCCTACTTCGATAATTTCAACTAAGAACTTGGCAGTTTCGAAGAATTCTTTAGTATTTTTCGAATTATTTATAAGATCATCGAAGTAGGAAAAATACAAAAAAAAACGCTACACCGTACTAGATTGAAACAACACCGTAAATGACAATCAAGTATTGAGAAAAGATAGTCTCGAAATAATTTGTAAAGAACATCGCGCAACACAGCACGCACATCTAGGAATGCGTAAACATTCTTACACTCATAATTGAAATGCATGGCTTGTTCGGCATACAAATATAGAGATAATTTTTGCACGAGTGCTTTATTTCCTTTGTCTGTTTATACTTTTTAATTTCTTCTGTTCACAGAAATGCCCTTCGGGGTCGTGATAGATCGATTTATAAATCATAAAGCAAGCGCAATCAATTTGTTTATTTCTGAAATTTGGTGCAGTGTTAACTGATCGCAGAGCTTTAGGTAAAATGTAATGTGTCTTGAGGTTTTGCTTTTTTATGCAAAAAGTAGAAATAGAAACCGATATATGTACATGTGCGCATATATGTGTGCGAAGCGTGTGCATGTTTACACTGATACATAAACATTTATGTTTGCGTGCGCACACGTACATACTCACGCACACACCAACACACATATTCATATATATACGTATTGAAAACGAATATAAGAAAAATGCTAATAGACATGAAAAATAATCTAACTCTTTCAATATTTAAAATGACAGCCCAAGCTCTGATGAATCGTAGTAAATAACCTGAGGAAAGATAAGGAATAGAAAAGGACTTCGAAAAACGTATAAATGGAATGGTTTTTTAATTTCCTAAAGGAAATTTTAAGAAAACTCAAGTTACCGCTGAGGAAAAAAAAAAAAAAAAAAAAAAAATATATATCTTCAATATATCATATCATATATCATTTCTTCTCGATATTCTCTGCAACATCATGCGGACATGGGTACATGGGATAAAATGGAGATACAGTGTAGGCCAGTTTCCACTCATGATTGACAAATATCTACAAAATTTTGGCAGAAATGCGCAAACAAACATATACTCAACATCAAAATTTGCTTGTACAACATACGGACAGAAAGATAATTTTACCACGATTCATACGCTCAAATTACGATTAATTTCATTAATTGTATTTGTCATTAATCCGATTCACAGAGACGTCCTCTGGAGTAAGTGGGAGATCTATTTTTGAATCATTTCGATAGTGCAATTAAATTTATTAACCGGATGGTTTTTGTGTAAAGAAATGAAATAGAAACATGTATATCTATTTATGTAGATATATATATACCTATATACGTACACACACATATTAATATATGTACTTATTGAGAATGAAATATAAGAAAAAAATACAAATATAAAATAAGAGGATAGAAACAACCTACCATCTATTACACCGATAATGACAGTTGAGCTCATTGTAATCCTAAGAAATTATTCGAAAAAAAAACTAAAAGGAAAAGATGACTTCGGAAACCGTAAACTGAACTGGTTTTTAGTTTCTTCATAGAAATTTTTAAGAAAACTCAGGTTACAGTCAAGAACCAACACAACTCTTCAGCATTATACAGACATGTGTACATGGGATAAAATGGAGTAACTTTGTGGCTGGATATCACATTTGAGTGGAGAATATTTACAAAATTTGGCACATATAGGTAGATTAAGCAATGGTCCAAAGTGATAATTTTGATAACACAAATTAACAGTTTTTTCGATTTTAAAGTTTAGTGCTGGTGCGCACTGAACGCACGGAAAAATATTAAAAGACTAAATGAAAATGCTTAAATTAACCCCTCCCCCCAGCTCAGCCGAAATCGATTGAAAACATTTTCGAGAATGATTTTGAAATAGCGAGACAACGTTAGCCAAAATTTAATTCATTATAAACTTTGCACAATCCTCACATTTATAAACCTGTATATTGGTGTACACACAAAATGTATTTCAGAGTATGTTTTCCATACGGATGTTAAATAATAACACAGAGAAGAAAAAAATAACAAAATAAAGATGAGGAAATACTCCTAATTATGGAAAAAACGTTCATTCTGCTGTATTGAACTCACGGCTGGGGTGCTCATTATTGTCGACAGAAATAGTTAAGATGAATGCACGAATGGCTTAGCAAACGTAAAATGAAATAGTTTCTAATTTTCTAACAGAAATTTCAGGAAAATTAAAATTTCTGGTAAATGGGAAATTCACACCGAAATGCTGCAGGTCTATAGAGATGCAAAATGACGTGACACATTTACTCTAAATTCTTTTACAGTTTTAGAGTTTTTGATATGCTGGGGAAGCTTGTTCCACAAAAAAGCTCCAGAAACTGAGAGAGCTTTTTGTCCCACGTTAGATGAACGGTAACTGACTAAAACATCATTCCTCCGATTTGGTTTTTTGTTTGGGATATTAGATGGAAAAAATTTTACCACCTCTGCATTACTTTGGGGGAGGTACAGAGAGGAGAACACTCGTCGAGCTTTTTGGATCATGAATCTGTTCGGTATTGGGATCCAGTCGAGTTTTCTTAAAAGAGGGGTGACATGATCGTATTTATTGAAATTTCCTTTGCACACCACTTTGGCGGCGAAGTTTAGACATTTTTGCAACTCTTCCTGACGATATTGAGGTAAATTTCCCCATACAAGACTGCAGTAGTCCAGGCGCGATAAAACTAAAGACTGAATCACTAACAATCTAGATTTTTCGTCAAGTGTGTTCTTAATGCGATGAAAGAACATTAAGGTTCCGTTTATTTTGTTGCACATTGTTTCGACGTGTGAATTGAAAGTCATATTTTTGTCAAACCAAACACCCAGATTTTTTACCGTCTCTACTGGTTCAATTGTATCGTCTCCAAATGTTAGCTTGAATGGTGGTAAATTTTTAGTCGCATTCTGTGATCCAAAAATAATGCATTGCGTTTTACTTGCGTTAAGTTTGAGGCCATTATGGTCATACCACAATTTAAGGTTTCTCAGAAGGTTTTCAGCGTTGGCTTGTGTTTCTTTTAAATCTGCTGTTGAGCTTGTCATGGCAATTTGTACGTCGTCAGCATACATTGAGATTTTTGTGTTTGCCGGCATGGTGGGGAAATCATTGATGAAGATTGAAAATAAGAGCGGGCCGATGATTGAACCTTGAGGAACGCCAAAATTGTTTGGTATGAATGATGACATTTTGTTATTCAAGCACACTGCATGAGAGCGGTTTAGTAGGTAGCTTTCAAACCATTGAGTGTCAATTCTGAGGTTTGAAATTTTTTGTAGAAGTTTCTTATGCTCAACACTGTCGAAAGCTTTGGAGAGATCAAGCAATAGTAAGAGAGTTAGTTTTTTTTTGGTCAATATCATTGTAAATTTTTTCTGTTATGTTTAACAGGGCGTCCTGAGTACTGGTATTCCTTCTGTAAGCATATTGATTGCGATGCAGTAGATGTGACTCGTCTATGTAAGACGAGAGCTGGTTTGTTATTACTTTTTCTAATATTTTGGACATAACAGGCAGGAGACTGATTGGTCTGTAGTTTGACGCTATGTCGATATCACCAGATTTATGTGATGGCTTAATAATGGATAATTTCCATTGGTCGGGAAACTTGTTTGTGGCTATAGATGTTTGTGTTTGTGGCTATAGAAAAACATTATCTCTAGTAAAATGCTAGTCGTCAGTCTAGTACACACATGCGTGCACATATACATGTAAATATATACACATACACATGCACGCATATACTTACACCAAACTCGTAAGGATACACAAATGCATTTCTATGCATCGAGGCAATACATACGCATTCTATTTAGTGTCATACGCATAGCGTACACGTACACACATGTACAAGTAAGCATGTGCGCGAATATCAGCGTAAACCAGTCAGTATAAACCAGAAATTCCAATCGAGGGAAACGGAGAAAATATCTTTTATTATGGCATGAATTTTATAAAATTTCGTACTAAAAATAGTGTCACAAAACAGTCTACCTAAGTCTGAAACATGAAAACGATTGTGGGACGTGAATAAGACAATTGATCTCTTGCAATTCGATGCTGAGCTACATCTTGTTGTTAAATTCGCGCTCGTGCTTCTTGAGACAATTGTCCTCTTGCAATACGATGCTGAGCTGCATCTTGTTGTTGAATTCTCGCTCGTGCTTCTTGAGACAATTGTCCTCTTGCAATACGATGCTGAGCTGCATCTTGTTGTTAAATTCCCGCTCGTGCTTCTTGAGACAATTGTTCTCTTGCAATACGATGCTGAGCTACATCTTGTTGTTAAATTCCCGCTCGTGCTTCTTGAGACAATTGATCTCTTGCAATACGATGCTGAGCTACATCTTGTTGTTAAATTCCCGCTCGTGCTTCTTGAGACAATTGTCCTCTTGCAATACGACGCTGAGCTGCATCTTGTTGTTAAATTCCCGCTCGTGCTTCTTGAGACGATTGATCTCTTGCAATACGATGCTGAGCTGCATCTTGTAGTTGAATTCCCGCTCGTGCTTCTTGAGACAATTGTCCTCTTGCAATACGATGCTGAGCTACATCTTGTTGTTAAATTCCCGCTCGTGCTTCTAGAGACATTTGATCTCTTGCAATACGATGCTGAGCTACATCTTGTTGTTAAATTCCCGCTCGTGCTTTTAGAGACAATTCACGACGAAGTTCACGACGTCTTTCAGTATTTCTACTGCGTTGCTTTTCTCTCTGATCTTCAGACTGTCTTGCTCGCCGTAATTGTTGGGTTAATCTCTTTGCGTTTATTCTTTTGTGTTCATCCATTTATAAAGTAGGGATAAGTAAATTTTCTAATGAAGAAATTTTAGTCGAAATACTTTCTTTTATACACAGAAAATTGAGTTGCGAAAATTGTGAAGTTGATGTAGCTTGTATCACAGGTACGCTCATCACGCACTTTCGGTTGACTTCTGACAGACAGAGAGACAGACGGACGCGGCTCTTACTATTATAGTATATAGATTAATATATTTATTGCTCATAATTTCCCCTATCTTATTAAAATGAGAATCTCATTGAACACATTAATTTAGTGGAAAATTTAGTGCACTTAGTCATAAAAAATAATGCACAGTTACTGCATACTTGGTTGTTCCGTCTCTCTGTCATGCTCATAATGATGCTTGATGACCGCATCTGTTATACAAGTTTCTTCATTTGCAGGTACTATTAGGATGGATATATTTGTTTATCATTCATATCTTGAGACTTATTTAAGGAAACTATGGAATAACGTCATTTTCGGCGGGTCGTGTACACTAGTACACAATGAACAGTAGGAGGCGAGCAGGAGCATCCGACGAGTAGAGAGAGGGTATCCCCACAATGATGATTTACTTGATTTGTATATATACTGTAAACTTATATATTTCTTATCTGCAGCATGAATAATTCTTATGGTAAATAGTATCATAGATACCATTCAAATTGTATAATACCTTAGAATTTGCTCACTTATGTTTACAGGCCGAAAAATTTGCGGCAATGGAAATTAAATCTACTGTTCAAGAAAATGCAACCTATCGCGATGAAAAAGATATAGCAAATTTTTCAACAACTTTTTGGGTAATCTATACTACAAGGTGTATTTCAAATACGAAACCCAAAAATATATTTAATAACTTTTGATACAATGCGTGGATATTTTTAAACAAACCGGCAGGAGAATCCTGAGATTTATATCTTGTATTTGGACTAATTTTTGCAAATGACATTCTGCATGTGGCGTTCACTCGACTGCAAGCAATATTGGGAGCGTGTTCGCATGCTTCTCATTGCAGCACTGGTGAGGGTGGGACCGATCAATCTTATTTTTGAAATGAAGGCATCCTTAAATTGAGTCAGATCCGTCAGTTTTTCACCATAAACCCTTGCCTTTAGATATCCCCACAAGAAAAATCCAATGGGAACAGATCAGGAGACCTTGGAGGCCACTCAGTGCCGTCGAATCTTGAAATCAGCTTATTCATGGTGTTCATTGCAGGAATTAAGAAAGTGTTTAGCATGTCTTGGTATCGCTGACAGTTTACAGTTACTGGTTGGTCATTGTTATCCTCGAAGAAATAGGACCAATAATGCCATTCACCATGAAACCGCACCAAACAGTTACCCTTTCGGAATGAAGTAGAGTTTCCATAATCTCCATAGGATTTTCGATAGCTTAAAATCTTCATAGGATTTTCAATAGCCCAAAATCTTCAAAGGATTTTCAATAGCACGAAATTTCATGTTCTGTTTGCTTACAGATTCGTTCAAACTGAAATGAGCTTCGTCCGACATAATCAAACTTTTAACAAATTCAGGATCCTCTTCCTCTTTTTCCAAGAACCACTCACAGAAATTCTGCCTTCATTCAAAATCAGTTTCCACTAACTTTTGACTAATTTGAACTTTATACGCATGCATTGACAACTTTTTTTTCAAAATATGAACAGAATAATGACTCATCCCAAACTGTTGTGATAGGTGCCGAAGACTGATGTTGGGATTCCTTTCCACAATCTCCTTGGATTTTTCAACATTACTTACTTTTTTAGAGAACAGCGCGTCACCCGATGCTGGTAAATGCCTTTTTTTGACAGAGAACTTCGCAGGTTATCCTCTCTCTTGAAACTTTGCAGGGCTAGGACAATGCTCCTTCCATTAGAGAAGTATGCAGTGCTTATGAAAGCCAATTGTTCCTTAGTTCAGTTCGTCATCTTGGGGCCAGTTTCAAAACAGGATGAATTTTATTGTGTCCTCTGATTCTTATTTTGTCTGTTGTATCATGAAAACGTAGGGACCAAATAGAAGATATATATCTCAGAATTCTACTCTCGTTAATTTTTCAAAAATCCGTTCATTGTACCAAAAGTTATTAAAGATTTTTCCGTGTCTCGCATTTAAAAAATAACCTGTCTGAAAGAAACCGCGCCTGTCCGTCCATCACACCCACCAGCAGAGAGTATGTGATGACTGAAGAGCGTATCTATGATACAAGCCTCATCCACTTCGCAATTTCCAGTGTAATATTCCATCAGATTCGGAATCAGAATGAATATCACGTACATTGTTAGGTTAAATTATGTTGTACAGAATGCCAGCAGTTGCGACCTAGAAAAGTATAGGAGAGCCAGAGAAAAGCATGGGAAATCATGGGAAAGCCACGTTGAAGCTCCGTTGGTCCGTCTCTTTGTCACGCTCTAAAGCGGCCCATAGATGATCAATTCAATTGTCAATATCATCGACTCAATTTATTGAAAAATTTTTTTGCTGCCCACAAACGACGTCAATCTTTTCATCGATATAATTGATGAAAACCAGTAATTTGCTCTGCGGTAGACTAGTCAATAACCAGTCAATATAATTTCGTCGTCTATCATCACGGTAGACGAAGAAATTACCATTGTAGCGCTAGCCTTGGCACTTTCATCTCCCAGAAAATCCCCGTGTAAACGCAAGACTTGGGCCAAAAACTGGCGCAGGGAACGTGGCGGAATACATATTCGGAACCGACGCGTTGCTCAAGGAATTACGAGCAAATGAGCCGGAAGATTTTAAGAACTATCTTTGAATGGACACTACATTTGATGAACTATTGCATCTGTTCACTCCATAAAAGTGCCAAATACGAAGTACCAAATACTGAGAAGTAAAAAGTTTTTACTTTTCAAGATAAGTTAAACCAGTAGGTTAACGTTGATAAATAAAATAACTGAACTACACTCAAATAATGTAATATAATAATAAGACATAGAAGTACCACAAATTTGTAGCCGCGTCCTCCAGCATGCAAATAGTACCAGAGCTGCATGTACACAAAAATGAAATTCCAAGTTTTCTTTGGTTTATACACTACGACTTTCAGAGCAAAGAATGAAATATTGACGAACCATCAATGAAAAACCAAATTGATTTGATTTCGTCAATACATTGAGACAATTAGTTGACGCTCGTCAATCAAGCCCACAGACGATCAATCAAATTATCAATATTCATCAGTGTCAATTATATTGACAATTAAATTAATCGTCTATGGGGCGCGGATCTGAATGACAGTATTTTTGATACGAGTTTCACCAGTGCACCTGATTGAAAATAATTAAATAGTGAGTTCTGTTAGGTTGGATGTACGAGTATTAGTGTCTAATCCACATGTGGAATATTTATTTTAGGAAAATATTGCATCCCGCCCTTTTTGACGAGCCGTGTACACTAGTAATCTTACCTGATAATACTCATAGTGTGTTAATTTATTTTTTTGGTGTACGCTTCTTAAGAAACAGCTGCTTTAATTTGATTAGAAGGACACTTAATGACCGTATCTGTGATACGAGTTTTGCCAGCCCATGACTACAAGAATATTTTAATCGAGGGTACGATCAGGATGAATGTATTTGTTTGTCATTCACATCTGGAACATCTCACAATTTTAGCGGGCTGTGTTCACTAGTATATATATATATAATATATATATAAATACATTTATAAACTCTATAACATCAGGGTGGCTCTGTATATTGAAAATGCAAGAAGTAATGTTTACCATGCGAATCACACTCTAGATTAGATTAGAGATGTTAAATTAGTTTAAGCCTCCCTAAGCGCAACAAGGGTAGTCCAAAGAGAAGAAGGAGGAAGGCACAATCCAGTATGGATTCGTGGGAATGGGGAATTTGTGCACAAAATGCATAGAAACATTAAATTAAGAAATAATTTTATGAAACAAGACAAAAGTGGAAGAAGAAAGTAGTAGGTGCTGAAAACAGGACAGCAATAAACCGAAAAAGATCGTCCGTCAAAAACGAAATATAACTTTTCAACAAAAAGGAGGCCTATTTAACCTTGAGCTCGGGACTTCTCACATTCCCCCTAGGAGTGCTAATTCCCATGGACACAATACTTGTATCCCCTTGAGGGGAGTCCCACACTTTGAGTTGTTATGCTATAAATTTTGATTAGCAGCGATGTGAGCTTAAGCTATTATAATTGAATGCGATTATTTTTAACGAGACATACTTACTAGCATTTATACATTTTTGCGTATTACTATGAGTTCTTTTCGAATTTTACAGCCAACATTTTTTGATGATCATATCTGCCATTCAGGTTTAACTTCATCACGAATATAAACATACTAATCAAATCACAAATGTTGTTGGGAATGAAATCTTTTAACATATCCACATCAACAAAAATCTATAAAGGAAAAATTCGAGATGATTTGATGCTTGTCATAAATGTGCTCATCCCACACTTTCAGTTGATATTATTAGGGAATAATGCTGTTTGACAGGACCCATAGAAGTAAATGATTTATGTTGAATGTCGATCATTGTTAAGTGCTATTGTTTATAGAGGGCCGTGCACACTTGTAGGAATATAATGCATTCTGCGTAAATTACTCAGTTACTCATAGTACATTCAAGACCAAAGGTTCAGATCATCTGACTTTTCGGCGAGCAATGGGCAGAGCGTTATAGTTTGTGGGAGCAGGATGGAAATAAGAATTTTGGAGCAGTACATGCGATGGAGCGCACGACTCTTAAGTGATTGCAGAAAATGGAGAGTTGGGTAAGCTCAATGAGCTCGCACGAGCAGAAAATGCCTTGGAAAACAACGCTTTGAAGACATTTGAATATGAATTTCAGAAAGTTCCATAGCGCCGATGGTCTTGATGTCTTTCAATTAGGGATCTTCATATTAAAAAATGTTTAAAATCCAATATGTTGTAATACTTTTCATGTATAAACTGTTTTTGAAAACAAACAAGGTTCTTTTTTTCCCTTTGAAATAGTCCAGTACGTTTACAGAGGAAGTTTATATTTCCCTTTGGTTTGGACTTCAACCATATCACAATAATATGTCCTGCACAGTTATGTTTTTCATTAAATTTACATCACCAAGAATTAATTAATAAAACTATTTCTACTTCATTGCGTGAAAAAATTAAAAAATGACTTCTAAGGTATTTTGCATGTGTTCATTTTTTCTTGTTACAGCGCCTCATTGACCAAGATTTAATTCAAAATTGAATATATAACCTAAACCATTACCGGTCAGCTTTGTAAATAACTTGTCCATATATCATAATATCGAATGTACAGTAGAAGTATTTTCACACCCCATACTTTTCTCTCCCGCTGCTTTCTTTCTGACATAGGCGTATTGTTAGTTTTAAAAAACGTATTTATTTTGCTTGTTTTAACAAAAAACTCTGCCGAATGCAGTTGAATGATCTAAGTTGTCATACGTTTATTTGTGTTTGCGATATTTCTTCTGCTTATCATATTTGAAAATATTTACTGCCTGGTATGCTAAGCTTGAGAATGAGCTTCGAGATACCTATCCCATTTTGTTTTACCGTCATTATTTATCGTGTATGTAAAGACTCAATTTTAATGTTTTAACAATCATCCTTTTAGAGAAAAATTGTACGTCGTGTGAGTTGTGTGTCGAAGCAGAAGAAGTGGTACATTTCCGCAGTGAAATTATTTGCGTAGTTCAATAGTAAGGCAATTAAATTTATTCTGACTTTTTGTTCGAAAGCAATCAATTATACTAATTAATATAAAATTATAAATAGAGCTCATGTAATAAACCAAGGGATTGTATTCAGCAGGAAACCAATTTTTGTGGTGTGCAATGCCAAATGCACGTGTGTACGTCATGTAGCTAATATTAAAGTAAAATATTCAAGTAATTAATGTGTAGTTTTTAAGTTTAACTTAAATTATAAATTTCCTAATAATTAAGTCAACCTAATCTAGTTGATTTGTCAAATCATACAGGAGTTCCTGCAGTTTTTGCCTTGACCCAAATTTGATTTGCCCTCTAACGTTAGAAGTTCAACAGAAAATTTTAACAGCTTGGGGTTTTTGTTGCATTGGAAATTCTCGGTCTAATTTGTTAGTTGATGCACAAATTAGCTGTGTTTGAAATTTAATGTCATGTATGGCATGTATTTTAGTTCATATGTACTACTGAGATCTGAAGGGTTAATTAAAGGCATCTACATTAGACATAAAAATGTAGTTACATTAGACATAAAAATGCGTAGTGACATGAATGCTTAGACTTAGTGTGGGAAAAAGTATCTATAACATTAATGCTTGTATTAATCATCTTATACTTCAATATGAGATGATCTAAATTTTCAAAAGACATGCAGCCTTGTTAATGCTTTTGCTATTGCTTAGAACTAGGACTTTACAGACTTTGCCTTACCAGATTTATTGTATTTTAATGGCCATGCCTTACCAGATTTATTGTATATTTATTGGCCTTGCAGTGGCCAAGTGCACAGAGTGCTTGCGTAAGTTGCGTTCTGTGTTTCCTGCACAGGTTTGAACCCTGTGCGCAGCAGTTGACGTAAAAAAACGCTGATGCTGCAAATCAGGGTCATTGCCTGCAGTAAGGTCACTGTCCTCAAGAAATGTTACCTGGGCACTAAACGAGAAAAAAAAAGCCTTAAAGCTCAGGCATGACTAGAGGTCTGGGGGACACCTTTCATGTACATCCCCTGTAAAGTGAATGTCAATGATGCTCAGCCACTCTCACCTAGGAGGGAAGAAAGGCTTGGTAATCAACAGATATATTGTTTGACATAGAAAAATTAGAAACTTTCATTATCTTGCACTTAATTATGTTAAAGTTTTATTCAAGTGTAGCATATCTAATTTGGCTCAGTAGAATAAACGGGACTGTTGTGTATTGGTAAATTTAACCTTTATGTATTTCATGAGCCTTTTTTATTCTGTTGTAAAATCCTTTGTTCTAATGTTGTGCTTGTTATCCCTACCTTAGCATTATGCTATTGCATATGGAAAAATTTTAAAACTTCTCCCAATCTGTATACCCAGTTTGTATAATTGTCTTGGGTTGTAGTAAACATCTATTCAATTTAGTATTAGTAACCTTAGTAGTAATCTTGACCTAACAAGGCCGTCTGTTGTTGGGTGATTTTAACTACCAAGTTTTATGATTATAGATATGAGGGTATTTAAAATTGTTTATTGGATCCCTATGAAAATATAAACCTTTTTATATTTCAGAAGTGTACAACAGTGTGTCACTGTCTGCCCAATGCATTTACCTCATTCAAAACAGAATTGTGAGATGTCAAGCAATGCTGCATCACAAGACTCAGAATTTTCTGAGTTCATGTGGATGGCTGAGGAAGATTTGGAGAGTTTTGACCATGAGGTGAGCTGATGAAAGGAAATGTTTAGAATAGGAAAGAAAAATTAATGGAGTAGTCCAGTCTTGGGTTGCTACGTAATTTTTAGTTTTAAAACTGTTGCTGGATAATTTTTAGTGACCTAGACTTAAAACTGGAGAAGAGCTTTGTTAACAAATTTTTAAACTTTACGTTTCATACAAGATACAAATAAAGTGCTGATTTTGAGTGGTGGTTAGAATATTTGGTAAATCTGAAGGAGATGACAGTTGTCGATTTTGTAAATTTCGATGCCCTAGCATAGTTAATTAGATCGAAATAAATAAGTTTTCTTCTATGCACTTTCCGTCTCAAATGAGTATTTTATTAGTTATAGCGGTAAATGACTTACCGCAACTCCAGTCTTTGAAGCGGAAAGAAATTCTTTGATCGAGTTGTATGGCAATACTGCAATGGCGTCGCGCTTCCAGCGCTCTGTCTTGAAAGACGAAACCAAACCTACCGCTATACCTCGTTAAATACTCATTTGACGAAAAAAGTGTATAGAATAAAAGTTGTTTATTTCGATGTTATTACCATGTTTCAAGCAACAAAAATTTGAAAATCGATGAGTAGCTGTTTATTCGAGCGCATTCGTCATCAATGACGAAACTTAACTTACCGCAATAAATCGTAAAACACTCATTTGAGACGAAAAAAGAATAGAAGAAAACTTGTTTATATTGATTCAATTAATTAGGTTCAGGCACCAAAAATTGGAAAATCGACAACTGTCATCTCCTTCAGATTTACCGAATATTTAAACTTGTAGTTTTGTCTTTTTTCTTTCCTTGTATAACTTAATTTCAAATGACATTTTTTCGGTATAACCTGATGTGTTGGAGCTTGTCTACCATTTTGAATGCAAGCTTCTCTGCCATTACTAGCCATTTTGAGTGATAGAGCTGTTGGTTTGCAGGTGCTTGTAGAAGTGGAGCAGCAGCTACAGCAGCAACAACAGCTCCTGCAAAACCAGGCAGATGCTCGTGAGGAGGAGGAGGCTTTTTTGCAACAGATGCTGAATGAAGAGGAGGCAAGGGAAACTGTATATTACCAACAGCATCCAATGTAAGTTCTTTTTGTGCATTGGTATTTGGTGGGTAGTGAAGTTTCCATGTATGGCAATGCCTCAGTTTTGCTGATAATTTTGTTCTCATCAAGCATTCAGGTGTGCACTATACTGTTGAATAATTGTTTATTAAATATTCCATTGAGAGTTAAACTTGAATTTAGCTAAGCTTGCTTTATTAGAAAATCATCTGTTTACACCTGAGCCATGGTGAATTCTTCTGCTGGACTGATTGCATTGTCTTTCAGTTGAGTTCTGCTAGAAATTTCAGATGAGCTTATCAAAATTTGTGATTTTCTATTCTAAGTTGAGTGTAAATAAATTGATCAAGTTTTTTAGTGTTTAGGTCTACATGGAATCACTCTACCTTGGGTCATATAGGTGCTGTTGTTTTGTTCTTGCTGTCCTCTGAAGAGGCATAGGATGGGGAATTGGTTTTTGTTAGTTAGGTTTGTCTGTCCTACAGGGATGGAAAAAACCCTGGGTTTTTTAAAAAAAAACAACCCACATGGGTTTTTTTGGGTTAAATTGGGTTTTATTGTCTTTTTTGGGGCTTTATTGGGTTTTTTGTAATACCTGTTTTCGTTTAATAGAGTTATTCACACAGCTCCAGTTGCCCCTATTTCAGATTTATATATATACACTTATTGAGTAAATGTTGTTTTTGATTACTTTATTTCCAACATTACATTACATTATTATTATATGAATTATTACATTATATGAACAATATATGAATTATGTTTGTCCATCACAATTACCATTTACTAATTACCATATGCGTAGAGACATAGCTCTGTAGTCTGTAAAGATATAAGATGTGCAAAGTGAATTGCTATGCTTGTTAATTCATAGTAAGTTGTTTTAGCAGCAGACAGGTGCAAGTCATGTGAGAGGGAAGCACCATGCAGATCATAAGTAACCACCACAAGCAACTTGAAGCAAGTTAGCTGCACATCACTTAACAGTCATGTTGTTAACAACTTGACATGTGTATTGTGTGAGCTGGAGTGCTTAGCAGCGCAAGTCAAGTCAGTCAACCACACTGTTACATGTTACAACATGTGGTGACATGCCAAAAATTTTTTTAAAAATTTGCCAAAAAATTCACTTTTCGCAGTACAGGATAGCAACAAACACTAAAATGATTAGAAGTAAATGTGCAAGGAGTTCGCGAGACTCGAACTCAGGACTAGAAATTACCGCACCGGCACGCTATCGACTGTGCTATCGATCACCCTAAAAGATGATCGAAGCACAACGAAAGCAATGCTTGGCACAGTGATCGATCGATAGCACGGTCGATAGCGTGCCGGCGCGGTAATTTCTAGTCCTGAGTTCAAGTCTCGCGAACTCCTCATACATTTATTTCATTTGAAAAACCTTGTGGAAGCAGTGTCTTTCTGTGCCAGATTCATTAACTGTTTCTGGGGATGACTAGACTTTGAACTCTTGATTGGAAGTAAATGCTCTAACAGATTCCATCGTCAAATTTGTTCCAGTGCAGCTTGAATGCTCACCATAGGCCAGTCGTTTCTTTACTTTCTCACCCCATGATGGCTGCGGTCGTGTCCTACCCCATCTGACTATAATTGTTAGACTTATTTCAGGCAAAGCTCTCACAGGAGACTGATATTGAAGAGTGGTTGGCTGAGTACAATCCGGAGTTCATCGCTGCACTTTTTTCCTATAAATTGAAGGACTCCAACATCTTTCCAAAACACATGTTCAATGAGAATATCACTAAGACAATGACTCCTTGTTGATGGTGGGATATTCAAGACATGAAACAGCAGAAAATGCAGATTCCTGAAAAAACACTGGCAGAGGGTTTCTGCTAGTTTATAAGCAATCTTCATTCTTGCCCCGCAAGTTCAGGATTCATTGAGAGAATTTTCCCAACATTTGGAATTGTGTGGAATAAATTGAAAATTAGATTAGGATCAGAACGCGCACAGAAATTGGTCTCAGTATATCGCCATCTCACAAATGATCATGATGTGGATGACAACGATGAAATGGCAGTGGATGTAGAAAGAGAAACACAGTAGTACTGTAGAAGCAGTCTAGTCTAGAAGACAGGGAAAATTCAGAAGTCTCTATATTATCAAGTAGTCAAACGGCATTTGTTCCTAAATTTTCGTTTTTTACTTAGGAAATGGAATTCATGAAAATATATTAGTCCCTCGAGTTTTTTTTATGATTAAGGTTTTTCTAATTTGATTTAGATAGGGTTGGTGTTTTGTTTTTCAATGTTTTCTTGTCATAGTCATACACAAGACTTATATACATTTTTTGACAAGATAAATATTTAGCTTATTTTGATTCTATAAGCTTGAAAACAAATAAAATTTACATAACAATAATAAAACCCAAAACCCCCCAAAAAACCCACTATTTAGTGGGTTTTTTGGGCTTTTTTGGGTGGGTTTTTTATGTGCCAACCCTGTTGTCCTATGCTATGGAGACTGGCATCTCTAGGGAGATACTGTTAGGTTACTTCAGCTATATTTGCAACTTTAAGCCTTTATGTGTCAGTGTCCATGCTTAATTCATTATCTCATTCTTGTGTTATGTTCCTCAGCAACACTTCTGTTTTCCATGCACAAGGCTGTTCTGTGTGAAAACACAACTTGTGCATTGATGCCACATTTCTGATAGTCCATTCAAATGGTCTCTTCTCTTTGCCCTGCAGATTGTATTTCATGCAGTTGGGGATCTTGAACAAACTAATAATAATAATTTGCATGTCTTATGTTCTCTGGATTAAGTAAAAAAAATTTCTATATGTGCTGTTCTTATTGGGGATGACATAGAAATCTGCTGTGGTTGCCGTATTAACAATTATAATTGTGTGTTATTTCATGAATGAAATTGGTGTGTTATTTCCTCATGCAGTGGTTCAGTCTTATCAAAGCACCGTTCACCTAAGACCTGAAAATTATTGTAGTTCAACATCTTTTACTTCGCAAAAATTTCAAAGGAGTTCTTGTGTGTCTTTAACCTAACTTTCAATTCTGGATGTCCAGTAATGATGATTGGAATTGAGTTGTTTTTCTTTTTATCAATGCAGAATAATGAACCAGAATCAGCTGGCGCAGATGCAGAGGCAGTTTGAGAACTTACAGCTTGCCAGGCAGCAGCAGCAACAACAGCAGCAGCTGCGGCAGGAGCAAGATGTGCTTCGGCTGCAGCAAATACGTCTGTTACAGCAGCAACAGCAGCAGCACCAACAGCTACAACAGCAGCAGCAACAGCGACAGCTACAGTACTTGAATGGACACTGCCAAGAAGATTCATCAACAGCTGCTGCACCATACCCTGATGTGTGTACCAGCATATCTGTGCTGATAGCACTTACTTGTTCTGGCGTTTTTGGTATTGCCAATTTTTAATCTTATTTTGCGATTTAATTGATAATGATGGAGTTCCATCATTTAAGAATATTCAATTTTTTTCATGCCGATCATCCAGCAACATACTCAAACTATATTTTCTTCTGAAATGTGAAAACATTCATTGGCTTTTGGGCTGTTGCTAGATACTAGAGCAATGTTGCTCTGAGGTGGCACATATGTAAAGTTAAATTTAAAATTAATTCCCTAAATTAATGTTGATATTGAAGAGATCTAATTTTCTTCGCATCATTTTGAATGTTTAATTTATGTTCCAGTCTAATTGTGTAGTTTTTACCTCTGTTGACCTGATCTTTGTGTTTAATTTCAAGGGATAAAATTCCCTCTGCTGTGAGTGGCGTTGAAAGCTTCTCAGTTCTTTGTACTCATTGTTAATGTTTTATTTATCTTGTACTCAATAAAAATATTTGATGTTAGGAAATGCCTCTATTTCAGGGGGATATGAAACTTAGGCAATAGGTTTAGGTTAGCTAGGTTTGTTTCTCCTATGATACGGGGTCTGGTACTTGCAGGGCAAATACTGTCAGGTACCTGAGCTGAAGGTAGGCCTTCGGGACTTCTGACTTTTGCACCCACTATACTTCTGTCAGTTATGTACCTTCTTTGGTATCTCTCCTCCATATTTTCCTCCTCTTTCTTCTTTGCTCTTTCTTCTTTGCTCTTTCTTCTTTGCTCTTTCTTTTTTGCTCCTTCTTCTTTGCTCGTTCTTCTTTGCTCTTTCTTCTTTGCTCTTTCTTCTTTGCTTTTCCAACTCTGCTCTTCCATCTCTGCTCTTCCATCTCTGCTCTTCCATCTCTGCTCTTCCATCTCTGCTCTTCCATCTCTGCTCTTCCATCTCTGCTCTTCCATCTCTGCTCTTCCATCTCTGCTCTTCCATCTCTGCTCTTCCATCTCTGCTCTTCCATCTCTGCTCTTCCATCTCTGCTCTACAATCTCTGCTCTTCCATCTCTGCTCTTCCATCTCTGCTCTTCCATCTCTGCTCTTCCATCTCTGCTCTTCCATCTCTGCTCTTCCATCTCTGCTCTTCCATCTCTGCTCTTCCATCTCTGCTCTTCCATCTCTGCTCTTCCATCTCTGCTCTTCCATCTCTGCTCTTCCATCTCTGCTCTTCCATCTCTGCTCTTCCATCTCTGCTCTACCATCTCTGCTCTACCATCTCTGCTCTACCATCTCTGCTCTACCATCTCTGCTCTACCATCTCTACTCTTCCATCTCTGCTCTTTATATTTTCTCCTCTTCCTTCTTAACTTGGTGTTCTATGCACGGGTTATCGTGCATTGGAACAGACCTTGTTGATTTTCAATGGTTCATTCTCTCGGATCTTGTGAAATAGTCTTTGTTACGGCCAGGGAGTCTTGAAGTTCATCACCATAATAGTAATAATTTAGAAAAGCCTTCAGTTGAATTCGCTATGGCAATAATAAACAATCTAAATGATGACATAAACTGTCGTTCCAATGCCTGAGCACATCTTACATAAGCCTGGACTGATTTGACGAGTTATTGTTGGGTTCGAGATTGAAAATGCAGCCATAATTCTTCGACACATTCTCTATTTTTATTATGATGGTAACCAGTTCTTTTTATACAAAATTGTAAATTGGGGTGCTTGAGAGAGAATTCAATTTCTATGCCTGAAACTTTAAAATCTGTGTTGTATTCTTGGCACTCAATGCTGCTTTTCAATTCCAGCTAACTTTAACATCTGTTGCAGTTCATGGTATTGAGTGCTTCTTTTCAACCCCTGATCAAATTCAGATTTGTTTCTCGTCTTGGTACAATACTTCATGCTGCTTTTCAATTCTTGTCAACTTTAACATCTGTCACAGTTCATGATATTCAATGCTTCTTTTCAATCCTGGATAACGTTCAGATTTGTTTCAGATCTTGGCACTCGATGCTGCTTTCCAATTCCAGCCGACTTTAAAATCCGTCACAGTTCATGGCACTGGAAGCTTCTTTTCAAGGCGTTAATTTTAAATTTGGTGTTACAGTTCAAGCTAAACCCTGACGCGGCGGTGTTTGTGCCCCGTGACGACGGCGCTGCCGCCCCTGCCACCAACGGGTCGTCGGAGCCGAGCACCAACGGAGACGTTCCTCCTCCGGCCGACCAGTAAGCAGTTGACGCCATCGCTCTTCAGAGGACTCCTTCTTTTGGTGACTCAGGCCTTCATTTGGGAGTCCGCGTCTGGATGCAGCACATGCGCACTTGGGGCAGACAAATGCGACATAGACAGGCTCATGCAAATGAGGCTGCAAACCTTGAGGCTCGTTGCTGTCCGACTGCTGTGATATTCCTGCCTGGTTGATAGGTGATATATGCCGACCACCCCTGCTTCTGAGGTGACCCTGTTGACTCCAGCATAAGGAAGACAGTATTTTCAACCTTTTCATTACTTGGGAAAGGTAAAAAAGCGGTCTAGTGACTCGTTGGTCGTAGAAGTTAGTCTTTCTGATGTTCTGCTGATGTATAATGATGGTTAATTGCGGTTGTTGGCTAGCTGTTGTGTTATTCAGCATATTTAAACAGTTAACTCTTTCAGATTTTCTGGTACGTTTGATAGAAATTTACAATAACTCTTACATTACCTGATACATATATTCCGAACGTGAATGACGTGCTCGTCCACAGTATTAGGAGAAGCGCTTGTTCAACCAAAGCGCCTACCATGAACACAAGGTTTATTGTGGGTTGCTAGAAATAGGATTCAAATTTTGCTCCAGCATACCATTCAATTTACGTAGCATTATAACTAAAGAGTTACTAGCTGGTGTCCAGGTGTATTGCAGTAGACGATCGTTGAAGCATTTTGTCAGCTTATCAGTGTAGGCTTCTACATTTATCTAAGGAGGATGTGCCAATAGCATCTGTCATACTCATCATACGGAGAAGGTGAGACATTTGTCGTAAATCTGAGCTATCTTCTGTTACTTCATTGACTCCGATTTTAAGATTTTGTCGTCTGATCTCTTGGTTTTTACCACTACCTCTCACTCCTGTTTTGTAGAAGGGCCAACATATTTCGGCAAGCACATTTCAGGGCACTATCTCATATATGTAAGCGTAGTCTTTTTTCTCATTTTTGGAGTGACTAAAAGGAGTGTCTCCACAGCTGGAAAAAGAACGAACTTGATAAAACATTTTCACTTGGAAACAGTTACTCTAAACGATCTCCTCACATCCTGCGCGTGAGCTGTGCTGGCTAATGTTGGCGTCTATAGTCTTACCCGTTTGGCTCACAACACTTGGTGCTCCTTGCATGCTAGCGGGGCTTTTAGTGCAACTTTAGCGTGGGTAGTGCTGTGTGTTAGTGCTAGGCAGAAATTCATGTGTGTTCTTCATTATATCACGGACATCGTCACTCTTGTCTAGCTACGGTCGCTAGATTCCTGGACTTGAGGATGTTTAACAACGTCATCAATACTGAAATATTTTTTCAGGCTTCATGTTTTGAAATCTGATCATCATAGATTTCTCGATCGTGCGTTCAATAATTTCAAGAATCAAGTTCAATAATTTCAAGCTTCCTTGTTGTTATTTGTTATTCATTGATAGCATGTTACCTTGCTTGGGTTTGTATCTTATTTCGATGACGCAAATGGTTTTTGTGTGCATTAATTTCCTGTATTTACTTAAATGAAAACTGCATAGTTTTTTTATCGACACGAGCTCGTTTTTATGAAATGGTCGGTGTTGTCGTTTTGCTTTTATTTGTTGTAAAAATATCTCAGTTGTTGGGACACTTATTCCTCTTTGAGTTAAAATAATATTAGCATGCATTATATTTATGGTTCAATTATAGATCACGTACGTAAACGTACGTATCACGTAAAAGTCTCTCGGACTTTTCTTTTCGCAATGCTGATCATTGCCTGCATCCATGTTTTGGTTGATATAGGTAGGTGTTTGGTTGTAATTTTTCAAGAAACTTATGTAAATTTTTATTGTCTTAGTAGACTTTACCATCGCATGCGGTAGGTGCGGGCGAGCTGACCTGCTTCTCTCCCTCAGGGGGATACAACTATTGTATCTATGGGAATTAGCGCTCCCAGGGGGACAATGTGAGGGCCTGAGCTGAGAGTTAGGTAGGCTTGCTTTTTGTTGAAATAAAATGTTTTGTTATGTTAAGGATCGCCTTTTTTCGGTTCACTGCTGTCCTGTTTTTTGGCACCTACCACTTTCTTCCTCAACTTATCCTCTTGTTTCATAATCTTCTTTCACAACTTACTGTTTCTATGCCCTTTATGCGTAGATTCCGCGTTTCCTTAACTCCATACTAAATGGTGCCTTCCTCTTTCCTCTTTGGATCGCATTTGTTGCTGCGCGTACGGAGGCTAAAACTTACGACTAATCTAATCTAAACTGCCAGGGAATTTTCGCTGTTCCCTTTACCAAGTTTTTACTGGTACCAAATTATTGAATTATTGAGCTTGGTGAAGGGAAAGAAGTCGTAGACAAGGATTGATACAGGAATACCTACTCACGAGCAGGTATCCAGCTGACCCGGCACCTTCTCGTGGTGGTACCGTTGAAATACCCAACTGCTCTTTCCTCTATCTTTTGAGTTTTCTTTCGAGGGATTAAGATTTTAGGTTTTTTTCCAAATCCCCGTTGTTGGGTAGAACAAAGTCGGGCGGCGGCCCGAGCTCTTCGGAGCTTGGGTCTCATTTGCGTAGTTATTTTCTCTTTAATTTGCCCTATACTCCAGGGCCCTTAAATAACCTATAAGAATAGACTTAAGTTACGCAGACCAATAGTCCATTTTGGATTACTACTTTGGATCCCAAAGTAAAACTTTAAGCACTTCTGGCAACAATCAGCGAATACCTCAAACCCCGACTTCGAGGCGGGGAAACCCCCTCTGAAGCCGGGAGTATGTACGCCAAAAATAAAAACAAATTAAAACAACGAATAAACTCTTACAAAAACAACCTAAGCACTGCTACCAACGTAGGTGCAACAAACCCCAAAACTAACGCTATCACCAGGAAGATAAGCGAAAACAATGACACATCTGACCAAACAACCGAAAAAACTCCACCAGAACCAAACGGTGCTACCTGTAAGGTGGACCAATTGGAGGCTAAATTAAATGAAGTGCTGAATAGACTTGCGGCAGGTGATGCAACCAAATGCATCAACCCCGATAAACATGAAGTTGAAAAAGAAGCACAAAATGTAGACGATCGAATAAGGAAAATCGAAAATACACTCGAAAAAATCCTAGAAATGACGAAAGCGCAGAACATAGGAAAAAACAGTAAAATCATGGGCTGCGAGAAGGAAAATGTGAGAAAACAAAGCAAAGCTAACAAATACACACCCATATCGTTGAACCAAGAAATGACGAAGAACGACCATTATACAAAGTTCTTCTCGGTCAAATTCAAAATTGAAGAGAGAAACCAAATAAATCCATTTTGCCTCCAAGAAGAAATAGTCAAAATAACTGGTTTGAAGGCGAAAAGAATAACTTATTCAAGTAAAGATAGCTTTATCATAGAAACTCGAAACAAACCCCAATCTGAGCGCATCACCAGACTTACTAACGTCGACGGCATTAATTGCCAGATCAGCGAACACCCATACTACAATCAATCCAAAGGACTAATATATATTCAAGAATACGATGTAGATAATATGGAAGATTTTGTGGAAGGCCTGAAGAGCCAGTACAATATCAGTGACGCTGTCCGTGCCAGCTTCATTAAAACTCGATTCTCCCAAACCACCCCACTCCTACTAACCTTTAATAGCTACACAACACCAGACTCTATATATATCCCAGGCGAAAAATCAGATACGATAGTATACCCATTTATTAATAGACCAATGATCTGCCACAAATGCCAAAACTACGGCCACACAGCCAAACACTGCCATAACGAAGCAAACTGTAAACGCTGCGGAGAAACAGGCCATGACAGCGAACACTGTGGCAGCGCCCTCTCCTGCATGCATTGCAAGCGCCAACATGAAACTGGCCACAGAGAATGCCCGAAACATATCATGGAAACAGAAATATGCAAAGTCCAACAAGAACAACGAGTTAATAGGCGTCGTGCTGTACAGATAGTCACAGGACACTCCGAGATACCAATATCAGATACGAACACCCCCACAACTCATTTCAATATAACAATGCAGGAAAACGAAAAGCGGAAAATTACTCCATGGCTCCTAGAAAAATGTATTGCAAACCAAATCCAAGGAAAACCCAAATCTATTCGATCGGGCGGCAAAAACACATTTATTGTAGAAATAGATCACACACGACAAAAAGATGAAATACAGAAAATCAAAGACATAAACAACATCCCTGTGCAAGTAACAGAAAATAACTATGTAAATCTTTCAAAAGGACTCGCCTACATCTATAACTACGACTTCACCAACTTCGAGAAATTCAAACAAGGTTTAATGGAAAACCATATAATCAAAAATGTTGAACCAGCAAATTGGATAAAAAGCCGTAACACAAATGCAAAAGCAATACTTCTAACTTTCAGAGGCTCAACCCCCCCTGAGTATATCGACATCCTTGGCCAAGACTGCAAGAGTAGGATATATGAATACTTCGACCGCCCTATGATGTGTAAAAAGTGCTTGGAATACAACCATACTGCTAAAAGATGTACCAGTGAAGAGTTCGTGTGTGGAAAATGCGCAACAAAAGGCCATAAAGCAACAAATTGCACTGAAAACAACTTGACATGCTACCACTGCGGAAACAATCACAAAACTGGAGACCGGACTTGCCCGGAACAACGCAAGCAACAAGAACTAATTTCTATCCGTACTAAACAAAACGTATCAAGAGAACAAGCCCTTATAATATACCACAAACGATCCCCACAACTCGATCAAAGCTACGCACAAATAACCAGAAATCGAACGGATCAAATACCCAAAGTACCAACCCCCCAACCCTTTATGGCGGCTACCAAAAACCAAACGATCACCGAACAAAATATGGCTCCCCCACTTTGTAACGAACCAGGTACAACTGATAACACAACCGATACACCAGAAACCAAACCACCGCAAACTTCACAACGCGACCACGAAACATGCGAAAAAGAAATACTCCGCATTAAACCCAACCCAACACAATTGCTCAAATCCACAATTAATATTGAAACTACAGCCGAAGGATCTGAAAATGAGGAAGATGGCACGAGCGAATGCAACCCTATTATGAGACAAGAAGCCAGACGAATATTCAACGAATTCAAACCCCCAAAGCAGCACAAACCTCCCAAAACCCAAAACAAGAAGCGACCAAGATCACGATCAAAATCACGATCCCCCACCTACAGCCGCAACAGACACGATAAACGACAAATTTACTCAGATGAGGAACAATCATACTACTCTCGAGACTCTAGGATTAGAGATAGATCACCCAAAAGAAAGTAACTAATTGAACGATTGAATAACAAAATCAAATCAAACACACCCCATGGCTAACGTAGGAATCCTGCAGTGGAACTGCCAAGGCATCAGGGGAAAGAAAGATGAACTAATGGAAACAATAAACAACCACCAACCCAGTATAATAGCACTTCAAGAAACAAAGCTATGGGATAACTGCCAGTTTAGAATAAACGGCTACAGTGATGTGCTACGACACGGTCATTACAACAGAACCCCCCATGGAGGTGTTGGAATATATGTCCATAGCTCAATACCTTTTTGTGAACTGAATCTACAGACTGAACTACAAAGCGTGGCCATTCAAGTAAACATAGGACAGCTGATAACCATCTGCAGCATCTACATACCCGGTAGACAAACAGTCACAAACGAAAAACTAAATAACCTAATCCACCAACTACCGAATCCTTTCATCCTAGCCGGCGACTTCAACGGACACAGCACCATATGGGGCTGCAAGAATACAGATAATAGGGGGAAGCTGATAGAAACTGTTATTACAAACAATAACCTTTGCCTATTAAATACCGGTTCACCCACTAGAATAGGATACAATTCAGAATCAGCTATTGATCTGACAATTTGCTCACCTACATTGGCCGTGCTATTAGACTGGGTTGCTTTCGACTCGCCGGGTGATAGCGATCATTGCCCAATTTTGATCACCTACCTTAACGAAAATCGTCCCAACCAACCCCCATCAACTATCTGGAACTACTCAAAAGCTAACTGGGATCTATATTCCAATAACAATGCATGGAACAAGCCGATGTTGAACACAACAACTAATAACGAACAACTACTCACCGACTTATACCAGCGGTTCTACTCAGCAGCTGAAAAAGCCATCCCAACTTATATACCAGGAAAATACTACCCCAAACCATGGTGGACAAAAGAACTCCAAGAATCAAAAGAAGAAAGAGAAAAACTTTACAAGAAATACCACCGCAATAAAAATCTTACTAACTTAATTAACTGGAAACGAGCAAGGGCAAATCATAAATACAAAATTCGAGCAAGCAAACAGGAAACGTGGAAGAATTTCGTAAACCAACTTAATAAATATACACCAATGGCCAGAGTGTACGAAACAATAAGGAAAATAAAAGGTCGAGTACAAAGAAAAGTCCATATATTAATAGAAAACAATATACACTACAGCACAATCCCTGATATTGTGAATAAACTGGCTGAGAATTTCAGCGAAGTGTCAAGCGATCAAAGCTATTCCCCCGAATTTCAACAAATAAAAACCGCAAATGAAACTATACCGATCCATTTCAGTTCGCCAAACGTAGAAATCTATAACCAAACTTTCCATATGCATGAATTTGAATCCGCCCTAAGAAAAACTAAAAACACATCACCAGGAAACGACAAAATAACATACGACATGATCAAACACCTAAAACTACCAGCTAAACAATACATCTTGAACACTTTTAACAAATTCTGGACAACGGGCTACTTCCCACCACAATGGCAGCACTCAATAATAATACCAATCCCAAAACCTGGAAAAGACCACAGTAAGCCGAACAACTACAGACCGATCGCACTAACGAGCTGTCTGTGCAAACTTATGGAACGAATGATCAATAACCGACTGATAGAATATTTTGATATGCATAACATAATAAATAAAGCGCAGTGTGGATGCAGGAGAGGGCGTAGCACTGTAGATCACTTGGTCAGACTAGACTCAACCGTAAGATTAGCCTTTGCAAACAGAGAACACTTCATTTCAGTGTTTTTTGACCTCGAAAAAGCTTATGACAGAACATGGAGATATGGGATTATACGTGACTTATTTGACATTGGACTCAGGGGTAGACTACCAATTTTCATCACCAAATTCTTAGAACATAGAACACTGAGTGTCCGAGTGGATAACTATAACTCAAACACCTACGAACAGCGAAACGGAGTCCCTCAAGGCAGTGTCCTCTCAGTTACATTATTTGCCCTCAAAATAAACGACATAGCTAAACAGATTCCACCGGACAACAATTTCCATTACTCTCTATATGTTGACGACTTGCAAGTCGGATACCACCACCAAGACCTCCAGGTCATTCAAAACAAAATGCAATCCTGCATTGATAATATATTTAAGTGGTCTCAAAATCATGGATTCAAATTTTCACTGAGCAAAAGTAAAGCAATTCATTTTAATATTATACCCGGACTATTCCTCAGCCCAACACTCAAAATCAATAACGAAAACATTCAATACACAAAATCACATAAATTCCTAGGCCTAATCTTCGACGATAAATTGAACTGGCAACAACACATCGCTGCTCTAAAGAAAAAAGGAAATGACAGCCTTAACGTACTGAAATCAATAACAGCTCAAAGCTGGGGAGCCGACCAAACCACAGTTCTCAGAATCTACAGAAGTATGACAAGATCAATTCTCGACTATGGATCAATAATCTATAACTCTGCCAGTCAAACAACTTTGAAACCCCTCGAGTCAATTACGCGCGAGGCACTACGAATCGCTACGGGAGCATTTAGATCCAGCCCAACAAATAGCCTATATATTATTTGCAATGAAATGCCTCCCGATATTAGACGAAATTATCTCTCACTCTGCTACTACTACAAGGTCCGAAGTCAGCACGGAAACCCCGCTTTTAGTTGCACTGTAACGGCGAGCAATAGACTACTCTTTCAAAATAGGAGAATAACCCCAACTTTGGCCATCAGAATGCAAATACTAATAGAAAAATTAAGTTTGAGGAAAAACCGAATTAAACCAGACTTTTCCTACCGACTATTAAACATTGATACCCCTACATGGGCTTTAACAAAACCAACTATAAATACAGAACTAACCGAACTCCCAAAGAACGAAACTCCCGAATACATAATCCGGCGAGAGCATAAAAGAATAACAAAAGAACAATATGATGGATACGTGACCATATACACGGACGGCTCACGAGGGGAGGGTGGCACAGGAGCGGCGGCAGTATGTGGCACTATTGTTCGCACTGCAACACTTCCGAAGGAAGCCTCAATATATTCAGCTGAAATACACGCCATTCACTTGGCCCTTAACATCATTAGAGATAAAAGAGATAAAAAATATGTAATTTACTGTGACTCTTTGAGTGTCGTTAACGGCCTAAATTGCGAGACACATCACCCAGTACTACGCCGAATACAACACGAAATACACGACGTGCAAAAAAGTGGTAAACTCATCAACATATGCTGGATCCCCTCCCATGTCGGAATAGGCGGTAACGACGCTGCAGATACCGCAGCTAAGAACGCTACCCGAAGACCCGAAGAATTCATTCTTATTTGCCACTCAGACTGGAAACCATTAATACAACAAAAGATGATTGACCAGTGGAAGACTAGGTGGGAAAATTGCAGAGACAGGTTGAGGGAAATACAGCCATCACCAGGCACGAAATTGGAACTAGGTAAAATATCACGTAAAGAGGAAATAATAGTTAACAGACTCAGAATAGGACACACATTCTTAACGCATGGCTACCTGATGAACAACGAGATACCTGATATTGCACCAGTATGCGAGTTTTGCAACAACTCAACACTAACTGTCAAACACCTAATCATAGAATGTGAAAGTCTAACAATTAGTAGAAATTGTATAAAGGCTTGCCAAACGCTACAACCTACCGTCGAGACGGTATTGGGACGCCATTTAGACGTCAAGGAATTAATAAACTATCTTCGTGTGATAGATGTCTATGACCTAATTTAAATGTTTTCAGTAACTTTGCATTGCAATTGACTTACCTTTAATGATGAGTTTCTAAATCGACCTTTCGATCGCAGACGACATGCATAAAGGGGAGCAGTAAAGGACCCGTGTCCGTGCTTTAATGTTGATTGTATCAACACCCCTCATTATTATTATTATTTAAACTGCCATGCTTTTCCCTTATTATTACTTCTTCAGCCATTATAATTAGTACTTCTTCAGCTAGTGTGCAGTTCAAGGAAACATTCGTGACCAACTCTTTTCTACTAACGCGCTCAGTGCAATGCCGTGGTGGGGAAGTAGGTTGCGTGAAGGTGAGTGTCTGCAGCTCGCTGTACTGATCTGGAACTAAATTTGAGGACAGGAAAATTGGAATTTTTTCACAGTCGCCACCAAATCGACCACACTTGTCAAAACAGAGATAAACTCCATTTTGTCAACAAGACTAGGATCATATCACAGCTATGATAAATTAACCTACGTTGTCGTCTATTCCTGGGAATGTTCTTAAGTAATTCTTATTGTAATATATCTGGGAATTCCCATTAGTATTTTTTACGGTAAGAGACTAAATGAAGTTATCTCATGTGTATTGCTTATGTTGATTCCTGGTGAGGATGGTGAGGACCAGACCACTGTGGACGAGGCGCTAGAGAGGTTTACTAACACTACTCGAATTGCCGCATCTATTGCTATACCCCGCTCGAAGGGAGGGAAAGTGAATCATCGAGTCCCATGGTGGAGTGACGAGTGTGCCCAGGCTAACTTTGAGCGAAAGAGGGCCTTACGCCGGTACCAACGGAGCCACAACCTTGCTGATAAGATACTCTACCAAAGAGCCAGAGCAAGAGCACAGTTTGTGAAGGATATGGCCAGGAAACAATCATGGCAAAGGTACGTATCCATGCTAAACGCTGACACGCCAACTCCAAAAATATGGCATAGAGTTCAGAAGATGAGAGGACGAAGCAGACATGCCCTACCTTGCCTCACGGACAACGGAGAGATCACCATGAACCAGGATCGCGTTGCCTCCTTGCTGGCGGAGCATTTTGCCGACGTCAGTAGCGGAAGGCACTATACACCCGACTTCCAGATCATCAAACAGCGCCAAGAACAATCTCACCTTAATTTTGCATCGGATGAACAATATCCATACAATTCACCCATAATGTACCTTGAACTGTATCATGCACTCCGGCAATGTAAGAATACATCCCCTGGACCAGATGGCATCCACTACAAGATGCTAAAGAAAATGCACTCATCAGCAATCACCTACCTTCTTCATTTGTATAATAAAATCTGGACAACCCACATATATCCTAAAGAATGGCAATTAGCCACAATACTTGCCTTCTTGAAACCCAATAAACCATCCACTGAAGCATCTAGTTACCGCCCCATAGCCCTAACAAGCTGTGTGGGAGAGGTACTGGAGAAGATAATCAACATTAGATTGATGCGCTTTTTGGAGGCTGGAGATCATCTCTCTCCAGTTCAGTTTGGTTTTAGGTCTCTTCGTGGAACCACCGACGCCCTCCTCAGACTGCAGAACCATATTGTTAAAGAACGTGCCCAAAGAAGGCACACTATATGCTTCTTCTTCGACTTGCGGAAGGCTTATGACACTGCCTGGCGATATGGGATATTGGAGCGGCTGCATCAGATTGGTGTACGAGGTCATATGGCGATGTATGTACGCGAATTTTTAAGGAAACGTCGGTTTAACGTTAGAGTGGGCACACGGTTTTCTGCTCTGATGACTCAGAACGAGGGGGTACCTCAGGGCAGCGTTATAAGCTGCACGCTCTTCTTACTTGCAATAGACGCCATCACAAAGGACCTACCAAGGCATGTTTCGTTCTCCTTGTACGTGGATGATTTCATGCTATATGCATCCTCTAGATACCTACCTGCTTTGGCTCGTCGAATACAGGAAGCCATTAACCGCATTGGAGCCTGGGCTGACAAGCGAGGCTTTTCATTTTTAGCTGAGAAGACTGTGGCACTCCATGTGCAGCCCCGTCGCACTAATGAGCCTACGCCTGAGCTCTTTCTTGGTGATAGGGTGGTCAACGTCTCGCCCACGACCTCCTTTCTGGGCATGTTGTTGGACAATAAACTGTCATGGAGACCTCACATACTGGCTGTAAAAGGAAGGTGTTCTAGAGCTCTGAATCTCCTAAAATGCCTGTCCAGATTAACATGGAGTGCTGACCGAACAACCATGCTGCGACTATATAGAGCCACGGTTCGTGCCAAGATTGATTATGGCTGCGTCGTCTACCAGAATGCTAGCCCATCATGCTTATCACTCTTGGACCCAATCCATAACTCAGCTTTGAGGCTGTGTACGGGGGCCTTTCGGACGTCACCGGTGATGAGCTTATTGGTGGATTGCGGTGAACCAGCCTTGCAGCTTCGTCGAGCACAGCTTACTCTACAGTATATTGTACGACTTGGACAACTACCTTTCACGGTCACGTGGAATAGCGTGATGGAAGGAGTGCGGGACCGGGAGCTGTTTCCATATTATATCTCCTCCTCTACTGACTACGAAGCACTGGTAGAGATGACGCAGTTGCCTTCGTTCAAAGTTGAGCGTGCCCTCACTATGGAAGAGCCAACCTGGCAAATTCTAAAACAAACTTTCTTTCCAGGACCGCAATACCCAAAGAAAGAGATGATGACAAGATCCATACTGCGACATATTTTCCGAGATCACCTTCACAGTGACCACGAGGGAGCTTTTCATATCTACACTGACGGTTCTAAAACGGATGACGCAGTGGGCTGTGCTGCAGTTTTTGATGGCCTAGTGGTGGAGGAAAGACTGCTGCCTGAAACGTCAATCTACTCTGCGGAGCTGATAGCCATCCGTGCGGCACTCCGCATGATTGAAGAGCGGCCTGCTTCGGGTTCTTATGTGGTGTTCTCCAATTCCAAAGCTGCCCTCCAGTCACTGAGATCCTACAACTCCACACATCCAATCATTTCTGGAATAATGTCTAGCCTTTTGCGACTTGCAAGCTCCCCAAAACTTGTAACTCTATGCTGGGTACCTGGCCATGTTGATGTGCGTGGCAACGATCGGGCAGACGAGTTAGCTCGAAATGCTGCAACCTCTGCTGCTAACCCAACAAATACCAAAGTACCCGCCCGAGATTACTACCCTATAATTAAAGCTGCATTAACCCAACTCTGGCAGCGACAGTGGGAAAACACCCAAGACAACAAGCTGCGAAAGATTAAGAACAGTGTCCGAGCCTGGCCTTCTTCAGCATGCCGGAACCGCCGTGTAGAAGTCCTATGTCGACTGAGGATTGGTCACACCCGCCTCACTCATGGCCATTTAATGGAGCGTCGCCCGGCCCCTCTTTGCGATCACTGCTTGGTGCCGCTGTCGGTGCAGCATATATTGGTTGAGTGCCTTCACTTTTCCGATGTACGTTCCCGTTATTACCCTGGTTTACAGGGTGCTGACTCTGATTTTGTCTTGTGTAAGATGTTGGGAGAGCCGACTCGTGGGCGTTTTAACCATTGGCGGCTTATTAGTTATCTCTCTGACTCGTCTCTTATGAACAAATTATAGTACCTCTGTTACAGAGTACAGACTGTACGCTGAGAACTACGAAAAGATTTATATGTTTGAAGTTTTTTGGAAGGTTGTAGATGAAGAAACTGCAATATGGCCGGACGCGCTACGTTGGTACCTTGGGGGGTTTCAGCGTGGGTAAGGCGTCCGGCCATAAATGGGTGGGCAGCTGAAACCCCCTAAGGGGTTTAGCTGCCCAGGGATTCGGATGTACTGTAGTATGTACAAAATTTCAATGGGGAGACAATTGTAATCTTGAGTTGTAATTAAATCATGATCATGAAATTTTTGATGTTCACCTTGCGTGGTAAATCGGAAAAGCCTGATACCGATTAAATTATGTGACCTTCGGTGCGATATAGTTTAAATAACTGAAGCGCTAGCAAACCTATGTTACTACTACTACCTACTTATGTTGAAAACGATTTATTTAACGGGTCTGTCATTTCTAAAGATAGGGAATGCACCAAACAACATGAATTTCATAAATGCTATTAATCTGGAGATGACCTACAAAATATGTTTCACTAAGTATTGGGTCGTACTACCCTATCCTGGTACGAGCCTTTCTATTCTCATCGATACTGATTATATCCTCTGCTAACTTAATAGCCAGTCTTTTGTGTGAACTCGTCATTATTTGTTTCTGGAATCTTGCATTAGCTCTCCATGGTGTGTGGTGGTCTTCTTTCAAAAGTTCATTGCGTAGCTTGCTGCTTAGAAACTCTCGCTGTGGTTTCTGACAAAATTTTCGCAGGTTATTCGTTTGTGTATATACTCATATTTCTCATTCTTTCTCTGTCCTTGTTGCTTCGCCAGGGCGTTCTACTCGCTATTCAGCCTCTTGCACTGAGAGCTCCTCTGATTTTTTCATGTAGTCAATTTCTGCGTAGAATTTTATCCTGTCGCTCTCAATTCAACGTCTTCTTGTAGTGGCCGGTGCGGCGTGCCAGCGACCTTTTAGCCTTGCTGCCCACTACAAAATAGGTTTTGTCCTTTCAAAAAAATTTTCATCTAAATTTGCTAAAATTTGATGTTGATTGTATCGGTTTTCATGTATCTTCTCTTAAAGTGACTCATTATCCGTCAACATTGTCCAAGTGAAGTTGCTCTTCTAATTTTCTTCAAATTTGATTAATTCTTACTTGGAGAGTTGTGGAAGGCAATAATTTTTTAGGAATGGTAACCTGCCTATGTTCCGCAGCTACTAAGTGGGCGTTTCCCTTTTATTCCTCAAAATTGTTTTGTTGCGTCTCAAAATTCTTACTTGACTTATTTAACACATTCATTGCGTTACGACCCACCGGTGGGTCGTAGTTAGGTTTTTCCTGCTGCGAAACGACCCATCGATGGGTCGTTTTGAAAAATTCCAACAACCTTTCTAAATTAATGGTAGTTAACAGGCCCAGTTAATGTTTGATATTTACATATTTGCTTATCACTTTTGACTTCAAATTTAAGTTGAATATTGAACTTCAGTTTAACCCATCGCAACTAACGTGTTAAAACTATTTGATCTGATGAATGTTAGAATCCTGTGTTCGTTTGTCTTGTTCTTTTGAGTGCAAGTTATTGGGCTGCTTGCACAAAATCACGTTGTGTTAATGCGTTCAGAAAATTTGTTAACGTATCGTACTTTACATTGAATATTGTTGGCACGACGTATTTTTTCTTGCAGATAAGTTGGCAACAGACCTTAAATTTTTTGCTCGTCGGGGGTTCCTCGCGCTTTGCTGAAAGTCACCGAGTTTCTCTGTGATAGTCCCCTTAACTGAGCGGATACAGAGGTTACACCTTGAATAATTATAAAAATTATAAAATATAATTTTAGTTTTAGATTGGTAAAAATTTGTGTTTATATATCCTACTACGTTCGAACGAATTATGTCAGTGCAATCCGAAGATGTGCGTCCGATTCACGGTAGAAGAAACAAGGTAGGGTCATTTCTATGGTAGGGTAGGGTCATAAAATATAATTTTAGTTTTAGATTGGTAAAAATTTGGGTTTATAAATCCTACTACGTTCGAACGAATTATGTCAGTGCAATCCGAAGATGTGCGTCCGATTCACGGTAGAAGAAACAAGGTAGGGTCATTTCTATGGGAGAAAATACACCACCTCTTGTTCCGCTAGCCAATAGAAAAGCTTTATTTCGAACAAACTTTATGACTTCACCAAAACTGCATGTCGTTAGGCCAATAGTGGAGCCAGGTTTGGTTGTAGCAGTGCTACCAGATGCAATATGAGCGCTGCTATTGGTTCGTTTCCGTGACGTCAGCAAAACTACCCCGCTGAAGAAAAAAGACTTGTTTGAACCTACCTTGCATCCTCTACCGTGGTCCGATTAGAGACTGACTCACCTTATGAACGATTTTAAGTTTCGATATCTCCAACGTATAATTTAAAGTAATTTAGTCGCGAACGAAGCATAAATATTAAACTTATCTTACTGAATAAGTCGTTTACATTTTATCTCAAAAATGAGCGTCTGTTTTAACGTATGATGGGTAATCTATGGTAAATATATTTATACCTAAGTTGTAAGAGTTTAGTGTGGTGTAGTTATTGTATAGTTTTAGCTTACAATCATAGCTTTTCAGCTGGTTGTCTACGAAATAATCTTTCCTGGTATACATTGGTTATGGCATATTCTTGTATTAGATGTTCTTTAAATTGTTTGCTATTGAGCACAAATGAATAGCCTCTAAGTTAGCATGCAGCGTCACCACCGTCCCAAAATTTCAAACAACTCTAGCTGACAAAGTTAATTTGGAAGATTATTCTGTATCTCGGATACGGAGAAAGCTCTTTAAGATAATTCCTAATTCAAGGCAATCGCTAAAATTTGCGCTTTTCCCAAGGAGTTCGATTGACAGCGCCCTAAATTTTTTTGTCGGTTCAATTTTTAGTGGACTTTCACAAGCTGGGAAGCTTAGATCTAAATCTAATTCTCAATCGTTGTAATTATGTTATTTCCTTCTTTGTAGACAGCTAGATGTTAATCCGGTCTCACCGTTTGTCGAATGCCGTAATTTTACGCTTCTTAAATGGTTGAGAAAATCTGGTTGTGAAATGAAATTTCCTCGTGAGTGTACATATTCGTGGTTGGTGAATGGTCTTGAATGAGAAGGTGTTTAAAAAACATGTTACAGGGTTTTATCTAACAGCTCTTCACGGGTTTTGGTTTGTTTGTGTGGAAGTGTAATCCCGCTACTCCGGTGTGTTTAACACAGTTTTTTTAACCTAATTATGTCCAGCCACTCTTTAAGACATGTATAATACCGTGAAGTAATACCGCCGTATTATTGTGGAGGCATAGAGAATCTTGATGACATTTTCGGAGTGATGCCAGTGCTAAGTAAGCCTTAGTTATTGTTCAACTCTGGGTTCTTAAATGTTGGTTATCTGTGTGGCGTAAATTGTTCAATTTCTAGTGTTCTCTTCTTGTGTAATAACTGTAGTACAAATTGTTCATAATTATCGGTTTGAGCGTTGTTTCTCTAGCGTGCATGTGGTGTAAAGAATTGAAGTTATTTTTGTATTTGTATGCGCTCGAATATCTATCCTGCACCGAGTAAAAGGCTGTTACAGCTCTGGAATTTTTTGTCACCTTTCTGTTTCACGTAAGATTGTCACCTTGGTAACAAAAAGCAACTGAAAAACATATTCAGAGTAAGGGTCCTTTTTTGGATGCGTACGCGTAAAGGCTAAGGAACTTCAGTTACCACAGGTACGCAGGCAGTAAAAGTGAAGTTCGTGCTAACGCTTCATATTAGCGTACAGAAACAGAACTGCGATTCGCAGCACCCGATGTTGCACTGAATCTACCCCCGTTTTGTTACTTCGAAATTTCATGACTTTCTTACCGCTCCCAGTGGGACAATGTGAGGGCCTGAGCTGAGAGCTAGGTAGGCCTTCTTTTTGTTGAAATAAAATGCTTTTGTTATGTTAAGAACCACCTTTTTTCGGTTCACTGCTGTCCTGTTTTTTCACCACCTACTACTTTCATCTTCAACTTTGGTCTTGTTTCATGATCTTCTTTCACAACTTACTGTTTCTATGCCTTTCTGCGTAGATTCTGCGTTTCCTTAACTCCATACGAAATAGTGCCTTCCTCCTTCCTCTCTTTGGATCGCATTTGTTGCTGGGTAGGGAGGCTAAAACTAACGACTAATCTAATCTGTTGCGGATAAGGGCGCTTAAACTGACTGATAATCTAATCTAATCTTTCATGACTTTCCACTCACTGATATATAGTGTCGTGATCCGTCTGGCTGGAACCCTGTTTTTTTCATGCACTTCTGAGATCCACAAGCTCAATTACTTTCAAATAGTTTGGTCGCTCTCGTCGTGATGCCTTCGCTGATGACCATATTATGGTCCATGTAATTATTAAACTTTTTTTGTAAATTTGTGTGAGGACACTGTTAAGTGTAAGTTCATACAGAAATTGAGTCTTTTAAGTGTCTTCAATTTTCATCTCGTCTTCCATATACGTCACAGACAAGCTGTGCTCGGAAACGAGCACAGATTTACGGATAGCCTAACACTTCATGCGAAAAATTTTGATAGCAAAATTTAAAAGCCTACGTTTCTTCTGCATCATCGAGTTAGCAGCGCGAGCGACTACGTTGTAGTGGACAACTTTGCATGTGTTGTATGTGTAACCAACAATAATGTAAAAAAATCAACGCTTAGTTTTGAAAACGGGTTCATCGCACAGAGTGCCGAGTGTCCGGTAGTCCTCTGGTGCCCCTAAAAATTTGTTCTAAAGTAAAAGAGGGTACATAGGAGATGACGTGAAGAATCTTGGCATCAATTACTGTATGGTATTTGCTATTTTCTAGGCAAAACGTGAGCGGTCACCATGGTAAAGTGGAAAAGAGAGCTCGCTTTCAAATGATGATTGAGGGTTAGGACCCTGCTGAGCGTGTCCGGCGTTTCTTCTCGCTTTGAAAAGAAAACATTAGCTATTGTTCGCTACTCGACTCTGGAGTATGAAATTGATATTAATTGGACCGGGATAGGCGTCAAAGCTTCATGGCTTTAATTTTGAGGCTTTTGAAAACCTGTCAAGGGTATTTACTAACTTCACAGGGAATAAAAACATCTTGCGTGTTCTAAAATTTCGCAGTATTCTATGAAAGAAATGTAGGTGTATAAGCCATTTTTGATTAAGATACTTGTAACAGCTGTAAAAGACTTGCTCTCACTGACGTGTTCAGACGATAGCCTGCACAAACAAAATGATTAGGCATAGATTTCACTATGCGAAGTATTGTTTCGAGCATAAACTGGAAAAAATTCCGTTCATGATGTCTAATTCCCCAAAAAATGGAATTTAGGTATAAAAAAGATAGAAGCCTAACTATAATTTGGGTTAAAAGTTAAATTTTTATGATTCGATTACCTACTTATGAGTACGTGTGATTAATTTATAGGAGGTATTCTTTCGTGGGCCAAACCCCCTGTTGAGGGCCTTAACACTTTGACTGCGACGTGATCCACCAGTGGTCACGGAGGGGTTTTCATAATGCTGCTGGCTTAGCAAAAGTCGCAAACTTAATTTTCATTCCCTTGTTGGAAATACTTAATCAAAACGAAAACAAGGCACGAATCAGTTAATGTTTGCTATTTTCAAAATGGCTTACTACAATTTACTTTATATTGGAGCTGAACATTGAACTTCAGTTATACTTGCTGCAGTCTAAGTGTTGGGAAAATTGCGCGGCGATTTTCCCCGTTAGGTAAAAGGGAAAGCTCAAGCACAATACCCCACTCAACCCTGGTGTCGGAAATGGGTACCGGCTTTACGGGGGAACCGTCATGGTGTCCTATGTATAGTGTTAGTTATGAGACATTTGAAAAACCAATGCTCAAGATCATATGTATCAGGCTTGATTGGAAATAATGCATCCCAAAGATGCCGATGTTTGTTTTTGTTTGTTGGACGAATAACGACGAATTTTGGTTGTCGAAATCGCTAGAAATACCTACCCGTTTCCTCACCTCAACCGCCGTGTCCGCGGTACGTCCAAGGCCGACGGAAGGTGTCCGTAGCCTGACTTCATGACACATTCTTAACTGCACCTAAAAAACAAGTAATATTAGTAAAAAATCATGTCAGGGTAAAAAACATGTCCGGGTAAAAACATGTACGGTAATGTGAAAGTTGTACATTCGTTCGGTAGTGTAAACAGAAAAGGTACATTATGAAAAATCTCTAAACAATAAAGTAAAGAATTCACAGACAATACATATTTGAAATACATGGAGTTAAAAAAAATTCCATACAGAATGGATTTTCTCAACTGATGGTCAATTCCATACTCTTTTATAGCAAATTACATTTGCCAAATGTTTTTCAAGTTTTTAAACAATTTTTAAAATTAATTTGTCAAATTACAAATAGCATGTGGAATTTGAGTACATTCTTCTCTGCCAACTGTATCCAGCTCGCTGACATTTGCAGGGTGTTGGCATGAACGCGGACTGACAGCTCTCGCAACCAATTTCCTATTGAATTGAGGTTTGGGGACTGTGCTAGCCATTTAAAATTTGGAATTTTTACCTTATTCACGATATTTTTAACATTTTTTACCTTATTCTCCTTAATTTATTCGCCTTTTTGCCTTATTCCCCCTCATTCACGATATTTTTAACTTTGTGTATCGGGTGGCCATCATATTGGAATCACTATCTTCGTCCATGTCTCCAAGCATCCGTCTTCAAGTTTTTCGTGATGTTCTCATACGGATCTCACCACGAGGTTTCTTTTACGTGATGAAACCTACCTACACATATTGTCAAAAAGGATGGCTATAATATTTCCTTGCTTTTCTTAAAAATTTTAAAACGAGTAATGTAGGCGTTGATGTGAGAGAGAGTGAAATGAAGCAACACATACAGAAAATGTCCGGTCATTCATTAATTTATTGGTCTGAGTACTATATTTGTGAAACGAATTTTAACATTTATCTGAGTTCTTCATTGATAGTAAATGAAGCAATGGATCAAGAAACTTATTCAACCGTAAGCATAATGGACAAGCTCAAAAGTTTGTAATTTATTAGAAATAAATTATTACTTTTTTACACTTGAGCAGAACTGTTTATAATATTCCATCAATCCATCCGTATACAATTTCGAAGCATTTTATGCTCTATTCTCCCTTCACGGTCGAGAAAAAGTGTTTCGACTAATCCCTAAGTGGAATTACTTTGAACAGTTTGTGAACATACTCATTATTGATACCACTCCTGTAATCCTTCTTAGTAGGTAGTACAATAAAATTTGGACGTCGTCTTTGACAACCACATCAAGGTCTAACAAAAGAGCTCTTCATTTTTTCAGTCCATTATCATGAATAAAAAATTCGTCAGCATCATCCATGGAAACGCTATCGAGACTGGCTTCACTGCAATCGTCAGTTCTACTGTTCTCTTTATGCCTAGTAGTTATTTTCAAAGGTTCTCTTTACTGACACATGCTCTGACTAAAGCCTTCGTGATTACGCGGGTACCATTCGGGAATACTTCGCTGATTTAAATCTTAGTTTGTTCGACGACCTTTTGGGCCATTTTTATTCTGAGAGTTGTCCTATAATCAGTAAATCAATATTGTCAATGGAAGGTAATTGTTAATGCACGAGTATATTTCAATGCTTCTAAGAAATAATTAATTTAAAAACAGCGATACTTTGATTTATCGTTTGTATGAGAGGTGTAGAGCCAGTGAAGATGAATTATAATACTTTTATGTTTCGATATACAGCATCAAGATTTGGAGGGCGAAATATGGACGACTCATGGACGACTTACGTTGCACTATCCAAGTAAGGCCTTATTAACTAGGATTGTTCCCTATTAAATTGTTTCACAACAGAAACATTAAGGTGGGCAACCAATATTTGACATATCTCAAAACCTTGACGCCCATCAACAAAGTTGTAATGTTTATCTGAACCTTGAACTCTCCTATATTTTTCCTCCATTAGGATGCGTAATTTTAGGTACTTTTTTAAGAACAGTCCGGTCTCATCAACGTACTTGGATTTCTAAATTAGCATTATCATTTGCAATATCCCTAAGTTCAATTATGTTGCCAGACAGAATTGCAACATCGGCAATATATTGTGGCTTCACATTGCAGGTGGATATTCTTCAAGTAGTCTTCTCTTGTAATTATCACACAAGCCTCTGCTAGCATGAGATTGTTCCAGATTGGACCGTCGGAATAAATTTGTGAAGCAAAACAAACACATTTTCATAATGAACTAGAAATAATTGCGAGCAAGAAATAATTCAGAACGAACGAGTGTAATGATAATCAGTGAGGGCGTATAATATGAAAAATTGAACAGCGAAATCAATTTAGAATGTCCCCTGAAACCAGCCACTGACTTCAAATATTTATTTTCAGAAAA
This sequence comes from Morinoia aosen, assembly GCA_030386875.1. Lineage (NCBI taxonomy): Eukaryota > Metazoa > Arthropoda > Malacostraca > Amphipoda > Talitridae > Morinoia > Morinoia aosen. Next base: position 22,323,968 of record CM059567.1, on the reverse strand, counting down.
CGAGTGTTTTCGATGATAAATTTAAGGAAATTCCAAATGCAATTTCAGATGTAGCTCCACCTTATTTTGTAACGCCGGTAACAAATGTACATTATAGCCAGTTAATTTACTGATGTGAAAAATTTTATACGAGCTCAAAAATGTAAAAACAGTATAACGTAATGGTATTGGCCTTCAATATGCTCAAGACAGTTTCCCAGTTACGACACCAACGATTCGTTTGACTATTATATGATTTATACGTGTAGATCTATAGCTGTAAATCACTTCCATGATCAATGGAAACACTTCATAATTAGACCGTTGCATAAAGCTGGAAATTTAAATTAACGGAAATGAGTATTTTATCTGTAATATCCAAAGAATTAGAAAAAATAAATGATGGCTCGTTGCTCAACTCTCCTTAATGAATCATATCTACTTCATTAAGATCAGTATGCCTGCAGGAAATACACTAGTGCTCAAAAGATGTGCAAATACACTAGTGCTCATCATAGAAAAAAATAAGCATCGACGTCGGCGTGAAAAATGTAGCACTCTTATTATAGCTTGATACATCCGAAGCGTTCGACAGCGTCGAACGCTAACGACTCTTATAAGACTAAGTAAAAGTTAGGAATTAACACTCCGTGATATGGAAGTTACCTATTGAACCAATCTCATGAAGTTCACTAAGAAAACAAATTATCTCATATCATTCAAAATAATTTTGACGTTCTTCAAGGACCTATACTTGGCTCGATCCGGATTTATTTTCATTAACTATTCCTCTTCGATGCCCCAAACACGAGGCTCTTGTGTATCCAAATTGCATTGAGTTTCACGGCTGAATTACCAAAAACATGGACAAACGTTTGAATCGTAGTATGAGGAAAACAACTTAAAACTAAATTCAAACAAGACAATGCATTTTTCGAATCCAATGATGCTAGTACTGTATAATATTAACCAAATACATATAGCTTTAAAGGTTAAGAAATGATGAAATCAAGCTAATTTTTGAAAGCGAAAAATTTAAACATTGGTTCTACCAAGATATGTACTTCAAATCTCATGTGAAGAAAGCTTGCAACAAAAGAATAGGAACCTTACTATTTTTTAACCTGCGAAAAGATTATTTAGTGATTGAAGGTTATTCGATTTAAGCGTTTAATCGTTATTTAATCGTTATTATGGCGTCTTGATTATTCTAGCATAGTCTGGGGAGACATATGTATTTCAATTTCATTAAAGAAAGAGACATAAATATTTGAATTTGTTGCCAAGTTTGTTACAGAAGAGAAATTCATGTAGAGCGATCTGAATAAACTCAGTTGGGCCCCAAAACGAAAATGATTCCTTTTTTATAAAACCCGACATGTTTGACCCTTTTTATGCCACACTTAAAGCAATGCAGATGTTGTTAAATTTGCTGCACTCATTATAACTAACAAAAAGTCAAATAAGAGGAAAGGTATCGTTACTGCTCATATGACGTTGGGCAAAATGCGGTACAGTATCATGTGTCTAACTATGGAACAAACTTCCGTACCGTATAAATCGTTATGACGCATTATTGTGTGGCTCGTCTGCATAAATGTTTATTTTATTGTTCTCCTTCGAGTTGTACAATGCTTTTGCAAGCTTTGAAAGGCAATCCTTGCGCATTTCTCACGCGTGAAAATCTTCTGTGTAAGTATCAATTACATGCAAAACGGGAGAAATTTTATTGATTTATCGTTCCCTCTGATAGGTGTACACTTGTAATTAAGTACTTTTAAAAATTCATGCAGAAAAGTTCACTTTAAATGTCTGACCAGTCGAATTTCTTTGTTTTTCATTCATTTTTTCAATAATTAAGTTCTACTCACAATGGAAACGTTCAACTACATCGGTTACTGTGGCAAGATGTCTGGTCTCAAATAATACTGCAAATGAAGACATGTCCCCAAGATCAACGTTCTTTGTCTTTTTGTGACCATTTATTTAAAAGCTGTTTCTAACGTACAATATATTGGCCAAAGCGACAAACCTTAATATTTTTTCCTCGATATTTGATTCAACCGTTGACGTGCGCTATAAGACGCTATATAAAATAGTTTACCTACCACCTATGGCCGTCTAAGTTGATAAGAAATGTTTAAAGACCAATCTAATGCATTTTGTAATAACTTTCTTGGAAATAAACTGTTTTTCTGTTTTTATTTCTATATCTCATTTTCCGGTGAATATTTTTAAGAAATCATTAATTTACGAAGTATCAGACGGGAATATGGGAAAAAAGTGTGCTCTTCGATTCAAAATTCACGTGCATACTCGGAACAGCGTTTTCATAGAGCAAATTAGTAGATAGATATCGAGGACGGCTTATTCTACCTCCAATAGTTTTCGAAACGTCACCTACAAACGATTTAATTTTCAATTTATTCCATATTCAATTTGTTTGATGGAATTTACATTGTTGGCATTTGGTCTAGATGTCTGCATTACACTTTCGTTCCGTGTTAAACTTCATTCACCTTGTGTAATTTTATTATATTTCTCATTATCATGTTCACACATTTTAATCACTTTCATTTTAAAACTGCTGCTCATGCATATTTTTTTCCTTCCTAGCGTCCATTTCCAGGAATAAATTCAGAAATATTATGGCGATCAATCAGTTGTCACAGTTTTTTTTAATTAAACCCTTACAGGATATCATTGTGATTTTTTAAAGCCATCACAGGACTAATTTCAGAGCCAAAGAGAAAATGTTAGCCAAAAACTAATTGAAGTTATCCAGCATTTGAGCGAGAAAAATATTTACGAAGGTTTTAAAATCCTCTAATTGAAACGATATTAACATCAAGGATGATGACCTGTAACTCCAAAATGAATGACCCCATCCCAACTAAGTTCCAAAAACAATTAAGTCTGTACCAAAAGCTAGTCGTTCTTCACCAGTGCGAACTATTAAAAATCCTGGATCAAGAGGCTACATCGCCGTGTGTAAGTTAATTAACTTATACCCCTCCGATGTCTTTCGTAAAATTAATGATTTTTTGAAAAGGTTAACAAATTTTTACATTAATTATTCCTTCAATCCTTTTAATTCTCCTTTTTGTTTCTCAGGTTGAATCATAATGAATAAGCAATAAAAATAGAAATTAAATAATTATCCGTATTTTTAATCGCAGTTTCCGCCGCCTTTTTTGCGTGAGGGTGGGAAGATTTAAAGCTGCTCCTTGCATGCCTTTCGACGATAAAGTTTGCGCGGTTTTTCTTAAAAACACGCGTAATGCTTTTCTAAATTGCGGGTGTGAATAATTTTCGGTGTTCATCGCGCAAAAACGACAGGAAGGACTCCTGTCGACGTGTGACAATTCATACTAAAGCAAAAATAATTATCAAGTGCATGTAAGGTCAAAATACTGGACATCCCTGGCTCAGAGGTTGCAGAGACGGTGAGATATCCTAATGATTTACAGTACAGTGTGTAGGAAGGTTTATCGCAGTTTCTCTCATGACTTTCAGTCACAACGATAACGGTTGACCTGCTTCTTCCTTGTGATGTCAGCATTAACCAAATTTGCATCTACAACTTTGACATTTAAATGGATGCACGATCAATGAAAAAGCATGTAAGCGGTTTTGCTCTTGTGTTCGCTGAGATCGTCAAACTGTGTCACGTAACAGAGAACCTGGCTCAGGCTTGCGTTTTCGTTGACATGGGGCAGTGATTCGATGTTAAGTCAGACTTGATCGAGCAATAATTCAAAGTAAGCATTCAAGTATCCTCTCGTCAATAGTTTTACGTTGTGTATTATTGACAATGTAAGCCCATGCTACACCCAGCTCCATACCTCATACGGGTGGCTTTGACTTTTCCCTCTTGAGGTAAATACATTCAACAATACTGCAGAAGGACTCAAATTTACATATATATACAACACGGGATGAGAGTGATGTTTGAAGGCATCTCACTTTCAGTTTATTTCACATTCAAATGAATTAAGGCATCGTATTTCTTTGCGGATAACCTTGGAAAAATAACACGCTATTTCAAGAATTGAGAAGTACATGGAATCACAGTTTGCCATACAGGCAAACTACAGCGATTTAGACTGTTGAGACATGCTGCAACCTTTGAAATATGTTCTAGAGCATGATTATCCGAAGAAATGGCAGTCAGTGATGAGCAGAGCGTGTGTAGAGACGCTACGATGCTGTAGCGTTTCAGCACATAACGAAAGTTTTGTTGACTTGGCCGCGCCATGTATTGTTTTTCTCACCAAAATTTTCAAGTTTGACTTTTTTACACGTAAAATTTGTGTTCTGATTTGAGTACTCAGAGCTCGAGTTTTAGTCGAAAAAAACCTGCTGCAGGCTCGAGTATTTTGGCTCAAAAGCAACGCGCAGAAAGCAAAGTTATAGAAGTGTACCTCTACGACTAAGTATATTATTTGAAAATCTGATCCCAGACCAAAGAATGACTGATGGTTAAGCGTACATCCTCCTGATCCACCTAAGTGATGCGCACCAAATTTTCAAAAACTGCCATGGCTTTAGGAGAGGTGAGTCGCGAAGTTCATGCGATACCCCAAAATTTTCTCACTCTTGAGGTAGTATTGACGTTTCTGAAGAGGTTGAGGTATTATAAACGGTTATCAGGGTTTGGCTTCATGAAGTATGCATACGTATACCAGCGAGGCTCGGCAACTTCTCACAAAGCCCTGATAACCCAAGAATGACAACAATTTCTATGATCATGTAACGCCCAATGAGTGGCATCCACATTCGCTAAATATAAACCCCATGACTTCATGCGCGTGGAGCTCGATAAATCGGAGGTCAATCGGAACCTGCATAATATTATGACTTCAATAAAGGCCGCCATTCTACAAACGATACCCAAAATGAATAAGGATCATTGAATGTCAGCATGTAAGCGGTTTTGCTCTAGTGTTGGCCGTCATTGAACCTAAAAGCTGTTGCGGAGAATAATTCGCTCAAAAATGTCATCAAAACAATTGTTTCATAGAAATGTGTATTCAACGATCCGTATTCATGCTGAAACATACGAGTTTAATAATGTTTCAAGGCTGTCTTCATATAATCAAAGTACTCAAAAATGGAAATAGATCACATTCTCTACCAATTTTATCACAAGTAATTGTTCTCATATTAAATTAGCAAATTTATATTTTTAAAATATTATGACGAAGTTATTCCATTTGAGAACGTCGATTTTGTATAAAATGACCCGTAAACCTGAAATGCTCATTTACTTAGCAAAATTTTGCCTGATCTTTGATCTTTACTACCAACACTGAGCTATGAACTGAAGTAGTAAGAATAGCTCATGCTTCTTCCTTGTGATGTGAGTATAAGCCAAATTTGCATGTACTACTCTGACATTTAAATGGATGCATAATTAATGAATTGCTTAAAATGTTCAGTCAGAATAGCTTTTCCGATTTCGTTACGCTGCAATATGGAAGTGCGTGGGGCGCGCATTCCTGTGGAAATTCAAGTTGTTTCCTGGGATAGTCGAACGATCCAAGCTTCAAAGCTCTAAAAGAATTCCAGCAGCGCGAGCCCGTCGCTACTAAACAACTACAACTATGTGTTTGGAATTCAAAGAACCTTAGAGAGGATCTTCATTATGCATCCCCAATTCGATTCTGAGTGTACAATTATTAAATGCTAGCCAATACATTGTCTACTTGAAGCTATCGCGCAACATATTTGGTGTCCGTGCACCTGCAAAAGGAATTTCCTGTTCAGGAAATGGAGCGCGCGGCATCTATGGGTTGGATAATAACGGGGCTCATCCTTGCAAATGACGATCATTTCTGAGTGTTTAGCGTCTCAGATCCTGTCGATGACAGCACTCAGCTTGATCCGCGTGTAGGTTTGCTAGACACGATCTGTTCGCTCGATTGCGATCCCTTCGAGAAACCGAACAATCCCGAGTCCATTGAGTGCTCTTTACTTTCTAATGCTCAGCCTCAATGCGACCTGAGAAGCCTGCAATCTCTTCTCCAAATAAAGATGCAAATGTACTCGAGCTCGCACTTTGCTGCGCCATATTGATTGCTTAAAGAAGAACCCCGAGGAGAATTTAATTTCCAGTTTGTCGGAGTACTGAGACCAGAAACAAATCATTGATGGGCTCCCGATCGTGTGACTTGATGGCCTAACATGCCCAGCGCAGCTGCTGTGATCGGGACCTGGTGCGAATGCTGTCACTTCGCGTCCTCCACCTGGTCGGAAAATTTTAAATTGCATGGTCTTTATGCGGGCAGATTTGAACGTTCCCTAATGGGAGACACATTCGCGAATTTTTGTGACTGCTTGCAAATGAGATTCAACGATGATGTGTAGCTGGTGTTTGCTCGGTGCTCGGCTCCGGCTGAACAAAATTGCCTTCGTGCGAATTATACTCGATGATATAGCTGCGTGGCGCATAAATATATTAATAATAATATGCATACATTCATATATGTGTGCGTTATGAAATATTTTATACTTGTATAGTGCATACACTGTATAGGCATCTATGTGCACATAGTTATCTTATGAAAACGTTCATCATAGCTAAGTAGCCCAGTGCAATTAATTCGCCAACGATCTGCAGTATTGATTAATGATATAAAACACTCAATGCATAGTTTATCTGACGCAGGTGGACATCGAACTAAGTTGCTGGGAAATAAACAATTTCGCGTAGTACTGAAACTATATAGAAACGGTGCGTTCAAACTACTGCGCAGTGGGTAGAATATTGCTTTTTAAAACAAACATATTTCGCACAATCTTGCTTTACGTCATGTTTATAGTAGTTGAACAGCCAAAGGTTAGGAATTACAGTATCTCATAATTAAAGGCGCTTAATATTCAGCCGCGCGGTGCAAAAATACAATAGATTCACGACCGAAAATATCGCGACACTTCTCACAGGCATGTGTCCAAGAAAATCAAATTACGTTACAGGATTTCTTAACATAAAAAAGAAGAATGACCAGGGATTTTCATGCACTCGCATGAAAATAATACAGTGGAATATACCTCAATAAAGATACTACTGCATCATGAAGGCCTTCAATAAATACAGGGGTGCTAAAACTTTTCCGTGTATACATAATCACATCTCTTATTGTTTGATACTACAAAAAATTATAATTTTATTTTTTGGAACGAAAAATTTCGAGGAAAAAAAATTAGAAAAAGCTTCAAACTGAATCATCCCTCTACATAATTGCAGGTTGAGTTAAAATTAATTCCCAATTTCAACACAGAAACGTCTCGCCAACTTTAGCTGTTACCAAATGTTTTTAACTGAGACACGGGATTTGCAAGTCAATTCCATGTGAGCTCTATTCGAGTAGACCTCATGCTTTAAACTCAGCTTTACTTCCAAAAATGGGAGATCTGAGAGCGACATGCAATGATGTGGGAGTTTAAGTATAACAACAACGCGTCAGAAATGTTAGGACAACTCCGGAATGGTTCTGGTAATGATGTCTCTAGTGATCGTTGTGTTTGAAATTGATCTTCATAATTCCATTGTAGGGAACGTTCATAAACAGGCAAACCGAATGAAGGACAACCATCAATATTTTGGCAAAAATGCTTCAAGAGACTTGGCAGAATTCAATTCTTGCAAAAGTATTCGTAAGTTGGTACTCCCAACGCGCACTCTACCTCCACCGGGCAAAAGACATGAAGTAAGTTGGCACTCCCTTGCAATGCGCACTCAACCGCCAATTGGAAAAGATATGAAACGGAAGTAACTCAGGGAAGGGGGTTCTCGTGCTTAATAAAGATCGCGTATCCATAGCAACTTGGCTTCTTTCAAGGCAGAGATATGAATCATTTCTCTACCATATCGTAACAGGTGAATGAAAATTGGTCTATCATCACTATTTGACGCAAAAGACATTTTGTTGAAAGGAATAATTGCCCAAGTCTACCCTCAAAGCTAAGCTTCACAGAGGAAAATGGTTACTGAGTGTATGAAGAGGAACACGGTGGAATTATCCATTACGAGTACTTGAACCAATTACAAACATCAAATGAAGATTTATACTGTCAACTACTTCAGCATGTCCATGCCAACCTCTCAAGGCCAACAAAAGCTACTTAGTGTGGATCTCCAAGACAACGCAAAACCTCGCACGTCAAAAACAATCTGGAATTTTTTTTAGAGCTCTCTTGATCTGTATTACTTTACCTATAATTTCATCAAATCCTTAATTATTTTCATCTTATTCGTTCCGCGCAAAATGCTTTGGAAGGTAGAATTTTTTTTTATGAATAGCGTGCAGATATATTTGCAGAAAAGTTTTTCAGTTCAAAACTGAATGAATTTTACGAGTACCTTTATGGTTCAAAACTGGAGGAATTTCACCTTAATGGAATCAATAATCTCTGTGCTAAATGATAAAGTGTGATTGATCAAAAATGAAGCTTATACTGTTGAGGAAGCATTTGTAGTTGTTCAACAATTCAGTGATGCAGCGCAGAACAAATCACAAAAAGGAAGTTAACGATGGGTGTTACTCACTTGCTTGGTTGGCCTGTCCGTCTCTATTTCTTCTTTGAATTCCTGAACTTCACAAGATGTTTGTAAATTTTTGCTGTTGAGCTGTAATGTCCTTCGTGTTGTGGATTAAATTTCACGTCTAAGTTATCTTAACACAAAAAGTGTGGAAATCGAAAGAAAAAACGTGCATTTAGCCAGTTCATTCACAACAATTCTCAACAAAGTATCATAACTCTTCCTCAATAATAACGACGTCGAGTGCGCTGATTTTGATATATCTGTTCAGTGCCCGCAATTGAAGAATTAATGTACTGTAAATCAAAGACGTAAAGGAGAAGAAACTTATAAAATGCGTGTCTTTTGAGAGATGACTGAAATATTACAAGACAGAACTTCTAAATCTCAGGGCACATCGCATCTGTTTATGATTATCTTACAAATGCGAGGATACTCGTATACAAAAATGCAAACCTGAGGATACAGATTGGTCAGGTTTGGGGTTCATGAGTAAAATTTTCGTATACTAGAGATCTTTCTGAGGCAGAAATCCGAGTTAGTTTTTGGAAACGGAGGCTCGTAACCATTTTTCATTTCAGGGATTTGATTCTAGGCTTCCTTTGCCATTATTCGGATTAGAAGAAGCCATAACACCCTTCAAGCGAGGCTTCTGGGAATGGTGATAGTCTTAAATCACAGCGCTGCCGGCTGGTCTACAGAGACATCGCTCCTGTTCTTAAAGGTTTGCTCTTATTGCAGTATTGACATCACTAGTGGAGAAGATCTTGCCTGCAAGGGGAAGTTTCAAACGGGTACCACCTATGAGAGTAAATACGATGGGCTAAATAAGGCACTGACTCGTACTGCTCACCTGGTCCTACTCAGATTCGGGGTACCTATGATAGCACGAGCTAAAAGAAATAGGGGAAAGCTCCAAACTGGATCATCCCTCTGCATAATTGCCGGCTGAGTTGAGAACGCACGTACATCTAGGCGTTCTAAGAGCCGAAAGTACTAACAATATACGTTGTTGTAGCGGAACAACCTGAGAGAGGCTTTTTTTGGTGACTAGGCTGTGTTCCTTATTTATTTTTTCAGTGAAAATCTCCTAGTTATGGTATTTATTAAGATGAAATTCAAGCTTGGAGCAGCCCTGAAGGGTTATGAGCTACCCAATGCTCATATGATTCAAGAAGAGGTAAAACTTGAGGATTACTTTACCAGGATAAACTGTACATATCGTAGCCAAAACGGTAGAATACCTTTCGCTGCCAGCCACACTGCTACGACGACACACAGACAATGGAAGTTTTCGTCTTAATCTTCATGCATTCGTACCCAAACATCGCTCGCTGTTGCAGGAGATAGTGTTATAATCACGTTTGGAAATGAAGTAGACGTTCTAAGATCATTTAAAATTAATGTCTGTCTATGTGGTAACTTAAAAAATAAATCTTCTAATAGCACAAAAGTAATATCATATTCTCAGATTAAGAACCAGAGTATTTTTACGATTTTTTCATCTTACCTAATAGTGATATGTAGTTAAAATTAAATGAGGATTAATTATTATGCGAGTGCTTCTTCAAGACACAGGAATCATTTGGTTATGATATTAACATTAGCGTTGTCATACAAAACTCTCCATTTTGTCTTATTATTATTGAATTTTGCAACAGTCTCCTTCAAGTCGAAAATCTTCGGGTTCTAAGCAACAGTGGCAAATAATGGGAGACATCACAGCTGACTGCATGGTGGGCTAATAAAAATGAAGGAAATGAAAGCAGTGTATTTTTAATGAAGGTGACACCCAACAAAATGATTACTTTTATTCATTTACTGTCTCCCAATCAGGGATGATAGATTATGGTCGAAAATGTCTTGTCTGAAAATTATTTTGAAATAAATATTCTATTGCAGGTGATATTTTAGCCCGGCCTGTTGTTAAAATTTTGAATGTAAAGCTCAAAATAGAAGTACGCAAAACTACAAACTATGAACAAAAGCAATGCAAGCTACAGATGTGATGGTCTTCATGAAAGTTTGAATCTGTTTAGTTACATGAACTCCTTTCGACAAATAATGTTACCAATATTGAACGAGATGCATCGGTCAAACGCTCCTGCACGATAAGCATCTAGATGTAGGCATCCAACAAAAACCCGTAAATGCTACTCTGTCTAGACACAATTTCAATCCTCCCCTGCGCACCACATGTAGCGTTGTGATATATGCTGCGGAAATGACAGGGTATATTATTTCAGCATTTGCGAACTTTCTCCGGCGGAAATTTTCTACATAGACTGAGCAGGGACCTAGGACGGCAGTAATTCATAAGTAAAGTCCCCTAATTTGTCTCTGTCAAGATGCTAGCGTCGGCTGAAGCGCAGATGAGTTACTGCCGCCTACCAGGAAATCATCGAGGATCTGAAAGCGACAATACAAGATCCCCGTGCCCGCTATATACTCCCGTCCTCTCTGCCGCATCGGCTATTGTTGTGTTTGTTCAAGAAGAATGGCCCTGTTCTAGGTGTTGCTTTTCTATGAACTTTGTCGTTTGTAACTTTTGTCGACTATGGTCGCCGAAAATGAAGATATTCGTATGCCCTGGCCCAAGAATTCGACAGGGAGTGCATGAGCCGAAGGGACTGTAGACTGCATCTCTGGCTCACCAATTCACGACAGTACTATCTATCCATGCGTGACGTCCAAAGCTAACATGATTATTTGGGTAGGTTTTTTGGTAGCATGAGCCCTACTTTTAGGCAGCCCACTTTGGCATTGATTCTTCAAGCGATCGTGTTAGAATTAGATCCACTGAATTTGAATCATGGTTAGAAATCAAGCAAAGTTGAGAGATTAGTCACAGCTGTGTTGCATTTCACCAACTAAAATGAAATAGGAATGAAGATAATTTACGAATAGAAAATGAGATATTAGTGCGTCTACATTTTACGCTCAAAATTCAGTAAACAGAGAATTGCGGAGACAGTAACGCAAAAGAGTTTAAAGCAGATATTGATAAAACAATGTTAACTATTGATTTCCAACGAAGTAAAAAATATAGCACTGCACTGGAACCCCCCCAAAATAATCATAGCACTGCACTAGAACCTCTAACTTTTTGAAGCTTTCAATCATCTGAAATAAGGAGCTTTCTGATATGCGAGAAAATAACCCAATTGACATTGATGATTAAATCCTGGTTTTTGAAAATACTTTTGGATCCTTTGTTTCGTATATGACTACATTCACCTAAGTCTAATAGTATGATAAATTGCTTTCAGTGAGTTTTCTTGTCTTTGTTCCGTGTGTTTGTGCGCGTTGCCACGTTAGCAAGGCTTCAATTCCAGACTCACATTTTAGTTTTACATCGGTGGAGAAGTGAGAAGGACGTGGAGGAGAGAGAGGGGCTGGAAAGTGGAGGAAGGTGGTGGGGCAACGGGGAGAAGTGGTAGGGATTTGGGGGAGGTGTTGTAGGCAACTGATGAGAGGAAGGAGTATGGATAAGGAGTAGGGGTAGGTGATGGGGTAATGAGGTAAGCGAAGAAGTGGGGATAGAGCGTAGAGGAAGAAGTGGGTATAAGGAATAGGGGAAGGTGATGGAGCAACGAGGTGAGGGAAGGCGTGTGGATAGAACGTGGGATAAGAGTGGGGATAGGAAGAGGAGCAAGTCGATGGGGTAACGGAGTGGTGGAAGGAGTGGGGATAAGGAATGGGGAAGGTGATGGAGAAACGAAATGGAAAAAGAGAGACGGCAGGGAATGCGGAAAGGTGACGGGGCTACAGGGAGGGATAAGGGAATGAAGGAAGAGGGAAGGGGAGGGCAGGGAGGGTAAGTAGACATGTACTCGTGTGCACAGTGAGCTGCATATCGTACGTCCTTTACATACAGTAACTGGATCCCCCAGACACAGTGTGCCGTTTCACTCAAAACTTTGGCTGCGGCACGTGAAACTGAAGTTTAACATTCGACTCAAAATCAAGAGCTTGATATAAAAGTCAATTGTAGTGAGCGATGTTGAAAATAGAAAAAATTGACTGGATCGTGCCTTCATTTAGTTTTGATTAAGTATTTATGCAAATTGAGTTTGTGACTACTGGTCGGTCATCAGCACTAAGAAAATTCCCTCCGTGTACCACGATGGCTCAAGTCGCAGTAAAAGCGTTGAAATATAGTAAGCCAGATCTAGCAGTTCTCGTGTATCTCGCAGATACAGTGATATCCCGCAGCTTTGTTGTGCTGTATCGCACTTAAGCAATACAAAACCCTTGTACTGTTAATGCTGTGCGCCCTATCCCTAAAATACAGTACATCGTATCCCGGGGGTCGGTGCGCGGTATCCCATGGAGCTAATCAGGAAACTGTGTCCTCTTGATGTGGTGTTCTGTGTCGGGCAAATTTGTCTTCCTTATTGTGTTGTGCTGAAACCACCTGTTTCTTTGGCTTGAACTTGCAGTGAAAGAACATAACAATTCTTTGTGTCTTTTAAACTTATTTGAGCTGGGCCGCAAACTGTTCACGGGTGAAGTTCGAACAGGCTTCCTCTTCTGCATCGAACATCAAAAACTGGCGCTCCCAGGGGGACTATGTGTGGGTCCGAGCTAAAGGTTAGGTGATAGGTAGGCTTTCTTTTTGTTGAAATAAAATAGGATTTTGTTGTGTTACGGACCATCTTTTTTCGGTTCACTGCTGTCCTGTTGTTCAGCACCTACTACTTCCTTCTTCAACTTAGATCTTGTTTCATAATCTTCTTTCCCAACTTACTGTTTCTATGCCCTTTCTGCGTAGATTCCGCGTTTCCTTAACTCCAAATGGTGCCTTCCTCCTTCCTCTCCTTGGATCGCATTTGTTGCTGCGGGTAGGGAGGCTATAACTTACGACTAATCTAATCAAATCTAATCGAACATCAAAATGAATGTTGTTTTTATATTTACGGTATACATGCATATATTAGTGTTTTACATTAATGCGCGAGCGCCGAGCGTGGTAATCCAAATTGCATATATTGTATATTCACTATATATGCATTCATATATATATATATATATATAGATATATATTTATATACATATAAATATGTATATCTATGTATATATTACCGAGATAGAGTAAAGTAAATGATGAATCATTCATTGACAACAAGATTCTCGATTTAGGTTCACTAGTTGATATCTTCATCTTTAAGTAAAGCCTTTTGCACAGTGGACTAATGATTTCTGCTGCTTGAGTAAAGAGCAATGATTATAACTCATTCCGGCATTACAAATCTTTGAAATTTTCAGCAAAGGTTCCTGCAGCACCGTTGAATTTACATGCGATAGAAATCGATAGCAGATGGTGTTTAAAGTTTCTGTCTTTTGAAGCGTCAACTGTCAATTAAGCACTTCATTATTTACGTATATCCAACAGTGTTGCCGATTATTTAGAAGTAATTTAGCTTAGCTTGTTCACGATGAAATATAGTAAAAAATTAGATGTGTCTCTTGAACGATTTCAACTTCGTTATCGTCGCGGAAAAACTCACACGCTACAAAAAATTGCATCAAAACCTCTCGAGCTCAAGGGCCCTGAAGCCTTAACTTCATTAGTGCCAGAGTAGATTTGCCACTCGTACAGAACCCGTGGCAGGACTCGATCAGGTCCCTTCCAGCACAGAAACAAACAATGAAGTTGCACAGAACTGAGTTACCTGCTTAGATATAGGCTTTGAGTAGAGTTACGAGAATGTAGGGTAGTGTATAGCGGAGAATTCCTGAAAGTTGAGTAGCGTGTAATAATAGCTTAACCTTCAAATTAAAAAGATTTTGAGAACTCAACATTGGCAACTTGTAAATGGAGCACCTTGGAGTACTGTAGAGTTGCGAGAATGTAAGGTAGTGTAGAAAAGAAAAGCGCGGAAGTTGAGCGCAGTGCCATAAAAGCATAACCTTTAGATAAAGATAAATCTTTTGAGTTCCAAGCCTTAGAAGCTTACTGGTAGAGTGGCTTGGAGTAGAGTTGCGTAGAAGTAAGGTAGTATACAACAGAGATATTTGGAAGTTGAGTAGTGAGTAAATAAAAACTTAAATTTGAGATAAACAAGCTTTTGAACTCTGAAATACTCTAATTTGCTGATCTAACTGCTTGGAGTGGAGTAGTGTGTACCAAAGAAGCCTGAAAGAAGCCTGGAAGAAGTGAAATTACAGAAGCTTCGAGTAGAGTACCTTAAGGATTTAAGATAATAGAGTACAGTGGCATTGAAGTGGAGTAGTTAGAAATCGAGAAAACTTTAGCCAGAGTAATATGAAATACAAAAATTCACCAGGAATCAGAATAGTACCGAGTATTTAGAACATTGCAGAAAGAGAATGGTCCGGAATAGAGTAAAGCAGCGGTGCAATGGCTTGAATGAGGAAAAAATGAATATAGGCAGCTTAGAATGCATTGAATTTGGAGGCAGAGCATTTTAAAGAAGAGTTACATGCCTGGATGTTCGCTCATGAAACGCGTAATCCATTTCTTTAAGGCACAATCAAGAGCGTGGATTGGAAGAGTGACTGCCACTTCAAGGCACGATTATAATTATCAATGACTATGCATAATATCACTGAACTAAGTGCGCTTGAAAATAGTTATATGATCTCTCCGTGAAGCTACGGACAAACTTTAGTCGGTGAAATGGTAATTTTTGAATGATTGCTAGTTACTGGTTATTCATCAGCTGCTGAAAATCACTGGTTTTATTAATTTTCCATCTAATCTAGGATTAACAGTTATTTGGATAAAGAAGAAACTATTTCCCTATACTGAAAGTGTGGAGTTGTTTGAAATGGCTGTTAGTCGTTTCAGTTTATTTAGTTTACCAGGAGTACGTTAACGATTTTTCAGTATCATAATTCTCTTCTCTTCTCGACGAAGTGTTTTCTGGTATTTCATTGTCCGTGAACACTTATACTGAAGTGTGAACAATAATGACCCTGTGACAGTCCAGCCAAGCAACATGGTCACGCAACCATTTGCCCTAATCTCAACAAGAATGACACTCGGAGTCTAATTTAACCTTTCTTTAATAGTTGAATGGTTCAAACTTGGTGCGGTGCGCGCGGCGGAAGTGCCCAATCTAATCTTCACCCCGGTCCCCAAGGCTGCGGCAGACAATTGCCGTCGGGTTTGCGCCAACTTTTAGATCAACTTGAGATTACCGTCAAAAAATCTCATTGCCTTCCAGATCGCTTATGTAGATGAGCGGCGTACGTATGCATGTGAATGCACAACTTCTGTGGGAGTGACTGACGCCTTAATGAAGTTATTTGCATGCTTCGCACTTTTCAGAGGCCCCCGAAAATACGGTCCAAGAACTTTTCCGTGTAAAGTTGATGGCTTTTCTTTAATGTCGGGCATGAGAGGCATTTCAAAATGAGCAACCGACTTCTTCTGTGGATACCGCCATCACTGGTGCGATGTCGTTGTCAAAGCAGGATAAAATGACGGTAGTGATTACATTTTTTCCTTCTTGAGTTATCTCAGAAACGAGTCATCTGTCTACATTTGAAAATTCTTGATTGCGTTTCCCGCTACCCGTAAGATTCTGTTGAAAATATTTCGTACATGAGCACCTTTTTTAGCTTTTTTACCCATGTTTGTACATCATACTCCACACCTTGCTAAATAAACTTCAGTACTACAGCTTCGGAGATGAAAGATACACATAGTGGAAAGTCAATCCAATTTAAAATTGAAATTTTAAGTTGCGTACTTTGTATGTACGTATAATGTATGCATAGCTGTCCTCAAAATTTCCAGAACAAGCCAAGACAATGAAGAGCGCATTTTTTGAACGTGAACTTCATAAGTTTATACATTTATATTTACCTTTGATGCACGAGAGACATTGCTTGTTTTCTGAATTTCAAAATGCCACTCAATTGTTAACACAATAAGTTTGTTTTTTCAGCAGCCATATTATTTCATCTCTTTTTCTCCGGCGTGTAATTATCAATCTATTCACCGCTTGCTTTTTTCTTCTGTTCAGTTCTAGATTATCTTTCGGCAGTTTCGCTGATCATTTGCTTTATTTTACTATGATTTATATATTGACGTTTAATTTAACATTCGCTATTCGGGGGTAAAGGGAAGAACAGCTAAATTTGAACGACATTATGCTCTCGTATTCCCAATTCTCAATTTTCAACAGCATTCAATTATATAAAATCGCTGTAAATTCTGGGTTACTGTGACATTTATACTGTTATTTCTTCACATGAAACGTTTTTTAATCGAGCACATTAACACGAACCATCAAAGAACCTGTGTGCAGCTTATGTTAAAAAATTCGTGCACGATTAATGGTAGTTAACGCGTCACTAGCATTGCTTAGATATGAGCAGCCAGATATTACCAAGTTTTGTGGTTGAGTTCATTGAATGACTCACAAACTGTAGGTTAAAGTTTCTTATTATGCTGGTTACATTGAGCATTTTCCTAAACAGTTGCAATGAAATTTTTGCTGAGTAATCTCAGCTTAAATGGGTACCAATCGTCTTTAATATCTCTTACTTATTTTCCATTACACTGGCACACTTTGGAAGCTTCTCAGACACAAGTTTATCTTCGATTTTAAGCCCGAAACGCGCTCGGCTTTCGCCCTAAATACCTCCACATCGGTTACCTGCTTTACTTCTCGGAAGACTTGAGGTATTTGTGTATTTCACTTCAGCATTTCGACATTTATTTCATGCCGTTCGTGTACATCAGTACATTTGTTCTTCATTTCACTCAAAGAAACTATCAAAGTGAGCAACTTGAATTCGGCGTACGAAATTAAGTGCAGTCCTTTACACTTCAGAAGAAAAGAGTTTTTAATTTTTTATATTTCTTAGTTGTAGGGTAAATGTTTCTGTGTATCAAAGCGAATAAATAGTCCTAGAAATTCGAGGTGGCTTGGAATGACGCAGTCCTTAACAACAGCACGTCAAAATGTCGCATGAAAAATTGCCGCATTATAAAATAATCTCCACGTTTCAGCTGGACAAAAATTCCTCAATACACGCAATTTTTCCCTAAAAACTTCTATTTACAGTGCCCTCAAATGTTTCACTGTAAATCACTTGAGAAAATTTCAGATTTCTGTGTTTCACGGTACCCGAAAATACGAATTTACTTTCCTAATTTGTGCCGGACTCTCGAGTCGGAGATGCGGGCCTCACTCAGGTCCTCGCCAGAATGGCAGGTCGGATAAGAGGACTTCTGAGCTTTCTACGTCTGGCAAAAACCGGCACTGACCTGGCCTAAAGTCTACTATAAAGGAAGGATTTAGATCTGGCCGACAGTTTCGAACCGACGAAAAATTCTGTCATTTGTTTTTCATCGAATGTGGGAATGACGACAGATAGAGCTGGCCCTTCCTTGAAGAAGCAAAGCTTTTTCTTGAGAGTTCATTGTATTTTTCTTCTCTTTCGTTGTTGTTCAAGTGGAGGCTCCTGAAAACGTCTGTTGTTTACAGAATTTTGAAGGATGAACTTAAAAAGACAAATTAGGGTGAGCTTTTTTACGTGTCTTTCAATGATAAGATGAAAGAAATAATGATGTATAGCAAGACTCATGTATAATTGTACAGGTCACCTTCTTCACCTTCTAGAAAATGTTAACAAAGCAATTAAAATAAATTGATTTCAATGCTATTTAAACAAATTGCTTTCAATATATCAGTACGAAATAAGATTCACATTGGAAGCAAAAACCAGACCAACGAGCGCAGAAGGATTCACATTTTCATTCCCACGAGTTCATTCAATTCACAGCTTCACACTAATCAAATTCGCACCTTGTTTATTAGACGAATTAAATTTCGATAAAATGATGAAATATAACGTCGCGGTTTCATGAGCGAGAAGGATGTTGTAGATCAAGGAGCGCTGCTCTCTCGCTCGCATTTTAGGTATCTCCATGGCAACGCAATTAGCGGGATTTATGCAACAAAATAGCAAGAAAAACTCATTAAGCCTCATCACCATCATCATGACTTTAGGCTCCTTAGCCTGAGGGCCGTTTTTGTCTTCTCTCAATTATTTCGGAATAAGACTCTCTTGAGAACTTCTCGGAGGAAGTTTCGAAAAGTCGTACGATATACAAGACTACTTTCCATTCCAAGGGCCCAGCTTATCAACAAGATAAAAGGATTCCGGGTGGCGCCTTGCAAAAGTCTTGCGAATGGATTTTTAGATAAAGCTTTGAGAGGTCCTGACAGGGAAGTTCATGATGCCAGTTAGGTGCACGGGATGAGCGTCGCTGCTTAATGCGCTCCTTGCACGGAAGCGCGTCATTAACAGTCGTTGCGAGTTAGGGCTAACTCGGCGCTGCCGCGCTGCGTCTGCCCGCCCTCCTCTTTTATGCTCACAACTTGCACGAATGAGCCTTTGTTTTTGGCGAACGGTGGTCCGAAATGCTATTTTGAGCTTGCTAATATTGCTGGTGACCATACGGTTGATAATGATGAGCTCAGTTTGTGTGGTTGTAGTGTTTGTTTTGGAGAACGAAGGTCCGTAATGCCATTTCATTATTGCTGGTGACCATGCCGTTGATAATGATGAGCTCTGTTTGTGAATTTGGAGTGTTTGTTTCGACGGACGCTGGTTCGAAATGCTAAATGCTATTCTTGTTAATATTGCTGGTGACCAGATGGTTGATTATAACGAGTTTAGTTTGTGTAGTTGCAATTTGGAGAACAGTGGTCTGAAATGCTGTTTTGAGATTTTCACAGTACTGGTGATTTTTCAATAAGCAATGACTAGATGTGCAGGTAAATTTACCCAGCTTAATGTGGAAGAACACTGATCACAATACCATGGCTTGCAACGAATAAGAATGAGGCGATTAATGATAAAAATAGGTGCGTAGAACGAAGTCATTGACTGAATTAAGCTCTTTAAATGTCCTCATTACTCTAATTGGAAATAAGTATAAGCCAAGGCTTCATTGTATGTTGGTATTCATACGAGTCTTGTTCAGTTACAGGAAAAACTTCTTTCTGAGGAAATGACTGACGCAGATGAGGGGCTTAGAAGCAGATTTATCGTCAATAATTGGTGGATAAATATTTTTGAAAGTGGCGAATAGGAGAATTTTCACTTCCAGAGGAGATTGAAAAATGTGTTTCAGGGGGAGATTGTCGAGAAAAGCTTTAGTACTCGTCGTAGTACATCAACTGAGAGCTTAAGTTTACATTGTACTAATGCAGCATTCATCAAAAAGTTTCTTCTCAGCATGAACAGTTTCTCTTTCTATGACAAGTAAAAGAAAGCAACCATACTAATGACAGAAGACTTCAACGAAGAACAAAAATTGTATTGCGAATTCTTTAGCAATACTGGAAGAAAGAGACTCTCTAAGTTTTTTATTCAGATTAAATAGAAAATTTTACCTCTTTTGCTGTTTTTTTATAAGTACTGATGTGTTGATCACAAATAAATTTTACCACTCTCTTATTCTCTCCACTCTCTTAAGACAATTTAATGGGATGATATACCATCACATTGCAGCAGTTTTCATCAATTTTCGACAACTGTTTGCATTGTCTCTATAATAAGCAAATAAGAGGGTGTGTATTTTTTCGCTCAGGAGTATTTGGTTAGCATCGAGCGACACCAATATCAACATAACAGAGCTGATTTTAGTGGAAAATACATTATGACATTTTGGTTTTTCTAAAAAAACATCGTAATATCATTAACAGACTAGGTTACTATGCAGTCATGGACAGCAAATATGAACTTTTTGGTGAGCAATCGTTCACGTAAAATCATTTTAGAGCAAGGGTTTTATGATACAAGGATTGGTGCAAAGAATCTTCTTTCTATCTGCAATTGGAATTGTAAATGATTGAAATATCACAAATCCCGATCCAGACTCGATACCTGGCATGTTGACCTGGACTCTGGCTCTTATTCTTTATTCTGCCACTCTGTGTACTGTGATCTGGGTTCCTTTCCAACTGTGAAACTTTGCGCACGGTAATCCCGACCCCAACTCCATTTCCATGACTTTCTACCCTATGATCGTGGACCCCACAATATCTGTACGATTCTATACTCTGCGATACCGACCCCAACCCCTATCCCATCTCCTGTAGTCTAAGGTCTCTGGTTCCGACCCCTAATTCACCTCCACGATTCTATGTTCTTCTATCCCAACGTGCACTCCATTTCCACGACTCTGGACTTTATGATCCCGACCCCTATTCCATCTTCATGACTCCACCCCATGATCTCCACTAATATCTGACAACCTCGGCTACTCGACTCCAACTCCACAACTCACATGCGGCTTGGCAGCTGTCCGAAGCCGTAAGTCGTAAATTTAAATTTCCGATAAATGAATATTTTTTCGAACATTCCTGACCGGCGCGCCAGAATCTTAGATACGCGCTCCTGTAAATCATATTCTTGATAAAAATCAAGTCCGAGTAACTTGAAAAAAGTAAAAGCTCTTAAGATTCAGAAGAATGCGCATGTAAGTTCAATAGTTTGAAAGCGGATAATTGTAATTTTTGTTCATGCTCGTGTAAAAATTAAATTTCAATTTCACAGTTCAGATCAGGCTATGTGAACTTGAGGGAGCAAGGTGATAAGTAAAATCGTATAATTGATTGAAACAATTGAAGCACAGTCGCATTAATAGAAAATGTTGAAAAATACGTGATGAACTTTTGGAAAAATGTAACATTTTAAGTATTACGTATATTAATGAATTAATGAAAAATGAAGCCAATCACTGATTAAAATTTGATGTTATTAAGTGCCAGAATACCTTCTTGGACTATAATTCCGAAAATTCCTGGTTATATAATGACAAATTATCATAAAAAATTTCGGTCACTCGAAAAAAGTACCAGCATTTTTCTCACGTGTTAGAGTTTGCTTAGCTCACTCCTTCAACGAAAATCTTAAACATTTGTACCCTGAAGATGTTTCTTTTTCCATCGCACGGGGATTTCTTTGCATGCATTTGTCAGGGCGGTAAATGTTTTTGAAGCAACGATTTTGTTTTCTTTAGAATTACCGTGCTGAATACGAAGAAGTGACATGCGAGCTGCAAATGGACAAGTCGATTGAAAAGAAATTAACCTGACGTCTCATTATAGAGACGCCCATCAGATGATGTTCAGTATACTCCTGTGGCCGTGCCAAAGCCAAAAGGATGATGTACCCAAACCGTTCCCTGCACGCATGTTCAATATTCATCACTGATACTAATTTACTAACTTACTGAATAGAATATACTGAAAACTGAATAGAAAATAACTGAATAGAATATACTGAAAACTGAATAGAAAATAACTGAATAGAATATACTGAAAACTGAATAGAAAATAACTGAATAGAATATACTGAAAACTGAATAGAAAATAACTGAATAGAATATACTGAAAACTGAATAGAAAAGAACTGAATAGAATATTCACTTAAATTTGCTAGATAAACATTGATGAAGGCCTTTCGTGGCTAGCAGTCACTTCATGATAGAAAACATCACTTACAATAAACGACTAACGAATTGTAAAAATTATGTTTCCTAATCTAGATTTTTATCTCTGAAACTGAGACACTTGATTTATATTACATTCCACTCTCGTTTGATAGCGAAAGAATTCGCAGGCATATAGCACGACTGTGACGCCGTTTTTGCAGCGTTGGATTACTAACACAAGCAATGCTCGAGTTTTCATTGTTACCGAATGACACTGAAAACAAGAGTGGGACGGAACTCGAGAGCAAAAGAAGCAATTTAAAAGATCGTAGTTTAGTGTTAAGAGGCCGTCGGATTGCAGTTGCTGGGGGCAATACTGACACTGCATTGCACTTTATAGCCCCAAATAAAGCAAGCTTTTATCCCCCGAACTGAGCCGGGGAGCGGAAGACGGAGGGCAGGACGGGCGACGGAGCAGCACACACATGAGCTCTACATGACCTCTTGCAGCCGAGGTCGGTCGGTGCGACCAGGGAGGTGGGATCTTGGGAGCGCTTGGTGACGGGATGCGGAGCGTGGCAAGTTGCATTGAAGTTGCGTTGCTGGGCGGGAAGAGGTACACGTTCGAAGTACCAGTTGATGTTGTTCTCGTGCACCTTGGGTTAGGGCCAAGCAAACATGTTCGAGTTGCTGTTACACTGGTTCAGCTCATGTTGCTGTCAAACAGGGATGTTCACGGTACTGTTATTCTCGTGCTTCAGGTTGTAGTGAAACAGGGAAGCGCACCTTGCTGTTATTCTTATGTGTAGCTAGATATAATCAGATAAAAAATGTTTAAAATACAAGTTGCTGTTCTTATGGTGCAGCTCGGAATGTAATCCAACAGAAAATCTACCGTTACAATTGTTCCGTAGCAGTACGAGTTTCAGTCGACAGGAAAGCTACCAATTGCATTTCTCGTGTAGTAATTATCAAATTAATTCGTGTGACAATTACACACACTGTTGGAGCTCGGATAGCAATTACAATGTTTCAGCTCCAATTGAGATTGCATGACTAGCTCTCGCTGTAATAAGAGTGCATAGTTGAATTTCGACTTACGCAAATGATTACAGACTTAATTCCGTGAAAGCATGGCAATGAATGTGACAAATTTGTAGTGAGATGAGTTAAACAAAACATTTTAGCAAAATTAGATTTAAAATTAAACGAGAATCACCAAATAAGAAATAAACTTGGAGGAAAAATAGCTGAAAAAATGTAAAACTAATAGCTGCATCACGTTGTTCAGCAGACTGGCCTCTTTTTAATTTCGTAATATAACGAAATAGATAGTCGGGGTACAAATCATTCATTCTTTCAGCGATGATGTTGAACAATGCTTACAAAGTTTTATCTATATCTCCAACGGGACATGGATAAAACTGTGAAGTTTTTTTTTTGAATTGAGATAATATCTAAAAAGTCTGTGTTGAAACAGTTAAAGAAACACAAGTAGTTGCTTTGCCTGACGCTCGTGATGGATCAAGCTAGAAACATTTTAAAAGAAGAACGTTTGTTAAGTGTTTGGGCCAAACGTTAGCATTTGTATTTCATGTAATTTGATAAACTAAGTTAATTTTCAAGCCCATCGTTGAAATTCCGTATTTCATTTGACTTTTGACAGATGTACAAACTTTGAAAACTTCAAACGAAGGCTGCACGAGTTAATAGCTTAAGCACCTCACTTCATGAAATTCTGTTTTTGAAAAGCTTTGGTAAACATTTGCAGCGCTACCAAACATCCAAACTGTTGAAGCACAAGCAGCAGCAAATTTATGCAGTGGGTCTAGATTTAAACCAATTTAGTGATCCCTCACTCTGTATATATATACAGTGTGTCCATTTAGTCGTGGTGCAATTTGAAATTAATGTAGCTTTGAAACTGTACATGATAGAAACCATTTGTAAACTGAATCAGAAAATTTACAGTATCTAGTTTACGCGTGGTTAATTGAAATTTTGCGAATTTTTAAAATATAATAATAGAGGATTTGAATCGAGTCTACCAAAACAATGTATCACCTGTGGCTTCAACGGATGAAATGGTCCATTTTCATGGCCTCCATGTTCCCAAATTTGACTCCTTTAGATCATTTTTTTATGAAGGCATGTGAAAACAAGAGGGCACGCAACAAGACCTCGTTCATTGAGAGACATGAGAGGTAAAATAACTGCTGTGCTCTCAGGGAATATTGCTGACCAACTGGCAATTGTTTTTAATGAACTTAAAAATCTTGTCACCCCCATGCATAGATAATGGTGGCGGACATAGAGAAACTTGAGAAGGCTGCAAATCCTGAAATAAATAAATTTAAAGATCTAATTTTTCTTGTTTCTAATACTCTTTACAGATTGTTCCTATCATATAGAATTTTGAAGCTACAGTAGTTTAACACTTTAACTGCGATGGGTTAAACTGAAGTTCAATATTCAATTCTAAATTGAAGTCAACTTTGGTAATTAAATTTGAAAAGAGCAAACATAAACTGGATCGGGCGTTTATTTAGCTTTCATAAGGTATTAATTAAAAATGAGTTGGTGACTGCAGGTGGGTCAACAGCACTGTGAAAACCACCTAAGTGACCACCGGTGGGTCCCTTCGCAGGGAATGTGTTGAAATTATTGCACCACGACTTTATGGACACCCTGTATAAGCTAGAATTCCTATCGCAGTTTACTCACATAGGTAAGAGCGTGTCTCCATTTTCTTCACTACAGCCCATAGAGTAACAAAATGCAATTTATGATGTATGTTTAAGTCATATGTGCCTGCAAGAATATCTAATCTTCTCAAGTTATTGAACTCCTAGATGAAGGGAGTGAATGATGATTCGAAAAGGAAATCGCTCAAAATCAATTATATTCATAATCTATACTATATATAAGAGCCGTGTCCGTCCGTCTCTCTGTCTGTCCGAAGCCAGCTGAAAGTGTGATGAGCGTATCTGTGATACGGGCCGTGTGCACTCGGCCTCATCAACTCTCGAGAGGTTGAATTTTTCTATTTTACGGCCTTTCTTTCGTTTTGCCTTCTTTCTTATTTCAAATAAAAGGGGTGGACTAGTAATAATAATAACAGTAACAATAATAAAGATGAAGGTACAGTTACTTCTGACGAAGTTAATCAAGATGGCTGTGTGAGCACACAACACGACAACTTGCAGCCTCCGGTGGCCGCTGCGACATCGGGCGAGGAAAATGATGGAATCGGGAAAATATATCGGGCCAGAGGCTGAGCAGAGTCATGGCAAAGAACATGAATGTTTCTACGTAGCCGGGGGCTAGAAGCCTGCTCACAACACTGCATGCCTTTTTAGACTGTCGTTTATTATAACAGTTGCTCTGCCCTTTTACGTCAACGGTGCACAACTTGTCACTTGCAACGGTTCGAATTTTTCTTCTGTGTGATTGACTGCTTTCAAAATAAAATCTACCAAACATCCTGCCTTCACATAACTGTTGTTTCAAATTAATTCTCCAGCGATTTTGAATTCCCACTTCTAAATTAGATTTCATTCCATGATCCCGAACTTCTCTACCTTGACCTTTCTCTCATCAAAGCTTTCTCTTCAACATTGCTTTTCATGTCGAGTAGCATGCAGTTGTTTTTCACTTATTTTTAAAGCTAGCTTCTTCCGTCATGTTCCGCTTCATTTTCCCTGTCGAGCGTCTGACCTTTCTTGTGAATCATATTTTTAGAAGGTAATTTTTACGCGCAGCCTTGAATACCTAAACGCTCTCAGGCTTGCATCTTGAAAACCTTACAATCTTGTTCCTTTTAGCGAGACGAGTAAAAGAGTTGGATGCATATCGACTGGCGAATTTTTATCGTTCAGTTTAATTAAAGCCCTTGTGCAACAACAGTGCGGGAGACGCACAAACTCGAAACGAGGAAACAAACTTTTTTATGCGTTGGACATCGCGCTCACGTCAACACGGAGGAGCTCTCAGGTCAGGAGGCGGTATCTGGAACACAGTCATGATTATCTTCGGAGTACGAATGAATTTTCCCTCGTATTTTCTAAATGAATCCGAACATCTGCTTTTTCCCTCTATTTCAGATCCGATGTCATGGCTATCACATGCCACATTATGATGCATTTATCATCATGCATGGACTTTAATTTACTGAATTTTTACTATGTATATATATATATATATATAGTACATATGGTGCTAGTAATATATACCAATTTGTGAATGTTTATTTCTCTAAAATTGTCCATCTATTTGCGTATTATTCTCAAAAAACCCAGTAGCGCTATTGAATACTGTATACTATTGGATGGAGAAATAGTTTGTCCGCTAACCGTTCATATTTGGATTTGTAAATTTTGCTTCTTTTAGAACATGGCTAGCATCCTTTGGAACTAAGATTTGCAGTCAAATACCTATGCGATCGCCGCACATTTCATTAAAATTTTGCAAGCTCAATCTTGACCAAGACAGTCGGTTGCTTTGACTGCAGTATATGTAGTGCAAGTGAAACATTCCTAAAAAACAAGTTCATTTCATTGCATCTAGTTATACGTCTTTGTGAGTCATAATTACAACTATAAAATTTCATCGTTTGGTAATTGATTTAAATTTCTTCATTTATTTGATAAAAAATTAGTTTCTTTGTTTTACTTGGACATAAAAACCCCTTTCTTTCAAGATCTGTACAAAATTATTTTTTACAGCTAATTTACGTTGAACCAAACAGCGGTTCTCCTTTAGCATACTTATATTAATATTGTTAATATATGACGGAACCTGAAGAGCACCATCTTTGGATGTTCTTTTAGTACGTGACTGCCTGATATTCACGATGAATTGCATTTAATAACTAACTGTCCATGTGACAAATATTTCAAAGATATCGTTCGTTAAGGAGTACTCTACAAAGACAAAATATTCCACTGCTACAACAAGGACTACTTGGCGAAGACATGATATTCGAAGGAATGGAAAAATGACTACTTGACAAGGACAAAATATCTCCAAGGCCACTATACAAGGACTATTAGCTATTTAAGAAGAACATATTTTCCCAAGGACTACTCGACAAGAACATCATATCTCATAGTAAATTAGTATAGTTTCGCTTGACTTAACCACACATGATCATACGAGAGGCACTTTTTACTGAAACAAATTTTTCGTATTGTCTAATCTTAGCCATTGAGAATGACTGGTCATAGTGTGAACTCTCCCTGCTGCAGAATTGTAATGCGGACCCCGCTGTACGTATCTTTGAGTACATTATTTAAGCAGTCATGCAGGTTCCCTACATTCTTCCATCCTTCCGATGCTAGGAGCCAATTCTGTATGAAATTTTGAGGTGCAAAATAGCTTGTATTAATTATGGACTTATTTTACGTGACATCACATAACACCGCATAAAAAAAATCACTCCTTTGAAACGAATTACGATGGCAGGACTTCACTGGAAGCACGCAATCAAACAGGCGAAGCACGTGGTCTTTGTTCACTAATGAGCGCTGTTTCACGTTATCTCAGCCAAGTATCACGTTATCTCAGCGCTGTTAGGATAACGTTATACTTGGTTGTTGAAGCTTTTCGCGTCAGCTGCTCGAAATTATCGCGTTGGTGTACAGGGAGATATAATGAAAAAATAACAAGATTTTATTTTCTTTATTGAGGATAATAGCAAGCTCATTTCCGGAACTTGTAACGAAACGAAATAGTAAAGAAAATAACGGAATGTTATTTTCTGTATTATGAACGGAATGTAATGTTTTGCGGTGCTTCAGTATCACATTTATGATTCAACCACTGTATTAGCTCAGTGTTCTGATTTGTGACGGCCGCATGAGACATCTCACCGAGACATAAAATTAAAGAACGAAGCACACACGTTGATGCAGGAGGTCGGTGGCACGGAATATCGCTTACCCACAAGAGAGAGAGAAAAATACAGAGAAAACAGAAAAACAGAGGCCTTTGCACCGTAATTAGAAATTAAGCATATCAGAGCATGAAGGAAATAATGTTAAAGACTACGCGGTAATTAATTTTGGTTTCAATCCAGAGGAGCAAGTCCATCAAGATACACAGACGAGGACTGGCACAGCCTGGAATTATTTATCAAGTGACCTTCAAAAAAAGTAAAGAGAATTTTGAATCGATTTAACATTTCACCCAACATAGCTGTCTCAATTCTGTAAATATCATAGTATTTTCTGACTCGACTATTTACTTACGTTAAAGATTCGATTTAATTCCATCTTATGGTGTTAATGCAGTAATATTATAACTGGAGACTACCAAAACGGTGTTTGCGTAAGGGTGTTAAACAAATGAGAGTTGAACTTGAAAATAAGAAAATGAGATACTTTCACAGGTCCCTGAACTTCGCCGCGTTTGCGCTTATCGACTCAACAAACTGTGGTGGCACAAGACGGAGCTCCAGCACATCTTTGACGCGTTGTCAGAGAAAGGCTATGAGATCTTTTTGGCAACCGCATCGTATCACTGAATCATAATACTTTGTGGCCTCCAAGATCTCTAATTTAAAACCTTGTGGCCATTTTCTGAGTAGATGCTTCATGAAAAAATATTTCATAATTCTCCGGAAAACAGATACCAGAGGAGTAAAAAATCCCGCATGAAGTCAAATTGAGCGAAGATAATCTGGATGTTCTCAAAAAAGCTATAAGAGCATCGAGATCAAATGCTCAATTATGCTTCCACAGAAATGAAGCACTCGGGAAACGAATATGGCGGGGATAATTGTTCGTAATTATTTATTTTCTAACATTTGGACTGTGTTACAATAATTTGTTTAAAGGTTCGTCACCTTAAATTCCAATAACAAACACATTCTTGATAGTCGCCACCGAAAATTTGTTGCGGTAGTGCCGTCAGAAAAATCGAATTGAATATTTAACATAGCAGACTAAAAATTAGTTTAAACATTGAATTGTTCATGAATTGGTCATAAATGTTGACTTTCAAGATACAAAAATTAAAAGTTATGTTTTTTTTTGTGTCACTCGGTACATAGAAAATAATTCTACTATTACTATTCGGCGAAGCTCAGAACCAAACAATGACTGTTTATAGTTTCTTTTAGCGGCATTAAAGAGCACCCACTCACTGCCAATTAAGATTATGTTGGCGTTGCTTGCATAAATTAACTCAAAATCGCAGCAATGATTATATATTTACAATAGGCGCCCGCATCGGCCCGGAAGATAACCCTCTCACCGTTGACAAACAGTGTCAGTGTTTCTTCGCTAAGGGCACAACAATGGCTGTTCATAGTTTGCTCTACGCATCGGCATGAAAAAGCACCCGGTTGATGTAGGCAGAGATAATAATGCGAGGAGCAGGCAAGTTTTGTGCGAGTCACTCGAACTCGAGAGACAGCGCTGTAGACTTAACCAATTTAGGGACTTGGTTGCGAGCATTGCGTCTTTGCACTTCGCACTCACGGGAGCTCTGAGAGCTCCTTGAGAGCTTCTGTATACATGCACTTCGCTGCACCAAATTAGAAACTAACGAATTCAAAGGCTTACGAACGAAAACTTTGGACAATTAAGCAAAAGTTTGCTAAGCTTAAACTTGAGCTGTCGTAGGCAGGATGCGCTCTCTAAGGTGAGTTTGTTCTCGAGGACATATTAGAAAAATTCATGATGACGCTAATTGCGAGCTCGTTTCCGGAACTTGTAATGAAACGAAAAATAAAGTTCATGCCCAGCTTCGAACTATTGCTTTGAACATTACCAGTCAAACGGAAATTTTAATCTCATTATTTATCTAATAATTAGGGTATTAGTTTCCGTCTAAACATGACATCAACATCAACATAAGATATTTCTTGCTAAAACATAAGCCAAATCGCGGAAATGAGATACATGTAAACACATATTTTCAACAGGAAAAAATTCTGTACTAATACTTATCGAAACTATGTAGACGGTAACGCATTGACTAATTGGATACCGTTCAGTTTGGGGTAGAGGGCGGTAGAATAACTTACGTTTATGGCATTTCCAGGTACCGATTGACCCCCAAAAAACAAAAACAACTTTGAATAGATGTATCTTAAAACACGTCGTTGATAATTCAGTTCTCTGAAAGTTATTTTCTGACTAAAATATATTCCGATTTAGGTTAAAAGTTGAATTTTTCAGTATCTGAGATACACGTAAACTTTTGGTTCAAAGATTTTTGTGGTCCGAATCTGCACTCAACACGTAAAAGAAGATACATCAATGACCAGCGTAATATTTACCTCTCTCTTTTCTGCTTCAAGAAGTGTGTAAATGCATTCAACAGAGCTTCCTGTGTAACGTAAAGATGTAAGTTGCATTGCTATTATTTTGTATTGCTATTATTTATTGTTAAAATTGCATGCTATTACTCGTCTCAAAATGGTAATTATAAATGTAAACGTCTCTTGAGGGTTTAATTGTAATGCGCACTGTACTCGAACAATTTGGTGAAGATGAAAATAAAAGGTGGGTGCCTGAAGTGAGAGGTGGGTGTTTGAAGTGAGAGGTGGGTGCCTGAAGTGAAAGGTGGGTGTTTGAAGTGAGAGGTGGGTGCCTGAAGTGAGAGGTGGGTGTTTGAAGTGAGAGGTGGGTGCCTGAAGTGAAAGGTGGGTGTTTGAAGTGAGAGGTGGGTGCCTGAAGCGAAAGGTGGGTGTTTGAAGTGAGAGGTGGGTGCCTGAAGTGAAAGGTGGGTGTTTGAAGTGAGAGGTGGGTGCCTGAAGCGAGAGGTGGGTGTTTGAAGTGAGAGGTGGGTGCCTAAAGCGAGAGGTGGGTGCCTGAAGTGAGAGGTGGGTGCCTGAAGTGAGAGGTGGGTGTTTGAAGTGAGAGGTGGGTGCCTGAAGTGAGAGGTGGGTGCCTGAAATTAGAGGTGGGTGCCTGAAGTGAGAGGTGGGTGCCTGAAGTGAGAGGTGGGTGCCTGAAGTGAGAGGTGGGTGCCTGAAGTGAGAGGTGGGTGCCTGAAGTGAGAGGTGGGTGTTTGAAGTGAGAGGTGGGTGCCTGAAGTGAGAGGTGGGTGCCTGAAATGAGAGGTGGGTGCCTGAAGTGAGAGGTGGGTGCCTGAAGTGAGAGGTGGGTGCCTGAAGTGAGAGGTGGGTGCCTTAAGTGAGAGGTGGGTGCCTGAAGTGAGAGGTGGGTGCCTGAAATGAGAGGTGGGTGCCTGAAGTGAGAGGTGGGTGCCTGAAGTGAAAGGTGGGAGCGTGAAGTGAGAGGTGGGTGCCTGAAGTGAGAGGTGGGTGCGTGAAGTGAGAGGTGCGTGAAGTGAGAGGTGCCTCAACACTCATGTATTCTCAAACATCTTGTAATTTATCTCATTTGCTCATTTTAGAAACGTGTGAGTAGATAATTTCATATGATTGAGAGACCTGAGTTAACTTGGCTCTAATATAGTTCAAAAATGGTGTTAGACATCCACACGGTACACGAAAATAAATACCTATGAAATTCTGTGCCCTCATTCTATAGTTCATAGCAACACGCTTGAATATCATGCGGACAATATTTATGGCTCTCTGTGAAAAGGTATTAGATCAAGGATTTCAATGTCATGCCCCGACATGAACGCGCTACATCAAATATCTATAAATGTATCGCTACGAGGAACACTGAAATGCTACGTCTGGCCAATGACTTTCATCTCCTCGAAAAGAACTGTATATAAATATATGTTCTCGCGGATAAACGCAGCATCTGAATACTCTACGACTTGCCTTACGTTCCATCTGAAATACCGTTGCAACAGCCACTCGCCACACATCGTCGCTACGCCTTATCATCATCTTACCTCCTTCACCTCGTCTCCATGACGCAACTGGACTACAAGTTCAAGTTATCAGATACCTCTTTCTTTTTTCTCTATCACAATGCATTTCTTGTCTTTGTAACCTTAATCATCTAGGATATTATTCATTTCTATGGATTGAATGCGTTGTCCTAATTATTAGTTATCAAGATTGTGGGCATTTCACTTATTAACAAATAACCATTGTCTTAGCGCGTTTATTCGCCGCGCTCTCAAGCTAGGTGGAGCCCTTTTGAAGGGTAGCGAGCAGTTGTTCGAGGGAGGCAGTCGAACCAAAAATTTGAGAAGGTTCCCTCACCAAGTTCGATACTGAGGTGCAAGATCATACAAGAGTCAATGGTCTCTCCTTCCTTCGGTTCATCGCCTTTAGCGATGAACCCGCTTTGCTGTAAACGACTGAAAGTGCCAAAAATTTTTACAACTGATTCCAAATTATCTGGAGATTCATTTTACTCCAATTATTTATCGTAAATGGATTGTAAAGCAACCAACCTCCTCGCACATACTTCGATAGCGCCCAAACTGGATTCCTGCAGTTAAGTTAACATATTTACTATATGCCTATCCAGCTTCTCTCTCGACAGCATTGTGGAGTAGTATATGTCTGCGTTAATAACGAACCTTTGTTATCTTTCGTGTCTTTAATTTCCTTTGTAAGTTAAGAAGAGATGACGAAGAGATGACGATGATAATGATGATGATGATGATGAGATGCACATAAATAATAGCCTTCAGCTCTGACTTCACGCTAACCAAAAACAGATATAATTAATTAACTTTGATGACTGTTATTAATAATTGATTTACGGCAAATATAAATATTGTTTGCCCGAGTATTGGGCTGGTGGCAGCGAAATGATACCTGAAAGAATATGATTCGTCCGCAAATATCAATCCAATTCTCGATGCGATGTCACGTTGGAAATAAATCACTAAGAGGTGGCTGCATCACAATGATACGAGATAAAGAAGAAAGGACGTCAATAACAATGATGTGTCTTCGGTGAGATCAAAATATACCATCATAACGATAAAGTTGCAGTTGTTCACAATTCATTAAAAAATATTTGAGTTACAGTACCCTAATTTGAATAATTTGCTCTAAAATACACAGGAAAATTTGTAATTAATTGGATTGTAAAAATAAACTTATATTCAACACATTCATGTTAATATTTATTGAATTACTTTTCTTTTCACTGCAGTGCGGCGAGTTAAGCATATATGTATAACACTTTGGATGAGACAAACCAGGTTCTGATCTCAGTCCAGCACCCTCGGTGTTTTCCCCTGAGTATGTGCGCCTCTTCGATGATGATAGGAAACGGAGAAAAGATTAGCGAGGTAAATCTTCAACTCATTGAACTTGCACTTTTCTCACTCTTTTTCTTTTGGCAAGGGAGTGGATAAAATATTCGTACAAGGCAATTTCAGCAATGGAACTATGAATAAAAAAGGCCAAACGATTTTAATTGTGAGTGAATTCTTCATTACATGCCATTGCCTTTTTTTAACAAAGTAACAAGATTATATTTATTCTGAATTAGCGCGACGAGAACGAATTTAAAATTTTTCCAGCTCATAAGCACTGCAGATTACGATGGAGCGAATTGAAAAACCTTCAACTTCATCTCATTTTGATTACGTCTCACACATATCTCTTCGGGCCACAGAACCACCTCAGGTTCGGGAAGTCATGAAAAACGTGACCGTGTTCTTCGATATTTCTTCAAAGGAATCCTTGGGTTATGCAGGAGCCTGGTAAAATGCTCCCTGTCCTCATCCGCAGGGATGTACA
Organism: Morinoia aosen; assembly: GCA_030386875.1. NCBI lineage: Eukaryota > Metazoa > Arthropoda > Malacostraca > Amphipoda > Talitridae > Morinoia > Morinoia aosen. The sequence continues at coordinate 22,290,377 of CM059567.1, read as the reverse complement.
GATGCAAAAACTGTCTTTGCTCGTCAATAGATCCAATCTTGAGCCCAGAGGCGGACTTGGCTGACTCTTGGACTTCATCGGAAAAGCTCGAGCTTCGTTAGCAAACTCCGCGGAAGCTGAAAACTGATCGCCCCGAGAAATGAATAAACAGACTTCGTTGGACTCCGAATTCATTTTGCTCGCATGAAAGCCTGGTTGTGGAGACGAAGTTATTACTGGGATTTTGATAATTTTATTACTCGAGTCGTCGCAAGACTTAGTAGAGTATCGGTTGAGTATCGGTGGTGCATGTTGCAGAGAATATCAGAATGGTGGCCTAGTTAAAAGTAGCTTAAAAATGGTGTAAGAGCTATCAACATAGCAAGGATGTTAATAAATATGTTTTCGAAGGATGGAATTTGTTTGTTAACGATAAGATGGACGAATGTCAGAATGAAATTTCTAATGAAACCAAGCATTTTAGACTTTGGATGAGTCTTTCTTGAGTGAACTGAAAATTTAAATGAAAATGTTACATTGGGACTTTCCAAAAACTAACATTCAGTAGAACGAATTGAATAGTTGAAAGTTCATTCATCTTTTTGCTGAACTTATTTGTTAGCATGCCAATGTCAATTGCTTCATCACGAAGACTCGCTAGTGCGACTCGCTTGTAGTAATACACAGCGTGAGTAATGTCGGGATAATTATTCTGGATACATAAATACTTACCAGATGAATTAAGAGCAGAGGCATGATTTGAAATAATCAAGTTTCGGGAAGTTCAAACATACCATTTAAACATAATCAGTGAGTTTTACATTATGTCCTTTGCATAAAGGAACAGTTCTACACTATTTGAGCCTCAAACAGATCAAGTTGTAGAAAAGTGTTACTGACCCAAAAACGTTCATTCTAAATGCACCTTATTTATCTCCTCAAGCAAGTAATGTCAAATTCTCTTCGCTTTCATTATATTTACTGGCTAATTCTGATAAAAAAACTGCTCTTAAATTTAGCTTATGAGCAGTGTTAAATTCTGATTATTAGCATTCATTGACTTGGGGCCTCTTCAGGATCTGCTTCATTTCTTCAGCTCGGGCGTGTCGCAGCGACCGCATATTAATCTTCGCTTATTAACTCGTTTGCTGCCTTAAATGACTTAATATTATTTTCTCGAAATCTAGAACGTCAAATTTAAATCTAATACATCAAATTTAAATCTAATACGTCCAATTTAAATCTAATAAATCAAATTTAAATCTAATATGGCAAATTTAAATCTAATATGTCAAATTTAAATCTAATACGTCAAATTTAAATCTAATATGGCAAATTCGAGAAACCCTTCCCTAAATTAATAAAACTTTCTGAATATTTTTCTGGCAGAACTATCGTAACACGGACAAATTGAATCTTTCTAACTTGTTACACTCCGGAAATAATTCATCACGCGAAAAGACATCGCCTACGGCAACTTTAACCCAATTACTCTGCTCTTTTTTTCCATTTTGGATTAAAAATAAATTTAACTGATTGACGGAGTGTGAATTAAAGTTTTCATAATTCATGTTTGGGAGATTTAACTGATCAGTAGTTTATTTTTATTCCAATTATTTGCAAAATTACTATCGTTTACAGAAACTGAGAGGAATTGATGTATGATTTTTAGTGACACAATGGACTAATCCATATTAAAGTGTTCACACTCATGATTTTTATATTTTTGAAATAAATATCCCTGCACTGATATTGCCAGAGGTAATGATAATTATGAATTTCACTCGGAATTAACAACAAAATGCTCCTGCGTATTTTTTCAAGAGCTTCTCACTAATTTTAATAATAATTTTAATATTAATATATCGGGTTCCATCCAACCTTTGAAATTGCTCAAACTCACTCATAAAATTAACATTTATCATTGATTCAAAACTGCGTGTGACTTTCATATTAATCATAAACATTTTTTTTATTTAAATCGAACCGAACTGACCAAACCTTCAAGCTCATTCTAATTTGATCTAGCGTAACTTAAACTCTTAAAATCTGATCTGTTCCAACGTCAAAAAACTATGAAAATGGACTCTGATAAAACTTGAATAGCTTCTGATCGATAAATTTTGGCAATGCATTTTAGGTCATCCTCTGTTGGGGTAAGGGAATATCCTAGGAGAGTGCATGAGAAATATATTATCCAAATTTGTTATCCGATCGAGTTTGAGTTCAATTAACCCCCATAGAAATATTTTGCATATGATATAAAAGTATGAAAAACAATTTGTTCAATTATTGAGATGATAAAAATCTTGATAAATTTCCAGGAGGTGCATAGGAACTGACTTTAAAATAAAGAATAATCATGATGTTCAAAAGACTTAAGCAAAGAATGGTAAATAAAATTTGCAGTCTGAAAAAAGTGTCGTTCCGTGTACTTTTCAGCTTCCTTGAATTTGATCAAAGATTGCAATAATGATATATAATAATTCACATTCTGTCTATTGATGTTCATCGAAGATTTTGTTGCTAACTTATGTAGTTTTGAGATAATTCAAATCATTAATTTTCAGAGAGAAGTTGAGCTGATGTCAGCAAGTGAAACTATTCTAGTCGTTACGGTTTTTTAAGACATTGAAACAGTGAAACTGTTATTCAACACGGAACAATATTATTCATGATGGTAGAAAAGTAAACTGACTACTATTATTTCCTATTCGAAGTCATCAATTCAATCTTATTCCTAACCGATCAGTCTGTAAGCTTTGAGAGTTATGCAAATCTGTTTTCCACTATAAAATCGTTAATTGATCCACGGCAAGTTCTGGAGAAACACTTCACCTTTAATCGATGACCGAGAAAACCCGAGTTCAAACAAATATCGTGCTCGTCAAATTCTATTCGGTTCTTTTCATTATATTTACTGGCTAATTTTGATAAAAAAACTGCTCTTAAATTTAGCTTATGAGCAGTGCTAACTTCTGATTATTAGCATTCATTGACTTCGGGCCTCTCCAGAATCTGCTCCATTTCTTCAGCTCGGGCGCGTCGCAGCGACCGCACATTAATCTTCGCTTATTAATATATAGAAGTTTGAAAAACAATTTGTACATTCAAAAACAAAGCCAGCACATTCATCAAGGTTAACGAATATATCGAGAAAGTGAGAAGTTTAATTTCAAGGAATGTTTTCTTGCGTCAACAGTGCCCAATCAACATAAGAATTGTATTGTTGCAAGTCTTAAACATCGATGATTAAACAATCAAACTGATGATCATAAAAACAAGCTGATGATCACAAAAACAAAATGATGATCACAAAACAAGCTGATGATCAAAAAAACAAACTGATGATCAGAAAAACAAGCTGATGATCGAATAAACAAGCTGATGATCGAACAAACGAATTGAAGATCACAAAAACAAGCTGATAATCACAAAAACAAGCTAATGATTATAAAAACAAGCTGATGATCGAACAAACGAACTGAAATCACAAAAACAAGCTGATGATCACAAAAAGATGCTGATGATCAAACAAACGAATTGAAGATCGCAAAAACAAGCTGATGATCACAAAAACAAGCTGATGATTACAAAAACAAGCTGATGATCAAACAAACGAATTGAAGATCACACAAACAAGCTGATGATTACAAAAACAAGCTGATGATCAAACAAACGAATTGAAGATCACACAAACAAGCTGATGATTACAAAAACAAGCTGATGATCAAACAAACGAATTGAAGATCACAAAACAAGCTGATGATCAAACAAACGAATTGAAGATCACAAAAACAAGCTGATGATCACAAAAAGATGCTGATGATCAAACAAACGAATTGAAGATCGCAAAAACAAGCTGATGATCACAAAAACAAGCTGATGATTACAAAAACAAGCTGATGATCAAACAAACGAATTGAAGATCACACAAACAAGCTGATGATTAAAAAAACAAGCTGATGATCAAACAAACGAATTGAAGATCACACAAACAAGCTGATGATTACAAAAACAAGCTGATGATCAAACAAACGAATTGAAGATCACAAAACAAGCTGATGATCAAACAAACGAATTGAAGATCACAAAACAAGCTGATGATCAAACAAACGAATTGAAGATCACAAAACAAGCTGATGATCAAACAAACGAATTGAAGATCACAAAACAAGCTGATGATCAAACAAACGAATTGAAAATCACAAAACAAGCTGATGATCAAACAAACGAATTGAAGATCACAAAACAAGCTGATGATCAAACAAACGAATTGAAAATCACAAAACAAGCTGATGATCAAACAAACGAATTGAAGGTCACAAAACAAGCTGATGATCAAACAAACGAATTGAAAATCACAAAACAAGCTGATGATAAAACAAACGAATTGAAGATCACAAAACAAGCTGATAATCACGAAAACAAGAAGATAATCGAACAAACAGTCATTATGTTTTAAATTTTGAAATCGTAAATCTCTGAATTGCTGCACAGCAATTCATATTTGTAGAAAAGCCATGCTCTGAACGGATGCTCACAAGGGAATTTGAGCGTCCAGCGCACAGCAGAAGCGGCTCATGGCTGGCATGTGAGGCAGTAAAGTTCAGTCTGGAACATTAGGCTGGAGAGCTAGCGCCGCCATTTGGTCTTTACAGGATCACCGCGAGTCGTTAAAGGCATCCTCTTGTTTTCTTCGGGATCTAATCGAAATCAGTATAATTATTTTTGCAACCGAGAATGAGAATTTATAATAAATGTATTCGTTTGGTTCTTCCATTCCTAAGTTCTAGATAATGAATTTTAGTCAGTGTAGAAGCAACGAGTGCATTTTTTTTAGCTAGAAACGATGCATTATAATTAAACACTGAGCTTTATCAACCCGAGAAAAATAATAATGTATATTCTTAATGGTTACAGATTCTTAAAAGTGCTTGATTTTCAATGCATTTCTGAGATTGATTTGTGCATAGATGTCGAGTTCATTAATGCTCAGTATTTAATTAGGCCATTATTTTATGAATTTCAAATTTCATGATTAAGTTGTGCCTAAAATAATGAGCCATTAGCCATATATTTCCAAGGAATATTCTCTCTGCTCTATTATGAACCTGTTGTTCAATTGAGCTTTTTAAAATATGACAAGTGTACGAATTCTCATTTCTATTTTAAAGTGCAATATTTACAAAAAAATACAAAAAGCCAGCACATTCATCAAGGTAACGAATATATCGAGAAAGTGAGAAGTTTAATTTCAAGGAATGTTTTCTTGCGTCAACAGTGCCCAATCAAAAGAAGAATTGTATTGTTGCAAGTCTTAAAGCTGAGAAACAGCTGTTATTCGCATTGTGCTTGATATGAGTGCGAAGAAGAGGTTACCCGAAAGTGTAGCACTCTGGCTGTTTTTGTACCGCAATTTCGAAATCTGAGAAATGGAAAAACGTGAATTGTGTTACCGGCAACACACTGCTGAAGTACTGAAGGAATAAGAATGCTTCATAAAGTTAAAAATGCTCCAATGATGCAGTCACTGTCATACGCTTGAGTATAATTTTCATGTATTAGAATACAGAGATATCGAATAAGAAGTGCTTTTTAAAAAAATCAAACCTTACACGTCAAAGCTTCCATGACGTTGATCGTAGAAGATAACTGTGTCACTATAAGACATGTAACACTGTGGAAGAGACTACGAAATTGGAAGAAGGACAAATAATCCCTGAGTGGCACTTAAACTTTAAAGCAACACAGAAGGGACTTGGCGGAGCCCCTTGCCTTCTCGTTTATGTAGTCAGGGTTAGCGCGGGGACAAAAGCTCCTCAATATTCCGTCACGGGTAAATCAGCGAGTGCTGCCGAGCGCTAAATATCTTGTCGCTGTTCTGTAGCGAAAAGGTGAGGCGTGTGGCAGCGGTTGTGCGATAAGTTCAGCAACACTCGACACTGCGCAACAGTCCAGTGCACCCACCGCAACGTCCTACGAGTGTTCCGGGAAGTGTTATGAGTGTTACGGTGAGTTTCACGATCGTGTGCGAGTGCTACGATTGCAACAGTTAGCGTTACAGTGAATGTTGAAGTTCATCATAACATATTCTTGTACGTCGTTCTCGAGTATCTTATTTTAGTTGCAGATAACTCTAGTTTAAAACGGATATACCCACTAAATTTTGTGTTTCCAAATGCGTTCTGAGATCGTTGATGCCACTCAGCTGATTCGAAATGTAAAACTCCAGTTCTTCACGTCGCAGATTCATTTCTGTGAAGATCTTCTGTATTGAGAATTGAGGAGGTAAGGTCTAATTTGCAAGAGTTCCTAAGGTGTCGACGCAACACGAACAAGACGGACTTGCTGGAATATTCATCAACGAAGTTTCGGACTAAACCCTCTCAAGAATTTTGGAAGAGGGCTTTAAATATCCATTAGATATTCATTGGAAATTAAGAGCAGGCGAGCCGTATTAATGATCCTCGACAGATTAGCATTATTGACTCTCGCTCCAGGAGCGAGGAACAAACTCGGTGGGAGGGTCGAGTGCTGGACTCGATCTTTGGTTCAGTCGAGCTGGTACACTCATCGGGGTTGTGAAGGAGATTTTGGATGTTCAAGAGCTTTGATGAATTTAGTGTCCAATGTGTGATTAGGAATGATCAGGATTGTGAAGGAACTTTTGGTCTTTTACGAGCTTTGATTGTTCACGAGCTTAGATGAATTTAGTGACGATTGTGTTATTGGGAATGATCAGGATTGTGAAGGAGCTTTCGAATATTCAAGAGCTTTGATGAATTTAGTGTCCAATGTGTGATTAGGAATGATAAGGATTGTGAAGGAGCTTTTTTTTAATTTACAAGAGTTTTGTTAGATGTAGTGAATAATACATAATTAGGAATATTATTCAAGTTTCTAAAACGTAGTAAACACTGGTGAAAGTTACATATTCATAACTTACGGAACTAACGTTTTTGCGATGCTATGCAGGAGTTATATACTTTTCTCGATACACCAGCAGATTTGGGTTTTAATCGCATGTCAACAACAATAACTGCATTTCCCTCCAAGCAGCAGTTGAAATTACGTTTTAATTTAGGTTTTATTTGGGTTTTATTTGGGTTTTAATCGCATGTCAACAACATTAACTACATTTCCCTCCAAGCAGCAGTTGAAATTACGTGTTAATTTAGGTTTTATTGGGGTTTTAATCACATGTCAACAATAACAACTACATTTCCCTCCAAGCAGCAGTTGAAATTACGTTTTTTTGTAGTATAACTGTAAAAAAGATCGATGTTATTTAACGCGTCGACTGCTTGATGGCCCATTTGAGGTCACTGAGAAAATTTTCCAGATGAAGTTGACACACCGGAGGTCACAGACTCAATTTTCATTTATACCTAGTTAATTAAAAACTACATGAATGAGTGTTCTTTCAAATGTCGATCATTTTGAGTGTTGAATACTAAAATGGACTTTAAGATTGGTTGAATATTGAACTTCAGTGGAACCTGCCAATTTGATCGGGACCGTATATTTTTCGTTATAGAATTACAATAGCCCAACTGTACAATGAAATTCAGCTGTAGGCAACACTCTACAATAGCGCTCAAGGAGATTTTTAGGCAATGAATCGATACACATGATTCAAAATCAATGATAGAAATTAAGAGGTATGTTTGCGACACAGAATTTTTATGATGAGCGGAGTGAGAAAAAGTATTATGTTCACAGAGTACCTAAACATGAAAATAATAGACTCAATTGAATCTCCACAAAAAATAAAAGGAACTGAGGGGTTTCGTTTGTTTGTCTCCTCTTTCTCGGCAACAGAAAGAAACATTTTTCGATTGCCTGTTGACATGCGAGGGGGAATCCTCGATCGCAAACCTTAAATTCTCTCCGTTTCATCGACAGAAACCACGCTCTCCGTGTTGGGTATTTTTACAATCGGGTATTGGGGCTTCAGACCACATGCAGAATTTCCAGTTCTAATTTAAAATTATCCGACGATAATCAGTTCTGAAAGCCCTTAACTTCCGTGGTTAACAAGCAGCATTACCCCCACGTCTTTATGCGAAACTGAATCACGCTGAACTTTTTGCAAAAATTTTCAAGGTTGACTAGGAATTTTAATTAAGTTTGAAGATATGACAGTCGCAGAATACAAAGAAGATGGTTGGGTATTCGTTAATTTTTTTTATTGAATTAGTAGTTTTCCCAAAATATTTCAGGCCTTTTTTACCGGCAGATTTCTCTCAAATTTACATAAAAAAGCGAACATTTCCAACGAAAATCAACTTACCAATTCAATTTAAATATCTTTACCCAATAGTCCGCACAATTTAACGTTGGATTCTTTTCCACTTTTTATGGATTGACGATTAAGATTAAAATTTGTTTGTCAATATTCATTTCAATAGATTGTTAGGCATTCTACTGTAATCACCGTATTGTGAAAACAATTAAAATTAAATTCAGAATATTATTCTCGCCTCATCAAACATCACGCTACGACTATTAAGAACGAATATCAGTTCTTTGAAACAAACAATTTGTTTCTATGTTTCTTGTTGTAAAACTCAGCGAATGTGACTCACTCCTGTTTAACATCAATTATATCTTATAACAAACTGGGAAAAAAATTTATCATAACATATCTTCGCATCATTCAAAGATACTCTTTTGCACGTACATTTATTATGCCTATTTGTTCAAGATAGATGACGATCCTTTTTATTTGTTCTTGGGAGATTATTCTAGAACTTCTTCTGGCTGCATTTGCACAGCTCTTTGCTGGCATGTTGATGATCAGAAATAATGTGAGGCATTTGCTATTACGTAAGAGGATTTTGTTCAACTATGTCTGGGTCGCGACGTGCGGCAACTGCATCCGGTACATCAGGTACCATATAGTCATCAGTGGTGATGTTAACGTCGAAAATTATCCACATTTATTCAGTGTATCTATTTCCCCATTAATCATAGTTTCCATTGGTTTTCATAAATGGGAAAAACAAATTGGAAATACAAATACACGAAATCTGGTTTGAAGTATTTCTCAAAGGCCTTCTGTCAACCTTGCTTGTGGGAAATGTGTTTGCTTAAGATATCAGCCTTGGATGGCTGAACAACATTTACTGTACAGTACAAAGGTTTAACAGTTCTACCGTATTAATGAGATCCTTATTTACGATATTTCAAGATCTGCATATTATCAACCAAACTGTGGCTCAAACGCCATCTGAAGCGAGAGAGACAGTGAATAAGCCAATGAAAATTTTTTCCCTTAATTTTTGCTCTTTATTTCATTTGTGCAAGGTTCGCATCTTTTGCTCGATGGGTATACATACGGTCGGATATGCGATTTTTACGAACGGAGTGGAGGATTTGAAAGCATGAACGCGTATGTTTTGAGATTTAAACATAATTAATTTGGCTATTTTTCTGTAGACATTCGATTATTATAGTTCAAACCAAGGCATATTTTCTCAGCGAAAGAAAAATTCTTTATTACATAAGCAAGCTGTTGTAATCCAGGCAACCGCGCTACTTCAAGGCCAACAAAATGCTGTTTTTTTACAGCCTCCAAAGAATATCTAATCACCTCGAAATTACTGACACATGGAATATTTCTTCAATGAATAATAATTTGGCTTCTAATATACAGGGGGAACACGAACGCAGATTTAGAGATTAGATGAACGGCGAGTTGGTTATTCGGAATAGAAATTAACTAAGCCGTGAAAGTCGGGTCTAATTAAAATTTTCCTCCGTGTGAGCCTCACAAACTTCATAATTAGGATGTCACGGCTGCCAATCCCGGGCACAAACCTACCGAGGTCTCCTTCATTGAGCTCGCCTTCTCTTACTTGCTCTTATTATGGTTATTTTTGTGTTTGTAGCCTAAGAGTTGGACTCTTCGGGGAAAAGTTGTATAAATGTTGTAGATGTTTTAATGAAAAAGTAATTGCGATCGACGTCGGGTTTCATAGTTATTATTAAAAAGTTAGTAGATTGACAGAAGCGTTTCGGTGACAAGCAATTAAAATGGGGCGGAGTGAGTGTGATTGACGTCGAATTAGATCTTCTTAGAAGTTATAATTACAGCAGCTTTCAGAAGTCTTAATTCTACTCAGAAAAAAATTTGGTTAATTATTCGAAGAATTTCAACTACTTAATTTTGTTCGGAAAATTAATTTTAGTTCGTTGATGAATTTTCACACGTGTGAATTGTGTAGAAAATGCTAATTATCAAACATATTTCACAATTTTCGAAGTTCCAAATCAGAACAGACAATCAAGTACCCATTTTCTGTAGAATAGGATTAAAACAGACTAGTTTATAATTCACGTTTGTATTAAATAAAGTATTATAATCAATAACTAGATATGTATATTATACCCAATTATTATTTTAAAATATTGTTAAAATTATAATCAAGCATTCTGTCACCTTGAGTAGAGACACACTCTCAAATTTAATCCAAAAAAATACTACTGAGGATTCAATTAATCAATGCATAATCGAATTGGTAGCCGTTGTTCATAGAAGTCGATTAAATGCAGGAAGTATGTAGTAAATGGGTGCAGTGATAATTACCAGTTTTTTATGTATTGTTTCTACTCATAGTTAACTGAGTACACTGGTAAGAAACGTACATAGGACACAACAAACATCGCGTTAAGTAGCGTAAGTGGTAATTGCAAGTCGATTACATGACTACTAGTCCTAGAGAGTAAGTAGTCTTATACTGGTATTTCATAACCAAGTGTTTGTCGTCGCAAAACATAGTGTTAGTATTAGACACGGAAATGAGGCCGCAGTTTACATTTAACGTTGAGGCGTTCAAGTTCATAACCAATTAATCAACTAGGAATTGAATCAAGTTTCAATATTGTAGTCGTGGAAAATCCTTCTGGAAAAATGTGCAGAAAAAGAGTAGGGAAAATTTATTGTGAGGCATCAGCTCGGTAATGAAGTTAATCGTAACGCAAAATTGAGAGGTATTCAGAAATGAATTCACCAGAGACGACGAGAGAATAAACAAACAACATTGTGAAGTTTTCTGAATTTTTCGTCAATTATACATAAAGAGGGATCGATAGATGTAAATTATTTAGGAAAGTGATCAGCCTAACCAATTATTTAGGAAAGTGATCAGCCTAACAAATGATTTAGAAAAAACATGTCCAGTCGTTAAGAAAATAGATTATGTTGAGAGAACTGTAGTAGAAATTTTCATGTGCTCAAAAATCAGATATCTGAAATGGCGTCAGTAATTTCTGGCTTCAGGTAAACGTAATTATGTTGGCGGTCTGTTTGCTGCTGAGCTGCGACCCCCTAGCGCAAATGAGACCAAAAGTGACTTGTGCGAATTTTGTTGTGACTCGATATGTTTGTGCGTTGAATTAGGAAGTGAAATATTAGTGTTTTTTTTTGGTTTTCAAGTGAAATATAAAAAGGAATGAAATGAAGTGAAATAAATTGATTTAAATGAAAAGGAATAGAACAGTAAGAAAATCTAATAATGTAAGGAAAACCAGATAATAATATGAATAACATATAACAGAGTAATTAGAAAAATAAGAATACGATAATTTAAAAAACACAAAATCGTCAACTACACAATGTAGAACGAAAAAATTACAATGAAAAAATGGAACAAATCATGCTTAACATAAAATAAAATACGATAAATGAATTTAACTATGGGCTTGAGTAGAAGAATAAATGAAACGAAACGAAATAAAAGTATAAGTGAAGTCAAATAAGGACTTATATATTGTGAAATGAAACAAAACCAAATAAAAAAGAAGATAAAAAGCTAAGTAATGCCAGGCAAAATGAAAAAAATAACAAAAAAAAAATGGAAAAGAAAAAAAAAAAATAAAGTATCGTAATCTGTAATGTTGGCTTAGAAATTACATGAAAATTTCATTAGCATTAAATTTCTGATGAAAAATTTTAAGTTCTCATTTCTTAGGCATTCCTTTGGAAAAGTTGGGCGAAACAGTACACAAGCTGTAAAAAAATACATAGAATAATTCTCTCCGCCAAATATTGATGGTATATGCATGAAGAAGTCAAAAAAATATTCTTGGCAAGGTAATTCTTCACTTACTGCATTGTCTCTTTGGCTATAAAAAAATTTTCAAACAATCATTTTTCATTAAAATATTCTTTCAATCTTGTTAAGGCTAAATTCTCTTGTTTAAAAAGAATATGCCCTCTGTGCATATTTTTCTCATATCATATTCCTCACAAATATCGATATTGGCAATACAGGTCGCTGTAAATAATCGTCAGCGTATTTGGGATATTATGATGAAGCATAAAATTCGTTTTACACTTGATTAAAATAACCCAGTACGTCCCTGCATCATCACTCACAAAATACCAGAAAACTGCATGTAGTAAACAGCCCTGCAACGTTACAAGTTTCGTACGATCCCCATCGTTTTGCACGTTTTTTGTAATCCCAAAACAGTTCCTGACAAAGTTTATGTGCGAGGTGAAACTTCTTTCCACTAACCAGATTTGATTCCTCTAACTTAACTTCCTTAATTTCCTCAAAGTTAAAACCGAGCTCTGAATTCTTAATAAAAAGGAATTCAAGACGAGCTTTAGCATCGACTAAAGAGCTGTTTGTAAAGAGAAGATAAACGAGAAGGAATCTGATCATAAAATAACTACATGCGAATATCTCGTGTTATTTTTCACAGAATGATAAATCAACTTTATAGCAGTGCTCACTCTGTATAAAAACTGTCTTGCATAATTTTTCTTCTATGGAATAGAAATTCCTTGGTCGAACTATGAGAGTGCAATTTAGCTTTTGTGCAATTATATAGCCTAAATTTTAAATTAATAAATGCTATTAAAATTCATTACCGTAATTAGCGCAGAGTCAAGATCAGCATCTTCGTGGTTGTGATTTAATTAATAATCGCTCTTAATTAATGTTTAGAACTCCACTGCAAAAAATTTTGATGGTTAACATCTTATGATATTTCTATGCACCGTTATTAATAACAATTTACGTGGGGGAATGTCTGGTAGTGTATAATTTAAATTTTTTTATGAGCATGGCACAGCTAAAATATTTCATGAGTGTTATTCATCGCTTTTTGATAATAAGTTTCAATGTTGGCAGGCTCTTTTAGTGACTGCATCTCTGATTATCAAGAATTTTCCGTGAATTACCCCGTCTAACTTTTTCGCCGCCTGTATACATGTTTTTCGCCGCCCCAGGATTAAATCGCTTAGGCGGCGAAAAACATGCATGCTCCGACGAATAAGTTTGAATGGGTAATTACATAATTAGCGGCAATAATTAGCGTTTCGAAGCATTGCAGCCGACCTGTTGGATATATGTAATAGAATCCAATTATTTTTCCAGCTTCGAGGGTGTTCCAACCAACGCCCATGAATTAATTTCCAAACTGCTTAGAATTGAAAGAAGTTTTTATGAAACACTCGATGCATAGAATTTCGTTTGATTGGATCTCGTGTTCTCCCTCCATCCCTATTGAAAATCGAGGACGGTGCACCGGTGGAATATGAGTGGAAACATGGACGATTTGAGGTTGGTTTACCGTCTATTTGAGGGTCAAATGTCCAGTCTCCGCGACCATACTGCGCCCTCAATACGCCCATACTGCGACCAACTTTGATCGGTGAACAGCTTCAAATCAACCTCAAATCACCTCTACATCCAATGAATCGCTCGCTTTGCAACCTTAATCAACTCGAAATCACGGGTGGCCACCTCTACGCAATCGCTTAAAAAACGCTCCCAGCTGCCAGTGTATGACGTCACGAGCATATATACATATGATTGTGACGTCATACACTGGCAGCCGGGAGCGTTTCTTATCCATCGTACAGAGATCACCTGTGATTCTGATTTTGCTAGGGTGAAGAAGCAACAATATTAACATACCATGCTAACCGCACACCAACATTAAATATCTTATACTCTTATTTAGGATATATGAATCAATTGCGCAACCTTAACCAATACACTCACGTGGATATTTGGTAGCTACGATCAGATATTTGGTATACAAATCAATCTATTAATAAGCCACTTAGGCAAGCTCAAAAATTTAGCCCTGTCGAATGACCTCTAGCCTCAAGCCTGATATCAAAAAATATTCAATCGCCCCTATGATAGGTCAGGTGCTTTACTCAAAAACCAACCTCAACGTCCGTCAAAAATCGAGTATTAGAATGAAAATAATTTGAAGGATATGAAACAAAATTCGTAAAATATCTATTTTTTTATAAACTACAAGCGAATAATATCGATGTATGTATGTATAGCCGAGAGCTTTCTCCCTCCACAAGGGAAGGGTAGCTAAAAGTGCAGAGAACCAAAAAATTGCAAAAAACATAGATAAGAACAAAATTTTTCAACGTTCATACATCTCCATCTAATCACAATCGCACATACTTTGCATTCCAGGCATCTGAATTCAGCAGCCAGGCCCGACAGCTACCGCTGGTTTACCCCGGCCGCATCATGAGTGGCGCGGGGGCCCCCGAACTTTTCGACGTTACTATCATTCACACTAATTTTATTAATAACTATTTATATCCAATACAAAAGTTTCTTTGAATTGCAGCACATACATTAAAATAATTGTTTTTGAAATATCAAACAAAAATTTCACTGTAAATTGATAGAATTCAAAAGCTTTAAATAAACAGATGTGGGTCAGAATTTTTATGCATAACGAAAAAAATTCATTTGAATGGTGCAGTAAATAACAAAAGATAATAAAAATATATTCTCTAGGATGTTGAAAATTAGTGATATTGCACATCTTGGAATAAGTTGTTCATATATAATTCTATATCACTCTGTAAAAACTGCATTCAAATTGATGTTTCTTTCTCGTGGAAGTTAGGCACAAATATATTCAAAAGAAAGATGATCTTTTTTTCATACCTAGGTATAGCTCAAGAAATTTTTGGGGGATTTTTTTCAAATTAAGTACTGATATGTAAAATATTAAAAACTATGAACTGTTGGCAATTAGGGATCTAAAGCAGGTTTGTGCCATAATCATCCAAACTGATTGAACAATTAAGACACTTTTGTATGTACCTCAGCTAAATAAATTATTTTCAAAATAAAAAAATATTTCTATTATAAATTAAAAATTAGACAAAAAATTAGTTACAATGACAAAAGTAACTTGGAATGTTTTGTGTTTGATAAAAGTTTCATGTAAATATCAGAGCAAATAAAAATCTCAGACAATCCAAAAGCCTTGGTATGAAGCCTTGGTTCATTGCAAGCAAAAATAAGAAAGCGGTTACATAGTTTACATTAAATTGAAAACATGTAGCAAATCAAGTTCCCAGTATTTCGTTCTTGAATAAAACTGCGTTCTTGTATTATAAAAGAGTGAGGGACCGGTTTTGCTCTCGACTAATAGTCAGTACGATACATCTTGGTATTAATGAGGGTTTCAGGACAGCCCAAATCCTTCATTGTGGCACGAATGCTAATGTTCAAGAGCAGCCAATTTAGTTATTAATTACATTAAGTTCAAGTATTGAAAAACTGTGGTACATACTGGATTAAAGGTGACTGTATATAGAGCTGAAATATATATAAAAATTATGACTGCTTCAAGAATATTAGCGGGCTTGTTTCAAAATTTTAAGGACATACTAAATCCAATGTGCGTGAAAATACATTCATTACTGACTTGAAAATAATGATTTTAATTACAATTTGAATTAAGACTATTTCATTTGAACTAAAAAAGTTTACGCGTACAGTTTGTATAACAAACAAAATAAAAATACTGTCAGTGTAGCTTCAGATAAAGTTCAAAATATAAAATATTTTGAATCGGTCTCCTTCACAAGGGCAACTTACCATTCAGGTTTATATAAAATTCTAGGTACATATATGTAAATAAGTCCAGTACTTTTATGTCAACATTACTTTTATATCACCATTATAACTGTTAATGTGTGGATACTTACATATTAGCCTAGCTTACTTGTAGCTAAATACTACCTAGATATACATACCTGATAGGGAGGTGAAAATGGTCAATCCAGTTTTGATTCGTGAAATGATGAGCAGGATATAAAAAATTTAGGAAATCCCATAAAAACAAGGCGTGTAAAATATCAGCGCAATCGAACAATACCCAAGTAGACACAGATGTGGGATTGACATGGGGCGCATATGATATAACTGAAAAATAGTAATACCTTTCCCCATTTTTTGCACAATGTACGATAGATGGTAGTATTACTGTACATTTGTGCTTTGCATAGTGAAGAGGAATATAAAAACATGATTTATTGTTGGTCACAGCAAAAGTTTAGCTGCAATCTACCAGCGTCTCTATACACATGCATCTTTAAGAGTTGGGAAGAATTGAAGTGAAAATACTATATGGTTATTTTCATTACATTAATTTAAGACAACATAAATATCTAGAGACTAAATATTTTGACCTATTCTGGTCCCATTGACAAGAAAGGCCAACTATCTCAGATAATCCCTCACAAAACTTATTAGTCATTAAAAGTAAGCAAGCACAGCATTGGAATAACATAATGCAAGCAGTATTCATTCACTTCGTATGATAAAATAAGTAAATTTAAAAACGTTTAAGTTACCATCCTTGTCTTTTTGCGCCAATCCACATCACTGTTTGAACTCGTACATGTATACCCAGTCTAACATTTTTGAAACCTGCATGCATGTTTTTCGCCGCCCGAGTAATTGAATTGCTTGGGCAGCGTAAATTATGCATGCCCTGGCAAAAAGGTTGGACTGGGTAACCTCATAGAAAGAGCAGAAGTTGAACTCCTTGTAGATCAGAATATGTTTTCTGACTCTCATTGGGAACTCTTGGGTAGATTTCTGAATGTCAGTCCCCCCCATTTGCAAGAATTTAATTTTATTTTTTACATTGAAAAGTGCTGTAAAGAGCAATATGTTCATGCAAATATATTTTGTTGAACGTAAGCAAATAAAGTTTTGTCACTTGCAAATGAGTATTACGGAAGGGTATCATGGGTGCCATGGCCCACTCATTGTGGCTGACTTCCTTAATGAATAACTTATGGTTCAAAATTTAACATGGTACCATACATGTCATTCACCAACAGGCAGTAACATTGATGCTTACCAAAATGCCGAAAGGAAAAATTAGATTATAAGTTAGCTTAGGCAGCCCTAACCACACAGCAAAAACGTTCCAAAGGGAAGAATGATGACAATGTTGTGAGTCATTGAATAGTGTTTCTGCTAGCTTGGATGTATATCTTTCCTTCACAATTTTGTGAAAGACATATTAATTCTTTTTCATTTCTGTAGTATTTGGGCAGTATTTTAATGAATAAACCGTTAATCAGCTGTTCTGGACAATAAAAAAGAAAATAGAAGTACTAATGAAAATATAGAGAATAATAGTTAAAAAAACATTAATATCACTTATCATCAACAATTAAGAATGCATATGTATAATACATAAAGCTATTATATCAAAAAATTTGTAAGAAATGAAAAAACTTGTATCAATTAGCTAATGAAATAAGAAAATTAAAGAAATAATATTGAAGTTTTCTCAAATAATGTAATGGTCAGAACTCACATATGTGCGCTAAGATCACACTGCATCACTCAAAAAGCTATCACTATTTCAGTTATTTACACACATTGTAAAATTGAAAACTTTCAATAAAATACACTTTAAATGAGAAGCCTTCCAAGCAAAGACTACTTTTTTTGTCATCCTTGTAAAACTTTTATCATGTTGAAAAAAAAAATCGTTTCACAAATATTTTCCATGTCTTGATAAACGATATTTATAACTTCATTTACATCAATAATTGGAAAAAATAAATTCTTCAATGCTTCCCACACTTGCAATTGTACCAATCGTGCCAGGTCACCATTGTCATCAATACGTTTAGAACAATGTTTGTCACGTCTATTATTCATGCCCTTCACTGCTCAGTAACTCGAATATGACGAATGCTTAATATAGATTTCTATGGACCATTAATTCACGAACAACTGAATTACAATGAGTTGTACCACAAATTATGACTACTCTGTGAGTTCGGAGTATGGAGGCTGTTTCTCTACGCGTAGTTCGGTTAAATTTGAAACGCAGGGAACGTTTTCAATTCAACTTCACATTAACTGCCCTCTTGCTGTTGATAGCTAAGCAATGAATGTCCTGAACATGAAGAACACAGCAACTACTTCTCTTCAGACAGTCACAAAATTCAAACTACCGCGATGCAGGCCTGAGTCATGCTCACGAGCTTAACGTATCGCACACAAGACCTCCGACTTAAGGGCTGCAACAGCAATAGATCGGTTTGTCGTTAAAATTACCCCTCAAAAATAGTTATATATGTGTTTTTGACATTTTAAATTGTTTTTTTTACCCAACTGAATTATTTTTGGTGAATAAAACTATAATTTGTGATTTTTTTCAGTTGATTGATGTCAATACCGGATTGTGAAATCAGACTTACAACCACAAACGCTACGTTCATCTGAGCAGCAGATACAGTATATGCGTGCTTGAAAAATTGCACGAAAGCGCTTTTCTCAAAGAATGATGCATGCCAAATGGGTTATATGGTAGGAATAGGCCTACTCCATACCATCATTACGAAATTAAGTCATTTATATCATCTATATAAATGCCTTTATATCCTCTTAATTCAATATACATATAGACATTTATTGCTATAGTAACATATGACAAACGATGTTAGTATTTTTTTTTGTAAAAACTAGACCTTCGAAACTCATTGAACGACTGAGAAAACTAGAACTGTGAACCTGGGAATACAGTAATTTTGAATATACATATTGTTGTAACGTATTCATATTTCTTGATATCTGTCATATATATCTGCACTCATTAATGACTGAAATAACTATTCATTAACTTAATTGGTACATTTTATACAAATTACTCCGTTTTCTTGGCGTACGATATCAACCCAATGTTTGGGCAATGATAATTTATATTTTTACAAATTTTATTAAATTACGAAATTTTTAGTTCATATGAGATAGTTTCCACTTATGTGAATATCGCACTTAGATATATACACTGTTACCTCATTATTAGAAATAAAACTATTTACTACATTGTCCCAATAACAAGTTGATATAATAAATAAATATATCTTTTTTTGATATTGTCTTATTATTAGCCTATTATTGTAATCCAAGTTTCCAATATCAGGTCAATAAATAATTATCAACCCAATATTGACCTAATAATTTCTTGCTACCTGGGTATGTTTATCATTTTAAATGAAACGACAAACAGTTGAAGTGTTTAGAATTAATATTTCTCCATGTATAGTTGAACCCCATCATGTATAATCACAGCATGAAATACAGTATTCACCTCCGTTACATAAATAATAATTTTATGATATTGTTGAAATGTATTTGGCTACGCCTGTGCATTTATATCCCAACAAGTTAAATATAATTGAAACGTTCCACAATACACCTCGGCAATTTGATGCACTTTCACTCGACCATAGAGTTGATCATATTTTAAAACGGGAAGTAAACTATTAGCATGAGTCATATTTACCGTATTTGGTTTGGGTGCACATTTAGAACCAGTTGCTGCAGCTACTGACGATCTGCGATAAGGATTAATTTATGCAATTGAGAATTAACCACAAATGCAGAGCAGTAATTATTGAATGGTAGAGGGCAGGAGAAACAAGTGTCAGAAAAACACGGTATCAGGGATTCTGAGCCAGTTGGCCGTCCTTGGCCAAGTCAACCTCGAATCGCTACTAGATGCCGCGAATTAAAGACGGTGTATGGACGGGAGGCCACGGATGGCAGTGCCAATCATAACATGCTCGTAAATTGGGCGGTGTACCGTTGTTTTATCGGTCGGATGGCCGAATGACCAATAAATCGCGGATGATAAGCCCTGTCAACCATATTCCACCGGTGCACCGTCCTCGATTTTCAATAGGGATGTGTCATGAAATTAATGTCAAGTATGTATGCGAGGGAGATCGCTTAAGCTGTGAAACTTTTGTATTCTGCGCAGTCCTCTATATTTGCCCAAGTAGACAGGGAGTTGTTTTAATAATACGTAACGTGCTTAAAATTTTAAAATCTACAAAACAAAACACACACATTTGTATTAAATGAATCACCGATCACCGCGTTCGAGTCAGCATGCAAGATATTTATAGAAGAACGTTGCTTGCAGAAAGAGTGTAGTAAGAGTCTAAAACTGTAGTAGTACTTTCTCCCACTTAACATCAAACAAAACTGGACAGAATAACAGCATTAGGTTTTACCGGTACATCGAGAACTTTAACAAGTAGACTCGACGTTGTACCCCGGTTTGTAAATTCAATGCAGGGCTAAGGAGGGCTGAATTAAGCATGAAGTACTAAGGTAGGGTGAGTTGAACATGTACACTCGATGTAGTCCAAGATAGAGTGATTTAAAAAAGCAAACTCGATGTAGTAGTAAGGTAGGGTGAGTTGAACGGGTGGACTCGATGTAGTACTAAGATAGAGTGATTTGAACAGGCAAACTCGATGTAGTAGTAAGGTAGGGTGAGTTGAACGGGTGGACTCGATGTAGTACTAAGATAGAGTGATTTGAACAGGCAAACTCGATGTAGTAGTAAGGTAGGGTGAGTTGAACGGGTGGACTCGATGTAGTACTAAGATAGAGTGATTTGAACAGGCAAACTCGATGTAGTAGTAAGGTAGGGTGAGTTGAACGGGTGGACTCGATGTAGTACTAAGATAGAGTGATTTGAACAGGCAAACTCGATGTAGTAGTAAGGTAGGGTGAGTTGAACGGGTGGACTTGATGTAGTACTAAGATAGGATGAGTTCAACAGGTAGACTCGACGCAGTACTAATTTAGGGTGAGCTAATGAAGTACGTTCGACGTAGTACCAAGATGATTTAAACGGGTAATAGCGATGTGGGTAGACTCGATGTAGCACCAAGGTAAGGTAAGCAGGCTCGATGCAGTACAAACGTCGAGCTAGTTAAACAAGTAGACTCGATGTAGTACCAAAAATAGGAATGTTAGGGATGATTTCTGCGTTCTGCCATAACAAAAATTTGTAGGCTGTTGATGAAGCCCAGCATAGATGCGAGTGCTGTATACCATATCGCTCGATGGCCGTTAAGGAATACTAGAGAAAATTCTTCAGCTGCTTTGACTAAGTATTTCTAAATTTTACGTCCTATGTAGAAATTTTAAAGCCTGTGTTGAGCAGTGATGAAAAGTCTCAAGTGCTTTCATAGGTTTTCAGCAAAGGCATCTGTACAGTGATGAATTGATGACTATTCAGAAGCCATTTAGAATATAGCTTCATTAAACAAGCTAAGGGAAATTACAGTTAACAGTTGGGAAATTTTCTTTTAAAACTTCCAATCTTATCCCCTAAAGGATATTGTGCATGAGATGATTTTAAATTTAAAGGAAAATTATTTCACCAATAATCGCTATCGTTCACATCGTTATATAATTTATTCAGTAATCTGAAATTGAGGAGCGACATTTCTTAGCATTTTAATAATGTTGATTCTTTGTGAATTAATGTGTAAAATTACGATCCATCTTTTTTCATCATGTATGACAGAAAAAATGATTGTAGTGAAAAAAATGATTGCCTCAAGCGATCATGCTTGCAGCTGTCACAGGTATGATATTGTACACTGTTGGTGGACTTGGTCGAACATATGTTTTTGAATATTCTCGAAGCGTAAATACAACATCTGGTAAATAATTATTCCCGTTAATAAATTATTATTTACAATTTATTATTTTCAATAATTATTTTTTTCAGTTGATTATTTTCAATTTATTATTATCAATAATTATTATTTTCTATTTATTTAAAAACTACATCGCAATAACTGGCTGCCAACGCCAGGGAATCTCAGAAGTGTGGGAACCTCAGGAAAAGTTAATAAGACATAGCTCGAAAGTTCTCAAGTTTAGTAATATTTCAAGCATTTCAAAGCAGAACTTAATATAGAAAATTATATCACGATGTAATTTGTCACATCCATTTTGACCTTGACGAGGAGCACATTGAAGGATCGTTTTTTTCACCGCCCAGAAAATTGAAACTAACGACTGGTTTTAAGGAAAAAGCATATGCATTTGTTGCAGGCAAGCAGGCTTCTTTTTCGCCCTTTTCTCATTTGGATGCAATAGGAAAGAGTATCCGCAGACGGCACCGCAAAAACTCCTTGAATGGATTCTCCATATTTCAGGGCACTCATAAAAAAGCGTCAGAAAATCCAATATGACAGACCGGTGATTCACGAGCGTCTGTGAAGCGTCCGAGCTTGAAACGCCGGATCCAAGAATTTTCACGAGTCCAAATCAGTTTTTCAGATTGATCTCGACCGAGCAACGTGTCTTCAATCATGTGCTTTTTTTGATTACGAGGATCTAGGAGTAGAATTGAAGAGGAGCTTGATCGGTTATGCCTTTCCATCAGTGGGGTGGAAAAGGCCGTAATTTCTATGCATACTGGGACTCCTAATTTGCATAAATATTTTGTAAGTTTGTGCAACGAAAACGACACTCATTGGTGGACATTTTCTGCAACGAAGGGCAACGTTACACATTATTATCATTAAATTTTCATGATATTTTTGGCCCAAAAATTGAATTCCATTTATCCGAAGTCATTAAATCTTAAAAAAAGAAGCTTGCTCAAGCTGCCGTAATGGAATGACTTGTAGTCTCGGACAGTATAAGTGTCCAAACTATAATTAGAGAACATTTGCAAATTACATTTCCGTCTCAGTAGCATCGTGGATAGAGAGTTTGATATCAGAATGGGGCTTCCTTGCGAAATTTTCCGTGCCACATGTGGGGTTGGGTCCGAGGACATGTACACAAGTTTAACGGTCGGCTGTAAATTAGAGCAGCTGCAGGGCACCGGCAATGCCCCAGCATCGTCAACTTGCGTTCCATGTAATGTAGTCCGCGCACTTTTGGCTGCAGTTTCCAAAGCGAAATGAAATACGTGAAGTTGGAATTTTTATGCTCCCGATAAACTGAGAGTTCTTCGAAAAAACGTTGTTTCGATTCCCACAAACCTAGTAAATTTGGAAAAGAGTTGGTTGACTCCTCGAAACTTGGTAAACTCGGAAGGAATTTGATAATATATGCACAGAAGGGCCAAAAAAGTCGAACCTTGAATATTACCAACTCTCTGCATTTTGGATCATTTTATTTTAAATTTATTAATTTCAGTTAAACTGTACACAGCAACGCTTCAGAAGTGTTTATCTAGTAGAAAAGACATATTTTGAGTGCATGTATGTGGAATCAAAAATTTTCATTTACGTCGGAGAGATGAAGATTTGTGGAAAGGACCTGGCAGCATGTGGAGGACACATAATTGGGTTTCAACAAAGTGGAAAACCACCTCGGAAAATCTGTACAGTAACCGGTATGAACATTATAACGACACTGTGAACAATAGCAAGCTGGAAACCTAAGGGCAAACCCGGTTCAATTCGTGGAAATTGTGTAAGGCCTAAAGTTCTGGATGGCAGAGACTGACGCTCTGAACAACTTGGCGAAGAAAAATCGATATTCATCAATGGTCGAGAGTTGAAGAAAATATATTTAGGTTGTTGTAAAATCGAAAAAATATTTGTTATTTGTTCGAGGACACCGAGATAGGACTGTAATGGAAGCTTACAATGGGGTCCGATGAGTCCAGATTCATCTTTTTTTTGCAGAACGACGGGCGTGTAAGGGTATGGCGACCGCTACATGAAGCTAAAAGTCTATGTTGCATCATTACAACTGATCAGATTTCTGGAGCCGAGCAGTGTAATGCTTTGGGACTGTGTTTGCTAGGATGGAGATGATTCTGCCACTCTTTGCAACTAGAAAATGAACTCCCACGATAATTTGTACCTTGAGATCCCAATTTTACTTCCATGAATTCTTCTTTTCCTAATGGACACGAGATCTTTTAGGACTACGACGCTCGCATACACAGGGCTGGATATGTTCAAAATTGATATAAATCGTTGAGGGAACTTTTGAGTACATGGAATGACCACCAGAATCGCCTGATTTGAACTCCATTCAAAATTTATGGATGAGCTTGAGAGGAACCTGCGTGACTTATCGCCCCTTCCTTCAACATTGATTGCTTTGGGGAGGCGTAACTTCAATTATTGCCAAAAATAGAGTTGCAAAAGGTCCAGAATCTGCTAGAAACATTGTCAGGTAGAATGGAAGGTTTTATTCGAGCTAAAGCGGTCCAATCGCTAATTATAAATTTTTTCTAAAACGCTACTTTTTTAGGCCACTTGGTGTCGATGGTCCATTGAAAGTCTGTGTCTTAAGATTAATTTTGCTTTGGTTGGTTTGAGCAAATGAAATTAATGTGAAGGCCATGGAAGGAAATGAACGTATATGACAACGGAAAGAAACATAGGACAAATAATCCGAAGAAAATAATTTTTAATAAAGTTTAGAGGGCAGTCAAGTAATGCGAGAAAGACAAGTCTTCATCTGCATGACAGTGGTATAATCGTTGACCGAATACTAAATTAATAACCCCACATCAGCTTGATCCTTTATAAATCGGATCGAAGCAGCCTAACTTGAAACGAGGAAATTGAAGGGCGAAGTCGATCCCTCAAATCGGCGGGGCCAAACAATTCCGAAGGTTGATGGGCGTTGACTGATATTGATGGCGGTCTTCGCGCCAATGCAACGAGTTTGCCTCAGATGTCTTCGTCGCTCATAGAAATATTAATTGCCGACCTCGCGTATTATGATGATAACACTAATTAATGGATGTGTACTGTTGTAGCCCATGTATGGTGGTTGGGCTTCTATTGTGATCGGGATGATCGCTACTATCGTCGCCCTCATTTACTTTGTAATGCTCAATAGGTACGTGAATTATTAGCTGCTGTTGATAAGATTGTACATGTCCCTCATATATCTTATAAAATAAAACATACTGTATTATAATATGTTATATAATTGCATTTTTTCATAATATTCCATCGAAAATTGGAAGGATATTAATAAAAATGAATGAAAATATTTTAATTTCTTGGAAAAATCAGATGTTGTGTATTTCTGTAATTAAAGACTTATGTTATCCAACACTATAGGTTTTTTAAAGGTAACTCGTCTTTCCCCATTCAGATAGATACCAAATTTTGAAACGATGCGGGAAACAGCAACAATTGATGATGTGCAGTGCTGGACCTAAGTTTCGAAAGTAATACAAAAATCGCTCGTACTTTTTCCAGGTTCGCGATGAAGACGGGTGCAAATCTTCACTTTTTGTGTTGTCTGCAATTATTATTCATGCACTTTCTATTATTTTTTACGAGGTTTCTTTCGAGAAATGTGGGAAACCAACGATAAAAATTATACTTTGCTCAGCATTAAAGCTTCTTCTACGTTGAAAGACGGTGAGACTGGCCACAAGAGCAAGGCCATCAGATTAATTATTTGAGCGGTCGAAATATTAAACACCTGTTGCAAGGAAATTCAAAACTCACCGCAATAGATGTAAGATATGAAATTGATGACTTGTGAATCCCAATCAGTGCACATGTTATAAAACGTCACAGTGGGCAGGACTAATTGGAGTAAGATCCGAGAAAAAAACGATGATTTTCCTAAAATAATCGATGCTATCGTGTACAAAAGTCCAGAGAGAAAATATATGGTGCGACTGCTAGCTGAAATAAACAGGCTAGACTGACGAATCGAACTGAAATATGTTTGATTCAGCTGGATTTAATTGTGTTAGACGTCCATATCATATTAGGTTTGAATCCAAGTATCAAACTCCCGTTATATATCATGTCGGAGGCTCTATCATCATTTGGAGCACCTTTAGCGAGTGCTGCTGAGATGAGCCATATACTAAGTGTTGAAGGTAGGATGAACTCGCGCAAGCATGTGATGAAGACATGCTAAAAATATCGGTGCGCCCCTGTACAAGAAAAACGTCATCTTCATTGGGTTGGAACTTCATTTTTCTGCCGGATAGAGATCCAATTCACGCGCCAGGATCAAGAAGCAATTGTTCAGCCGTCGTGTTGATGTGGAGGACAGAGCAGCCCAGTCTCTGGATTTGAAATTAATTCAGCTGCTGTGAGCACTGCTTGAAGAAGGTCTAGGAAGAAAACTGGCCCTAAATAACGAAGAAATTTCGACCAACTGGACTGTGTGTGGAAGCAGACATCATAGGTGACCGTAATTGACTCGATCGACTCCTTAGAAATTTGTTGTCAAGATGTAATTAATGCGAAGGCCTTTTAACCAGAAATATTAGGGCTGTTAATGAAATTCCCATTCTGTTGTATCTATTATTTTTGCGTAAATGCTTGTTTCACAAGATCTTTTTTGTAGAATCAAAATTTGTTTTTGACTGAAGACACAATGCAATGACTATAATAATAACTTTTCTCCGTATATTGATCAGAATATTGTTGCCTGAACATTTAATATAATTTTTCAATCTACTTCGACACTCATCTAAAATGATCAAAAAGAGTACTGGTTAAAAGAAATGAAAAATTTATAAAACCATGCTCGCTATTCTTCATAACAAAACATTCGAACTAATGCCTGAACCCGTCGCTAATTTACAAACTTTAAGCTCAAGTAACCGTTATAGCTCACAAAGAACTGTTCACAGTTTACCAAGAACCAAAAGTGTATGGTATTGAGGTCTTTCAAAAAACCCTCAGTTTCTCAAATGTTGTGACAGTTGCACTCATTTGTGTGGAAATCTATTGGCAAATCTATTTTTATTGTGCTAAAAATTTATTTGCAACGCTATTTGAGATGTGTGTTCTAGATAAATACGTGAAGGAAAAACTGAAAGAGGGCGAAACACGTAAAGAAGCGTGACAGAGAAGTGAAGAAGATAGATTACCCATATATTCAAGCCGCCATTATGATCGAAACAGATTTGTCCTCTAGGTGCCTCTGTGTTATTTCAAATATTTCACCAACGATTGAAAGAGACACAAAATGTATTCATCACAAGACAAGAAGACACCAGACGACACAGACAAGAAAACACAGATGCCCGCCGCTTCCGTTGTGCTAAGAGAATTAGTGTCGTGCGCTGCGCCTCGCTTGCTGGCGGGACCCACAACATTCCGGTCATTTTGCAGAGTAATGTTCATCCCACCTCCATGCTGAGATACTGATACCGGGAGATGTCAAGTGTCCTTTGTGTTATTTTAAAGTTGAAGAATTTTAAATGCAGAGGTCGGTGGCTTCAGTTGGCCAAACGCGGTGTAACAAAGGCCAGGATTTTTTATTCTTGTTTAGAAGTTGGCAAGCTCATCCGTTGCAAACACCGAGGTTCTAATGATTCAAGTCAATGTGGTTGTATTTGCCTAGCACTGAATGCGAAGGAAGGCGCAAAGTTTATTTCAGAATAAATTATAGCACACTCACTAATGATCCAGTATGGCAAAAGTTTCGATTTCATTCTTGGAGTCGGAAAACGCCTGTATTGATGAAGTGATTGATGAGTTTTTACGGAAATAGTGGCAACAAGGAGAATTCACCGACCGATTCAAGTGTGCGTTAAGAACCAAGTTTAAAATACTGACCACTGATGCTGCTATTCAGGTATGAATATACCTGCATAGGCATAGTACAAACGTATTCAGCAAATTATTCCTTCATTAGATCAGGGATTTCAGTGCACACGAACATAAAAGCGTTTTGCATCGCACATAAATGCGTTTTTAGGTATTTTTTCATTGTGCTGCATATGCTACTGCTGCATCAAACCAGTTTCTCAGATATATTGTATTCGTGTACGCAGGGTAGCGCATATTGGTGACGGGAGAAAACCGGTGCGAGGGCTCACCTCTGCTTGCTGAGCTAAATATGTGTGCAGTTGCTAAGTCCTTACAGTAAAGGAGTGAGAAGCAACATGACTGAACTAGGAAAAAAATTGAGCAGCCCCACCTTCCACCAGCAATATATTGAACTCTTAACAGATTGTGTCCTGCCAAATCCATGCAGAAAACTCCACGGGATGCTGGTTGATTATACTACACAATTTTGCTTTTTAGTACAACAATATTTTTGTGTATGTTTATATTGATGGAAAAATTTAAGGTCCGCCGAATTGTCTATCATTTTGTCTTATAAATTATGCCAGTATACAGTACTATCGACTTAGAATTTGGTTGTTGTAAAGTTTGGGCCACAGAAAAGAAGATAATTTTTAGAATTTCTTCTGCCTCTTATTCACAATCATTCGCAAGTCCTATAGTCTTTCAAAATCAAGCAAGGGACCATTTTCTTCTCTTGTTCTCATATAGCCCTGCAGAAATCTCCTGCTGCTGAGATGTGGTATTAGTTGCTCAATCCATCGCAGTAAAGTGAGCGTCCTTAGGTTTGGGGCACCTGTACCAGTGATGAATCCGAGAGAAAAAATTTGGTATGAGAATTAGTAGTAGTAGTAGTAACATAGGTATGAGAATTATTGAACTACACATGTGTCCCATGATGTGTAACTTGCTTACCTCTTACACGCATAGTCTTGAGGCAAAAACGCCGTTGCTTTTAACGCATTCTCTCGTCTGTTCACATTTGAGTATACTTCAATATTTTTACTGGTCTTCCTTCAAATTTTTACATCTACTAGATCTAAAAATACAAAACCTTTTCAATCTTATGAAATGTTTATTATAAAATTTTTACTATTTTATTAGAATAATATTTTTGTGAAAAGGGAAATAATTCTAGCTTCGTAACCAACAAAAATTAGAAAGTAATTGAGAGAAGAAGACGTCGTCCCTATAGATCGCGTTCGACCACCAGATCAAAAGCTCGATGAAAAGCTCGAGCGCACCTTTTATAAGCAACGACAGCTGGTCCTTATATCAGCCCATAAATCTTTGCGATAACTTCCACGATGTAGTGCGGCGCCCACTTCTCAAGGCCAATGAGGCGGGTAGAATATTTACGACGTGCGGGAACTTTATGGACACGTCCAAGAATAGGAAATTGAGTTGTTCTCACGAGTGTCACCCGTCATAATTACGATCTTTGTCGGAAACGGCAAAACTTGGAGGCGTCGAACGTTCCTGTGAACTCAGCCTTGAGGGGCTGCACGGCAAATGAAGAGATACGATCTCGGGCTTTTGGCCACCCCAGAGCAGTTCGTTAGCGGTCTGGAGAACGTGACCGTGCACCCTTTAGGGGTCTTCATTTGCTCATGGGGCCGTAGTGCTCATCCTATGGGTCGAAGTTCTCATGCTCTTGGTTATGGGTCGAAGTTCTCGTACGCTTGGTTATGGGTCGAAGTTCTCGTACGCTTGGTTGTGGGTCGAAGTTCTTGTACGCTTGGTTATGGGTCGAAGTTATCGAACGCTTAGTTATGGGTTGAAGTTATCGTACGCTTGGTTATGGGTCGAAGTTATCGTACGCTTGGTAATGGGTCGAGGTTCTTGTACGCTTGGTTATGGATCGAAGTAATCGTTCGCTTCGTTATGGGTCGAACTTTTGAGTTGACAATCGATAGATTTTTTTCGTTTCTCCAAATGGTTTCTCAGAATTTCAAGTCCTGGTTGTATATCAGGTCCGAATAATGTCGTTAGATTATAATTTTCAGCTCAATAAACGAGACTCCATGAGGGTCTGCTTCAACACAAAACTTGAGAAGATTATTTATTACAGTTGATTGAGCAAGCTGAGTGAAGATGGGCTGCTCTTAATAGATTCTAAAAAATTTCAGGAGAAAGTAAGGGTACAATAACAACATGGTAGTCCCAAATGTATGGTAGTCGAGCTGGAAATGAGGGTGCTCAAGACTTACAAGCATGTTCTATTGTGGTATGGTATGGGTTTTCAACCCTCGTTGCTGGTAGGATAATCGAAATTGATAGAGAGTAAATAACGCAAAGAATGTAGGCAGAAAGTTGTGCTAAATTAGGTGGTATTGTTACGTCATGAATGTGCAGATCTTCACGCGCTCTTGATCTGATGAACGGATAATTTTTTGTTGAATGCGCTTTTTCAGTTATCGCAACGACTAAATTACACCTCATGGTTTACGCCAGAGAGTCGAAGGCGCTTTGTTATTGCAAATGCAAAAGGATTCGAGAAGTCTGGGACTTCAACGCTACTCCATTTTAAGAATTTTCTTAAGTATTCTTGCATCTTTTAACTTATGACGAGAGCACTGCTCTTATGACGAATAATTCCGTAACCTGCCTTCTATTTACGCTTTATTTCTCATTTTCATTTACTAACTCTGGTGTCATTCATCTTGGTCAATCAATAGTAAACAGTATACTCGTAACCATGAACGAGTGAATGTTTTGCGTAGTTGACGACTTTGTAAACTAATTACGATACGTCACTTGAAGCATTTCCTAAAGTGTTCATAGCCTGAGCGGCATTAATTAAAGGCTTGAAAACGACATTTCTTTGCCAGGAGGAAGACACGTGCGCTCGACCATGTTACTTTATGAAGGCCTAGTTACTTTGCTCATTCTCGTAACGCGAGAATAAGAGAAGTGAGAAGAATTTTATTTCGTAGTAAAACACTCGCTTGGAAAACACTCGCCCGCTTGTAATACGCGCGTTTGTATTTCTAAATACGCTCGTGTGAACGTAATGCACTTGTCTGTACGTGCTACACTCGGTTTTTCCTTGTGTAGGAAGAAAATCATGAGGAAAATGACGTATTTTCCGTCATAGTCTGTTCCTTTCATATTCGAAAAAGGAAAAAATTTTCACAGGCTTACAACCCAAAAGAAAAATAAACCGAAAATATGTTACAAAATTTGCTTCAGATAAAACAAAAGTTCCATACTAGAAAATGTTCAGAATTAGGATTTCTTTACCCCTCGATATTTTCGTTTCACAAGCATTGCACATAGGCTCAGTTAAGGACTGAGGATTACTTTTCATAGAAGTTATGAAATACTTTCATAAGATGAAAAATTTTCCAGGATATGAAGAAAATAAAGATTTTATTAATAAGTTGAACTACGACACTGATGGCTAGGGAGTTTTGTGCAAGCAAGATGAAAAATATGACAGCATGTATTCATCCTGTTCTTAGTTTAAATGAACTGGGTCTGCAAAAGCAGAAATTGACTACGAAAAATGAAAAAAGGCGTTGCCGATGTATCATTCGTATTCATTCTTTGTTTACTGATACCAATCATGTTTCACTTATGGATGTGAAAATTACCGTGCTACTCACCTACTTAAAATATATTTCTTACATCTGAAGTTTAACCAAACGAGTAAAGGCACTAACTCGCAAAAGTTAAGTTAATCAACGAGCAATGGTCACTATTTTCAATGTTTGAGGTTTGAGTCTCTGTACCTGAGTGTGCTGTTCTTTAATGCAGTACACTTGAATTACAAAATAAGGTAGATTTTTCTTAAATATTGAGTGAGCAGAAAACACAACACAAAGCCGTTGAATGCCTTTCCGCAAACCATGAGACTAAAATTAATATTTCACATTGATATGGCTTTCGAAAAGAGCTTATGCTCGCACGCAATCCTTGCATTTTTGAAAGAATGATATAAACCCCAGTTAAAAGCCCCTAAAGCACCAGGACGCCGTTCCCTCCCATTATGATCAAGTCTGCGATAATATTCAGAGCCACATCGTCTTCCTTCAAGAATAAAAGAGTAATCCTAAGTCCTTAGCGCTTGCCCGTTTAACACTGAGCGAACAGATTAAATTTAACGGTGAGCGAACGGATTTAATTATTCAGAACGATGATCTCATTGGGGGGAGACTGCCATGCTCTATATTCCAGCAACGGAGAAATTTGCAGTGCTCCTTCCTGCCAAAAGGAAATACTTTAACTTTCGACTCTATATGTGCATAACGAAGGGCGCGTGCTTGACGATGAAAAGAATTCGGTCGTGCTGTTACGATTTTCATATTTGTTTGCATGCATGGTGTTGCGTTTTGACACAAAACTTTGAGTGCTTTTCAAAAATGCGTGGGTGAACGATAACGCAGCCCTTAATTCTTAACTTTATGGTTGTATGGGCTAGCGTGTTCCAAAATTGCCTCGCCTTTTCGTAGGTAGATAAGATATAGAACGAAAGATTGGAAAGAACGAATTGGAACTTCAAATTTAGGTCAAAACTACACAACACTCAAATTCATTGAGTACAAAATTCATCTCTTTGAGCAATCAAATCATGCAAATAGATTGTGGTGTGCACTCGTAAAAATGGCCTTCTCCAAACTCTGAAAAAATTGCTGGCATTTCAAGCTGAATGGGACTCCCTTTTTTGGCCAAAAATATCAGGCATATTACAAGTTTTCTGAACGGGGCGAGTTCTCTCGTTTTTATTTTTACTGGAAATTGCAAGCATTACAAACGGAATGGAAGTCTCATTTCTTTGCAGAGCATCTCATTGCTATGCAGGCAAACACGGGTGCGGGAACATACCTTCTGTGTGCAAGAATAACAACAGAACTACAACGTTACTTTGCGCATGCATGACCTACGGTATGGTAAATTAGTATCCAGGTAATCAATTGTTTTGAAGTCAACATTATTGGGAACGTCAGGTGAAAAACTGTGGAGGTTTTAATTCATTGAATTTAGTAATGACCGTAATAAAATATATGAAACAAACGTAAACAAATGAAATGAAAGAATTATATTCGTAGAGTTGAGGGATAACTTATCATGATAACTACAAATATAACAATATATTAAATCGAAGAATTTGATTCGATAGTTTCACTAATTATTTTGGCCTAAAATGATGAAAAAAGTACAACGGAAGAACTGAACCGGCTAAAGTCAGTAATTACAGATCTCCTCGACTACGAAAAAACTTTCCAAAGATCATGTTTATGTTCTAGTTCGCCTGCCAAAAGTGTAATGGAAGATGTTCGATGTTGAAAATCCAATGACTGTTAGACTATATTTAACGACCCATTTTCCCAAGGGTCGTTATGAATTCGACAAAATATTAGTTTATATCAAAATAAATTGCTGTTTTTTATTTTTCATAAAATAGCGCTTCAAACAGACCTTGTGAGGTTAAAGCTCATCTGTTTCAACAGTACGATACGTTTTATTTTTTCAAGTCTTCAAGTAAACTAGACGCGGTGACTACGCATCCCTCGATATATTATTTACTGAAGATTTTGCAAATTTTTGGCACTTTAGAACATTTGTTCGTGTGAAGTCACATGAAAATATTATTTTTGTCATCTCTGCTCATTTGATTTCCTTCAATTTCTGGTTAATCTGTGCTTTTCCTATTTTTTCTAGAAGAATATGAGACAGAAAAAAGGTGTGAGAAACTTTCTATGTGGTTCAACTTCGAGTCTAATGATTTTGTGCAGTTCATAATATGAACGTAGGAAGAGTAAAATACTATCAGTCATAGACCAAGGACGAGCAAATCGAGTGATACAAATTCTCGTGCTTGTACCAAATTTAACAAAGAAATAGTGTCAGTTGAATAAAGCGTTACTCAGAAGACAGTTCAAGTCACCATGTAGAGGCTCTTAATATCACTAAACTGTAGCTCAATGACTAGCAATTCTAGAAAAAACAAATCAAATTGTAATTCTCAAACTGTTAAAAAACAGTCATTTTTAAACTAAATTAGGAAATGAGATTTCAATGAGAAACTCGATGAAATTGTAAGCCTAGACCCAAATTCCGCACACAAGAAGGAGCACACCAAAAATTAAAATTGGTGGAGACAGCGACATAATATGTTGGAGCTTTGCAACAAGTAGAACAGACTGCGACTTCCAATTGCACTATTGCGTATCTCGTTTACTACTGTGCATCTCTGACTTGAAAATAAATCTTAGCATCTCATTTATAAGATTTAAGAAGGAAAGGCATTGGATTTTCAACAAGACAACGAACCAAACACCTGTCCCGCGTGATGTAGTGGGGTACAACCGGTGTTGTATCAATGATTGCAAGTGGTCCAGTCAGTCTCGGCGCTTAAAAACAGTTAACACTGTACGCCAAGAATAGAAAATTGAAGTTTTGAAACGGCAGCCTTCTAGTCTGTAGTGATGGAACAGATTTGTGTTGAAAGACTCGTGAAATTTTCACCCGATGTGAGAAGAAATTTTGTCTATCACAGATATCATGTTATCTGTTTGACAATATGTACTCAACGAAATACGGGCCATGTACTCCGATATACTGTATGTACCATTCAATATATATATTATAACGTGGAGAATGTCATTACAATTTTTAAAATTTATTCTACTAATCGGAAATTTATTCTACTTATCGAAAATTTATTCTGCTTATCGGAAATTTATTCTACTTATCGAAAATTCATTCTACTAATCGGAAATTTATTCTACTTATCGAAAATTTATTCTGCTTATCGGAAATTTATTCTACTTATCGAAAATTCATTCTACTAATCGGAAATTTATTCTACTTATCGGAAATTTATTCTACTTATCGGAAATTCATTCTACTAATCGGAAATTTATTCTACTTATCGGAAATTTATTCTACTTATCGGAAATTTATTCTACTTATCTCTTGTCCATACAAATACTTCAACATCACTCTATTCTTTGAATATTGATGGAAATTCCAACTATTCAGAGTCTGGCGCCCTCCTGATGTTCCTGAATGCAGGAATTTTATGGTTCCCTCGTTCGGAGCGGACGAACTGTTTCCGGGAGCTATTATTGTCTTGGGATAAATGGAAGTCTTCGATCATCTTTAAGCGACGCCACTGCATGAGATCTTGCAGAGAGTTGTGTTCATAAATTTGAGTATCAAACTTATTTACTGCCCATAGTTAGTTATGAAGTAGAAAAACGAAACAACGAAATAAATTGCACTATTTCAACGTATTTTGAAATTGCTGCTAAAGAACTCAAATGATGCAAAGAGCTATGCGTTATAATATATCAACGCACAATCACCTCAAGGGTACAATTTTTTACTTCAAATCCTGTCAACCTCCTTAAAATGAAATTCTCAATCAACAGCTGTTGTGACTTGAGCAATCATTTAGCAGTTCAGGAACGCGGGGATAAACACCGTAGAACTGAATCATAATAACATTTATTATAAGATATTATTGATAAATTCATCCCGGATTTTAAGAGAGTGCATAAATATGTGTGTCTATGAACACGATTTTTGCGGTTACAAAATGCGCAAGTTTTAAAAGAATAAATAAAGGAATCCGTTACAGCAGCTAAATGATAAATTAGAAATTGGAAATGTCAGTGTTGAGAACGTTTTGTAGGGCAATTATTTCATGGTTTCCCTGTTTTAGTACGCAGTTGAATTATGTATTGAAAATTGAGCTTGTCACATGAACTGTACGTAACAATGAGCTTGTCACATGAACTGTATGTAACAATGAGCTTGCCACATGAACTGTACGTAACAATGAGCTTGTCACATGAACTGTACGTAACAATGAGCTTGCCACATGAACTGTACGTAACAATGAGCTTGTCACATGAACTGTATGTAACAATGAGCTTACCACATGAACTGTACGTAACAATGAGCTTGCCACATGAACTGTACGTAACAATGAGCTTGTCACATGAACTGTACGTAACAATGAGCTTGCCACATGAACTGTACGTAACAATGAGCTTGTCACATGAACTGTACGTAACAATGAGCTTGTCACATGAACTGTACGTAACAATGAGCTTGTCACATGAACTGTATGTAACAATGAGCTTGCCACATGAACTGTACGTAACAATGAGCTTGCCACATGAACTGTACGTAACAATGAGCTTGTCACATGAACTGTACGTAACAATGAGCTTGCCACATGAACTGTACGTAACAATGAGCTTGCCACATGAACTGTATGTAACAATGAGCTTGCCACATGAACTGTACGTAACAATGAGCTTGTCACATGAACTGTACGTAACAATGAGCTTGTCACATGAACTGTATGTAACAATGAGCTTGCCACATGAACTGTACGTAACAATGAGCTTGCCACATGAACTGTACGTAACAATGAGCTTGTCACATGAACTGTACGTAACAATGAGCTTGCCACATGAACTGTACGTAACAATGAGCTTGCCACATGAACTGTATGTAACAATGAGCTTGCCACATGAACTGTACGTAACAATGAGCTTGTCACATGAACTGTACGTAACAATGAGCTTGCCACATGAACTGTACGTAACAATGAGCTTGCCACATGAACTGTACGTAACAATGAGCTTGCCACATGAACTGTACGTAACAATGAGCTTGTCACATGAACAGGACGCATGTAACAATGAGCCTGCCACATGAACTGTACGTAACAATGAGCTTGCCACATGAACTGTATGTAACAATGAGCCTGCCACATGAACTGTACGTAACAATGAGCTTGCCACATGAACTGTACGTAACAATGAGCTTGCCCCATGAACTGTACGTAACAATGAGCTTGCCACATGAACTGTACGTAACAATGAGCTTGCCACATGAACTGTACGTAACAATGAGCTTGCCACATGAACTGTACGTAACAATGAGCTTGCCACATGAACTGTACGTAACAATGAGCTTGCCCCATGAACTGTACGTAACAATGAGCTTGCCACATGAACTGTACGTAACAATGAGCTTGCCACATGAACTGTACGTAACAATGAGCTTGTCACATGAACAGGACGCATGCAACAATGAGGTTGTCTCATGTAACCAGCGTAAGTCAGTTTCGAGAAGAGCATTACAGCTAAGTCAAAAGACTTCACTTGTTGGTAAATGCTTTTATCATGTGTCTTTTTGAGCTACGTAACCCCAGTGCTTTTGGGCACCTTGGAAAAAAAGAAAATGGAAGAAAAAAGAAAAACACATTATTTCCAATAAAGTTGATACCTCAAATGTATAACACTGGGTTTTGAAATGTCTAAACATTTAGATCGTTAGTAGATATACACATATGGGTATCGTAATAACCATGTCAATTATCGAAGCAAATGATTGAGAGGAAAATAAATGATCGGGAGAAGTAAGAGGTACTGTTGTTCGAACGCATCTTTTTCTTAAATATTGTCTTTTACAATAATATTTTTCATGTTGTGCCCTTTACTATTGTTTGCCACACTCTATTCAGTACTGTGTATCAAAACATTGGCGTAATACAATTTTTAATTTATATTCTTCAAGGGGCAACAATGTAGGCAAATAAAAAAGGTATCACTCTGTAATATAATGAGCTGATCTGGACCAGAAAGGACGGCGCGGTCTGTGGAATAATAATTTGCTGATCTGCATGAAGAATATTTTCTCTGATGCCACTGTTGATGTTTTTTGATGCACTGGAGATGACACATCACTGTTGCCTGTGTTGGTGGGGTTGATGCACAGGGGAAGACACATCACTGATGCCAGTGTTGGTGTGGTTGATGCACTGGAGACGACGCATCACTGTTGCTTGTGTTGGTGTGGTTGATGCACTGGAGACGACACATCACTGTTGCCTGTGTTGGTGGAGTTGATGCACTGGAGACGACACATCACTGTTGCCAGTGTTGGTGGAGTTGATGCACTGGAGACGACACATCACTGTTGCCTGTGTTGGTGGGGTTGATGCACTGGAGACGACACATCACTGTTGCCTGTGTTGGTGGGGTTGATGCACTGGAGACGACACATCACTGTTGCCTGTGTTGGTGGGGCTAATGTACGGGAGACGACACATCACTGTTGCCTGTGTTGGTGGGGTTGATGCACTGGAGACGACACATCACTGTTGCCTGTGTTGGTGGGGTTGATGCACTGGAGACGACACATCACTGTTGCCTGTGTTGGTGGGGCTAATGTACTGGAGACGACACATCACTGTTACCAGTGTTGGTGGGGTTGATGCACTGGAGATGACACATCACTGATGCCAGTGTTGGTGGGGTTGATGCACTGGAGACGACACATCACTGTTTCCAGTGTTGGTGGGGTTGATGCACTGGAGACGACACATCACTGATGCCAGTGTTGGTGGGGTTGATGCACTGGAGATGACACATCACTGATGCCTGTGTTGGTGGGGTTGATGCACTAGAGACGACACATCACTGTTGCCAGTGTTGGTGTGGTTGATGCACTGGAGATGACACATCATTGATGCCAACTGTTGGTGGGGTTACTGACGACACATCACCGATGTGAGCGTTGGTGTGGCACATCCAGAACACAATCACACCCCCCAGCACACAGTTATTATAATTATTAGTTATATAATTATATTTATATAACTAATTATAATTATTTATATATATATAATTATAATTCATATATATAATTATAATTTTAATTAGTTATATAATTATATATATAATTAATTATATAGATATATTAGTTGCTCAGAAACAGACGTCAAAACGCCAGATTGAGATCGAACACATGGCCGTTTGTGCTTAGCCAAATTGAAATAATGCGTAGTCTTCTCAGTGATCGTAAAAAAATAATAAAAAATAGGGAGGCAGGCAAATTCCCTTGTCAGCGCCACTCAAGAAATTAAAGAAGTTCTTGGCGGAAGAATGACTCAAAACTCTGACCAGTTTTCGAAAGTTCTCTTGCCCTATTGTTCAACGAATTCATGCCGCCTGCTTGATCTTGCCATGATAGATGAAACAACTTCGAGTAAAATACCCCAAATTTGGCATTTGCATTAGTTTTTTGAGCGCGTTGTCTCGTGGTTTATTAGTTCTGAGAACCCGCATGGGGTTAGAAATGATGTAATATAGTCGAGAATTACTGCCGAAAGATAACATGACCTCCCACGAATGCTCCAATAGAAAACAGTAGGTATACAGCTGGCTCCAACAGAAAATAGCTGTTTTCAGCTGGTAAAACAGCTGAAAACAGTTGGTAAAGTAGGCGAGATAGTTAAGCATTTGGGATGGGCTTAGGGGGTTCTAACTCGGTTGAAAATTCAGCCCATTAGCGCCATGCACCGAGGGGAGAAGTTTTGTGCTGGTCTCGGAAGATTGCAATCAAGAGCCCGAATTTGTTCGGCTCCTGGTGTTCCTCAAATGATCATCATTCTACGAGCAGATGATAATAGCTCTTTTGCTTATCTTTTTCTATTTTAGATGATAATATTGCATCATTCTTCAAGGAAATAAGAAATGCGCTACTGCTTATGTACCTTTATTTTGAATGACAATATTATATCATTCTTCAGTGAAATGATATTGGCCCTGGTGCTTGTGTTTCTTTGTTCTGGGTGATTATCATTCTACAAGCAAATGATAATGACACTGCTACTCATGCTTCTCCATTCTATATGATAATCATCATTCTGTCAGTAAATAACATCAGCGCAGCAGCCTGTGTTCCTCTATACAGGATGATCATCATTTTGCAAGCAAATAATAACGGCACTGCAGCTGATGATCCTCTACTCTGGATGATCACCATCATCCGGCTGGCAATGGTAACAATACATTTTAGGATGAAAAATGAACGTCTGATTTTCGAAATATTCAGAGGAGGAGCATGAGCTGCTCGCAGTCATGGAGCGGACGTTCATGCATAAAGCATGTGGCGAGTCGCCAGTTTTGCTCATTTTGATGCAATCGGAGGAGGGATGTATCTTGAAGAAGAAAGTTGAAGTGATAAACTTTGTTTTCTTCTGTGGTTTCGATGGTGCTTTTCCCTTAGTATCAATGCCTGAGGAACATATCACTCTTGAAAGAAAGTTTATCTATTCTCTCGTTTTATAATTTTTCAATCATTACGTAGGAGTGCGGGACCTAATGATGTCTTCTACATGAGTAATATTTTCAGTTTTCTTGAAGTTTACGCAGCTTATGGTGGCTTGAATCACAATTGTTACCGTTAAAATAATACACAATCGCTATTACAGTAGATGTAATAGACAATTACAAAAATCTGTAATTATAATGAGGGTTGGAGCATTGTTTGTGTCTGCAAGAGCAATTTTCTGTCAATAATAATCACAGTAATGGTAACATCAAAAATTAACAGTAGAGTAAAATAATATTAACGAAAAACATTCAAATGGAACACATGAAATAAATTACACATGCCAAACTGATGTAGCGTATAGTATTATATAATGCGCGTAAATTAGTTATAAACAAAAATAAAACTGACAGGGCACCAGTTACAACTTCCACATCCTGCAAAAGGTTATTCCTCCATTCTTCGCTAACAATGCAATCAACACCGGCGCATTTCAAAATCAAAAACACTTTTGTTCATGAAGGAAACTGACATCAAGGGCACAAACAATGCATCGTTTTTAACGTTTCGCTCACGGATTTTGTTCGCCAGTTGGATGCAGACGAGAGAGCTGGCGCAGCCTGCGGCGACGAGGTCGCTTCAAAGGCCTAACTTCTGCTGCATGAATCCAATTAGGCTTTCATACTCAGGCTCGTTACGCGTGTATCAATACCACTCGTATTTATGATACGCTCAGCCAGCCTAGGCAGTGCGAGAGGATGCCAATTGTTACAGTTCCTGCGGACGAAATTATCGAAATGTTCTCAGAGAATATTAGCTGCGTGGTAGGCTTTCGAATGCTGAACATGGAAGTCTCTCACGAGGTGCTTGTTGTGCATGTCTAAACAGGCTTTGTATTGTTCGGCCCTAACAACTGTTATTACGCTGATTTGGCTCTGCTGTTTGAAGTAGTCGGCATTGAGCTTGTCGGCAAAAACGATATGCTCTCGTCGAAATCTTCAGTGAAATGAAGTTCATAAATATTAAGAAGCCATAGTAACTGTATCTAAGAATTGAAATGTGATGATGTGAACTATTTAATGCATGTGATATACTTTGCTTTTGTTATTTCAATGTACCTAGGGTGTGTAAAGAGCGTTTGTACAAAGTTCGAATTAGTTTCTACAGCCATTTTAAAAGACTCCATGCACATTATTTTCACAACTTGCAAATGAATGAATTAATCTCGTCTTGAATTTTCTTGAATTAATGGGGTTATGTTCCACGCTCGATGTAAGGTGTTGTGTGTTTCTAAGAGGCGAGCTATATTTACTGCTTAAGAAATACGAATACAAGTCAAACATTCTTACTTGGGCGGGCTTAAGAAGAAAAAACAGATTATGTCCAATAGAGTTAAAACATGAAATGTTCAACATTGGTTTTTAAATTATCTTAATATTAACATCTTTAGTTCATAATTACACATCGGATCGTAATACCCATGTAAAATGTCGAAACAAAAAATGATTTACAGAAAATAAACTCCGCTCAAAAATGGATACCCGAATCCTCGTACGGAAATGGCCAACATTAAAAATGCATAGTTTTAAGTTATTTTCAGTGTAATTAAAACGAGAGTCACGTATTTTAGGTTGCATTAGATTAAAAAGTTTGCTAACGTAAATAATTTCATAAGCGTATTCAAATATGGACTGGTTTCATTAACTAATCTTGCAATTTTTGTCACACAAAATGCTCCATAGTTAATTAAAAAATTGCCAGCTTTAATTGAGGTTAACAAAAATTAAAAATGAACAAGGTATTATCCTGCAGAAGTACATTTCACACGCGGATCAGCGAGAGCATCCCTTGTGTGGCTTAAGATTATGATTCTTTATTTTTAGAGACCGAACTTTCCAACAAATTACGTTGTCTTAGCGGCACAACTGACAGCCTAAGTTGTTCTAAGTTGATTAAGTGCAACAGCACTTAGCGTGGTCAAGTCGATTTCAAAGATCTTGTTCTGTCAGTTGTGCCGGTAGGGTGAGGTAAATTAGTTTAATATTGTTCTGTCAGTTGTGCCGGTAGGGTGAGGTAAATTAGTTTAAAATTCAGATCGTAACACCAAACTGTCACGTTTGTCTAGTAAGCTTGCCATCGACATCTATGACAGTTTACTTTTGAAAAAGTTTATACTCCTGCGTTTTTTATTTGCAAAATAATAATCGTGAAGAATAGGGTGGTTCAGTCTGTGGCTGGTATATCAGTTCACCGTCGTCAAGCACCGACCACGCATTGCGTAAATTGAGGAGTGAGGTGTTTTTTTTAATTAAATTACTTTCTATTCTTGTTGAATTTAGAGGGTTATTGAAAGAACTATAACTTGTGTAATGGAATTAAATATAATCTAGTAGTTGTTTTAGAGTTTAACCCTTAATTTAATTTCACTTTGGTGTCAATGACATGACTCTAAGCCACGAAATTATCGCCGTATTTACAACTCAGAGATAATAAATAATTTTTCCCTGATCTAATATTCTCTCAAGTTAATTAACCAAAACAATTAGGCCAGTTCACAGCCTCTATCTCTCAGTAAAAGTTAAATAATAATTCTGCGTAAATATTTTTTCATGAGGGGTCCGTTTAATGAAAATAATTAATGATTTTATGTTTTTTTTCGCTTCTAAAGTACAAGGCGCACTCAGTCATTAATCAGGCAGGGCGCTGCCATCTAAAGGATTTTCTAATCAAACCATTGAGGCGGAATTAATCTTCACGCCTGGCGGACTATCACGTTTTTCATATCGCTTTGACGAAGAAAATAAGAACGAGCAAATGCGATTAAAACCTCAATTGAAATATTTCAAATCTTGAGTCTCTGGGGGACAAACACCCAAGAAAATTTTCTATTTTCCACGCGTCGTTTACTGATGAGAATGAATGGCGTTTTTCTAAGAATCAAAAGCTGCCGTGAAACGTACATCGCTACTTACAGACATCGCTAATAAGAGAATATCAGACACAGACAACGGAGCTTCAGGTCTCGGAAAACACTCTAGGCGTTACCGTTCATGCACCTGGAATCTATAAAGATTCTTCAACTTATTTGCACAAAACTTAACAGTATACTATCTAAATACGGTGCATGAAACTTAAAATAGAACCGTATCAAGAAAATGCAAGGTTACTGTTGGTTTTCCTCTTTAACTTATAGTCTACAAGGAGTAATATAAGTAAATGAGTAAAATGTTTGTGTTAATGTGACTATGAATAAGTAGAATGAAAGTGTTAATGTGACAATGAATGAATAAAATAAATGTGTTAATATGACAATGAACGAGTTTAATGAATGTGTTGATGAGACAATGAATGAGTAAAATAAATGTGTTAATATGAAAATGAACGAGTTTAATGAATGTGTTGATGAGACCATGAATGAGTAAAATAAATGCGTTAATATGAAAATGAACGAGTTTAATGAATGTGTTGATGAGACCATGAATGAGTAAAATAAATGTGTTAATATGACAATGAACGAGTTTAATGAATGTGTTGATGTGTCAATAAATTAGTAAAATGTACAGTGTGCTATGAACCAGTTAGCGGCCTACGTTCACTTAGAATGCAAATAAATTTAATGGGAGTAGAACGAAGTCCAACTCAGGACTGGTCAATATCAGGCGCTGAGGTGCCAATATCCCTTTACAAATTTAGGAAAATATGGCTGTCTGTGAAATTGTTACCTCCCGAGGTAACAATTTAAGTTTCAAGCGAACAATTTGTCCTGCAGGCTCCATGAATGAAAAATGGAGTTGGTGCTCTGAGGTACGAGAAATGAAATATTGAAATTTAACGTTGGCTTCTTCAATTTTCTTAAATTAAAATGTTCATGATAATTTAGTTTAACAATTCACGAACCTTTGCATCAATTTTTAAGAGGAATTCTTCAATATCAAATGCATGTGTGTATATATACATACATATATAATATTATATATATATATATATATATATATAATAAAATAAAACATAAAATGTATGTATATATATATATACGTGTATATTTCCGGAGGCCATCAAATTTTAATACATGAGTGGGGGTAAAGAAAATAAGATCCAAATTAAAAAATACATGAAATAATAGCTGTAGAATTGCAGATCGTTTCAATAAACCTTACAGTCTTTTATTAGAAAATAGAAATGCTTTAAAAGGTT
Organism: Morinoia aosen; assembly: GCA_030386875.1. Lineage (NCBI taxonomy): Eukaryota > Metazoa > Arthropoda > Malacostraca > Amphipoda > Talitridae > Morinoia > Morinoia aosen. Next base: position 22,246,450 of record CM059567.1, on the reverse strand, counting down.
TTACACAAAGATGGAGTTTTACTATCAACTTCTATTTAAATTGTTTGATGCCGAAAATTTATTTCTAAGAAAATAAAACACGAAATATTCCTATGAAATTAACGTATTGTTCAGACACTGGATTAAATTTCTTTTTCCTTTCCACAATACTTCTGTAATTTCATGATATTTTAAATTTATTTTCATCGCATGAACGAATAAGCCAGTGACGCAACTCACGTTCTTCTTAATATTTCTACGTATCCATTTGAATTTCTTTTTGATTCTTAAATTTGAGGAAACACTTGAGGTATAGTGAACCGTAAACATCCCGATAGAGTAAGTGCAACACTGGAATGTCAGGCCATGGATTTTAGCAGTATTGACTTTCTGCATCTGTCAGCCCGTTGCCTACTGTGGAACTCTGAAATTTATCTCTAAAGAATGTTCAAGGTCCACGTCTTAATGAGTTGTAAAAGCAAAGCATCACAATGTGGTGTAAAATTGAATGACAACAAGTTTATCTTGACATATGTTATACTAAATTCACATCAGATTTGTAAGATACAGTTTTGGTGAACGCCTTAGCAGAAAGTTCATACGGTGACTGAGGAATCCCCAGATCTGAGAGCGTGAATTTCTGCTGTTTGTGTTCATAACGCCAAACATTATCAAATTCTTGGTTACGTAGTATGGCTTAAGTCGGCAGAAATCGGACCAGATCACGCTGGACATTACATGGCAGCAGAAAACGTTATACGACAACAGAAAAATTTACATGGCAACAGGAAACATTACATGGCAACAGGAAACATTACAGTGAAGCAGCAGGAAACGTCGTATGGAAACAGGAACTTTCACAGATCGGACCAGATTATGCGTGGCATTGTACGACAACAGGAAACATTACATGGCAACAGGAAACACTACACAACAACAAGAAACATTACATGACAACAGGAAACATTACATGACAACAGGATCACTACATGGCAACAAGAAACATTACATGACAACAGGAAACATTACATGACAACAGGAAACATTACATGGCAACAGGAAACATTACCTGACAACAGGAAACATTACATGGCAACAGGAAACATTACCTGACAACAGGAAACATTACATGACAACAAGAAACATTACATGACAACAGGAAACATTACATGACAACAGGAAACATTACATGGCAACAGGAAACATTACCTGACAACAGGAAACATTACATGACAACAAGAAACATTACATGACAACAAGAAACATTACATGGCAACAGGAAACATTACCTGACAACAGGAAACATTACATGACAACAAGAAACATTACATGACAACAGGAAACACTACATGACAACAAGAAACATTACATGACAACAGGAAACATTACATGACAACAGGAAACATTACATGACAACAAGAAACATTACATGGCAACAGGAAACATTACCTGACAACAGGAAACATTACATGACAACAAGAAACATTACATGACAACAGGAAACACTACATGACAACAAGAAACATTACATGACAACAGGAAACATTACATGACAACAGGAAACATTACATGGCAACAGGAAACATTACATGGCAACAGGAAACACTACGCGACAACAAAAAACATTACATGACAACAGGAAAAATTACATGACAACAGGAAACATTACATGGCAACAGGAAACATTACATGACAACAGGAAACACTACACGACAACAAGAAACATTACATGACAACAGGAAACATTACATGACAACAGGAAACACTACACGACAACAAGAAACATTAAATGACAACAAGAAACATTACATGACAACAGGAAACATTACATGGCAACAGGAAACATTACATGACAACAGGAAACATTACCTGACAACAGGAAACATTACATGGCAACAGGAAACATTACATGGCAACAGGAAACATTACATGGCAACAGGATACATCACATGACAACAGGAAACATTTCGTGACAACAGGGAACATTACATGGCGACAGGAGATATTGCAGTGTGGCAGTAGAAGATTTCATATGGCAACAGAAACCTCACAGATCACACCAGCTCACGCTTGGCATTACGATATGGCAACAAGAAACGTTATATGACAACAGGAGACATTCCAGGATTTGACAACAGGAGACATTGTATGGCAACAGGAGACATTGTATGGCAACAAAAGATATTGTATGGCTGCAGGAGACATTGTATGGCAACAGGAGACATTTTATTTGCAACAGGAGACAATGTATAGCAACATGAGACATTGTATGGCAACAGGAGACATTGTATTGAAACAGGAGACATTGTATAGCATCAGGAAACATTGTGTAGCAACAGGAGACATTGTATGGCAGCAGGAGACATTGTATGGCAACAGGAGACATTGTATAGCAACAGGAGACATTGTATAGCAACAGGAGACATTGTATGGAAAAAGGAGACATTGTATGACGACAGGAGACATTGTATGGCAACAGGAGACATTGTATGGCAACAGGAGACATTGTATTGCTACTGGAGACATTGTATGACAACAGGAGACATTATATGGCAACAAGAGAGATTGTATGACAACATGAGACATTTAATGGCAACAGGAGACATTGTATGGCAACAGGAGACATTTTATGGCAACAGGAGACATTGTATGACAACAGTTGACATTGTATGGCAACAGGAGACATTGTATGGCAACAGGAGACATTGTATGGCAACATGATACATTGTACGGCAAGAGGAGACATTGTATGGCAACAGGAGACAGTGTATAGCTACAGGAGACATTGTATAGCAACAGGAGACATTGTATGGCAACAAGAGACATTGTATGGCAACAGGAGACATTGTATGGCAACAGGAGACATTGTATGAGAACAGGAGACATTGTATGGTAACAGGAGACATTTTATAGCAACAGGAGACATTGTATGGCAACAGGAGACATTGTATGGCAACAGGAGACATTGTATGGCAACAGGAGATATTTTATGGCAACAGGAGACATTGTATGGCAACAGGAGACATTTTATAGCAACAGGAGACATTGTATGGCAACAGGAGACATTTTATGGCAACAGGAGACATTGTATGACAACAGGAGACATTGTATGGCAACAGGAGACATTGTATGGCAACAGGAGACATTGTATGGCAACATGATACATTGTACGACAAGAGGAGACATTGTATGGCAACAGGAGACAGTGTATAGCTACAGGAGACATTGTATAGCAACAGGAGACATTGTATTGCAACAAGAGACATTGTATGGCAACAGGAGACATTGTATGGCAACAGGAGACATTGTATGGCAACAGGAGACATTGTATGAGAACAGGAGACATTGTATGGCAACAGGAGACATTTTATAGCAACAGGAGACATTGTATAGCAACAGGAGACATTGTATGGCAACAGGAGACATTGTATGGCAACAGGAGACATTGTATGGCAACAGGAACCAACACAGCTGAAACCAAGTCACGCGTAATACCACAACACGGCCGCAGGAAGTCGTACAAGACATGGCGGTACCGACACCTGCGCGATGCCCGCGTGCCCAAGACGGGCGTAGAACATAATGGGTCACATTTCGAGGGGAGTCTCGGGCGCAGGGATCTCATTCAACGCGATGAGACCAATCACATTCAGGCAGATTACGTCCGACTTTTGACTCGTGTTTTCTTCCCTATGCTCCGTAGGGAGTGGAAAAGAAGGCATCGAAATGAAAGCAGCTGAAATTGGAATTAAGAAACAGTCGGCGGGCAACAACTGAACATGACTGGGAACTTGGCTGAAGGCGTAGCAGAAGGTTATGGTGGTTGTGATCATTTCGAATGTTAGGCCAATTTGGGAACGTGATAGAGGTTCTTGATTAGCTCTTAGATGACTTTCCGGGTCTGCTGTCTTGCGGTTCTCAAATGAGATTTGAAGTGTCGCCACCAAAACAGTCTTTGTGGTCATAACATCTTTCTTCCTCCCAGTCTAGGAACTAAAACTCGTTTTAAAGAGGAATGTTGAAACTCCTATTCATATTTTGAGTAAAAATTTTCGGTGAGTTCAAAAAGCAGCGAATTAGACTGAAAACTTGGGAACGATGATATTTTGTGTTATGCTGAAACTACACCTTTTTCACTTCAAGTTAATATCAAGTTTAATTTAATCCAAGTCAAGTTCAAATTAATCCGAGTCAAGTTCAAATTAATCCGAGTCAAGTTCTGATTTAATCCGAGTCAAGTTCAAATTAATCCGAGTCAAGTTCAAATTAATCCGAGTCAAGTTCAAATTTATCCGAGTCAAGTTCAAATTAATCCAAGTCAAATTCAAGTTAATCCAAGTCAAGTTCAATTTAATCCGAGTCAAGTTCAATTTAATCCGAGTCAAGTTCAAATTAATCCGAGTCAAATTCAAATTAATCCGAGTCAAGTTCAATTTAATCCAACCCTCAGTTGAGTTAAAAAATGATATAATAATTTGTTAATTAAAGTTTTTGTGTTAAATATGTAGCTATTGGATGTGATGAGCAAAACTGGTTTCGAGGATTTATTTACACACGTAGATATTTATATACGTGAAATTCCACTTTACCAAACATGTGAAATCAAATACATGCAAGTACAAAATATTATCATTGGACGATATGTAGATTTGATCTTTAAAAGAAATATACAAGTGCGATTTACTGAGTACTAATGTACGATTCCGTTTAATTACAATTTATATTTGTACATTAATACACAAATCCATCTCTAGAGCTGCATTAGCAATAAAAATGTTGCCATCCATTTTAATTCCGTGTTAGTCAATGTGAATAAATGTAGGATCCACTTACAATTCACAATAATAATAATACAAGAAACAATGTTTCTAATTCACTACTAATTTTATTTGTGTGTTTACAATTCAAAATATAATACTTTTAAGACTTCAAGAACTTTTATTATAATCATTATAGGAATATTGAAGTCTTGAAAGTATTATATATTGAGTTGTGAGCACACACAAATAAAATCAGTATTAAGTTAGAAACATTTTTTCTTGTATTATTATTGTGTATTGTAAGTGGATCCTACATTTCTTCACATTGACTGACACGGAATTAGAATGAATGGTAATATTTATATTGCTAATGCAAGAATGTATCTGGGTAGTAATGTACAAGTATAAATTGTAATCAAATGGAATCGTACATTAGTACTCAGTGAATCGCATTTGTATATTTCTTTTAAAGATTAAATCTACATATCATCTAATGATAACCTTTTGTATTTGCATGTAGGTGATAAAGTGGAATTTCACGTATATAAATACCTATGAGTGTAAATAAATCCTCGAAACCAGTCCTGCTCATCACATCCAATAGCTACATATTTAACACAAAAAACTCAAATTTATAAATTATTATGTCATTTTCAACTGAACTGAGGGTTGGATTAATTTGAACTTGACTTGGATTAATTTGAACTTGACTCGGATTAATTTGAACTTGACTTGGATTAAATTGAACTTGACTTGGATTAATTTGAACTTGACTTGGATTAATTTGAACTAGACTCGGATTAATTTGAACTTGACTCGGATTAATTTGAACTTGACTTGGATTAAATTGAACTTGACTTAGATTAATTTGAAGTGAAAAAGGTGTAGTATAAACGGCCCGTCATAAATGACGGAATCCGATATTTTCCATGAATGAAATTTCCAGATGTGGATGTCGAACAAATATATCCATCCTAACAGTACCCACGATTAAAATATTCTTGTACTTGTGCACTGGTGAAACTCGTATCACAGATACGGTCATCAAGTATCCTCAATATCGCGACAGAGAGACGGACCAAACAAGCAAGCTAGCAAACAACTCTTTATTATTATACAGTCGATAAATGTAAATGATTTCAGCTTCACGTGGGTAGCTGCTGTTCTAAAAATTGTTTATCATGGTTTTCATATCACGGTTGATTGTTATTCTGAAAAGTACACGGTTCAAGCGTTACGCATTTCTGCCGTATAACATTGGTAGGGGAATAATTCAGGCGCCACCAGTAAATCTTCGAAGCCTATCTTTTTACTTCCGTTAGTGATATTATCATCTGCACTCGTTCCATCTGAAATAAAGGGATTAAAAATTTTCTGTCAATGTAATTAATTTAGTTAGGTTGGTAATAATCCATTATTTTCAAATCATTTCTTGGACACGGAACGTCGGTGGTGAAGTATTTATGACTCAGGCGAAATTTTTACAAATGAAACCGGTATTCATTCACGCTGGTCAAATATAGCTATTCTCAGATACCCTTAATTGAAATATATCTAAATATATTAAGGTAAGTGGAACCGGTATCACAGTTACGCACATTAAGTATTTGGTACAAACAAAGTTTTAACGGTTATGGGCAAAATATCAACATTGTTAGCGTGTGCTAATGCATTGAACATGACAAGGTTTTCTCGGCGAAAGAAGTCTTATAAAATCTTTTTTATAATATGCAAATATGTCAACTAAAAAAAAACTACTGACAAGATTGAGGATATTCGAAAGAAAAAAACATTCTAAGAAATGTGAAGTTTGTCATTTAAGTGAGAATGCGAGTGAGATATATAATTTAGTGTGGGTCAAATCACACAAATATATGTTCATGTTCATCAAAACATATAACTTACTGCGTGATTACGTGCGGCAGATAACAAAATACTAAAATCGAGTTTGAAGGAGTATACAATAATTTTTACTTGAATACACTCAAGATTATAAGAAAACATTTGAAACAATAGGCACTGTGGAAACAGTCATCAATAATTTCAATGGCTTAGCATTACAATGCAGAATAACTTTAAAAAACTTCTATAATTTGTCGCTGCATGATAGTAGAAATATTAAACCTAAAAAGTCTGATGAAAAGTTGCAACGTACACGCCAAAAAACATCCCAATAACTAATGCAGACATGGGCAAAAATCCACGTACGTCTGCATACAAGGCCAAAAATCCGGTATCAAGGATTTGCCGGTGTCTCGCTGGAGGCGAGCAGACCGTCAGCGCCGAAGAGTACGCCAGAATCTTTTCGTAAATACGGAGGTAACATTTTTCTATGTCCTTGTTTGCTCTCGCAAAGTTACTGATCGGCAGCGACAGAAAAACGCTCCAGCTGCTTCCGCGCGAAGCAGAACCAACTTTATCCGGAGCGCAGAGCCAATTCTTCCGGCCTAGCAACATTCAGGGCGTTATTGAGAAGCGCCGTCCCGTTATTGACGCCAGTCTTCTCTTTTCCAGGCGACGTTCCTTTGCAATAACTTGAATATATTGAAACTTTCGAGTTGTGCTGCCCCAGCTCCCAACTCTGGTACACTACCAAAAACAAAGTTAATTCTCTCCAAGTTTGAAACGCACCAAGAGAACGGATTCTTCCGACGCATTTGGGTAGCAATGCATGGTTCATTGGCAAGTTTTGTGTCGTCGACGATTTTGTTCAGTTCGGGTGGCCAAAAGAACGAACGTCGCTGGGAACTTCTTCCAAGTGAACTTCAAGTTAAAAATCGAAAAACTCGAAATGCCAATTGAAAAAATCATGATGGTGGTGATGGTTTCTATTTTTCAGGGGAGATATACATAACGTGATAGTTAATATTTTTATGATGATCCCTGCCACTGAGCAAGGTTTCGGCATTTTCAATGTCAAATTTATCATTACTTTTGTTTTATGATATGCATTGTTTATTTAAAAAAACTATTATATCGGATAAGAAGGATCAACTTTAGCGTTCCGTTTTAATCGAGTAATAGTTTCTGTTACACTGTTGCGAGCTTAACGATAATTGTAAAATGTATGTTCACTGAATGCTACGTATAGTCTATCATCATAGTTCAAAATTTGATCATTCACCTCCCAAACGAAAATTCAAAACTTGAATTAACAGATTGCTGTTAAATATCTCTCATTAGATTGGCCAGATATCTTCCGGAAATTTAAACTCTGCGCCGTCAGAGAGCCTTGAAAAATTTGTAATTTGATTCCGAACTCTCGTCGTTAGCAAGGATTTTAGGCTTATTCCCTGGGCGTGCTGAACACGGTTTCTATTTTGTCCGTTTTTATTGGCTTGTTTACCAAGAAAGAAACGTTAATCTAATTAAAGTTGTCACCAAAAAGCTGCGAGGCAAGCATTTCACCAGAAAAACAGCAATATCTCAAGGCTCGCCGACCGGGAATGGTGCTACTCAAGGACTTTTTTTAGACGTCTCAGGGCGACTAAAGTTGCGATGGGATCATCGCAATCGTTCAAGATAGTGAACTTTTTGATGACATCTCCTGACAAAAACAACCAATTGTAGAACAGCAGTCGGTGTAGTCAAAGATAATTGTGTTAGTCACGCGTGATGGTTGTAATACTAAAGGTCGGGGATTTGTTTTGCTGAAATTTAAGTCTACTCCAATTGAAAAGGGAAATGCTAAAATGTCCTTGAAAGCTGTTTCTCCACTTCACATGTCCCCCTACCTCGAGTATCTAAGCGATTGGCAGGTTGTGTATTGATTTTACGTTAAATTGAAATCTGTCTTATGTTAATTCAGCAGACGGAGACATGGCCATAAGTCGCATCCCATGTACGCTCTTTATAATTAGCGGCATTGGGATAAGCACAAAATGCAAGTGATAAAATACGGTACACGTCATCGTTATCTTTAAGCCATTCTCACTGAGAAATATTGCAATTTACATCGTGAAATGTCCGACAAATCTTTACGCGCTAAAAAGATGTCTAGTGAGGACGTGAAATCATTTCACTGTTAAGTTTCAAGTGAACGGAGTTTTTGCTTTTTTTAACTGAGCAATTTAGAGCTCAAGCTCAATTTATCATTGAACCGCAAAATAACCGAGCAACGATACCCGTACGGCTGTATGGAACGACCTGCATCTTGCGCTAATTCTGCTTTTGGGGGATTTTATTTGTTACGATTACAACTGCTATTACCTGGTCACCGCTTGTTACTATTACTTCACAGTGTCAGTGTCCGTTACTATTACCTAATCCCTGCTGCTACTCCTACCTCATTACTGCCTGTTACTGTTAACAAATCACTGCTGTTACTATTACCTGGTCATTGCTTGGTACTATTACCTTGTCATCGCTTGTTACTATTGCTTCATCACTACGTGTTACTATTACCTCGTCGCTGCCAGTTACTATCACCTTGTAACTATTACTTTTGCCTCGCCTTTGTGTATTTGCATTACATCGTCACTGTTTGATTTCAATTAATTAATTACCAAGGAAAAACCGAGAATTATAAAGAGTGACATTTTTTAAATATTGTCTTTTATCAGTAACTATTATTGACAACTTTCTCCATGTTGTGCAGTGTTTTGGCGACCATTATTCATAGAAATATATAGAGATCCTGTCGTGCGTATGGGAGCAGCACAACACATCCGCGTACGGGAACACAGCAAAGCATAAGTACGGAAACACAAAAACACACGTGCATGGGAACAGAACAACACAAGCGTATGGGAAGTGCATTTTAAACTATGCGCATTCGTAGTTCAAAATAACTTAAAATTTATCATTTTTTTTTTGCTCAGACACGTAAATTCTTAGCTCTCCATAATCCCTTTTAATACCTCATCTAAGCTTTAATGCGCAAAAGTGTTTTATTCCAATCGGAATCCTCTAACTCGTTCAAATCTTCGCTCAAAACCTCGTAGCGGCGCTTCCCACGTGTAGCAAACATCTTATATAGCAAATATTACATTTACCTGTAGAAATTCCGTAAGGAATCCTATAATTGGCTGGATTACCCGCCCAAATTTCCTGTCTTCCTTGAATAACTGGTGATAAATTTATGAATCCAATTTGGTCGCGTTGCAACAGTTAATTCTGCTACACTTAGCTGTAGGCAGGCAAACTGTAGCATTCAGTGGTGGCCTGTCCTGCGTTGTACCCAATTTTGATCACTCATAAATATGGTGACATACTTAATGTATAAAACCGATGCTCGTCGTTTTGGTTACTGACTAGAAATGATATTTGTTCGTTTTTTCTGCGATTTACATCCATGGTGAGCATATTTATTTATAAAAGAAAGTAACTACTTGATGGGCTTAAAAAATTAAAGATATGACTTACGCGTTGTATTAGTCCTTACACTTTATTTCTACAATATTTTACAGGGTCATAAGGCATGATTCGTAGCACACCAGAGATATTTTCATGTACGAAAAAGATGGTAAACGCCGAACCAACTTCATTAGAAATTTTTAACGCAAACACAGTATCGGAGACACCTGCATGTATCAGGAGGCCACCATATACAGGTTCCCTTTTAATGAGATGTTCCAAAAATTGATTAGGCAATTACATTTGAAGTTCATCACGTGATAAATTACAAAGAAATTCAATCACCATTTCTTCATTGGAAGACAGTCAATCACGTGGCAGTCTTCACGTGTTGAACTTCAACTATTTCGTAAAGTTGAAAAATTGGATATTAGGCTATTACATCTTATAAATAGAAAAATTGGATATTAGGCTATTACATCTTATAAATAGAAAAATTGGATATTAGGCTATTACATCTTATAAATAGAAAAATTGGATATTAGGCTATTACATCTTATAAATAGAAAAATTGGATATTAGGCTATTACATCTTATAAATAGAAAAATTGGATATTAGGCTATTACATCTTATAAATAGAAAAATTGGATATTAGGCTATTACATCTTATAAATAGAAAAATTGGATATTAGGCTATTACATCTTATAAATAGAAAAATTGGATATTTGGCTATTACATCTTATAAATAGAAAAATTGGAGGAAACTATAGTAAACCAAAATATTGTACGACTCGCTCAGGTTAGATAGTATTTGCCCGTACATTGTTTCTAATTTTTATTCCATGTTCAAGTCTATGCATTGGCAGAAGAATCCTTTCTAGACTTTTCGGATGCTGAAGAGGCTTCTGAATGAGACAGATTTAAATACTTCTATTTTACTTTCATGTAAGAATTTTCTCAAATAATGCACAATCTGAGCACTGACCACTTCCTTTGTTAGTCATGAATTTCGACTCAAGTGTAACTACTCAGAAACTGCCTAGTCTTATTAATCCATCCTTCACAAATACCGGCGGTAGATTAATCAATCTCAATACCGATTCTCCCCTTAAAATGTCTCCGTTTGAATGGTAGTCAATCAACACTTGATTCGCCTAAGTCTTCCCTCTTGTACCGTTAGCGTGCAGATTTCCAAGAAACATTTAGATAAGATATGACCTCGTATCTGTAATGAAATCATGAATATTTATCCGCTTTTTTCTATCAAATTAGGAACATTAATTCAACGCTCGAAAATTAAAAAGAAAATCTTTGCGAAATGTTGTTGTTATTCACCAAAATCAATTACTGAAATTAGAATAAGGAGCTTAGCTAACACAGAATATGCTCTCAGCTTTTCATGAACATTACTCTCTTTCTTTGTCGCCAACGTTTACATTTATTTAAATTGTTTCGAGGGAATGTGATCTGATGGAATTTCATAAGTTCGTAATCTTCACTTCTCGCTCTGATTAGTGCATTGCCAATTAACCTTCTGATTTCTTCATTAAATCATAAATACTTTTTCCTGATGTTGCCGTCTCAGCACTGTGTATAATTTCATACCAGTTATATCAACCCCCGAACATAAATCGAAGGCGTGTACCTGAAGGTTCTGCAGTAAGTCGCAATAATTCTGTCGTATTGCATGAGGCTCACCCATTTGGAATCTGTGCTGCGTTCAGTTGGTCAACCCAGCGATTTCTTATTTATCGATTTTTTATTTGTGAGCAGATTGTTCGGAAATTTGCCCAGTATGTGTAGTTTTTAAAAGAAACACATGCCTCCTCGTGTAACTTTTTTCAATTTTGGCCTTAGTTTTTGAGAAAATTGGAAATATCATTTTTTATATATTATTTGGACATTTCAAAAGAATAAAAGTCAATGAGTTTTCATGCTAGAAAAACCAAAGACAGTTTTGAAATCCTTGTAATATTTCTAAAAAACTAATGTTGCAATTTTTAAAATTTTTCCATTTTCTAACTTGTTTTTTTTTTCGAAAATGCAACATTAGTTTTTTAAAAATGTTACAAGGATTCTAAAACTGTTTTTGGTTCTTTCAAGCATAAAAATCATTGACTTTTATTCATTTGAAATGTCGACGAAAAAAAATATTGCCCATTTTCTCAAAAACTAAGGCCAAAATCGATAAAGCCACACGAACAAATACGTGTTTCTTTTTAAGAATTACATACATTGGGCCAATTTCAGAACAATCGATTACAAATAAAAAATCAGTGGGTTAACCCCCTTCAGCTGAGATGCTGATCACGCTCTTGATCGCAGTTAATCGACTGACGGTCTGCAAACGGTCAGCCGATATAAAATTTCAGCTCACAGACTTCGAATGAAAACGTCCAAAGCTGCAAGCTGCGGGCCGCAAACGTCGAGTCTGAGATCGGCTTGCCATTTTCGTCCCGAGCAAAAGGCGCAGCTTTATTGCCATTCCCAACACAAAGCTTTGGTTAATTTGTTAAGTTCTTTGGCGAGGCTTCTTCTGCGATTCCAATAACGAAGTAGACTTGGTGTGGTTGTGAGCTTGATTGACCTTTGCGAAGCCCCTCGTTTGATATGTCTCAGTCTGCTGAGTGTAATTGACTCAAAGCGAGGGAGTTACTTGAGGCTTTTCTTCTGAGATTTCTTTCAGTTCAAGTACACAGCTGTAAATAACGGAACAGCGCAGTTCAGTATCCGTTCAAAAATTTTTTTGGACTTTTCACTCTAAAAATTAGTCATTTTTCTTCTAATTTTTCCTGAATGGAAGGTACTAGTTATCATTCTTTAGTCATAAACAATAACAAGTGGCCATAAAATGTAATGAAAAAGCAAATGATTATTTCAGAAATTAATTTATAACATTAGATATATAACTCAGAAAATTCAACTTTTCACTCAAAATCATCACAACCATTTAATGTGTGACTAAAGTAGGTGCTAGGTACAATGCAGTTATTTTAAAATTGCGAAAAAAACTTGAAAACAATAAATTTTAGAAACTCTATTGCTACATTACCTTAAAAACGAATTTCATGAAACCCTGGCAATGAATGTAAGTTATCGAGTTAGATTACTGAAAGTTTTAGCCTCACGCCAGCGGGATCTTCGGGCGAGATGATATGGTCAATAGAGTGGCCTCATGACCTCGTTTTATTTCCGTTTGTGGTGCTGCACGCGTTGTAAAATATGGTAGCGATATTCCTAAGTTAAAGTAACAATTTGTTAGCGAAAATGATAGCGATATTTCTTAGTTAAAGGGACAATTTATAAGCGAAAATGATAGTGATGTTCTTAAGTTAAATTGACAATTTATTAGTGAAAACTGTTTTAAATGAACGTAGGAAACGAAACTAAAATAGCTTATCCTACTGTCTCCCCGCGTACTAAGTAGTCTAGTCGGGTATCTGTGCTACGAAGCTCATTTTTTATTTTCAAAGTGTGTCGGAAGGACAGGAGTCGCTTCTGTGAGAATACTATTTTTTTAAAGATTTTGAATTTTTTGACATTGCAAAAGAATAGAAGTCAGTGAGTTTTCATGCTAGAAAAAACTAAGGACAGTTTTGGAATCCTTGTAATATTTCTACAAACTAATGTTGAAATTTTAGAATTAAAAAAAATTCCCATGAAAAAAGTTATGCAGTGTAAGCTCTCTGTCGGAAAAGCAGAAGGCCTTCTTTGTGGTGTACGTGTAAGAAGCCGGTCGAGTTAGCTTTGAATTGGAGACTCGATATGCAGTTATCAAAAGTATCAGAAGTACGGAAATAGGTTATGATTTTGTGATTAAATCTTGAAGAAATGAAGTAAGGCGTTCTATTAGTTTGGAATATCGTTTTTTACAAATTTTGCTAGTCTGAAACAAGTTTAAGAAAATTATAACAATCCATGAAATCCATCTTACGCTTTGCAGATGCTCACCATGCGCATGTTGTCGCCCGTGCTATTGAATTCATTCACTAAACGCATAAATCCAGCTGCCATATAATACAATAAAATACTTATAAAATCCAATAAAATACTTATAAATCTAATGAAATACTCATAAAATCCGTAAAATACTAATAGAGTACAGTAAAATACTTATACAATGAAATGTATGCAGAAAACAATATCTCCACAGAATAAATTACCCAAAGGCCAGATTCACAAACAATTTATGGTGTCGTAGCTGCACACTTGGCAGTAAAAGTTCACCAGCCGACTAGGTGACCATACGGGCGGTTTTTTGTGCCAAAATTTTCAAGCTTGGTTTTAAAGAAAAATACTTTAGCACACGACATCTGGCAATCATGCAGGCTGCTGTGTGCTCAAATTTCATTTCTAGAAGCTCAAAATTGCGGATTATGGCAAGAGAAAAGGAGTTTGTAGGGTAGCCAAGTCGACAGATGAACTTTTAATGACAGCCGCACATCGATAATATCATAAAATGGTGGAAAAATTCGCGCTAGGGCTCCGACGGTTGCTTGAAAAACTGTTTCCAGAATTTGTTGAAGCTTTTTTCATTTTGCACTGTTTTTTTCAAGCATTTCAATCAATGTTTGAGATCGAGTGTAATTTTCTCCATTACCATAAACTGATGTAATAAAAAACGCTAACATTGACATCATTATTAGCGAATTTTGCTGGAACAAGTAATGCTTCATGGATTTCAAAAAGTGAGTAAAGCACAAAATTTTGCGTGCCTTATCATTTGAAGCACTAGAGCCCCAAATCATGAGGCAGAATGCAATTTCAAATCTCCGAAGGCGAACTCCTGAAAACTCAGCGTAACTTTTTCATTTCTCCCAGAAGTTTGATTTGTAAAGCGCCCTACTAAGGAGAGCTCTTTTAAATATCCGACGAAAATTTTCTCAGGGACAATTAGAACCGATAAAACTCATTCGCCGGCCTCATTTTTGCAAATTCTATCAAAAGCAAGCATTTTTGAGTAACTTCGAGAGGCCCAAAGACAGTCGTGCTCGGGAGCCGGTCGGAGCGCTGGGTTCTCTGTCTCTTTGATCGCTGAAACGAACCGCAAAATGCCTTCCATATTTGTCTGCATGCTGAAAAAACTGAATGTTAAACAGTAAAATTTATTCTCAGTGTTCATTATCGGAAAACCAGTGAGCTCTCTCTTCACTAGCAATAAAATT
Organism: Morinoia aosen; assembly: GCA_030386875.1. NCBI lineage: Eukaryota > Metazoa > Arthropoda > Malacostraca > Amphipoda > Talitridae > Morinoia > Morinoia aosen. The sequence continues at coordinate 22,231,249 of CM059567.1, read as the reverse complement.
ACTCTACACCCAATAATAAGAGCGGGTCAATATCTTTTTAATGACTTAACGCTCTCTAGCAGTTTCAAGTTAGGAATGAAGTTGAGTCTTCATTATTCCTCAGTTATTATACCATTTGAATGAGTCGGGATTTTCTTCCGCTCTCTTTTGCCTTATGGCCTTAAAGTTCATTTAATCCGCGTCAATCATGAAGTATATGCTGACTTTTATTGAAGATACATCGGCCAATACTAGGTAATTCGGGTTATTTTCTGCCCGCTCCAAAGCTTAAGTGTCTTTCATTCATCTGCTGTTACTTTTCTGACAGACTCGCTCGGCAGAGCGTTACGTAATCATTTAGAAGTTAAGAAAGGTAGCGCTGATAGCTGCCACCACGAGGCGTATAGATAGCCTCGACTAAAATTAAAGGTTTGGTTACGTTAACTCAGACTGTCAATTTGGTAGCGATGGCCTATGGCCGGCACGTGTTTCTTATGCCCTTTTACGAGAGAGATGAGAGAGAGGATATATACGAGGCCCAAGTTTTCGTATTTATTGGATGGCAAGCAAGGATGACACGAGACAGCGTGGTAGAATACTCTTCACAATTTATAAATAAACAGGACCAATAATTCACGATTTCCTTCGATCGATTCCTCACGACAACAGACTGTGTACAAACAGCCAACACACGAGCCAACGAAACACGAGCCCGAGGGGTGTTCTGCAATCACCCGACTTCGAGCCCTCAACGCTAATGTGGATATTTGAGCCAGCCGAATTTATAAGTTATAGAGCGGAAATGGGGGAACCTCACTATAGCTATCAGAGCCCGATCGCCGTTTAGTTTTAACTTTACTTTAACTATTCTCTGATCCCTTGAGTGCAGAACTCCTGACCTTTCTCTAGCTCACCGGCGACTAACTTTTCTAAGTACAATAAAAACCTTGGCTCGTCTCACACTCAACCTTGACCACCGGTTACGTCCGTTCTCAACGCTGGCCCGCCGACTAGAGTCCTCTACCCGACCGTTCTCAACTACGGCTACCCGCGAAGTGTTCTCTGCTCGTCCGACATAACTCTCGCTTGGACAGCGCTCCCCCCTGCCCGAAGGGGGGGGGGGGTTGTCGCCACACGAGCTGGGTAACAAGGGGTGGCTAGGGTTCTGAGCCGCTCCTCCCCTACACAACCGGGGGTACGGCTGGGGGGGAGAGGGGTCGGGTCTCATGGCCCCAGCCCTCCCTTTAGCCATGGCTAATTCAACGACTGATCCCACGCTCGGCTCCCCAGCTACACGATCGGGACAGGCACATTGTTTTTATATTAAGGTCTGGATATTTTACTATCCCTGACCGATTCCCCCGACCGACGCTAATCAGCATCAGCGCTTCTCAGCGCTGTGTAACCGCGGCAGCCCAAGCGCATCAACTTTATCGAATTTAATATGACCAGTGTTCCGTATGAGAACGTCCAGATCGTGCATTTCCCAAACCCAAGCATGACCGCGGGCATTAATTTTTATGACCCGTGTATTAAGAGATCTCGTCTTAACATCAATTATATATTTTCGCTCGGCAACGCCAACGACAAAGATGGGATGAATCTGACTTCATACCCTGACTTTATACACCCTTCCCCCACTTGCGCAAAAAGAAATTATGTAATAATTTCTTTTTTCTATGTCTTGGCCTCAGTGCATTTTTTTTTTTTTTTTTTTTTTTTTTACCCGACTGGCGAACACTGATACAACCTGACATCAAATTACAATGCAACACAATACAACATGACATCAATTACATATCACAAAAAAAAACTAGGACGGCGACCACAACTCGCTCGCCTATGCTTCGGCCATTTTCACATAATATTGGCCCCCTTCGGGACTGGAGAAGCGAGCTCTTCCGTCGTTTCGGGGCACAACTAAATGTTGCAGCAAGTTGCTGAGGGTCGCCTCGGTCAGGCGTTTGTCCGGCTTCGGGACGAAGTGGACAATGAGCGCTCGACCCTCCAGGGTCGCGGCCGCCCGCCCCCAGTCCGTCTCGGCCGAGACGGTCGCCAGACTCCCGTTTGGTAGCCACAGCGACGTCTCGTAGTTGCGCGCTGCGACGTATGTCCCGAGCTGGCGCACCACTTCGCTCGGCCTCCGTCTCCGCCCTCGATGCATGTACGTCGCCGTTTCCTACGGCACACGGTCGGGCATTAATTTTGTTACATGGGTTAGACATCAATATAGAGCCTATTTTCAAAAATTTCTTTTCTTCGCCTCATAATGAGCGCGTATATTACGTGATGAATGATATATGATTTTGGGATTCACGAACATAACAAGTCCTAGCAGACTTGAATGACTAAGTCCCCCCACTCCTGCACACTATACAGCACATACTCCTGCACACGATACAGCACACGAAACCGCACACACTCTGACAACACACACACCTTCTTTCATTCTTCGTGGTGCAGGTCCTTATGATTAAATGATGGATGAATTTTCCTAATTCCTATTCTTTCCGTGTCAGCTGACTGTTTTTTTTTCGTTACTGAATGGCATTTGCTAATCTCTCGTGAGAGCAAGCATAAATTTCGTATGGGTGCAATACGTAGGCGTCCCTCGTTTGCACGTATATTTTATGTACCAGTCGCACACGACTTATCTTTTTACTCTTCAAAATCTCATGGTATCGGTAACCGCTGCGATGCCTCAAGCATTGCGCACATGCCTCTGGATGGCCCATCAATCCCTCTCAGTCATGCTTCACGCCGTATCACTCCAACGCTCATTAGCAGACCAGGCATTCATAACGCTCTCCACAGTTCACGCACGTGTTTCCTCCGCGCAGGAGTGTTCCCGATCTTACCATTGCCGAATGCCTCTCCGTCTCTCTTACGTCGACCGCAGTTCCGGTCCGTCTCCGTTGGAGGCCGCTGTGGTGCTCTTTCGGCACCGCGTACATGCCAACACCTCGCTCGCCGTCGCCTTCCTGAAAATCTTCAAAATAACCTTAGTACATTTATCATTAAATATTCCAGCTCTAGCGTCGGTTCGGTGCTGTTCACGCTCCGGTTTCCCAGCACAGGAGCTATCCTTTCTTTTTCTATATTCTTTTGCTCATCTCTATTTATTTTGTTCTCCCATCTATCTCGTAATTAGCATCGCACACGAATCGCTGTGCGCTTCTCTCTGTTCAGACTGCCTTCTCTAATCTCCGGCGTGTCGCCGCTCATATTACATGAGTTCCAGCGTGGAACGCATCCCAAATTTTATGGTCCATCTGTGGCTGTATTGTCTCGTGGCTTACGCCTCGAGTCTCTGCCTCGCAAGTGCTCGTCCAGCCTGCCTTCCCACACAAAGCTACGTTATTATTAAAGAGCAGTATTTGCTAACTTATACTATGTCCGTAATGGGACTTGATTAAATATAGTGTCTCGGTATAAGTTCTGCACAGCTCTCAGGGGTTCTGCTATTCGAGCCGTTATTATCGGTCTCTAATCAGTTCCGGCTCAGGTTTCCTTCTTCGAAATGGAGCAAGACTCATCCCCAGATAATTTCAACTCGCCGTCTCTCTTCTGAGCGACTGCATTGTGCCTATTGGTCTTTGTCTTAAACATCATTTGAAGCAATAAAATTTTTTTAAATTTTTCCTCCCCCCCGACGATACAGGAAAATTCCTTTACCAGGAATATTTCACCCTAAACAAAACAATTACGAGAAGGGTATATCTATTTCCCATCCAAGTTGCTGACTCTTCAAACCTACACCTGAAAGGCAATGGTTTATTAGTGCTTATAACTAGTCATTTCTCAGGCTACTCAAAAAAATTTCGTCCTCTCAGTTGTAACCTACTAGTTATGAGAGGACTAAAGAGCCGTGCCCACTACTGGCCGTATTATGTGAAAGAACCTCTGCTGCGGCTGTGCTATACTTATATTTTAATACTGTCTAATTATATCTCTGCCTAGACGGCTAGTTTCCTTCGAAATCCCTCTTCATTCCTTATACATCTCAAACAATTGACCAGCAATCAAATTCCTATTTCGATGTGAAGTCATTATATCTAAGTTTTATTCTCGTCATTCTGATTTGCGCAGCCAGCACGATATAATTTGCCCAGTACGCTCTTATAATTATTCGTCTGCCGAATCTCTACTCGCATCCCCCAGGCTCGGACTGAGTTCCTTTATGCCTCTTTCGATTTTTATGACTCTCATCCTGTGCCTGTTCTGAGCACAGTCGCTCGTGCTGGCTGATCGCATTCCCACGGCATTTCCTACGTAGCAGTTAACTACTCCGAAAATTTTCTGCCAACCTAGTTGTTGCTAAGCTATTCTGTAAAGGAATTAGATTAGTGCTTATCTACTACTTATTCGCTAGGTTATTCTGAAAAGGAACATGAAATTAGTAGGCTTATCTACTATTTACTTGCTAGTTTATTCTGTAAGGAAGATCAGATTAGCAGGCTTATCTACTCTCTACTTGTTACATAGTAGTTTTGCTCATGTAATCTTCTCCTCTACTCCTCTACTCTTCTACTGGACCTGCAGATCGAAGGGCGTAAGGACGCCTCGCTGCCAAGGTGGGTAGGGGTGCGGGAACTTCAGGCCTTGTTACATAGATGTCGTCATCGCTGCTTTCCGAATCGCTATCTTCGTGCAGTTCCTTGGTGACGTGCTCGACGCTCCTCCCCTTGCCGCTGGGACGCTCGTCTCGTATTACGAGAGCCTCCTCTGGTTTAAATGACGCGGGTTTCAGTCGATTCCTGTGTACCGTTATCTCCTGCCGGCGGCCGTGGACTTGTCGTATTACGACGTTCATCGGTGTTGGAAGGGCCTGAATTCTGTACGGGCCTAACCAATCAGGTCGGAATTTCCCCATCGCCTTGTTCCTTCCTGCTGTATTCCGTAGGAATACGCAATCGCCGACTCTAAGTTCCTTATCTCTCACGCGCTGATATCTCACATTTTTGTCATGTGCATGTCGGCTTGCTGACCTCGCGTTTTCGAACGCAATTTGCAATCTGGCAAAGGCGGCGTGAGGAAAATCCTCCTCCAAAGCATACTTTTCTTCGTCCTTAGACATTTTGCAGCGTAAACTCAGCGATGATCACTCCATTTTTTTTTCTACAATATATTATTGGCCGTTGCAACTCAACACGCACTACACTGAACCTCTAATTTTTACGATAAATACTGGTTACCCAGCCTAACGACAAAAAAAAAAAATTTTTCGGGTGTATCCAAGAGAGGAAATATGAGGGCCCCACTGGAAAATTACCGAAATGCGGACTCTCATGCGTAGTGCATCAAAATCAGACGTCCGGAGGGAATCTCCTTCCCAAATACCGTTAATTAAAACGAGTCCTATACCAGCACAACTTTGCGTAAATATTTACGTTAATCGTTCCCTCAATTTGCAATATTACTCGTACATATTCCTTTAACTGTCTCTAGTTCAGCCCCAGACACACAAAAATATTATATATTTTCTTTGAACGCCAGTAAAAAAAAATTTTTTAACTTGGAGCGTTGCTCTCCTCCCCAAATTTTATGGCTGATTCCGGATCTAATCTCACGAACAAATGGCGTTTCCTTCCCGTGCCAAAGCTTAATTACTTTCAGCTGGCCTCACTATGACACAACGATATCTATTTGCCATCTAGATTTGCAGCACAATCCCTAAATTTGCAATCCTGCTCACAACACAATATTTACCCAATATGTACCTAATTTACACAAAGAGCCGAGAATCAAATGTTTCTTCCGAAGAACATAAAAAGAGGTACTATTCCTAAAGAATCTTCGATGCCTCTACTTCAAATGTGCAGCGATCCTTACCAAATTGAAATTCACTTTCTTTTGGCTTTCACGCGCTCAAGGACTGGCTGTAAGGTTTTATGACTTGGCCCGCCTCGAATCTCACAGAACATGACACTTCCTGGCTGCGCCGCGATACGCACACTATCTGTTAGGGCTACGCTTACACGACACACATCGAACAGAAAAACGAGAAATAAGTAAGAATTTGCAGTTGAAGACACGTTCTACTTATCTTCCTAAGGAACATACAACGAATGAAATGGTGCTTACTTACAGTTTTTTGTTGATCTTGGACGCCGTTGCCCGCTTGCCGCTCTGGATGGGTTGTTTCTTCTTTCCTCTTGTGGTCTTTTCTATTGTTTTACCTGTCACCGCCTAGTATCTCTAACAATTTACTCTCTCTCTCTCTCTCTCTCAGATCGGGAAGCTTACACCGCTGGCTCCACTGAATGAGTCGGGATTTTCTTCCGCTCTCTTTTGCCTTATGGCCTTAAAGTTCATTTAATCCGCGTCAATCATGAAGTATATGCTGACTTTTATTGAAGATACATCGGCCAATACTAGGTAATTCGGGTTATATTCTGCCCGCTCCAAAGCTTAAGTGTCTTTCATTCATCTGCTGTTACTTTTCTGACAGACTCGCTCGGCAGAGCGTTACGTAATCATTTAGAAGTTAAGAAAGGTAGCGCTGATAGCTGCCACCACGAGGCGTATAGATAGCCTCGACTAAAATTAAAGGTTTGGTTACGTTAACTCAGACTGTCAATTTGGTAGCGATGGCCTATGGCCGGCACGTGTTTCTTATGCCCTTTTACGAGAGAGATGAGAGAGAGGATATATACGAGGCCCAAGTTTTCGTATTTATTGGATGGCAAGCAAGGATGACACGAGACAGCGTGGTAGAATACTCTTCACAATTTATAAATAAACAGGACCAATAATTCACGATTTCCTTCGATCGATTCCTCACGACAACAGACTGTGTACAAACAGCCAACACACGAGCCAACGAAACACGAGCCCGAGGGGTGTTCTGCAATCACCCGACTTCAAGCCCTCAACGCTAATGTGGATATTTGAGCCAGCCGAATTTATAAGTTATAGAGCGGAAATGGGGGAACCTCACTGTAGCTATCAGAGCCCGATCGCCGTTTAGTTTTAACTTTACTTTAACTATTCTCTGATCCCTTGAGTGCAGAACTCCTGACCTTTCTCTAGCTCACCGGCGACTAACTTTTCTAAGTACAATAAAAACCTTGGATCGTCTCACACTCAACCTTGACCACCGGTTACGTCCGTTCTCAACGCTGGCCCGCCGACTAGAGTCCTCTACCCGACCGTTCTCAACTACGGCTACCCGCGAAGTGTTCTCTGCTCGTCCGACATAACTCTCGCTTGGACAGCGCTCCCCCCTGCCCGAAGGGGGGGGGGGGGGTTGTCGCCACACGAGCTGGGTAACAAGGGGTGGCTAGGGTTCTGAGCCGCTCCTCCCCTACACAACCGGGGGTACGGCTGGGGGGGAGAGGGGTCGGGTCTCATGGCCCCAGCCATCCCTTTAGCCATGCCTAATTCAACGACTGATCCCACGCTCGGCTCCCCAGCTACACGATCGGGACAGGCACATTGTTTTTATATTAAGGTCTGGATATTTTACTATCCCTGACCGATTCCCCCGACCGACGCTAATCAGCACCAGCGCTTCTCAGCGCTGTGTAACCGCGGCAGCCCAAGCGCCTCAACTTTATCGAATTTAATATGACCAGTGTTCCGTATGAGAACGTCCAGATCGTGCATTTCCCAAACCCAAGCATGACCGCGGGCATTAATTTTTATGACCCGTGTATTAAGAGATCTCGTCTTAACATCAATTATATATTTTCGCTCGGCAACGCCAACGACACAGATGGGATGAATCTGACTTCATACCCTGACTTTATACACATTATACCTCAGTCAAAAGTCAAAGGGGGCTAGGTAATAAAATATTTCCTCTACATAGCTAGAAAATGTTATCTGATCAAAATTTTTGTTTATTCCGAGTAAGATACCAGTGATGATGCCAGTCTCTAACATTTGTTCTCCTTACATCCACATTACAGATTAGCGAAGTTCTGATAGCGCGACCTATCGTGAACAGTTCCTCTCGACATTTGAGCTGCTTGCTGCACTTTTCAGTTCGCATTAACCTTTGCAACGCGTAGGAGGCCACGAGAGCGTGATTAACTACTTTTGGCCAGCATTTGGAAGTATTAACCTTGAATGTGAACTACTTGAACAACGGGCTTAAAAATATTGGAGATACGTTCCCCAAAGTTGAAGTTAATCTCTTTTTATTTATCGTAGTCATTCACATCATAAGATGCGTGGATAAAATAAGACTCAGTTGTCGTTAGATATCCCAGATTAGTGCATATTTGTATGAGAAAGTAAAGCATAATTATTCTCTGTGTTCCTTGCAACTTGAAAGCTTATTTTATCTCTGAAAATTTTTTTCATGATATCGCTCGCTAACCTACCGAAAGTTGATTAGTGAATTGAGAGGTTGACAGGTGAAGTATGAAGTGCTTTAGTGCTGTGAGAAGTAGAGTTGTAGTGTGAAAGTACGTGATGTAGAAAACAGACGTAATATCTAAAATAATTATGTTAATATTATCATCTTGTTGCCGTTGTTGTAGTTATCCTAGCCTCAAAATGCAGAACATTTCATGGAAACACCATAAAATTTAATAAAATTAAAATGATGAGTTTTTATTATACAGGTATTAAGTTCGTTAGTTTGAGGAACTCCAGTGCCGTGATTGCATGGTTATGTTTTACTTAAAGAAAGGAGCAGGATTTTCAAACGATTTACGTCGTCAATAAATATCGTAAGTTCTTATAACTCTTTCAAAGACACACACCTTTTGATTAGAATATTACCAAACGTGTGCTTGATAGATACGATTTGCAAGGAGAACCAAGTCAACCTTATTCTTCATGGTTGTCGAGTCCTACCGCGCATGATACAGTCGAGTGGACTCTACCATGCAGGTGTTCCGCTCTGAAGAAGCAATGTGTTTGAAAATATCTGCCCAGGTCATTAAGAAATCAATGAACATTGGCCCACCAGACTGAGGCACACAATCTCCCCACAATCAGGCAATGAGTGCATTAAGGTTCGATATCGCGGGCGTAATGAAACCGCTTCATTCATGAGCTTCTATAATTGAGGCTAATTTTTCCCATCGATTTTACACACCAGGATTGGGTGATGCCGTTGTGTGTGTAGGAATTTTTAAATGATGATGCGTGATGAAAGAGAAATTGAATAAAATGAGATATGGTGTAAGCTTTGTTTATTTATTATCATCTTATTTAGATTATACTCCTCTTCCATATTTTCGGAGTGTAATTGCTACTTAATTTTGTAGTTTAATATTACAGACATTCGATTAGGTGCAACAGGAAAGGACTTCCCAAAAGTGAAAGTGTAAAATTTATTCATGCCGAGAGGCTTTAGGTTTCTACTGGATTTATTTTTACACTTTCTAAAGTTAAAATAGGGAGGAAGGAGCGAGGTCGAGTTATGAAAGCTTACGTTTTGATGGGTGATGTTGGGTCAGTTTGTGTTCATTTAGGTTAAAATGATATTTCAGTTGAAAGATAAACGTAACGGTTAAAGTTTAGTTTGAAATTCAGGCCAATGTTGTTAGAATATTGGTTAATCTCTATCTACATAGTTTTAGTTTAAGACCCTCAAAAGCGAAAAAGTGTGGCAAAATGTGGCAGATCCAAAAGCCAACATTAGTTATGTGAATACAACATGTCGTTAGAAGGATATCACTCTATAGCCCCTAAAGCTACTTTCGTAGGAGTCCTGCCGTTTCTGGTTAAATTTGCCACATTTTTTGCTGTCGAAGGCCTTACGATTATACCTACTGTTGGAAGTAGTATGTTACTATGATTATGGTGTGGGAAGGTTTCGGTTAAACAAGATTAGGTATGAGTCTGTAGCGTCAACAGTGAATAATTTGGTAGCGTTTTTGAAAAAATCATGATAATTGACTTCACAACTTTGAATGGATGCCCTTATTCTAAATCTCATCATCTTCTTGACGTTGTTGCAGTTTTGCAGTCAGAAATGCTGGTTATTTCAGGAAAAACCTTGCAACATTCAACATTTAAAATAAAGAGTTCTAATTATACTGTTCACTTGTTCGTTAATTTGATGAACTGCCGACAAACTCGTTTTAGTTCAGCAGACCGTGGAGGCTCTGAATCTATTTTACGAATAGTCGTGGCACAATAAGTATTGTATAGTAGTTCATTGATATGTTACTGCGATACTCCTTGTACAATACTATTGTGTTTGAAGGCCACAGGGATTTAAAACAATTATGAGTTAAGTTGCGTGGCTTCAAGGTGATGGAAGAAGAGAATCAGTATAGATACCTGATTTAACCAGTCACTGGCTTTGCATTTTGGAAGTAGTAGTAGTAGTAGTAGTAACATAGGTTTGCTACGCGATTGTTCAAAAAGTGAGAGCTAAATAAATTACTGATAACAGACTCACCGTGCAATGCTGAGCACGAAACTTTCAATAACGCTAGGAAATGACTCGAGTTCCAACTGTAGTCACACTCTCAGTTCATTGCGTGTGTGTGTGTGTGTGTGTGTGTGCGTGTGCGGAGTAGATCATAGCATTTCCCGTGTGACAAACCTTGTGAACATGTCAAGGTTCTGCAGAAAACTTTTTGCGAGGGTCAACTAAAAATATTAGAAGTGAAATTAAAAGGAAATATATTATTATTTTTTGTCTTAAAAGGGAGCTGGTCGCAAACTAGGCTAGCGAGGCAAGCTGTGTCACGTTTCAGTTCATCCCGTGAGACAGATTTCACGCAGAGTGAAATTATTGTTTTTTTTCGTTTTGTTGAAAACAATGCAATGCTTGTAATAAACGACTTTCGCCACCAGTTTACGAATTATTTTAAAGTTTGTATACCTGCAATATGGATTCATATAAGTTTTTCACATACTTCACTCTCTTCCTTGTGTCAAACACGCTTTGGAAGGCTCAGCAGTGAAATCATTTTTGTTCTTGGCTAAACGTTGGTCGCACTTGAAGCCAACTCATGATTCATTCTACCGTAGTGTCTATCGAACCAACAATTATCGTTTCCACTTCCAAGCTTGGTTTGATATTTTGAAAGACTATAAGTGAAAACAACACAAACGTAATAAAAAAAGTCAAAAATTTTCTTGAGGTTCATTGATTTCTAGGGTGCTTTTATTATAAAGACCGCCAGTATTTCATGAGGTTAATGCACAAGAATAGGCTCGCTTAAGCTTCACATGACGCTTCCATTTGCTGAAAGGCGTTTTTACTGCGCCTCTAATCACTGTGTTGAAAATTGCGTAAAAACAACGAGGGATTTACTGTACCCTCGAAGGAGCGATTAGTTTCGGCGATTTTTCTCCCTTGAGATGAACGGAGCAATTTAGATTGTTTTCCTTGAGTCATTTTTTTTAGGAATCTGCTTTCGCACGACCCTCTTAACAGATGACTTCGAGGGCTGCCTCCGAGCAGGGAGAGATGCGACTTTCCAAGCTCTAATCGAAAAATTTTGCCACCGTCTTTCTTTCCACAGAATCGATCAGAATCTTTCATAGAAAGAAGAGGTAGTAGGCCGGCAGCCCTGAACGTTTATGTAAGGGAAGACTGCCTCAAGGTGTGACCATTCTATTTGATATATTGACCTGTCAAAAAACCTGTCACACCTTTACTTTTTAGCTTTAATATTAATAATGCGTTGAGGTTCACTTAGTAAAATTCTGCATCAAAACTACGTGCGAGTCGGCCATTGCCACAAGAGATGCATCCAATAACGTACAGTTGTACGGTGAGATTCATTTACTGGCGGCAAAATGTAAATTTCTGATTTCGTGATTGATTGGGGAAATCAAAATCCAATCTCTTTTCCTATGACGTAGCGCGTGTTACATTTCCGCCAAAATTATGACATCTTATGCATCATTTCTGTATTATTGCTTTTGAGTAAATCTAGGTTTAATTCCTCCATCTGAAATTCGAGTTCCTTAAACTGAAAATCATAATCCTCAAAGTGAAAAGTAATTATATCTTATTGAAGATAAAATTCCTCTAAATGCATTCCAATTACCTCAAACAATAAATCTATTTCTCGTAGTTGAAAATCTAGCTCCTCGAAGTGAAAATCAAGTTCAACAAATCGAATATTACGTCTTTCAAGAAATTCCATTCGTGAAATCTAAAACACTCTACATAATATATTTATATAAATATATATATATATAAATGATAATTCTCAACATGTGTAGTGCATGTCACGATACAATGCTGGTCTAGCACGTAACGTAGGAGGAGTCTCAACCCCCACAAGTAAATATAATGTACACCCTTGTGCTCGCGTGAATACTACATAAAAGCATGGACAATGAAAGATTCAAGGTTAAAATTGGTTTATTTTTACGATCACGTGGATTAAAATACGAGCACACAAAATATTTCAATGCAATGATTAAAGCACAGGGAGATGTTAAAGCAACATGAGCATAAAATGAGCGGGTTCACATGAGCAGCATAATGAGACACACAAAAACGAGAAGTTTGCTCTCCTTATCACAATGAACGCTTGCCCAACAACTTCAGGATTACGACAAAAATAACTTTCTGCACTGTGCAAAAATCAGGAAACATAGTCGATGAATGGGCTAGCATGAACATGAAACATTCGGAAATAATGCAATATAAAAATCAAAGAACTTTGCTTTCCACAAGGTGTTCAAAAATTAGTAAACACTTCGCATCACGTACCATCTGAACTCTTGCTTTGTGACCGAAACACATCCTCCTGCTAAGTGCACAACATCATAGCAAACACAATTTAATCCCATAATTAGCACGCCCAACAATAACTCGACACCTAATACAGAAAAGGGGCCATTTACGAAATTTAGCCGTTGAATTTGAACACACTGCTTTCGCCTATTACTTGACTGGCAATTCACCGCATGGATAATTTTCAGAGTCCTATAAACCAATTATTTCGTGCTACACTTTCTTGCAGCATGCAGATTTCGATGACCTAATGCATTTCCAATACTGCCTAAAGAATACACGTGGAGTTGATCTGCCCATTTTTCTTTTGTGGTCTTCTCAAGCGCCTGCTTCTCCCGGGCTGTTGCTGCAGCACGCCCGATATGACGTAATGCTGACCATCTTCACCGGTCTGCTGTCTCAGTGGTATTGCTCCTGTCCAGCGCTCTACATTGAGCACCGTCTGCTGCCTCAGTGTTGGGGCTCCCGTCCAGCGCTCCAAATTCAGCACCTCTAGTTTGAGGGCCAATTAAACTTGAACTGTGAAGATCTCGTTGCTGCGTAGCATCGTCGCCAACTTCGTCACTGAGCAGTTATTGCTTACATGTGGGAGTTATTACGATCTTGGTGTTGAAGTCGAAACATTTCTTGAATATCCCTCCGTAGAATCGTTGTTGAGCGGTCGTTAACGAACATCGCCGAGACGCTAATATGCTTCAAGGAGATTATTTGTTCTTGAAACTTCGACGTTAACTTTACTCCGATGTAAATTTGCTGTTTGCGTGAAATGCATGTCGGCGGCGGGCCGACATGCCACGTTCGCCTGCCCTCAGATCACGTGTACTTCTCTCGCGACCTCGAAACAAAAAGACCTCTCGACTTCTCCTCTCCGCTGCTTATATCATCCTCACAGTTTTTTTTTCAGAATTTTCTCGAATCTTCCCAGAACATTCGAGCTTCTTCCAAGCAAAGATTACGTGTTTCCCTTATGATTGGTGGAAATCTTGCCTGCTTCGGGTTGCCGAAATGTAACTGGTGCGTTCTCTGCCACACCTCCTTGCCTACTCTACTCCTTGATGCTCATTGGTGGCGTTCGACGCGGTTGACTCTATGAGCCAGCCCCTACCTCTTCGAAGCTAACCCTCGCTTGTTTGAAGTGGCTCGTACTCATCTCACGCCTACCCGTGTGTTGTGTGTGTGTGAGCTCCCATGTGTTTTGTGTGTGTGTCTTGTGTTGTGTCTGAGATTTGTGTTTGTGTGCATGACTGTGTGCTTGTGGACGCCTGGACCTTAGCCCTCTCGTCGAAACGCTGACACTTGAGCTCGACAGATTTATAGACCTACTCTTGTCCCCTCGAAATATGAGACTTAGAACAGAGGAAAATGGCCCTTACGCATTATCGGTATTTTCACGCTCAAGCTACAGCCAACGGTTTTTCACATTCCTCAATGTCACGGGATTTAGCCCAAAATAAAATGTGATATGAAAATATCACCTAATGTTTTACGTGATTTTTCCAAATATGTATACCTAATATAACTATATCACAACATGCATTTTTACTTATTTTTTATTTAAGTGCATGTTGGATACAATTCACAATTGTATCTAATAGAAACAGTACTTCAGAAAACATGTAATTATTAAATTATGAATTTTAAGAACAAAACATCACAGCAAGTACTTCAAAATGGAGTACAGCAAGATTCGCGAAAATTGAATGAAATTTTTTAGCAGCCATATGCGTCAGAAATTTTGTTTTTCTCAAATTAGATTTTGAAGAACACTACATCACCGTTGCACTCTCTAAAATGGAGTACAGCAAAATCAGCGAAAATGAAAGAATTTTTTTTCAGTCTTTGCCACTGAGGAGATTGCTTTAAGAGTACACACTAAGGCAGCGTATGAATGGTGGAGGAAGAGCAGACGTAGTATATCAAAAAGGGAGGATTTAAAAAATATAATTGCCTGATAGTTTCTCTTCATTTATCATAACCTCTTCTAAAAATGATTGTGTAAGAACTTTATTGACATTTTTATGTACCAGCTCCACGATGACTGACGATGTCAAGAAGGAAATGGTATCGGCTGTCGAAGTGAATCCTTCTTTTATATTGATGCAGCTAAAAGTGTATGAGTCAAATACCTTTGAAATGTATATGCACGTGACCATGCACTTGAAAATTGCCCGGTTAGAACGTCATTTATGTTCAAAAGCGTGAGGACTGTTATCAAAACATGAATACATCAGAAAATATGGTGAAGGTTGGTGGCTTCGGAGATCAACACACATGGTAAAAATATTCGATGGCAAAATCCTATGACTGCAAGGTTAAATATGACATGTATTTTGATCCTCTATTTCCATCACCATGAAGTCTTGTAACTCATAAGATGAAATAATAATTTTGACTCCTAGTGGTTTCCAACACAACAGGATTGTACACAATAGTATCGCTACACAATGTAAACATGATACATTTCAATACGTTTTGTATTACGAGTCTTTGGATTCTTAAAATAGATTCGAAGGCGCGACAGTCTGCTGAGCTGACACGTGTTTGTCTGGAGTTCATCAAACTTGCAAGCTTGTGCATCAAAGAACTCTTTATTTTATTGGATCTGGCTTTTTTCATGAACAAACCTACATTTTCAGGCATCAAATACATTCAAGATAGCAGTATTAAAAATCATTGCATTCATTCCATAACTACTGGGTCAATATTCATGATTTAAAAACTCTCTCAATTTTTGCGCTAACTGTCAATGCCACACAATTGTACTAAATCTCGTTTACCTAACACATTCCGCTCTATAGTGTCCCAGCTGCGACGATACATGCTCAAATTGAAAGCTAACAATGATTAACCTTAATACTAACATTGACTTCAATTTCGACCTCAACTCTAGCCGTAGAGTTTACCTTCTGGATGAAGCATTACTTCTATACAAATAAACACGAACAACAAAACACTTTGAAATTTTTACCAAGTGCTATATTTGGTTTGCGAAGTACTTGTATCACGCTGGAATAATTTCTGAACATTACACAAGTCAAAATAACTTGAGTATTTTGGTCAAAAAAAATACATGTAAAGGAGAAATTGAACTACTTTAAAACTCATTACTTTTCCGCAACGTTCAGGTATGTAGATCTCTGATATACAGTTGCTGAAAACAATTGCTCAACAAGTCAATAAATGCAAACTTAGATAACCGACTCTTTCAATAGTTAGAATGAGTCGCAACTGAACAAAAAATTATGATTTAAAATACGTTATACGTATACAGGTTTGATTTTTGCTCAACACTTTGGCTGCAACTTGCGCCCCAGGTGGCCATGGAGGCAATTTTCATAATGCTGCTGACCGACCAGTAGTCACAAACTCAATTTTCAGAAATACCAAATCAAGACTAAATGAAGACATGATTCAGTCTATGTTTGTAATTTTGAAAATTGTGCACGGCAATTCACTTTAACTTTGAATTGAATAGTGAACTTCAGTTTAACCAATCAAGGTCAAAGTGTTAATGATAAAATGCTCAAACTCCTTGCCTTGGGGGTGATGGAATGGGATATTTTTATTAAATTCTAATTATGCGAGCACCAACACTACTATGATAGGGGAACATGATCATAGTAGTGAATATGATCAAGTAATATGATCAGTAAATGTAAATACGGCAATACCATGACTCAGAACTATTTGATGTTGGTATCTATCAAACAAGAATCTTAGGTGAAGTGAATCAGTGAATAAAATCAGTAAAATTCCGATATATACTATAAAATAATGTTATGATAACGATAGATAATTAAAATTTGAACCGATAAGCCAATATTTTCCCTTCATTAGACTGAAAATTACAGTCATATTGTAAAAACTATCTTTTATTTTGACTAAGACAAATAATGCAACCCTCACTGATAGTATTGATAACGTAAGTACGTTGACATCTAGTGTTCCCTACAACAAAATATCAAGTCGTAAATGTTATCATAGAATATCTTCACTGGACTAGAGAAGGATGCGTCTTGGTACATATAACTGCTGAAAAATAGGAATTATTACTGTATCATGTTCATATCTGTATGGTGCTTATAACTATATTACGTAATAACTATATGGCGTTATAACAGTATAAAGTTAGAACTTAAAGCGTTGGGGACTGAAAATGTATGTGATTCATAAGTGTGGAAGAATGGGCTTTGTAAATAACTGTCTTACTCAATGCTGCAGTGTATTTTTGTATAACGCTATGAGCTCTTATTAATCTAGGATTTTTATGACAGTGAAGTATAGTTCCACTTGCTTTAGCAGTCATAAACTCTAGTTGATGAAAGTGTTGCTTGCATTGGCCCTCGTAAGCGCTCGAGATATTCACGTTGTATTGAGTAAAACAGCATTAATAAATATTCAGCATTAGGGAGACGTAGAAAATATTTGTTCTCTTATCATTGAATAGGTTTATTCGTTTTTAAAAAGATATATGAAGGGTCAATTTCTTCTAGGTTTCTTTCAAAATGGGAAGGAAGATGAGTGAAAAAATGTATTCTTCCTCATGGTCTCGGGAGAAGGCGGTTTGAGGCTCACTCGTCCTCCAAATATATCGAAGGAAGCTGAAAAATTTCCTTTCGAATGACTCCTTACAATGTTTTGCAAGAGTACGAAAATAAGCACAGCCACTCGACTACGTGTTAAAAAAATGAACCCAGCTAATTCTACCATTGGTTGTATTTTCTCTAGAAGCTGCCAAAGAAAATAAACTCGATGCTCCTGCGGAAATTGCTAAGCGTTTTCTTTTCTTCCCTAAGCATTTCAGCATAAAATGAGTCTGTCACTCCAGAGGTTTTAGTCCATCGCAAGAGTCAGCTCCTCACAGAAACACAATCGTTCAATTCTCGTCTTCCTGGGCGACTGCGAATTAGGCTCTACCAATGGCGTGCTCCTCTGAGCTTAAATCTTGTATTTGCCGGGGCTGACCTCGCTTTACGTCACGTCATGACAATGGTAAGAGGCTTAACAATGCGACAATGCCGACCGAGAGAAAATTTTTCTCTCTAGATAAGTTCCGAAAAAATGCACCTTCTTTTGTTACTCCGTTCGATTAGAGAGAAAGTTTCGCTCCACTGATGGATGCACTTGAATTTTTAAATTTTTGCCAGCGATGTTGAGCGTGGATTTTCATGGAGGATATGGAACTGTCGGTTGACATTCATAAGACACCTCTTGTACAACATAAACTCCTGTCTGAAACGGCGGTAAATCGCGCGGGTTTGCACCAGGTCTTCGCTAGTGAAACGCTCAAGAAAAGCTGTCAATGTAAGGTTGTCCAAGTATTTTTTTGATAAATGCAAACATCGGTAAGTGCTCTGTATTTTCTTGCTTTTGTGTAGTTGTACTCATTGCACTGCGTTAAAATGCGTCAAATGAAGACACCCTAGTTTCCATGGACGTTTCCAATCTACTAGATATGGAATAAACCATTTATCATTAAATTCGAGTTTCACCATACTCTCAAATTGGGAGAGTTTTATACAAAGTTCAGTGATATCAGGTGTATCGGGCTTCCGCAGGTGAAAGCCAAATTTGTTAATAATGAACTTAAAATTTTTACGCTTTTTAAAGATTTTTATAGTCTTTGATTTTATCCTGCTTCAGAGAATGATTTTAGTTGAGAATAAAAAAGAAAATTTTATAGACTTAGGAGGCAAGTTCAAACAACCAGCGTGCAGTCGACGACATGTAACAACGCGATGGACCAAAATACACCTGGTCTCGAGATGTAACAACGCGATGGACCAAAATATACCTGGTCTCGAGCAATTTTCGTACGAGAAAAGCAATGCCACTTTTGAAGTAGTTCGAAAAATAATTTTTTGAATAACGCAGATGTGTTTTGGTCTTCGATTAGCGTTAAACAATCAAATGCCATAGCTGTATGTAGATGCCATTGCACTCACACGATCTATACAATTGATTTACAGGTTTTTCAAAGCTTTAAGAAAGAGGGTATTTGGAAGTTGGTGGATTTGGAAATGAAGATATTTGGAAACGAGGGGATTTGGAAATGAAAGGATTTGAAAATGAGGGGATTTAGAAATGATTGGGTTTGAAAATGAAGTGATTTAGAAATGAGCTGATTTGGAAATGAAGGGATATGGTTTGGTCTAATATTGAAAGGTGTATGCGTAATATTGTTGACCCTAATCGTTGTGTAGGCGCCGAAGCGTCTCGGCCGCCTACTGGGCCCCGAACATAAACTGCCACCCTGGGCAGGGCTCAAGGGGCGACGTTTTTCGTTTACTGCACGTTTACCATGTCTTAATTTGCTACCATGGATCTCAAAAACTCAACTTAAATTTTGAGAGTATAAGCAAGTGGTTGCAAATTTTATTGGCATGTCTGAAAGAAAAAACACACAAATCATTTAATTGCAAAAATGAAGAAATATACGAATAGTCTGAGAAGGAACACCTACACAATTACACCAGTCATTTGATAAGGAACAATTCCACATACACAAAAATTTAACATTATCGATTGCACAGAGCAATATCTACTTCATTTCAGGATCATCCGAATTATTGACTTAAGATACAAAAATCACATATGAACAGCAACTGTTCTCTCAGCAGAAAATTTATCGACTGAATTATCGAGCAATGTGCCACGCAGCCGTATAACACAGCAACGCAACAGGAAACTGATAGGAGACTCCATTCAGTAACGCTCGGGATGCTAATCACCCACTCATAACGATAACTACACCAATTCAGATACAATCGGCTTAGAATATTTCACCACTATCTTACGAATAAAGTTTCTTCTACCTAGATACATCTCAATGCTCCTGCTAAATACGAACAAATGGGAAGAAGGAAAATACTTCTCAGATACACATAACCTATCGGTAACGAGGACAACGAAGGTAACAAACAAAGCGGGAGCAGCGGGGCACACCGACTACAGCCAGCTTTGACCGCGCTTTAGCTCGCGCTGCGATGTACTTGGCATGGCACCCGGAGCGGGCAATCGGCGGTTACACGTTGGTTGCAGGAAACTTTCGTTTTCTTGATTTCGAAAATTGCAAACGTGCAATAAACGTGCGTTTCGAAACCAAGCATGCAAAATTCCACAACACTTTTGCCTATTTTACGGAACTCGCTGTGTTTCTATTTGGATTTCAGGCTAATTTAAATAGGATAAAATGTTGGACAATAATTGTGCATTTTTCCCTCAACATAGAGCCAAGGCCATTACTGTGTGTAGATGTGTGGGCACGTATTTCCTGCATCCTAATGCGCAGGATATAAGCTACGATCTTCAATGGTATACGAGTTCTGATATGAAGTTACTGAAGCAACTGATTTTTGAATAAGGAAATAGATTTCTCCTCATGGAAAATCGTTCTTGTGGAGAGACTGAGAACGCTTTGAGCAAAAAAGTTTATGTGTTAGCTTCACGCTCACTTAATGAAACACCGGCATGTTTTGGCTCTTGATATATTGGATGTTCATATATCAAGGGGGAGATCTATATTTTATAGCTGGGAGCTGTGACTTGGCAACACTTGCTGCACTGAAATGTACATGTCGACCACATCTTTCGAATTTGTAGCATGAATACCACGGAGATTTTAACCAAAAATTCGTATCAAAACGCAAGCACTTTTCCACGAGCATTGGACATTTCAAACCGTGTTTCTCGACGCTCAACTTTCGATTTGAAACGCTGAATGAACGTTTTGCCTGGCTTACTCGTTGCTCGACGAGTGCAGTATAAAAGGGCACAGATTTACGCGTACGCGCCTTTTGCCGCCTGTTCGGAGCTGAGTGGCTGTCCAGAACAGATGTACACCATGACTGATGTGAGCTCGCTGCTTCGAAGAAAAATTGTTTTTGCTTGTCCACCAATCTCACTCCCATGAAGCAGTCTGAGAGAGCAAGCAGTCGTGCCTGAATTATTTACTGCAGTCACCACCCAAAAATATCATAGGTTATTAACTGAAACTAATGGGTTTCTGATGAACCAAGAAGTAGGCTATTAATATCAACCGGGAGGTCGAATGATGAGTTTATGAAACGAGTACGTTGCTCAACGTTGCGTGCTCAAAGAGTTTTGGATAATATTGCACACTTGTAATCAACAAATTTAGTTTCCTTGCGTGAGTACTCGAATCCATCAAAAGTGCACACCTGTTAATCTCAGAAAATAATTAGTTAAAGTCGCATTTTAAAAAACAAAGAGTCGAGTACGATTGCACAAGTGAAACGCTCTCAACTGCATCTTTTGTAGTCGATTTGAGGTTGGAGTCTAACCAGCTGCGCACTTTTTGCGTCCGTTCAGGTGCTGCCATAAAGAAACTTAGCCTAACAGCAAAACTGGTCATCGCCGACAAAATACTTGCCCAAATTCTCACGGTTTGTTTACACGAATGACGTAGAAACTAGAAGCTATACAATGTCTTATTCAAATTTGCTTGAACATGAGTAGATATACTAATTTGTGGTGAGATAGGTATATTTTCAGACTCTAGGTGGAAGAAAAAAGCTCACTCTGAGAAAAGAAACATAAATAGGTACATTTATCAGAATACATGCGTTTCCCACTCAACTCTTCCATCCTATTTACAACAGCGCCTTCAAAAACCATCAGACAAATCGACAGACTGGAGATCGTCTGACGTGATAACGCGTTCTGCTTAGTTTTTTCTATTCAAAAAGAAAACCGAATAACCGGAACCAATGCGAATCTTGCATTCGCTGGTGATATAGCTATTGTATTGAAGATAGCACTGTATTGCCCTCGTTGCGGGACGACTAGCTGCTATTTTCCTTGTTATTTTCGATTTTATTATTATATATTTAAATAAGTATATAATATGTTATTTATTATTGTAAATTTTATTTATGATTATGAATTATAAATAAAATTATAATGAATTTTACTTCGGTTTTATTATTTAAAATTTTTTCGGTTTTATTATTATAAATTTTAGCCTCAAGAGAGGCTCGCAATCCAATCCCCTCAGTCAACTAGCCTGTTTTTCTTCCTTTTTACCTTCCTTGTTTCACGTCTCTTGAATTTTATTTTCTTCCTTCTCTTTTACAGTCTGTAATAGAGTAAAATGAGCTCAACTTATTCAATTCGAAAATTTGGTACTGTTTGCTACGCAATTCCTTCATTTTTCCACGGTGAAATGTGCGAGAGTCTGAACATAACTTTAATAAATTTCTTTAACTGCCCCATTTACTTTTACCATGTCACTTAATGTGCCCTTGACTACTGCACGTACCAGATATGGCACACCTAATATATATGCCCACATATTTTATTTAATGTTGAATGTTCGCCCTATTTTCTTCTGTAAAATTCACTATCGAGCGGCAATTCCGTCCCCGTTTCGATGGTGACAATCTGCTGCCAGAGCCTGTCGAACAACGAGGGTTTATTTTGTAATAAAGGGGATTTATTTTGTAATAACGGGTATTTATTTTGTAATAAAGGGTATTTATTTTGTAATAACGGGGATTTACTTTGTAATTACGGGGATTTATTTTGTAATAACGGGGATTTATTTTGTAATAACGGGGATATATTTTGTAATAACGGGGATTTATTTTGTAATAACGGGGATTTACTTTGCAATAACGGGGATTTATTTTGTAATATTTTGTAGACCAGTGCGTAGTGAAGCTAAACTTGTGTTTTGAGTTCCCCAATGGAGGTAATTCTACGCCCCCGCTCTGGTTACGCTGTACGCAGACGATCGCGGTCGTCGAACCGCGGTCTCAAAATCCCACCGATACCACTTACTCGATGTAGTATTTTGAATCTCCTTAATTTCATTGTAACGACAATGTAATTCTCTGGATATGCATGTACAATGAAACTCATTAATTTAATTACAAAGACAATACAGTTTAATTGACCTCTGTAATGATATGCACCACTTTGACCGCAATTTCTTAAACTCAAGTTCAATATTCAACTCAAATTTAAGGTCAATTGTAGTGAGCAATTTTGAAAAGAGTGAACATTTACTAGACCATGCCTTCATTTAGCTTTAATTAAGTATTTATGAAAATAAGTTTGTAACTACTTGTTGGTCAGCAGCATTGTGAAAATCTCCTCCGTGGCCACCGGTGGCTCACGTTGGAGCAAAAGTCTTAATTTTACTGTTCTCGCTGTTAATTTGACCTTTGTCTTGTCCCATTTCTGCTTAAAAAGATTGCCAGATATTGAAAATTATTGCTGTATGAATGGAAAAATAAGCTTTAAGCCGAAATACTGTTGGGTTGCTATTGTCTTTTTTTTATTTCGCAGAATCGTAATTCTTCTCAGAACTGTGCTGTAAACAAACTGGCCACAGAATCAAAAGTACGCCGCAGAAGACTCACGTAAAAATGTGACTCGATCGCGAAACTATACCTGTATCTGTGCAGGATGTTGCTTGGAGGTCAGAACCTGACTGATCGACATTAAGTTGTATTCGTTTGCATTGTTCTTTTTGTTTCCATGAATTAAGATTCCACGAAAAAACTCAAAATAATATAGTTTGCTAATTTGGCCATAATCAATGAAGAATTTCTGATACGGAAAACCCCAAAATAGAAATTTCCTTACAGAGTTTCAAAACCTGTAAATTTCTTGGTGTCGTTGTCACTGCTCAGTTCGAAGCGGCAGTTGAAAGTTATTAGATTACATGAATCGAAAGATAAACGCCGGAAAACCATTTGGAAAAGTAATTTAAATCTGGGCGACTCGAAGATCTAACGAAGTGAATGTAAAAACTTTCCCATAAAAATGATATGAAAACAATCCGATCAATTTCCGTTTTAATTTTCTTTAGCACTTGTGTCTCTGCCATAACACTTTGCACGCCACATGTGAGAAGGTCTCACAGGGTGTGTGAAGTTTTGACCTTCAAAATTTCCGATATTATGTGATATTTCAAATTTAAAACTTGCAATTTGAATTCTAATTTGACACACGTTCAAGAGAATATATTCTACGAACTAGTACGTGTCTTACAAAGGCAATCCCCTAGGTGCTGCATGATAAATTACCGATGTTCATCAGCACAATAATATCATTAAATACCCATTGCTGAATGCGTATCTCGAAATCATTCCTTGGATGATTGTTGCTTCACTCAAAAACTCTGGCTTGCCTTCAGCACTTAGAATACGCTTGTGGGCATGGAGGGAAAATTTTGTTTACGTAACGTGCGAGTACGATAGCAAGCTCATTCCTGAGCAGTTCATAAGATTTCGAAATTGCTTGCAAATTTATGAGTCGTTAGCTGTGCACGTTATCTTTTATTTTAAAAAAGTTAAATTTTCGTAAATTCTAAAAAGCGGTGGACGCAGATATGGTTTGATGACTTTCACTCTAATTATCAAACGAACAATGTGCTTCTTAAGTGCGACGATTTAAAAAATACATTTTCATAATTTCTTTTTGAAATTGAGAGACAATTGTTCGTAAGCTTTAATTTATCTTGATATTTTTTTAACAATCCCTCAATAAACATTTTAAAATTTTTCCTTCCTCCTGATTATTCGTTTTCAAAATTACTCTAAAGATTTCATTGACGTTGATTATTGGTTTAATTATTCCTTCTAAAACTATGCTTTGTAGATTTTGCGCTAACCACATAATCTGCAATTCAACTCAGTTTACTCCGACAATATTGTAGATTTGCTTTCAGAAATTTTTCAGACAAGCCCTTCTACTTTCACATCTTGTTCAGCCGTGAAGATCTGGCTTCATCACTGACGCAGAAAAGTTCGGATAAAATTGTTCCGTAGAGACCAAAGTTTGGAGTTTGTTGACCATTGGCTTCAAGTAAATCATATGTTATGATCTTGGTACTTTAACTTTGTTCTGCAGGCTGTGAAAGTGTAGTGAGTTCTCAAAAAAGCTGCGCAACGTCTTCTTATTATAATTCAGCAACTCTTCATTTAATAACCAGGTCAATCATGCAAAATACTTCACACAGGTATCACGACAATACCACTTACTCTATGAAGTGTATTAAATTTCCCTAATTTTGTTGCAATGACCTTGTAATTCTCTGGACGTGCACATATATATTGAAATTCATTAATTTAATTACAAAGACAATCCAGTTTACTTGACCTATGTAATAATATTACTTAACTTTGCTACAACGATAATGGCTGCTCGTACATTTTACTGTCTCACTTGCTTGATCCACTATTGTAACTCTCCTTCGTTTGTAACTACGATATTTCCACTTATTTCAAATGATTTTATAGCACTCTTTCACCATATTAAACTAAATACTTTCGTTGAATGTCTTCGATTGTCATAAGTGTATTAATCACATGCATACCAGTATTGAATTACTCAAGCAATCACACTTTATTCCACTTACAGCATCACTTCGCTTGATAGCAGCAGCAGTGGTGTTGCAATTAAGTGCAAGCTCACCTTCAGATTATTATGATGATGGCTGCTTTTAATACCATTAGTGACGACCAATTATAATTTAATTTAATTAGAAATACAAGCTAAGCAACGACTTTCATGCGATATTATACATATTTCTTCCTTGCTCATTTTCAATAAAACAAATAAAAATGACACTGAACAATGGGTTGTCAAATGATGAATTGCTTTATTTGAACTCACTAGGAAATTAACTCATTCATTCAGTTTCCTGTTAGCGGAACGACTTTCTTTATAATCATGGGACCCTCTTTTGTATTCCAGCACAAGCCTTCTTTTTATACTCGTATCTTAGAAACACGGTGCAACATATATTAACTCCCGATGAAAGAATTTTCACCAAAATTTTAGAGAATAGGGAAAAAAGTTTTCGAAGATTGTTAAAAAGTTGAGTTTTTATTTTTCTAACTGAGTTTGAATCAGTGCAATTTTATTTTGAAGTAACTCTACAACTCACAAATGAACTGTTTATTGTTGACTAGTTCTTATTTGTAACATGCATCGTCGAAAAAGATGTAACGCTGTCTCTAAACGTCGCTTTTTAGTCAAATAAACTTGAAATAATATTTCTTATTCTAAAACTCTATAGTATAGGCAGCGTTAAACTGAAAACTTCTATGTCAATCCAGTGTGTATTTTGTTAACAGAATGAGACAAAATGCCCTTGGTGTAAATGTTTCAGAAAGATGTCATGAAATTATTTTTGCCTGGTTTTCGATTTTCAATGACATATTTGCTTTCCACTTACTCTCATTGCATGTGGTGTTCCATCCAATGGCGGTTTCTGGTTGCAAAGATATATAGTGATGAATATTCGGGTCTGATTTTTTGAAAATACGAAGTATCTGAGTTTACCAAAATATTGTAAGCTGTGTGTGCTTGACATTGCTCGATAATTTTGGCGTTCCTCAAGGAACAATTCTTGGCCCGCTTCTATTTTCGTTTTTCATTAATGATTTTCCCTTCATACCGAATATCACAACAATCTCATTGTACGTAAATGATGTCTAAATTTTCAGGACAAGTTTGATAGCGGAATTGCAAGAAAGACAAGCCAACCCTAAAAGCCTTCTAAGCAACCTGAAATCGTAAAATGACCAGAATGGCACCAAACTTAACGCGAGTAAAACGCAATATATTACTTCTGGATCTAAGAATGCTGTCAAAAAATTTCACCAACTTCCTCTGTCACTTGGAAATGATTAGATCTAGCCTGAAGACAAAGTAAAAATTTTTGTGTTTAGTTTGATAAAAATGTCATTCAAACCATAAGGGGAAAAATATGCAACAAAATGAGCGGCGGAATGATTATACTCATCAAACGCTCGCCGATTAGCAAGCATTAAATAATAAATGAGAAACACTGCATGTATTCAATAAATATTTTGAGTGCATAGAGATTCAATTTTCTTAAAAGGAATTGAACGTCAGCGCTGTGTACTTTTAACTTTTATACAAATATACTGTTTTTTATATAAGAGCAAAAGGTAACTTTCGAATTTCCAAGCAGTCAAATTTTTTTTATTCCGTTGAAGAGCGCAACAGAGTGAACTTTTTACACGTCAGAGTGAATGAAAACTAAGTCCTTCAAGGCCTTCTTTGTCGGTGTTGAGCCGCTTCCATTTGTGACCGGCATAAATGTCTTTTCATACATAGAGCAAAATGACAAAGAATTTTTTTGAAGTTTGTGCTTCAATTATGTATTTAATACTGCCATGATTGTGGTCTACAAAATATGGTTGGTTTATTGATAAGGGCCTTTATGATAAGAAATACGAGAAATACGAAATACTCGTATAATGTCCATTTACGTGTAAGACAGTTTATGTAAGAATCTAAACAACTGGTTTCTTTTTCAATTTATTTTTTTATTTTTCCTAATATTCTTTTTGTAGAAATACTCAAAAAGGACTTTCTTCGCAGGATTCATATGCCGATGTAAAGTTTGCTATTAGAAGCTTGAAAGAAATGCACGAACATTGATAAGAAGAAGAGCAGGTTCTCATGTCACAGCAACAAACGAAAATGTACCTCAAGTCGTGAGTAAAACTAAAATCGAACAATCTTCCTAAAATATTGACATTTCCCCAGACACAAAGTATTCTTACCTAGCAAAACTCATAAAGTTCTTTTCAAGCCGTAAACGAAGCCAATGCGTCTGCTTTCCGAACATAAAATTACGAAAGCACATTCACATAACTAACATCGGAACTACTTTTCATACCCGATAAAGCGACGCAGTAACCACTAATTATAAAAAAATACATTCTTTTTTGCTCCCGAGTGTCAACGGGAGTTATCTTCACAGTCGACGTCTTACGACTTATGACATTCTTCGGAAGCCTGACATTCCAAAGACAGTCTCGTCAATGAAATAGGAAGCTTCTTCAAAAATCGCCGTGCCTTTGATCATGTTGATATTAAGACTATTGTTGCATGTGCCAAATGTCTTCTGAGAAGTGTGGATAATGAAAGAAAAATTGTTATTTTGCCACATGCAATACCATAATATTTAATTTAAGGACGGGGCAATTTGTTTTCGGCTGAACTATTGCAGTATGATGGAGGAATTATTGTTCTATGTATTATTTTTGCTCCTCAAACAGGATTGTGCGACGAAAAATGAAGACGGTGTACGTTTAACAAAAGACACGGTACCTCACAAAAAATCAGCAAAATGTGATAGAACAGTATTTTGTTTATGAAAGCTAACGTAGGACTGCTGAAACAAATCAATACACTCTAAGCCACAGTACGATAGACAGAATATAAACTTACTGCACTCAGAACGTAAAGGACCAAAACTTAACGTTGAGCTGAAAATGGCTTGGGGATTTCCATTTTTCTTAGACTTCCATTCAAGCATTCCAAACAAGACTGAATCGCTCAAATCCAATGGCTGGAAGTGAGATGCATTCACCAGGGCAGTTGAGTTTGCATAAGAAATAAAATTTGTCACCCAAATGAAGACGAGTCGTTCATGCTTTGCATTGCCCCAAAAGGACCATGGGTTTGTACCCAAGTCTTATAAGTTTGTTCTCTCAGTTTGTGCTTAAATTCCATGGGTGTCAATTGAAGTTTCAAAGTTCGCATCCAAGTCTTTCAAGTTCATGCCAAAGTTGTATCTCCCCTACAGTCGGAACAGTTATTGTATCTATCTGAAGTAGTGCTCCTAGGAGGAGGAAGTCAGGCCCCTAGCTGAGGGACGTAGAAATACGAAAGTTTTCGTTACGGACTTTCTTTTTTTTTGGTTCACCGCTTGTTTTTCTTTAGCACTATTACTTTCTTCTTTTTCGCTCCTGCTGTTTTTGTTCGATAGGAATAATGAGCGGGAACACACTTGTGTATACGATTCCCCTTCGTTTCGTCTCTTACTAAATGGTGACTTACTCTGTTTCTTCTTATCAATATATTTAATGTGCTTTAGGAGGCTTAAGATAATTAATAATCCAATTCAATCTGCATAAGTTGTATCGCTTTGCTCCAAAGCTCAATATGGTTGTACCTTGGTGTTAATGGCAATGAAACTAAGACTCAAAGTTCTATGCTGACGTTCATTAGGTTTATGACTCAGTCGCATTGGAACAGCATAGTATCGTATTGTAAAGGAATAGTTGTAATACCCAAACCCCATAATTCAGGTCAAAGTCGCTAATTGGCACGAGTTTTGAACAAGTTAAGATCACAATACGAAGTGAATGGATGAACTATAGCTCAATAGAAGCTGGCGCTCTGAAGAACTCTTATAACACTGCACCAGACAGGGATGGGAATAGTGTTATTGGACTTTGCCTATCAACAAAGAGCCATAAAAAATCTTATTTACCGAGGATAAATGATTTACTAAAAAGCCAAACCATAACAAGTAAATATATTGAATGATTGGGAATATTTTTCGTCCCGAGACAGATCGGATATAATTTGATCAACGAAAAAACTTCGATAAGCCATCAAAAACTTCGGCTGAAGAGCTCAGATCTAAGATATTTGATGTGTTCTTATTTTGAAGTTGAACTTTACGTTTTGACACTTTATGTACTGAATTCACTGACCCTGTTCTTTTTCAATGCATTCATCGTATCAGGTAGGTGCAAAAGTAATGGATGAGTTTTAAAATAGATGTTTGAAATTGAATTTGTCAATTATTTAGATTCAGTTATAGGTGTAATATATTTCTCTTACTAAACTAAGCGATTTTCTTTCAGATTTTCTTTGTTACGTCAATATTTTTCATGAATAATGGCATCTGGGTTTGATTCATCTAAAGGTCACCTGAGAAATATCCTACTGTACGAGTTTCTATAGGTGTTAATACAAGTGCAGCAGAAAAATCTATTCATAACTCTTATGGGGATGCTGTAGTAAATGAAAGAAGTTGCAGGGTACGGTTTTCTTGTTTTCAAAGAGGTGATTTTAATGTAAATGATGAAGCTAAGGAAAGGTCGTCAAAGAACACTTGATTCCGATCCGTTGAATGTTCTTGTGTCCGAGAATCCTACTGTTACCAATAAGGAAATTGCAAGACAGGTGTGACCGATACAACCTACTTCTGATTTCCATTTGTTCCGTGGGCTAAAAAGCCATTTTAAGACTTAAATTAACAACACGTGCAGAGACTGAAAATGAGATGAATTTGTGTTTTGTTCTAAGCCTACAAAATTTTACAAGTGATGCATTCATAAGCTTAATGGAAATGAAATGAGGTCGTTGAAAGCAATGGAGAGTATGGTGATTAATAAATATTTCCAGAGTCTTTGGCTTATTCATTTTTATCCGAGATCCTAAAATCAGACATAACTTTTGTACCAACCGGATATTTGCAGTTGAGAATTATATTGATGATTCTACATATCCAGCATACATTGCATTGTTCAGATATTGTAAGCACCTACAGTCCCTAACTTATTGAAAGAATGAGTGTTAGAACACTGCAGTAACTTCAGAAAATGAGAGAACAGATTTGAAAATCCTCACCTGGAACAACATCTGTACTTTGGAAACTAGATAGAGAGGCCAGAGCAGTGATGCTTCAACACCTGAGGAAAGCGCAACTTCTACCCCAGACTTGGAATTGCTGTGTCTTGATTACAATATGGTTGATGATTCGTTTCCAAATTGAAATTTAAACTATTACTCGTGAAGCGCTTGCACTAACACTTTTAATTCGAGATTTATGTTTTCGACAACTTCGCTTCAATTAAAAGTTTTTTTTGTACGCAAGATAGAATTTGAGCAAATGATTAAATTCTGTTTCGGATTTGGTGAGTGAACTGAATTTTTAGGGCGAGACTACGTTCGAAAATGAAGTATCATAACATCCTGATAAATTATTCATGTTATTTTTGCACATGAATAATGCCATAATGCTTCATTTACGCTACAGGACGATATCTTGTATGTGCAATTCCTATCATCTCTGCCTTATGAGTTGGTAGCATTATTTCAGATACGTCCGAGAAGTTTTGAATGAATTTCAAGGAATTTCGAAATTTTAATGGGAACCGCACGTTAAAAGTGAGAGTGATGTTGAATTAGAGCGTCGCTGAATAAACGAAAATTTTTACGAAACACGTGTTTTGAGTTACCAGGTAAAATTGGAAAGAAATAACATAAACTTGTTCAACTTTCACAATAATAAAGGGCTTCATGGGCCAGTTTTATTTGCCGAGTTCACTTGTACTTCCGATCGTTACTAAAATTGAGGAACCATTGACAGAAAACTTCGTACACTGTTCTAGAATTTCTGACTCTATCGCGGAATGGTCGCTTAATTGGATTCAAGTTATGAATAATAATTTAAATCTTATAATATCCTTTGATGAAAAAAGTCGAAATCTAAAAAAATGTATTTATACAACCACTAACAAATAGTTTTAAAATAACATTCTAAAAACGCATGAATTACAAAATTCAAAATCTAAACAAATCGAACAAAATAACCGGTTTTCTTCAACCACAAAAAATAAAACATAAGTACACAATTTCCGCATTTCAGCAGAGATAATTCGAATTCCCAGATTTTAAGATCCGAAATATTCTTTTGTCACGAGCCGCGCCCTCGGAGGAGCTGACGATCACACAAAAGGAAAATTTTCGAAATATTTGAGCAATGACGCTGCGTAAAGAGAGCCCATGTGATCAAGGGGCGCCGGCTGGTGCTCCCAGGCATCACAAAACTGACTCACTGTCGGTCACTCCGGTAATAAAAGTTTCATGGAGTCTCCCAAAGTTGAGCTAATGAAAGTTTAATGCCAAGGTTCGAGACCGAGCCCATGCGAGAAAGTTTCTTTGTGGTCACAGGAATGTCTCTCCAGACACTAAAATGAGGGGAATTTTCGAGCACGAGCTCCAGCCGGACGTTAGCGTTGATTGTCGTCATCATTTAAGTTATTCAGAGAGGCGGAAATTGAGAAAACGGTCGCGAACTTTCTTGAGGCGGGCAGCCTTGTGAGCGGAAAATAGGGAACGGAATCTTTCCATATGTTTGCTTCTGAAGGGAAAGATTCATTGAAGATGAGTAAAATTTGATGGTTAGAATTTTTAAATATGAGCAAATGCTTTTCAGAGATTTTCATTAATGTACAAGGAAGATCTGCTCTACGGGGTTGGGTTTACATGTTTTGTTCTAAATAAGTATAATGTTTCCTTTCTCAGGAGGCGTAAAATGGACAATTTTTTACCTGATAGACAGGAAAAAAATCTGAATTCAAATACAAAAATTTTCAGCAAATGGCGTTTTAGAATGACTCATTATTAAAATAAGTAGCATAAATAAAAATGATAAGCCCGCGAAAAACGATGGATAATTTCTGTACTAAAGAATGATCACAAAAAGAATAATTTGTGTGGCGAATTGCATCAATGAAAGGGAAAAAGACTAATATTGTTGTAGTTTCACTATTACGAAATATTCTACAAAGAATGAAGTTGGAATGAACGGAAGTACACATGTACAGGGTGGTGCAGAAGAAACGCATGTTTTTCAATATCGAAAAACTGGGACACAATGGGTTGAAAAGAATAAAAACAAGTATTAAATGATAGGTTTTTTAATGCAGTTTCTGAAATTACATACCATATTTAGGTTCGGAAAATAATGTCTTTGAGATGACGTCCTTCTTGCTGGATACAAATTTGGATCCTCTTCTGAAAATTACGGACGGCTCTCTCCAACATTTCATTCGGCACGGCTTCAATTTCCTGACGAATGGAATTCTTAAGGTCATCGAGTGTGCGAGTCTTGTTGATGTACACTTTTGATTTCAAATATCCCCACAAAAAGAAGTCACATTTCGACAGGTCGGGTGCGCGAGGAGGCCAGTGAACATTAGCAAATCTTGAAATCACATGTCGTGGGAACATTTGTCGAACCACTTCCATGGTTGTTGTACGCTCCAACGCTCCATAGCGACTAAAACTGCATTGTATGGGCCGTTTGCCAACATTCGTTCAAGGTCAATACTCCCTCCCGTCGCCGCGTACTAGCTGTTCTAAAATAAAAATGATTGGTACTACGGTATACATGACATTAATCTACATGAAGACCCATTGTTTATCAGTACGTCCCTCTATTAGCAAGATTCAGAAGTTCGCTGTGGCTGCAAAAACCTACCGCATCATGCTGTGTGTTTTACCGATTTTCTTAAATGCCCTTAGACGGAGTTGAACATAGCTTCAGTTGTTGAGTGGGATGCAGCTCAGGCTTCAAAAATAGACCGAATATAAAAATTTATTAGACTGATATCAGGCAATGCGCTTTCTTATAGACGCAAGTTTCGAAAAATGGAATTGCCTATGCTAATGTGTTCTTACAGCGTGGGAAGGTGCACTGTCCTGATGGGAAGTGAACGGCCTTTTGTACAAATGTTTTTTACTTTTTAGAAGCGCAGGCAACAAAATTGGTTTGATGTGCATATTTGTAATAAATTTGATCCCTTGTTGAACTCGGATAAGAGGACCATTCCATAATTATGGAATGGTTTTCTTATTATACATCAAAATAAATAAATGTACAAGGGTTCATTGTCAAATTACGCTATAATTAGACAATGACAATGACAAAATATAATTTGACAAATTCTGAATTGACAATGAAACCTCGCACATTATTTATTTTGAGGTCTGAAAACTGTTCTTTGAGAGATGGAACTGTCTATAAGGGCTTTCATCTCCCTTTGTCATTAGGCTGTGTTGGTTCGGCTCAACAGTAAAAAGGTAATCATTTAAAAAAATGTTATAATCCGTGAGTGTACCTACCTTGAACTTGTCTAGAAAAACTTTTGCCATTTGGGCAGTCGTTATATCTTTCTAAAGTCTGTTACAGTCGCTCGTGCTTTGGTATGTTGAATGGGGACGATCTCAAGTATTTGTTGATATTATTCGTGATATTTTTTCCCCTCATATTAATTTATAATTCCTGTTTTTATCTCTCTGGGGTGATTTGGCTCTGGCTATAATAATCTTTAGGAGTACAAAAATTTCAAGAGGGTGACCTCTTTGAGGACCATCTTCGGTAGGTCCAAGTTCGTTACACTTTCACGAAGTGCGACCAACTCGAAAGTTTTGCGCCCTCAGCAACTTATATCAGTCTCTGATTTTTATTTGTCGGTGTCATGTAACTCAGCATAATAGATATTTACCATTCAGTTCAAGAAATAGCAGCAAATAACCTTAAAGAATATTTATAGACATATACCAATATTTACAGAACATTATCTGCATGCAGAAGGAATTTTAATACTACAATTTACAGTAAAAATTAGACCTAGCTGTTTGTCTGCATTGTATTTTAACAGCCTCACCAGTATAGATCCTACTTCAGAATGTTCACAGCATTTGAAAAAATTTAATGTGCCACTTTAAGAGCTCATATATGAAAATTCGTTCCCCGCGGAGAATAGCAAAGTATTTTCAGCTCATGAATACAATTGCTTTTTCTAGATACAAAGCACCCCACTTATCGTTTGAACTACAAAATCTGCATTTTATCTTTAGACTCAAGAACATTGCAGTTTGAAATCACTTGCTGGTCTACCAAATTACACTCGGGAAAAACACCATAAGAGTGCAAGTTTTCTAGCAACCAATATTGCTCAAGAACCGAAGCCCGAGAGTCGCATAAGAGTGTCGGAGTCTTTCTGCATCAATTATGCTCGCATGTTCACTTGAGCGAACGCAAAGAACGACCGTTCAGGGAACCAAATAAGCTTCGGCTGCATACGCGTGTGCGCAGAGCAGATATGCTAAGGTCAGGTTAATAATATTGAGGTGGTGCGGAGTAGCTTTAGCATTTTAGCTGACCCTTATTTATGGTGCCACTGAAATAAGCCTTGCTGTGTGCTACTGGCCGTTGGATGATTAGAATAGAAAGGATTATTGCTGCAACAACGAGCCGAAGGGACCGTTTTTGGATCAATATCTATCAGACTAATATTAATACTTTAAGCCGCGGATCTTGCACGGGCATACGAGTAAAAGTAGAAGAGATTGATCAACAGGGATCGTTTCACAACATTTCATTGCTCTGGGAAAATCAAAGTGTTTTTGAATGTGAACATTAGTTGAGGTACCTGCGAGTGTCGAGTGTACTTGCAAATATGTATCGAAAATTCCTCATGGAATATTTTTCACGGGCATAAGAATTTAGAAATTCTGCTAAACTGGTAAGTGGTTGTAAATAATCGTTTTCCAAGATATTTCTAAAGCCATGCATCGCTCAGCATTTGTTGTATGAGAATTATATCATTTAAGTTTGAACTTTACCACACGCTAAATTCAACAAACCAGGTTTTTTGAATGTTTAAAACAACCATGAAGGATACCTGGAACCGGTATTTAATTATTTTTTTTACTCTGTTTAGTATTATTGAATTACTCAGTAGGTATACACTCGGCATTATTGTCCCCACCTACAGTACATTGCTGTCCAGTAGACATAGAATGTACTCTAATTTCCTCGGGGCTTTGCCCTTGTAAAATAGAACATGAATGTGCCATCCATTCAGTGCTCGAAAACTGTGACAACCGCAACTATTAATACCATTTATCTGTAATTAATTGACGCCAATTTGTATTGTCTCTGACTGGACACGTGTAATTACGCCCAGTGTTAGCTTGATGGTTTGTTGTTAATTGACGCTTTATGGAACAAGAGAATCTAAAGACTTCTGTTAGAAATGATTGTCAACGGCAGGGTTTATTTCAAGAGGAGGTTTGTTAAGCGATTAAAGAGTTTATTTTTCACTACGCAAAGTCCAATTCAAGCTGATATTTTTTTTGTAGAGAAAACTACATAATTGAACGTCCTTAGTTTTGCTGAAGTGCTCAGATGTTTTATCTTATTCTGTCCCTCATATTTTTTTCATAAACTTAATTTTATCTATACTTAGATTAATTGTTTTTCCATATTTTACATGTCCTACATTAATAATTTAAGAAAGTTAAAATCTTATCTTCTCAAGTCATTACAAAAGATTTAACTTTTATAATAGAACGTGCTAGATGCGCTGCGTGGTTTCCAATGAATTCCACATCAAACAGTCAATGGGTGTTTGGCAAAATCAACGGCTGGAAGAACCATCGTTTTTTCATTACTTAACTCAGAAGCTGTACACAGGTTCAATACTGTCAACCGATTATGAATAATGACACAAACTCTTTATACCCGAGTTACTAATTTTTTCTGACTCATAATGATTGCGGATTTATTTAATACGTATTTTTATAACTTCTGACATCTGCGGCATTGAGCACCTCTGTTGACTCGAGTAATTCTGAACAAATAGTTCAACAAGCAAAATCTACATCAGTTCAGTATTGTTTTACCCCATTACACATGCTTTCGATTTTAAATATTTTTGCTGGATATAAAAGAGTTTCGGATCTGGATCTTGAAAAAATTGCAATGCACTCCTGCACTCATGTGCTCCCTCCTCTCATTGTATTAGAGAAAATTGCGTAGCTAAAAAAGATGCATGTAATAAGTTTCAGAGGTTTATACTGGTATCAGAATAGAAAAGGATAGCTTTCAGAATCTGAATTGCAATCTAAGAGGATATTGAGTGCTGTGAACGTATGAGAATGGAACAGGACAGCAATGTATCGTTCCTGCATTGGTACTACGAGACTCTTGATTGACAGGCATAGCTATTTACTGTGCCCCTATTGGTATTTTCGAGAATATTGGTTGTAGCATTCCTGTGCCAGTGTCTATTTGATGTGCCTATATTAATATCTATGAGAATATTGGCCTCGGTATTCCTTTCTCTTCTAGCTCTCCGAGTTGGGAGCAGTGCATCGCGTATGAAGGTTTCTGTTTAAAAGCAATCTTGTATCAATGCCCCGACTTTGAAAGCTTCTCAGAGCGGTGAAAGGGTGAAACAGCCTGCGATGGAGGAGACTTCAAATTGAGTTAGGCAGTTCGAAAGTTTTTAAATTACCCGCCGTAGGGAGCACGGCCAGTTGATACTTCCACCACATCTGACTTGGTTTCCAGACTCGCTTTAACTAGAAGGCGACGACGAGGCAGAGTTAGCTTCAAATGACTAGCCGTGTGGTGTACTCACATAGAATTAACGGCAAATAACGAGTGAGAAAAGATCGCTACAATGCCGAAAATTTCAGTTAATTTGGAGTAGAATTTCGTATTGAAGGAATGTAATGGGGATGAACGTTAGTTTTTTACTTTAAATTTTAATGTCTGCGCCGTAAGGTTGAATTTAAGGTATTTAATGATTTTCAGGAATTGAGAAAGCGCCGATAGTTAAAAATTTTGGTAGGTTCGAGCCATTAATTTGGTAAATGATTCTGATGATTAAGGAAAAAACAGTATATTTTTGATATTACACCTACGGTTTCGGTCGAAACATTTTTTAGACGCTTGGTTTTGTTGCTACGTTTTTAATCCTAAGCTTTTGACCCTTTTTGAGCATTAGTTCAAGTTAAAGTACGCCATTAGAGCAATGATTGAAGATGTTGATAGTACCGATAGAATAACTTAAATTAAGTTCACCACACCATCACAACAACATGTCGCTTTTAACCTTTTTGGAACAGCTTCTACTTTTTGAATGCACGAGTGAAATATTTGATGGATTTTCTTTTGTTCCAGATAAATCTTGCAAAATACTTTGATTTAATTAATCTGCACGATAGAGAACTCAGCGAACGTGAGTAAAAGCATTGAGTAAAGGCATAGGGTCGGACTGAATTACAGTTTACCAGAATTTATTTGGGTGACTTGGCTTATCTATATAGTCAATGAAACCGCTGTAGTGTCACTGCAGCACAGGAGTGCATTGCAGGAGGCAGTTGCGGTCGTTTCTTCAGCACGTGCGTTGGAGCCGAGAAATGGTTTTCAGAGGCCCTACAATAACCTAAGTAAAAGTCTGAATGTATTATTAAAAGCTAGGATTTCATTAGCAAATTTCTCGTTTATGTTATTGATAACTCATTTCCGCGGAGATCATCAGCCAATAACATGAGTAAAATTTCAAGTTTGATCACGGTTAGCTATATCACAGAAGATTTATAGTGATGTTTACTATAAGAAAGTGAGGTCACAAAGTCAGTAAGACTTTGAGGTTTTAGTCTAACTATTGGAGGATTTAGATCGAGGCAGAAAAACCGTCCAGAACAAATCCAATTGTCTCAGTTCAGCGTGTTCAATTTTCTGGATTTTTGTTTCAAACCTGCACTGAATAATTTCACCCAAGTTGTGTCGCCCAATACGAGCTACATATTCAACTTGGTGCTCATTTTTATCTTCAGCTACACACGTGATTCTTTAATGTACGATTTCAGTTGTTTTGCCATGCGCAAAATTCTTCATATTCTAAGATCTGTAACAGTGTTACGATAAATGCATATCGTCCCCCCATAACAAGTACGTCCTCTCCATTTTGAACGCATCATTTCGAGCAGCTAACAACGAGCCTCAATGAATAGAACAATAGACTTTTAACTGAAGACTTGAACGGCAATTTCCCGGAGGCTTGAATGCAGAGTCGCTAAGCAGAAAACGTTCACTCGGAATTTGTCTTGCATTAGGGTTGCGTGCCTACGATCGAGAACACGAGCTTCTGAAAGGTTTCATCGCGGATACGTCCATTGAAGAAAGTCAATCGGTCGGAGTAGCAAAGGTAATGAGGCTGGCAATCCAATGTAGTTGCTTTTGGAACGTTCGCCGCACGTCAGCCTGTCGAACGCCTAACTGGATAATAAAGCTCTCTCACTTCATCTCTACCGACGTGACGAACCGGGTCGTAATTTCTGACATTTCCAGTAACTAGGA
Organism: Morinoia aosen; assembly: GCA_030386875.1. NCBI lineage: Eukaryota > Metazoa > Arthropoda > Malacostraca > Amphipoda > Talitridae > Morinoia > Morinoia aosen. The sequence continues at coordinate 22,192,847 of CM059567.1, read as the reverse complement.
TACGAGCTGAGAACGTTCTTAAGTCCGTGGTCCTGACGGCATGTTTGAATAGGTTCATTCAATTTCCGGATTCTGCATCACGGGCGTGTAAAGTGAAGCATGAAGCAAAAAACTATAACAGCTATGTGGGAACTTTCATTTTGAGTCATGATAATTTAAGCACTGAAAAGCATTACGCGAAGTATGAATTTCAAATTCATATCACACTTCACTGATTCAGTAGTTTTAGATTTAGTTAAGCTTTTAGATTGAAAGCCAACATAATTGGAAGCAGCACAATGGAATGTGGTTGATGCTAATAATTTTCTGAATACACAATATCACCTGACATCTTTCTTGCTTTAAAATTCTCTGAAATTACCCATAGAAAAGCATTGAATTCTTCACGTTCATCGGAGCTACGACAGTTATTACACAAGTTCAGAGAACGTATGTATTACGTATCACTACGTTACAAACACAACGTAAAAGTTAACGTTATTGTTCAGGGTAGTACACAGAAACCAGAACTCTAATGTCACTACCTTGGGCTGTATCAGAGATATACACTTCTCTTTTCAACAACATGAACAACAGAAAAAACAATAAATTACTGGGCTATTGGAATTTGATACTAGGGTCAGAGTGTTTGTAGCCCAGCCTGTAATCAGAATACTAAATAAGACACAATTCCAAAAAAGAAACCTAGTGTATCCACAGCGGACGTCGTGAACACCCGGTTCTTTAAAGTTTCTCTCGTTTAGGACGTATCTTTCCGATCAATATATGTACCAAATACTTCCTCTAGGATATCGCACAAGCAGCACTCTGTGGGTCAACACTTATTTATTTATCAGAGGCTTCTTCAAATATTGATTAGACGATCCTTTGGAGTTCTTGAGCGCCTGCGCATCTCAGGCTGCGATGTGACCAGCTGTGCCACCTTGAGCTGCGAAGTTTGCTGGTAAAGGCAAGCTCCTCTCACACATCGAAAGGGATGTTGTGATGAGTTATGTTTTAATTTTTATCGCCTTTTTTTCTCTCATTTGAGGTACAACAAGGCTTTCGTTCGTCGCGTTTAATTATCTTAAACTTCATGTTCTTTTCCTTTGTTGTCACTTATCAGTCTTACATCTATGTGAATAAACACCTCCATCAAATTAATGTACATGAGTTCTAAGCACTCAGAGAGCAAGCCCATTTTTTGGGACACCCTTCATTTGCCGAGATGAATCTTTAGGTTTGGAGGATTTTAGTTGAATATCAGCGCTCTGTATAAAGCCCAAGAGTTTGGTTTTCCAAGCATTTGAATATATTCACTGGCATTCTTACATGGGTCATTGCTGCAGCAAGTACAATACGCTAATCTCGACACACTTTCTGAGAACCATTTTTAACACAGCGAGTGAGGAAATGATGGAAGGGGAGAGACAGAAAGAACAAGAGTAATTACTGGACAAAGTATTCACGGCAAAAAAAAAGTATAGTTGACGTTTAAAATAATATACAACATTGAAGTAAACATTTAGGTTGGGCTCAAAGATATACATACTTTTGTTTGGTGTGCAAAGCAGCCAGCGTGTGCACTCGCACATGTATTTTTCATTAAAATACTCTGCACATAATCCAGTTCTAACGTGGCTCATGAAATACGCGATGAATGATGTTGTCAGGACAAAAATGAGTCACTTTACACAATATCTAGTTAAAATAGAAATATTTTTTTGACTTCCAGCCCGTCCCAAAAATATTCTTTAGTTAGTCATATATCAAGTTCGGAAATTCAGATTTTTCGGATTTCTTAAACATTCCAAACATTTTCTTAATTAACGTTCGTTCAGACGAGCGAGGACTCTCATGATATTTCATGTCGCACATCAGAGGTTCTGGCTGAAAACTGCGCGTATGAAGTACTACGTTAAATACGTATATAGGAATACCTAGTTTGAACGCACAACGTAAGAAATTTACTTTCAGTGAGAAACAGTGTTTGTATTTTAGTGCGTTCTAATCTTGAAATGACTGAGCAGACAGGGCAACTGAAAAAATAAGTAGTCATACTCATGAGTTGACAAAGCAGATCAATATCACTGAACAGACTAAATGGGTTTGTATTCATGCGACAGAACGCGCTGAAAGTGTTGGTATTCATGCTACAGAATGCACAGAAAGTGTTGGTATTTATGACACAGAACACCCTGAAAGTGTTGGTATTCATGCTACAGAACGCATCGAAATGTGTTGATATTCATACCGCAGAACACACCGAAAGTGTTGGTATTCATGCTACAGAATGCACAGAAAGTGTTGGTATTTATGACACAGAACACCCTGAAAGTGTTGGTATTCATGCTACAGAACGCACCGAAAGTGTTGATATTCATACCGCAGAACACCCTGAAAGTGTTGGTATCTATACCACAGAATAAACTGTAAGTTATAGGTCTCCATGCTACAGCACAAACGGGGGACTTGTACCCATGCTACTGAACAGAATGGACGGTTTGTACCCATACCACACGGCTGACTGCACGACATGTACCCATGCTACTGAACAGAATGCACGGTTTGTACCCATACTACACGGCTGACTGCACGACATGTACGATGCTACTGAACAGAGCGGAGGGTTTGTACCCTGCTACTGAACAGAATGCACGGTTTGTACCCATACTACACGGCTAACTGCACGACATGTACCCATGCAACTGAACAGAATACACGGTTTGTACCCATACAACACGGCTGACTGCACGACATGTACCCATGCTACTGAACAGAGTGGACGGTTTGTATCCATACTACACGGCTGACTACATGACATGTAGCTATGCTACTGAACAGATTGGACGGTTTGTACCCATACCACACGGCTGACTGCACGACATGTACCCAACTACTGAACAGATTGGACGGTTTCTACCCATACTACACGGCTGACTGCACGACATGTACCCATGCTCCTGAACAGATTGGACGGTTTGTTCCCATACTACACGGCTGACTGCACGACATGTACCCATGCTACTGAACAGAATGGACGGTTTGTATCCATACTACACGGCTGACTGCACGACATGTACCCATGCTACTGAACAGAATGGACGGTTTGTATCCATACTACACGGCTGACTGCACGACATGTACCCATGCTACTGAACAGATTGGACGGTTTGTATCCATACTACACGGCTGACTGCACGACATGTACCCATGCTACTGAACAGAATGGACGGTTTGTACCCATACTACACGGCTGACTGCACGACATGCACCCATGCTACTGAACAGAATGGACGGTTTGTATCCATACTACACGGCTGACTGCACGACATGTACCCATGCTACTGAACAGAATGGACGGTTGGTATCCATACTACACGGCTGACTGCACGACATGTACCCATGCTACTGAACAGAATGGACGGTTTGTATCCATACTACACGGCTGACTGCACGACATGTACCTATGCTACTGAACAGATTGGACGGTTTGTACCCATGCCACACGGCTGACTGCGCGCCATATGTACCCATGCCACTGAACAGAGTGGAGGGTGGTTTGTACCCATGCAACTGAGGACGCGGAAGCCTGCCTAATTAGCAGCAGCTTGTGACCCTGCGATTGTGTGCGTAACTAGTGCCCTTCTGGTGCTCCCGGGCTCTGGTAACTAAGTAAAGTGTGCCAATCAGGACCTCATAGCGCCAGAATTTCTCTTCTGCTCTCCCACTTCCTGCTGACGGAAGGATGGAAATAACACTTCCAATTTCCCTTTAAAACCAGCAGGTCAGTTTTGAAGAATTAAATGATTTTGATTTGACGGAATTTGAGCTCATAACAGTGTACATGGTCTGCTAAAAATACAAGCACGAGAAAATAATTCCGCAATATTAATTGGGTTGCTTTAAGCGGAAGACCATGACGAAGCATCAACTGGTTTGCTATCGATCGAATGTTGTTGCGATCAAAGAAGTATCTGAAAAATTTTTCCTGCGCAAGCAGCGCAAAATGCGACTGTCAAAATGGTTTGGAGGCGGTTTCCAGTTAACTTCAGAAAAATATATTTCGGCACACTATTGCCACGAATTTTTAGTGTTAAATTATAGGGCATAAGAGAAAGCGGATTAAATTGTGCATAAGATAGAAGATGAAACTTTGCAAAATGACAACGAGGACGCCACGGTTTATGCACCGCGTAATCACAAGACGATGCTTGTCTAACTGTATAAAGACTGGCTGCATATACGAGAGATGTACTCAAATTGCCACTGACGACACGCTGATTTTTGAGTGAAGTGAAAATATCTCTCATGCTGATGTTTCAGGGAAGTGAAAATATCTCTCATGCTGATTTTTGAGGGAAGTGAAAATATCTCTCATGCTGATTTTTGCGTGAAGTGAAAATATCTCTCATGCTGATTTTTGAGGGATGTGAAAATATCTCTCATGCTGATTTTTGCGGGAAGTGAAAATATCTCTCATGCTGATTTTTTAGGGAAGTGAAAATATCTCTCATGCTGACTTTTGAGGGAGGTGAAAATATCTCTCATGCTGATTTTTGAGGGAGCTGAAATTGTCACTAGCAATCTCAGAATATTTCCGATGCTGACTATTGAGTGAATTGAGTGACTATTGAGTGACCATTGTGTGTCGTTTGTTAGGCAAGGGTTGTATTTTTTCCTAGATGAGGGAAAATACCTAAACATATTTATACACAAAATTGAAATGTAGACTGAGAAAGGTTATATCATTGCCCTGGTGTTAAAATCCAAAACTGTTTTCAGCGCATACAGATGTTGATACTTCACACAAGTAGTGTTACTTCCGAACTGCTCAATCTCATCCTAGTCGCCACAAACTGTGAACGATCAATATAAATTTATCACATTTCGAGAACGGTTGTAAAGTATTCGTAACACAATTCAATCGAGATTATTTATCGTGCATTGAGAATGCCTTTGCCAGAATTTTTACTTGCTACAAAATTCACTGGGATAATGATCAAACGACCAGAGATATAAGAACACTGAAAAAATAATATCCACCGGTAGATTTTAGAATGAAATGACTTATTAGTTATCTTCTGTCATTTTAATGTGGCAGATGAAAGCATTTTTCTAAACACAACTGAATGGGCACACACCGAATTAACCTCCTGTCATTTGGCTTCCAAATTTTGGTCAAACTGAGACCAAATATGCACTGAAGCTAGTGACCAAAATCGGATTTTTCCAAAGCGATAAATTGGCAGAAAGGTACAAGGATATAGACCAGTGGTTCTTATCCTTTTTTACTACTGTAATCTCAGTTCCGACTTAGATTATAGATCCCAAGCACTAATCATCAACTGGAATTACCGTTCGCTCAGCATCAGAGCTACTGAGAAAGTCTATCCTAAACTAAGAACCTTCTACGCTATTTTGTCTAATAAATCCGAATCGTTTTGACACTTGGTACACAGGTGCATGGAAATCAACTTGAGTCTTTGCACAATATATTTTCTCTCCCGACAAGCCTGTAACGATGATACATTTAAGTTATGCAAATAGAATAAATCTATGAATAAATAACACCGATATCACTGAGCTACTGATGAAAATTAGTCAAAGTTCAAACAGGCCGTCGTGATGAGAAATTGGAGCTGCGACAAAGTAAAGTTTTCAGTGAGACACAAAGGGCAGCTCGCCAGGCGCGTTCACAGAAACAATGAGAGATGCTGGAAAATTTAGGCTTACTTAGCCTTAATTTTCTACTCTTCGAGCTTAATTGCGACATTGCGCTCTACAACACAAGTGTTGTTCCACTACTGTCTTTGTGTTCTCTGCTTGTGTTCTTTGTGCGGTGGGAAAATTTCATCTCTGTGTGTGCTGCTGTTAATGCAGACGTTGTTCGACGTATACTGTATTGCTCGCATGAGACTTATTATCTTGATGCCAATTTAACTCACTGACAAATTTTTCTCTATGAACATGGGATGTTATTTTTCATTGGATGAAATGGAGGAGAGATGCTGAGGCCAACAACATATTAACGGTCTTTGCTATCGCAAGAAAATCTGTCAATGTTCATCGTGCAGTTTTGATGACGGCACTGAAACGTGGTAAGCTCAATTTTATTTTCGCTACTTGAACAGGATACGCAACAATAGCTATAAATTCTTAATATAAAAACAAATGCAGCTCTTGAATAACAATCAATAGCGTATTTGCAGTTGTCAATACAGTTTTCTATTGAACCTCATAGCATAAACGTCACGAAGTAGTTATAACTTTTGGAGTAGAGGTTAATTTCACTGAATAAGATCAGTAGCGCATTTATAAATGAGATTTTAAAGGGTGCTCCACCTTAAGATAACAAGCTTTCAGTCACATCCTCGACGCAAGACGACTGTTCTAACATCACTGACGAGCGTTCATCGCGTCAGACAATCATTAGGAGCATTAGGAACAGCTATCGAACAAGTTCCTGTGATTAACGATTATCGAGCACAAATGATGAGTGTTGAGCCCTTCTGACGAATATCAAGCAACACATCGAACATCAAGCACAGCTTCAAGCGCCAAACTGAACCATCGAGCGCAACAGAGAAGTGCGGAGTCCTTCTGACGAGCCAACAAGAGTACAAGCAAGCTCTCTCGAAAGACCCAGGCTCCGGCCATCATCCAGCAAAGACCCCGTCTCCGGCCATCATCCAGCACAAACATGAGCGACTCGGGCACTAAAAATTGGAGCAGCGTAAGCCACTTTTGACTGATTATGTAGACGTGACTCGTCTCAGTCCAACCTGAAGCTCGAATGTGCAGCTTCCAGTTGTTGACGCAGCGTCTTTCACGCCTTTTTGACCCAGCAAACCGAGCCGTGATTCCTCCCATGCTCATCTGTCGAGGTTTTCAACCGTTTAGACTTAGGCGATATTTGCATTGAGTTTTTGGTTTTGGAATAGCAGAAACACTTGATCAGCACGCGCTGTAATTGCGCTTTGGATAACTAGAATACCAGATAATCCAGTCGTTAAATCAACACATAATAGCAACATGCTCTCAGCGTTATCTCAAAAGTGGTTTCTTTTTTGACCGTCTTAGCCTACGACATCTACGGAAACTATGTTGCATTTTAAGTTATTTCTTAACTGTGTAGTACAGCCATTTTGAGGATCAGTCTCGGTTTCGTGTGTTATTTTTACAGGAGATAATCACAGAGCTCTCAGAAATCAAGAAATTTATTTCAATTTTGCAATGATAATATTTTTGTGAATAGAAAGTCTATTCTTTTTTAGAAGCGATATACAGGAGTCATATTGAGTAGTTCGCTTGGATTTCATAAAAGTGTTAAAGTGTTAATTTACCGCTAAAAATCCCATCATATCATTCATTTTCATTATGAAATTCTTTCAGTCAACGAAATGCTCTTGGCAAAATAATTGTTACGGTTAAAGTTTCTCAACTAAGCTTGCGTACTTAGATATTATGAGGCTGCGATTGATTTTTTGTGGTGCAATATTGCAGCACAGCCCCGGTCGTCCAGGAGGAGGTTTTACCCCAGATTTATTTCAGAGCTTTAAAAGAGACCGTGGAAGACACCCCCTTTATCCTTCCAATGGCTCCGTAGAAAGAGCGTGGTATCTTTGGTACTTTTCTGCCGATATTTTTCTGACATTATTTTAGAGCGTACGGTGAGAGGAGAATATGATGAGCGCTACCGCTTACGAAACGATGCCTCTCGCATCAAGGCTGTCACAAATAGTCATTAAGACAGCTTTAGTAGTACACTGTTCATTTTGCTATCGCATTGTAGTTTGGCTTATTTGTTTTTAAAAAATTTGGCGTACGTCAGTTTTTCATAAATTTTGTGCTTTATCTATCGATTCCTTTACGTTATGATTAAACCTTTTTAAAATGGGTTTTGTAATCGCCCAGTACTTTTTTCTAAAGCGTGAAAGCAGTTATGGGTGATCCCTTTGCTGACGAATGGAGGTTTATTATTTTCGCTTTCTATTATTACTCAGATAAGATTGATAGATAGATTGATAGATAGATTAAATAAATTGAATAAATATGCGATAAATAAATAAATAATTGGCTGTTTACTTTAGATTTGATTAAGCATGAAGTTATAAACGAGCTTATTTATTTACGTGTTTTCCGTTAAACTATAAAAAAATTAATTCGCGCTCTGATTTCGTTTGAAATTAAAATCACTGGCTGCGGAAATATTTATCACAACTTTCGGCCTGTCTGCAACACTTTTTTCGACGATTATGTGCACAAAGTGAAAGGAAATATTTGCAGATGAAATAACAAATATTTCTCATAAGGAACTCGTACGAGGGAAATTTGGGAGATTTTCCGAAAAAACTGACTGGTAAAAATGATAAATCGAAGCAAAATTGGGTGATAAAAGTGGTGGCTGTACTACAGAATTGACGAAGAAGGTGTTCGATTTTTTTACATAAACACTGGTTTAAATAAGGGTTCAATAAGCAACCTTAGTTTACGTTCCAAATTTCTAGGAAATAATGTCATCAGCTGGTAAGATTTAAGACTGTAACAAATTTCATTAAGTTTTCTGATTAGCACTCATTGACGCGCAAGAAAAGATGTCGTAAACAGTGAATGGTATCAGAATGCCCATTTCTACTGTGTTCGATAGTGAAATATTGTAAATATTTTTTTGAAACTCTTCCGAACATTTCAAGTGAATAGTATTTTTTTAATAATGGAAGTTTGTTCAAAAATATGAACTTTCTGGTTATTTCATTATAATATCTTATCTAACATAAACTGAACACCGATCGTGGGTGTTTTAAATAAGTAAATAATAAAAATTATTTTCTCACTAGCACAGATTAAACCTTGCAGCAAATCACATCGACAAAGCTGATTGTAAGGACCAGGATATTAAAATGTTAGGCTGCATGTTGCCCGTTTTTTCTACATAAAATTCACATATCTTAAAATCCTACCGAACAAAAACAACTTTAATCTATACTCACTAAGTCCTTTCTTAACGCACTCAATGCATGCTGTAATTTGCAACCACGAATGGCTTTTGAAGGAGGCGCTCATGACGGAATAACTTTAACCCTCGCACTTGCAAGAATGGAGCACTTTGAGGTCTCCAGTGTGTGCTAGACTTGGAACATGCTCAGTAAATCAGGGTTTCCTCTGTGGCCAAACACGAGTCTGAGCATCGTATAGGTCCTTAAAGCTGAAGTCCATTTTCTAGGAGCTATTTTGGCTCACAAATCAGGCTTACCATTAGAGCTCCGACCAAAGCGTACCTCCGATGCCTGCTCTATGCCATTGGGCTTGTTTATGCCTCTCAAGCCTCCACTTCCTTTTATTTGTGCGTTGAGACGATCAGACTTAAAATATAGCTCCGATAGACGCTTCATCGCGCTCGATGGTGAGCCAGATAAAATTCAATAGTTTTCGTCAGACGATCTGGATCCCTCTTTCGTTTAATTGACTGTCGTTTGCTCTATGATGTAACATTATAGCGCGAGCGAGTGAATTTATCTGCCAGCCTACAGCGTTCGAATTCAATTCGTTTATACTTTGATTTTCCATCAACAATTGGAATCACACGCATCGCTTTGAACGCCAATTAACTTTAATTGATTTGGATGTTCTATCTGACTCTCGAAACTGATCGAATGAAGTTCACTGAGTAATACCGTTAGTATTGTGCGAGAGCAAATCTATTACTTTCATTGAGCAATTCTAGAATGTAATGAAATGCCGACACTGACATTGTGCGACCTTATCAGCGTTCGCTCAAGCCTCGACAGAAAATATTGTATTTACGACTTGAAAAACATCAGTTCCGCAACATGTGGCTGGTGATTTGTTCGTTACATGGTAGATAAATTGAGGCACTGACGGGAATAGAGGGGAGCAATCACTAGACATGCTGTAATAAACATAAATGCTTGGACTCGTTTAATAATGAATATTAATCCCAGTTATATGCAGGGTGATGCACAAGTCACTCCACCATTTTGGACATTTATTACCTTTCAACCAATACGGCTTTAAATAGCACTGCGAAAGAAACGAAAGCGAAAATTTTCAAGTTTCATCCGGTATCGATGCTACGAATTGAAAGCATATTTCGTAATCAAAATTGACACAATTATCATGTTCTAAAAATGCTGAAATGCAGCAAGGTCCAACGAGCAAAGAAAGTGGAAAGTTATTTCTCTCACAATCCCCTCAGGGGGATACAACTATTGTACCTATGGGAATTAGCGCTCTCAGGGGGATTATGTGAGGGCCCGAGCTAAAGGTTAGGTAGGCTTCCTTTTTGTCAAAATAGAATACGTTTTTGTTTTGTTAGGGACTATCTTTTTTCGGTTCACTGCTGTTCTGTTTTTCAGCACCTACTACTTTCTTCTTCAACTTTTATCTTGTTTCATGAACTTCTTTCTTCACTTACTGTTTCTGTGCACCTTGTGCATAGATTCTGCGTTCCCTCAACTCCATACTAAATGATGCCTTCCTCATTCCTCTCTTGGAACATCTTTATTGTGGTTAAGGGAGGATCTCTTGGAACATCTTTATTGTGGTTAAGGGAGGATAAAACGTTCTTACATAATAATAATAATAATAATAATAATAATAATAATAATAATAGTTTCTCTCACAATAGATCGTTAGTTGCAGTACAGAGGGACTTCGTAAGAAGATTTAATCGCCAAAGGCCTTCCAAACATTGAATTATTGCAATGATTTCAAGATTCAGAGAAATCGGCTCAACAGCAAACAAAGAACGCTCAGGTAGACTGAGATCGGTACGAAATGCATATGTAATTCAATATGTTTCATGTTGTGTTCCATCATATTTGAGTTCGTATAATTCAACACACCTTCTTATGTAATTCATGTAGTGTTCCATTTTATTTGAGTTTGTATAATTCAACATACCTGCATACGTAATTTAACGCGTTTCTTTGAGTGTTATAGCAGATCAACATACCTTATTTCTCAATGAATTAAAAAATATCTTCGAAAAAATGAACGGGAAAACTAGATATTTTGAAAATAGTCTTGGAAAATACTGTGCGTAGAATACCCTTGTGCTTAAATAATAATGGAGAGGATATATTTAAACGACAAAACTTGAAGATTTTCTCTTTCAATTTGTATGTAAAACATTTTAATAGTTGTAATAATTGTCGCGTAATAAATGTTCAAAATGGTGAAGTGGATTTTGCACCACCCTGTATAAGCATTGACTTTTGTGCTATTTCGTTCGAAACATAATTGATGTCAAGTTTTAATTAAATCTGAATTAAATTTTCGTCTAAACTGATGCCCGGCAAAAAATGTACACATCTTCATAATGATAATAGGTAAACGGTAGAAGTCGATATCTCGTTTCGGCGTCCATCAAATGCAAATGCATGGAGGCTGAAAGGCCGACAAATCAAATTCATGGCGAGACCAGGAGAGGCTTTTCTTAAAGAAATTCTGATTTTTGAACTCACTTTTGAATTATTTTGCCCGTAATTCTAACTTTTTATTTTTTGCTTTTTATGTTGATTGTCGTAGACTCGTTTCTTTGTGATATTCATTCTTAGATAAAGAATTTTACTTGAATTCCCTTTAAATGTGTGACAGTTCGGACGAAAAAATGACAGCTCATCAATTTGCAGCTTTGTGTTGAAGGACACTCCCATTATTGCAAGAAATATTGTACAACTTTTCAGAACCTCGTCTGAGAACGTCACAAATACCATAGACTTGAAAATAACATAGACTTGGCTCTGCATGAAAATGTTACAGAGAAACTCACTCCATAATATCGTAAAGATGCATGCATCAACACCAGGTCTCGTTCCGAAAGATCGTAGGTGTTCTGGAGTACAGCAGATACGGTAAAAAGTTATGATAAAAAAAGCAGAGCTTCACTGTGGAAGTTCACAGCTGAAAAGGCTGGCAATTTAATGAACTCATTCCAGTCTACGAATCAGAATAAAAACACCTTCATTTGGTCGGATTTGTTTATCACAGTAATTTAAACTCGCATCTATTTTTTCTATTTTTTCGCCGGCTAACTGCGTAACAGTTCAAAATGGAAAGGATGAATGCCTTTATACAGTTGTGTTAAAGTAACAGGGATTCTGTGTTACTTCCAATGAACTCAGCTGGCCTAATTGTGATAATTGAAAAAAGTTTCGCTAAGTTATTTAAGCCAGAATGCTCTAGTTAATTGAAATTTCTCGCTGGTACAAAATTTAAATCTTATTATAAATATTTCCATTCAGCCGAAATCGTCACGATTTAAAGAGAGTTGATATAATTACGATAACCGTTATTGGTGACTTCAAGGTTGTAAAAGTCTGTTATAAGGAGTATTTACAACTTAAAGAGTAGATCCATCTATTTTCTTATAGACAGTCATCGTTTAAAATTTATTCTGAAGTTCACCCATCACAGCACCCACGATGCATGCAAGGCAAAATAAAAAGTGGACTTGTATTCTTTGCGAGCGAGTTGACTCGTTTGAAGGCCAACTTATGATCGTACATAAATACAATGAAATAAATAATGAGGAGTAAATAAAGTGAAAGGAAATAAATGAAGTAAAATATATAAACTGGAATAAATAAATTGAGCCTTAATTCAAGAAGTAAGATGTCATAACTGAAATTTGGTATCATCTCCTATACCACGACTGAGCAAAAATCAAGCAACTGGATCTTTGTTGAACAACTCAATATATACTTGCACGTCCCTGTTGTGCCCGAGTGCAAGGCGATTCCTCTCTCCATTAACGTAAGATTGTCTCTGTCGGATGCTAAAACTAGGAGCCCTCACCAAATTGCATGACTTTGTCACTGTCTTTCACTTCAAGGTTATCTTTCACATCATGACCAGAAAACCACTTATTACCTTAAATTCAGTGGGTTGAATTAAAGTTTAATGTTCGATTCAAAATAAAATCAATGTAAATTTCGGTATTAAATGACCAAAAAATAATTCAAAGGTGCTTTTATTTGATTTCGTATCCCTAAAAATTCGGTTTGTGATCACCAGTTGGTCTCCCTCTCCTAGATAGAAATTCTTTCACTGATCAGAGGTGGGTCTCCAAGTAGTGGGCGTGTTGACTTCCCACTTCATCTCTATCCCTCTTCAAATGAATCATCTCTTTCGTTTCAAGTCACTGGGATACTTCACTGAATGGCATGTCTTCGTCTATGACCAACGCAAGCCCGTTCTTTTCGAATCTTGATGAGGAGAGGCCGCATCGTATCTCATGACTTTGCACCTGATCCTCAACGGAAGATAGTTTTTTGCAAGTCTAGACTACGCTATAGCACACGAAATTACCGCTCTCTATTGATTCGGGTTTATTTCTGTTTTATCCAGATCATATCACATCGCTTGAGTTTATTTTTCGTCACGGTCTCTCAATGACAGATTATTCCATCCGTGACCAGAGCCTGCTCTATCACAGGATTTTGTGACTCCCTAAACGTAAGATTGTTTCGTGTCCAGACCCCACCATATTACACGATTTTGCTACTCCTTTAACACAAGATAATTTCACACCCAGATCACACTATATTGCACGAACTTATCACTCCCTAAACGTAACATAGTTTCTTTTGAAAGAGTGATACGGAGAGACCGCATCATACTGCACGACTTAGTCGCTTCCTAAACGCAAGATTGTTTCTGTCATATCCTGACAGCAGAGACCGCACCATATCGCACAACTTCATCACTCCTCAAACGCACGATTGTTTCTCTTATATCCTGACAGCAGAAACAGCACCATATCACACGACTTAATCACTCCCTAAGCGCACGTTTGTTTCTCTCATATCCTGACAGCAGAGACCGCACCATATCGCACGACTGCCCACGCCTGATTCAGCGCACAGGTGCCGGCGGTCGACACGGAGTTCTATTGTGTGTCGAGGGCCATTGTTCGCAGAGGATGAGCCGGCCCTCAGCACAGCACGAGCCATGCGCAGATTAGACAGAAAAGGTGAGCTACTTCGAGAAACGAAAAAGTTTTGCGTGAGGCTCACTAACATGGGAATTTTGTTGAGGCAAAATGGTGGTCGCAGGCATTCATGCTCGGATATCTTTCAATAAATTGTCGATAGTGACGGAGTGCAAGCTCTTGTGCTCAAAGAAGAAGTGCCTGCAAGTAGGGCCTGCAGTTTGATAAATGAAGTTATTTATTTCTGCATTAATAGTGTCTTGGTTGTCTATTGGAAATAAAAAAGCAAGGTTTTCACCTATAAGACTTTCTATTAGCATTTTTCAATAAAAAATAGCGATCATGACTCTGAATTTAATTTTCCTACGCGGGCAAGAATATTCTATTGTTCCTTTCAGGAGAACAACACTGAGATGAAGAAGACTTTCCTTGCGACGTCTAATTAACGCCCGGTGTGTACCAGTGGAGTCTGCCTGAAGCCAAATAGTTACTTTGAAATGAAAAGCAGCAAAATAGAGCTGTCATGCATGCTTTATGATGCCTCGTGTGTTTCCTGCAGCGTGTTTTATAATTTCACACATGCGTGCGTGTTTTATGATGCATCCGTTTTTTAATTATCGTATATTTACTGGAACGTCGACTTCGTTGAATCACTAGGGGGAAATTGCACTTCGATTGTATTTTCTCAGTAGCGAGAATACAATTACACATTTTTGTACTAGAAACTATCAACAGGGATGAGGGAAAATGATGCAGTCTTAGATCAAAGACTGCGTGGAAAGTTCTGACAAAGAAAGGTTGTATTTAGCCCGAGCAAATTAAAAAAAAACATTCCTGGCGTTTTTTCTTTCACTGTCAACGATAGAAGCATAAAAGTCTAAAAGGAGTCTTGCAGACATATTAAAACTATTTTTCTTGCAAAGTACCACTGATTCTAGTATAAATGACATGATTGCGCCTGGTAAAAAAAGAGGCACTTTTTTAATATTCGATAATTTTAAAAAAGGCACTGATACACAAAACCGTCGATGTACTGTAACCGGGATGGCGTCACAAAGCCTAATTATAACTCATGAAATATTAGGAAAATATTTATTTTATGACCATCTGAGCTTACAACGAAAAAGTGTCGCTTTTACTAAATAAACATACGTGTCTCTGATGAAATATGTACTCCAAAATTCTCCAAAATTAATCGAAAATCAAAAAAATCCTCTAGTTTTTGGGTGTCTCTTTTAAGGAGTACTGTTTTTATCAACCTTGATTAGACGAAACTCATGTTACTGCATTCAAATGTAACGCGGCAGTTATTAACAAAAAGAACACAAAACATTAGACGATATTGCGAGAAATGCAGCCGAAAACTGGCCAGAAAATGCGAATCGTTTTATTAAGCTTGATAGGCTCCGGGTGTGGCCCAAAAACCAATTTCGTTCGGATTAAAAAACGAGCAGAGAAAATGAACGCAGTCCTGTAAATTTGATCGAGCACTACGAGTACATTGTGTTGCAAATATTTGCTTAAGAAGCAGTCGTAATTCACGAGGGATTTTGGTTTAATGTGAAATAAACGAGGTCGATAAAGAATCTCCCTCTAATGGAATAAGAAGCGTGCTCGAAAGGATTGTTTTATAATTTTAACTCACTGAATACACTTTCCATCGTAATATCGAGAGATATGCACACCAGTTTACTTCTAACACACCTATTCACGACGCTAGAAGAGATTTTCTCCAGGAAGTAATAAGTGAACATCCGTGAGTCAACTATGACGTACATATACTTCCGGAATTCAAAATACTGCAAAAATAAAACTCAATCTGAGTAATGAACAAAAAAGTCTGTGGACCGGACCGTAGCGAGACAAAGATGGGCAGTCTTTTTTGAGGTGCTTCAAAATGTTGTGAGGGGAAGCGTCGATTATCACCTGGCGGAAAATGCTGAAGCGAGGGACGAAATGAGTGCACGGTTAATGGAATGGAAGTGAAAAGCGATGGAAGAAAAATAAACACCCAGTGTCGAACGAATGCAGAATTGATGAATGCTTCGAACAGAAGAGGAACGAAGTAGCGCTTGACTGGTCATTGTAAAATTGCTTGCAGCACAAGCACCCGTTTAGTGAAAATCGACTCGTTAGATAAAATGGGGCGTGTAAACAGGCTTTGTAGCGCATGAGTAGTGACTGTTTCAGTTGTTAAAAGGAGTTTTTGTGTTGACAGACCAAGTTTTGAATTTACCGATACGTAAACTCAAACTTCGGAGACTGGGTTTGGAATCAACGAATTTTTCGTATCATGGATAAAACTAAGTGAAATTGTTTCTGATGACTATAGAAGGGCACGATGTTCTTTGAATCTTAGCAAAGAGATTACCGCATCCGTGAATTCTGGCTAAATATCGAGCTGAAAGTCCTACTCAATCATAGGTGCTCAAAAATGTCTAAGCTCATCGGAAAATTTAATTTGGATTTAGCAACGACTTCGATTGAACAGTGTAATCGTAGACTGTAAAATAGAGGTTCATCAATACAAGAGCATAAGCACTATAACGCCATCAGTCTTCCATTTAAATTTTTCCTACATAGCATGCATTTTTTGAACGCAGAGCTAGAATTCAATTTGATTACTGATGAAGATGTTAGCATTTATTCACAAGCACTTCTATATAATCCAAAAACGAATGATCATCTACAGTATTGTCCAAAATGTTGAAGACACAAGGATTTTGAATTAAATTATTATATCTTATTCATCATTCTATACTCATTTACTTGCATTTGGGATGCACATTTAGAGGTATACAGCAAATAAATTTGATTCTGGGACGTTTTCCCTTGAATATTCATATAATTGTTAACAATTATTAAATTTACTGCCAAAAATTCAGCGTTCAAAAGGGAGTAAGCACCAGTTAAAAATTACACCTGGCCTATGCTTAGATTTGCCCGGTGAATGGTGGCTCAGCGCAGTCCAGCGCAGCAACGTTCGCGTGGGAGCAAGTCGCCGCAGCAGAAGACGGCTGAGGCTGTTGTGTTTCTGAGCCAAGTTGTGCCGGATATTTGCGATGCAGGCAGCTATTGCGCTCAAGCGGACGTTTTTGCTCAGCCGCTGAAGGAGAAATAAGTATGAATTGGTCGCAGCTATATTTACATCGGTGTTCTGCAGAGCGCATTTTTTTTTTTGAGAACTTCAATCTTGCAAAAAATGAGTTTAAATCCGAAGAACAAAACATTTTATCTTGATAACATCAACGTGTAACGTGTTCCGAAAAACGACTCTTTATTGAGGAATTGATGTTTAGTCTAAAAACGTATATCTGACAGCAGAAAGCACGTTCGTCGAAGAAAATTTTGGACAGAGTCATTAAAATGATAAAAAAGGCCGTTTAAATTTAGGAGGCAGTTGCGTCCAAGTTTTAGGGAAGTTGTTTGGGGAAGATGTTTAGAGAAGTTTTGGGGAAGATGTTTAGGAAAGTTTTAGAGAAGATGTTGGACATTTGGTGCAGTTACAAGGTGCGATTCATGTGCGATTCACAACGTCCTTAAGCAAAATGCCCTTTCTATATTACATAGATTATTTCCACCAACCGGGGATATTTTATGCGAGGTAAATGACCGCGTCATATGAACAAAGCGAAAATGACCTACCTACCTAGAGCAAGAATAAAACGCTATGAATTACTAATCTCAAAGCCCAGATTTGTAGCCCAAAAATAATATTTAGTAGACTCTTGGCAAGTGACCTGCAGCTAAAATTCCTAAACAGTTGAATAGTTGGGAATTTCTTCAAAAAAGAATGGGACAATATTTTTATGGAAGAAATCGACAATTGGTGCAATAATGCAGTTCAACACGAAGTAATCGATGCCAAAGGGCGCAAACGGTGAGGAGAAAAAAAAGTTTTCGTTTTCAGCTGCATTTATCTTCCGATTTAATATCCTTCACATTACTTTTAACATTTCAATTTTGCATCAAATTATGAGTTATGTTGAAGTTTTTTCAGAGAATTTAGGAAATAAACACAAGTTCTAACCTTGTTTTCCAAATACTGATGAATTTCATCAAGGTTAAGGACTATAATCCAAGAAAACGACATCATCATTTATTCCCACAATGTGTGTGGTCTGAATTTCTAAAAAGAACTGTCTGGATACTGACATGATTAGATGTACTTTCATTAGCAAATAAATATCACCTTATTTAGCATTTACTCAGCACTCCAACTAGCTTAAAAATCTGACTTTCCCATTCGCCGTGCCTTCGCCCAACACTTCCAGTTTCTAATCTATGCTAAAAAGGCAGACGCGTGTCTTCAAAGGGGATTTCTCCATTGACAGCGATGTTGAAACGACGAGCATCGGAAAAATGCCGAGAGAACAGCGCAATAATTGAGATCTGTCTCACTGTAAGTCGTGTCTCTTTCAGAACACATGGTCCCTGCCGGTCGTTGCGAGCGTGTGTACTCGCCTCGACGTCTTTATTTCCGTGAGGCAGGAGCGAACCGAAGGCGACGGGATTGGGGCAATATTACGTGCACGAACACAGCCCTACGTTCTTTTTCGCTGCTAACCTGCGCGAAAAGTGCTCGTGTTTAAACGGTGGCGTATATTGTACACAAATGAATGTTCTGTAAGTAGAAGAGTAATGCATCGTTCATGCCTGGTTGAATGCCGACACGGTGACGCTGTAGCGTGAAAACTAGACATTTTTCGTTTAGCTAAGCAATCTGAATGATGAAAAACAAATGTTAGTTTATAATATTTGGTAGGATGAAGCAATCGGTGTGAACTGTTAATAATAAACTCCTCAGGCGATTTGTTCTTCAAGCAACTTTCTTCCTCTATGCTCTCATTTTTTTTGTATTAATTAAAAGTGTATAAAGTAGGGTAAATGATGAAAGCAAATCAATGATAATGAAATATATATCGTTTCCGATTCATTTCCCACCACGAAATATGTGAAGAAAACTTTAACCATTAATGTAACGATATAAAGAAACCTTTAAGGACATCGTTGACTGATAACATCTCTTAATTTAAAATTATCGAATATTTCTCATGCGTTTACCATTAATAATTTGAAGCTATCAAGCACAAATCTACGACAATATTTTCCACACTTAACTTCAAAACTAGTTTCTCTCCTGATGAGGTACATGGGATAGGCTTATTATTTCACCTACAACGCTTATATTGTTGACACTTATATATCAAGTTTATTTCTGTGTTTTGCTTGTGACTATGTTCGTGTTTTTGGAAAATTAAATTTACAAATCTTTCTAATTTTTCCTCAATTTACAATGGTACCTAACAACTCGCATTCTGTGGCGAAATGTGATGCGGAAAATTTTCCAGCGGTGAAAACATGTAGTAAAACTCTTTTGTTAAATTTTACAATGACGGTGGAAGCCTGCATTCACTGCAGACGTTTTGAGCAGAAAACATGCGTTTAGCGATAATAATTTGTAGCAAAAAATGTGCCTTGGAATAATATTGTGAGGTAAAACAATGACTTTTGTGATTCAATTCAACGGTGGAAAGCGAATGTTTAGAATAATATTCAGTCCAGTGATAAATTTTGAATGCCAAGTTGAAAAAGATTACGAAAATAATTGAAAATGATTTGAGTTGATAAGATAGCGTTTCGTTAAAAAAGGGAAAAAAAGCATGGGCTTAACCCTAAGCAAAAAATCCTGAGTTTAACCCCCGGCACTATACGAAAAAATCTTAGGAGCAGCAGAAAATATAGCGTTCATTTATCTTCTGGGAAAAAATGTTACAGAGACAACAACGTCGTTACGGAGAAGTCACTTTACCGGAGAACGTTAAGCCCGGGTCAAGAGTGGAACTTTTGACGGCCGAGTGCTTATGAAGATGCCTCTAGTCTTCTCCTTCGTCTTTGGCCTCACAATAAAAACAAACGTAACGGCTCGGCGCTCCTCCTTTTGCTCCTAGAAGAAGCGTTTAGTGCGACGCTGCGTCTTAAATTTCCCCCATAAAGACCCCAGCGTTTTTAGCGAAAACTCCTTTGACTTAATGATTTGCTGTGCCGTTTCGTTAGAAAGAATTTTAAAAGTTAAACTGTATAAAATGGTCCTCTACTGACGTTAATATGAGATTTACGTTTGTGGAGCACTCAGAAACTCTGAGAAGCATTTGGAGCTTTGTTCATTCTTCAAACTGTCTTGCATAAAAAGCACCCAAAAATAAACATCTTTGAAACAGAACATTTGTAGCCAAATTTGAAACACAGTTTGCTAGTGAAATTTGCAACTTTACTCAAAATTCTGTTGATAACATTCGGTGTTTTGGAACGTTTTGCTTTTTACTAATATACGTTTTGCATAATGTTTAATTTTTTAGTTCGTTTTAACGACAATATATCGGCAAAATAATTTTTTTTATGTTTTCCACTCAATTTCCAGTCTTTCCGTAGGCAACATATTGTTGTGATGCACCTGTGACGCTCAGACGTTTCTAGCTGCAACGTAGTATGAGTAGCAAAATTTATACTCACAAAATTGAGGGTTGAATGTTGCTATTAGATTCACACCAAGAGCGTTAACAAATGAAAATACGTATTAATATGAAAAGAATTTATATATGTGTTTTTTATTCTCGTACATTTTAGCACTTCAGTAATCAGGCGCGTCATGGTGAAAAATTAATCGAGTCGCATAATATCAATTAGAAAAACAGCGAGCAAAAAAGAAATTCCCGCTCGATAAAGTCACTAAATTTGACACGACTCAATGTTGAATTTATCAAACTAATGTACTCGGCGTGACTTAGCAGGAGATCAGATGGTGGTCGAGAAGCAGATACAGCAAGCGCTGTGCCTACACAAATAGTATTATATAAATAGGCACCTGAAAGAGCTGTGGCACGATGCGCCCCTGAGGTGCGTAGGGTACGGCGTTGAAACAGCCAGTGCATTAAGAAATTACGAATCGCTCTTTGAAATTTAAATGAACATGGGGTGAATTAAATGCTGAGCCCCTAAATAGATTAAATAATCAGCAAAATTAGAGGAATTAACATTAGTAGATTTCACTTGGCGGTGTCACAGCATCCCGTAAGAAATTAAATTACGAGGTACGACTAAATAAATAAAACACGTAAAACACTCTGCTTTTAATCTACATATTCTCACTAATTTCCTCTCTTTCTTATTACAGCGTCTTTTAATAAACAACTTAAGTAGCATTCAAATGCTTACATAAGTTTCCTAGCTATTTTCAGCTCACTTATCACACGCGATATTTAAAAGAAACATCAATCATTTTACCTTCGCGACCTTAGAGCTATTCAGACTTTCTATACACATCAGGTTTGTGTGATCACATTTAAATTCAGAGAAACTGAAGCCATTGAAGTGAATGCGAAGCCGTAGCAGCGGAGTTATTCAGAACGGTGCTTAGTTAGTCATTGAAGAGGTATGCAGAGCTCGCAATTGGGTGCGATGAACTTATCGTGCCTTCATCGACTTCAACCTCTAGACAGGACAGCAGCCTTTGATTACCAGCTCTGCAGATATTGCATTTTGCTCTTAGGAATTGGCAGGGCGGTGTCAGTGGTGTTCAATTGATCGGTGAAGCCATTAAGAACTTAGTCGGCTTGCTGCAGCTCTTGTTTCTAAGTTATACACCATAATAAACTCGACCTGAGACAGAAATACTTCAGTGACTGATGCCCTCGCGGGGAAATGAGATATTCCCGTGACGTCTTTCCAGCACTAGGATACATCCTCTCTATAGTTTCTTTACCTTCATAGCTACCAAAGCAGACTGTGTTGTGAATTGCATGTTCATACATTGCGCAATAAAATTTCTGGAACACCGAAAAAAATTCATTTCGAGTTAATTCAAATTCGAATAGCTACGCTCCAGCATTCGATTTAACACGGTTTTAATTTTGAATCATATTTTGAGGTGGTATTTACACTGTGCTTTAAATTAGTATTGTTTGACTGCATTTCATGCTTTGAGATATCTATGTGATGGAAGTAAAATTGTAATAGATTTTTAAAGCTCTTTACTTGTGTATTCATTCTAGGAAAACATTTACTATCCACGTTAACTTGCATTAATGTAACGACAGACTGGAATTGACGGGTTATTAAAGAAGAAAATTAGAAAAAAGGCAGAAATTTTTTATCGCTTGCGTCTGAAGAAACATGTATAATAAAACATAAAGTAAACAGAAATATTCACTTCATATCGCACTCTTAATTGAAGCGTCTCATGCATTGAACTTTACGTTATGATTGAGAATTTTACCATGTACTCAGTAGTTGGACATGTGTTCATGGGAACATCTTATTTTCAGAGGACACTATGGTCCTAAAGTTTTACGAGCGTATGCACTTTAAAGTTTATAAGCGATACAAATCTTACTTTTTAATTTTCATGGGGCTAAAATGGTATTGCAATAGGAAATTCTATGAAGTTTCATTTTATTTTCTCACTTTACCAAAATTTCCTTGCTGTTCGAGTTTCTACTAATGTTGTGAAGAAAACCCATCTTGATTTTTTATTTACTTCTCTTAAGTAATGGTTTTCATTTCATTATAAATGTAGGAGCTAAATTTTTTGGACTTTTTCGTATGAAGCTCATTCTCAACAACATCGGAATAAAAATGAATACGCTCGTTTGTTTCCCAAATCCTTTCATAGAGACATAGTGCATTTGCAGTGCATTTGAAAATGCTCGAGCCGCCAAACCTACTGAGCGCCTACTGCTGTTATTCCAGACATCTACGAAGTTTGGTAGCCAGAATTGGTGATCTAGCCTTAAATGATGGACGGAGGCTGGAAGCTGCAGCGATGGCGCCAATAATGACAGCGCTGCCACGCGAGGTATTTCTATGGCATCTTCTGCACGGCGGTCGGAGAGGCGCCCGGGCACAGGGCAGCATTGCTGGCCACCAATTCGTACGCGCTGAGAAATTCGAAATTTCAGAAAAATGCGGGCGATTAAGAAGACGACGAGAAAAGCGAAAAAGATGAACACTGAAAAATGAGCTCAAGAAGAGTGAAAATAGAGCACCAGAACAGTTAAAAATGAGCGGCTGATAACAGAAATGATATGGGAACGGTAGAAAACTAACGGTATCGTGGACATTTTGCAAGACTTTTAAGATTGAGTCCAAATTTTTGATTAGTTCATCGTTTGCGTCAAGCGCATGATCGTGAATGTGGTTTTTGATAATGCATCCGATTGTGATTCCTGAAGGATTTAAGAAAATAACTTTTTGATTCAAAAATAGGAAAGCATTGAGATTATCAAAAAATGTTGACGTTCTACAACACTCAAAATTTGGCTGAAATTGTGGTTATCTTGAGGGCAGTAACTGTTTTTTTTATCGTGTCTGTAAAAACTCTTCCGTCCACGACATCTCTGAATTTTCCTGGTTGAACGAAAATTAGTGATCTCCCATAGGCAATGTGGCAGCACTTATGAGTCTTGCCCGTTCGAACACTTCCACGGTTTTAAAATGCCCACCCTCGAAAATTTCTCATATGGAATGCTAGAAATTTACAATAAAAGCTCATAAGTTGAGTTTTTTCGTCCATAACTCAGAAAAGTTCCACGATATCGCCCAAGTAGTGTCAGGACTCGCAATAGAATCTCCGAAAAATCCAACTTTATCGAGGTTATGCTCGTGATTCCAGAGAAAAGAAGTCTCGCGTTGAAAAGTTGAACTTCCTCGACTAGAAAATTAAATTGCAACCATATTTGTGTGTTACTTTTACTCGACAAGTTTCTCGTCTTTTGTAATTATTTGTGGAGTTTGTGGGGTCTTTTATGGGAGCGAGGCAAGTTGGGACCGTTTTGTCTGGGCGCACAGGAAGAAAGGACGCAAGTTTTAACGAGAACGTGCATTACTCCGCAATTGACTGAACTCGACAAAAAAGGCGCTTAGAGTCCCGCCACTATCACTTGTCAAGAAAATGATGTCGGATTCGCAAAGTTCGCTATAACATGCTAAAGACGGAGTCTACGTTATGGGACAATTTTGTTCTTCTTATGTTCTTTAAAGCCATACGATTATGAGCGCTGTATGTTTTTTTGTGTTTCTATCAGATAACTGCAAATTACTAACGCGCAAGGATCAGGACGTTTTCCTCATTTCTTGAGCGAGATGCTTGCATGTGCGGGCACTTCTATGAAAAGTATCGCAAAACATTAATTTTGAAAGTCTGGAAATTGTGGAAGCAAAATTTTAAAGTGACACGATTTGCTTGGGTTTGATGTCATTCCTTTAGGCAGGCAAATTTTAAAATAACTTAGTTCACATATGACGCGTAATAATTATTTTTCTCTTGACTAGATTACAAAAGTGCACGTGATTTCCTTACACAATAATATGAATTCGCAATATGAATTGCGCCTTGCAACGAGGAAAAAAGAAGTTATCAATGCATAAAAAATACAAATGTGAATATTATGTAGTGAAACTGGTATAGAAAGCGCTTCAGAACCTACAAAATGCAAAGGCTTATTGCGTATGTATGCATTCGCCCAAAATGTAAAAGATGGAAATGTATACATTTTTTTACATGTGCTGTCATAACACATAAATGTCCATTCCGTACGAATCTCTGATTAATCCACATTACCAATCCTGATGTATAATAAGAAGTTCTCATAACTTCCTGCGCAGATATCTACCGCAAACGCACTCGCACATAGAAGCGTTACTCATTTGGATCTTGCGTGCACATCTCGAATGCTTTCATACGAGGATAGTTATATTTTTGGTGTTATGTTTCGGAAAAGTTTTTGAAGTACAAATTATTGAAGCCGATATTGTCCCAAAATTACCGTTATTCATCTGAAATTATTTTCTCAATAAATATAGCTTTGTATATATGAATGCTATGATGGATGCGGAATGAGGGCTAATAAATGATTGAATAAGTTTCATAATTTTCGAACACGCATTAAAAATTGATCGATATTGAAAGGACACAGAATGAACGCAACTACAGTGATACATGTACATAGGCGCCAGAAAGTAACTCCGCACTGCCTTATTCTTCATTATATTTTAAATTATTGCAAATATAACTAATCATTTGAAGCAAATTTTACACCATAAAATTCTACGCCTTTTAATCTATAGATATGCATTCTCAAATTTATTTTTCTGTTTTTCTGCCACCCAGTAACTGTGTAGGCGTCAATTTATATGAAATGGTCAAAGTCCGCAGGACGAAAAGAAACTCCGCACAACAAAAAAACTTTAATTAAAGAACAATATTGAACAATTCTGGTGATTTATCATATTCATTAGGTTAATATTTAGTGGCATAACCTTTCTGTGCCTTAACAGCCCTCAATCTTTTCGGCATGCCCTCGATCAACCTATGGCAATACTCTTGATCCAGACAGTCCCACTCCTCTTTTATTTTGCCCCAAAGTTCTTCCAAATTTCTAATGTTTTCGTGCCGTAGTTTGTGCTTGATGTTATGCCAAACATTCTCAATAGGATTAAGGTCTGGAGATTGAGCAGGCCAATTCAAACAGGGGATATTGCGCTCTCGAAGAAAGTTTTTCACATTGCGAGCCGTGTGGATAGGCGCATTATCCTGCATAAAAATGCATTCTTCATTTGGAAGACTTTCAAAATAATCAATAAAGTGTTGTCCCAGCATTTGGAGGTATTTCCTGGAATTTCCTCTGCCTTCCAGCCTAACTAGAGGCCCGGGACCATAAACACTGATGACACCCCAGACCATCACGGATCCACCAACACCTTGCAGCGTCGATACTGTACACCTGGGTTTAAATTCTTCGCCCTTGTAGCGTCTAACGTATTGCCTGCCATCACTTCTAAGCCCATTGAATTTGCATTCATCACTAAACAGAACTTTGCTCCAGAAAAAAGCGTCTGTTTCTTCATGGCTCTTAGTGAAATTATAGCCACGCTTTCTGTTCTTTGCGGATATCATTGGTTTACGTCTGGCAATGCATCCCCTTAGCTTAAACTCTTTCAGCCGATTCTTGACAGTTGACACAGAGCCCTTTCCAATAAGACCACACTCTTTACGCAGCTCTGGGGCACTTTCAAATCTGTTGCGAAGACTCCGGATCTTGATGGCATGATCTTCTCTGGCCAATGTCGCCCTTGGACGTCCACATTTTGGGATGTCATGAACGCTGCCAGTCTTTTGATGCTTTTGCAATGTTAGCCGGACGGTTTTTTCGTCACAATTCAATCGACGACCAATTTCACGGTTGGATATTCTATTGTTGTGTAGTTTAATTATCTCCTTGCGGTTATCAACGGAAAGACGAGGCATGGCTAAAATTTATTAAAGATTTTAGCACTTTATGGTCTTCACTAGCACTGATAACAATTACAAATGCCCGATCGCAGCTTAAAAGCGGATACTGTAGCATATTTACATCGAAATACAAGCATGCGGAGTTTCTTTTTGTCCTGCAGACTTTTTACATTTCATATAAAATGACGCCTACACAGTTACTGGGTGGCAGAAAAATAAATTTGAGAATGCATATCTATAGATTAAAAGGCGTAGAATTTTATGGTGTAAAGTTTGCTTCAAATGATTAGTTATATATGCTATAATTTAAAATATAATAAAAAATAAGGCAGTGCGGAGTTACTTTCTGGCACCTATGTACATATGTAAAAAAATAGGGACGAATAGCATGTTGGTCGTCTTTAACTTTGATTGTGCGCATTATGCATCGCAATACGTGGCTTCCACCCACAGGGCATCTAGCCTTGGCGTCGCTGAGACATGCCGGTCTGAGCCACTGGTTTCTTGCTTTCCTACGCATTCTTCTTAGTGTATGAGAGTGTAGCGCCAATTGCTCAAGGCTCAAAGTAATTATCACGGGAAGTTTTCCAATTTCAGACTGATGTTCAGTTAATTTTGACCACAGTGATTTGAAATCACTATTCATTCCAAAACCTAAATCGTTTCTTAATTAAACGCGAACTGTTGACACTAGAATAGTTAGTCGGTACCAGGAATCTTTTAAAACCTTATAGTATATTTTAGGGAAAATTTGCTTGTTTATTGCATTTCGTATGAATATTTTTAAACAGTTCGTTTAATTTTTTGGCTATTATAACTGAATTGAATGTATTGTTTTTAAATTAGATACTTCCAGATTTTATCGACAATGACCTTCAGATAAAATTTTTATATGTATTGATCATACATATAAATGATCAACACGTATATGTATTGATCATTATAAGTTGATCATTTCTTTCATCTTTACCATATACTTAAGAGGGATAAAGGTATTCTTAATATACGAGACAAATCAAAGATGGTTGCGTAGACGTGAATTCGGTGGTGTCTTTCGTTCGGTTTTCATTAATATGTTTTTGTAACGTGCGAGGGATGAATGTTCTGAAATTACCCAAGACGTGTTGTTCAAAATTTGTGGCTGAGTCCAAGTGGACATCACCAGATAACTATTGACTCAAATTTGTAAAAAAAATCTCTTAATTCAAGGTGAAATGAAATGAACTTCGATTTGACCGATGTCCTGTTTTTCATTGTCGTTTTTTAACCATGCACACAGCGGGGGTGCAGCATATCTTGCTAACACAAATGATTAGAAACTTTCGAATTGCATAAATTGGCACGATGCTTTCCAGATGGTAAATTTGTATCCTATGCCGTTTTTAATGTTTTATTTTGTCGCCAGATTTGAGCGGACATTTAAGTTTTAATTATGTCTGGCCAACTTTTAATTCACTTTAATACAATAATTCCCATCAGGGGAGCGTTGTATGTAAGAGAACTTGAAACAATTTTTCCTCCTCCGGTTGTTGTTAACAGAGGCCTCGTGTTCGACAGCTCTTATTATTCCTCTCGAGAAAGTTTGTAATGGAAATTATCTAGCATAATTCGAGCAGCGACTGTCTGAAATATCTTGCATGGGAGGCCGAGTACATTTCCCAACCAACAATATGTTTCAGCTTTGATATTTCCAAAATGTCGTTCGAGCAGACGTCTCAAAAGGACGTTACGAGGCCATTTTTCTCACGAGAAATCCCGATTTTTGAAGTTTAACATCAATATCGTGAAGGCTTCGTCTTGAGAGAATCTGGCACTTGACGCCGGAGAATCTATTGCTTCTAAATCCAAGATTTACATTTTATTGACTCGCGAGTGGCAATCTTCGTATGAGGGCCCAAAAATCATCCTTGGTTCTCAAAACTCTTTAGGGAGCGGGATTGAAGAAGAAGAGTCTACGTATTGACACGGAATCTGAGTGGATGTAGAGAACTTGCTATTATCTGTAAAAAAGATTTGAACTTCGCAGAATGCTTCAAGCGTTATGATTAGAGGGAGAAATCTCACCGTTTCCTTTTGGAGGAAAATAGCTGATATTTCCACCCTAGAAATAGGATAAAAATAAGCTTGATGAAATACTAATTCATTTTTTAATTCTAGAACACAACCTCCGCTGGATTTACACCCAATTTGAATTAAATATCCCCCTCGTTTCACGTGTCTCACGTATCCTATAGTTGAGCGAGTACCCACACAGACGGATAAATGCAGCTGTTCACTGTTAATGTGTTTGTTCGAGTTATAGTTACCCAGGGTCACTCATACCTAAACTGAATCGTTCGATATTTGAGAAATCGTAAAATAGATTAAGTGTCGGAGAATACCTTTTCACTAATTATGTTTATTTACGTCTATTAAAGCATCAATATTAATCAAGAAAATGATCCCATTAGCTGATCTTTTCAATTCATTATTATTTAATACTGGTAGTCATTTACAAATAAAGAAGTTTAGTTCATTTACCTCAAGAGATTGGGAGGGGAGATGCATATCGAATAAATGATTCATATCATTTAACGAATCATTTATTCATTTATTCAAGAGATTGGAATATCATGATGATTCTCCAGCTGAGTTCAGTCGAACTCAGCTGGTGTAATGGAGAAGGCAAATGTCGGTGAGCATTTCTGTCCAAAATTACTTGAGCTCGCCGTGGCACAGTGGTTAAGGGATCGGCCTTGTATGTTGGAGACGAGGGTTCGTATCCCGGCGCTGGCTCGGCGATTTTCCCCGTTGGGTATAAGGAAAAGCTCAAGCACAATACCCCACTCAACCCAGGTGTCGGAAATGGGTACTGGCTTTACGGGGGAACCGTCATGGTGTCCTATATATTGTGTTAGTTATGAGACATTTGAAAAACCAATGCTCAAGATCATATGTCTCAGGCTTGATTGGAAATAAAGCATCCCAAAGATGCCGATGTTTGTTTTTGTTTGTTGAGATTTATCGTGCTTCGTCTCGATGGCAACGTCAGCGCGATCCTACTTTGTGGGATACTTTCCGTTCGCTGTTTAGGTTGGCGTAGTCCACGGTAGAGGAAACAAGGTAGGGTCATTTCTATGAGAGAAAATACACATGTTCTTTTTTGGCTAGCCAATAGAAAGGCTTTATTTCAAGCAAACTTCATGACGCCACCAAAACGCCTTGACGTTATGCCAATAGTGGAGCCAGATTTGGGGGTAGCAGAGCTACCAGATGCAATATGAGCGCTGTTATTGGTTCGTTGCCGTGACGTCAGCAAAACCACACCGTCAACGAAAAAAGTCTGGTTTGAACCTACCTTGTTTCCTCTACCGAGGCGTAGTCCCTCCGTTTACGCAGAAAGCATTCCTGACCGTAAAAATGCATTTATTTGAGTAAAGCCATACATGTTAGTCGGAAAGTATTCTTTACAGTAGGTATTCTGTCAACTAGAAAAGTTTTCTTTGCCTAAGAAAAAACTCCTTTACGTAAGAAAGAATTACTTGAAAAATGATTCAAGTATTAAGCTTAGGTACATAGGGTGCAATTGATATATGATGCATGGTTACAAGTTTATTTAATGTAGTTACACAACAACGACAAAGTAATCGAAAACTGAGCATCTTACATATTTTTTTTCACGCTGAATATGAAGTCGGAATAAGAACAAGTCGTAAAAGATTGGTATGATTCTGGTTGAAGAGTTACATTATTGCTTCAAAAAGTATTCAATATATCCACAAAATTGTTTCAAAGTGATGACAAATATTCCTTGAATATTACAGAGTAGCTTGCGAGACGGGAATGCGGCAGAAATTTGTTTTAAAAAGGTCTACTCTGTCCTAGTTCATCAGCGGATCTCAATAAATGTTTGAGAGCTGCTTGAAAAGGAGGTCATCGTTCAACATTCCAATTCTAATATGCCGTAGACTGAAGAACTTCCAAATGGGATCGAAAAATCAGTTTTTAGTAACGTAAATGGGGCTTGGGCCGTTATAAAATTTCATTGAAATTAAAACTGTCGGTGACACGTTTGCCTGTTAAATTATAACTGTTGGGGCCTGTTCAGGTCATCTCAGCTCATTGCAAGTCTATTACGTTCATGGCGTCCATCATGAATTTCATACCGTGTTGCTAAACATACGGTCTGTAAAGTGAAGGAGAATCCTCGAAGATCGGAAGATTTGAACTTCATTATGTGCGCTTAAAACAGAAGTAAGGTTGTACTTAGTTCTTAGAGCAGTTTTTTCTTCCCTTCTCGCGCACCAAGAAAGACACCTTTGTTGTCACCATTAATTTCAGTAATGGTCTGCACGCTATGATTTTTAGCACGCTGTACTATGGTCTGACGCGACAAAGATTGAGTAATTTCAGCGAAATGGTGTTAATCATGTTTGGAGGTAAAACCTAGCGTGTGGTCTTAATGATACAATCCAAACAATGAAGTATTACATTGAAAGGGGTACAATGGTGTGGGGCTGTTTCTCTTGAGAAGGTCTGGGTAAACTCCATCTCATTGAAGGGAAAATGAACGCCCAAATGTATCGCAGGATTCTCGACGATAATCTCGTACAGTCTGCGGACGACGAGAAGATCTCCAAAAGGATGGACATCGCAGCAAGACAACGATCCAAAAATCTACTGCCAACAGCACTGCAGTGAGGCTTATGTAAAAAAAATGACAGTTCTGGGATTGCTAAGTTAGTCGCCTGATCTGAATCCCTTCGAGAACTTACGGGAAGAATCAAAACTAAGGATTTGGAAC
Source organism: Morinoia aosen (assembly GCA_030386875.1). Lineage (NCBI taxonomy): Eukaryota > Metazoa > Arthropoda > Malacostraca > Amphipoda > Talitridae > Morinoia > Morinoia aosen. The sequence continues at coordinate 22,161,839 of CM059567.1, read as the reverse complement.
ATGGGTTCATGAAATCTAATAGAGTTTTAATGAATATAATTCCTACAATTATTTGCAAGGACCTCTCAAGTAAATAACTGAAACGGTTGGAAGCTGTGCTAACGGGAAAAAGTTAGCTAATACAGACTGCTTTTTGCAGACGTATTGAATACGTTTGATACTTTCAGATTGCAATTTTACCGCACTCATAGCAATATTTCACTATTTGTGTATTCTGACGCTGTATTGGTTTTCAGTGAACAAAAAATGCGTAATATGCTCAATTCTCGCTCCGCTGCAATGTATCTATGGTAAGTAAACTTTTGACCATGAAGCTGACATTTATTGTGCCTGCTGCACAAAAACGTATTACTTACGAATTTGAACACGACACTCTGTTCAATTTTAAAAACAGAGCATGGAGTTGTCCATCACAAACAAATTTAAAAATTACGAGTTTTTTGATCGAGAGTAATACTATCAGAGCATTTGAAATTGTACTAATTAAATCAGTTTCACGGCACTTGAAATTACATGTCTTCTCTTATCAGACTTATATTGTATTGGTATTCAATAATAATATGTAATGTGAAGTTGAAAAAGAAGCGATCATTTCTCTTGAACTGACTGATGGAAAAAGATAACATTATCTCTATGTACGAGCTGTTTCGTCTGTTTTGACAGGTCTGTTTGGTTCATTTTGTACTTTTTTATTAAAAATTAAAGACTTTATCTATCTGTGGTCTCAGTGGAAGGAAAAATTTCAGTCGCTTCAATATTTTTGAGGAGAGTAAAATTCTCTCTAGTTGAATAACTTTTATCAAAAGCTTTGCACACACTCTTTAGTGATAGGGACGCATTAAAACGCTTTTGAATGTTAATGAAGATCACTTTTCTATTCTCGTTCTTTGTTCACACTGAGACTTGCGATCAAGGCGTCTTTAATAAATTCGCAATCAAGGTAGGCGAGTTAGTGACCTGACTACTACGTTTACAAGTTGGATTCAAATTGAATTATAATCAGCGTTTACAGTAAACTCAGGGGATCGCGAAAATAGTGTTCAATTTTCGGGGGTTTGATAACATGAAACAAATAAGAGACTAATGGAAGAAAAGAAAACGTTATGTGAATATCATCGCCGTCATTTATTTCGTTTGTAATTTGTCATAAACTGTTCGACGTCAGTCAGTCTTGTTCGTCAGTGGCGTCTTCTTACGTGCCTCGCAAGTCGAACCACTGCCGGTAGGGCTCGACACCCGGAAATTGAGGGTCATGTTTATATTCTCATTAGTCAGTCGCCAGTCTTATTAGTAAGTCGCAGATCTCATTAATCCGTCGCCAGTCATATTAGTCAGCTGCAAGTCTCATTAGTAAGTCGCCAGTCTCATTAGTAGGTCGCCAATCTCATAAGCGTAAGTCTGCAGTTTCATTGGTAAATCGTGTCACATTAGTCAGTCGCCAGTCTCATTAGTCTGTGATCAGTCTCTTCGAGGTCAGCCGTAATGCTGGTAAATGCTTTTTATTAATTTGATCCAATTCTCTTTCATTGACCATAAATCACGGAATGTCCAGTCACTTATCTATCGGTGTGAAAGTTCATTTTCTTGTTTACTGATTTGCACAGTCAATTTCGTGTCTTCACCTGGAACGGGCGTAAAATTACATTCATTACATGGTCGTCACAGCCTGATTTTCATTTTTGTTCAAGTAAGCCGGGAAAAAATTAACTCACCCAACCTCATAATGACGGATAATAGTTGGACTCTTTAATTTAACGTTTTATGAATTTTGATGAACTAGAACCACTTAGAGCTATTCTGTAATAGCACATCACAAAATATTCAAACTTCATCAATCTAACATATCTTCACTCATATTTTTTATTCTTCGAAGGCGCCTTTCAGACATCAGGTTCCTTTAATTGTTCAAAATGTCAGTTTTAATAACTCAAGTTGTTTTTCATGGAATTAGTTGATACTCTTTAATCAGAAGCGAAAAACATGTGAAAAATTCCTGTAGCTTCCTTTTCAGTGCAATTTTTTTAACGTATGCGTTGTTTTTCCACAATTATTCCGACTTGTATCACGGCTTTGAGGCCATGAATATTTTTGAGGTCGACTCATCGACATTGCATACTTTTTCCGAAGATCTTAATACTATTTTATGCAGGAGAGGGAGTGGCAGGTAGCACGATGCTCGGATATTAGTCCATAGATATATTCAGCACAGGAGTAAAAAATTCTAGTTTTCTAAGACACAAACGAGTTATGAGGAGTCTCCTAGCATTATAATGTATGGCTCCTCGGTGGTGCAGGCGGTTGAGCGTCAGAATTTGGACATCGAAAACCCTGGTTCGATCTCAATTCAGTGTCCGCGTATTATCATCAGACTACTGGCTCTCTGATAGTGATAGAAAGCATAGAAGGTTCGTAGCAAAAGTTTGAGGTGGATCTCTTCTACTCAGCGAACGTGATCACCCCTCACGCACGCCTTTTCTACGGTGAACGACCTGAAAACCCATTTCTGGAACCTGATTATAACAATGAAGCGATCAATAAAGATATGAACAGTTTCCTTGCAGGAGTTCGGTACCAGTAAGCGGAGTTGGAACTTCTTTGCGGAAGCCAAAAGAGACAGAGGCTGTCTGGGGATGATCGTTCAAAAAAATTTTCTTGGTAGTAACGTACAGATCGGAGCGTAAGTTATTTTTAGAGACTTGTATGTTATGGTGTAACCTGTTGTGAAAATCCAGCCAAACAGCCGTTCTATGAAATAACAAAACCTCGGAAGCAGTTGATGTAATTTTTTTTTGCACATAACATGAAAAAAGGATTACTCGTACGACGTCAGTATAGGAACGAGCGAAGCGGCTCATTCTTGCGTTTATTCATAAATCCTATTCATAGCCAATTTAATAATAAGACTATGAGTGAGTTACCAAAATACCTTAGGGCATAAACTTAAGTAGTCTAACCTAGATTAATTAGGTAAATTTACCTACGTCTAGATTTGAATTAATTCTCTTTAAAGCGACTATTTTTCAGAACAAGAGCGGGAAACAAGTTCGAGTCATTTTCAATGCAGGGCTTTAATATGGCGACTGAGGAGCATGGACTCCAAGCCAGCAGAACACGTCAGGGATTTCAACCTTGTGACTCGAACGCTAGACGATCTCGACGTCTCAGTTACGTAGACAAATGGACTCGCGTGGAACAAATGACGCCTCGCAGTCCGGAGCTCATATGTCTCATGCTGATGTTGCTCGGAATTCACGCTTCCATGGCTGTGGCGTGGACGATGGGATTGACATCACTGCAAATCTTCCGTTTTTCCGTTCTTCGTTGCGGCGAGGCATCGTTTTCGTGATCACACCGTGTATTATTCTGGTGCATGTTTAGAGTGAAATAATGAAATTTGAATACGGATTAATGTGCGTTGATATGTTGGTTGGTTCAGAAGGATGGTCAGAAAACGCAGTACTTGCATTTTTAACCTTGTGAGGAAAAACTTCCCATTGGGATAGATCCTAAATCATATGTGCAAGAACTTTTTAAATTGCTCAGTAGAGCACCTCATTTAACTAGCAGAATGTGGTATGAACTTTGCTGTGATTTCGGTCATAAAATAATTCACTGCAGTGCGGTTGGAAATCGGCAACCATTAGTATTCACCACCTCATGCTAACTCTAAGCATAGAAAGAAGCCTGTCCGTAAAAGTTGTCTGTTATCTGTAGTTTCAAAATTGGAAAAAACCGACTGTGACGTTTCCGAAAAATGCCACTTCAGGAAGTGACCCACTGACTGCCTTTCGAAGAAAATCATCGAACCAATTTTCATTTATGCACCATAGAAATTGTGCTTATTCTGTCCACGCCATTTTTAACTATCCACGAACTAATTGCTCAGGTAAATTGGGGGAAACGTCAAAAGGAATCTTGGATCTGTGTGGGCGTTCGCGCGGCAGTGAAACGTTCCATCATGTGCAGTAATGGAACGTTCCATCATGTGCCGTAGTGAAACGTTCTATCATTTGCTGAAGTGGAATGTTCTATCATTTGCAGAAGTGGAATGTTCTATCATTTGCTGAAGTGGAACGTTCTATCATTTGCTGAAGTGGAATGTTCTATCATTTGCAGAAGTGGAACGTTCTATCATTTGCTGAAGTGGAACGTTCTATCATTTGCATAAGTGGAAGATTCCATCATGTGCAGTAGTGGAACGTTCTATCAGGTGCAGTAGTGGAACGTTCTATCATTTGCAGAAGTGGAACATTCCATCATGTGCAGTAGTGGAACGTTCTATCAGGTGCAGTAGTGGAACGTTCTATCATGTGCAGAAGTAGAACGTTTCATCATGAGCATCATACCAGGATCATCAACTTGCCATTTCTAAAGCGCGGTTTGCAACCTTATAATCGACAATGATGGCATTCTCAATTTAAATTATTGGAAATATTCGTGTTTTACAAGATCACCTCATGCAATTCTCAACGGATGAAAATAAGTCGTCGTTATTCAACTAATATAATGTTTTACATTTATTGCAAACATTTCGGAATTAAAATTCCATCATCAGTGCTGGAACAGGAGAGAAAAAAAAATAAATTGTCTATTCTAAACACAAAAATCATATTATTTCACATAATTCTCTATATGACTAAAAAACCTAATTTGTTCATTCATCTGAGCAATGTAATGTTCGTTTTTACTCTGGTTCTTCTTTTTATTCTACGAATAAGATTCTCGAAGAATCGCCCTATTGAAAATATAATATAATGTTTTATTTGGGTTATGAACACATAAAAATAAATATGATCTACGTTCATTCGCATTTGTTGGGGGTCGTGTATGAATTTGTAGAATTCAAGGTTTGGCTGTATTCATATTAGCAAAGCTTGAATAATTTTTAGCATTCTTTGTGTTGAATGCAATTACTGTGGGAACATTATTTTAAATAGAACTGACAATGTACACATTAGCTAACTCATCATTTCAACTCCAACGCAACCAGGCTGCAGTTATCTTTTATCTTCTATCACATTACTTCTCGTCGGTGATTACGTCGCGCGACATTTTAATTGCCACTATGATATCTATCCTCTGAAAATGGGAATTATGTACATTATGGTCAGAATTATTCATGGAACTGGACAATAACTAATTATTTAAAGGATTTGGTTAAACTCAACTCCTAAGGCGCGTACAAAATTTTGAACGTCACAGAATGAGATGGTCGGTCCGCCACCGGCGTACGGACGGCCATGGCAGCATCGGAGGCGGTTGCGCTCATGCACTAAATTGTATCGAAATCACTCATTAAATTTAATGAGCTCGCAGAATGAGCTGAAACAACTGAATTAGTAGGATTTAGGTGTTGCATTTTATGAAGCCACCAATTGGAAATTGATTTGCCCGCAACATGAGCGTTTATTGATAGTTGAAGCCACCGATTAGCTCCAGTTCATCAATTCACCTGATTGTGAAGCCAACCAATGATGAGTTATAAAATCTGTCCGGTCTTTGAGTATTATTGTTTTAATCCTTCTCTGAGTATTTAAAATCGAGTGATTTTTCCAGTACTGGTGCGTGCTGTTATTTCGTTGCGTAATATAGCAGACACTTAAATAAGTAAAAGCTAAGTATTTTTTAAACAAATTTCCAGGGGCTGATGTAGCTTGATTGATGTAGTGTGACGGATATCAACGTTTGAAGGCAGGGCAAAATAAATGTTGCCCGAAGTGCTTGCCACCGTTGGAGCCGTCGTTCAATAGCTGTTCAAGCATCAAGGTGTTGGGAGAAAATATTACTCTTTAATTGTTACTTTTCTCGTGCGCAAAATTCGATAGTTTTATTCTTAACGAACTAGCATTTTGTGATCACTGTTGAGGGTAGTTATGATTTAAATTCGGTAATTATGAAAGATTCATTAGACATATTTTATAAGTTTATTTATAAGAAATTTGACTGTGATTTATAAGTCATTTTATGAACAGGTATAATTCATTACCTCATTCGATGCGTTAAACTTTTTTCCCAAAGGAATACGTGTACAATGACAGTATAGGAACGAGCAAAGCGGCTCATTCTTGCGCTTATACACAAATCACATTCTTTGCCAATTCAATACTAAGACGTGAGTGAGAGTTCCTGAATTAACTCAGACAAGGAACCTAGGTAATCTTACCTAGTTTACTTAGGTAAGTTGGCATGGGCCTAAATTGAATTAATTGATAAAAGTTAGCCGAGCAAATCTCACCGATGCATAATTTGTATTAATACTTTAGCGTACAGCAGCTACGGTGTGGGCTTCATGGTCAGGTTACTTTCCACTTGCATTTCACTCGTGGTATCGAATGGTCAGTGGGAAGCGATCGATGGCTCAATTCCAGCGATATAAGCTCTTATTCCATCACAACTTTGACAACAAAGGATGTTCATATTTTAGAGACTGGGGTGTCCTTTTAAAATCCCGTGCTATTTATTCTACTCGGTTGGCAGGCATAAGCATAAAGGCCATCGTTCCCCTAAGCGATGCATAACAGACGCCCCCGTCAACTCCATCACGGTGGAGTCGAAGGTCCCATCGGCGTTTTCTTCCGACCATGAGATTCTTCGCCCATATCGAGCCGTGACTTATTAACCTTTCTTGGTAACCTTTTCAGTATTTTGGGGCCGTCATGCTCCATCTGCCGTTCCATAAATTTTTACTTCTGGGAAAAAGCTGGTCTGCGGAAGACCACATTCGTGCTGTTCCGACACAGTATCCGGAGAACAAAAACCTCGCAGAGGAAAAAAAGCCGTGTAGGGCAACACTGCCCTACTGACCGATGCTTTTATCGGCCGAGGATAAAACGGCTGTATAAACACGAGTTCTCGAGCGCTCAAGCCTCACATTTAGCGGTTAGGAAGGGAAGGCGAACTTTAAATGTACTTTTGCCGATATTACAGCGCTGAGTTTCGTTCGGGCGGAACTGGAATAGAATATGCAAATTTACTTTTGATAAAAAGGTCTTCAGCTGCGGTAGTCTTTCCTGAAAAGTTCTTTTCACAATCTTTTTAGTTTGAATTTGGGGAGGGTAAACTGGTAGGCTAAATGTATTTTATCTTTTTTTGTGAGAAAAAATGAGTCCACAGTGGCAAACAAAGTTTTAATTAGCCTGTTGGATTTAATAAATAAATAAAAACGATCCGGCAGTTGTGTTTACTTCTCTAGTTGCTTATAAGTAAAGTTTTGAGTCGGCACTCAAATTAAGTGATGTATCTTCAGCCGCAGTGCTTTTGAAGTATTATACTTTTAAGAAAGGAGTTCTACAAGGAGTTCTACTCTAAAAAAAATAAAATAAACCAATGAAAACGAGTCGATTTGTTACGGATTTCTAAGTGGAATAATGATTTCTTACTTTATACGGTATTAAATTCTAAATTAAACGTAATCAAAAGTTGAGTTAAATCTTGTTATTTAGAGTCTTACATGGAGAGTTAGACATGCACTGCGCACAAACAAGTGCTCAGGAAGACGCTAGGCTAACGGATACTTGAGAGAGAACTTTTTATTCAGATAAATTCGCGTCTCGAAGACAAATCACAAGCCATCAAGGCGTGATTACTGACACAGATACTGGACATTCTCTCCATCCCAACGACGGGAGAAATTCCGTGAGGAATTTTAAAATAGCAATTTCATTTGAGACAGATATATGCACTGGAAAGAGCCGATTGCACTCGAAATTTGCCCTTGTAAGACAATTTGAAGCATTTTGTTACAACTAAGACCTGCTGTTCAAGAGAGTATCTGAATACATTCACCATTCAAATATAAATTCAACTCAACTCTTGACGAGAATAGGGATGACTTGATTGCAAACTTGAAATCAACACAAATGAATCAGTACTATATAGTTTGTAGAGCTTTGAATTACACACTCTCTTTTTCTGATGAGCCCATAATTTAACAACCATATTGAAAAAAAAGACCAAAAAATTTAAAAGCATTTCCTCTAAGAGAATAAGTTTAAAATTTACCTTAGTATTGAACACAGACTTCATTTCCTGCTTTTCGTTGGTTAAGTGAGAAAACTATCGAACTCTCCAAGTGTTTCCGATGCGAGACGTCGCCGGCATATATTGGAGGCATCAAATCATTACTAGGAGCGTTCCCAGAGGACCGTGTGCAAGTGAAAGCCCGTGCCACGCTGTATCGTGGAAGCTGTCCCTGGAGAGGACACTGAACTGTTGACACAGTCCACTAGAGCGGATGGGTGTTGACCGAACACTTGATGTTGCAGCGCCGAGGTGGCGCCGGGTCCTGCGAGTGCAACATTCAGAGACTCCGAATTCTTCTCAATACTCTCGGAGAAAATGAACCTCATTGATTCGAAAATGGCAGTGCCAGATGCCGGCTGCTATTGAGCACTGACACCGTTTTGTGACTTTTTTTTTCGTTGCGTAGCACACGAATTTGGAGGCTTCTCGTTGAAGATCGCGTGCGGATCTCATACTCGTCTGTATTTAAGACGTTTTGTATGACTTCGTTGTTGTTGATGGTGACTTTAGTGCAATTAATATTTTAATCACGAATGTTCGCATAACTTGAATAAATTTCAAATGCTTGTACAAAACGTACAGTGCACGGACAAAAAATAAGATAAAATTTCGTTCGTGATTCAAAACATCGCAAAATCGAATACTCGATCAATATGCTAAACCCATTTCCGTACATCGGAGAAGCTGCTGTGAAAATGACGGAGCCCTTGCATAACAATATGAGAATTTCAGGAGCTGATAGCGCTGCTGGTGACGTGCCATTTCCTCGCATTCATTGAATTTCTTGAGATGACGGGGGAAATTTTTCAATCTCATCAAGATGTCAGAGCCTAATGGCAGCCGTGGAACGTATCGCCACTTTTGGAGGACGAATTACTCGTAAAAAAGGCGTGATTCAATCGCAGTCGCGGACAGTTTTTCCCTGTGAATATGGAACCTTCGTCACTTTTTTGGGCCATTTCAGGCAAAGTTGATCTCCATGAAAACGTCGACGCATTTACATAATCCCACCGGCAATTGAATGATCACTGATACGGAGATCCGTCGCCTTTACTTCTTCAGGCGCTCTCTATTTTTTGCAGCCGACCGCTCGGAATAAAGTCAAAGTGTCTTAGAGCACTACCTCAATTTGCCTAAAATAGATTAGCCATCTTCAAAGCGACTCTGGATTCACCTCGTAACATCAGTACACAGTACATTTGTAAGACAGCATTTCGGAGGGTCAATTCTGCTTCGAAGGTACGTAGTTAGTTCAGAATTTTGTTTCCTTAACCTAAAGCTGTGATTGTTACTCCGCTGAGATTAGGAACCTCTTAGGATAAGTTAAGACTGCTCTTGAGGTCACCGGTAGCCATTTGGGAAGATAAAATTCATAAAATATCTCCTTTCAGGTATATTCTTCTTCACGGTGAATGCGTCAAAATAATTGACGCTCGAAAATAATTACAAGCACGCTTGGTTGTTACGTATTTAAGTTCCACTGCTGTATTTCTGCATTTTTTTGTCTCTTTCACTGCAAGTGAGAAGCAAAGTAAAGTAACTGTGAAAGAAATATTTATATCTCAGCATTTTTTCTCTCATTTCTAAGAAGCATTTTCTACTATTTACAGTACATTTCTTGCCTTAGGAGGTATCTTCGAAACCAAAAACTCCACACCGAGTTGAGCTGCATTTGATACCGTCGAGGCCTCATGGAATAGCCTAAGCTGATGGAGACACGTTCTCTTTACGGCACAGATTGCAAGTTGAGAATCGCGGCGCTGTGGAAGCCGTCGCCTCCTTTTGTGGAGTCCTGGAGGAGTTATGAAGCTGTCTCTTCCGATGCTGCACGATAATAGCCACGAATTCCCTATACGAAACCCACATCACAAATACTTCGAAAACCCTCGATTGAAATCTAAAATTTTAATGTTGCTGCTTCGCGGAACTGAGATTAGCATTCGGGAATTCGATGATTTCGCCCCGAAGATTTTTCTTACGGTTTAGAGGAACCGATTTAAGTTGAGATTTTCTGTAAAGATGCTGGGTTTGGTTTCTGGATTCGTTATCATCTGCTTGAAAATAACTCACCGCGAAGATTAGAAATCGCTTCGAGCTAAATTTGTTGTTATTGTTACGAAATGAGTGAACTTTGCAACATCATAGAATGACTTTGTTCAATCATCGAACAGTTTCGTTTTGTTTTGATTAATTCATTTCTTATTGCTTTATTGCAAGACCTTTCTACATCGCAGCTGTAAACTGCGGCCTAATTTCTTTCATCAGAAATATACGGCAGAATCTACAAGCGTTCAATATTAGTGACTTGTCAGCTAAAGGATATCACTAAAATCGACAACTACATAGTAAAGGTGAACAAGTGTAATGAAATAATGGAGACTTTTGAGAGGCTAAAAAGCACATTTACAAACGATGACTGGTGGCGGACAAGGGGAGCGGGAAAGTTTATACCCTTGTGTTCTCTTATGCATCGATTTTCTGCTGAATTTTAACAACTTAGTCATGCTTGATTGTGTTTTGAGTACAAGTACAGAGAAAATCGATTTCCCAACTTATTTTTCATGTTTTTTTCAAATTTTCCCCTAACTTCGATCGCAGCATCAAAATTTGCAAGAAGTAGGGACTACGTAGATTGACACGCGACTTATTGAAAGAACTCGATCACTTTGATGATCGAGAGCTTACAGAACAGTTTCACTTGAGTTAAGTCGGCGATTTGCATTATGCCGGCACTATTTGGATTCATTCACAGCTTACCAAGAAACAGCATTGCTTCAATTGCTGGTACAGAAAGAAGCTCTCTTTTCTGGACTTTTTCAATCGTCTTAACATGTCTTCCTCACGGTTATCGCCGCTGTTTCTCTCTTACTGTCTTGTTGTTTTATTATTGTTCTCGTTAAGAAGCTCCGAGTTTTTTTCCGCGCTTCCAACTGGTCGTAATATTAACCGTAGGTGTAGAGGTTTTCCAGTTAAGGTCAGTCTCTAATGCATGAAGTTTCTTTGTATTTGTCAATTTCATTTTGATAACTACTCTACTGGCCTTCATCTGTTTTTAGCTCTCAAAGATAGCTTCGAGAACGCGCGTCACAATATTATGCGTGGGACGCTACCAAATAGCGTTTCTACAGTTTTTTAGCTTTCTTCGCTCTGATACCGTATTCAATTGGATTTGAAAATTGTATACTTGAGTTAATACATGTGGTTATATTCGCTGTTTTTATGTTTGTGTGTGGTTTACGATCTTTCAAAGAACGAACCTAGAACTGTTCTCTTATTTCCATTTTAGAAGCACTGATCATATTTTGGGTTTTACCGCGCTGGCAGAGGAGCTGGTCCCGAGTGAACGGTTTTGATATAAATTCTCGAGAATGTTTATCAGTTTTGCGTTCTCAGTTGGTGGGCGATTCAAGCAGAGCATTGGGCTATTTCACTCATATTTAAATCTTGGAGCTAGAGTTAGAAACTAGAGCTCATTTTTCCGTTTTTTTTGTCAGCAATAAAATTAGTGAAAAACAGCTATCATAAAGTCATAAAATTTGAATAACTCGATCGTTGGTTTATTTCGAACAGAAAGTCCAATAGCATATATACATTGAGAGATAGAACCATGTTCGAAATTTTTTTTTCAGGTCACTGTTCTCACTGATTTAGTGCATAAAAAAAGATATTCCGAATTTTGTTAGCAGCCCCCGCTCTAAGAAAAAAGTCTAAACTTTCAGCTCAGTGCTTTAGAAAAAGTTTTTAGTTATACAAGAATAAAATTCAAAATTTCTGGCTGATTTTAGGGTTGGGGTATTTCCCACGAGGAAAATGTGACAAGGAATTAAGGATTTTTTGCGCCACAATTAAATTTAAAAAATTTCTCAATTCAATTCGCAACGTCAAAATGGTGCGTCTATCTTGGTGAAATCGTGAAAGTAGCCAGTGCTTTTTTAAAAAATTATAATGAAAACTTGAAAAACATGCAATTTTTTGGGAAATTCTTCACCAAATATCCTTTTTCGTTCAAAATAAAAAATTGTAAGCTATCTTTGCTCTGCGAAATGTTTCGGGGAAGAAATTTACTCAGCTGATATTTCAAGATTTCAAGCACTAACCAAAATCGCCAGCCTCTTTTAATGCAAAGTACGTAGATCGTTTAATCGTTAAGATTACATCTCTTGTCGCCAAAACAGATTTTGAACATAATGCAGAATGCTATTACTGAATCCTGATTCTGTGGATGCACGTAATCATCTTCTCGTTATGCTTTAATATTCTGCATCAAGATGATGACGGACTACACAAAATGTAAGTATAAAATGGCGAACATCGAAATTCTAACAAGGTATTTTGCTATTTTATTTTGGAAACACGACATAACTTCCGATCGTAATTGTTTTATTTTTTATGGCTACTAAATTCGGCAGTAAAATGCAGCAAGTTTCAATAGCAAGGGCATTCGAGCACTAAGCTTCTATCGTTCACCTGTTCTATTGCCTGGAACGGCTTAGTCTGGAGGCCTTAAAATAAATTATGAGAAATAAGTAAGCTTTCGATTTTACTGAAGAGATGGCGGGCATTCCTGCGTTTGACTGGAATCGGCTCAAAGGAATAGCATTCCAAAGTACGAGAAATTCTTCTGAAAGCGTTTTTAGATTCCCACGCCCCAAAGAAATGAGAGAATTTGTCGCCAGAGGGTCAAAGGAGATATGGGAGGCCTGGAAAAAAGCATCCTTCTCCAACGCGATATCAGATTCCAGTTTTTGGCTGCGGGCGGATTGCGGCAAGTGATGTTTAGTTGCAAGATCTAAATAATGCGAATCTATGAGGAGAAAACATTATTGGGAGTGGACATGAACTCTGTATATTAAACTGGAACATGAATCAGTTGAAAATCGAAATAGAGAGGAGTAATTCGAGAATTATGAACATCATTTCGATATAATTTTGGCATAATGAGCAAGAATGGAAAGAGGGGTCAAGTGTGACTCGTCAAAAATACCAGTGTTAAGAATAAAGAAGTTGAAGCTTAAGGAAGCAAATAGAATTTCACAAAAGCTTCGTGTCAGTTTCTTACAACTTCATATTATTCGACGTTCGCCTCTAACGTAGACTTTAGCTTCTTGAATTAATGTTAAACAACAAACAAACATTAATTTGTGGATTTTGATATTTCATGAACCAATAGGTCATGATGAAGTTAAATTGCCAAATTAACGCGTACGGATTTTTTCTTCTGCCAGGGAAATACTAGGATTTCTTTTACAAATATTTCTAGCTCTTTTGTTTCAGCATTCTTTTTGAAGCTTATTTTGTCTTCACTGCCATAAAGGCGAGTGTTTGTATAGATTAGCGTATTTTTGGCGTCAAGGGACAGCGACTGAGTGCCGCATTTATTTGACTTCTAACTTGTTATGCTTGCCGTTACCTGATATTTTCAAAACATGTGCCTCTTATCGTGTCCCCTCGCGAGCTTCCTTTCTTTGTCTTAACTTTCCAGCATCGACGCGTTGATTACCTTAAACTCTTCAGGCTGCCGCCCCTATAATTCATCACATTCAAAAGCCCATCAAAGTTCCGTACTTTACTAAGTCCGTTTCTCTGGAAAGTGTTACGCAACTTCCGCCCAAATTAGCATCTGCCTCTGCTTCCTCTTTCGCTCAGCCGCTCCTTCCTTCCGCTAGCCTCCATATTATTGATTTATTGGCCAATTTTTTTTTAAATTCTGATATTGAGACAATTCGTGCCCGCACGCTCCTTTGGCTTATTTTAAATTTCTTCATCACTTCTTTCATGTGGTGAAATTGGGCATGCACTGATGCTGGCTTTTCCAGCAGTTAACGACGTAGTTGCAGCACAATTGTCAGCTTCAGTTTTTGTGAGCCGACTTTGAAGAACGTACGCTGCCACCTGTACCATCACAGTCATGTACATTCCTTACAAATCCAGCAACCGCATATCATGACTATAGTCGTATGTGCTGTAAATTTCACTTGCCTATAAAGCGGTTTAGTGTTTCCTTGTCATATTGACTAGCGTTGATGCCTCGTTGAAAAATATTATTCCTGAGAGGGAATGTTTCAACAACATCGGAATCTTTACAGATATATTGAGAAATTTTGTACATTTCTTCCGTCATTCAGGGCACTGTTCTGAAGAACGGACTAATTGAATGTAACTCCGTTAAGGGCTTCGTTTTATTATTATCGCGTGTAGGCCTCAGTATTGAATGTAGTGAAACTTGAACAGTTCCCTACGACCTGGCACAGAAGAGCGCTCCTCACCATCATCCGTCCGTCCTTGCAAACCGTCATCTCAACTTTCCGTCCGAATAATGAAAGTCTAAGCCGGGTTTACTGGGAAAATAGAACTTCTGCGGAACACAGATGTCACAGAGAAAATTTTCCGCGGATTAATGAAATTCTGAGTCCAGTTTACCGGGAAATAATTGTTCCAGTTTTGCCGAACAAAGGGAAATTTCGATATATTTATACTCGAGGATAATTAAATCCCTCGCTGGTTTTGATGGAAAATAAAAGTTCTCCTGAAAAGGGAAGTCACAAAAGCAAATGCTTCGGAGTTTCAAGGTCTCGTTTTGTAAGCATTGTGTGATGGTGAGTGACTCTAGGTAAATTTGCAGAAAATGATGAGCTGTAATTCATTAAATAGAATGGAGTTATTTGTCCGTCTAGGTGAGCTGAAGATATAGAGCATCGGATTTTTTCATGCCAGTAGGCCATGTGAGAAAACTTCAGGCCACACTCAAAGAAAGGAGATTCATTTTGAGTTCATGTTAAATTTACAAAAATTCCTCGAAATTCAATGAATTAGAAATGCGATCGAAACCAATTTATACCCAACTTTGCTTTGAAGTTTATTCCCCAGTTTAAAATCGCTTCCTCTTCTTCAGTCGGTGGTTTTGGAGCCCCGGCACACATGTTTATTCATTTACCTTCAGAACGGACAAACGAAATACACTTGCAGTCTCTAGTGAAGCTCACGATGTGTCGTGCTGCCAGACGTGTGCCTCAAAACTGGCTGTTACTGTCGCGCTGCCAGACGTGCGCCTCAAAACTGGCTGTTACTGTCGTGCTGCCAGACGTGTGCCTCAAAAATGGCTGTTACTGTCGTGCTGCCAGACGTGTGCCTCAAAAATGGCTGTTACTGTCGTGCTGCCAGACGTGCGCCTCAAAACTGGCTGTTACTGTCGTGCTGCCAGACGTGTGCCTCAAAAATGGCTGTTATTGTCTGCTGCCAGACGTGTGCCTCAAAACTGGCTGTTACTATCGTGCTGCCAGACGTGGGCCTCAAATCTGGCTGTTATTGTCGTGCTGCCAGACGTGCGCCTCAAAACTGGCGTTTTCAGTCGTGCTGCCGGACTTGCGCCCTAAAACTGAATGCAATTCGTTGTTCTACCAGACCCGCACACCAAATTACTTCAAGTTTAATTTACAAAAACGGAGATAGAAATGAGAAGTGAGGATAAAGAACACGTTGTAGGCTAACAGAGGTGGTCTTCATTTTTGTATCAAATATATTTTTCCTTTATTTATGTTAATTTTTTCACAGAGGTCTGTAAGGCTAAGGGGGGTTTGGGACTGCACAGTTGTTGCGCATTCATCAGAAAGGTGTCGAGTTACAGGACTTAACGAGTAAATATCGAATAGTATTATGATTCCTAATTGGAGTGTTGCACATTAATTTCACGTTACAAATCAGGTTTACGGAGCTCGCAGATTAAAATTACTGAGAAGAAACAGTGAACACAGTCACTGGATCAGAAGAGTGACGGCTTAAGTATACACAGGATTGAATAGATCAGTGTAGAAATGAGCTCAGTGTGTTTTCGTCCTCAGGAAATTTGATTATAGCTTATTTAATTGTTAATTTTGGGCTGCAATTCATCTATTTAGTCATCTTAAGCCGAAATTGCGCAAAAATGGCACAACAGAGACGACTGCAGGAACGTAGGAACTCTTTCAAATTCCTCCGCCAATCGAGTAAGCTCTCATACGTGAAACTAACTCAAGTTCTCGATCTGATCTGACTCAAAAAAAGTAAGAACGTGTTTATTGAATCGATTGCGCATACGCAGTGAGGACGATCAGTCTCGGTGCTGCGAGCTCTGCAGGCGCACAGTGTCGGGAGAGAAGCAGTTCCTATAATTGGGAGGCAATGAAGCGAGCGTCTGTGAAATTTGTTAATTAGCGCCTCATTTTCATGGCACGCGCACCGGGTGAGAGCTGGGGGAATCCCGCTAACTATAGATATTCTTTAATATAACCGATTGCCAGAGGGAATCCCGCTAACAATAGATATTCATCAAAATAACCGATTGCCAGAGGGAGCCCCGCTAGCGATAGATATTCTTCAAAATTACCGATTGCTAAAGGAAATCCCGCTAACAATAGATAATTTTCCAAATAAATTGATTGTCAGAGGGAACCTCGCCTACAAAGATATTCTTCAGAATAGACTAATGGTAAAAGAGAATCCTGTAGGTAATGATATTTTTATAGATAAAGGGATTAAGGGAATCCTGCTAACAATAGAAGTTCTTCAGAGCAAACTAATTGTAGGATGTAATCAGCTAACAATACTTTTCATCAGAATTAACTGATTCTTGAAAGGATTTCCGTTAATAATAGATATTCATCAGAATAACCTAATTATTAGAAGGAATCCTTCGAACAACAGACCGACAGTTAAGGAATGTACGTCATCATTAGAAATTCTTCACAATTAACTAGTTGTGTAAATCACGGTAACAATCGAGGTTTTCTAAATAAAGTGAATATTTTGAGACTAGATAGACATTCCTGGTAATAAACTAATTTTTTCAAAACTCGTGGATATTATCTGGTAAAATTGTATGTTCTAAAAAATTAGCACTCAGCGTTTAGAACAAACTGATTTTTTACGAATAGGCACATATTCTTTGAAACTTGATAGTTTTCTTAAGAAAAGCAACCATTATTGAGATTAAATTGATTTTCTTGCAAATAATGAGATATTTAGGAGAATAAATCAACGTTTTCGCACACAAACAAATGCTCTAGGGAACAAGCCACCGATATTTTTGAGGAGCGGAAACAGATATTGCTGATATCAAACAGATGCTCTCGGGAACGATCAACAGACATTGTTGAAAGCAGACATTTGACTCACGTACTCCTGGTTAGATTTCCTCGAGAAAAGGGAAAATTTTCTTCGAGCTGCAAAAATGCTCTTCAGAAGAGATAATTTTGGGAAAGAGAGCGTCTTCCCGAGAAGAAAGTGATAATGATGTGCGTGTAGAAATTACTCTCGCGCACCCCATGAGGCCGAGGAAAGATACGAGAATTTCTGTGACCTGCAGCAGAGACGGAAATGGTCTGGAACTGCACCAAGAATTGACACAACTGTTGACAACTATTATCGAGGAACTATTTTGAGAGAAATGATAAAATTACCCATGCTATTTTTATATAATATATGATTAAAAAAGTGTCATGTTAGGTAATATGTAATACTCAAAACATTTACTTAGGCTAACATCAATACTTATGAAGTCTTGTATTCATTATGAAATAGTGGTTGTTACAATTTAACATTTTCTAGAACTAGAATTCTCTCGTCCGCATGAGGAGTGTGTTTTTTTTTGCAAATTTTGGTGTTTTGTTACAAACGTAGTTCTATGGTTTTATAAAATAGATTTTTTCCTAAATATAAAGATGTTATTAGTTTATTTTCTAGAGGGTGGCATAATTTTGTATAGTATAACAGTTGTATTCTCAAAAGAAAGAAGAATGTTCTTGAAGAACAATTATTTATATATTTTATATATTTATCTATCTATATATATATATATAAATACATATATGTATATATATACATATATACATATATATATATATATATCGAGAGTTCAAAGTCTTGTAACCCCCAGAAACAGTTAATGAATCTGGTGAAAGCGGATTCCTCTTTAAAATAAGAATATCCTGGTTCGATCCCAGTCCTGCGCAAGCAGTTTTCACGCGAGTATGTGCAGCTACTCCGGGGAATTTAAGAGCGGAAAAGTAAGGGAAGAGATTAGAAGAGGAACACTATTACTTATTGAGCTTATACTTTTCTCATTCACTCTCTCTTATTAGGTTAAAAACTGAAAATCATTTCTACAACGCGACTGTGATAAAAATGCGATTCATAAAATAGAGATGCTTTGTTTTTTCAGATACATGATCTGTTTTTGTTGTTTAAGGTGTCTGGGCTCTTTCGCTACCTGACCAATATCGGCCCTTTTTGGTATTTGAGCGTTCATTTTCGCAGATCTGGTTTACTGTCTGCATTGTTTCGCCTATTTACGATGTTTCTCAAATAAAATATTTCTTATCAGGTGTGTGTTTGTTTTCTGAGCTACTTGTGCTGGATTCGCCATCAAATGCAAATTTTCTAACATGCTTTTTTGAGTGACTTTTTTTGTTCATCAGAGTCGTTTGATTCATTTTAGTTATATAACTGAGCTGCTGCTGCTACGAACGAAAGCGAAAAGCAACGTTAACCTTCATCCTGTCCTAGCCTTAAATTTTAATTTCCTACATCATCTCCGAAAATTGTCATTATAGGTATTAATTGCTCCTCAGTAGACCGATAACATCATGACGCCTAGCGAACTGTGAGCGTCATCTCCCACTTTGTCTGACACTTAACACCCCCGGAGGGAAAGTGTTGCGTCTGCACAATAGAACGCGAGCACTTTTCTGTGCCGCAACGACCGCAGGTTTGTGGCCACAAAGACAACTTTTGAAGCAAGAATTTTCAGCTGGAAAACTGCCAGTTTCTGAGTCGAAAGTTGGGCGTGATACATATCTGACCTAAACTGCCTTAAGTTTCAGCTATGCGGGATGCTGCGAACTGGGAAAAATTATGGCCAGAATATTGTTTTCAGGACTTTATTTAGTACAAAGTTTTACGATGTGCACGTAATGGAATATTTTTGTTTGTTCAACCAACAGTTTTGCTGTGACTTTTTTCAATCTTACGATGGTTTGAAGCAAATGTAGCTCAATATTTCCTTTTCAGCTTTAAAATATTTTTTGAGGTGTGAAGATTAGTCCATAAATGATTCACGGAGATATGAAAAAACATGGTTAGAAATATTAAAAATGTTGTATTGGAGAGGTAATTTTTTTTCCAAATAAGATTCCTGATTCCACAATATATGAAATTATGACGTAAATGAGTATCAATTCTTGCTCTGATTGTTAGAGGGATTTTGCCTCCGTTCTGCTAGCAGTTCTAGCAGGCTTTTAAACGAACATGTGTCAACAATAAAGGAATTAATGCTTTAACTATTTACTTTGATCTGGAATTACTATTTTATAGGTTCTGCACACTTTGTGTCTATGTAAACAGCACACAAAGCCCAAATAATGCAGCTTACTCTCGCTCATCCTTCATCACATTTATTATCTTACTCACCCTTCTTCGTATTTGGTATCTTTACTCACCCATCATCTCTTTAATTATTTTGCTCACCCATCACCATATTTATTATCTTACTCACCCTTCATCACATTTATTATCTTGCTCACCCTTCATCACATTTATTATCTTGCTCACTCTTCATCACATTTATTATCTTGCTCACACTTTATCACGTTTATTATCTTACTCACCCTCCTTTACATTTTATTCGCCCATAAATTTCTCCTCTTATAACATTCCCCGTGACTCTCCTATCGCTTCCGACGTCTGCTTTAGGGACTTAGATTCTAAATCCCCAAGCTCAACCCCTCTTCCCCTTCAACCAAACCTATAGAAAAAATCACTATCCCGAACTCAAAGCTGGCGCTGCACCACCACCCAACCGCAAAAACCTACGTGGGAAAAATGAAGAAGTTTTATTCAGTACTGGTGCCCGTGTCGCCTTTCCGCAACGCCGGAGCTGCGGATTGAAAGCGTAGAAATATTTGGCAGGCGTGCGGCCCAGCCGGCTGCGAGCGACGTAGCTTTTCAGCAGATAAAAATGCGATCCAAGATGAAGAACCACTGTGAAATAACTGTATCAAAAACTGGGTATAACTAAAAATGACTTTCACATAATGTTTCTAAAGGTTTTCGAATGAGTAAACTTTTCAGATTCAATGAGTACACTTTCAGATCGTTCAAGTTAATTGGAAATTGCGAAGGCACGATGTGACGTTTTTCAGATCCGGGCATTTTAAACTTATTAATCATTTGAGCTACTAGTTTTTTGTCGCGTATTTTGTTATTTTCATTAGGCTGAAGTTGGATAAAACGAAAATGAGCCACTAATCTGGGAAATTTTTTGTTAGGTGAAGCGTTCAATGTTAAGCGTTGGTGACAATTCGCTATGATGAACTCAGGTTATACGTAGATTAGTTGAGCAAATGTCTTTGTCCGGCATATACGAATGACTTATGTTTTAAACTGTATGTTCCGTATTTAACCAGTTTAGAAATTTTTCAATTTGGCTTGAGATTAGCTGGATATCTCCTTCCACTGCAGCAATATCATTTTATTAACTTTGAAGCAACATTTGCGTATTGCATTACCGAAATGAATTATTGCCAGCTATAGATATAGGCAACAGTGAGGTCAGCTAGTTTTCTATAATAGTATGATTTACATGATTCGCATCTACAAGTAGCTTAAATTCACTAATTGCTTGTCTCCTCTAGAAGTTTCCTATCATTGCATTCACTTTTCTCCACATATAGCCTTTATTTAATTTTCATTTTAATTTAAGATTTTTATATTCTCTCCTATTCACCACTTATATTCACTAGTTGTATTTACTATTTTTATTCTAATTTACCTAGCGTGAGGTTGTAAGGATGTGCAGTGTTTAGATCAAATAGCACCTGAGCTTCATAAATTCTAAAATAAAAGTCATTTGGAATCTCAAATTTGATTTCTTACGTAACGAAATACTAAAGTAAAACTTCATGTTACTAGATTGATCGTACATTTATGTATAGTTGGTGTTATATACTGACAACCAAATTTTCAGGGTCCAGCCAACAGTGTAAGCCTCATCTAAAAATTGCCGATCAAATCAAATTCGATGAGCTAAGACGTCAGTTTTTTCTAAATCTATCTCACACACACTGCAACCTGGGGCAGAAAGGGAAGCTATGTGGCACAAGTTGTACGTTATAAGTAATGCCAACGCGCGTTAACAATCAGACTCACTTTGATACGAAATCTTTTACCGAACGCTATTGATTCCACAGCTCATTATCTTGTCTTCATAATTTCTAGAGAAAGAAGCCGAAAGTTGGCCATCAGCCGAGGTTCTGTGAACGACGCCAATATATGTTGACCCCTGTGTAGCTTATGAGGGCTTCAAATAACGGAAATTAGACAATAAATGCTTGGCTATGTCATAAGTAGACTAGATGGCCGTCGTTGCTGCGAAGTACGGTCACATGTGCCGCGTGATAGAGCCGTACAGGCGCCTTGTGATATCGGCTTATGCAGAGAAAGACCTCTTGTCCACTGCTTCCGAACGCTGCTCTACACAAAACTACACCTGTAAGGAAGAAACTGTATTAATGTTATGATGCGCGGAGTACATCTGATCCTCATGACTACATGGCTTCCAGTTCTGCTCTGATTGTTGTAAAAGAACATTGTTTCTTCAGAAACTCGGCTGAACGTATGTACAATTTTCAAATGATTCTTCGATTACTAGCAGTTATGGGACGTCGCTAGATGTGTACATATTATTTAAACACTTTCTGCATATATAGGACTCTTTTCCTCCGCTGTAGAGTTCCCAAAATCTTCACAGACAATTTTTGTTTCGCTAATACATGAAGTTACTATTTCTTATTTAATTGGTGAGTTTCTTTCGGTTTCACGATTTTTTTCGTGGTAAAATTGTCCATATTTTAATGGTCAAAGAAGAACAATTTCAGTCACTCGGTGGAATTATTTTCAATTCCCTGAAT
This sequence comes from Morinoia aosen, assembly GCA_030386875.1. Lineage (NCBI taxonomy): Eukaryota > Metazoa > Arthropoda > Malacostraca > Amphipoda > Talitridae > Morinoia > Morinoia aosen. The sequence continues at coordinate 22,139,877 of CM059567.1, read as the reverse complement.
TTCGAACAATGATTTCAAACAGTAATGCAATTTTTGAAATGAAACTAATGAATAATGATAAAACTTCACAATGATTGTCGACGTATAGAATAGACTTATTCGTTTCAGATACTCAAAATCGATCCCCCCGGGGTTGTGTCGCTCTCCAAAACGCCACGGTGTTACTGAGTGCGTGACTTTATAGAGTGTTACTTTCTGGAGTGTGACTTTATGGAGTGTTACTTTATGGAGTGCGTGACTTTATGGAGTGTTACTTTGTGGAGTGTTACTTTATGGAGTGTTACTTTATGGAGTGTTACTTTATGGAGTGTTACTTTATGGAGTGTTACTTTATGGAGTTTACTTTATGGGGTGTTACTTTATGGAGTGTTACTTTATGGAGTGTTACTTTATGGAGTTTACTTTATGATGATGAAGAACTACTGTGAAATAACTGTATCAATAATTGGGTATAACTGAAAATGACTTTCATCAAATGTTTCTAAATGTTTTCGAATGAGTAAACTTTCAGATTCAATGAGTACACTTTCAGATCGTTTATCGTTCCCGAGAAGTTCCCGAGGCTGTCACGGCTGGGGTAAATTTTAGGGAAATATCCGATTGTGGCGGCTGGTCCAGAGGCTCTTATCTATGGAGTGTTACTTTATGGAGTTTACTTTATGGAGTTTACTTTATGGAGTGTTACTTTATGGAGTGTTACTTTATGGAATGTTACTTTATGGAGTGTTACTTTATGGAGTGTTACTTTATGGAATGTTACTTTATGGAGTGTTACTTTATGGAGTTTACTTTATGGAGTTTACTTTATGGAGTGTTACTTTATGGAGTGTTACTTTATGGAATGTTACTTTATGGAGTGTTACTTTATGGAATGTTACTTTATGGAATGTTACTTTATGGAGTGTTACTTTATGGAGTTTACTTTATGGAGTTTACTTTATGGAGTGTTACTTTATGGAGTTTACTTTATGGAGTGTTACTTTATGGAATGTTACTTTATGGAGTGTTACTTTATGGAATGTTACTTTATGGAGTTTACTTTATGGAGTGTTACTTTAAGGAGTGTTACTTTATGGAATGTTACTTTATGGAGTTTACTTTATGGAGTGTTACTTTATGGAGTGTTACTTTATGGAATGTTACTTTATGGAGTGTTACTTTATGGAATGTTACTTTATGGAGTGTTTCTTTATGGAATGTTACTTTATGGAGTTTACTTTATGGAATGTTACTTTATGGAGTGTTACTTTATGGAATGTTACTTTATGGAGTGTTACTTTATGGAATGTTACTTTATGGAGTTTACTTTATGGAGTGTTACTTTATGGAGTGTTACTTTATGGAATGTTACTTTATGGAATGTTACTTTATGGAATGTTACTTTATGTAGTGTTACTTTATGTAGTGTTACTTTATGGAATGTGACTTTATGGAATGTTACTTTATGGAATGTTACTTTATGTAGTGTTACTTTATGTAGTGTTACTTTATGGAATGTTACTTTATGGAATGTTACTTTATGGAATGTTACTTTTTGTAGTGTTACTTTATGTAGTGTTACTTTATGGAATGTGACTTTATGGAATGTGACTTTATGGAATGTGACTTTATGGAGTGCGTGACTTTATAGAGGGCGTGACTTTATGGAGTGCTACTTTATGGAGTGTTACTTTATGGAGTGTTACTTTATGGAATGTTACTTTATGTAGTGTTACTTTATGGAATGTGACTTTATGGAATGTGACTTTATGGAGTGCTACTTTATGGAGTGTTACTTTATGGAATGTGACTTTATGGAGTATTACTTTATGGAATGTGACTATATATAGTGCGTGACTTCATGGAGTGTTACATTTTGGAGTGTTACTTTATGGAATGTGACTCTATGGAGTGTTACTTTATGGAGTGTGTGACTTTATGGAGTGTTACTTTATGGAATGTGACTTTATGGAGTGTTACTTTATGGAATGCGTGACTTTATGGAGTGCGTGACTTTATGGAATGCGTGGCTTTATTGAGTGCGTGACTTTATGGAGTGTTACTTTATGGAGTGCGTGGCTTTATGGAGTATTACCTCATGGAGTGTGTGGCTTTATTGAGTGCGTGACTTTATGGAGTGGGAAACTATGAAGTGGAGGCAATGAATCGTGTCGGACGACCTATATTTACCTGGGAGATAAATTCCATAAAATACTTTATTAATTTTTCAGTTCAAGTGTTAATAACATGCACGATAAAATGTGGGGTAGTTAGTGGAAGCTCGCATGGAAACTGATGATTTTGAGATGATCACAAACGAGTTTCCTGTTCCACTGTTTCTGCTACAAGAGACGAGAATCAATAGTTCTTTGCTGCTGTCCATTATCAAATTTTGAAAAAAACTCCACACCCTTTATTCAGAGGACTCTAAAGACACACATGAAATGATACTGCCTGAACTACTGAACCTTCTCAAGAGCAACGTGCGCTTGAGAGGTACATCAGAATTTCTTCAAATCTCCAGTTTTAAAGTTAAGTAAAGGTTGCATTTCATTTTTGTAACAGGAGCGTTACAAAGGTGAGCTCACAAAAATGTTTAAATTTTCAAACTCGTAGGTAGTATTCGCTTCAAAAAATGGATGCTCTATTCTCACGGATCTTCAACAGTCGTGATGTGAGCCGCCGGTGTACACTCACGGAATTTTCATGATGCTGCTGACCAACCAGTAGTCACAAACTCAGTTTTTATTAAATCTTAATCCAAGCTAAATGAAGGAACGAATGAGTTAATATTTGCTAATATCAAAATTGCTTTGTAAAACGGACCTTAAATTTGAGTTGAATATTGAACTTCAGTTTAACCCATCGCGGCCAACGTGTCAATTTTAAACGCTGTTGAATGAAATGTTCAGTTCTAAGCTAATTTGGTACTGATCTTATGTTGCCTATTTTCTCAACACGAGCTAATTCTGAGTTTTGTTACTTTTCACTAAAAATCTTTGATTTAAATCGCATCAATCAGCAGTGTAAACCAAAATATGCATTTTTCTCGTTTAGAAAACAGACTGTAAAGTAAACCTTACACTGATTTTTAATTTCTTGATGGGTATGGATGGAACAGTTTGGCCAGAATACACTGGACATGAAGAGTGATTTATTCATAACAGATGTTGAACACAGAAAATCCTGCTCAGTAGCTTAGGTCAACAAAAATTTCACGGACAAAGTCTCCTGAGAACAATAGGTTGTGATGAAATATACCCATTATTCGTCCCAATGATCTTATAAATCACACCCTCGTATTCTTTGTATTGTGTTCACCATCTTCGTTAATCCGTATCGAATTTCTATATATAAGCTCAAAAATGTAATAACGTTCTCTGTTTCAGAATAACAAAGCGTCTCTTAAAATATCAAAAAGCACCTTCTATTATTTATTGAAAATATTCATTCATAATTTCGTAGCCAGTAAATCGAAGTGATCAAATACACGCCTCCAAGAATGGGGTCTATCTTGTTTGCGTTACTTTAAGAAGTTCCCGAGGCTGTCACGGCTGGGGTAAATTTTTGGAGAAATATCCGAGTGTGGCGGCTGGTCCAGAGGCTCTTATCTAAATTAGCAAACAGAGCAAAGCTTGCGGCCTCAGATACACGCAGAATATCTTTAGCGCTGCGTCTCAGCCTGCTCCAAAACTAACAAGGGCGCGTAAAACAGAGGGGATGCCGTCCCCTCGCCGCTGCGGAACTGCTGCTTTGTGCGCCTGTCATCTCTCTGAGGGTACCAAAACCGTCATCTCCCTGAGGGTACCAAAATATTCTCGTACAGTGTTAATCAGCTCCAGACTTGTTCTAGGTTTTCTGAAGTTTTTTCTCTTTTTACTGGAGATCGGTTTTTAGAAGTTTGTTTTCTAAATGTAATTTTTTGATTGGAGTGCTGTTTTTTTAGAAGTCTGTTCCCTGAAGGTTTTATTTTGTATTGGAGTCCGACTTTTTTATAAGTTTGTTTACAGATTTTTTTTTCTCAAAATGACTGTGTTGTTTTGAGAACCTTTTTTGAAATTTTGCAGTCGATTGACCCATAATATAATTGTGCAAAATTAAATGGTTCGTAAATGTACTGTATTTCTGAAAATTCTGTTCGCATCAATTTCTTTAATGAACGGGAAAGCGAATCAATAATTAACACGATCTTTAATTAACGGGAAAGCGAATCAATAATTAACGGGATCTTTAATTAACGGGAGAGCGAATCAATAATTAACGGGAACTTTAATTAACGGGAAAGCGAATCAATTGTATTGTGTGTGCAATACATTTCACAAGTACCATTTTCATTTGCAGTTGGTATTACTGTGCGTTTGTCAAAAACTTTGCGGACCAAGTTTGCAGTATTTAATTTAGTTTACAGGACACCTATCATTCCTAAAGAATTATTCGATCATCACTCCTGCTCGGCTCGTTAATGAAATCCCTTTACAAACGAGTGTCGTCAAAAATTAAAGCATTCAATATTATTCAATATTGTCCTTAAGATCCTAAATTCGTTTGAAAACATAAAAATCTAGTTCTCTGATTACTTAATTAAACTACTGGACATGTGCGATGAGCAACCTAATAGAACAGGTTTTACTGCAACTCAAATTGTCCCCATTAACTACAATATTTTTTATATTTTGTATTTTACCCTATAGCCCGGATCACAAATACGCTCATCAAGCCCTTCATGTTGCTTTGAAAAAAAAAATATTTGAGGGTTTTGCACAAAAATTTATGACTGTATTTGAATACTCAAGAGAAATTATAAGAATGCTATCTCTACAGTTTATTGCATGTTTGCAATACCAACTCACTAATACCTGAGCACTGCAAAACGTTTGCAAGTTAATGTTTTAATTTGGATTTTATTTTAATATTTTGAAATGGATTCCGATATTATCCTAACTCAAAAATTGACGCATCGAAAAAAAAATACTCTTATTTAGGCTGTTTGTTTTCCTATATACTTATAAGAGTTGCAAATTTGTTCCATTGCAGGCTTGCTAGTTCATCACCATCCTCACTGCTTTCAGAAATAAGAACGGAAAAATTTAACTTCTAAAGTTCGCAGACAACTCATCCATTTCACTATTGAGCAGGTAAAAATTTGCCCTCTTCATGAACCAACTAATCATTTTAATCCCTCTTCGCACTCGTGTACCTTCTGTTACAAACAATCATTTAACTCAGGAAAATTCTTATTAATTCTTCAGCCAGTGATGTAGAAATTTTATTGATATTATAGAATTATTTTTGCTTTTCTACAAAGCATGACCATCAAAGAATTGCTACGCTAGAATATTGATGATGTTCGAATCGCTATGCTAGAATGTTGGTCATATTCAAATTACTACGCTAGAATATAGGTTCTACATAAAACCAGACGCAATAAGTCCAGTTTGGACGCAGTTTTCACGAATGATTTATAACTCTAACTTGACCCTTCACCGCCCTTGGGGATTTCAAAATTAATTTCAATGATGAGCTTTTGGATATTGTATTTGCAGTCCCCTCAGGGGGAAACCACTATTGTATCTTTGGGAATTAGGGCTCTTTGGAAAAAATGTGTGGTCCCGAGCGCACAGGGTCTAATCTCGCAGGATTTCTACACCGCCCAGCCCTCTCCCTCCACCTCCAACCAGCTACAGCACCACCTCCAAGCAGCTACAGAAATGTTAGGTTAAATTAATTTAGGTTAGGTTAAGTTAAGTTAAGTTAGGTTAAGAGGTTAGGTTAAGTTAGGTTAGGTTGGGTAAGGTTAGGCCAAGTTCAGTTAGTTTAAGGTTAACTTAAAAAAGTTAAAAAATGCCTGTTTTTGCGTGGCGCGAATGGCAACTTCAGTAGCTGCTCGGAGGTGGAGGGAGAGGGTTGGGCGGTGTAGAAATCCTGCGAGCTTGGACCCAGTGCGTCCCGAGCTAAAGTTTAGGGAGGTCTTTATTTTGTTAAAATAGAATTGGTATTTCTGTTTTTGGTTCACTACTGTCTAGTTTTTCCCCATTTACTACTTCCTTCTTCAACTTTTATCTTGTTTCATGAACTTCTCTCTCAACTTGTCGTTTCTATGTACCTTGTGTGTATGTAGATTCTGCGTTCTCTAAAATCCACATTTATTGGTGCCTTCCTCATTCCTTCTTTGGAACGCCTTTGTTGCGGTAGGGAGGGTTAAACTTACATTTAATTTTATCTAATTTTATTTTTAGTTGTATTTTCATCTTCATGTTTTTTAAATTTCACTGCCGAATGTCTTCTCCTATTCATCCTGATGCCGGTGACCACCTGATGTCATTGCAACTCAGTGCAACGCTCAGGAAATTCGCTTTTCTATAATTGAATGATCATCAGGATCTTGAAGACGAAGAAGGTACTAAGCATTGAAATCATGTTTGCAAAAATTTCAGCAGTTCTAATTAAAAAATAACTACAAAGACTCATTTTAGTCTAATACTTTTGACGAAGTATCAAGGACTTTAGCAGCCTAGTGAAGTACTAGTGAAGTACTAAGTGCTAAATAGTGAAGTAGTGAAGTACTAAAGGTGAGTAAAGTCACAAATGCTCTGGCAAAAGAGTTAGGCAGGGAGATGCAATGACTGTGGTTTTCATTACGGTAAAATGCGCAAGAAAATCGGATATTGTAAATGAGCATAAAGTATTTTAGGAACGATATAACTATCGTGCGAGGAGATGTAATGAGATGTATAAAAGTTCAATTTCTTCACGTGTAAGTTGGTTTAGGAATGCACCTAGCATTTTTGTACTACAACACACCAATTAATTAAAATCTATATTTCCGTCTAATTATAAAATGCAACGTTTCCACGTATCAATCATCACCCTCAGGCTGGAAAAAAACAGAATAATTTTCCGTCACATTGGAAAAACGCAGAAACTAACTCTTAAGTAATATAGACTAGATAAGCAGATCACAAAAGACGAAAGCGACTAGACAAAATAACAAACTTTTTTATCACAGAAGTAGTAGTATGACTAGATATATTGTACAAAAATCTCGATGTTCATCACACGAGAGACAAGAGCAAAATGGTCGAGCAGCTTCGTCGCACCTAGCAAGCTGAAGTTCTGCTAAACAGTTTGAGAGCGAAAAAATCATTAGTGTTTTCATTAAGGGGAGGTTTAAGTTCATGAATGTGTAATCAAATGCCTAATAATTACAAAATTGATGAACGGGTCTTTAAATACATTGTTAAAACTTTTGTTAAGCCAATAAATCCAGAAACTTCTATTAAAGTTTGTGTCTATTATAAATACCGTAAAATCAGTGACTAATTAGTAAAAAAAAATAATCCGTCTGCATCTGGGGTCAACGATCTGGACGAGGCCAGTGTGATTTATCAATTTAAATGTAACCGAAGAGAATGTAAGTCTCTTGATAATCGTTACATTGGCATGACCAGAATGACCCTGAAGCAATGATTAACCGCTCATAAATATCAAGGTTCCATCTTCAATCATTTTCGAGTTGACCATAGTTGCAAACCATCCCATGAAGATCTGTTCCCTAACACCAAAATTCTTTATAATGTTATTAAAAAAGATCATATTCATTTAATTGAAGCATTACACTTCATGAACTTAAGCCTTCCCTTAATGAAAACACGAATGATTTTTTTCATTCTCAAACTGTTCAGCAGAACTTCAGCTTGCTAGGTATAACGAAACTGCTCGACTATTTTGCTCTTGTCTCTCGTGTGATGAACATCTGTTTTTGTACAATATATCTAGTCATACTACTATTTCTGTGATAAAAAGGTTGTTATTTTGTCTAGTCGCTTTTTTCTTTTGTGATCTGCTTATCTAGTCTATATTACTTAAGTGTTAGTTTCTGCGTTTTTTCCAATGTGACTGAAAATTATTCTGTTTTTTTTCCAGCCTGATGATGATGTCGATAGATACGTCGAAACGTTGCATTTTATAATAAGACAGAAATATAGATTTTAATGAATTGCTGTGTTTTAGTACAAAAATGCTAGGTGCATTCCTAAACAAACTTACATGTGAAGAAATTGAACTATTTCGTGTGGCTGAAATGTTAGAAAAGAGATGTATAAAGGCTTAAGAGGAAATAGTTTACGTGTTTTGAAAGAAACTTTTAAAGACTTCATGTTTTAGATGCTTCTTCTTTTTTACTTTCTCCGTTTTGTTACAGTTATTTAAAATCATTGACTTCACTGAAGTTAAATATTCTTAAATAGATTTTTGAAGAAAGTTATACTTGAATAATACTGGAATAATAAAATAATTAACTTCATTCACTCACTACCAGAGATTCAATCTCTTCTGCTGAGCTTGCGGGAAACTTTGGAATCAAGCAATAAAAGAAATATTTAACTCACAGTTACGTGTCTCGTTACAAAATAACTCAGAATTGCTCATTCTCTGAACCTTGCTCAGCGGTAACTAATTTTTCTTGAAATTTTGTGTGACTCACATCACCGCGATCAAGTTGAAAGTCTGGACTCAGAATTTGGATAATCTTATTATTTTGGATATGAACCAATGGAAAAATTTCATAACATTGGTTCATTTTCTTACTAATCAAATAAATGGAGCAGAATGAACGAATTTCGACAATAATGATTACAATATCGTAAGAGCGCTGAACCGCATCCTAGGCTCTTTCGATAATTTCCTGCTTCTAATGCTTCGAGGGTGTGATAGCGCTCCATAATTTAGTGATGAACCATAATGAACGGTTTGGTGGCAAGATAAATGACTGAAAAGCTCTTTGGAATTTTTGGAATGCCAATGAAGGCATTCTCATGAAGATGAATTTCCCAGAAAAGAGGCATATCAGAATTTTAATTCGGTAATTAATACTCGAATAAATCACTTACAGCACAACTGAGTAATATAAAAGATACTAATGACTGTAGGCTGACAAGTATATCAGAAGCTAAACTGAAACTAAATGCCTCTCAAGAATTACTCCACATATCTATTATTGCTGAATTTTCTTGTTCAAGAGCCAGTAGTATCAGTTTCTCCGTATTATTTCTAGAACATTTTCTCTTACATCAGTATAACAGAAGGAAAGCTCTAACTTTCGCCTCTTCCCAGTGGAGCAGAAACTTCATTTCCGTGATCCCGGCATCTCAAGCCCCGCACAAATAATTCTTTCCTTGATTTGGCCCTCGGAGAGATGCCCTCTTTGCGCATGAGAAGTGCTAACCTCAGAGGGCGCAAGTTCCTGCACTGAGGTGCCTGCAAAAGCCCCTGAAACTCTACGTAAAGTCCAATAAAAAATAGAATGATGTAATGATTCGGCAAAGTTTCGGTCTCTTGAATCAGGAAGCTCGAATTTTCCTTTTTGCGGACGAGGCCTTGAATGGGGCAATTGTCTGGCGCGGCAAAAATCGAATCTTTCTATCCGCAGGTGGCATTTTTTTGGCCGGACCGCGTTAGCAGAACAGGTTGCTGTTGACCTAAAATCAGGGAACCGGTCTTTCTATTTGCTGCGTCAGCGTCCGAACTTGAAAGCGACCAACCCGAAGCTATGAAAAGTCCCTCAGATGACAGTCGACGCCCGCGGTCACTTCCATGAAATCCAATGAAAAAAGAGCGCCATTTGGACAGACTCGACGCGTTCGTTCGCCAGAACGAACAGGCATTTTTGTGTGTGTGTGTGCAAGCGTTGAGGCCAGAAGCTCAGCCGTTCGAATTCCAGCCGGAAATTTGAATGCTCAAATTATGGTGTGGTGTATCAGTTTGAAAACTCCAACATTGTTGTCGGAAAAATTGCTCGAAACTGTTCCTGTTGAACTCCTAGAACGTTCCTGACAAAAACTTGCCTTTTAAAGGGCCTTGTTTGAAACGTTTCAGGCGTTTACGCGCTATTCAATCATTGTTTAGTTTTGCCGCTAGGAAAGTCGCTTGAATGGTCATTTATTCGTTAGAAAAGTGTGTTAAATCGCAGCGAAAGCATTTTTAGTCGTCGTGAAAGGGAATTTAGCCGCTAGGAAAGTGCGTTTAATCTCTACGAAAGTGCATCTCGTTCGTTTTGCACCCGGAAAGTGTTTAGTAGACTAGGAAATCCGTTTAGTGGGCAGGAAAATCCGTTTAACGTGAGTATTATGAATTTGGTTGACAGCAAAGCGTTGTGTAGCTAAAAAGTGGTTTAATTTGGAAACTTCATTACTGTAGAGCCCGGACGTTTAGGCGTTTATAAAAAGGCATTTATGGCACTTAAACATAGGCACATATGGCACTTAACCATAGGCATTTATGGCAATGTTCGTAGGCATTCACGGAAGTAAAGTAGGCATTTATGGCAGTTGAGTAGGCATTTATGGCACTATCCATGGGCATTTATGGCAGTTTCGTAGGCATTTGAGACATCCAATGCAGGCATTTTGGAATTGAACAATTCATGCTTTTCCTGATAATCAGCCGGTCCCGCAGTTCCGTAAAAATGATTTTTTAGTTAAGGAGTGAAATAATAAAACGAATTAAAGGTATTATTTTTACTGCAATGTTCACGAGAAAACATTTTCAATAACTGAAATTCATTGTACATATGAAATACAAATATTTTTCTATAACATGGAATGAACTTCTAGCAACGCGTAACAAAACTTTAACTTCAACAATAGTGAAAATTCCGAAACAATATTAATAGATACAACCAAAAACTTTTATAATTCACTGTTATTCGTCAGTCAGTTCACTGTTCTTAAGTTTTGAAAATGATCTTTCAATTTCGACAGATGTATCGAGGGCGTACTTGAAACATGCTACATCGCTTGGTGAAAGATTACCAACGCATTGAATATTTGTTCCGTTAAGAACTTGTGCAATATCTTTCATCTGTCCTAGGCCAACATTAGAATCAAACAAATTGTGACATTTTTCAGCTGTGTGTCTGCCTTTTTCTCCGGAAGTGCTCCTCAATTTTTCTGTAGTGCAATCAACCAAATCTAAAGCATAATGCAGCGGAATATTCCTTTTTTCTAGCGCTTGTATGGTTTGCGGTAGCGTTTGAAAGTGTGCTTCGGTCAAGGATCAATCGATAACATCAATTCTTGAACAATGCGTATGGAGGCAGCGTCTTCAGCATCCAAAGTGTTGAAGATGTCTTTCAGAGCTTCGAAGTTGGAAGAATAATAGAGAGCAGCTGATAACCACGTTCCCCGTCTCGTGATAATTGGTTGTGGGGGCAAGCTCAGGGCTGGAGCACACTCACGAAAGTGGGCACACCTTCTTGGCGACTTTAGAAAAATTGTCTTGCCGCTTACAATCAAACCGTCAACACGTGGAAATAGCGAGCGAACTTCTTCGGATATTCTATGAAATCCATGCACTAAACACGTAACATGGATCATGCGAGGAAACAGAACCTGCAAAGTTCTAGCCGCTTTCTTCATGTTCGGAGCAGCATCCGTAACAAATAGAAGTACGTTGTTATACTTGATGCCATCTGGCCATAATAATGCAACAGAAGGGGTGAATACCTGTGATATATTTGAACTGTGGGTTGACGAGACGGACTCTGTTGTAAGTAAATGCATGTTTTGTTCATCTGACGCTTCTAAGGTACCTACAATCACATTCACTAAATGTCTTCCCAGTGGTTCAGCAGTTTCATCAATTGAAATCCAAATGTTTTTACCACGAACATTTTTCCTGATTTTATGTATGGTTTTAGAGTAGTTTTTATTTACATAGTATTTTCTCAGAGTTGATTCATCTGGGATGCTCTTTCCGGTATATATTTTTCGAGAAATGATCTAACGCTTTCATTGGTCAGTTTCCACGAGGGTATGGTAGCATCAATGAAAGTCTTGCAAAAGTCCTCTTTAAACGTACGGTCCAAGTTTGGCGAATACTGAACAGTAGACGCGTTAGCAGAACTGGCAGCACTTCCTACCGGTTGTGAATTGTCGACTTCCAGGTCGTCTTGTCGATGCCGCTTAGACCGTAAGTGTTGGAGCATAATTTTTTTTCACATTTACCCGTGTCTTGGATTTATTGCACTATAATGTATTATTTGAACCACTAGAAAAACATTTTTGCCGTATTCTGCTATGTAATCAAGAATCTTCGCTGGATCTGTTTTTTTGGCCTTATGTTCCCCACAAACGGCGTCAATCTTTCAATCAATATAAAGGATGAAAACCAGTCATTTGCTCAGCGGACGGCTTACGTGATGGTCGACGAAGAAATCAACATTGTAGTGATAGCCTTGGCACTTTCATCTTCCCAGAAAATCCCGCGTAAACGTAAGACATAGGCCACAAACTGGCTCAGGGAACGTGGCAGAATATTCGGAACCCACGCATTGCTCAAGGAATTACGTGCAAATGAGCCAGAAGATTTTCAGAACTTTCTTTGATATGACACTACATCATTTGATAAACTATTGCATCTGGCCACTCCATAAAAAGTACCCAGACGAAGTATCCAGAACTGGAAAGTACCAAGTTTTTACTTCTCAAGATAATTTAAACAAATAGGTTAACAATCATAAATAAAATAACTTAACTACCTTCAGATAATTTAATAACAAGACATTAAAAGCACCAGATATTTGTAGCAGCGTCCTCCAGCATTCAAAAAGTACCAGATCTGAATGTACACAAAAATGAAATTCCAAGTATTCTTAGGTTTATACACTACGACTTTCAGAGCTAAGAATGAAATATCGACGAACCATCAATAAAAAATCAAACTGATTTGATTGCGTCAATACATTGAGTCAATTAATTGACAGTCATCAATCAAGCCTACAGACGATCAATGAAATTATCAATATTCATCTTTGGCAATGATATTGACAATTAAATTGATCGTCTATGAGCCGCTCAACCTCGTACACTTCGCTCACATTGCTTACTAAAATGATGTTATCACCCGCATCACGGACCGTATACGCGGTCACTTCCAAACTACCAATCACCGGCATCCACCGAATAATTTTTCTCTTTAGGAATTCTTTACTGATGGTATGTTATGTTGGGTTGCAATACTCTAGAAATAACAAATCTAACATAGGCAGCATAAGTAGGCATTTATGGCATTATGAAGGCATTTATGGCGTTATGAAGGCATTTATGGCATTATATGCGCTTATGGCGCTTTAGGCATTATAGGCATTTATGGCAAAAGTCCGGGCTTTATTCATTAGCATGCACAATCCTTCTGTAATTATGGATCCGAAGCATTTTGTGTCTTTTTATTTGAGTGAGGAAGATGGACTTCAAAGGTCAATAAAAATATAGATCGGACATGCAAATTATGCGATAACAAAGTATTAATGCAAAACGACAGTAGTATTTTAAGCCCTGAACGTATTGAACGATTGACAAGAATACAGCTTCAAAGCATAATACTTCTAACTATATACTGGAGTGAACAAATGAAATTAGTTTAAAATTATCGAGAAATTTTATTTTGCATAAGCTGGACTTGAGTAATTAAGGTCAGAACTGAGTAGAGGTAATATTTAGGTATAGATGGCGTTCAGGAGATCAGCAGATTTATTCCGCACACAATGAAAAATGCCAGACGGAAGTGCTAACCAGGACGACCGTACAGCATTCGCTGGGAGAATGAATGCAGAAGGCTTTCAATGCAGTCGATCCTGGAACGAAACAAATATTATTTTATGTAAACCTCAACTTGTACGGCCAAAAATTAGTCACTTGTTCAAAACTTTAAAAAAAATTAGTCCCTGTTGTTCATAACTTGAAAAAGCATCTTGGGAGTTCAATTACTGTAACTTTTTTCCGTTCAAGTTGAGTGTCGTAGTAGATGACGAATAACTCGAGGATCGATTATGAAGAAGAGATGAGAAGGTTTCGTGCACTGTGTAACCCGTGCTCCATCACGTGGTGATTAGAAACTGCCTTCTTAAAGACTAAACACTTAGCACGTGTGATATACAAATTAGTTAATTATGATTGTGGAAATGCAAACAAAAATGTTTCGGATACCTCATCAAACGCCAATACTCACTCGAATCCACTAACCTTTTTCCAATATTAAGTAACTTCATCTGCGCTTTTGCAGGCAGAGTTGAAACAATCTTCGGTCTGAAACTCAGAGGTAATTGAATTAAAGCGTTGACTACGGTGGGTTAAACTGAAGTTCAGTAATACACTCAAATTAAAGGTAATTTAGTGTTAAATTTTTGAATCAAAGAACATTAAATGGATCGGGCCTTCATTTAGTCTTCGTACACTATTCACGGAAAATGAGCTCATGGCCACCGATCACTCATCCGTTCATCCGTATTGTGAAAATTATCTCAGTGACCACCGGTGGGTCACGCTGCAGTATACGTGTGAATCGGGAATCGTGTAGAATAAAACGAGTGGTAGGCCAATTATAAGTATAAGTTTAATTTTAGCAACTCTAATTCAAGCCTATGTCATTTCACTGGAAAAAATTAAAGCGCACAATGGAAAGAGTTAAACGCCTGTGCTGGGCTTGTGTACCAACAAGACTAACCCTGACACATTTGCTGTTCTTGATTACACCGTTCTTCTTGAGTCACCTGCAGACTAAGAACGCAAGTGAGCTCCTCCAAAAAATACCAGATTCGGCCGGCTTCAGCACTCGGTCCTCAGGAAAGGAGGCTCCATCAGCACTCCTTGGTTATCGGGACATCATCGTCATTACCCTGGGACCTTAATTTAAGAAACTTTCTTTCAAGATTCTACATTTGTTTATTGTTCTTCGAAAAATGGGATGTCAACGATTTTGAAAGGATGAAGTTGTTTATGAATATGTAAGCTCTTTGTGAAGCTCCATGCTGAAGATTGGAGCCGGGGCAGCTCTGCGCTCTCTTGGCCTGACGCGGCATGGGGAAGTTTCAGCAGCGACTCCGCATCTTTTTGTCTTCGCCCCACGCAGTGGAGGCGTCGCATCGGCTCGGTGGCACTCCTCGGGCGGCGTGCGCCTCTTGAGCTCTACTGCACGAAGGAACGGCCTTCTAAGCACGTCCTTTATGGTGAGTTGGGAAGCAATTTTAATACGGTGTTCTCTTTCCCTCTCAGTGCTTCGATTATTTTTGATAATTGCCAGTACGAACGGATATTATAACTTGTTTTTAGTCTGAGCCATACACAACTATGAACTTTAGGCTCAAATTAGCGTGAGCTCCCTTTGTAGCCTAGCTACCAGTCTAGCTGGTTTGGCTAAATGCCATTGTTGAGGCGAATTTCGTTCAGCTGAGGCAAGCTCGTAAAAAGGAAGTAAATCTTTTAAACCTTTCCTAAAGTTTTGTGAGCCGCTTCAGTTCGACGTCTAGTTTACCTGCAAGGTAGTTCAATATTAAAATTATATTTTTTCTCAAAGGTACGAGTGTTGGCTCAGACTTCTTGAAGCGAGCTGGAGGAGTGCAGAGAGTTACCGCGCTGGCCCGTTGCTAAACTCCGGGCTCCCACCGCTACGTCATCGAGGCGGACCGTGCCGGCCAAGCTATACACTTAATGTTTTCTAATAAGTTTTACTGTTTTCGCCTATGTTCAGTAAAATCATGGCTGCCGCATGTAGTTTTTGCTCCTTTGGTGGCCCTTCTCCAGATTAATGGTGGCCCTTCTCCAGATTCATTTTCAAGAAATCACGTTGAGTAAAATGTTATCGCACGCGTCGGCGTATGTCCCTCCAGACTACAAACTGTTTATATACAAAAATTGAATGGTAATACTCGAGAAAAAAAGTAATCAAGAAGAATAGTGCTCGAGCAACAAACTCATAGATCTGTTAAATAAAAAAAGAAGCCGATAGAATACATTCAGGACTTGATAATCAACCAAAGCGCATCACGAACGCTTGTAGCAGTAATTACTAATACTAATCCCTTGGTTGGCTATCCAAGAATTTATTCATTTGCTTTAAATTCTCTTGCAATTTTAAACTTATTTAATTTTATACGTATCTGAGATAACTTTAACTCAGCCATTTCAATTAGAAGATTAATTTTCTTCTATTTTAAATTAAATAACTTACCGAATGACAACCTAATCATAAAGAATCAGTTTCAAAACAACAATAGAGAATGAGGCACAGTATAAATTCAAATTCCGTTACTAGTTCAGGGCTGGACTTTCACAAACTCACATCATATCAGCACAGCTGACAGCGTAATTTTTTTAAAGTCGATTCAGTTGCGCTACGTTCTGTGACGCGCTCGTAAAATAGTCAAGCTGACTAAAGAGAACTAACTTACAAGCTGCGCCGTTTCGAGAACGTAAATTGATCGATAGTCGGACCCCAAGTCCAACCGCACATAAACTGAGCCGAGTTTAATACCTCATTCTAGTCTTCCAATCAGCGCCCGCGTCTCGCGCGCAGAATGGCCTGCAACAAACTCTTTTGTCAGGAAATATTGTAACGCATGAAGGATTTGGACCCTGCGCAAACTGGGCAATTAAAACTCAACTAGTTCGTCCGTGTCTGTCACTGGAAGAGCTGCACTCACAGTCTTAACCTGAAATTGCAACCGCAACAGCGGTGTCTTGTTCCCGCTCTAAATACTTTAAAAATTCAACAGGACTCAAGTCTGGCAGGTCTGTGTGAAGTAAAAAAACATGATGAAATTTTGGTGTTGAGTATCTAGGACAGAATTACATGCAGGTCCATATTTTACGATGAGAGTAACGCATTGTTTTATGTAAATGAATGCGGTAGAACTTGAGAAAAGAAAATGATTTTACAAGGCTATCTATCTTAGTTTACCTCGTTGGTTGCGATGCGAGCCGCGGGTATACACGGATAGAAATGTCATTACGCTGATGACTGGCCAGTAGTCGCAAACCCAATTTTATAAATGCCCAGTGAAAGCTAACTAAAGACACGATCCAGTTAATGATTACTGTTTTCGAAATTGCGTTCAACAATCAACTTTAAATTTGAGTTTAATGTTACACTTCAGTTAAATTTTAACGGTCTCCGAATTAAATTGATAATTACTTCAGAACTTAAAACAAGGGGGTAAAATTTAATTTCCTGAGTAATTAGAGTATTTAATAACAACATTTCTGTTGAATCCTTGCCAAAAAAGATTCATATTTCAAGAATTGATCATAACTGCCAGCTCACAAGTCCTAGTTTATTGTCCATCAAAACAATGTCAGCCTTCACAGCAATGAGTGAAATTTATTTGTGGGAGTGGAGGCTGAGTTATTTCTTATATATACTCGTATTTGTTTATGAACAAATGTAGAGTTTACGAGTTATTTTGTTTATTTACTCATTTGCAGACTTTGGAATGTGAGGTGGTTATTTTTTACTAAATTGTACACGTCTTGAAGTTAATCAATATTAATTTATTTTTATATTATGAAATTATTCGTCACCTAGTTATGAAACGGGAACTACCCTCTGCCAGAATAACATACTTGAGTTTTACAGTTGGTTGCACTCACGTGTAGGTTTTTTATTCCCAATTATGAGGAGCAAACAACGTCCTTGAAATGCTATGGAACATGCAAACGATACATTTTTTAATGTTCTTGATATTTAAATAAGAATTCGGAGATATTCTACTACGTTCTTTTTATTAATTTTTCATTAGTGAAAATATTTAGGGAAATAATCTTTAAAGGAGCGACTCAAGACGGACTGCATAGGTCAAGTAAGATAAATTCAAAAATGATCAATTGGCAGATGGTGCCAAAAAAATTATTTTTTGTCTTATTTTACGTCATTTCGATGATCTTAGAAATATCGCTGAAGTTCATTATTAATAAGTTCCCATTTAGTTTCTTTCATCATTAGAAAAACGTATCGGCTGTTGTATTTGGTTTTCATGAAGGCTTCATCCTCAGTTTTATGACAAATTATCAAATACTTACACATTTTTCTAGCGCATATCCGTGCTTGCTTCTAATCAGCAGGTGGCGGCCTTTTAGAGCCCTACGGAAATAATGCCTTTTCATTTTTCTGTCGTTCATACTAGGGTAGGTTTCTGAGTATGAATTATTCTCATCTGTGCATTTCAAGTGGATACAAACGACACCAGTGTTGAATGAAGCGCCTGAGCGCTGAGATATAGTTAAATGAAGCGATGAGACACAGTTGAATTAAGCACTTGAGCGATGAGACATAGTTGAATGAAGCGCCTGAGCGATGAGACATAGTTGAATGAAGCGCCTGAGCGATGAGACACAGTTGAATGAAGCGCCTGAGCGATGAGACATAGTTGAATGAAGCGCCTGAGCGATGAGACACAGTTGAATGAAGCGCCAGAGCGATGAGACACAGTTGAATGAAGCGCCTGAGCGATGAGACACAGTTGAATGAAGCGACTGAGCCATGAGACACAGTTGAATGAAGCGCCTGAGCGATGAGACACAGTTGAATGAAGCGACTGAGCCATGAGACACAGTTGAATGAAGCGCCTGAGCGATGAGACATAGTTGAATGAAGCGACTGAGCCATGAGACACAGTTGAATGAAGCGACTGAGCGATGAGACACAGTTGAATGAAGCGCCTGAGCGATAAGACACAGTTGAATGAAGCGCCTGAGCGATAAGACACAGTTGAATGAAGCGCCTGAGCGATAAGACACAGTTGAATGAAGCGCCTGAGCGATGAGACACAGTTGAATGAAGCGACTGAGCGATGAGACACAGTTGAATGAAGCGCCTGAGCGATAAGACACAGTTGAATGAAGCGCCTGAGCGATAAGACACAGTTGAATGAAGCGCCTGAGCGATGAGACACAGTTGAATGAAGCGCCTGAGCGATGAGACACAGTTGAATGAAGCTCCTGATGGAGTGATTGGTAGGTTTTGATTTGTCTGATAGTGAAGGTACGATTTGTCCGATGGTGACTGGACGATTTGTCTCCAATGGTGACTGTACGATTTGTTCAACGGTGACTGGAGGACTTGTCCGATGGTGACTGGAGGACTTGTCCGATGGTGACTGGAGGACTTGTCCGATGGTGAATGGAGGACTTGTCCGATGGTGACTAGAGGACTTGTCCGAAGGTGACTTTACAACATGGCCGCATGCAACAAAGTGTAAGCCAGCAGGCTAGGTGCAGGCATTTACGACAGCCACCTGCGAGGCTAACAAGATCGTCGCAGCTGCTGGAGTGCACAAAGCCTCGCTCCTTGACGCCACTCATACCTTGGACAGAAAATCGATGTTTGAAGAACTATGGTAACGTAAGAGGACACTTTTCACGCGAGTGCTCGAGCCCACGTGAAAATTTTTATTCGTTGTCGTGAAAAACGAAACTTGTATAACAGATATCAAACGTACGAAAAAGTCTGAGTTTTTCGCGTGTTAAATTAAAAAGAAATCACTCAGCATTTTTTCTACTATGTTTTTTCAGTCTGTAGATGATGATAGTTAAATCGAAACGTTGCGTTTCATAGAATGCCAGGAGAGTAGAATTTTGATAATTGACAGTGGTTCAGATGTAATACCTGTGATATTTATAACAGGGGTGAATTGCAATATTGTATTGCTGTGGAATATGTATGTTTTTCAATGTTAAATTCCATCGGAAGAAATCGTTAGTTTTCTCACTTGGAATTTCAGGGATGGATTTTTAGAATGCTTATTTTAGATCTCGTTTTGCGTTTCCACTATTCTCTTTTTTCGTTGAGTAAAGTTTGAAATTTTCTGAAATGAAACTGATAGCAGCGATTTCTGATCAGACTTTGCTGTTAATTTCTTACACTTGTCCAGTACTTCGAGGCACTTATATTCTTCGCGGTACAGCTAGTTCTGATATTCATTTAGCGTGGTCTACATATACTGTACAGGTGTTCCGTTTATTACTCAAATCCATTTTATGCAATGGTATGAATAATATACAATGTAGTGTTTTGCATCTGAGTGATGCGAAATGAATGGGATATACTTTCACATGAGAGATTACTTCAGTTATTGAAATTACTCTCTCTCTCTCTCTGTGGCTTTTAATTATTTTTTAGTCATATAATTCACAAATTCATTCATTGATCTGTTCCGCATTATTAAACACGCGAGCGTTGAGTTGCGCCAAAACAAGGCACGAGCAAATTTCATGACACAAAATCGCAAAACCGAAACGCCTGCAGGCACCTCAATGGTGTTCAGGCCCAAAATACGGAAATATCGAAAACCGCTCCAACTTTTTTCGGGCGTTGATAAATGTTGAGGCAGAGCCGGCAAAACAGAGCCGCGTTTTGTGCTAATTACAGCCGGAGCAAAAGTTAAGGACGAGGCTCTGTGGACCTCAGCGATTCCACTTTTTTAGTGGCGTCGATACGTGCTCTAGCGGGTGTAAACAGCATGTTGTGTGCATGCGTAAACAGGTTGTGCGCCACTGGGTGTAAACAGCCTGTTATGCGGGCAAAAACAGGACGTAAACAACCTGTTGTGCGCGCATAAATAGAGCGTAAACAGCTTGTTGTGCGTCACGCGCCGTGCGCTGCGTACCCAGCCAGTCTCCTTTGAGTAGCTCATGTCGTCAGATTCTTCCACGTACGCGGGCGCCTTGAAAAGAAACATCGCCTAAAAATTGTCCGACGCCTTTTTGCACGGAGATATTGATGGGTCTATGGGGCTGGAATGGCAAGCGAGAGCTTTGAAGGGTGTCGTGAATTTTACTGCGCCTTCGAGTTTAGAAAATTTTCGGAGCAATGCAGGACTGGAAGGATGACGGTCTGTGGATCACGGAAACTTTTTTGGAAGAGGAAATTCATCTTTTAAAAAATTAATGGAAAATGTTCATTTTGGTTATTAAAATATTGTTCATTGTTGATATGGAAATGCTGGATGTAATTTGTTATTTCTGTTGCTACCTCGATTGTCTGTTGAATTGAATACTTTTTAATTAAAATTCAAATTGTTTCTCGAAATATGCATGGCAAACACGTCAGTTTTTCAGTAACTATTTTACTGAACTATCGACGATCTATCGAATAGCATATCATTTATAAGTACGATTTTTTTCAAATCAATATGAATGTGCCATCTCTCCACACGCAATTAAACAAGAGGTATTTTTCCATTTAAAATGGAAAAAGCATGAACGTCCGTTTAATCATCAAAGGCTGTTTGTAAAGAGATAAATAGACTCACTTACGGTCCACAAGCTGCTGAAAACGAATAAATTCTCATATTTTTTGAATGAATGCAGCAGCACCATTGATATATTCCCTGAATGATCATAGAAAATGTGCTGATATCTACAATAAAATTTAAGATCATATCGTAATTAATGGAAATCATCGAGGCAAATATATAACTACCACATAAAACACTTATTAAAAAGTGCCTGTCCTTTCCACGAATATCATCCCTGTTTATCAGCACTGACTCGAAATGATGACCTACCTGCTCTATCAATGCCCACGATAACCCACCTGCTAATGATGACCCATCTGCTCTTTCATGAATACTTATTCTCTTGTCGAAACACACACATAACTTATTAATGAATACCTAATTTTTGGATGTATGCATACACTCTTAACATAACCTTACGTTTTTAAGAAAGCTTGCTTTTTAAATTAAGTGAACATCAACTTCCTGATGAACTCTTGCGTTCTTATTAAATACATACTCTCCTAATTTGTGTATTTTATTGATTTAATAATGATACTAATCTGTTTACTCATCATTATGAAAATTACTCACTACCACAGTATCAAAAGAATTTTTGCGTATGTGTAGTACTTATTAATCGATCATCATACTTTCTCCCTCATATACTTTTACCGCAAAAATAAAACATTCTAAAGTATTCATTAGCACGCACACAACAACGAAAAGAAGAAAGGATAAAGATCAAAAGATAACCAGGCCGAGAAAAAGTGTGCACAATATGGAGAGACAAAATGAGTGTTATCTTTTTTAGCGTTTAAATTTCATTGTTTGGTATGTTACAAAATGAGGTAGGTGCATTTTACACAGAACAGTGATACTGACCGCCTCTACTAGATATACATTCATATTTAAATCGCATGGACAAGTACAAATACAAGAAATCGTGCGCTTCTTATTAAAATATTGATCATCATTTGAACTGCTAGAGTCCAGAATAATTTTTCACACTTTTTTGAACGAATGCAGGAGTACCATGGATATCCTCCCTGAATGACTATACTTATATCTCCAATAATTTAAGATTACATCGTGATCAATGGAAATCAGTTCGTCTGGAATCTAGACGAACTGACACGATATAAAACATGAATTCATTTATGCACGAAAGCTACCGTGTAAAGTCACTATACATTTTTGCTCGCGAATTCGTGTTTCCGTACGAGAGCACACGCCTCAATCATTTCGTTGCGTTTAGGAATGTTTGATAAGTACCCGAGCCCAGATATTTGAGCGCATTCCGGACGATTGTTAATCGATCCGGAAATGCTGTTGCCGAGGCCCGGCATCTTGCATCGAACATCAAAGCTTCGGCGGCTGCAAACGAACGTCGGAAGCGCGAAGAGGAATTTCAAAAGCCCTGCTTGAACTCTGGTGTTGGTGTCCTTCATTGCCTGGTGTTGGTGTCCTTCATTGCCTGGTGTTGGTGTCCTTCATTGCCTGGTGTTGGTGTCCTTCATTGCCTGGTGTTGGTGTCCTTCATTGCCTGGTGCTGGTGTCCTTCATTGCCTGGTGTTGGTGTCCTTCATTGCCTGGTGTTGGTGTCCTTCATTGCCTGGTGTTGGTGTCCTTCATTGCCTGGTGTTGGTGTCCTTCATTGCCTGGTGCTGGTGTCCTTCATTGCCTGGTGTTGGTGTCCTTCATTGCCTGGTGTTGGTGTCCTCCATTGCCTGGTGTTGGTGTCCTTCATTGCCTGGTGTTGGTGTCCTTCATTGCCTGATGTTGGTGTCCTTCATTACCTGGTGTTGGTGTCCTTCATTGCCTGGTGTTGGTGTCCTTCATTGCCTGGTGCTGGTGTCCTTCATTGCCTGGTGTTGGTGTCCTTCATTGCCTGGTTTTGGTGTCCTTCATTGCCTGGTGTTGGTGTCCTTCATTGCCTGGTGTTTGTGTCCTTCATTGCCTGGTGTTGGTGTCCTCCATTGCCTAGTGTTGGTGTCCTTCATTGCCTGGTGTTGGTGTCCTTCATTACCTGGTGTTGGTGTCCTTCATTGCCTGGTGTTGGTGTCCTTCATTGCCTGGTGTTGGTGTCCTTCATTGCCTGGTGTTGGTGTCCTTTTCCTGGTGTTGGTGTCCTTCATTGCCTGGTGTTGGTGTCCTTCATTGCCTGGTGTTGGTGTCCTCCATTGCCTGGTGTTGGTGTCCTTCATTACCTGGTGTTGGTGTCCTTCATTGCCTGGTGTTGGTGTCCTTCATTGCCTGGTGTTGGTGTCCTTCGTTGCCTGGTGTTGGTGTCCTTCATTGCCTGGTGTTGGTGTCCTTCATTGCCTGGTGTTGGTATCCTTCATTGTCTGGTGTTGGTGTCCTTTATTGCCTGGTGTTGGTGTCCTTCATTGCCTGGTGTTGGTGTCCTTCATTGCCTGGTGTTGGTGTCCTTCATTGCCTGGTGTTGGTGTCCTTCATTGCCTGGTGCTGGTGTCCTTCATTGCCTGGTGTTGGTGTCCTTCATTGCCTGGTGCTGGTGTCCTTCATTGCCTGGTGTTGGTGTCCTTCATTGCCTGGTGCTGGTGTCCTTCATTGCCTGGTGTTGGTGTCCTTCATTGCCTGGTGCTGGTGTCCTTCATTGCCTGGTGTTGGTGTCCTTCATTGCCTGGTGTTGGTGTCCTTCATTGCCTGGTGTTGGTGTCCTTCATTGCCTGGTGCTGGTGTCCTTCATTGCCTGGTGTTGGTGTCCTTCATTGCCTGGTGTTGGTGTCCTTCATTGCCTGGTGTTGGTGTCCTTCATTGCCTGGTGCTGGTGTCCTTCATTGCCTGGTGTTGGTGTCCTTCATTGCCTGGTGTTGGTGTCCTTCATTGCCTGGTGTTAGTGTCCTTCATTGCCTGGTGTTAGTGTCCTTCATTGCCTGGTGTTGGTGTCCTTCATTGCCTGGTGTTGGTGTCCTTCATTGCCTGGTGTTGGTGTCCTTCATTGCCTGGTGTTGGTGTCCTTCATTGCCTGGTGTTGGTGTCCTTCATTGCCTGGTGTTGGTGTCCTTCATTGCCTGGTGTTGGTGTCCTTCATTGCCTGGTGTTGGTGTCCTTCATTACCTGGTGTTGGTGTCCTTCATTGCCTGGTGTTGGTGTCCTTCATTACCTGGTGTTGGTGTCCTTCATTGCCTGGTGTTGGTGTCCTTCATTGCCTGGTGTTGGTGTCCTTCATTGCCTAGTGTTGGTGTCCTTCATTGCCTGGTGTTGGTGTCCTTCATTGCCTGGTGTTGGTGTCCTTCATTGCCTAGTGTTGGTGTCTTCATTGCCTGGTGTTGGTGTCCTTCATTGCCTGGTGTTGGTGTCCTTCATTACCTGGTGTTGGTGTCCTTCATTGCCTGGTGTTGGTGTCCTTCATTGCCTGGTGTTGGTGTCCTTCATTGCCTGGTGTTGGTGTCCTTCATTACCTGGTGTTGGTGTCCTTCATTGCCTGGTGTTGGTGTCCTTCATTACCTGGTGTTGGTGTCCTTCATTGCCTGGTGTTGGTGTCCTTCATTGCCTGGTGTTGGTGTCCTTCATTGCCTAGTGTTGGTGTCCTTCATTGCCTGGTGTTGGTGTCCTTCATTGCCTGGTGTTGGTGTCCTTCATTGCCTAGTGTTGGTGTCCTTCATTGCCTGGTGTTGGTGTCCTTCATTGCCTGGTGTTGGTGTCCTTCATTACCTAGTGTTGGTGTCCTTCATTGCCTGGTGTTGGTGTCCTTCATTGCCTGGTGTTGGTGTCCTTCATTGCCTAGTGTTGGTGTCCTTCATTGCCTGGTGTTGGTGTCCTTCATTGCCTGGTGTTGGTGTCCTTCATTACCTAGTGTTGGTGTCCTTCATTGCCTGGTGTTGGTGTCCTTCATTGCCTGGTGTTGGTGTCCTTCATTGCCTAGTGTTGGTGTCTTCATTGCCTGGTGTTGGTGTCCTTCATTGCCTGGTGTTGGTGTCCTTCATTACCTGGTGTTGGTGTCCTTCATTGCCTGGTGTTGGTGTCCTTCATTGCCTGGTGTTGGTGTCCTTCATTGCCTGGTGTTGGTGTCCTTCATTACCTGGTGTTGGTGTCCTTCATTGCCTGGTGTTGGTGTCCTTCATTACCTGGTGTTGGTGTCCTTCATTGCCTGGTGTTGGTGTCCTTCATTGCCTGGTGTTGGTGTCCTTCATTGCCTAGTGTTGGTGTCCTTCATTGCCTGGTGTTGGTGTCCTTCATTGCCTGGTGTTGGTGTCCTTCATTGCCTAGTGTTGGTGTCCTTCATTGCCTGGTGTTGGTGTCCTTCATTGCCTGGTGTTGGTGTCCTTCATTACCTAGTGTTGGTGTCCTTCATTGCCTGGTGTTGGTGTCCTTCATTGCCTGGTGTTGGTGTCCTTCATTGCCTAGTGTTGGTGTCCTTCATTGCCTGGTGTTGGTGTCCTTCATTGCCTGGTGTTGGTGTCCTTCATTGCCTGGTGCTGGTGTCCTTCATTCCCTGGTGTTGGTGTCCTTCATTGCCTAGTGTTGGTGTCCTTCATTGCCTAGTGTTGGTGTCCTTCATTGCCTGGTGTTGGTGTCCTTCATTACCTGGTGTTGGTGTCCTTCATTGCCTGGTGTTGGTGTCCTTCATTGCCTAGTGTTGGTGTCCTTCATTGCCTGGTGTTGGTGTCCTTCATTGCCTAGTGTTGGTGTCCTTCATTGCCTGGTGTTGGTGTCCTTCATTGCCTGGTGTTGGTGTCCTTCATTGCCTGGTGCTGGTGTCCTTCATTGCCTGGTGCTGGTGTCCTTCATTGCCTGGTGTTGGTGTCCTTCAGTATCTTATGGCAGCTTATAAATAAATAAATAATAAGTAAAATCTGTATTCTGAGACTTAATCCTGTTTTTCTCTTTGAATAGTACCGCATGAAGATGTGAAAGTGTTGATGCATTCGTTCACTTTGTGTTTGTGAATTTACAAGCGACTGAATTGATTTTTTTTGCATTTGTTTAGGTAGGATTACGAATTAATGTTTGAGGTGACGTATGGAAGTAGGCTCGCTGTGCCTTAAAATGGAAGAACGTGAAAATCAAACAAGTATCGGGCGTTGAAAATGAATAAAAAATGAAAATAAATTGCAAAAAACTTTGGCTTAAAAATTTTAATTAATTGCTGCGACAACTGATATTTGGAGGGCATGCGTACGAGAACTTGGCAAGTAAGGCCAAAAGACACGATTTTTACCGCCCCTCTCCTCCCAAAAAAGTTCTCAAATGTTGGTCTCAAAGTGACAGCCGTTCAACTGATATTTTAGTTTATATTTCTTTTGAATTTAGTAACGAATTTAATTCAGCCACAGGGAACTGAACTAGTTTGCGCTCGGTCTCCTCACATGGAGTATAATTCTACATAATTCATGTGAACATTTTTTGATCCAAAAGATGTACAGAAATTATGGTGAGTTGCCCGAAAAATTTGTACGGTATGAACAAATTTTCTAGATCATTTTTTTGTCCCTCTCGCTATGGGCTTGAGCTTCTTCACTAATTTTTAATGGTAATTGGGATTAATTTTTCAGAGCAATTCTGGAAAATAAAAGTGGGAAATAAATTGTTGTTAAATATTATGAACCAATTTTTAGTTCATAGCCGAGTTGGATAGAAGAAAGATGATGATACAAATGAATGTTTTTCGTATTTTTAAAAACTTAAGATAAGTGAGAACAATGAAAGAAAGACTGCTTCGTTTGAATCGGAATAACTTTGATGCTGGCGCATTACGAAATTAAAATAATATGTTCCCATGCGGCAATTTCATTCCTTCAGCAATGATGACAGTATTGTCCAGCCTCTAAAGAGGCTTAATAATTTTCCAGCAAAAGCTAAGAAATATCAAATGTTATTTCTATCCATCGAAAGTGTCTTCCCAGTGATACAGAGGCAAAATACTTATCCTTGGGCATAGATGGTTTAAACCAATTCTTTAAACCATCCCAAAACCATGTGGTACTTTTTCCGGAGCAAGTACCATTTTCCTCTGGTATTGTAGATACAGAGAAGGCGAACAATAGAATGAATTGGGGAGTTTTTCTTTTTTATGAGATTGTATTTCTCTTCCTCCCCAATAAGACGAGACTTGAAAAACCATTTTGATTGCAAGACTTTGATGTAACAGTAAATTAAGCAGATCAATGAATTTTTTCCTAACGTTTGTGCGCACAAGAAGTATTCCAAAATTAAGATTGATAGCTCGTTCCTCTATTTTCAAATTCGATCTACAGAAGGCGGAGCATTGTCTTTGACCTTCAGTAAAATCAACTTATTACAAAAAAAGAAAAAATTCAGAAATACGTTAATTGGCGAAATTAATTTTACAATAAGATAAAAAATTGGTATATCATAGAAAATATAAAACTAAACTTATTTTGAACGGAGTTGTAAAATATTCCCTAATTATATTAAAAAATTAAGATTTGCAACATAGTTTCAGATTTAAGAAACCCATGAGTACAGTTCTAGGAAAAGATAAATTTTCGATACGACCTGCAATTTACTAGAGGGAACAGCGCATAGTCCTGATGCATCTATTTAAATTAGATATTATAACTTTATTGATTACAATGCCATATTACTGCAATGAAAGAATGAATAAAATAACTTGAAGGAGAAGCTGTCATTGAAATAACGTAAACTTAACATGAACAACAGGACGAGAACTACACGGAGTCATCAAAATTTACATGTTCCCATTTTTAGTTCTATAAAAATTAAGAAGATGCTTTGAGTTCACATCCTGATTTGCTCGGCACTCTTTCTTTGCCTCACATTGAATTCCTTAGTAAGTACACATTTATTTATTGCATTCATATATATGTCGGGATTCTGTGCTTTAACATGAGGTCAAGCATGCGCCCTTTTAAATTCTATAAACTGTATTTCGAAATGAGTTTGAAAGTATTCACGAGCAAAGTCAAGTTTCAGGAAGACTTAGTGTGCGATTTTACAAGCGTAGAAAAACTTCAGTTCTCTTCTCTGTAACTGGTAATTTCTCGCTCCGCTACCGCTCTTCATTTTTACTGAAAGGTAATTTACAGAAGAGAAATGGGTTTTGCTACAAATTTTTTACCTATAAAAGGAGTAATGAATCAACAATTGGCTTACATTATGACTGAT
The DNA here is from genome assembly GCA_030386875.1 of Morinoia aosen. Lineage (NCBI taxonomy): Eukaryota > Metazoa > Arthropoda > Malacostraca > Amphipoda > Talitridae > Morinoia > Morinoia aosen. Next base: position 22,111,739 of record CM059567.1, on the reverse strand, counting down.
TAATTTCCATCATGATTTCTGAGACAAAAGAGTTAGTCTATCGACTAACATTTTCATTGGTCATGATGAGAATTGCAGTTAGGGGCGGTCTACCTAAATAAGGATAACAGTTTCAGTAGTGCGTAAGTAAATAACACTGAGCTGAGGGCTCATTGTTTCTTTTCGTCTTATATTCGTCGTGTAGAATATTGTCCAGCAAAAAATTTTTTTTTCATAGATTCATTGAAGTTGAACACCAAAAGCGTAGAAAAATTGAAGGTCGAAAGGCGGATTTGAATAATATTGTCATTGCTTTGCAAAACATCGGTCATTTTTGGAGTATATAGTTCCTATATCCATTTATCGTGCCTTTTAATAATTTTGCGTTTTCAGATGATCATTTCTGAGCTTGTCTATTCCGTTAAAAAATCCAAGTAAAAGATTGAGCGATGCATTGCTTAACTTGTAAACCTGAAAAGAATAATTATTTTTAAATAAAATACACAGTTTTAAGCACATCGTCCTGACACAAGACATTATCTAATTCTGAGAACGAGCTATTCAATCTTCCGGAGTAAATAATATTGATCGCTAGAACTTCATATTTCTGAAAGCAAGAAGCGCCATGAATATTTTCGACAGCAAAAGCCCTCGTCATCAGAGCTCGATCAGGTTCCCGAATATCCATGAAACATTCACAATCAAAATGTTAAAAAAGCTCTTAGCAAATACTTTTTCTATCACTTTTGAAGTAATTCTAACATAGCTAGCGCTTCAGAAAATTGTGAGGCAGGAACAACTTTTCCTTCGAGTTTTTAACAAATAAGCATTAACACACTAATCAATGGAATTAGGTTACTGCAATCGAACCCCACTCTGATGCATGGAATAACAAATTGATATGAACAGGTTATTAGGTTGGTGTACGACTTGATGGCTGCTTTTGCTGTGACTAATTTAGAACCTCAAAAAGTGTTGAAACGTTTGTGTCAGGCTTAAAGTCAACAGAAATTTTAACCGAAATTGTGATGTTGATTCAGATATTGCTATTTTGCATCAAGTTATAATAAAACAGAGTTAGTTTAATTCATACACGTATATGTTTTCCTCCAAATAGGCGTTTGGGGGAATTATGGTTTGTATTTTGCAACATGAAGAGGCCGCCAGATTTGTAGGGCTTCTATCGGATGTCTTCTTTTGATTTTACAATAAAATTCGTTCGATTTGCTTCAATTTCCACCGTAAATTTTTAACCTTCAACAGCATCCTGTGACGAGTATGACGCGCTATAAACTGTCCAAACCTGCATCGTGTACCACCATTGGTCATGTACCAGTCTATATCATATGATACTTTTTGTCATGCACCAGTCTATATCATATGCCACTTTTTGTCATGCACCAACCTGCATCATATAGCACATTTGCTTATTGCAGAGATTTGGCCGAGATGGGCCACAAAATACATGTACATCATAGATGTTCTATATGCGGTTAATTTTTTTCATTTACATTCCAAAGTAGAGATTAGGTATTGATGTCGCACTAAAAGCCAACATATCAGAAATGTAAGTAAATCAAATTCCTATTGTTTATTACAAGTATCAACCAATGAAGATTTGAACCTGAAAGAGGATTTTTTTCTTGACCGCTTCTTAATATTGCAGTATGACGAAAAAGCCCTTAACTACGGATAGGAAATAAAAAATATATGTTTGCATATTTATGCATACTTCTAAACACACTTGTGTGAATAAATAAGAATTTTCAAGGAACAAACTTTCTCGAAGACGTTCGAAGTCCTGAAACCTTTTCAAAAACTCAACATTTCTGCGCAGTTCACGAAACTCAACGGTTCTCAACGGTTCAAGGACGTCGACAATAATTCTGGAGAACCAACGAACCCGTCGTTGGGAGATTGTTTGCTGAAAGGGATGAACTGTCTAAAGAATTAATTAAACTGAATTGCTTTCTTAGGAATCGATCTCCAAACTGGACTTCCTTGAGTAAATCTCATTTCTGTTTATTGGATTCCTTTTGACGTTGGAGCGACGCTTTTGCTTCGATCAAATCAACTTTCATGATTCCTTTGAAGTTATTTTGAAGCAGTGTTGTGCGAGGTGGCGACATCTGTTAACAGGTGATCGAATTTCTCGTTTTCTTCGATTGACATTATCTGCAAACTCCTGGACAGCGAACGTAAACGAAACCAGAGTCTCAATCATCGCGCAGGATAAAGTTCATATTAGATGATCTCTTCCAGGACTTGCGCTTCTGGTGATTGGTCTCCTGGTCAGTACGAATTCATAGGGAAATTTTAAATTCATTCCCTGAATAAATGCTGGATGTGAGTGATGAGAGTGGTTTATTCAGGTAGCAGGACGCATGCATTGCTGTCCGCTAGGAACATACAAGAATAATGTTTTAATATACTCTAAAAATGGTATTTGATATTTCTAAATTGTTCCACCGTGCGGTTATTGGCAATAACAACTTTCCACCATGTGTTATTACGATCATATTACCACATAACGTCGAGAAATCATGGGCTTCTCGAAAATTTCACTGGGAAAAACTCGCAACGGAACCCAAAAACGCCACGTTTAATTGCACTGTGCTTTCATGGTATACATTTATTTTTGAAGCATACAAAAACTTTTCGTAAGATTCTATTACGCGTTGGATAGAATTACGAAACTGAATTAAATTACATTCATTTTCATCTTTCATTTGCCTCTGAACAGGTACTTACCATCGAATTATGTCGTCGAAGACACGCTGTGTAGCTCTAAATTTAGAGCGGAGACCTCACGTCTCTCCGAGTGGTGCGCACGATGCAGGCATTTTTATGAAGCGGGCTCAGCGAGGTGGAGGTGAACGTGACAGATTTAGCAAAATCCTGGGGCTTACTCTAAAAAAATTCCCTATAGAATCAAGAATAATGTTCGGAGGTATGTGCCACCGGAGACATGTAATGTTCGGAGGTAAGTGCCACCGGAGGCATGTAATGTTCGGAGGCATGTGCCACCGGACGCATGTTATGTTCGGAGGCATGCACGAACGCTGAGTGAAATGCTGGTAATTGCTTCTACAGTCATTTAATGTTCAGCCATCCCGCAGTTTATGGAACGCTTCTGTGTAGCAGACGACGATATCTTGTTAAAATTTTTGGTTCGGAATTGTCAATGAAATTGTGTCATCGTGGAGGTAGTATAGCTGACAGCTAAACTTCTTTCAAGTCAACTTGGCTACGTAAGCTGTGCAGCTACAATGACGTAAATAGGTATATAATAAATCAAGCCCAATCAATCATAAGCTGTTAACCGTCAGGTCATACCATTGGTAATATTTTCCTCATTTTACTGCTAAGTCATTGCGTAACATTTGTTAGATGCCCCTATTATTCAATTTCAATTTATCGTATTGATGCTCTCGAAGTGCGTAACTATCGTTAATATCGCGATTAGCAAGTTGTGAACAAATTTACTAACGTCCCTGTGTTAATCATCAAGTAGGGCAAGCATTATTAGGGTTTTTATTATATCAAATTAAAATAAGCTTTTATGACCCGATATGTCTTGTTGGGATCAGTGGATACTAGGACACTGCGAAATGATCCAAAGTGTCTTTCGGAAATTGCAATTCATTTAGATCTATGTCAAAAATTCATTTGACTGTTCAACCAATACATAATGGAGGTATCAAAAAATGACTCGGCTCTCATTTAACAGTTCATTGAAAAACATTCATCATGAATTAAGTACAGCTCACACATGAAAATAATATCCTTTTTGACTGCTAGGGATGACTTTTTTGTAAATTGCGATTCTTTTGTTGTAAAAATTGAAAGCCCACGTTGTTTTACCGTGAAAAATCACAACTACGGTATATTTGATGTATTTTCAAGGCAACAGGCAGAAGATGACAAATGCTAGCTTAAATGACTTGCATTTCAAGTAAAAATTCTTGAATACAGTATCTTGTTCAGGAGTCGTTCCACACAGTAAAGTACCTATAGTTGAGTATCAGTCGTAGTTCAAGCAAGCTGATAGTTCATTTGAGCAGTTCGTGAATGGAAAATTAATGGCTTTCCTTGTTTAAACGCTTCGTTTATTGTGAAATTAAATTTTCTGAATCAATACCGAGACGAAAAATGGGGTCAGCAGTCTCCCGAAGTAGGTTGAGTTTTAGTTTGGTTCAGTCTTCTGAAGGCTCTTTCAATATTAATTCTCTCAGCTTTAACGGATAAAATTGGATAAAAGCAACGATTATGCGACTCAGGCGTCAATTACGCAAAATACTCACCATCAAGGTAAAATGCTGTCATAAAATTTAAATTTAATACAATTGAGCAAAATACTCACCATCAAGGTAAAATGCTGTCATAAAATTTAAACTTAATACAATTAATCAAAATACTCACCATCAAGGTAAAATGCTGTCATAAAATTTAAATTTAATACAATTAAGCAAAATTCTCACCATCAAGGTAAAATGCTGTCATAAAATTTAAATTTAATACAATTAAGCAAAATACTCACCATCAAGGTAAAATGCTGTCATAAAATTTAGCTTGCTTCGTCAAATGCTCCTGATGAATTTCAAATAGTTAACTAGTATATGCACAGTTGTCGGTGTGAGGCAATTTTTCGAATCTATGGCATCATTAGAACTATTTTCAGATATTTAACCTCTACGTGAGTGTCTGGTTGCTGTTGCCGCAGCCGGACCAATGTATCATGTGCCCTCGATCTCTGCGTGATTACAGAGCGCTTCGCCAAGTGCATCTATTAATTGGCCCTTCCACTTTTGTTGGATCATATTTCCTAGACTATTTCGGTGAGTGTCCTTATCCTTCCTCGTGTTACTTATATCTCTGCGTTACTTATGAGTTCGTGTTACTTATATCTCTGCGTTACGTAAGAGTTCGTGTTGCTTATATCTCTGCGTTACGTAAGAGTTCGTGTTACTTATATTTATGCGTTACTTATGAGTTCGTGTTACTTATATCTCTGCGTTACGTAAGAGTTCGTGTTACTTATATCTCTGCGTTACGTAAGAGTTCGTGTTACTTATATTTCTGCGTTACGTAAGAGTTCGTGTTGCTTATATCTCTGCGTTACTTATGAGTTCGTGTTACTTATATCTCTGCGTTACTTATGAGTTCATGTTACTTATATCTCTGCGTTACTTATGAGTTCGTGTTACTTATATCTCTACGCTACGTAAGAGTTCGTGTTACTTATATCTCTGCGTTACGAATGAGTTCGTGTTGCGCATACTTTCGATTTGCTAAAGTCTCCGTGTTATACGTGTGTCCGGGTTACTCTGTGTTCAAGTTCATTGGAGTTCGTGTTTCAAGTTCACTCTTGATAAAACTCACGATTTACGGCACACCCATTAATTTGGCTGTCTCACCTTTTACGGGCAATTCGTACCAGGATTCCTACAAGCAATTCGTGGGGAGCCAGCCATCTCTGAGAGTGAACTTTACGCTAACACTCAAAGCTCGGGTGTTTCTCTGGTGTGTCTTGCCGCGCACCAGCTTCGGGTGAGTCTTGCCGAGCACCAGCCTCGGGTGTATCTTGCCGAGCACCAGCCTCGGGTGTGTCTTGCCGAGCACCAGCCTCGGGTGAGTCTTGCCGAGCACCAGCCTCGGGTGTGTCTTGCCGAGCACCTGCCTCGGGTGTGTCTTGCCGAGCACCAGCCTCGGGTGTGTCTTGCCGAGCACCAGCCTCGGGTTTATCTTGCCGAGCACCAGCCTCGGGTGTGTCTTGCCGAGCACCAGCCTCGGGTGTGTCTTGCCGAGCACCAGCCTCGGGTGTGTCTTGCCGAGCACTAGCCTCGGGTGTGTCTTGCCGAGCACCAGCTTCGGGTGTGTCTTGCCGAGCACCAGCCTCGGGTGTGTCTTGCCGAGCACCAGCCTCGGGTGTGTCTTGCCGAGCACCTGCCTCGGGTGTGTCTTGCCGAGCACCTGCCTCGGGTGTGTCTTGCCGAGCACCTGCCTCGGGTGTGTCTTGCCGAGCACCTGCCTCGGGTGTGTCTTGCCGAGCACCAGCCTCGGGTGTGTCTTGCCGAGCACCTGCCTCGGGTGTGTCTTGCCGAGCACCAGCCTCGGGTGTGTCTTGCCGAGCACCAGCCTCGGGTTTATCTTGCCGAGCACCAGCCTCGGGTGTGTCTTGCCGAGCACCAGCCTCGGGTGTGTCTTGCCGAGCACCAGCCTCGGGTGTGTCTTGCCGAGCACCAGCCTCGGGTGAGTCTTGCCGAGCACCAGCCTCGGGTGTGTCTTGCCGAGCACCAGCCTCGGGTGAGTCTTGCCGAGCACCAGCCTCGGGTTAGTCTTGCCGAGCACCAGCCTCGGGTTAGTCTTGCCGAGCACCTGCCTCGGGTGTGTCTTGCCGAGCACCTGCCTCGGGTGTGTCTTGTCTGCCCGACACAGAGCGCTCACAGAGCTGCAACTATTGGTGTATTTCCCTGTGCGTCTCCCCACTCAATTTGTTCCATTTTCTAGTTATTTGCTAGTTTTTACTTGATGACATTTTAGAGTAGTACTGATTATCTTCAGGTTAGGTTACTTTTTCTTATTCAACGAATAACTTCAGAGTTAATCCTTTCACCTCAGGTCCGTTCCTCTGCCTCCGCCACGTTTTAAACCCTTACACTGTCACTGTAACTAATTCACAAAAAATCGAAATTCAAAATTAAAAACAATAACGGAAAATCTGTTGAATTTTTGATTCATTCTTTATCATAGAATAAATTTCAATTTGAGTTGACGAATAATTGTATGAATGGAGTGGACAGCGCTAGGTAATCTTTACTGTTATGATGAATTTATTGAACTTAAGGCCTTACGCGAGATGTATTTGAATAGCTTTGAGTACATGTTTTATCATGAGTAAAGTCACCGTTAATTGACTAGTGAACCTTACAGTATGTTACATAGACCCTCAAAAATGTAGTTAGTGCAAGGGTTTAAAAAGCCGTAAAAATAAATGAGAAATTTCATTTTTCCTTTCAAAAGTCCCGGTTGCAAATACTTTGCCTATCGATGCCATGCTACCATATAAATAGCTTCCACTCTACGAAGCTCTGTGATTACAGTGAGAGACTTTCTCTTGGAAGTCTTACCGATCGCAAAAGAAACAGAAATACTGAATTTTGTTTTTAAATAGCCAAGTTTGGCTCACTGCTTAGACACCACGGCATACGCTGCGAAAGCAAAAAAAAGTTCTTCAAAGTTGTTTTAAAATAAATTTTAGAGAAGATGCTATTGAAATAGAGCTCTCCGATGTGAAATGCGATGTTTTAAAAAAGTAGGCTAAGTGTTTCAGAGTCAGTCAAGAATTTTTGTACTCATTCTGTTTTCCCGTGTTAAACTTGTGCAGAATACGGCTGTCGTGCAGCGGACACGTGACCCGTGTTAGGCCCGCACAAAATACGGCTGTCGTGCAGCGGACACGTGACCCGTGTTAGGCCCGCACAAAATACGGCTGTCGTGCAGCAGACACGTGACCCGTGTTAGGCCCGCACAAAATACGGCTGTCGTGCAGCGGACACGTGACCCGTGTTAGGCCCGCACAAAATACGGCTGTCGTGCAGCAGACACGTGACCCGTGTTAGGCCCGCACAAAATACGGCTGTCGTGCAGCAGACACGTGACCCGTGTTAGGCCCGCACAATATACGGCTGTCGTGCAGCAGACACGTGACCCGTGTTAGGCCCGCACAAAATACGGCTGTCGTGCAGCGGACACGTGACCCGTGTTAGGCCCGCACAAAATACGGCTGTCGTGCAGCAGACACGTGACCCGTGTTAGGCCCGCACAAAATACGGCTGTCGTGCAGCAGACACGTGACCCGTGTTAGGCCCGCACAATATACGGCTGTCGTGCAGCAGACACGGGACCCGTGTTAGGCCCGCACAAAATACAGCTGTCGTGCAGCAGACACGTGACCCGTGTTAGGCCCGCACAAAATACGGCTGTCGTGCAGCAGACACGTGACCCGTGTTAGGCCCGCACAATATACGGCTGTCGTGCAGCAGACACGGGACCCGTGTTAGGCCCGCACAAAATACAGCTGTCGTGCAGCAGACACGTGACCCGTGTTAGGCCCGCACAAAATACGGCTGTCGTGCAGCAGACACGTGACCCGTGTTAGGGCCGCACAAAATACGGCTGTCGTTCAGCAGACACGTGACCCGTGTTAGGCCCGCACAAAATACGGCTGTCGTGCAGCAGACACGTGACCCGTGTTATGCCCGCACAATATACGGCTGTCGTGCAGCAGACACGGGACCCGTGTTAGGCCCGCACAAAATACAGCTGTCGTGCAGCAGACACGTGACCCGTGTTAAACTTGCGCAGAATGCGGCTGTCGTGCAATAGACACGTGACCCGTGTTAGGCCCGCACAAAATACGGCTGTCGTGCAGCAGACACGGGACCTGTGTTAGGCCCGCACAAAATACGGCTGTCGTGCAGCAGACACGTGACCCGTGTTAGACCCGCACAAAATACGGCTGTCGTACAGCAGACACGGGACCCGTGTTAGGCCCGCACAAAATACGGCTGTCGTACAGCAGACACGTGACCCGTGTTAGGCCCGCACAAAATACGGCTGTCGTACAGCAGACACGGGACCCGTGTTAGGCCCGCACAAAATACGGCTGTCGTGCAGTAGACACGTGACCCGTGTTAGGTCCGCACAAAATACGGCAGCTGCCGTGCTGCCGGCCAAGGCTTTATGAATAAGCAATCACGAGAGGCTGCATGCAAGCCAAAGCCCTCCTTGCCACGGGGGATGATGTCGCTGCGGTGAACTTTACAGCAGTCGTAACTTTTTACGACGCCGTTGTTGCAGTGATTGGACTTTGTCTCCAAGAAATTTATCGCATCAAGTGCTTCTCTGTTGACGTTAATAATGCAAATAGCCCGTTTATCTACTCGATTATGAGTCTCTAAGTCTCTTATCACCAGTCAACTGGGCGCACACTTCGGAGCACCGGAAAATTTCATCCTCCCTTGTTAGGTGCCGCCGAGCGTGATGAAGCTGAAGCTCGAGCTGAAGCCTGCTTTATCACGAAATATTTTCCTGATGGCTTCAGCCTTTTAGCACGAGCTCTCTCTCTCTCTTCACTAAAAGTCTTTGAGCAGAGATGTTTCCTGCAGCGTAAAATTTCAAAGTGGTTTTCGTTCTGAGTTTATGAGTGCCTGGTATTTTTTTAACATTTCGTAACTCGCCATTTAGGTTTCTGTCACGAAAAACTGTCATTAAATCATCCTAAGCATTCGGTCAGAAATGTTACAATTCAACTCGAATAGAATTCTTACCTGCAAAATGAAAATGCATTCATCTACTCACTCACTTCTGTATAAGAAGCGAAAGGTATCCAACAATCTGGAAGTGCATGGCACTCACAACACAGCCCTCATCATCACAATTCGTCAATTCGAATGATCTTTCCTGAGAGCTTTTCCGAGGATGAAGTCTGTTTGCACCATTGTTTCCAAAAGGCGGTCGTCATCTACGCATGTCGCAGGCCTGCTCTCGCCTGGACGCTTCGAGGCAGACGTTCTCTAACTTTGCTCACATTTCTTGAGGAATGCGGATCCAATTTCCTTTAAAGTGACTTCAATTGTTGTAACTGTCTAAGAATCCAGGAAAATGTCAGAAAGAAGCATAAATTCTGGCTTGGGATCAAATAACGTAAACTCGCTGAAGGAAGTACGGCTTATCTCTGATGCACGAGAATTCTGTTTTCGGTCTCCCCGAAAGAGACTTTATTATCATAAGAATACGGCCAACGGGGTCCGTCTTCAGAGCGTCTTAATGCAATGAATTTTGACCTTAAGTCGTTTACATTCGGGCAAGCGTGAGAAAATGCCCAGAAATTTACAACATCTACGGATTGAACAAATCCCAAAAAGAAATATTTAAGTTGTGTAGAATAACTCGCTTTGGGTCAAAAAGGCGATAACACTATTTAAATAAAACGTAAACAAGTAGTTTAAAAATTATTGCAGCAATATCTGGGTGAAATTGAATTTCCTAGAATGGAGTTAATGATATTTACGTTAATAGAAGGCATAAGATACCTGCATCCTAGATACGCGGCTTTCAGTATATACTCTTCACAAAGACATTCGAATTTAAATTCGATCCGAAGCGAAAGCTTTGCATCATTTTAATTTAACGCAATTTATAATTCTATTCTAAAATGAAGTCCAGTGTGCTCTGCCCAAGTTTTGATTTAAAGTACGAGTACATTCAAGGAAAAATCTTTTTCCAGTTTTTTCAAATTAACAGCTAGATGTACTCAAAAGTGAACGCGCTACTCTCGTCTAACGCATGATTTTCAATTTGATTTGATTTGAAATACTGTGAAATTCCGAGTGAAAATCTCCCAGGGACACCCGATTTTCATTAAATTAATTTGACAGGAAGCAAGCATTCCCACCATGCTCAAATTTTATTTTTGATGAAGTTTCAGTGAATTTAAAGTGAAAATCATTGCCTCGCCTGGCGCGCGCTTTAAAATGCGACTCAGGTCCCCGGCAATCGCATCCGCACTTTCGGAGAGGACTCTCCTCTCCTCGAGCTCCTCTCAAAAAGTTTGTGGGATCCTCCGTCACGTTCCAGTGTTGATCAATATAAGTTAAGGCTCTTTTAAGAGCCTAAAGTGCTAAAGGGAGAGATCAACGGATGACTCGTGTTCACGAAACTGCTTGTTTTTCATTAGATTAAGTCTCACAGCTAGAATGAAAGTAGTCTAACAAAAACGAGGGTTTTGCTCTTAAAAGTTTTGTTTTGGTGTGATGGAAATAAATACTTCTCGAGTTGACTTGCAGTGCGGGCTTATGTGTATGGGCCGCATTATTCTGTGCTGTAGGGAAGAATTAAGTCACGCTGCAAATAAGTCCTTGAAACTTTAACGCAGTGTAGAAAACCTTCCTTCAACACTTCAACGATACGTATTCCAGCGTTAGCGAACGAAACAGCAAGTCATTCTCTACTGCTTAAAACAAATTCTTAATTTTCCTTTTCAGTTTGGTATCATGCGAGGAGTTCGAATGCAAGCAAGGGTAGCGAGGAAAGGGCTACTTGATAAATTCCGATAATCTATAGCACGGAATGTTTTCCCAAATTTCTCCGATACATTGATCTCCAGTGAAGTGCCGCGCCAAGGAGCGATGTGGAGAACACGGCCGGAATAACAATGCCATTCTCCCTCATGCGAGATCTTCGCTATAACAAGATGCGCTCCGATCGTCTATAAAATCCATTTCTTCAAGTTTTGATACCACACTAGGAATTTTTTTGAGCATTGCGTTGATAGTTCTTGAACGAATTTTACTTTCTCATTAGAAGTCGGTCTCTCATGCATAGGCTCTGGAGCTGTTACAGTAGATGTGTTGTTATTTGCAACTAATCCCTGTTTTTCCGCAAGGGAATTCTTTAGCAGCGCAGGGCACCGTACATGTCATAGATGCCACGAGTAATGCCAGCAAATGTGACAGAAACAACTCACTTCTTAACAAACTTTGCGTACGAATTTCTTCTATTTTTTTCAGGATCGTAACTTCGAAGTAACTTCTTTGTTAATTAGCATTCATTAAAAGAAACATGTTAGTTCCGATGCATTTTGGTTCTAATCAGCCTCTAGAGCATCAGTCTCTTGAGTCATGACTTCTTTCTCAAGAATTCAGCCATTTCTTGGAGGTCGTTCGGGTTCCTTCGCAACGAGACTCTCTTCTTATTCCAAGGCAGAATATTTTTTTTAGAGCGTGTATTTCTAGGTTCCTGGATAGAATATTTTCAGTTTCCTGCATCATTCGAATCCTTGGGGAGGCAGGAACTCGACTAACTTCCTTTAACTTCCGCTGTAACGCGAGCAACCCTATATACGGTCGGGCACTGAACTTTTGACCAGTTTATTTTACTTCTATACGCCCTGGACTCTTCGCTAAAAGCTGAACGTATCACACACCTGCTTTGTGAACGTGGAATTGAGTTTTGAATTTCAAAACATACGAAAATATGAAAAAGACACATACCACTGAAATAAGTGTTTGGAAAACATCCAGTAAACAAAAAATAGGTGGTATTTGGTCTTCCTCTTTTTTATTTTATCGTGGACTTGCCAAAACACGATTTTTAACGTGATTTAGTACGTCAGTTTATAGCAATAATTGTCTGATATGCATCCACCAGATTTTAAGTCCTGTTCATACTATAGTACGAGAATAAGAGATTGGCATCATATATTTTTGCACAGGTCACCTTGTTCAAAAAAAGAAAAATCTGCAGTCGACAGAATAATTTGAGTGTGTGAGCTAAAATTTGAATGTAACATTGGAAACGCATACCTACATCATGCAACAAACAAATTTTCAAATTCGATTACCCGTATGAAACAAGAAAAAAAACAAGAAACAAACATTCATTTCCATTAAAGGCTCCTAACCCCCCCTCCTCCACCCCAAAAAAAGAGTAATACTTTGGGTGTAAATCTTACCGCTAACGCTTTACAGCGAATGACGCAGAAACAACTTTTGAAGTTCCGACACGATTTATATGTAGAGGGTGTTGCGTAATTCGATGCATGTATTTTAGTGATGTACATAAAAACGCAAAGTAAAACGATTTTCATGAGTGAAAAAACATCAAAGCTCCTTCGTTTTCGAGAAGTTGTTTCAGGGTATCATTTCTCGAAAACGAAGGAGTTTTGAGGTTTTTCTCACTCATGAAAATTGTTTTATTTTGCGTTTTTCTGTATATGTTCAAAATATGTACATCGAATTGCACAACACCCTGTATTAGAAATGCAACAGATTCATCGTTAAAAAAAGAGTTAGTACACAACATGAAAGCTTAAAGATACTTTACAGAGTAAGGTGCAGTGGTATTGGTTATTAAATACTAGCTGTCCTCTGTAATCACAAGTCCCAAAATAGAGGCTAGCATGGCATACATGACTAAAACAAAACTCATCTAGCATCTTGACCCACTAGCTTGATTAAATTTGCTGCCATCCTACAACTATACACACTAACCAATTGCATGAAGACAATTTTTTAAAAATTATCTCGCAATGGGGAAGTAAATTATCTTGTGTCAATTAGTTAAGATACTCTTAACATTTTATGCGTTTTTGAATTTGATCAATTCTTGAGTGTCATCTTTTAGGACGAATGGCAGAACATAAGCAACCCCGTGTGAGTGAAATAATTTTACTCTACGCGCTCAAAAATCCAAGCTGCCGCTTAACAGGCTGGGATATCTTCGTAGACAAACCAGAATTCATTACTCAACAGGGAATGTTCGAGTACCAATTTAGCGAATTTTGTCCTAATGAATCATGATGTTCTTTGATGACGAATCAGGGCAGTTTTACTTGCGCTTATTTTTTGCTACCTACACTACCCTGTGCGACCCCCGATAATAATCTAACTCATTTTAGCGAATTCAAAATCTTCCATATAAATATTTTCTGATTGATATAATTTGTGCATTAAATGCGTAGTACGTTTGCATACACTTCTTATCTCAATTTATGGTCATAATGTGTTTACTATTTTTATTTCTTTTCAAGGTGAACCTCGGAGTCAGTTATTTCTTCTAAATTTTTCTACGAGGTTTGCTAATGATCTTACAGATGTCGAGAAGGTCACCATAAACAAGAACACTCTACTGAAGAACTCTTTGAGCTTTTGCTCCCAAAATCTCACGCTGCTGCGCTATAAGACAGATTAAAGTTTTCTGAAAAATTCTTCAAAAAGAAATATCCTATCTGATGATGGGAAAACCAAAGTATTACCAACGAATGCAAGACATTAGAAAAATTAAAGCATAAGGGGAAAAATATCCTGGACGTTTTATTAAAAGAATATTTGAGGAAGTCTGTACCAAGGCTTAAATGAAAAGATCTTTTTTTTGTTCAATGGCGAGATCCTCAAAACCATGGATGTCCAAATTTAATGATCTGATAGATGGGTTGGAATTGAAGGCAAGTCGCGTGTACATATCTTCAGGTTCGTCGCCATCAAGGTAGAGGCAGAGTGATGTAGTGGTCTGAGAGTGTAAATAATGAACTAATTGGTCTTATAATGGTTCTTTAATTAACACTGAACTTAGTTACCATCTGCAAATTTTAAAATGAAGTTCTTCATTCTTTGCTCGATGATCACGTGTTGTTGCTTGGTAAAAATATTGTCTTCATGTAAGGCAATGCCTGTTCTGCGTTCTGCCAGAGTGAGTTAGACATATCTCGCTTTGGTGGGAGTGAAAAAAATGAATTTGATGTTATGACTCCAGAATTTTTCTGATTAGAATTTCTTAAAAAATTGTTTGGGTCATAATTTGGAGAGACATCTTTCCATCTGCCAATGGAAGGCAATTTATATACAACGAAACTAGAAGTATGGAATATGGAATGCCATACAAGTCCCATCAAGATTTATTGACATCGTTACATTTAAAATTAGTACATTCTTTTGAAAAAATGATCGTGCATCGAGATTAGCAAACGAAACTGAAAATAATCTCTCTTTGTCGATACTTTGGAATTATTTTCAAAAACGATCTTCATATTTGAAACTAATTCAACGATCTTCATGTTGTGCTTGCGAGAAAAAAATTGTGGTAATTGCTATTTTTTAGTGGTGTGGAGTAGAGTGGAGTAGTGTCTTATTTTATGTGAGGCTATTATCTTTGGCCAATAGATCAGTAAAAATTAAAAAAGAAATTTTGCAGATAAAATTACAAAAACTGTAATCAAGCTAAACTCTTAATAATTTACTTCGATGAGGTGAGTAAGCAAGGATTGGATTGGACTATTATTGTTGGCTGCCTTGTATAATATGTGTATTCATTTGCATTATATATATATATATTTACCTATAAATATATATATATATTACCATCATATATATATTATATATATATATGTGTAAATACAGAAAAGTTAAAAAAATGCTCATTGTATGATAGTTCATTTTTTTCTCAAATTTGCCTTGCAGGTATATTTTTTGGCACCGTGAGAGGGTTTTGATATGTGTTCAAATTGCCTACCAACAGCTTCTAAACTTTATCGATGTAGTCGAACGATATATTGAAATTATAGTTATCAGTAATGGCAACACATGACGCAAAAATCTTTTCCCTTAGCTCATTGATCTTAAAGCTTTTTTACATCAATATATGACTTTCCTGCTTTTTCCAGATGCCGAAGTCCATAAGTGCCACATCAGGGTACTGGGACTAGCACTCAGGAGCAGCTGTTTGCTCCATCCACCGGTCCGATTAGAGTTCCATCGAGGTACGATTTGGTAGAGTGAGGCGGGGCTCCATCTTGTGGCACGTAGTAATGTACGTGTTCATCGCAACGCAGGATTTGGAAGGTAGGCAAAATCCTTATCTACTGCATACCAAGATGCACTTCAGTAGTTACAATGTCGTCGAAGAAGAAAGGACCAACTTTTCCTCGTGATGGCAGAACACATCACGCGCTAAAGATAGACACATTCATTCTTCCACGCGATGACAAAACACATCAAGCTTCAAAAATGAACACATTCATTCTTCCACGCGATGGCAGACCACAAACACCCACCCACCAACACTGCCACTAACCACTACTATTTTCTAACATTAGTAGTCAGCACAGAATAGTAACCCAATTGAAATTCTGAGCCTTTTACACATCGTTTTCAGGCAGTTATAAGCCAAGAGTTTAGTCGTTTTCAAGCAGTAAATTAGCCCTTTCTACCCTTTCTATCTACCCTTTTAAACGGCTATTTCTGGGCATCGAAACGGCTAATGCAACGGCCATTTTGGGCTTCTCTACTACCTGAACGAGGCTATTCACGACCATTTTTGGCTTTTCCATTGCTTGAACGAGTCTCGTCCTGGCCTTTTTGGGCTTCCTTACTGCTTGATCAAGGCTAATACCGGCCCTTTTGGGCTTCCTTACTGCTTGATCAAGGCTAATACCGGCCCTTTTGGGCTTCCTTACGCCCGGCCTTAAAAACAAAAAGACATACGGAATCAAAAGTCCCAAATTGAAACATTATACCAATAAATATCAAAATTTTTTTTTATTAACGAAATAAATATGAAAATTACTAAGTATTGATTTACAACAGTGGCATAATGGAGCAGATCAGATCGCTCCAACATCAGATTTTCTATACGTTATGAAGAGTTTGTAAGGCCGGGTCTTGTGCCTCCTTCGCCTAGTGAGTTCCAATTTGAGGCGAGTGAAGCCCCGGCCTTACTTTTACACTTCTCCGGCTGTAGGTATCGTTGATACGCGGCGGAGAAGTGGCAACTTTACCTGAAATAAATTTACATTGGGATATATTAAGATTACTGAACATAAAAGGACTAGAATCGAGGTTTGAGGGGTAACTAGGGTAAAGCACTACAAGTTGAATGCTCAGCGATGAAGTAGTGAGACAGAGAGAATTAAAAGAAAATCATCTAGTATCTAGATACTTTTGGAGAAGTATCTAGTATCTAGATACATTTTGAAGTATCTATGACCAGCTCTGGATATCTACATGAGCATAATATTTTTTTAACTACTAAACCGAAATTTATAGTAATAATTAATTGATGAAACTAATCGAAACAAACTTTGGCCACCCTTACCTAATCTAACTTAACTAAGTTAGGTTAGTTGAAATTCATTTAGTTCTTTACATTTACTGAAGTAATACGACTTGTACAACATTTACGATTACGAGTCTTTTTACAATCTATTACGCGTCCAAATCGAGGTCGTCGAAAAGGCTTGAAAACGACTGTAAACGACCCGAATGAGCCCGCAAACAGCCATTGACTAGACCTATAAAAGGCCAGTTGAATAAAGAGCCCTTTTCAAGCCCTAATAGGCCAAGTATAGGTACGAGTCGGTTTGAAGTCGTGATTTCTGGCCCTTTTGGGCCGTTTTCGACCTTTTACGACTAATTTACTACCTGAAAAGGGCGATAATTTTCAATTGGGAAGCGGAAGTCGTGTAGTTTCAAAATTTCGATATAGCAAGCAGTAAGTACATTCTTTTGGACCCATTTGTACAAGTTTGGTGTAGGTATATTATATAAACGACAGTACGTGTTTCTTACCGAAGAATTTAAAACTGTTTCATGTAAATAAAACAATTAAAATTCTCACTAACGAATCATTAAATTTGAGGCACACGAAAATAAGAATATTTCTCAATAACTTCTCAATGAGTTTCATGGAAACAGATCTAATTGTTCGACATAAACAAGGCAACATGTTCGTATAGACAAGTGAGACTTTAAATATGCAAATCGGACCCCATGGTAACACAACGCTCACCCAACCAATCCTTGGACACGGCGACTTTAATTTCTAAAAAACAGAATGGCTCGTTCCTCGGCAATAATTATCTGCAGCGCAAAAATCGAAGCAATTAAAAAAACAGTTAAAGATAATGACGCACGAGAATCGAAATTGCCGTGATTCCCTCCACCTGCTTGCGAAATATTTACTATTTTTATTTCACAATTCGCTGACGGTTGCCTCGGTGATTTGTTTCTTTCGGAGAGACAAACTTTTTGAGTTTTTTTTGCGACTGTTGCGCCCTTTTGGTCATCATTCTACGTGCTGTTGTTGACGGGCTCGTTTGCTTGTGTGTGTTCATTATGAAATTTTTTCCGGCGAGCGGCGATTTAAAGTTGAAAGAGTCTGCATTATAGTAACTTCCCATCGACACAAAGAATGCTTTGAGGCAAAACATACGCGCAAAAATATTTATCTCGTTTTTTTTTGAGGGAGTTTACAGCGGAAATTACTTTATTCATCCGCGTTGTTTTGCGGCGCTCATCGTTGTTGCTTCTATGAAGAATCTCATTAAAGAGCACAATGAACTGATCGTTGCGCAAAAAAGCTATTGCTGTTATAGAAAATGCTGTTTTCTACTAAACACCGTACCTTTGTAAACAGTTAAGGAGAACTGTTGGAGAGCGACATAAAGGAGATATCATACATGAGCATGTGCAGACAAAAATTTAAATCTCGAAGAAGAAATAAACTTTGTTGATTTTTCGATCTAATTCCGGGTATTATTTGCATAGACGACTTCATTGCATCGTGGAGTGTTGGCAGCGAATGCGCTTTATGTTTGCTTTTTCATATTTTCACTACACGCATGGTGAAAGCTACTGGGCGATCAAACATGAGTGACAATTTTTAATAGTACAAAATAAAATTTTAATCAAATTTAAATAGTAAATAAAATTTTTTTAAATCAAATTTTAATAGTACAAAATAATTGTAACCCCTGTTAATTAAAGTTTGGATACAATTAATTTTGGAATTTACCGAACGCATGACGCATTGACGCATGACGCAAAAGAATGACGCACTGGCATTTTTAGACTGTCTCGTGACTAAGGATAAAGATCAGTTTGAGACATCTCTGTATCGCAAGCCCACTTTTACTGGATTGGGCTCTAATTTTTTCAGTTTTTGTTCGATCAATTTCAAGATTAATTGTATCCAAACTTTAATTAACAAGGGTTGCAATGTATGTTCAACGTTCAAATACGTGCATTGTGAATTTTAATTCTTACGGTCATATTTACAGCTAATGGGTTTCCGCTGGGTCTTGTTAATTCACAAATTAAAAAATTTTTGTCAAAGAAATACAAGTCACAAGCTGCCGAGGTTAACTAAAGACCGTTTGTATTGTTCATTTCCGTATTTTGGGCCACCGTCTGATAAGCTGTCTCGTGAATTGAAATTACTGTGTGCGAAATATTTCCATAATTTTACTTTACATGTCACTCAGGTTAATAATTTCAAAATTGGGTTTTTTTCGGTACAAAGATACGCTTCCCAGTGATATGCGAGCCTCTTTGGTATACTCTGATAGTTGTGTGCAGTGCACATCTTCGTACGTCGGTATGACGTCACGAAATTTCTATATAAGAGTGGCAGAGCATAGAGGTAGAAGCTTCCGTACTGACAACCAATTAGCACACCCATCGCATTCAGCAGTACGAAATCATGCTGAAAAGTGCAATGTTGTTCCTATATCTCCTGCCGATTTCAAAATTTTAGACTCCACTTCAACCCCGTATGACCTCAGAATTCTGGAGTCCTTGCATATCTTCAAGCGAAACCCGGATTTGATCAATATGGACAGCTCGTACCCTTTGCAAATAGTGAATAGATAGATTCCTTGTCAGTACCAGCCTAATTTCCTTTCATACTTATGTGTCACATGTATATATTTTTTTTTCATGTGCTTCTGTACTTTATTCTTTGTTTTTGTCCGTGTCATACTTTGTATTTTTACTTTCGTGATACATTTTTAGTACCTTCAATTCATTTTACTGTTGATCTTATATTTCAGAGGCAATTCTTTCTTTTTTAGTTTGAACTGATGATGGAGCTGGACTCCGAAACGTTTTCGTAGTAAAGATGATAAATTTTAACAGAATTTTCTTCGTTTTTAAGTTTTTGATAAGGTTGCGATCAAAGCAAACCACTGACGTGTTCAGATAAATGATCTATATTTGTGTTCATAAATTGTCATCGACCTCATATTGCTTCAGTGCCAATTGAAGAGCATTTTATGCTCAGGTTAGCCTCGTAGTCAAACTATCCTGTATTTTAAACGTTTATTCTATACTCATTTTTAAAAATTTTCTTGTATTACGTGGTCAGCGCGTTAATTCCAAGCTAACGGAGAAGATATACTGGACGCAACTCGCGCTTCAACGACAGTGTGCTTCAACGTCAGTGTGCTTCAACGTCAGTGTACTGCAACGTCAGTGTTCTGCAACGTCAGTGTGCTTCAACGTCAGTGTACTGCAACGTCAGTGTGCTTCAACGTCAGTGTGCTTCAACGTCAGTGTACTGCAACGTCAGCGTGCTTCAACGTCAGTGTGCTTCAACGTCAGTGTGCTGCAACGTCAGTGTACTACAACGTCAGTGTTCTGCAACGTCAGTGTGCTTCAACGTCAGTGTACTGCAACGTCAGTGTGCTTCAACGTCAGTGTGCTTCAACGTCAGTGTACTGCAACGTCAGCGTGCTTCAACGTCAGTGTGCTTCTACGTCAGTGTGCTGCAACGTCAGCGTGCTTCAACTTCAGTGTGCTTCAACGTCAGTGTTCTTAAAACGTCAGTCAATCCATGCCTCAAACGTCAGTGTGCCTCAAACAGTCCACGTCAGCGTTCTTCTGAGGAGCAATGATAATTTTAGACGTATAAATTTATTAGTTGACAATGAATACACACCGCAGAGGGTTAGGTAACAGGAACCTTCTGAAAAACCAATTTAGCCTTCAGTGAATTCATATTTTACATCGGCGTTTACTTCCAAATAAAACAGGAAAGTGTGTGATGGCTGGAAACTATGCTCAAGTATTTAACTCCAAATCGAATACAATGCGCTTCTACTCTTTCAATGATATTGAAATTGAAATAAAAAACCAGCGACCGGAAATTTTAAAGGTCCAACAATCTTTCTCTGTATTACGAAATTCCCAGCAAGCGCTTTCAAGACGCTCGTCCAAAAATATTTCAATCAGCTACAAGAAAATTTTCTGTTCTTCAATGCACTTAAGAATATTACGCTTCAATCCATCAATTTTTC
The DNA here is from genome assembly GCA_030386875.1 of Morinoia aosen. Taxonomy (NCBI): domain Eukaryota; kingdom Metazoa; phylum Arthropoda; class Malacostraca; order Amphipoda; family Talitridae; genus Morinoia; species Morinoia aosen. The sequence continues at coordinate 22,091,128 of CM059567.1, read as the reverse complement.
TCGTACTGAAAAGCAGACAGTCCCCATAAAGCTTCCATACAGCAAGAGCACTTTAGAGAATAGCTTTCAATAATCTAACAATCACATAAGCCGAACCACACACATACACTTGACGAATTCTCTTGCTCGATAATTCAATAATGCGAGCGTGATGCAAAGATCCCATTTGGAAAGCCCTGTAGCTACACTAACCCTGGCACACCTCAATTCGATATTGCCTCGTCCCGCGCCAAGAGAATGGCCCGCCATATCTGCACCTGCAGCGAAATTGGAATCTTTGGTGAAAAGCTGGCACGTCTGCAGCGGGAGATCCCCTCTGGAGACTGAAGTGTGACTTCATACAAGTACGTCGAGCTGCTGGGCATAACTCGAGGGTTCAGGTGCGCCAGGCACGCTCCTAGTATCTGGCTGCCAATTTCCAGCCTAATGGAAAACTGAAGGTCAATTAATGCGGGAAGAATTGGTCTGTTGGATTTGGTAAAGTGGAGTCCAGTTGCCGAATGAAGCTCTCACGTCTTGTCTACGGTGTCGGTGTTCTAATCTCTGCCTGTGGGTTTGAGATGCTCGAAATGGGAAGTGTTTAGCTTTGGTCAGATACTGAGGCCGTGCGCTTCTAATTAAATTAAATACCCTATTAGTTCTTTGCTCATTTGTGTTTTACTTATTTATTGATGGTTGTGTTATTTGTCACGAAAAAGTTTTCTTTTCCAATTTTAAAAATACATTTGTCAGAGAAATGCTTTGATTTGTAAAACTGTTTCACAGGAGCGCCTAAAGTGATAGCAACATAAGCATCGAGAGTAAAACACGACCTATGCTAAAATTAGCGACCACTGAAAACCATTCGTAACTCCACTGCCTATGAGACTCAAAGTTTTGCATGAGATGAGAAAAATTACATTTACTCAAGCTGCGAGTCAGTATGCACACACAGCCCAAGTATTTTCTTGCAAATTGTTTTATTAGTTAATTACCAATGAACGAAACATCAAAATACTCACGGAAGTTTTTTTGAAAATGTGTGCTCGGTAACAAATAGGGATAATTTTCAATCAATTATAATCTTTAAAACAGCGACCATTGATTCTTGTTCTCAAGTTAAAGTGAAATTTTAACCCAACGAATCTGTCACACGAATGTATCAACTTAGCAACGTTGAGCGCTAGAACATTTTGTGAATGACAATGTTTAATATGCTTTAAAATAGTCGGAGGCACATGTTTATGGTGAACAAGAAATCGATATATTTTTTAACGTAAATTTTTAAATTATATTTTATTTAATTTTAGAGTTCAGTATGAATTAATCACTCGTAATTTCTGAACAGGCTTCAATCACTTTCAAAGCGTGGAAAGCGCGTGCACAATTTAAGTTTTCTTCGGTTCATTAGAAGCAATTGTTTCGATCAGAATATCGTGTTTGTTGGCATGAATTACGATGCCATTATTCGCTCACACGACAGCATTGCCACTGTTGTGCAGTGAGCACGAAAAGTGCTCACAAGTGGCAGCACTCAAATAGAGACGCATGTGCGAGCAATAATTCTCCCAGTAGCTTTCTCTTGTGATCCGCAGGGGTAAAGTTGTGCCAGAACCTGTTCCTGTTTGACCTGTAGGTCCCGGGTACGACTGGCGGCGATAAATCTCTGACAGTACGAGTGTGTTTCCCGGCGAGCTTATATGACTTGACGGGCGCTACGACCAAGAAAAGAATACTTTTCGCTGGCTCGCAAAACAAGGAAGCTCGTGGATGCCACTAGACCGTGACTTACCGAGCTGTAATGACCGCTTCTTTATGCAGCAGAATGAGGAGGACTATCTAAAAATCTGACCCTCTCGCGGGCAGCCTCGTGATCGCCTACGCTGCTTTCAAAATAGAACGAACGCTACCAAAAAAAAGACGGAATAGTAGCCGCAGATGGAACTCCCACTCTTCCGCATTTCATATGGCGGCTGTTTATGCTGAGATCAAATTCAACATTGCTCCCCCAGAAGCACACTCACTTGATTATGCACGCAAACACTCGTGCTTTTGCACTGCTGTTGTGCTGGCTCAAGGGCGCAGATACGATCCCGCTCACGAGTCTTGGGATTTGCAAAGCGAAATGTAGAACAGAGAGGATTACGTAAAAATAGGACACTAAATTCAATGCGTGGCAGTGATACGTGCTAGTGTTTGTAGCGTCGTGCTGGAGTGTTGAAGAATTTCTATTTGAAGAACATTCCAGCAATTCAGCGGCTGGTGGAAATACTCTGAGAACGAGAACCATAATACACGTTAAATCTGCGTGGATTTAAGGTCACAACGAGAGACCATTGAGCTAGCTACTCGAAATCTGCTCGGGAGACTCTCAATAAGTTTATAATGTGGGTAAGACGGAGGGGGTCTCATATTTTAGAGGGCATTCTCAGTCTCCGAGCAGGAACGGCTCCATAATGAGCGAAGGGCCTCACTTTACGGTTCACGAGCCCTGACTCGCAAATGAGGTCGACAGAAGACCTGTGTTTCTCCAAGATGTCCGCAGAAAAAAACAAGCAGCCTCTTTAGTTGGGAAATATTCTTCGATAGACTCTCAATTATATTAAAATCGATGCTGAATAATTGTTTTTTCCTAATTATTTTTCTATAATTTTGTAGTAGGTTAGATAAGATTAGTTTAGAATACTTTAGATGTTAGTTTAGGTCTCCTGAACCGTGAAAAAGGCGTTCCGAAGAGAGAAAGGAAGAAAGACTATTTAGTATGGACTTAAGGGTACGCAAAATTTATGCACACGATTAACAGAAGCAGTAAGTCGAGAAAGAAGTTGTTGAAACTAAATGAAAGGTGAAGAAGAAAGTAGGATATGCTGAAAAACAGGGCAGCAGGGAACTGGAAAAAGATGATCCGTAACAAAACAAAAAACTATTCTATTTCAACGAAAGGAAGGCCTACTTAATTAACCTTTAACTCAAGACCTCACATATTCCCTCTGGGAACGCTAATTCCCATAGATACAAAAATTGTATTCCCCTGAGGCATAATTTTGCAAAATCAATTGACTGATTTTGCAGTACTCATTGGATTGGTTGGAAAAATACAATCGAATAATATTTTTTTCCCGTACTCTCGATATGCTCGTGCACTTATTATCTGATCAGATCATGTTGTAATAGGCAAAGTGCTTGCGAACATCTCATGTCGCTTAGAAAATACTTTGATTTTTGTAAAAAGATTATAAAAAAATTCTCTACGTTTTATAGCTCATGTAGTATGCTATATTTTATAATACTTTCGTATCTTGAATTCATTTGCTGACTCTGTTTTCGAACAACAACCAGGGACTTTATGAGGCTGTGCTTGCCCTTTTTATACTCGTATTCGTTTTCTTCAAACGCACGACTAACTTTCGCCTTCGAAAACAATTATTGAAAATATGCTGCTAATTATTTAAAACCCGAGCTTCAACACTATATAATAAAAGGCTAAGAGTCTCCTTAAATTAATTTCTATTAGTAATTTCTCCTATGTTATTACAATGGGGTCTGCTTGCTCGATTGGTATCGATCATAGATGCCCTTCAAATGATATAAAAAACCTGGCATCTGTTCACCTTTGTTTATAAGGAAAAAATATAACGTGAAAATTGAATCTATTGTTAAGCAAATGCAGCTCATCGTGATGAAAACGATGTAGAAAATTTTTTCTCAAACTTTTGAAAAATATTAATGAAATTAAAAAATAATATACAATTGTTGCTTACTTGGTTTGGTGCGTGTGTTTGTGACGTTTTTAAGGATGCTTAATGACCGTATCTGCGATAATTTTCCCCAGTGCACAATTAGAAGAATATTTTAATCGCGGGTACTATTAGTATGGATCTATTTGTTTGTCATCCTTATCTTGAGACTTATTCAAAGTAAACTATTGAATCTGGCCATTTTTGACGGGTTGTATGCACTGGTTATGAATAACCTGCATGAATTTATCCGTAAGTGAGCTATAAATTAAGCTAAATAAATCTTTCGGTAAGATAACAAGGTATTATATAAGCCCTTGAAATGTTTACCAGTAATAAAAAATAGTTAACGGAAAATCAAAGCACAAAGCATGCTTCATCACAGGATAACTTGCTCCGAGAAATACTAGGTTTGGAATGTAGAAGAAGAAAAGAAGATGAAGAAGAGTTAGCGAAAAAGGCATTAAAGCTGAAAGAGGTAAGGTTGGTTCGAAAGATAAAAGTCGCGAAGGCTTTTCGATAGCTGGAGTAACCTAACAGGATCTCCTCTGGGGGCATCGCTCTCATAACATGGGATAAAATCTTACTAAGCTAAACCTATCGCGTTTTTCTATCTTAAGCCCACCTTCGAAGTGCCGCATTGAAATTTTTGAAAACGGGAACAGAGATTTTGAATATTAGATCAGCGATTAGCATTTGGTGACAGCTTTGGGAATTTTTAGGATTATTACTCGATTTATTGAAGAATATATTAATTTTTAGTTTTATTTTGCTCATTTATATGCTCTGTAGTTCCTCCTGTAAAAATTTAAAATTGATTAAATAAAAGACTAACGCAGTTCGGTAAATCATGGGCTAATATTCAAGCAAGATCTGCGTCACAAACACACGCACAACTATGAAGGTTTCCGGCAACTTTGAAAACGTCTCTCCAACACTCGACCAAGCTCATGTTTCTTGAAATCATATTCACTTCTCGGTATCAGGTCAAATTCAATTCACAAAATTTCAATTGTTTCAGTTTTATTGGAAAGCGGCAAGTTTTGAAGACCGCCCAAGTGATCGTAGCTTTTGATTCACAACGTCTCCAAAATATGTTTTGTCCTCTTCTGGTCTAGCTGAGCTGGAGTACAGCCCAGAGCGACTCTTCTCTTCAACACGCTTCTCAAAATTCTATCATTGTTCGCTTCTCAACAACTAACGGCTGCAGTTGTTTTTTGACCAAATGCAATCGTTTTAATAATTTTTGATTAAATTCTGCCCGACAATGAATAGTATACTTTTCAAACGGGCTGACCAATACATGAACTGTACATATTAATTGCACTGATATATGAATGAGAAGAATCGCACAGCTGAAAAATTCAATAGCAAAATTTACTAGTTAGAAATTTGAACATACGCTGAAGCTAAAAACGTTATTCAATTTGCTTTTCCAGCCTACATCTGGGAGTAAAATTTATTTCTAATGCTCGACGTTTTTAAATCAGAAAAAGATCACACGAAACTTTTGCACCTGTCTAAGATCACTAAAATCAACCAGCACAACTGGGAAGTTTTGAAAATCTCTTTTGAACATTCCACTGATAAGAATTTCTACAATTTTACTCTTTGGTTTTCAGCTTTTTCTGCGCGAGATTTTTTTTACTAACGATATTCTAGCCTTGTTGATAGCTGTCAATTTTAACAATGGGATGGTTACTATTTTCTTGCTTATTTTGACCAAACGTACAAACGAGAATTTCCTTCCTCGCAGTTAGAAGATTTAATCTCACGATACTATTAGATTATTATTTGAATATCATTTGGCAATTTTTTACTTCAATGGCTCGTATACTTGAATGAAAAAAACAATGATTTTATCAAAAACGATGAACACTGAAAAATACTTACGTTTAAATATCTTACTCGAAACGAGCGCGCCGAGTAAGAAATGGAAGTCTACGGATTGCGGCAGTGTGAGGACGCCTCCTGTGTGAGGCGTGTGAGTGCACAGATTGTTGGAAAGTGTGAACGAGGAATTAAATTTTCCCATTAACGGGTAATGAACTTTAAATTTAAATCACTTTTTTGAAAAATCTAAGTGATTTTACGATGTTGCCTAACCACCATGAAAAGGTTCATAGATCGAAACAGCTAGCAATAATTTTCCCTTTAGCTTTCACATCAGTGAAACAGTCTTCTTGTGAATACAAAAGAGAAAAAATGTATCCTGAGATTTCATGAATTATGCCGATTATAATAATGAAAATTGTACGTATATTTCCGTGATATACATGTTGTGCCGTACTTGATACACTAATCAATAAGGATTTCAGGATTAAAATTACTTCTGTGCATCGAACTAATTTTTCATTCGCGTGGATGCATTTTTGAATCACATTCTGGAGGACGAGGGAGAAAATGACCACAACCTCGAGAATGCTTATTATGATATAAATTTTCCTAATTATCTCCAGTATCATAATGGAGCCTATTAATATAATAATAATGCACTATCTATCCCATGTTATGAGAGTGACACCTCTAGCGGAGATACGTTTAGGTTTGGTCAGCTACAGATAAAACTTTGCGACTTTTGTCTTTCGAACCTACTTAACTTCTTTCAGCTTTAATGCCTTCTTCGCTAGATCTTCCTTATCTTCTTTCCTTCTTCTTCCTCCCTAGCTTGTTGTTTCTGTGCGCATGGTATCCAGTGATGAAACAAACCATGTGCGTTGTATAATATAGTAGTGCTATAAAAGTTTTAGCCAGTATCAAAATGATTTCCAGCATAATGATGATACCCAGCATCAAAATGATTTCCAGCATAATGATGATACCCAGTATCAAAATGATTTCCAGTATAATGATGATACCCAATATCAAAATGATTTCCAGTTTCATGATGATACCCAGCATCAAAATGATTTCCAGCATAATGATGACACCCAGTATCAAAATGATTTCCAGCATAATGATGATACCCAGTATAATGATGATACCCAATATCAAAATGATTTCCAGTTTCATGATGATACCCAGCATCAAAATGATTTCCAACATAATGATGACACCCAGTATCAAAATGATTTCCAGCATAATGATGATACCCAATATCAAAATAATTTCCAGTTTCATGATGATACCCAGCATCAAAATGATTTCCAGCATAATGATGATTCCCAGTATCAAAATGATTTCCAGCATAATGATGATACTCAGTAGCAAAATGATTTCCAGCATAATGATGATACCCTATATCAAAATGATTTCCAGTTTCATGATGATACCCTGCATCAAAATGATTTCCAGTTTCATGATAATACCCAGTATCAAAATAATTTCCGGTATCACAACATTTAGGATGATACTAATACAGAATAGCTTAAAGATGTAGAGTGCCATAAAGATGCCCAGCACCGTATTGATGCGCAGTCGATTTTTGTTTTATTCATGCACGTGTCGCTATCTGAGCCACAGGAAAAATGGACTCGCTTCTTTGTGCGCAGATTACCGGAACGCTTTACGCAGAATCAAAGCATTGCGAATCAAATCGTGATGCGGAGCGTAACGCCACCGATCCATGCATTTTTCATCTTCCGTTGCTTAGTCTTAGGCAGAATTTTCCATGGGATTCGCCAAAGCCGTCCGATTTAGAGGGAACTTCCAAAGCAGGGCGCCATTTTTGTGTAGCTCGGCATGTTGGAACAACGAGTATTCATTGCCTTGCTATTGAAGGCAGTCATTCAAAAGAGCACTTTTATGGGCCGTATTTGAGATCGTAAAAAGTGCTCAATGGTCATATACGACTGCTTTAGTCGACTGTACTTCATTGATAAGATGAGAATAGACGAGTTTCCATTAGAAGAGGCCGATTATCGCAAGGCAGAGAGTCATCTCGACGACGTTCCGCAGCCCAAACTGCTCGCCTCAGCCCAGCTCGCCAGAAATACTGTACGCGAGTCAAGCGCCTTCACTGAGGTCGATAGCGCGCGGTAATTTTGGGCTGCGGACTGTGTTGATCGGTCCGATCACTTGGCGGAATAGAGATGCTTAGATAGCACCATGCCAGAGCTGTAACTAATGAGTTAAGGGCTGCCTATTGGTTTTAATTAGTTGATATAGTGTTACAATGAAGGTAAAGAAAGATCTTGAAGGTATTTGAGAAATATGGGTTGGCGAAAATTTTCGTCTGTTTTGTATGTAAAAATATCGGTGAAGGAATAGATTGATGCGATACGGTGAATCATAAGATAACATTTTGATTGAAGACAAACTCTGAATACCAAACTTAGGGATTCATCTCAAGCGTTTCAGTGAAAGACCCAGATGACATTACAATGAAATGTTCAAACATCTCAATTGTCCATTTCTTACTTTCTGTTGCAATTCTATTTTTAGGTGTGCGCAGCTGGCCACCAAATGAAAGTATGTCGCTTTTTTCAGCCCTTGAGAAATTAGAACCTCAACAGCACAAAATTGTATTATACCTCATTCAATTGCACCTTTGTTACTTGATGAATCATTACTTTCTTGATTGTTTAAGTAGCACTAGTTATTGCCATTTCAATTATATAATAATGATTGAGAATCAACCACATTTTAGTCATTATGTATTCAATCACTTTTTCAATCGAAAGTGCCTTGATTATTCATGCATTATGTATCCAATTCGAATCACTGATACCCTGCAGGTAGAACCTACTGTCACTCCTACGGAGCGCACAAAATTCGATACGCCTTTCATTAAGACGCTTCTACACCAGATAGCAGCCCTAGCTCCATTCTGAATTCCAGAGTCTCGTTCATGTTGGATCATTAAAACACAAATTTCTATTAGTTCTCAGTCATGCGACAAACATGATCAATCGACGCATGTATTGCATAAATGTGTGATCGCAGGTTTGATTTCTTGAAAATTCGCACTATCATTATTTTTAGCCTCTGCAAGCATGTCTGATCGCTTCTAAAGTCTACCTTGATATCGTTTCTAAAGTCTAACTTGATGTCGTTTCTAAAGTCTACCTTGATATCGCTTCTAAAGTCTACCTTGATATGGTTTCTAAAGTCTACCTTGATATCGTTTCTAGAGTCTAACTTGATATCGCTTCTAAAGTCTACCTTGATATCGTTTCTAAAGTCTAACTTGATGTCGTTTCTAAAGTCTACCTTGATACCACTTCTAAAGTCTACCTTGATATCGTTTCTAAAGTCTAACTTGATGTCGTTTCTAAAGTCTACCTTGATATCGCTTCTAAAGTCTACCTTGATATGGTTTCTAAAGTCTACCTTGATATCGTTTCTAGAGTCTACCTTGATATCGCTTCTAAAGTCTACCTTGATATCGTTTCTAAAATCTACCTTGATGTCGTTTCTACAGTCTACCTTGATATCGTTTCTAAAGTCTACCTTGATATCGTTTCTACAGTCTACCTTGATATCGTTTCTACAGTCTACCTTGGTATCATTTCTACAGTCTACCTTTATATCACTTCTAAAGTCTACCTTGATATCGTTTCTGAAGTCTCCCTTGATATCGTTTCTACAGTCTACCTTGATGTCGTTTCTAAAGTCTACCTTGATATCGTTTCTACAGTCTACCTTGATATCGCTTCTAAAGTCTACCTTGATATCGTTTCTACAGTCTACCTTGATATCGCTTCTAAAGTCTACCTTGATATGGTTTCTACAGTCTACCTTGATATCGTTTCTACAGTCTACCTTGATATCGTTTCTAAAGTCTACCTAGATTTCGTTTCTACAGTCTACCTTGATGTCGTTTCTATAGTCTACCTTGATATCGTTTCTTAAGTCTACCTTGATATCGTTTCTAAAGTCTACCTTGATATCGTTTCTACAGTCTATCTTGATATCGCTTCTAAAGTCTACCTTGATATGGTTTCTACAGTCTACCTTGATATCGTTTCTACAGTCTACCTTGATATCGTTTCTAAAGTCTACCTTGAAATCGTTTCTACAGTCTACCTTGATATCGTTTCTACAGTCTACCTTGATATCGCTTCTAAAGTCTACCTTGATATCGTTTCTACAGTCTACCTTGATATCGTTTCTACAGTCTACCTTGATATCGTTTCTAAAGTCTCCCTTGATATCGTTTCTACAGTCTACCTTGGTATCATTTCTACAGTCTACCTTGATATCACTTCTAAAGTCTACCTTGATATCGTTTCTAAAGTCTACCTAGATTTCGTTTCTACAGTCTACCTTGATGTCGTTTCTATAGTCTACCTTGATATCGTTTCTTAAGTCTACCTTGATATCGTTTCTAAAGTCTACCTTGATATCGTTTCTACAGTCTACCTTGATGTCGTTTCTACAGTCTACCTTAATATCTACTGTACTTTGATTCACAAACTTGAGGTCTAAAAATGCACAGATAATGTTTCCCTTAGATTTGATACTGAACGCGAATTGACGGGCATCCATCTGATTACTAAAAAAATACAGGATCGCTCCTTCAATTATCCGGACGATATATTTCGAAGACTAAAAAATATATGATTACCGGTTTACCGTTAAAAGAGAAGTGGTTGCCTTTTGAGCATGCAAAAAATCCATAAGCCGCTCTTTGGCCACTCAAAGCCAAGAATGATCGCACTATTATCGCTTAAAAAACTAAAAACGCTGTGATCGGATTTTGAACCGTGGAAATAATCCTTTGATCGCTTTCCGACCATTGAAAAATTTGAGAGCAGCCGAATAGCTCAAAAATGACAAAACAAATAAATAAAAATAAACAAAGAGGTCGCCTACATGATACCCTATTTAAGAACAGGGATGATCCTTTTATTTCGATCATTCAGAAACACGCACACACCTGGTCGCTTATTAATGAACACGGACGATCGTTTCTTCGATCATTCAAAAACACGCACACACATGGTCGCCCATTGATGAACAAGGACGATCGTTTTCTCGATCATTCAGAAACACGCCCATATTGGTCGCCTATTAATGAACCAGCACGATCGTTTTCTCGATCATTCAGAAGGATGCACACACATGGTCGCTTATTATAATAAACAATGACGATCGTTTTCTCAATCATTCAGAAGGATGCACACACATGGTCGCCCATTAATGAAAAATGACGATCGTTTTCTCGATCATTCAGAAGGATGCACACTCATGGTCGCCCATTAATGAACACGGACGATCGTTTTTTCGATCATTCAGAAACACGAACGACCACCCACTAAAAAACTCAGTCCGTAGCCTGCTCGATCCCTCCTCGAAGGCGGATGATCAACACTTGTGGAGCGGCGGAATGCCGGGCAAGGCGCTCCAAATAAGGCAAGGATTTCCTAGAATTCTGCTCACGTTCTGCGGACCGCGAGACGAGCGAAGTTGCCACGATCTGCGGATTAGATCAAGGGTTGCGTCCCTGTTTCCGTTGCTTTGCGATCATCTTCACATGAAATCTCCTCCCTCATTTCGTTGTCTTTTGAGAGTTGTGTTTTGTGGCTGAGGTGGCTGCTTTTTTGCGGGGTTGGATTCGCAAAATGCGATTCCAAAAAGTAATGTATTTTTAGGACTTCTATTTTTTCGGTTGTTTATTAAATTTGATTGCGCAGATACTCAAATTCTCAAATCCACGAGCAGTGGAAAACTAAAATTTAGTTATATACAATACGTTCACTGTTATTCGTCATGCCACAGGACGGAACGCGTAGGGATTTTCTTATTTTTGGTGCTGAATTTCTGCTGGTACGAATCTCTTATGTAAATTATTATCCTTACCAAATTATAAGATACATCTCTCTTCCAGAGAACTGCATTTGAAATGAGGTGTCTCATGTTTCCTGCATAATTTAGCGCCAAAATTTTTGTAAGCATATTTTAGCATTGCTAAATATTTTACTCTGCTTTTGTTTAGCATAACCCCAAAAAAGAATCTGTAGATAAACATTTTGTTCGACAAGTATTCATTTATAGAATACCGCAGTGCACTGTACTTCTGGGTCACTTATAGTGGTGCAAAAAAGAAACCACAATTCCACAGGAGAGAAAAGAAAAACATTTTTTTCTTGAGCACGATGTATTCTCTTTGGGCTACTCGTAACTCGTTTTTAGCTGCCCACAACGACCAAATCTAAGAAAGATTACGAGAGACAAGTCATATTTTGGAGAAAAGAAAAATTTTTTCACCTGCCCAGGCTGCCTGCTGTTCAAGCACCCCCGTGGTTCATTTTCTGGGCCGCTCTCAACTCGAGTCCGGCCTTTTTTGAGGAGCATTTTTGCCGCGAGTATTTCGGGCCCGACCCTTTCGAGAGTATTAGTTTTTGTATATGCGTTTGCCCCAATGAGTCGTTGATGCCCGAGCTGCTCTTTAAAATGTAATGAAGTTTGCCATGGAACAATGGCAAAAGTTGCGGGCGCTCTGGCGGAAACGACCGCACCGCACGAAATTACGCTCTGGAATACTACAAACGCTCGAAGTTTAATCAAGTTTTTGATGTCATTTAAGTCAGCCGGGGTATCAAGCCTGAAATATTTTCAGCAGCCAGTGCTAGATGAATTTATTTTTTAAAACGAGCTTTTTTTCGGAGGAACATTATTGAGTGAACGTGTTGTGTAAATTCGGTTCCGTAGATGTTATGTAAAGTAAAAAATATAATGTTGAATAATGGAATCCAGCTCATAGGAATTCTATCTTGAGAAACCAGAATCAACAAAATAAATATATTCATTTACCACAAAATCCAATCCCGCGTGTTGCCTGGTAATAAATATAACTTTACAAAACTTTTAAATGACACGTACTCACAAAGAGCTGGTTAAAGTAGCCTCATCAACGTTCCTAAAATAAAATTAAAGTACCAATCACTCCGATCTTTATATGAGATAAGATGCATGTCTTAAGGCGGAGGAAAAACACTTTAGGGCAAGACTGTCGCGGGAAAAATCGGCAGAGTCGTAAACTTCTGTCTCTAAACGAAGATCTTTTTCAAGAATGATGAGATAAAATTCTATCAAAAAGCTCATATCAGAGAAGTTATTCATTAAATAAAATACATTTAATTCATCTTATTTTGCGAAGACAGCCTCAGATGTAGTGACTTATTAACTAGCATAATTTGTCGAGACAAGCCAAATTACATGCTCGTACATTAATTTGTTATTTATTTTTCACACAAGGTATGCATTTGTTTGACTCACACCAGCAACAGTCTCGACTATAGAGCAGTGGTCGTCGCCTCCCTTAAGAATTGTCAGGGATATTGTGTGTAGATGGACTGGTAAATAACAGCTCACAGCATAGAATATTGTAAATATGTCCTCAAACATATTCAATAGTGGAAATTCACTCTTATGTCAAAAACATTACTTAGGGAAATCAGGCTTTACTGCGGAGGCTCGCGCCCCCCAGGTTAAGAACCATTGGTCTAGAGGCTTAGAACGTCATTGTATACGTCATTTGACAACATCGCTGCTCGCAGAGGCTATGCGTTGTTTAGTTATTTGAACTAGACTACCTGTTGGGTTGTTGGGTCAGGTTGTTTCCATAACCAATTTTGAATGTACATAAATTTTGCAGTTCTTGCTGAAGAGAAAAGGAGAAATCTTTATCATAAAAGAAACATGTGCTACATATCGTATCCACAAAACAGATTTTACCTTTAATTTGCCTAGTGTTGTAACTGAATTCGTTATGTTGAATTTTGCTTTATAATCATTACTGACAACAGAGAGTGAACAATGACAACCAACCATCCAACCAAACATACAAAACAAACAAACAAGCTAACCAACAAGGTATCCAAATTTTTAAAAGCCTTTGGAATATGAATAAACTACCTAAATATATAAATGAAGATGTCCAATATTCACAAGCCTGCGAAATATACATAAATACTCGTAGGTATAAGCCACCTAAATACATAATTTAGCTCTACTTTTCGTCCCTCAATGACCCCCCGAGAAAATCCAACACGCCCCCGTGGCGCAGGGGGGCGACATTGTGCGACCAAGATGTATCGGCTGTTGCCAGCACCCTAAATGTGTCCCTCTGCTCAGCACAATTACCATCGAGGGACTATTGTGTGGAATCGCAAGGGCATCCCTCTAATTGCTGTCGCCCATTCTGAGAAACGCGCCAAGTTTTGTGTCAAGAAAATCAAGGCACGAGAACGAAAGCTTCCGACATCGAGAAGACAATGGGCTTCCACGAATAGGAACTTAAATACAATTAATCGAAATCCATCAGTTGGAGTCATCTGTCTGAATGCCACCTGGTCTGCGCTGAATTTAGCTAACGAAAGATATTTTAATACGGGTCTGAATTTTTTGAATTGTTGAAATGATATTTTTAATTTCTATTCACGTCCAATTATAGATAATTACTTTAATAAAACCCTCTCAAAACGTAATCAAATAAATGTTAGGTATTTTTTGCTTTCAGTAACTTTGCTAAAGTTCATGAAAATTTTTCATTTAATGTTAGAATTCACTTGAGACACTTCCGTAATTACAATAATTTTCCCCTGAAGGCCTTCGTAGACTTTTAATTAAGTTTGACCTGAACCAACATTTCTCACAGTGGTTTCTACCTCCGTCAATAGTTTGGACAAACTTTGTTCTCCAGCCGTTCAGAAATTTCTGGCTGGGGAATAAACAAGGGAGAATGGACGAAGTTTTTGACTAGTATTGTGATGGTGGCTGTTCATGAGAATGATAACTCCATCCCAGCCGAGATAATGAAGTGCACCAAGAAGCGCGGGCTGGGTCATCTTTTTTCGAAAACGTGATTTTGGAGGCTGCTGGAGCAACGCGCGTTCTGCGACCACCGTTGCCCTCAAAGAAGGACCTCCTCAGAGCAGCTCAAACGGCCGCCGCAGCTCTCAGTAAAGACATTACCCAAAGAGCTCCTCCCTCTCAGCTTTGATCTCCTGACACTTATGAAATGAAAAACTCAGCAACTTCCGCCTGATGCACCCCAAATTTTGCTCTGTTGCAGGAAATGTTCGCGTTGGGAAGAAATCGCTTTCTCATTCTCCTCCCAGTAACTTTTCAATCTGAAAACAGACTAGTTTTTACAAAATGTTTATTGAAATTGTGAATAATTCGTAGTGAAAAAAATTAAATTTTGTAATTTTGACTTTGATGTTAATCTCCAAAATGAAGTATTTGAAGTTCGACTCTAATATTTTGACTGCTCAAAACAGGGTTTATCAAAATAACGTTCTGAATTGTGAGTGAAATTTTAGGGACGAGTTGATGAAATACTCGAGTGCTTACAATCACATAATTTTCTAAAGGGGTAGCAAATGTTTAAAAAATCGGCTATCATATCATGAATATTTGCCATAGTTTATATTCTACAAAACAGGGAACAGCTTACTAGTTCCCTAAAATCGAAAAACTTTGGGCGATGGCCAAGAAAACACATCATGTAGAAACATTGTGCATGATATGGAGGGTAATTGTTCTGCAAACAAAAGTGAAATTACGATGGTAAACATTTACAGTGCGCTGAGAGTTAGATAGGCCTTCTTTATGCTCAAATAATTTTTTTTTGTATTATCAAGGACTATATTTTTACGGATCATTGCTGTTCTGTTTTTTTTATATACCTCTGACTACCTTCTTCAACTTTTATCTTACTTCCTAACTTTCCTTCTTAATTAACTTGCTCTTTTTATGCGCACGAGATCTTGTGCGGGGACACACCTTGTGAGTAGGTTCAGCGCTCCCTAAAATCTATAATAAATCGTGCTTTTATCCTTCCTCTCTTTGAACATATCTGTTAGGGCAAGGGAGGATGAAACTAACTAAAACTAACAAACAGAAATCAATCATGATTCAGACATTTTAAATTGTTTAATTAAATTGTTAAATTGTTTGAATTTCATTCTTAGTCATTCTTAGCAGTAGATGATACCATTGATGTGTTTATTTATTTTTTTGGAGTCTGTTTCTACCCTCTCTCTCCCACGCCCGTATGGATGCTTAATGATTGTACCTGTGATACGAGTTTCACCAGTGCGCAAGTACATGAATATTTTAAATACGAGAACTATTGGGATGGATACATTTGTTTGTCAGCCAGATCTGGAAAATTTATTCAAGGAAAATATTCAATCCCGTCATTTATGACGGGCCGTGTACACTAGTATGTAAATATATACGTAAACAACACTGAGTTTGTGAGCAGTGCTGATCAGCACTTGGCGCGCAGCGACGCTCACGCTGGAGAGGAAGCAGCAGCAGCAGGGCAGAGCGTGGTGCAATTTCTCAAGGCGGAGAAGAGCATCTGGACGCGTCTTGTTTGATCAGTTAAGTAGGAAGTTACGAACGTCTCCTTGAAGCACGCCAGTTACCAAGTCGTTGTAACTGCAATGGCTGTGCAATGAAGGCTTCCAACTATCGGGCAAGTTGCGCGCCTGCTTCGTTTGAGGGGCTCCGACCTGTTTTGGGTTTCCTTGCTTGCAACTCGCTGTAGAGTTCCAGTGGGGCTGCCGCGCGCTGTGTGCGTGGGGTGCTTCGAAAGACTCGGTTTTATTTTATCCACTAAAAAGTGCAGAACTTGAGCGTGTCACTTGTCAGTTGCAGCTCGGAATTTAGTAAAAGGGAAAAGATAAATGTTTTGTGGTTGTCTGTGCACTTTTACACAAACGATCGACCAATAATAAACGGTTAAAACCTTTGGAGATATTTGAGAAGTAATTGTAAATTTGTATCAATTCACGTATTTTCATGTGCCTTTTTACTAGTCATTGAAAGGATTTTCAGCAGTAAACTTTGGTGGAGAAAATTTTAATCTCACGGTAATCTCGACCTGGAAATTAAAATACGAAAATCATCTCTACATTGTTCGTCGGGTACCACGCGAGGAACTACCAGAAGTTTCAATAACTATGACAGGAAATAACTATAAGGATGGAAAGCATGGGTGAGGAGTGCAAATCATGGGTAGGCATGATCATTGAAGCTAATTTCGACACTTCGACTCAAGCGATGTTGTCGTGTTCAACACATGTTCACAATAAAAGCGTGGTCAGCATGCTATTCAACATGCTGGGTTAGACATACAATGTAACAAACATTACTACACGTGATCAGATGCGAGGATTTAAACAATTGCGTTACCTTTTCTGTAATTTCGCTGTATGAGAAACGTAAATTGGATGGCAATCACCTGTCTTTGATGTCTAGCAGAACGCGTCTGTTGGATACAAATAGTTTGTATTTGTGAATATTTCCTAGGGATTATTAGAATATAAATTAACGCGCGCGTTTGCGAACAGCGATGAGACACTTCTGGCTTTGTGGATTTACGGTTTTCATGCGAATAATTCGTGGAAAAAATTGTTGGGAGAGCTGCAAGTGTTACGGTAGTAGCCCAATAAAAAACTCAAATTGTAAATTCTCTATAAGCTTAGCTGACTTTTGGTGCTAGGAAAGGTGAGAACAAATATTGTGAGCCTGTTTAAAGGGGAAATTTTGTATCTAAGTGCAGAGTAAAAATTGAAATATTTTAATCAGATATGAAACTTATAGGATCTCCCATTAAATTCACCTCTAGATTAGAATTCGGTAGTTAAACAAATCGGGAAGAAAGACGTCTCCGAGGTCATTTTTCTGCTCAGTTCTTCATTCACATATAGCCTCACCTCATCATGTTTATCCCACGGCGTCTTGGATGATAACCTATAAATAAACCCATTTAATTATAGCTAATTCATTTTAACTAGATTTTTTCCGTATTATTTCATTTTTCCGATTTTTAAAAAATTTGATCACGTGCATTTCAAAGTTTATGACTTCATCTATTTGACAGAATGTCCAAAAAAAACATCACCATATTTCCTACAGGTCCTATCCTTACGTATCTAACTAATTTTTTAGATTTAATCACTAATTTAACACAGCTATTAAATTGATTTGTTCAATCATTCTAAAAATCGAATTTTGCACTCATGCGTTCAACCGTTTTTTAGATTTGAGCATTCATGTCATTGATTGAACTTGACTTATGAGAGTTCACTTCAACACCGTAACTTACCAGAGCTTGCTGAGTTTCTAACTAAACTCAATTTTTTGTGGTAGCATTTACGAGATGAGTTGTTCGTCTTAGTTTATACAAGCGCTCTTCTATGTTGTAACTTAAATAAGCCCCGTAGGTGACTTAGCTTGTCGAAGTTTAGTTGTACTCACTAGCTCATTGAACCTTATTAATTTCTCCCAGCTATTCTAGTGCACTAAATTATAAAGTTCATTATAGGTTTTCTAGTAAATGAAGGGTTAAATTTGATGGTGAGTGTGTAGAAATAACACAAGCAGGACGCCTGTACAATTTAGGTTAGGCATGTTTCTCTCACATAGCCTATATTCCTCACACAGTCATTACTCCCCACACAACCCCTCCTCCTTACACAACCTCACAACCCCTCCTCCTTACACAACCCCCACTCCCCACACAACCCCTACTTCTCTCACAACCCCTCCTCCTTACACAACCCCCACTCCCCACACAACCCCTACTTCTCTCACAACCCCTACTCCCCACACAACTCATACTCCCCACACACCCCCTTCTCCCAACACAACCCCAACTTCTCACAACTCCAACACCCTTACTTCCACACGATTTTTATGTATAATTTATACATACAGTGACTCTCCTCACAGTGTAAAACATCCTGGAAGAAGGTCAAGACTCTCCTATTCCTTCACCTCAAAAGTCCTTCGTTACTACTACTATCACTTTTGAGGTTCCTGAGATCATTACCTTGTTTTCTTGCCCTTTGAGTCCAATTTCGAGCATTAACGAATCATAAGTTGTAGTATTTTAAGATAATTGAATTTCAGATGCAATTTTCTAATACGAAAACGTTATAACTTATGGCTGAACTTAGCTAGCTATGGTAACGAAAATTTTTGCGTCTAGAATGCAGCAATTTGAAATTTTTGTGTCTAGAACGCAAGTTATTAGAACTTCTGTGTCGAAAATAAAACAGTTAGAAAGTATTATCTAGAACACAGTTAATAAATTTTAAAAAATCTGTTCATTGTATCAAATATTTTTAAATGTAATTTTCGGGTCCCGTATTCAAAAAAATACCCTGTATAATAAATAGATGCATTAACGCAAAACGTGAATACGTGACAGACCCATGAATCATTTTATACATCACAATCGGTGCAGACTGATGTATGATTTTATCCATCAAAATATTATTTTATTATCAATATATTGTTTCATGTATCACGATATTATTTTTCATATCACGATATTATTTTATATATCACGATATTATTTTATATATCACGATATTATTTTATACATCACAATGGCGCAGGCAGCAAGTGAGGCCCACCTGACGAGAATGGGGGCGTGACGGCTGAGATTAGATCTTACATCATCCAACTGATTTGCCTCGCGTTCTCGGTGGTGCTGGTGTCTCGTACAGCTCTGTCCGGTGCACATGTACCGTGTGTCTGTACGGTGTGCTTGTACGATGTACAATACTCTGTACATGTACGATGTACGGGTACGGTGTTCGTGTACGTTGCACATCTACGATGTACTGTACCTGCACAGTGTGCCTTTACTATGTGCCAGTTCAGTGCGATGAAGCATCCACTTGCATGTTATAACGGCACAATTAACATCACGGCTAATGTAAGTGATAAATATAAAATATATACAAGAAAAATTGTTAGAAATTCTTATCTATGCGAAAATCTCGTCTGAACCGCCAAACTAACTTTCGATAGAAATGATACTGAGTCGGAAGAAGACACGAGAATACTTGCTTAGCTCCTCTGGGAACATCGGTGAAAGAGTTCTGTTTAATAGCTGAGTCAACCGTTATTATTTGAGCGGAAATTGAAACTCCTAACTACCTTTAATTCAAATTTGTTTTCGCTAGCTGAGTCGATCGTTGTTATTTGGAAATAAAATTTCAAAAAGTCTTTTATCTAAATTTTTGTTCGCCTTGTGTTACTCATCACACGATAAGTAAAGACTCATATCTTGGCCAGGATCCGGATCGAAATAAGTACGCTAGGAACCTGAGGACAGGCTAGGAACCTGAGGACCGGCTAGGAACCAAAGGACAGGCTAGGAACCAAAGGACAGGCTAAGAATCTGAGGAGGCTAGGAACCTAAGGAGGCTAGGGACCTAAGGACAGGCTAGGAACCTAAGAACAGGCTAGGAACCAAAGGACAGGCTAGGAACCAAACGACAAGCTAGGAACCTAAGGAGGCTAGGAACCTAAGGAGGCTAGGAACCAAAGGACAGGCTAGGAACCAAAGGACAGGCTAGGAACCTAAGGAGGCTAGGAACCTAAGGACAGGCTAGGAACCAAAGGACAGGCTAGGAACCCAAGGAAAGCTACCGACCTCCTCGACAGCCAGCGACAGCGATGGCACAAACTTGTACTCGTTAGAGGGCCCGGCACGAGGGCACCTCGACAGGATCTTGAGTCTCGCTAATTAATCTTCATTTTGGTACCAAGAGCAGACGCAAGCAAGCTTTGGGGCGACTTGTTAAGTTTGACGAGGCATGTAGTTCGTGAGAGGAACGAAGAGTATCTCACAGAATTAAGAGAACTCTAGAACGAACCCACAGAAGCTGATCATAGTCTCAAATAATTAGCATGAGGCGTGCCAAAATTCTAAATCTCAGGATAAACAGTTTGAGATTTATTTAATGATATTTTAAGATCATAACAATTCAGTACAGCAACACCAACTACACCCAGCTCGTAAATGTAAATTAAATATACGCTAGTAGACACGACCAGTCAAAAATGACGGTATTCGATATTTTCGTGAAATGAATCTTCCAGATGTGAATGACAAACAAATATATCCATCGTAATAGCACCCGCGATTACAATATTCTTGTACCTGTGCACTAATGGAACTCGTATCTCAAATTAAACCTCCGTAAGAGCGCAATAGAGCGACGGACCAACCAAGGAAACAACTCTGTATTATTCGTATTTAGGAAAATTGAATAGGAAAATTTTTAAGCTCTTGCCCTGGACAATATTGTTGTAACGCCAGCCTGTGCTTCCGTTTCGTTGGCTATGCGTGGAAATTACACACCTTGGTCTTAACCACGGTAGAGTTTCCTCTACCGTGGTCTTAACTCTTATGTGCTCAGTACCTTCAGCAGAAGAGCATCGATACCTTGACATGTGATGTGATGGTTTGGCTGTCATTTGGTCCTAGAATAGAAACCGCAGTCATCGTCTCGGCAGTTATTTTGCTTGCTAAGCTACGAACTCTTCACGCGATATTTTTTTCCTGTATTTAAAAACTAAAATGCACACCATTGAAACAAATAAATGCAATCTGAATTAATGTATGCATTCTGACACAAAAATTTCGGTCGTAGTCCATACTTGATAGCAAAACTTTTGCTTCTTTCCAGAGGAGACTTCATTTTTGGGTGCGGGCTTAGTAGCCATGTAGTGAGTAAACGACGAAAAAAATATGGAAGCATCACTGCCAATTTCCGCCAGATGTTTGTCATTGTTGCTTCGGACGCTTTAAGACAGCTGTATTCATGGCAAGATATTGAAGACACAATTCACATGAACCTGAAATTGCTTTGATATAGTGCAAGTTTTTATGTAAGTTCTGTGTAAACAGGTTCAATTTCTTTATTTAACCGATGCCATTCACAAGTAAGGAATGATATCTCTGTGAACATAAAGCTTTAATTTGGCTGAGATTACAGTAAAATGTGCCAGGATAAACAGCGATTGAATATTAGTATTTATTGGTGAATATAAATATTACTTTTTTGAATGGCAGCATAATTCTGTGTATGATTGCGAAAGTAACCGTTACTAGATAGGAAAAATGAGGTTATAATAAGTATTTTTTATTAAATAAGTAAATGTCAGTAAGTATGTGTGCAGTGCGCAATGTTACTTTGTGTTGGCCACTTTATACTTCAAAGTTCTACTACTGCAGATACACTATGCTCGTAGTATCACCACTACAGTAGCTGTGTTGGAAATGCGTTATTTGAACTATTAACAAAAAAATTGTAGTGTAGAAGTAGATTATCATTGAAATTGAATTTGGTATCATTATGAACACATGCTAGTCGAGTTTAGTTTCATGTCACTGTATACATCCTGTCAAGTATGTCACTCTGTAATTGCACTAGATGATTGTTTGTACTTCGTCCATTAAGTTATAAATTAAGAAATAATATCAGGTGCAAATCGGAACTTAAACGAATATTCATTCGTTTCCTAGAGGGATTTGCACTCTACTGTACATGCGTAGGTTTTCGTACAAAGGTCGGATTTGCTCGATCCCATATCCATGTTGCATACGCAGTGCTGCAGAATTTGTCTCTGAGCCTCTACATGTTTATTCATGACACATAAATAAATAAAAATGCAGACGCGACTGCGAATAACTGAAAAGGTTTTTCAAGTGTAAGGTTTCGGATCACCAGCTTTTTTGCAGTACTTCCTGGAGCTGCAGCTCGATAGTTCTGATTAGGCTGGAAAAAAATGAAGTGGAGTTTGTCCTTGATAACTCAAATAATTACTGCGCATTACTCCAGGGCAAAGCATTTGTCTAAATACGTCAACCTAAATGTTTACACGTATGATAGATTAAAATTATACGGCTTAAAATTAGCAACAAAGAAAATTATCCGTTTAAATTTGATATTTGTTCTTCAAATTGGGTTTAAGCGTTTAAATGAGAATCTAGAAATGCTCAAACTTCATGAAGATCGGAGAATAACAGCCTGTGATATTCGCTTACACAATCCTTAATTAGAAGCGATAAACCATAACATCGATAGCCTAGAACAATCAAGAATTATTCAATTTTTTGCCGGATTCTGAAAGGTGCCACTTTCAGAAATTTTCTTAGTAGTGTCATTCCTGCTGGACTCATTTTTTTGGTATCGTGACATGCATTATGATTAAAATTTGAACGCGCAGTCATTTTTCAAACAACTGTGCATAGATAATTATAACCAGAGCATAATGCGTTGAAATTCGCCAGTTCAAATGCACAAATTTCAAGGCGATGTTATTTTCTTGATATGCAGGCAAAAAAAAAAAAATCAGGGTACCTCATAAAAACATCAACTACGTTTTCTTCTACGTAAAAACGCATTAAATCTCAAATTTTGTATCAATAAATAACACAAGACCCTTCAACCGAATAAAAAAGTGAATGAAAGATGTTCAATATCCTCTTCAGCAAACCTCAACGTTTAAGTAAAAGAATTAGCGGCAATTATTCAACTCATGTGGTGCTTGGTTCAAGCTTTCTGAGTCTGCCCAGTCTAATATTTTCGCAGGAGCATGCGCGTTTTTCACCGCCTAAGCTATTTAATTACTTGGGCGACGAAAAATATGCATGCAGGCGGTAAAAAAGTTACACTGGGTGAGGATACCTGAATTTAATTTTTTTATGAGTACGCCTAAAATGTGCAACTCCAGGATCGATTGCATTTTTTACCTTGCAGCGAAATACTCGAAGGAGATATAAACTTATTCAAAATAGTAAATTAATGTAAATAAATTAATGTTCCTATCACAAAGTCACATAAATTTATATAAAACACCTAAACATGAGAAAAATGATAAAGTAACGATATATAGAAAAGAAAAACCTGATTACTTCTCATGCATTGATACTTTAGAACACGATTTTTCATGATAAAATAAGTCTCTCAAGTGAAGGAGAAATGAAATTGAAACTCTTCTGAGCGCTGAAACCTCTCTGCGCCTGTGACTGCTCTGATAGCTATTGTAACAGAATATCTTTCTCTAAAGAAGGTTGTATTTTTATCAATTGAAATCAAATGACATTTATTCTGTCAGGAAATCGGTATATTCAAGAACAATTTTTATCTAATTTTTTGTGCTAAATTATGATAACTTGCCTCTCGCCTGAGAGGCTTGGCTCATATAGCGGCATGTTGAGATAGCTAGCACGCGTCGAAATGACTGTAATCTCCGTCGATTAAAGCTAATGCGAACCCTATTTTGGTTCTATGTTTTAGTATTTACAGCTCGAATCCTTACAAATGATTCCACCTAAAGACTCTACAAATAGTTTAGTGATTCCTGAATACACTATAACATTAGTAATAATACATAATACACCATAAATTCAGTGATGAGAGCAACATTGTGAATCGCATTATTATAGTCATATAACCTGAAGCAAATTCTCCATGCGGTGTCTAGAGAACCGGTACATTTTATTCCCAACTAACATTCTACTCACTCCATAATAAAAATCCGACAATACAATATATCAAACAATTCACCCTCAAATCTATATTTAAGACCCTAGAACCAAAATAAAATAAGCAAAAGTTTCACCCCGGCTGCTGATGTCATTAAGGCTTGAAAAAGATCATCTCTGAGATAAAGCAAGCAATCTCTATCGACCTGCACGCTTGCAGTGGCTATCAATGGATTTGTGGAGGAGTTCATCAATTGCTTTGGAAAATAGGAATCATTTGTTCTTTTGGGGGCGCCGAGGCAACAGCCGCCAGCGCCTAGCAATTAGGTAAGCGTGATTGGATTTCCTTCAGTGCCGAACTGCTGCTGCCGCCGCCGTTGGCTGGGCGGTCTGCCCTTTCTTTTTAATCTCCAGGAAAACGCAGCAGAGCAAGACAGAATGCTATCGGCCAAACATAGTCCGCTGAAAGCTTTGTCACGGCTCGAAATAGTGGTGGACAACATTGCTAACGTAATATAGAGGGACGGGCAAACCAAGAATGGTAAAATGGCGTAGGTGAAATTTGAGAGGAATTTCAGGCATGCTTTTGTCGCGAAAAACGGCCGGACATCATTGCAAACTGGCATCAAATGAACGGAAGGACAGAAATAACGGCAACGTTTTTCTAGATAAACCGAACACTGAAAATTTGACGCACCTCGAAATTTGACGTACAGAAAGACAAGACTGTGAATGTATTCTGGGGAATGAACGATTTTATAAAACCGATGATTTTACTGTACTTCGGAACGGACAATGTAAGAAAAGGAATAACATGTTTGCTGCAGAAACAGAGACGCTTTGGGCACCAGCAAAAAAACAGGCGTTAGGGGCAAGAACTAAAATGTACAGAAGTTGGTGAACTCATATTTATTTCAGACAAACTCAGCTGAAAACTCCAGGCTCTCAAGGCACGAAAACACAAACGCGTAAAATACTCGGATGAATGGCAGCCAAGGGAAGACAGAACAGTCTGGCACGCATGCGCAGTAGAATGAATTCACCACTGCAAAAGGTAGCAAAAAGTTGTAAGTCCGGAAATTCGTAGTCATAAGCCGGGGTGGACAGACGTGTTCCTGCAAAATCGCTTACATATGCTGTCCTCGAGTGTTTTGTAGTAGAAAAATAAATAATAATCCTAAAAACAATGAGGGTATTAGGGTCCGAATATTACTTTTAATTATTGCTCATCCTAATATTGTGCACTTTAAACAACTTATGGTTCAACACGCGTGTAACTGAACTTTTGACAAAGCAGAAGAAAAATAGTGCCACAATATTTTCAGCGTATACTTTTTCCTATAGCCTTTGCAAGTTTCAGAACTGCCCAGTTTAATATGCTTGAAGGGTAAATAATTCTTTGTGTATAAACTTTGGTGGAAAATTTTGACAGAGCGAATATTTTTTCAATTTCAGCGAAGTAGTGGAAACATTTGAGCACAGGGTCGAGTCAGAATATAAATGTTTATGTAAAACCACACCTGCCATGTGTTTCTCAAATATGAATTTACGTTGACAAAAATTCTTTTAAAAGTTACGAGCCAGCGAAAACCGAACCATGATGTTGCGCATCGCTTTTAAATCTTGGCTTTCCTTTGAAGAAGAATGTTTTTTAATTTAGTCTTCCCGAAGTAGTTGAAAGAACGAGACTTGCTTTGGTAAAAATTTGCTGCAGAATTAAGTATAGCGCGGGAAGATATCTTGGACAACCTCTCATGAGTCTAAAGACAAGTGTTTAGTTTAGTTTTATTTTTATTTTCGGAATAGTTGCGTTACAGGCTTAGTTGAGTCTAATTATTATTCGTGGAGAAGTGAATTAATTTTCTATCATTATTGTGATGGGAATAGTGATGTGACAAAGACCAGAATATAAGGTTCAACAATGTACTGAATTAGGCATCGCCGACCACCAAACGCTAGACGCCAACAAGGAAACTTCCTTCAAATTCTTTGAATTAGAGCGCTCTTATCTATACGTCAATGCTTGTAGGTGGCCGAACGCATATATCGTAAGAACTATGAGTTAGGAAAACTACTCGAGTTTTACCATGAGGCTTAGAATCAGCGAAATTTTTTGAATTGAGTCATTCGTATGGAACTTAAATTGAAGCTAATCGTTTGAAATTTAAATAAAAGATGAGTACACATAATGCACACTATGGCCCGTATGTAATCTACAGCCTCTTCCTGGTGATGCAGAAATAGGTGGTCTTAGCTTCATCATTTTTGGTTGCTCATTTGTTTCCAAGCAAAGCGTGTTTTATAGTTCTAATTATGCTGCCATCTTTTTCGAATGGACTTGAAAGGACTCCAACCAATCAAGTATGTGAGAATAAACTCAGAAAATACAAGAAAGTTAAGCAGTTAATGTTCAATAGAGTTACTGCCTAAAGTGAATTACATTGGGTTTTCAATATTTATTAACTGAGATATCCTTAATTAGTGTGTAAACCATCATAGGTGTCATAATAGTATAAAATATTGAGAGAAAAATGAAAATAGTACATTCCTATGGTGATCTTACTCTAATTCTGAAAAAAGCTTTATAATTACCGGTCACAAAAGGTGAAGGTTAAGATTGATTGATAAGAACGCCTCAAAATACTTTGACTCATGAGATTAACGATTTTGCGATAACAACCGATGTCATTGAAAGCATAATGAGTGGAAACAATGTATTGAAAATGTAAAACAGAAAAAACAGGCTGCTCGGAAATTTGAACCAGCTTTTCGTGCATCCGTATCAACGAGTGCACTGAAAGAAATAATAGCCCTATTTTGAAACACCTGGGTGCATCTGACGTTTGTCCCATGACAGAGGCAAGATGCATCATCAATGTGACACTCAAGATTAGAATGCTTACCAGTGTCTCCAGACCCGATTTAGAGATGCTCCAGTGTATCATCGATGAGACACGTGGGCTTTAGCTTGATGCATTTATAACTGGTGTCTCACAGAAAACTCAACGGATATTAAGCGTAGCATTGCACTACCTTGCAAGGTTGATGCTTCTATAGCCTGCAGCTTCACTGTTTGTTAGGAACGTTCTCGAATGTTCTAGGGAGCAGCGGCAGATGCTGCTGGGTACGCCAGATGTAGGTGAACCTGCTCGAGAGCAGCGGTAGATGTTGCTCAGGTCACCAGTTGTATAACATGATACTGCCTGCGCCGTTTGATTCCATGAGGGTACGGGCGGTGGTGATCTTTCATTAGACTTTACCGTAAATTTTAAGGGTATAACTTAAAGTAATTAATTTATTAACTGAACTTAAATTAGTACATCTCACATTTACTGAACACTTGAATGACTAGCGTCAGAGTTGAGGAGTGACTAAGCCACTACGTTATCATTGCCAATAAAACATAGGCAGCATGAAACATTGATCAGGATACTCACAAACTGCATTTGTTATCGTAGTAAATGTTTTCTCATCGTACTTATCACATTTTGTTCGCATACGAACGAACGAGCGAACAATACCTTTCTTTGAGACACTTGACGTTCATCGAAGAGTCGCACTTTCGATGAGACATCAGCTCTCTTTTCGAGATGCTCTGGCTACCTATGAGATACCTGAACAGCCATGAGACACTGAGAGAGCCAAACATTTTTTTCAGTGTAGCTTCAAGCGAGTACCAATAGCTTATAACCTATCATCCGACAAGAGACATTAAAAGTTTTTTATTTCCATAAACAAACAAACAAACATCGGCATCTTTGGGATGCTTTATTTCCAATCAAGCCTGATACATATGATCTTAAGGATTTGTTTTTCAAATGTCTTATCACTAACCCTATATATAGGACTCCATGACGGTTCCCCCGTAAAGCCGGTACCCATTTCCGACACCTGGGTTGAGTGGGGTAATGTGCTTGAGCTTTCCCTTATACGCGGGAAAATCTCCGCGCCAGCGCCGGGATACGAACCCTCGTCTCCAACATACAAGGCTGATCCCTTAACCACTGTGCCACGGAGAGCATAAGATGCTGGCAGAAAACACGGCTGGAAAATAGACATAAATACTGATGAGACTATACCGTATTGGGAATTAGTGTTCACTAACGTTATTGTTTTGTAATATAATGCCTAGCAATTGTATACAATCAGGGAATTTTAGTTGTTCTAATTTACAAAAATTATATTGCATTTGATTAATTGTCTACTCGAAAGCCAAAGAGTGTGAACGGAGTGCCTCAATTTTAGCGAGATATGAAAACCTTCAGACTTTTTAAGTCGGTTGTGCAAGTAAATGTCGCAGGGCACCCAACACTTAAGGTTTCAAATTTTTGTCCTAATGTCAAAATGCTTTCAGTGAGGCGAGACAAAATGGTACATTTTGCTGGTGCCTATGCTCTATGTAATTTAGATATGTAGACAGTTTTGACAATAGAATGAATAGATTAACTGTGAAAGACAAATGACCCTCAAGATATTTCTACTTCACCCCCACACTTAAAGTTCACGAATAAAGATTGGCTGTAGAAGTTTCTGGGACCCAGTGCCACTTCCTGAACAGAAATTCTCGTATATATTTTCATTATATCGTGAAAGATTTAGTGTCAAAATTCAGCGTAAACCTAATTAATTAGAGTTCGGTTTAAACCAAAACTCTAAAACCTAAAAAACCTTCCCAATAGCTTTAGTATAGGAATACTTTCCCAAAATAAATAGCTGTTTGCATGTGACTAGTTAATCTAATTTTCCTGACTCGAGCTTTCGATCAATTTCATTAAATGCCCTCATCTTGCCACTTGGAAGTTTACTGCAGTCACTCAGCATCGCGTTCTCAGCACAACATTCAACAAAAATTAGTTGCGAAGAAAGAATCACGGTGCAATGTTCATGACAGGGTCTATCATACTTCTCAGTGCAAGCGGTCAAGTCATGATTTCACACTTTTTTAATGCTCAATTAAATTGATTTTGTGTTAAAGGCTTCGTTTAGACGAAAAAAATTAACCCAAATTATTAAGGGCTGGATTGGTGACATCAGAGACGTAATTTATTATCATTAGTGGTGATGAAAGTAGTGATGTGACAGAGACCAGAAGATAAGGTTCAACACTTGACTCGAGTAGGTAATCCCCTCCCTCTCTGTAAAACCTGGGACACCAACATGGAAACTTTTTGAACTTCTTCGAGTTTACTAGCATGTTGAATTTGAATTTCCCCTTCTTGCATGGATTTGCGTGTTCGCAATCTGCAAGAAACGCAGCAAAAAGAATGCAGCTTTGGCTTTGGTAAAAATACAGCCTAGCTCGCCCGGCATTTCTGGTAAACCCGAACTCAACATCTGGTACTGGTCTGTGTGAAATTAACTTAAACAAGGGGTAACTTCAAGGAGAATCAAATGGGATCGTGTTGTCTGAAGCGTGAATATTATAAATTGGTAGTGTGATAGAAATATATAAGGAATGGAAATTATTGTGTTAATCAGATGACGTCCAAAAAAGGCAGTTTTTGATGCATGTTATCAGCGCTCATTTTTGATGACACACGTTTTTGTCGAAAACTGCTCTGCAAAATATTTATGGGTGAAAAATAACAATAATTTACTTCTAATACACCATTGCTTCAAAAGTCTGTTTAAAAATCCATAGATATTATTTGAATGCTATTCAACTTTGCGTGATTGCAGGAAATGGCCCTCCATTGAACGAAAATTTTTCAGACGTCGCTCATAATACGCGGGTGTTTACTGTCGCTCTCGCCACTGTTGACATTGCGCTGACAGAAACTTTTGGACTTCATTTCGGTCGCGATCCGTAAGTCTTCGAAAAATGAACCGAGTATACCGGCGATATTGCCATGCACTTCTAGGGTTTTATTGAATACCATTTGTTAAAATTCAAATTTCACTGAGAGGGAAGAATTTTACGATTTCGACGTGGTGTTTCATGATGCATTTTTATTATCTCAACACGACTCTGGGAAGGGCGATGCCAAGTTAGCGGGAAATAATGCAATGTGTACACTTGATCCACGAATGACAGAACTGCAGAGAACCAACCGTCCGTGTATTTGGAATTAAAATGAAAAGTTTTTGGAAGCGAGCGCTTTTTAAATTAAAGGTGTAGGGACATGCTGCACGCGTTGTAGATAGCGATCTGCTCTTTTGCATGTGTCTCTTGCTTGCGGCCTGCGCAAGTCTCTCGCCAGCGCTTCTTTCAAACCACTTTGGAAGTTTGACTTTGACTTACATAACTTCATTTCAAGAGGAAAGTGAAAGATTTATATCACAAACGCTTTTTATTTCTTTATATTTTTCGTACCTCTCACAAATGCTCAGTTTTTCTGTTGTTTCCTGTCATTGTCGATTCAAAACGTCTCAAGTTTGAGACTATTTTGTGGGTTGTCTTTGCAGCTCATGTGCTTTGTCTTATTAGGTTATGTTGAATTGCGTTCTTATTTATCTTCCGTTACTATCTGCAATTTAATTTGTTATTATCTTTTGAAGTTTTTGTCTCCAATGCGTGTATTTATCGCGTGACTTAGCGTTACGCCACACGCGCGCACTTCTTATTTCCTTTAGATGAGGAAAACAACCAATTGCTGCTGTCATTTTGTTGCGGGTGAATCAATGCCTCCTAGATCTCCAAGCCTTCTCATAGAAATCGTGACGTCACAGCCGTGGTCAGAAATTTTGCGTCACTCGTGGTGGATCGTTGGGGCGAAATTAAGTTAGCTCCAATTTATCGTTGATTTCTTATAGAATGCAGGTAACCACGATTTATTTTTTTCGGGGGAAATATGCAGTGATATTTTTTCCATGATAGGAGTTCATAATCACATAAACTTAAGAAATAATAATAAAGAATTTTGGGGGTCAGTGCTGCACTCTGAACAGAAATTCCCATGGATCTGTTCATGATACCGAGAAAGCTTTTTTGCAAAATTCAGTGCATCCACTTGACACTCTAAAGCCTAATAAACTTAAATTAGAAATAAATTCTGACATGACGGAAGATAGAAGTGGGGTCGAGCTTGTCCCGGCCCAGCGTCAGCCTACGTCATAAGATAAGAATATTCACAGCAAAGAAGCATTGTAACCTCATATTTTTTACAGTATTTTTAGATTTGGGCCCTCAGTTCTTCATTGGAGCTTATGATTTACGCAAAATAGGGCTCCTTCACCACATTTTTTCTTAATAATCCTATACAACACGAGGTCATAAAGAATTGTTTATTAGCATGACTCAACAAGTCTCTAGTGAAGCTCAAAATTGGTCAATATCCCTGAAATTTGCTCGGGCACTAGACTCGATTTTACAAGTGCTGTATTGGTCCAACTGCGATTTTCTCCACGAATAAGTTTATAAGTTAGAAATTACATAATAAACATGCTCAATATCTATTTGTTTGGAGTTTGTATATCCTAACATACTGTGCACACAAATTCTTTAATATCTGATCACTCACGAGCAAAATATCAATAGGTCAGCTCAAATAACAGACAGCTGCTCGTTTACTTCGAATCAATTCTTTCAAAACTGGTGCCATTGTTACTACGAGTAATGTCACGTGATTGCTCTGTTGCCAAGCCTAAGATCAAACCTGGAGTTTTAGGAGGCATTGAATGAACCCAATTCCTTTGTACCAATTTTCATTACACACTGTGTTCCACCTTAGTTGAATTTTATGACCATGACAGTGACACACCATCGAAAACCAGCTTATTATTCACGTAACCGGCAGTGCCGGGACTGTTTTGCAGCCGCGGGAAAATGTCCATGTTTCAGCACTATCTGCCTACAGTACAAATGACCTGCTTGAAGAGGCGCAGTCACACGGCAGCTTTGGCCGCCAAGACGCTGCCTCAAAATGTCCTCACGGGAACGGTACTGCGTTGTTCTGTGCTTCGCTGGCTTTACTGCGTGAATATTTCTAGATGACAGCGGCAGATTTTAACTGACTAAACCAGCTAAAACAACTACGCTAGAACCTCTCGTTTTAATACCTGCTACTCTACTACGTTGACAAAAACGAAAGGGCAAAAACCAGGCGACGTATCATTTTTAAAAAATCTGTATGTCAAAATTAGAACGTTTCGGGCCTAGACCCATTTACTACGTTGAACATAAAGTAATAAGGTGATACTACGAAGTGCTCGCCTCAAGTACGCTACAATGCACTTCTCATACCTCGCGAATTGGCGGAAAGGATTAAAATGCAAAAATACATCAGTTATAACAATTTTATTATGTTACGAATATGGGGGTGGTTTTATTTATGAAATTTCTATGATAATCTATTATTTGTCTCGTTTTTGAAATCAATTACACGTGTTTTTCCAGCTATGCTCCCAACTTCTTGAGAATAATGTGGCACATACGCCTTCGTAAGTCATTACACAAGGGATTTTCCAATTCTTTTCCCAGTTTTACCATAACATCTAACGTCATTTATGATTCTTCCTTTAGCGTCTACAACTTTTGCGAAGCTGAGTAACATATTATTCTCCTTCCATATGATTCTTCCTTATGCTTCTACAACTTTTGCGAAGCTGAGTAACATATTATTCTCCTTCCATATGATTCTTCCTTATGCTTCTACAACTTTTGCGAAGCTGAGTAACATATTATTCTCCTTTCATATGATTCTTCCTTTTGCTTCCACAACTTTTGCGGAGGTGATAAAGTTATTATTTTTGTTTCACGTCTATGGTTAATATTTCATGCAGTAATTCTGCTCTTTCGTAGTGTTTTGAACATATCCTTCTTCCACGTTTCCCGCATGTGTTCCCGCTACATGACTCCCGTTTCTCTGGCGTGTTTTCGTCAAGTGACTTTCCCGTGCGTCTTTAGAAACGTCTATGGCGAGTGTCTCTCCCATGCGTCTTCCGAAGCGTCTCCTCTACGTTCCACTGGACTCGAGATGCATCACGGGAGTGATGGGGCATTGCATCACTCTAGTCGATGCCATCACGAATAATTGATGCTCTCAGGTTGAGCGTAGGTTCTCTGAACGCATCAAATAAAAGGTTGAGCCTTGGGTTTGTGCTTTGGGTTCTTAATTGCGGCTTGGGTTCTGGTGTAGGAACCTTACACATTTTTAGTGGAAAATGAATTTATTTATTGAAAAACTGGCCGGAAGGCTGAGGAAATGCACGGTTCTCAACAAATTATAGACCTGTGAGCAGGAAGAGTATGAATTGTAGTGAATTCAGTCTTACAGTTGTGTTGACATATAAAGTTATTTTAACGTGCGTTATTTTTAGCTGTCACTTTGTGACACGCTTCCATAATTTTTGTTGAGGTCCTAAAAATATGTTTAATTTTATGTAGCTTTCATCTTAGCATCTGATTTATTGTTATTATGTTATATTATTGGTTTCTCTAATACTGCTCCTTAGACTGGAACAAGATAAGTGTCTTTTATATTGTTTTCTAAATCAAGACCCTAATACTCGTATTAGTATGATGACACAAGCGAGCGAAAATGTGCATCAGTGAATGTAATTCATTCATTTAGGAACAAAGGTGGATTTCCAATGTAAACAAACCCGTAGCGCTCTTTGCAGATGCTGATGCAATTATAGAATGATTGCTCATTAGTGAACAACGAGAATTTTCACTCAAAAAATACATTTTACAGATATTTTGCGGAGAAATTATTGTAATTTTGTAGTAAAGGAAATTGTTTTGTTTTAGAATCTGATAAGTTTCCGTTCAGGTGACAGGTCTGAAGGCTTTTCAATCTTCCCACGCACTCGACAGTGCGCGGAGATGCTCTCCGGCCACCGAGTGCAAAGCTATCATCTTTAGTGCGGGAGCTGATAGAGCGAGGCGGGCTTGAGGCGTACGTGACTGAGTATAAAACCCTCGATACCATCTGTCTATTGTGAAAAACATTTCATCTTCTATGAGCAGAAAAACTTTTCAACCGGTAACAAACGTAAGTCGATGCGAGCTTTTAATAAAATTTCACACAGAGATCTGTTGGATCCCTCGTTTCATATTTTATGAACCTTTTCGTGCAGTATTTATTCGCATCAGAAAAAAATCCTGGAACAGGGTAGGGCCTGAGTAACACATGTGCGCTCTAATAGAGCGCACATGTGTTACTCAGGCCGTACCCTGTTCCAGGATTTTTATATATGTTTTTATATTTTTATATATATATATGTATATATACATATATATAGACTCTTTGTTAGCTTCATGAGGATGCATTGCCATCCAGCTCACAACTAAAGAGATGACATTTGCATTGCTCAACGGAAAGAAATTGAAGTTTGCGTGCGTGTAATTCTCATAAATTGCGACACATACTTTTATTAGCATTTGAAGCTTATATCTCAGTATCAGAAGCTTATATCTGTTGCCAATTTTTTAAACAAATGTTAACTAAGAATGATTCGTAATGCAAGTTAACTTGAAGTCTGCAAATCAAATCGTACTTACCTACCTACCTACCTACCCGTGTCATATTATATACCCGTGTCATATTATATCCATCGCACCAGTAAAGACAGCCATTCCATTATATCATCGATACGTATAAACCCTCAATGAGTGTCCGAATTTATGCTCCAACCATACGCCATTTAAGCACAACTTGGCTCTGGTGTTTGATCTATTTGAGCAGTAAATTACATACTCAATCGTAACAGTAGCAGTAGAATTAAACCCGATTTTTTGACACAATACAGGTTTTAGTTTAGATTTGAGTTTAGGTTCGAACTTACTCAGCTTGGATAAATAACCATAACTTGATATCAGGAGTTGTCATCGAGAAGAGTCACGTTCTCTAAACTGCTTTCAGATCACAGTCCTAAATTTGGAAAAATTAGAAGAACAAATTTTGAACACAAGCGTCATGCGCTAGTTCGACTTTTAAGTTAAATCGGAATGAGAAACGGATCAGAAGGAAGATTTTATTGATGAGCTGAATACGCTTTTATTTTGCTTTTTTGATTTTTCATTATTTCTTTCCTGCAGTTAATATTTAATTTTCATGACTGTTTTTGATGTGCGCAAGACACTTCAAAGTAAAGTTCCGAAGGATTTTATCGTTCATCCTTCAAATATATTACGATGTAGTGAATGAATATTGTCATTTGAGAATAATTAATGATGAAAAAATTATAATCATAATTGGTTTTTGGTGACTCTTAACTTTACAGGAGTATATAAATTAATCAAAAATATCTTAATTTAAGTTTAAATTTTACATTCCTATGTTGAGTTTTGTAGATAGGAGTTATTTATGTGCAAATTCTATAAATTCATCTCTCATCAATGTATTTTAATAGTATTCTAGTAAATCTCATTAGGAGATGTTGAAATATTTATTCCACATCTCATGCATCACTCGGTATGTGTGGTATGTGTGGCTCAAGATCGCAAGGCCAATAGTTTTGTTAATAGTCAATAGCTCTTGCGGCCAGTATCAGTTCAGTGCAGAAAAAACTTCTCTCGCGTAACAACACATAATGCCTGAAGCCACTTTTGGTAAATAGTGGCTAATAGTCTTTCGCTGTAGTTTGGTGCCGCTCAGTGAAGTTCACCGATAGAATGACTGCAGTAATGCGCGATTGCTGTGCAAGAAATCAGCTGTAAGAGCGGACATGGCTTTTACGTACCTGCACAGCCACTTCTGCTTGACAAGATTTTCATTTTGCGCCAGCTTTTTACTATGTTCCCGCCATTCTAGACAATTTTCCCGAATAAGCACTTGCTGATCAAATAAAGATTAAGTTTAACAATATTTTTATTATTGATTAAATAATCGAAGGCTTAAAACAAAGGAATAAATTGTTAGAAGTCTCTAGGAGGAGTATTTTGCTGATGTTTATGTAAAAATATGTTCAAAAACATTTCAAATCAGGTTGGCAAAAATGTTAATCTTGCGACAAACTTCCTTAAATTAAAAACTTATGAAGCCTGAAAAAAGCATGCATTTTAAAGTTTTTATAAAGACATAACCGGCTGTTTATCAATGGATTTATAACTTAAATTTATGTAGGGCTTAAAATAAAGAACGAATCAAAGAAAATTAGTTTATAGTGCTACATTATCTACGAGTGCCGCCTTAGCTGACAACACCCTCGTATCGAGCAGCACTGGCTATTTTTAGCGTATTTTTCAATTGAATAGACCATGAAACCCTTAAAATGAAGAAAATAAATACCCAACATGGCACTGTGTCATTAATGCAGCAAACGTAAGTGTTAACTTGAAGTATCGCAGTATCTTTCATTCCATTCTTCTTTTGACTACTCGAAACCCAGGAAAAGCGATCATCCACGTCTTTCTAGGATACTTTGCGCTATGAACTTCACAAATACTCAAACTTGCGTGCTTATGATTTCTGCCTTTATCCTAACTTTCTCTAAAGCAATCATGAACGTTCTTTTCTCATGGCGTTACGGAAACAAAGCCTACGAAATGGAACTTGGCTCTGGATTGAATCGTCCTCGCAGCCTCGGGCGTTCACAGTACCTCGCCGAGTCCTGGGCTCGTACACAACGTCCTAATGAGATATGCTGACGTCTAGTGTTGCCTCACGGGGATATTATGGCTGCTTGGAAATCAATTTACATGTAAAGAGCGCTTTGTCGCGACGGCACTGCATCTTTAAGCTCCGTGCACTCTCACTGTCAACCAACCACTAGTCCGTGCTCATGGAACTTCGCACCTTGGTTTGTTTGCGTTCGATTGTTTTCTATTGTGACTCTTTCTGTCCCTGTTGTCGGAAACTAGGAGAAAACTGGAGCGTTTTATTCTCTATAGGAACTGCACGTCGACTGAATACTTTTTCGGTTAGCTCAGTTTCCGATTTTAGGATGATTTATCAACGAGAGGCAAGGGAGAGAATCGAATAGATCTAGCGGTTCTAAGTACTGCCAATACGGTATCAAAGGCAAAAGAAGAAAAAATACTCGCCCACTAGTTGAAAAATTATTTTCAATTCATTGTTTTGCGATAGAGAAGGATGAATACCGAGAAGTTTTTTTATACATTCCATAAAAACATTTTAATCATACATCATACATTCCTCCAACTAGAATAAGAATAACTGAAAACGCGTTCAAATAAAAACGTGATTTACTATTTTTCTACTTCATTAGAAATGAAGGTAAGCATAATTTTATAAAAACGCTACTTTCTAAAAAGTTTCACAAGCGTGTACTTCTAGAGGATTGACGGACGCTTACATACGCGTAAACACGGAGCATCAAATTCTCTTTAGCGTCAAGGCGACATTTTTGTGAACTCAACAAGCCAATGTCTTCCCACACGTGCACCGCTATTGTCTGCCTTCACCGTAGCAACCGAGAACCCGCAAAGCACGTCCCTTGATAGTGATTTAAACTTGAACCTTGAACTCAAGTAATCTGATATTTTAATAAAAACTAAACTTTAATTAAAAACTAAACAGTTATAAAAGTTACGGTAATCACATGCGCGAAAAGTTGGTGTACAAGTTGGCTTCATCGAGAATATTTAACATGTATCAAGACTGTACTGTTAAGCCTGTACATTTCGAGCCTGTTCAAGACAATAGCCTGGCATTTGGTTCTTCAAGGTTCTGAATGGATTTTCCAGCACTTTTTCCAATTTTGCGAGTAATGACGCTTCCGATTTCAAAACCATAAAACTGAAGCGTCTCGTGCTATTCGAGACAAAACTCGCTGCTTCCAATACGACCATATCGGCGTCGTACGAACGTGCCTGAGCTTCCTTGTGCCACCACTTTTGTGTCGTCCCGTCGACGTATAAAGCACGCATGCCTCGCAGGAAAATCGTCCATTTCGAAGAATCGCATAAAAGCTTGCGCTCGTGAGATATTCGCCGATTGGGATGGTCAGGGGGCGCAACTAAAGCTGATCTGCATGTGAAGTGTCCCGCGGGGAACGAGTTTGGGGCCGGAGCGGGCCTCTCGGCAGTGCAAATAGGCTGTGGAATGCCGTAAACTCCATGTACTTCACAACTGCTTGCATTTGTTTACACCCCCCGCATAATCCAATGCACCCTGCGAATCGAAGGCGAAGTTTCGGTTCGGAGATGGTCCTTGTGAACTGCCCTGCGCATTTAATGAGGTTGGGAAGACCATGAAACATTGCGTGTTCTTTGAGTAGTCATCAAGAATTGGTCTTGAGTTTTTATTCATGAAAATGTTTGGACGTGGATTGATAAATGAAATAGAAGTATTTCACTGCCTGCTTTTCTACTTTTATAAGGATGATTGCTGTCATGTTTTTCTGAGAGCATGTGACTTAATCAAAATTGTGTTCAATTTATTTACAAATTAAAGAGTAAAATATCGCCATTTGTTTGTCTGTGTCAAGCACATTTTTGGACATAGAAGGATGGCAGTAAGGACATATAAAGTTCAGAACAGCAGAATCTTTGCCCGTGAGAAAAATTTATTGCTCCTTTGGTTCTAAAAAAAAAAAATTTCCTCGCTCCTGCTCATGTGAAATTTGGTCACAGCTTTTCAGTAATTAAAGTTTGATGTTATAATTCTGCACTCATTACTCTTAGATTATTGCTATACGTATGGGCAGTAAGATTCATTTGTTCTCCGATGACAGAAACTCTAACTCTGTAATTTTATCTATATTACAAAATAGCAAATTATTAGTAATTTCATTTAGAATATACAATAAGAGATTGTCTGTAAATTAATCTAGAAACACAATGACAGATCCGCACGTTTTACGTTGCATACGTTGGTTTCGCTCAAGAACTCTTACTTTTCGCGTGACTGAGCGCAGCTTTGAGAACTTCAGTATCAACCAATCAGTTTTCAACGCTCTCGATCTGCCATTCGTCACTTTGCAGAACTGGTGAAAGATTTTAATGATGTTACTGCTCTCTCGAGCATATTCGATCTTTGTTTTTATATCTCTATTCCCTGCGGCTGAAAAATTTTTTAAAAGATACCCGGTTGGTAAAAACAAACTTGAATCATTACATTTTACTGAGTGTTTAATTTTTCACAGTTAAAATCCTTGCAGTTTTATACACCCGATGTTGAAAGCAACAGCAAAGGTTATGTATTTCAGTTTTGAAAATATTTACTGATGTGATCATTATATATTTTGAAGTCTTCGAAGCAATTTCATAAAAACTTAGCTCAGTTTAACTTTTATATAGAGAAAATTTGAGCGAACCAAAAATGTGTTCATTTATAGTCCAGTCTAAGATATCTTCAGAAAAATATTATAACCATTGAAATATAATAAACTTAAATGTAAATTTTCTCCGGAAATATTATCAAAGCTTGCTGCATAAATGAATTTTTACCTCACTTTTAATCTGTTTAAACAGCTTGGGAGAGGTCCCTATGTTAATGGTATTAACGAAAACCAATCAAATATCATTTACATTTCCGTACGATAATTCCTGCGCTTCATTTCTGCTCAGAATTCTGCCGGCTATTTTGGATTAATTTTTTTTAGGAGCGTAAGCCCGAACAACATTGCAGTGCTTCAAGATATTGCAAGAGCAAACTACCGATGAAACAACGATAGCTCCTCTTTGAAATTGCCAGCGTGTAACACTAAAGCCTGCGTATTGGTCTATGTATTTTCTTACTCAGCGAATGGGAACTTGCATTTTGTGTTCAATATCTCTACATCAAAGGGTTATTTCTGAGTTTCCCATGTTTTTCGTAAATGAGCCATTGCCATAAACAGTACTGAACGTCCACAGACGGTGAGTTGCGGCGTAGATTTTAATCTCACAAAACTCTTCGTGCCACGAATGTGGGTTTCAGCCTTTCGATAATTGTTTGGATTTCAGTTATTCTGTACTGAATTTCATTTTGCTTCTCAAATCTTTTTAAAACTTTTAGGCTTTAATTCAGTAATAAAGCAGGGCTCTGAAAGTCAGACCTAGAAGTCGTCATTTGATTTTACACTGCATCTTAATAATGAGCTGTATCTTCTTCAGGCTTACGCAGAATCTGGGCGAGAATTAGCTGACCCTCTCATTTTGGCAATAAAACAAAAACTGTAAACGCTATTTTTTTTGTTTTTAAGCATTCTGTGAGTGCATCAGACGAGAGTTGATCTATCTCATAACAAATGTTGTTTTTAATTTTCTGTATGTTAGTTGATTTTGTTACACACTTTCGTGACTCAAGGAAAATCACATGGGCACAGATCTGGAGAACGAGGGTCTCAGAAACATTACCGTGAAATGAAATGATCCGGAAAAACACCCTCTTTACAATGTCAGTGTTTCTAATGATGTATGAGCTGTGGCTCTGTCCTGGTGAAATCAAGTTTGTGTGAGTCCGGTCTCTCAAGTTCTAACAGAAAAAGCTCTGTTATTGTACATAGTTCGGCATATTTTACTCTAGCTGTTTAACTTGTGCCATCATTTTCAAAGAGTAATAGTTGAAGCAGTTAAGCAGATATCCTGCACCACACAGTCAAGGGAAGAACGTGCAATGGATCTCAAGTGGAGCAAGCTATACGGCATTATGAAAATATTTTCTATCGAACTAGCAGGTTTTAGTATCGTACTCTTCATAGAGTTAGTTTTTTGAGAAATTACAGTAAAAATGAGAGTCACCTTAGGCACTCTTACATGTACACAAATCGATTTTTTGAGAATAGAGCCAAATGAAGGAGTTGAATTCGGATTGACGAATCAACCTTTAACTTGCGTTGCAAACTTACCCACGATCTTTTTCGAGTTTGAAACCGTGCCTCAGAATTGGCGCCTGCAAACAGAGTGAGCAATTTTCATTGCATGGGCATTACGAGCTCATCATCGCTCATTTCCGTCACATGAATAAGAGGTTCATTCGAAGCAGACAATTGCGAGCGGTGTTTCAGAGATTGAGTAGCACCTTGTGAAGAGAAGCATTGAGAATCCTACCCTCATTGTTGACCATGCACTAACGTACAGTACACTGAAAATATTTCCTAATTAGTTTTTACATGTCAAAACTATTTGCCTAAAATCGTTTTCATACTCATTAAATCTAATTGAACTCATGGGGAGGTTTTGCAAGAGTAATTTAAAGCAAATAATTGGAAAAGAATGTCAGTGATACTTCAAATAAAACGAATAAAGAACTTAGTTTACAAAACTATTAAAAGATATATAAGACAGACATGGTTATGGAATACAGTCATATAGAATTTTATATGCTTGTAGTGGCTTTCAATATCTTTAGTAAACATAGCCTTGTTGTACTAAATGACGTATTAGATTGAAAAACGTGTTTTTGTTTTATTTTCTGATAAATTTAGCGTATAAATACGTTCAATTCCTTATCTGTAGAGCAAAAATTCGACAGTCTCTATTCTAATAATCGGTTCTAGTTTTACATAGACCAACTATTTTCACAAAGACCAATTCTAATTTCAGAATGGCTTATTCTATTTCACAATGGTCTATTTTAATTTCACGATAACAAATTCTAATTTCACAATGATTAATTCTATTTTCGCAACGTTTAATTCTAATTTCTTAACTTTCAATTCTACTTTAGATTGTTCAAATCAACTAGTAAAAGGTATACTGTTGTTTATGACAGACTCCACCAGAATTTATAAATAGATTGATAATTTCTTCAATTGCTGGTGAGCTGAAAATTCGAAAGCTAAAAAACTTCGATCAAAATCGTACCAGCGACATATTGCCTCATCGTCCTCATTCAGCGACGCAGTTATGATGAGCAGTGTTGTGTCATTTTCTCAGAAGGTGATTTTTTCGTGACTTACAGTTCATACAGTCCTTGCGAATTTAGCATTCAAGAACCACTCTTTATTTTTAATGAAAAACGATTGTAAACAACACTTTTCGTTTGCATCCCCATCTCGTAATGAATGAACGATTTTTTAATATTTTTACCTATCTTTCTGGACGAAAAGACAATTAAAATTTCATTTCATTCGGGATTTCGTTTTACCGTAGCATTGATCACACTTTGTGTTTATAGAACTCATGATGGAGTTGGCCTCCGGAATACGTTTTTAAGGAAAATGATATATTTTATGGCTATATTTCGCTTCTAAGTTTTTAGTTAACTTAACTGACGATGCGAAGTGCTGGCAAGGACTGAGAGGGAGGTCTAGCAAATTTTCTCTTCCCATTTTGATTACATTTTTATGTATATGCCTCAATCTCGCTGTGGGCCCAGGGCTGCCCTTGGTCGCATGCTCTGTATCAGCGTGTGCATTTACTCGTGGCGTATATTGATGGTGTGCCCATGACTGTGTTATAATTGTGTATGTGTGTATGATAATGATACTGTGCGTAAATTGGTATGATACTTTAACAATGATTACATGTCCACGTATGTTATTGATAGTTCGGACTTATATGAGAAATGCATTTACAGTTAGCTCATGTCCACGAATGTTATTGATAGTTTGTATTTGTATGCATAAACATAAACAGTGATCGCATGACCACGTAGGATAAGGATAGGTCAAGTTTACAAGCGAATAATACAAATAGATAACACACGCTCATGCATATTGTTTAGAGCATGAGGGCTGGAGTGCAGACATGTTTGATAATAAGATTCACAATTCGTGTA
Organism: Morinoia aosen; assembly: GCA_030386875.1. NCBI lineage: Eukaryota > Metazoa > Arthropoda > Malacostraca > Amphipoda > Talitridae > Morinoia > Morinoia aosen. Next base: position 22,048,667 of record CM059567.1, on the reverse strand, counting down.
CTCATAATAATACTACACAATGGAAACATGTTTGAATGTACATAGTTAACAATGTACACTTATACAAACATTTTTCGTAACATATTCTACTGGTTTGAACCTCAGCCAGGTTTAAGTGAAAAAAATTAGGGTGTCAACATCAATTATATGATTTAATTTTTTTTACGTTCAATTTTTAAAAGTATGGATTTTGAGATAAATTTCATGCTCAGTTCATCTGAAAAATACTGTATTTTTAATTTGGAAAACGATATTGTAAGAAAACCGTTTAAACATAAAATCTACATGACATTAAAGGTGGATTTATGAGCGACTACAAACAATATATATCTACACCTTCCTGAATACAATAATAATGATAATAATAATAATGAAGGCATCTACGGATGCTTTATTTCCAATCAAGCCTGATACATATCACCTTGTACATTGGATTTTCAAATGCCTTTGAAGCTCTCAAATACCATGTCCTATATCTCCACCACGGAGGAGCAGCCCACCAAACATGACAAAAGTCCGATAATCGCTTACTGTTCATCTCCTTCATCTTCCGGGTGTCTCTTCGACAGCAGAACTGGTTTACCCGCGCTGCATCAAGAGGCCTCGAAGATTTCTGACCCTAAGGAGTGACCCACAAGCACATGTTAACGGCGAGCCACTCCGGCGAGCCACTCCGCCGCCTGAGTCACTCCGGCGAGCCCAGCACCCTCGACCCAACCCAGCTTGAATGTGTCACAGTCCGAGACTCGTAATTACTCTCCACACATTTCATTCTATGGTGCATTTTCCTGCTTCCTCTACGAAACATATCGATCGCACAAAGCTTTTCAATCTCATTCGTTTATTCAATTTTTAGCTTAACTCTAGTATATTTGAGTTCTTCTTTTTATCCATCAATCGTTTCTCCTCCATTCTTCCCTTATGATCGAATCACTTCGACACAGAGCAGTTCACTCTTCCGACCAGCTCTTTTTTCCTCTAGCGATACCCTTCACCTCCTCACTCCTTCGCCTATCTCACAACGTTACTCTCGCTGTACATCTGAGACACTTCATTTTAAGCCTAATCAATCTTTTACCAGCTACCTTTATGCACCACAACTTGGATCCATACAATACTATTCCCGAGACTATATTTTCTTAAAAACATGCCACAAGATAAAAAGATACACCACCCAAAAAACGAAAACAAGTTTATTCCATGTGTTGGATGAGCGCTGGATTGATTATACAACACCGGCTTAAATTTTAAGAATCAATTTATTCTAAAAATCACAGGTCATGCTTTTTATCTTCAGCCTAAAATATTGAAGTTCAAAAGAGTTACTGAATTATATACACAGCTGCCACGTGATAGCGCACGAAGTAGGATATTGGATTGGCTAAAATGTTACCATCGTGGCTACTTTTCCCTGCTGCTCTCGTATAGATGAGCCAATAAGTTGACCTTATATAGGATGATGAAAAATATATATAATTTTAAACTCATTTTTCAAAATCATGTTGAATTTTTAAGTCAGGAAAATATGAGAGAATGAGTTCTCATTTATTGTTTCATTTTTTCCGATTGTGGAGAATAAAGAAAGAAAAAAAAAGGTCACTGTCAAGGTTTTCGGTTGGTTGAGTTTGAAATATGTTCGCCTGGTACTGAAGCAAAAAAGATGAGAATGCAAACATACCCATCGCCATCTGCATGCTCTTACGCAGGGTAGTCAAGCGTTGAAGCATCATGGTTTTAAATTTTGTTAGTGAAAGGCAATAGGTGAGAATTTCAAAATCGATTTATACAAGCACATTATTTCCACTGTGATTATTCAGCGTTGAATTGAATTTCTTGATCTAAATTTTATGGGCGTCTTTTGTTATTACCATTGATCTAATTTTTTTACTAGCTGCTATATGTTATGTCAAATCAATTAATTTCCATGAAATTGTGTTCAGCAAAGTGAAAATATTTACGATATATTTTCAAATATCATCGTCGAATAAGTCAGGTATTCCGAAACGTTCAATTTTAGGAATTATTTTCGGATTTCTAACTTATGAAAAAAAAATTATATTTTCTTAGTATTTCATTTATCATCGTACGCTTTGCTCAATGATGCTCACACTCACGAATACGACGCGAATGTGTACATGTTTATGTTTGCTATGGACATTTACATAAATACTATCGCTACTACTTATAATATAATATTATTAAATTATTAGTAGTATTATAATATCACATGCTTAGTATGGTAATAGAATGGTATTTACATAAATACTATCGCTACTGCTAATAATATAATATTATTAAATTATTAGTGGTATTATAATATCACATGCTTAGTATGGTAATAGAATGGTATTTACATAAATACTATCGCTACTACTAATAACATAATATTATTAAATTATTAGTAGTATTATAATATCACATGCTTAGTATGGTAATGTTCGGCCGAAGACAAAATATTGAAGAAAATTTATGTGCGAAAGAGAACGCAGAAGTGTGATAGAGCACACGTGTGTGAGAGTTAGTGTTGGTAAACTGTAACTTTCACTATGTAAACTATTACGCTCAAATTTCTCCTTCTAATTTAATCGATCCATTTCTTTGAAGCTCTCAAATTCATTCAAGAGCTTGTTTCATCATAACAGTTTTTACTAAGATTTTGTAGATCTTGGGACATTTTGGAGAGATCTTAGTTGTTTATTTTCTAGTGCTGCTGCATATTCATAAGCATAATTGTATGAAAAGTTGTTCCATGAGAAGGAATCGAGGGCACAAAATGTTTCATTTCTTATAATGGGACAATTTAAATTTACCCTTTACTTCAGACACCGAACTACTTACTTTGGAGAAAATCACTGTATTTAATTCCAAGAGATGTCTCAAAACAAAAAATTATGGAAACTATAGCGAAACTTGTTTTAGGTTTTAGTAAATTCTATACCTACCCTCGAAAGAAAGTAAAGAATCTTACCTTTTTTGGGATTCCAATATTTATAATAAAGGAATATGTATGATTATTATTAAACTCAACCTTCTCAGCAGCATCTCATTTTACCCTGAAGTACATGTGGCTCATATCACACGCTAATGAAATGGTATTGAAGAAAAATAAATTTGTGAACATGTAGCACCAACTTCAAATTGATGGAGAATCAATCGATTTACACCACTAAGAATGCAAATTTCAGACGTTTGTGCTTCTGGTAAATGTTCTCAAAAATTTAAATAAGCTTCTCAGCATAACTGAGCGAGGCCTGCCACGCAATCTGAACATTTGCCAGCATTGCTGGCAGTGGCGGATCAAAAACCAGCTTCAAAATTATACTGTCGTGAGCTGCCGGCAAAACTTCATTATAGGTTTTCGATAATCTATTCTGAACTCATAGAGGCAAAACACACGAGACATTCAAAGTCTGCTGGTAAGAAAAGAATAAGAAGAAGGTGTCCTTATTGAGTTATATTTTGTATCGTTCGCTAAGTTTGGTCAGCGAGCGAGGTAAAATTTCACGAAATTACGCATAAAATTGCTTGAAAGCTTCATTGCGTTGTATTTTCTCTACTTGAAATGTTGCACTTTGAAACAACTTATTTGTGAAAATAAGAGTATTCAAACTTGAAGATCGAAGAAAACTACACAAGGTTTTAATACGCACTAAATACTGCAAGTGTCTCTATCATGCACAAAATATTACACGTGTCTATACTATGAACTAAATATACTACACATGAAGATAGTATGCAGCAAATGCTACCAGTGTCTGTATTATGCATTAAATAACACGCGTAGCTGTATTTTGTACTGAATACAACACGAGTCTATTTTACTATTTACTAAAAATTGTACATGTCTACATTATAGGCCAAACACCATACGTGTTAGTAACATTTATTGAATGCTACGCGAGTGTGTGCTGTATATGCTGAATACTACGCAAGTGTGTGCTGTATATACTGAATACTACGCGAGTGTGTGCTATATATACTGAATGCTACGCGAGTGTGTGCTATATATACTGAATACTACGCGAGTGTGTGCTATATATATACTGAATACTACGCGAGTGTGTGCTATATATACTGAATACTACGCGAGTGTGTGCTATATATACTGAATACTGCGCGAGTGTGTGCAATACATACTGAATACTACGCGAGTGTGGGCTATATATACTGAATACTACGCGAGTGTGTGCTATATATACTGAATACTGCGCGAGTGTGTGCTATATATACTGAAAACTACGCGAGTGCGTGCTATATATACTGAATACTGCGCGAGTGTGTGCTATATATACTGAATACTGCGCGAGTGTGTGCTATATATACTGAATACTGCGCGAGTGTGTGCTATATATACTGAATACTACGCGAGTGTGTGCTATATATATACTGAATACTACGCGAGTGTGTGCTATATATACTGAATACTACGCGAGTGTGTGCTATATATATACTGAATACTACGCGAGTGTGTGCTATATATACTGAATACTACGCGAGTGTGTGCTATATATACTGAATACTGCGCGAGTGTGTGCTATACATACTGAATACTACGCGAGTGTGGGCTATATATACTGAATACTACGCGAGTGTGTGCTATATATACTGAATACTGCGCGAGTGTGTGCTATATATACTGAATACTGCGCGAGTGTGTGCTATATATACTGAAAACTACGCGAGTGTGTGCTATATATATACTGAATACTACGCGAGTGTGTGCTATATATACTGAACACTACGCGAGTGTGTGCTATATATACTGAACACTACGCGAGTGTGTGCTATATATATACTGAACACTACGCGAGTGTGTGCTATATATACTGAAAACTACGCGAGTGTGTGCTATATATACTGAACACTACGCGAGTGTGTGCTATATATACTGAATACTGCGCGAGTGTGTGCTATATATACTGAATACTGCGCGAGTGTGTGCTATATATGCTGAAAACTACGCGAGTGTGTGCTATATATACTGAACACTACGCGAGTGTGTGCTATATATACTGAATACTGCGCGAGTGTGTGCTATATATACTGAATACTGCGCGAGTGTGTGCTATATATACTGAAAACTACGCGAGTGTGTGCTATATATACTGAACACTACGCGAGTGTGTGCTATATATACTGAATACTGCGCGAGTGTGTGCTATATATACTGAATACTGCACGAGTGTGTGCTATATATACTGAAAACTACGCGAGTGTGTGCTATATATACTGAATACTACGCGAGTGTGTGCTATATATACTGAACACTACGCGAGTGTAAGCTATATATACTGAATACTGCGCGAGTGTGTGCTATATATACTGAAAACTACGCGAGTGTGTGCTATATATACTGAATACTGCGCGAGTGTGTGCTATATATACTGAATACTACGCGAGTGTGTGCTATATATACTGAATACTGCGCGAGTGTGTGCTATATATACTGAAAACTACGCGAGTGTGCGCTATATATACTGAACACTACGCGAGTGTGTGCTATATATACTGAACACTACGCGAGTGTGTGCTATATATATACTGAACACTACGCGAGTGTGTGCTATATATACTGAACACTACGCGAGTGTGTGCTATATATACTGAACACTACGCGAGTGTGTGCTATATATACTGAACACTACGCGAGTGTGTGCTATATATACTGAACACTACGCGAGTGTGTGCTATATATACTGAATACTGCGCGAGTGTGTGCTATATATACTGAACACTACGCGAGTGTGTGCTATATATACTGAATACTACGCGAGTGTGTGCTATATATACTGAACACTACGCGAGTGTGTGCTATATATACTGAATACTGCGCGAGTGTGTGCTATATATACTGAACACTACGCGAGTGTGTGCTATATATACTGGACACTACGCGAGTGTGTGCCATATATACTGAACACTACGCGAGTGTGTGCTATATATACTGAATACTGCGCGAGTGTGTGCTATATATACTGAACACTACGCGAGTGTGTGCTATATATACTGAATACTACGCGAGTGTGTGCTATATATACTGAACACTACGCGAGTGTGTGCTATATATACTGAATACTGCGCGAGTGTGTGCTATATATACTGAAAACTACGCGAGTGTGTGCTATATATACTGAATACTACGCGAGTGTGTGCTATATATACTGAAAACTACGCGAGTGTGTGCTATATATACTGAACACTACGCGAGTGTGTGCTATATATACTGAACACTACGCGAGTGTGTGCTATATATACTGAATACTGCGCGAGTGTGTGCTATATATACTGAATACTGCGCGAGTGTGTGCTATATATACTGAAAACTACGCGAGTGTGTGCTATATATACTGAACACTACGCGAGTGTGTGCTATATATACTGAACACTACGCGAGTGTGTGCTATATATACTGAACACTACGCGAGTGTGTGCTATATATACTGAATACTGCGCGAGTGTGTGCTATATATACTGAATACTGCGCGAGTGTGTGCTATATATACTGAAAACTACGCGAGTGTGTGCTATATATACTGAACACTACGCGAGTGTGTGCTATATATACTGAACACTACGCGAGTGTGTGCTATATATACTGAACATTACGCGAGTGTGTGCTATATATACTGAACACTACGCGAGTGTGTGCTATATATACTGAATACTGCGCGAGTGTGTGCTATATATACTGAATACTGCGCGAGTGTGTGCTATATATACTGAAAACTACGCGAGTGTGTGCTATATATACTGAACACTACGCGAGTGTGTGCTATATATACTGAACACTACGCGAGTGTGTGCTATATATACTGAACACTACGCGAGTGTGTGCTATATATACTGAATACTGCGCGAGTGTGTGCTATATATACTGAACACTACGCGAGTGTGTGCTATATATACTGAATACTGCGCGAGTGTGTGCTATATATACTGAAAACTACGCGAGTGTGTGCTATATATACTGAACACTACGCGAGTGTGTGCTATATATACTGAACACTACGCGAGTGTGTGCTATATATACTGAACACTACGCGAGTGTGTGCTATATATACTGAACACTACGCGAGTGTGTGCTATATATACTGAACACTACGCGAGTGTGTGCTATATATACTGAACACTACGCGAGTGTGTGCTATATATACTGAACACTACGCGAGTGTGTGCTATATATACTGAACACTACGCGAGTGTGTGCTATATATACTGAACACTACGCGAGTGTGTGCTATATATACTGAACACTACGCGAGTGTGTGCTATATATACTGAACACTACGCGAGTGTGTGCTATATATACTGAATACTGCGCGAGTGTGTGCTATATATACTGAACACTACGCGAGTGTGTGCTATATATACTGAACACTACGCGAGTGTGTGCTATATATACTGAATACTGCGCGAGTGTGTGCTATATATACTGAAAACTACGCGAGTGTGTGCTATATATACTGAACACTACGCGAGTGTGTGCTATATATACTGAATACTGCGCGAGTGTGTGCTATATATACTGAAAACTACGCGAGTGTGTGCTATATATACTGAATACTGCGCGAGTGTGTGCTATATATACTGAACACTACGCGAGTGTGTGCTATATATACTGAATACTGCGCGAGTGTGTGCTATATATACTGAATACTACGCGAGTGTGTGCTATATATACTGAAAACTACGCGCGCCAATGCTACATATGTAGTCAAACAGAACTGGACGTGTGAAAAATTTTAAAATGCCATTATGTACTTTCCTGCGAAATGAAATAAGCGAATTTCGTCGATGATTTCGGAATAAGTAGATTATCCCCATCGAGCTTTCGAATATTCAATTCCTAAGGAATTTACTGTCGTCACCTCGTGAAGATCACAATACTTGTTCTCATTTACGTTGATTTAAATTAAACGAATGTTTCGTTACATGTATTGAACAATTTCGACGTTATTTTCTTTGTCGGTATTGTTAGAGTGAAACTATTGGTCGGAATGCGATAAATTCACTTGTTGAGAAGTTTGTACGCGATTTGAGAGTTCAAGTTCAAGATAATTCCATTTTAGTTTGCAGTGCCCCACGTTTCATACTATAGTGATGAATATAATTAAATACGTACTCCAGCCTCAGTCTTACATTTAATTCCCTTGAAAGGATGATTCGAGATGATCAAATTAAAAACAATTTAACCAATTAGTTGACTTAATTAACGACCCGCCGGGTGCATCAGGCATAGAAGCTTCTTCATATTCTGACTCAAATTGCATGGCATGGTTTAAAATTATTCTAAAAAATTTTCGCTGTGACACAATAATTTTCGAAACGTTTTTGCTGTGATGGAACAATTGCACAGAAGTTCTACGCTGTGACACGATAATCCTACAAAAATTCCTTGCTCTTCCACGATAATCCTAAAGCATTTTGTTTTCGTGACACAAGCAACTTATAAAAAATCCTTAGAGTTAGAGTAGTATAAAAATTTTATGACAATTCCTTGCAGTGACACACTACATTCCTTCTACTTCCTGTGGCACAACACTCGTGCAGCAATGCCTTGTTGCGTCACCGTAATCCTACAGAAACTTTTCTCTGTTGTACACAGACATTCGGATTTCAACAGACATTCCTCACTACGGCACTAAGAAGAAGCCACACAGGGTCCGGTCACATTGTCACCAAGTATATGTTGTGCAGAAACTTCTCTCTGCTGTACATAGACATTCTGATTTCAACAGACATTCCTCACTACGGCACTAAGAAGAAGCCACACAGGGTCCGGCCACATTGTCACCAAGTATATGTTGTGCAGAAACTTCTCTCTGCTGTACATAGACATTCTGATTTCAACAGACATTCCTCACTACGGCACTATAAGAAGGAGCCACACAGGGTCCGGTCACATTGTCACCAGCATGTTGTTGAGGCCAGAACCAAGGGTTTCTCAGTATCAATGGCTGGTTGCTATTAACTTGCGCCTGATGCCTCCATCCTTTGCTGCCATGATCAAAACGCCCCAAGTGTCAATTAACTTGTGTTTGTCAGCTATCAAAGGGATTATACTCCCAACTAAATTATGTGTTTTGGTACGAAATAAATTATGCCGTTCTGCTTGAGTGCGGAGTGAATGATGTCATTCGGCATGAGAACGAAATGAATGATGTCATTCGGCATAAGTACGAAATGAATGATGTCATTCGGCATGAGAACGAAATGAATGATGTCATTCGGCATAAGTACGAAATGAATGATGTCATTCGGCATAAGTACGAAATGAATGATGTCATTCGGCATGAGAACGAAATGAATGATGTCATTCGGCATAAGTACGAAATGAATGATGTCATTCGGCATGAGAACGAAATGAATGATGTCATTCGGCATGAGTACGAAATGAATGATGTCATTCGGCATAATTACGAAATGAATGATGTCATTCGGCATGAGAAAGAAATGAATGATGTCATTCGGCATGAGTACGAAATGAATGATGTCACTCGGCATGAGTACGAAATGAATGATGTCATTCGGCATGAGAAATAAATGAATGATGTCATTCGGCATGAGAAAGAAATGAATGATGTCATTCGGCATGAGTACGAAATGAATGATGTCATTCGGCATGAGAAATAAATGAATGATGTCATTCGGCATGAGAAAAAAATGAATGATGTCATTCGGCATGAGTACGAAATGAATGATGTCACTCGGCATGAGTACGAAATGAATGATGTCATTCGGCATGAGAAATAAATGAATGATGTCATTCGGCATGAGAAAGAAATGAATGATGTCATTCGGCATGAGTACGAAATGAATGATGTCATTCGGCATGAGAAATAAATGAATGATGTCATTCGGCATGAGAAAAAAATGAATGATGTCATTCGGCATGAGTACGAAATGAATGATGTCATTCGGCATGAGTACGAAATGAATGATGTCATTTCGCATGAGAACGAAATGAATGATGTCATTCGACATGAGTACGAAATGAATGTTGTTAACTAACGAATGATGTTTTACGCTACAAAATTATTGATGCCACTCCATATGAGTGATCCCATGAGATTTAAATCTAATGATGCGTGAATACTTAAGGCTGCTGGCTTTTGACTGGTTAATTTAAATGAAGTCTCGATTTGCAATTGCACAAGCTGAGAAAAGTGATTCAATGGCTTAATTTCATTTGTGAGTAACGAATTTTCAAGGTTAAAAGAAAACAAAATGAACAAACAGTAGAAAATGATATTGACTAAATTTACATCATCTTTTGAATGACTGCGACTGTGGTAATTTCTCTCTGCTATTCTCATAAGGAAGTATTTATTTCTCTGTGCAACGTAAATGCCAACAAAACATAGGAATCTCTGAATTTCATAAACTTAGTATTCGAACTATACTTTAATTCCACTTTAACTGAACGCGTCTCAAAAACATTTTTGATTTGAAATTCAGCTGCTCCATTACTTCGCAATACCATCGTGTTGTTCCATAATGCAGACCGAAATTTAAATTCTCAGTCCACTCCGTTGGAACACTGATGGCAAGCATTAACGCTGTTAATTTTACTAGCGCGTTGCAGGAGAAAGCAATTTGTTGAGGGCGAGGTACGGAGCTTGTTCCTGGTCGACGTCTCCTGTGACAGACTGAGTTACTCGCCCTGAGCTGCTGCGTAATGCTCCGAGCTGCTCAAGTGGACCCTGTTTAGCGCTTGTTACTCTTCAAACGCTCAAAAGTTCATTGGCTTCAGTTTCCTAGAGAAATTTCCTGGAATGCGCATAAAAAACTGTCCCGGAATTTCTTCAGTCTACGTTGCTCTTGAAAAACTGTTCCCTCGGATTTTATTTTCAAAAGAGTTTTCGAAGATTTCTGTGAAAAATAATGGTGTGCTTTTTATTTCTTAAGGATGGGGCGCACAGTTAGCAAGAAATGTTTATATGTACGTCCATTTTAAGAGAGGAAAACGGGAAATTGTTTTGAAACATTGAGAAATGTGAGCCGTGTAACGACTATTAGGAAGCATGAAAAAAATCGGATGCTTTTTTAGTTCAGTCAAGTATGAAATGGTCAGCTGTAGGAAAATCGACGTTGCTTTCATTTGAGTCGTTCTAGAGTTAACTTGAAAAATAGTGAGAAACAACCTTTGGATTTTTATGTTTTTTATTTTCCGAGGTAACGCTAGAAAATACCCGTATTGAGTTTTAGTATTATTCGGGCAACGAAGCCAAAGTTACGTGTATATAAACGGAGTGGCGCTCTTTCAGTTAAGCAAATGAAAAAACGACTTTACCAGAACGTTCTATTCGAACATTCGACTTCAGAAAATAATATACAAATTATTCTTGCATACGTTCTCACAGTCATTCTGTGAGTGAAGATATAGATAAAAGAGTATCAGAATTTCATGAAACTGTGCAGCACTAACAACATCTCAGTAGAAACGAACATTTATTTCTTGAAGAAGTGGCAAGAAATATGTTCACTAGCATGTCTGCAAACATTGAATTTTTATTTTTGATCGTTCAAATTAAAAACTCGAGTCTTGGTGCAGAAAATAATTACTTTTTTTACAACATACCTGCAATAAAACGCTAAACAACTCATCACTTTTTCTCATACATATTGTTGTCCCGTGTTCAGTTGCTATGCTTCATCACTTGCTCATCGAAAGTGCTCATAAAGTGGCATTTAAAGGCGCTTCCATCTTAATTCCAGCAGTCGAGCAGCCATAATTCAGAGCCGGTGTCACCACTTCACGAGACGCTACGACTGCAAACCTGATGTTCAGAGCACGTTCCTCGGAAACGGCTATTCCTGTTATTATTATTATTTTCATCATTGTTATTAATGATAGAAGATATATTTTTTTGATTGCGTGCAGCGAAAACACGTCCAGGCTTAATGACACTGGGGAAATGGATACTGGCTATGGTTATCAAAATGATTAGAATTTAGACGCCATGTTTATTCGCGTGTAGCAAATCATGTCTCGAGAACATGTCCCTAAAATACTTTTACGTATTTCACCTAATACTTCAACGTTCTCTGAAATAATATCTCTGAAATATTTGATCGAGTGCCTTATGTTCAAAATTTACCGTGGCATTCTTCCTCCAAGTTGACCAATTTGATGAATATTCGATTATCATATTAACATAAAATAATGGATTCAAGTTATAGAACTATATTTCATAATTAGAGTTAATAATTAGGTTATAATCAATCGTAACTGCTCAAAATGCAACACAGTAATCTATCATTAACGATAGGTATTTACTGAGGCAAAGCTTAACATTCATTCGGTAAAATAACGGTTCTCTTTGCCTTCGACCTTAAATGTCACAAAAAATATCGCTCTGAATTACACATTTGAATTTGCGTACCAAAAATTGCGAATGATTACAGTATTTAAAAAGTAGTGAATTGAAAGCGTATATGGTCTTATTTCTAGGAACAAACACCGAACATTCTAAACCAATGCTCAAAGCTACTGATGAATTTAATTGCATCTTTTCCTCCCCGCTAGTCCGTTTTTGTTTCACGTGCCTCGCTTGCGTCCAGGAAATTTAACGGAGTATTGGTTCCACGTTTCTGTAACATTAATTTTTTGAGCATCGAGTGTAAATTGAAACTGACGACTTAGTTCATTTTTCACCTTCAACACTTTTATAAGGCATGTCAATGATTTTAAGGACACAGGTAGGAAAAACCGAAATCTTGTTCAGGAAATTTAGGCGGCAGGCAAAAAAATACGTTGTATGAGTGGAATACTGCGGTTGAAATAGAAATCTTTCTTTAGGTCTTGCCTCAGTTTTTGCTCTGAGGAGCTTACACTATTTGTCCGAACTGTCACGCTCACGAACTCCTATTGTTATTAGCAGGATTTAATTAAAAGTCGTTGATAACATGAGGTGGTATCTTCTTGTAGCGCAGGAGAGCTCATTCTTGTAAATAAGTAGTTTGCTGATAACAAAAGGAAAATCATCTATGATCCGTTGCTTCCAAAAACAGAATTAAAAATTGATAAGTATCAATACTCACGATAATGTAGCACTCGGAAGTGCGTATTTACAAGTATGGTCATTCACTGATGGTCATTCTCAGAATTCAATAAATCAGACACTATAACAATCTAGATTAATATTCATTCCTTCATTTTCTTTCAATCCAAGATATGACACACTATCGAGACTTGCACCTTCATAAAACACGCCATGTTTTTTCGATATGACTATGGTGCTGCAAAATTACGGCAGGTGGTAAGAATACAATTCTTCAAACTTCGTGACCTCAAAGAAAAATATTTTGTAAAGTATTTCTTTGCCAACATCTCCCACCAAAGCGGTGTCAGCGGTGGCGTGGAAATTGCTTGCTGGAGAGCGGCAATCAACTTTCCTTTCTTATTTCCTGTATTTTTGATAAAAAAGTCGATTTTTTCCGAAGGCTAGTGATGTGAAATATAAAATTTCTTTTCTTTTCAAACGGTGCTTTTGAGGCCAAAATTTTAGCCCGATGATGACCTGCTGATCCAGTGAGCTGAGAGAGTCTAATTGGATTGCGCTTTAATGGTAAAACGATATCACAAAGTGTGGAGAGTCCCGCGTTTTGAGAACTTATCTCATTTTTTCGTTTATTTGTTTTTGATGCGACAAATTTTTGGACCTCCGATTTGTTTACATTATTGCATGATATTTACGGGAAAAGATGGAACTGAAACTATTGTAACAGTTTCAGTACTTTCTTTCCCCGGCCGTATTTTGCTATGTGATACGTCTAGAAACGAGGCTGACGAAATGATTGACAGATATTATTCTGTATTTTAATGTTGCAGTAGATCTAGTTTTTCGTCCGAAAATAATATCTACTCGTATAAAAACAGACCAACGGCTTACACAAGTTTCCTTATTTAATTCAAAGTCAAGGGTGCATGAGAAGAACAAGTTCATTAGTAATTAAATTAAATGATCGCATTATTCATTTTGGTCCAGTATTGTTATTCGGCTAAGATCAAAAATAAAGTAATCGTTTTTTAGTATATTTTTTGAAAAAATTTAGAGGTAGCATCGTTTTGATGCTAGTGCAAAAAAAAGAACATCGAGATTTGATACCATTAACCTAAACACCATTTTTTACTCCTGTGCTTATCTACCTGCAGCATTTCTTACCCCCAACAGCGCTTGAAGCGCATCACAAACTTCGTGTTTCTTTTTTTGGGGCAACTTCCCTTGGCAGACGCTTTAGTTTCTGCGCTATCTCCAAACTTCGAAGAAATAGTTATCTCTTATATTGAACGCAACAGGAGGGAGGATACTTACGTTTCAGTTGTCGTTTTGAACGGCAATCGACGACAAACTTGTGATAAATTACTCCCCTCTTGAGGTCCGGAGTCGTATTTTGTTTGGACGTGGTCGGAGGGGGCAGCCGTCGCCCAACTCTGATCGGTCTCTTATCAAGTTTGAATTTCCACGACCAAGTTTCGAGGAAGCCTTCACTGATAACTTTCGAGTGGCGTCAATATTTAATTCTGCTCCAAGATACCTTCATGAATAAGACCTTTCGAGAACAACCGTTCGCTAGTAAATTTCACTCGACTCCATGCCAAAGTTTTCGATTACAAATATTCATGTCATTGCTGAAAATATTTAGATGATACCATTTATCAAGACGAAGTAACGCCTTGTAGATATCGCACTTGATAGTTTCTGGGCAAAATTATCAGTGCAACCTTTGAGACCTCAGACATTCATTCTTACTTAATGAATTTATTTCTGCTTCCACTTCACAAAAAATATTATCAAGACTACACACTATGAAAAACTAAGTTTGAATATTCTTTTCGAAAGAAACACTTATGATTGCTGTTATCCTCTGTTGAATTTTATTTTATCATTATTGAGTTTGACTATAGTTGAGTATCACCATAATTATAAGTATTTCACTGATTTCTGCATGGCTGCTCTAATTTTTCTCAAGATCTCATTTAAAATTAAATGTAATCACTATTGTCGAAAACAACTTTTAGAGCAAAGAATTTCACATCTTATGTACATCGCATGAAAAAAATCATCTTGTTACGTTTAATCACATAATATCTATACATAACAAAAAATACAGATTTCTGGTAATCTAGGAACTTTTATATCATCCATGAAAAACAGGTTAATTTTTGGACGAAGAAGAGAAAAATGCTCACCAAACAGGGCTTAATTTTTAATAAATTCAATAACGTTTTGTTAATGTTATATTTAGAAGATTCCTGCTTCAGGCCATACGATTTCTAAACTCATTTGTGCTTGTACTTCAAATCACATGCCACTCACCTACCATGTAAATTAGTATGTTTTCTATTCAAAAGCTTCATAATTTGAACAAAGGCCCTGATTTGTTGGGAGGAATGGTAAGCGACGAACAATTTAATCGATCCATAAGATTTTTCATTTGTTTCTTAATTTGAATCTATGGGTTCAAACACTAACACATACGTTCCGTCGCATTGTTATGATAGCAGTAAATGAAAAAAAAGGCCATTATGCTTCCTACTTTCTCATCATATCAACTTTCTATTAGAAAGGAAGAACTTGTATGCCATACTGAAAATTTAATGAAAGTATACTTTACTAGTATGCTTTACTGAAAATTTACAAACGTAACGCTTTAAAACAAATAATTTGAAAAGTTTTAAATAATTTATTTCCACAAGCAAAACGTTAGCTGGATCGTTACTTGAAACTATTGCAATGGAGAGGCTGAGATATAACTGTCTGCGGGCCGGACTAAGTTCAGTGAGTTGTAGGGAGTCCTGTGGAAAACAATACGTTCATTCCTACAAAACGTTTCCATAGATTTGATTCGACTAAACTAAATTCAGCAGTGAAAAATATGAAGCAACAAAAACATATTTAAGTCTTTTAGCTGTAACAAATGAATAATCATCTAATCCGTTCAAGTGTGAAACGTGATGTTAGTTAGCGACTTGCGAACCCAAAATGCAACCACTAGATCGTACGCGCAAAACTATACTCAAGATATTTACTGCATTGCAAACGCTCCAGTCCATTATTTCTTTTGCCTGGAATGCTCTATATTACTTCTATCGTGTTTCTCACTAACTGTTTGAGCGTGTGATTGTATGTATTCATATTTTAAACTATAATTACTATGGATCTGTTTCTCTAACATTTTATAACTTCAAGTAGTAAAAACAAGTCAACTACGTCATATCACTGCGTATGAGCGTATCACTTCTCCTCAGACAGTATTGCCCACGTCATATCTAATAGTATGATACGACAAATTTTCACTTCTATTTCTCTTATTTATGTTTAAGTTTCTAGATCCATGAATTCTGTATCTGCAACACGCGTTTTGTGCATTCATTCTGCACACGCCGGAGTCAAAAATTGTGCAGTCGAACCATGGCAATAATCTGAGTTGAAATTCAAAATAGATTTATTTAACCTTAAGAGAAATTAAAACAAATATTTACTACTGTATCCATGTGGAAAGATTTATTTTTCTGACGTTTTATTGATCCATAGTAAAGTAGAGACATCTTATATTCAAGGAAGTATAAAGTGAATAAAACTATATCATCTATATTTATACACTAGGGTGCATATGGTTCGATTAGCGACCTGTAAACAACGTTTATGATTTAAATATATATTCTTAGAACACAACTAAAATCTCAGGAAAATTTCATGACCTCTCATCGAGCAGCGCCCGTTATTACCTCTGTCGCATTCAATTACAAAATATTTGCGAGCGGCCGTATTCGTAGCACAGGTTTTCCAAAAGTGTTGCGCCAACTGAACTCTCCCAATTAGCGAATATTGAGCGGGCGCTCCACCAATTGAGCCAATTTGGCAAAAATAAAAAGTCCTTTCTCTCAGCTGAATTAATCAGCATCGCCAATTCTTGTGTCCCGAACTGAATGCTTGACGTTGTTGCTCGTGACATCTCTGTAATTTGGCTTATCGAAACAATACGACGCCAATCAATGATGGCACTGCGCAAAATCACGTGAAGCCAATGAACTGAAAATTAGCTTGCCATATCTAGTTCGGGCTATCTTTAGGCTGGAATACCACATAGAAGAATCATTCAACTTTCAGTTTGCACGGTTTATCGCCTTATTTTAGATTTCCCTAGCGAAACTGTTCTAGTTTTTTCAAGGCAATTGACAGCTGTCATTGAAACGTTTACGTTTCTTCTGTCTTCTCAACACAGATTTTCAAATTTACTATTTTGGAAAGCGGATCACATGAAGCCTTAAACTGACTGTTTGTTCTTGAGGTTTCAGTGATCCATTTTTGAAATAATCTTTTGATTTCTTCAACTTGTGTCTTGATCAATTCGTTGTTTCTTTCAATGAAGATACAGGAATACGAAGACTGGCAGCAGATTTGTTCAATCAGATTCCTGATAAACACAATGAGATTTGTGTGAACTATGCATTGTGACAGTGAGCGTTGTGTGAACTACGTTGTGACAGTGAGCGTTGTATGAACTACGATGTGACAGTGAGCGTTGTGTGACCTATGTCGTGACAGTGAGCGTTGTGTGAACTACGTCGTGACAGTGAGCGTTGTGTGAACTTCGATGTGACAGTGAGCGTTGTGTGAACTACGTCGTGACAGTGAGCGTTGTGTGAACTACGTTGTGACAGTGAGCGTTGTGTGAACTTCGATGTGACAGTGAGCGTTGTGTGAACTACGTCGTGACAGTGAGCGTTGTGTGAACTGCGTTGTGACATTAAGCGTTGTATGAACTACGTTGTGACAGTGAGCGTTGTATGAACTACGTTGTGACAGTGAGCGTTGTATGAACTACGTTGTGACAGTGAGCGTTGTGTGAACTACGTTGTGACAGTGAGCGTTGTATGAACTACGTTGTGACAGTGAGCGCTGTGTGAGTTAGGCAGTGTGCTTGAATTTCTTCGTGTCATTTCATCTGTTATAGAATCGATGTCAACAATAAATTTTTCATCAGCGTTTGTACGCAGAACATTTCTTCTGTCTATAAGAGACGTTGGTGCAGGTCAGACGAGAGCTATAGGAATGAATTTTCAAGCCAAAGCACCTTGTCAGTGTTGTACAGAGATGATTTTATGCAATTTATAGCACCATGCATTGCTTAGCTTTCAAATGGGATTAGTAAACGTAATAGTTTTCAATTGATGTATTTCCATGGCGAAATTGTCCCGTTGCATTTGCCTCATTCAAACACAGAAATATTTCTCAAAAATTCCTAAAGTCTACTAATTTGAAAATTATTAAATTTCGATTGTCTTCTTTTTCATCACATTCCTATTCAAGCGTAAGAAAAAAGAAATAAAAAAATTATTCACCACAGTTTAAAGAAAAAATATTAAATTAATTTCACTCAAATTTAAGAAAATTCTTCCAACTTCAAATTTCAACTCGCAGAATTTCAGTGGCATGTTCAGTGTACAACTTTACTGCTGCGGCTCATCTTGAGGTAAGTTGTGTATTTTAGCATTCGTACATTGGAAACCACAGCGTATTTAATTTTCATGCTAAATTAATGACGCTGACGTGAACTGCAGAAAAAAAAAATCATCTCTGGGTGAAACATCTCAAGAAATGAACTTAACTTTTTAGTTTTTCACATCAATCATTTAGGCCCAATTTTTATTACCACGCTAACAGAGAAGGGCGATTTTTTAGAATTCGAAGCAATTGCGTGTTCACAAGAGAGCAACTCGAACCTTGTTGACATGACATTGCATTGAACATGCGAGAAAAGGTAGGATGTTTTGCTGAGGGAATTTGTTAGTAGCAATAAAGCTCTGTTATGGTTTGTTTGGCTGCTCAGCTTAACAGATGTATTTATTATGACAATGAATGTCCAGGGATGCTGAGTATATTGTAGGGTTAATTCTTGTTTCATGTAATAAGTTTCCTCATTTTAATGAGTAAAATTTAGTAATATGAATTTTATTCCGAACATAAAAGGCCTAAGAATTAGTTTTTATTAGTAATGACTGCAAAATTCCCGAAAATTTAACATTAGTTTTACATAATTAACCACCACTCAGTGGAAACAATGGAGGATTCATTTGTAACATTTTTAATTCTGCTTCTGAACCCTGGTAAAATGGCCAATTCCTTAAGTTTCCGGTGACTCAATTTCTGTATTGCCAACTTTATTTACCCAGTTAATTTTATTCAAATTGAACTCAGTGCTTAAAAAGGTTCTTTGAATTCGTATTCAACTAACATTTCGGATTTGGTAACCGCTGACAGGTCCACACCATGTTAAACTCTTCAGCGTCGTGATACAACAAGACGCGCTCGCGCTACCTAGAGGGGCGTAACACTGGGGAGTTTGAGCAGTAGGAGTGCGAATACATGAAGAAAGAAAGAATAAAATGAAAAAAGAAAGAGTTAGGATAAAGGAAGGGAATAGAGGAAAGAAAGAAAAAAGAAGGAAAAGGAATTATAAAAAAGCGGTTAATTTCCAATAATTTTTATGCATGATATGTATAACATTGATTTTAAAATGTCTTAACGTAAAGATTTTTAATTGGTAAGCATACTGTGGTGATCCCAGCGGCAAGCCGCGGACCTCCACAAGACCTGAGAAAAGCTGCCTCCAGACTACAACCGCATCCGTTCCAGAGCACCTCCGGACCCGAAGCGCCTAGTCAACCAAACACGGGACCTGAGAGAAGCCGCCTCGCGACTATGAGAAAAGGTGCCCGTAAGCTACAACGGCTTCCTGCCTCCAGCACCACAGGCCCACAAACTCGCGACCAATCAGGACTCACGCCCGGACTCAAGGCTTGCACTCGAGGCCTACACAAGGCGACCCCAACAAGGCTCGCACTCACTCAAGCCCTCGTCTTCGTTCAAGTCACATCTCCAGCACCAGCCTCGTGTTCCTGCATCTAGCTTCCGAGATCGACTTTATCTCTCGCGTACCTGCACCAAGCTCCGGAGACCGGCCCTGCCTATCGACGCTCCAAGGTGTTGCTCGGTCTTAAACCTAGTAGCGCCCTGACGCTTCAAGGTGTTTCAAAGCCTTAAAAAGGTCACGTTGCAACGCCCCGCGCCGGCGTCGTCGGCCAAGCCGCTCTACGACATCTCTCGCCCGCTCCGGCCGGCTAGCCTCGTCTCGGCGCCCCGCTAGCACCAGCTGACCTGTTCGTAACAGTCGCACGACGTAGCGCCAATCATCACGTCTCGCCGCTGCGTTCGTAAGTAGCGTCCTCGCGGACGTTACCAGCTATTGGTGCTTGTTTCATTCATTACGTAATTCTCGCATAGTATTGTATTTCAATCATCACGTATTAGTGCTATTCTCGCATAGGATTGTGTTTCAATCATTACGTAATTTATGGCATTTTCGAATAGGATTGTATTTCAACCATCACGTATTAGTACCATTCTCGCATAGGACTGTGTTTCAATCATTACGTCATTCCCGAATAGGATTGTGCTTCAATCATCACGTATTTGTGCTATTCTCGCATAGGATTGTGTTTCAATCATTACGTAATTTATGGCATTTTCGAATAGGATTGTATTTCAACCATCACGTATTAGTACCATTCTCGCATAGGACTGTGTTTCAATCATTACGTCATTCCCGAATAGGATTGTGCTTCAATCATCACGTATTTGTGCTATTCTCGCATAGGATTGTGTTTCAATCATTACGTCATTCCCGAACAGGATTGTGCTTCAATCCTCACGTATTTGTGCTATTCTCGCGTAGGATTGTGTTTCAGTCATTACGTAATTTATGTCATTTTCGAATAGGATTGTATTTCAATCATCACGTATTAGTACTATCCTCGCATAGGATTGTGTTTCAATCATTACGTCATTCCCGAATAGGATTGTGCTTCAATCATCACGTATGTGTGCTATTCTCGCATAGGATTGTGTTTCAATCATTACGTCATTCCCGAATAGGATTGTGTTTCAATCATCACGTATTTGTGCTATTCTCGCATAGGATTAAGTTTCAGGTTAGGTCATTCTCGAATGGGATTGTACTTCAATCACCACATATTTGTACTATTCTCACAGAGGATTGTGTTTCGATCATTACGTACTTCTCGAATAGTATTGTATTTCAACCCTCACGTATTAGTGCTGTGTTCCAATCATTACGTAATTTACGAGTAACGAACAGTGCTCATAGTAGTCACCGAGGGCCCAGTGTAATGGTCCGTGTTCCGTGTACCTAACAGTCACCAATATAATTACCGTGTTACCCCCGTGTTGTCCATATCCTGCCGAATACGGTTGTACCTCAGGCACTCGCTTCGGGCTATCCTATCACGAAAAAGATAGCTCAAAGCCTGCCCGAAGCGTGTTGCAGCCTGGGGGAGAACACTACAATACATAAATATTATAATAGCCATATCAGTAGTGGAACAAAAGTTTGATGGACAAAAAAGCTGGAAAGCTTCGAAATTCAAAGAACTCGGAAAGTTGTGTAGTAAGTTGATGGCTAGTTTTGTTGGTGAAGGGATTGGTTCAATCGTTTCTATTCAACAGCATTTTGACGAGGATATATTCGATTATCTAGAGAACCTGTAAAAATAGCTGGCAGTCATCGCATTTTCGAGTTGCTTCGAGCCATTTTATACTTTGATTGCTGTTTGAAGACACTTTTTATGTTAGGTCAAGAATTTCAAAAGACTCATGAACAGCAGCGACAGCGTTACAGTTTTCATATTTGAGAGACAACCATTCTCATAACTTGAACTTATTTGCAGCGTTCTACTGTGAACAACGCTTAGCTACAGACAATTTGAATTATTGTTCGAAATTAGCAAATTTAGGCCTTTAATCTTAACTATGCCTCCCTTTAGAATTTTTGATCCATGAATAATAGATTCAAATTTTTTTTATCAAGTTTTAGCTCGTTTTAACACATTTCCCTGTGATACAGAAAGTAAAACACAAAATTTTACTATGTTTAAGCGCCTGTCCAAACTAGGAGAATAACTCATTCCTGTCATTAAAATTCTGTTTACATTAATTTCGGAATAAGCCTCGTCCTAATTGCGTTCGCTTGCGTTTTTCCTAACTGAATTTACTCCTTGAATCATATAACAAAATCCGAAAACGTAATGGAATTAACTCTTTGAGTGCGACGTGACCACCGGTGGTGACCGAGGGGATTTTCATAATATTGCTGACCGACCAGCAGTCACAAACTCAATTTTCATAAATACTTAATGGAAACTAAATGAAGGAACGATCTTTTTAATTAAGGCTCGTTATTTTCAAAATTAATCTCTTTAATTAAGTCTAACTTCAGTGAAATATTGAATTTTAGTTTAACCCACCACACTTAACGAGTTAAGCTAACTAAAATCATATGGAAACTTTTCCAAAGCTTTATTCTTATCTCGTTGACACGTTCTACCGCATATCTTTCGGATCCAAAGAATCATCAGCTCCATTCCTTGAACCAAGAATTCTTTCTAGCTACAGTTCGGACGCCCATCTTTTTGAAACGCGTTGAGGAGAAGAAATAGGCTCGTTGACGGTAACTTCCATTAAAGTCGTTCGACGAGCGAAGAACATATTTTCTGTGAGTGCGAATATGAAAATAGGGCTAGCTGTCCCACAGGGCTTTGCCACAGCGCAAACTTTCCGAGCTGCTGGCGCTGCAAATCAGCGAGAGCAGAATTGCGCTGACGCTGCAAAATTTGCAAACCGTTCAGGATTATCATTCACGACAGCTCGAATATGAATATTAGGACTCGCCACAAAATTTTTAACCCAACCATGACAGCGGTCGAATGGTAAAAAGAGTCCGGTGGTCAGGACTGTCCGAAAATATGTATAGGGAGTTGTGAGAAGTGAGGAAATTTCAAGTTCAGAAGTGCCACTAACTACATAGAATCGTTGTTTACTTGTAAGCTGCTTTAGTGGCTTTGGCATAAATTGTCTCTACCGTTGTGGCGTGGATTGTCATAACAGTCTTACTTCACGAGGGTTCGAAAATCATTTGAAGTTCATGCCTTTCCAAAAAATATCATGCTCGTACTCATGGTCTGTCGCGAAATCGACAAAGCTATGGAATTCTCAACAGAACTTTTGGAGTTAATAATCTTTGAAATTTCAAACGTCAGTTTTGACCATGCAGGAAAAATTACCAATACAATTGACTGGAAGAAAAATCGTTCTCCAAAGTGCGACTGGCCATTGTCCGTGCATAAGTATGGCATTTTAAGTATCTAGGATACAAGTTTGTTAAGGTAGATAAATACTCGATACTGCATCCTAAATTAAAGTATGTGATGCACTTCACGTGCTCCCGTCTGACAGCTCGCATTCAAGTTTTATAATTGTTTTTTTTTCGCTGCGACTGCCAATTTCACGCGTCACCCATGCATGGTTATGCTGGGTATGGGAGCATTTTTATTTTTTAGCAAATTTCAGGTTCTATATTGAAGCGAAGGCTCAAGTCCTACTGAAAAATGGTTTTCTATTTCCATAGAAATAACATTATTGAAGAAATCATAAAGCGATTTGACTTTTTCAGGCTTGGAATACATTTGTTTAGAAATATCCGAAGATTATTAGCCAAATTTCATTTGATAAATTGTCTTCTTGACTTAATAAAATCCGGAGCATGTTTATTGATCTGTTCGTAGAAATATCTTGAGAAATTTCTTTTGCTCCTAGAAGCAATTGATTTTTTGAGATGAATATTGTTGAAAACCAATGAAATCAGGTTTCTCTAAATAGTTAACAATACTGATCCCTATCGGGAGTATTCCCAGGGACTAATAGATTGTGTTCAGTTTTCTGAAAATGAAGTTTTTTCTCGTTTCATCCAAACATATTGAGAGAGAGAGAGCTGCTAGCCAGAGACCACGTGCTCGTCGTCATTACTGATTGTTATTTATAAAGGTTATAGTAAAGGAGAATTATTTTTAAAAATCATTTTAATGAAACGTTTCAAGCCTCAGCTCATCATCAGTTATAATCTGCAAAACAAATCTGCATGAATATTTTTGTTTCGCAGATTATGACTGATAATGAGCTGAGGCTTGAAACGTTTTATTAAAATGATTTTAACGTTCTTCTTTGATATCACTATTATCAAAGTAGCCGCGTCCGTCCGTTCGTGTGACCCCCTCTTCTTATCGATAGCTTTGATAGCAACAAGGATAAAGCTTAAGAAATACAAGAAATTATTCTGTTGCATTATTTTTCTGTGGCGATTCAATTCCCTTTCACTTGCATTATGGTATTTAGAATACGCAATCGGCATATTTTTACAGATAGAAATTTTCTTTGGAGCTTTCTCTGTTGAAATTTATCATGTCGCTTCGATATTTTTAAATGATAATGCGAAAAAAATGTTTTAAATTCGTTTGACTAGTAACCTGGCTACCACTTAGTATAAAGCCCAAGATTTTGGAACTTGAGTTATCGTTTTTGAAATTGTGATTTTCTTGAAAAGCTCCGAAGAATAGACGGCATTTCAGAATAAAATTCCGGCAAAAGAGGTCACCACGGATAGAAATGTGTCCATTATTATTATTATGTAAGAAAGTTTTAGCCTCTCTTAATTGCACGACAAAGATGTTCTAAGAGAGGAAGGAGGAAGGCACCATTTAGTATGGAGTTGAGGGAACGCGGAATCTATGCACAAGGTGCACAGAAACAGGAAGCTAAGAAAGAAGTTCATGAAACAAGAAAAAGTTGAAGAAGAAAGTAGTAGGTGCTGAAAAACAGGACAGCAGTGAACCGAAAAAAGATTGTCCGTAACAAAACAAAAACCTATTCTATTTTGACAAAAAGGAAGCCTACCTAACCTTTAGCTCAGGCCCTCACATAGTCCCCCTGGGAGCGCTAATTCCCATAGATACAATACCTGTATCCCCATGAGGGGAGAAATGTGTCCAACCGCAAGGGAGAAGTAGCAAGACTACGACAGCAAGAAAAACGCCGAAGACGATCGGATGAACAACGCTAAATGTCAAGACGAAGCCATGCTGCTCGCCAGCGAGAAGCTAGAGCTAAATTGACCCCTGAACGGCGCTTGGAAATTCTACGAAATAATGCAGAGCAACACCGAGAAGCTAGAGAGAGCTTAATACATGAAAGAAGCGAGGAAATTCTTCGGCATAGCGCTGGACAACATGCATCGACTTGCACAAGCGAATTTAACTCAAGAAAGAAGGGATAAAATTCTTCAGATTAATGCCGACCAGCACGTGTGTACTAGTAACCTTCATAGTTAAACCACTTAGCAGAAAATTTATTCCTAATATTGACTGTTTTTTGTACTGTACACGAGTTATACACCAACTTTGGTGCAGGCTGCAAATTTCGATGTAACGATATTATTTTGTGTTGAAATTTACGGTCAAAAGTTTCCAGGAAATGAACGCTTCATTGAAAATCACTTCATGTAATGTTTGTTGCACTAAAGGAACTTTTTTGAATTATGTGCTCAGAAATATACAGAACTTAGCGTCACTCTGTTCAAGAATTTTTAAATGAATGATGTTAGTGATGATATGAGTGTAAAATCCACAGCGAAACAATGGATACGAGTATTATAGGAGTAAATGTTGTTTTGGCCTTGCATTCATCTAATACATGGCTGGCCCAAGCGCAAATTATCCCTAACGTTCAACATGTATTATTGAAGATTTGAAAAAGAAAGAATGAAAAAAAAAACACAAAGGGCTAGTCTAAAATTAAACGTTGGGTTTAGTGCCCGTAGATCACATAGGTTTCTAAAGAGATGTGGGAAAATTAATGTAAGATATCATTTTACTAAGGTCAGTATACAAGAGCGCGTAGGAATAATTCGTTGATGAAGGAACTTTTAATCTATACTCTAATAAGAGAGGTTGTCTGTTTTTCTGTCTGTGCGAAGCCAGCCGAAAGTGTGTGATGAGCGTATCTGTGATACAAGCTTCCTCAACTCCACAATTTCCAGGCTATTAATCCATCAGATTCAAGTACCAATGAATATCACGTGTATTGTTGGTTAGATTAGGTTGTATAGAATATCAAAAGTTGCTTATTAATCTGTTCGTAGAAATATATTGAAAAAATTTCTTTTGCTCCTAGAAGCAATAATTTTTTTTGTGACGAATATTATTGACGAATAACTTAGGACTTGGGAAAGTATAGAAAAGCCATAGAAAAGCATGGGAAATCATGGGAAAGCCATGTTGAAGCTCAGTTGGTCTGTCACGCTGTCAAAGCTGCCTAATTACTATTTTTGACAGGAGTTTCACCAGTGCACAAGATTAAGAATATTTTCATAGCGGGTTCTGTTGAATTGGATACATTTGTTTTTAATCCACATCCGAAATATTTTTTTGAGAAATTATCGATTCTCGTCATTTTTGACGAGTCGCGCACACCAAAAAACCCTACACCTTGAACTTCTCGCAGCAACAGCAGCATAACATCTCTCCTCCACCCCCATTTCAAAAAAGGGGATGTACTAGTCAATATAAAATTCGTAACTCTTTGAGTGTGAAACTAAACATTGCTTTATGTCCGTGTTACAACTATTTGCATTTGTGGGAAAATCGGATAGAATCGCATCAATCAATTCATAAATTAGTCGCATCACAGTGTGTCCAAATAATTGTTACAATTCAGCAATTGGTCACGAAAGGTCATGATTTTATCAATACCGCATAATGGGTCAAAATATATTACATTGTTCAAAATAGGTCACTATTTAGTCCGTTAGTCAAATAGGCGTTGATTTAATAAATAGTTTACTTAAGATTTAATAAATAATAAACTTTACCTAAAAGATCATAATTGAGCTTATTACAAACAGATCATAATTTAGCTTATTACAAATAGATCATAATTTACCTTATTACAAATAGATCATAATTTAGCTTATAGGTCTTGTAGGCCTTCATTTAGCGAGAATGTCATAGTAAGTGATAGTTCACCCAATAGATCATGATGCGTCATAATAGGTCGTGGCTTACGAAATGTCAGTTAGCCGCAGCAAAAGTTGGTCCCTCTTGAAATTTAAGCAGTCATAGGGATACGGTAATTTCTGTCAAATTTTCAAAATCCATAGACGTATGTTACGCTATTTTTCACACTTGAATGATAGAGATTAGGTATTTCTCTTCTTTTCAAAACTTTATAGACAAAATTTCGCGCATCATTCTATAGAGAGTACTTAGTTTCATATCATAATTTCCACGTTTTATTAAGATATGTAGGTTTTGTATCCAATACTTGGATGGCAATTATGACACAATTTTCACATGTATCAGGAAATAATAATTTCGATTAACGCCATCACATTTCACTTACAAGGATCCCCAAGAATTTATTAATTTTCATGTACCGTGCACATTCTCTGCAGATATTTAAGCCGGCGATAAACTGCTCCTAAGTGGCGCCCTGTGGGACTTTGCTGTCATCATTTGAGTGCTGCCACTTGGACGAGACAAAAGAAACAACAACTTGGATGTAGAAACTGACTCTTGGTTTTCAATCCCCTTGAATTATTACGAAATCGAGAGCTCGTTTTCGATCCTATGGGATTATCATGACAGGTGATTTGACATAGGAATTTATCATTGGACTCCTTTGATTAAAAAATAATACAACACTGGACTTGGACTTGGTCGCATAATAATCTTGGTAACACATGGAAATAAATTACAGTTTAATTCAGCAAACGAAATGGGTAAAATGAATAATGATATCGAACGTTTTTCGATTCCTTAAAATCACAACATTTGGAACGTCGTCTAGATGCTTTTACCGTGTTGCGTGACCTTTTCTTATTAATTAGGGATTATTTCTATGCACACTTCAGGCCAAAATTGTAGGAAATGTCGGAAAATAATGAAGTTGTAGAACTGCACAAAGGATGCACAACGACGATAACTTGCAGGGCGAGCTGAAGGGAAAAAACGGGCAGCAGGTAATCTGACATTTTCTGGTTCAGTATATTCCTCCGCTCAGTATGTACAGTGAGAACAAATTCTGACTTAATAACTCGTGAAATGTCGCTCTGTCGTGAGAAAAACCTGAAGTAAAATAGTGGCAAAACTTCAATAGTTACTCATCCTCGCTTGTAACGTAGGGCACGTTTTTGTTATAGTCAATGTTTTTTCAAAGTTTTTTCATGAAAAGTTTCGATTTTCTTCTCCGAAGGGTTATTTAAGGCGTTCATGGTCAGCCGGTCAAATATTTAACTTTTCACTTCACAGGTTCCTGTTCCTACGTTCATGTCACAATCAGTCAGTATCAATCATTGTGACCTTCCACTTGAGAAGTCATCTCATCTTACTGTTGATTTAGCCCCGAGTCTACTTTAAATTAATGAAATGTCTGCTTTTCCTAATTAGAAGTGAGATTCCAAGCGAGACAGTTTTTTCACTCGAACTCACTGTTCATTAAACTCTTCCCCGAATGTTCCCGAACTCATCTTTCGTCTAATTAAGCCCACCTCCTAATGAATGTTTGTATCTCCTGTGCCCACCGTCATTACGCTGCCAACGCACGTGTGCCTCGCACGAGGGAATACGATGATGGTTTGCGCGCGCCGTGCAGTTTTAGGAACCCTGCCGGGCATTACGACCACCAGCAGGTGAACGAGGAGACCAAGTGGGATCCCGGTTGTGCCATCAGAGCCTGTCATAATTAAGTCCATTGTGAGGAGCGACACAAGAGCATTGAGCTCATAGAAGCTCTCTCTCCGTGCTCGATGCCAGCTCATTTCCGTCTGTAATTAACCTTAAGAACGTATGATGACGAGCTGCTGCTGCGCAATCAGCTGGTTGCCGGTGCAGGTGCTGCTTGCCGTCGGAAGTGGTGTCGCTGAGGGTTATTGGAGGCAGCCTCTCAGTGGAACTAAGCGGCCTCGTTGTGATTTCAGAATTTGATGACGGTCTCTGCCCGGTATGCTTGCGGTAGACTAGGTTTGGCACCCGGCAGGACTGGTGAAGTTATGGAAACGATTGCCGCTGGAATAATCCATACTTTAATTTGTACCTTTGGTTAGAAGTATGCTATCGTGGAAAATTTACCCATCCATAATTCGAACAATAATTGAAACAGACCAACATTCGAGTACGCGTCATACTGAAATAATTGTTAACAAACTTCAATAGACCACGATAACATCAACACGGCGGTCGTACCCTTGATGTAATGAAACTGGTATGAGGTTTCCTGAAGATACCAGAAATAAAAGTTGTCGTAATTCAGAAGCAGCAGATTTAGCGTCTGATCGCCATTTACTCGTAAACAAAAGCACATTAAGTATGAAAAAGACAAACATAGGTATAGAGCAGAGCAAAACACAGAACAGAATAAAACGCTTTATGCAGAAAAGATAAAAAATAATGTGTGAAGAGAGTAACAATCCCCCTCGCAGTCATCAATCCTCACTCGCGGGTGCCAGCACGTTCGTTTTGACAGGCATTATTAGGACGAGTGAATGAAGACGTCAGCGCGCCGAGCGAGGGACTGACGTGTTGTGTGCAGGGTCGATCCCCCGAACACGCAAAACGATTCATTAGACATGACCTTGCAGGTCGCTCGGTCGATTTTATCGTTTTGTGGAGCAAACATGAACCTAACGAACTGAGAGAACTCAGTAATATATTTTTCTCGAGTAGAATACTCGGCAAAAAGAAATTTCTTTGCATAGGTGTACGGGAAAATGATTTCTGCCGCATATTTTGTTCTTTTTTTTTCGGGGATATTGGCGGAAGTAATTACGGTACTCGATTTCAAGGTAAACGTATCAATGTGCATAATCGTTAATGCAACTGTGTCTCAATGGATTTTTTCATTTACGATAACCTGCGGTACTCCATGTGTTCAAATTTAACACTAGTTTCGGGCAAATACTAATTAGTACATCGTATTTTTAATACTAATTAATTATTGTTTTGGTTAACCGAAAAAATTTTCTCGACGTAACAGGAGAATTATTGCGCTACACTGCCTGGGGTCGCAATTATCATAGTCCATCTATCCTGTTCATGAGCAGCTTTGAGTGGTTGTCTAATTCGGAAAACGATTTGCAGCAACGTAATTCTCAGGGTACAAATACGTAATGCAAAGCTGCTCAGCTTAGCGAGCAGCACAAGTTATTATTCCTGATTTCACCTGTTCTTTAAATTTAAATGCGCCATTTAAGTCTGGCGGGGTTGAAGTTGCCGATTCATGGATGTGAACGGGGATGTTTTTTTAGAATTTGAGTTCAATCGTCGGGCTTGATGTTCAACAACTTTTTTATTATTAGGGGTTAAGACAGATTACACATTCTAAAACTGGTTATAATACTGATTGGTGTTGATAATATTAACACTAAAATCTCACAAAAGGCACTGGAGCTATCTTTCCAGCCATCAGTGCGCAAGATATAAGCAATGTACAATAATTTGTAAAAAGTAAGTTCTCAATGCAGATATTTGTGCTTTAAATATTCAAAACGCAAATCCTGCACAGCTGCAGCTCTAAATTGTTAAGCCCAAGAGCATGATTTACTCAAAGTAAGCGACCACGTCAACTCAGTTCTGGTTGTTGGATTTGAATTTAGTTTCACTAATTGAGTCTAGGGTGACTCAGGCGAGAGAGCTGAGAGGTATCTTTTCCTGAGCTTATGTCATTTGTTTCTTTGTAAATCTTGAAAAATATGATAGAATATGATAGAATATGCTTAGAGACTTTATCCCCAGAAACAGATCAGTGAAAATGCAACAGACTCAGGAGAGGTAAATGCAGATGTGCAGTTTCAAGCACACAGCTGTTGAGCGGTAAATAAACGTCTAATTTGAAATACGAGGCTGAAAATTGCGAGCACGTTGTTGTGTAACTCGCATTTCATTTAATTGATTTTGAGTTAAAATACGTTAATCATCAACGTATCGTCTATTGTGTTCATGAAGTAACATTATCGTTGATAAAACAATACCAGAAACCTCTTGGTAATATTAAAATATGACACGGATATTTATATTGACCTACGATGTCGATCACTACGAGGTATCATTTCGTAACCATGTTTTCATACTCCCACTGTCCGTGTTACAGGATGTGATCAGAAATACCTCACATTTTGAAAAACAAGTAAATTTTCAGAACGAGTTATCCTACAGCATCAGGGCTGCAGGACTGTTTGAAATGTGCACATGAAAGGCACAAAGTACACAGACCGAAGAATCAGAGTTTGACATCAAAAAGCTGAGTTACCTCGCTGGAGGCCGCTTTAGAGCCTTGTGGCTATGCGCTGGACAAAACGTGATTCCATTTCTCGGGCAACGTATCACAGATTAGATTTCTCTGCTACTTTACAGAGTTCAGTTGAAAGACTTATAATTTATCCGCAACTCGTGAAACCTCAAAACTTTCTGATTGGCTACAGAAGTTTCCTATCGCTCAATGGTTGTTGCTGCAGGCGTTTTTTTTTCAACTGAAACCAGAATTGATAAAAATTTCTTGAGCGATCCAATTACCATTTTAAAGCAGAAAACGTGGAAATACTTTTTAATATAATATTAAAGTGGAAATAATACCAAGTCATCATGTACATTTTCTAACATTGATGTTAGAATGTTATTACTTTTTTCAGCAGTGGAAGCATATGCTTTTTTACCCGTGGGGTTAACAGTTTATATAACAATTTAAATAACACTCATAATTCTGAAACGTATGTGGTAATCACTGACGTTCTCTATTTTCTTGTTTCACTGACGTTACAAGTTGCATATTTTAGCGATAAAAAAATGACAATGGTGCCTACTTTGGTCTGTCGTGCACTAGTTAATATTAATATTTATTTATTCTACTGATCTGATTTATATTTATATTGTGCAATCATATTTGTATTTTATATTTAAGCTAGTGCAAAATAACTAGCTTGTAAAGTTACTGGTTTCTCATAATACAACTTCTGTACAAATGTCCCGGTGAATTTTTTATTCTGAAGAACATTTCAATATTTTCAAGCCATAGCGGAACTGATCATTGAGACCGCAAAAGTTCCCGATTTCTGTAGTTCGATAGCTAAAAAATAAGTATATACAACCTGAAGCAAATTGAATTATTCATATAAGCTGATGAACAAAAGAATGAAATTAATCTGATTGAGTGAACACTAAAGCCAGTAAAAAATTTTAGTGTATCAATTTTGAACTGGGGAAAAATTTCAAGCTCTGGTACTATGCTTACGATTTTCAACATAAACAATATACTTTTTGTAACTCGGTCGCGACTCCAGTCAAGGGGTTTTCACGTTGTTAACTCAGAACTTTTGAACATTTTATGTGGTTGTAGCGTTACTGCCAGTTGTATAAGATCATATATCAACTAGGCTACCTTACCTATTGTTTTCCACAAAATCCCTTACGTTTAAATTATATTTGAACGAAGCTCAAGCAATGGGATTTTTGGGAAGGTTAGCCAAGGGCAGCCAGGTCGACAGGTTAACTTTCATTGCGCGCTATGCAGCTGCTGTAATGTAGAATGTTTAAAAATCAGGCCGCTGAAACAGAAGCCATTCAAATTCCCTCGTATCTCAGAATTGATAGAGGGAAATGTAGAGGCGGTGAGTCAAAGGCGCCGTGATTCCTCCGCTCGCCAAGACGGCTCAAAACCCTATAAACGAGGCACTTTGGGACTGATGGCGGTCCCCGACTGCGACCTCCTATAATGACACCTGCCTCACATCGTGGTTATGATGATGATGAAGATGACGCGGGTGATGGCAGTCGGCAGTCAGTACCCTGATGCCCAAATGTGAACCTCACTCCTCTGCTGCGCCACTGTGGTGCATATTGGTTCATCTGATGCTGAATATCTGCTTAATACTCGCATTTATTGCCGTAACTTGAAAACTAATTCAGAGTAGAATTATGAACTCGTGTAATATTAATTGTTTGTACTCGTGCTTCAAATAAATGATGATTATGTATATAGAATACTTAAAAAGTACTGCAACTTAATTTGGTTTAAAAGAAATCACGCAAATTTTTGTGACGGAAAATTCTGCATAACTTACGAAGTAATTCTTCAATAATACAGTCGATGAGAGCAGATTTTTTTCTACTCATTATTTCGCTTTAAAGTTCTTATTTTTACGGCTACAGTAAAGAGATAAAGATCATTTTTGTCTGCTTCTGTAACTTTGTGACAGGAGGCTGATACTCTTTCAATGAAGTGTGGCAAATTTGATAAATTCAATGACTGATGATTCAAGATCATCATTCGTGTTACAAATGAAAAATTATGAACCTACATGCATTTTCCATTCTATGTAGCTCTCGTTATTGTTCTCTGGCAAGACTCGAACTTAGATACTCCATTTACTACAGCGTTCAAACAAATTCAAGTAGCTGATCTTGTTCATTAGCAATTGCATAACAGCGTGCGCAGCTCTTGCGCATTACGGCAGTACCAGCATTTTCCCCATAATATGAGAGCCTCTCGATTATTGAAAAATATGAGACGCTTCCAAGGTTTTACGCTTCTGGAGTTTTCGTTTGGCTGACAGAGCTCGCGTGCCATGACGTGGTGCCGGAGAACAGGCTCGAGGCGGCAACTGGTGAAGGGGTAGGCGTGATACCGAGACTGATGGCTTGGAAAATAGTTGGTTGGTTACGGACAAATAGACGCCTCAATCAATGTATACAGAAATTGATTTGAACATAGATCTTCAAAGAAAGCAACTATTGTGGCGAAAAATGAAATGGCTCACCAATATTTCGCAGAAAACTTCACGCGTTTAATGGTTGGATATTTTTATTTCATAATGAGGTTCGAAAGTACGAATCAATAGCCTCCTCTCTTATGATGCACCAGATGCAGCCAGCTCTCTCATCCAGTAACTATTTTCAGGAAATAAGCAGGTTGCTATCTCATTTCATTTACAAAATAAACTTAAAATTCAAAATAAATGTATAAGGGTGATCATCGACAAAGGTTCAGAATAGTACACAAATTGCGCGCATTTAAAGGAAAGAAATCAAATACCCATTAAAGAAAAATCTTTGCACCTGAACATAATGCAGTGCGAGGTCATCCGAGGCTCCCACTATACAACAATGAGACGCGCGTGCGTTTAAAGAAGCACTGATGAAACGTGCGTGGCGACGAGCTGTTGTGCAGTGTTTTAAGGCATTAAAGCAGGAGGATGTGAACCGTCGGCACGTTTTGTGCACGTCACGCTCGTGTGGTGCTGTCCTGCTTTGCATCACGGCACTCTCCACGACTTGAAAGGCCGGGACTTGAAATACAAGGACTTGGAATACCAGGACTTGAAATACCAGGACCTGAAATACCAGGACTTGATATACCAGGACCTGAAATACAAGGACTTGGAATACCAGGACTTGAAATACCAAGACTTGAAATACCAGGACTTGAAATACCAGGACTTGAAATACCAGGACCTGAAATACTAGGACTTGAAATACCAGGATTTGAAATACAAGGACTTGGAATACCAGGATTTGAAATACCAGGACTTGAAATATCAATACTTGAAATACTAGGACTTGAAATACCAGAACTTGAAATACCAGGACCTGAAATACCAGGACTTGAAATACCAGGACCTGAAATACTAGGACTTTGGAGTATCAGAACTTGAAATACTAGGACTTGGAATACCAGGACCTGAAATACTAGGACTTGAAATACCAGGATTTGAAATACAAGGACTTGGAATACCAGGATTTGAAATACCAGGACTTGAAATACCAATACTTGAAATACTAGGACTTGAAATACCAGAACTTGAAATACCAGGACCTGAAATACCAGGACTTGAAATACCAGGACTTGAAATACTAGGACTTTGGAGTATCAGAACTTGAAATACTAGGACTTGGAATACCAGGACTTGAAATACCAGGACTTGAAATACCAGGACCTGAAATACCAGGACCTGAAATACCAGGACTTGAAATACCAGGACCTGAAATACTAGGACTTGAAAAACCTGGACTTGAAATACTTGGACTTGGAATACCAGGACTTGAAGTACTAGAACTTGTAATACCAGGACTTGAAATACCAGGACCTGAAATACCAGGACTCGAAATACTAGGACTTGAAATACTAGGACTTGAAATAATGGGACTTGAAATACCAGGACTTTAAATACTAGAACTTGAAATAAAATGACTTGAATTACCAGGATTTGAAATACTAGAATTCCTAAATGCATTGCACATGGTAATCAGATTCTGAATGATTAGCCAAAAATTGCAGGTTGTTTTCATTAATTCCTTGATCATGACGCACCTACAAATGTGCACGTTTCCTATCAAATTGCAGGCTGCCATTAGCAATCCTTTAATCGTTGTGGCTCTTATCTGTTAATGCTTTTAATCAAACGAAAGTTGCGCTACTAATCAGCCTAGGATGTTATCATCACCTAACTTTGATGAGTAACTTTTGCAAAAGAATTTCGTTCAGTAAATGTAAATCCTACGCATATCAAGCTTGGTATGTGTTTTCAAAATGAAATTCAACGTAAATGCTAAAATAACGTCATTCGAGTTTTTCCACTGAGTAAAATCGGACTGGTGATTCACTGTCGTCATGGTCAAATGTGATGTGCAGAGTAGCAGGAATGTGTTCTGTAGCCAGCTCGGAATTTCTGGTTTCAGAAAGAATTTCACTTTGATCATTCATTCAATATCCATCATCGATCGATTGAATAGTATCCAATGAGCTAAGGAAGCAATTGTCGAAGAAGAACTGATTACAGTTTTATGTTGAACAGTAAAGCGTGACTAAAATTTACATTTTTGATGTAAGTTGTGCCCCAACAGACAATCTACCTTAAATTTACTGAAGTCTCTTGATAATGATTGGAGGAAATTCAGGCCCAATAGCTTTAGCCAGAATTATTATTTCAGTTTTTGATGTTTGTAGCTAGTTTTATTTCATTCTTCTCTTACCATCACTCTGGTAGCACTATGCAAAATACCTGTTGCAGCTGAAATAATGTACACACTCAAAGTGGAGCCTTGGCTGGAAACAAAAAGTAAAGCAAGTACACCTCACGGTAGTACACATCGATGTCGCATGTGCGTTTGTATGATAACGCAAAAAAATTATCCAAGCCTACGTGTCTAATTTACGGGAGAACATGCACTCGTAAGATTATGCTTGTATTTTTGGTATCAGTGATACGATGTAAATGGTTCTAATTCAACGCTCCAGTCTATTTGGATAATGTTTTGTATCTCGATGTGTTATGTTTTGATATTTTTATTGGTCTTTAACCTAACAAAATAGAGTAGTTTCAAAAAATTCCTCAACTTATGTCGCAACATAGTTAGCACATCCAGCAAGTTGTTCGTGAAGTCAGAACATAATTTTTTTAGCGATTCAGTATTTCCGAGAGTAAGCTCTTCATTATTGGTTAGTCGTCAATGAGCATGTGTTAATTTGCAACCAAAAAGTGATACCAGATACATTTAAATAAATCATAGACAGTTCGATCCTACCTCCTGAGTTTTGAATTATTTTTTAAGCTCAAGCTTCGTATCACACTCAGGATGACGTAGTCCAACACGTAGCATTTAGTGATAATATAATTTGAATCACTTTCGATTATTGTATGCTCAAAACCTACCATAGTTGTTAATTAATGAATAAGTGACGAAGAATGTTTAGCGACCGTTTTGTAAAAATTGTGTGCCAAAATTAAATGTACAACAGAATAAATAATTCATTCGATGTAGGAAATTCTCGGCTACATAGACTAATTTAGCTCGTAAGATGAGTGTTTTTAAAATAATTTCTTTAAACTTTGATGGTATCAGCGTTGAACCAATTTCATGCTATGAAATTAATTCTTACTGAGAAATAATTCACCAGGGTTTATTATTTTTAATGTTTCAACTCGAAGCGTTTCACGAAGCAAAAACGCTGTCGCTCGGTTAGCTAACTTCCGAAATAGAAGCCAGTCCATTATGAAATTTTCACGCTGCTTCTATATATATGCGTCGTAGATGAGAATACAACCTATACTATATATTAAGAGCAGCGTCCGTCTGTCCGAAGCCAGCCGAAAGTGTAAGATGAGCGTATCATTGATACAAGCTTTATCAAATTTCCAGTGTATTAATCCATCAGATTCGAGTAGGAATGAATATTACGTAAATTCTTAGGAAATAGGAACGTGTGTCATGTGATTTTTCGAACATTATTGAACATTTTTGACGGGCCGTGTGCACTCGGCCTCATCAACTCTCGAGAGATTGATTTTTTTTGTTTTTTACGGCCTTTCTTTCATTTCGCCTTCTTTCTTATTTCAAACAATGGGGGTGGACTAGTGTAAATATAAAGGTAGCTTTGAGTGTAAATTATTTATTTCAGTTGTTCCATTTATCGTATCTGACTAAAGTGTTTGGCAATTTTTGTACTAAGATTTTTCTTCTGGTTGAGCAAAGACCATTAAATTTTAATCGAAAAATTATTTAGAATTTAGAAACATAATTCGCAGCTCTTAATTTAGTGATAATATAATTTGAATCTTATTCGCAATATAAAAAGAAGAACCAACGTAATAGAGAACATTTAATGAGGCAAACGTTTCGGAATACAAGTTATTCCATCATCAGTGCTGGAAGAAATAAAAAGCAATTTCAGTCATGCATAAGACGGATAAGGTTTGAATAAAAATACCAAGCAAAAACGCAAAAAATAAAAGTAAATCATTTTTCTAACGACTAAAATACCAAACTAATCTTCTTTTTATTCTGAGAATAAGATTCCCTAAGAATCGCCCTATAAGTACTACTATAATATGAATCTGTTAATAATTACATTCAACGCAAGTCGAGAGAGCTTACTTGTCATTAATAACTTGATTCTATTTTGAAAAATGAATACAATCGTTGTTCTGTGATAGGAAAATTATCCGAGTACAATTTCACGAACGAACAGAATTGAGAAGTTTGATAGAGGGTCGTTGGCTCATTTTATTTAAATGAAATGCATGCAGTATCACGTAACATCACTGAAATAGCACGATTATATTACTTTGAATCCCATGAAAATTGTGCAATTAGGAATATTTCGATTGGAAATCAGCGTAATATAGAATATAGGGCTTCGGGATGCCCTATGTTGTAAATTGCGCTAATCCTCAACCGAAATATTCCAAATTGAGCTACTTTGCGTGCATGTTGAAAATGATGCCATTTAAAATGGCTGACGTTCAAATCCTGAAGAAAATGAACCCTGATTTGCTTCGAGATATTCTCCAAAAGTCGCCACTAATGAAGAAGTAATAGCACTTATTATAAAGGACGTCATTTGAACAACCATCTCGATGGGGTGAAATGAAGCATTTCGACTGCCCGTCCGTCCCTATTGAACATTCATGAGGGACATCATCTGGACTTGGACACATCTCAGGGGACTATAGGACATTACAGGCGACTTAAGGGCATCATAGGGGATTTTAGGGCATCGTTGCGGACTTAAGCATAACGCACGCGCTTCAAATCTTAATGGGAAACGTTAGAAGCATCACTATATGATGAGATGCAGCTTTCTGGCGGCCTACCGCATAAAGTCAGGCCTTATTTGCGCTGCTGCCACAGTGTGACTCCGCTGGTTCTAATCAAAGTTAAATTTCCCTCATTTGTACAGTAGTTGTAGAGCTATGGCAGTGACGAATTACGTGGCCTGATAAAATTGAATTTCTCTCATTTGTACAGTAGTTGATGCAAAGCTATATCAGCGGCGAATTTCGCGACCTCATCAAAATGTGATAGGATTTCACCACGGATATGAGGTTCTAGAATAATGTCTTCGTTGTAGGTGCAAGGATAGTTACTTGTGGCCAAAGAAACGAGATAAATACAAGAGAGTAGGTAGAGGATTTTGAGGCTCCCCTGACTTGTAGGGGTTTGGTATTTGGATTTCGTCACTAAAGCAACTGTTTCGTTCAGAACAAGCAGTTGTTGGACGGCTCCGACATTGGGTTGATCTTCATTTTCTAAAATTTGATTGCGCTCTTGTATGCTGGCTGCTCTTCCCCGCTGCTGGACGATACCTTATGCAAACTTTATTATCATTTTTGATTACAATTTACCAAACATTTAGAGATTCCAGCACCGGAGTTTGAATTGCGTTATGCTTATAGTATAATTAGTTTGACTACATTATTTTACATTGCCAGGAGCTTCGTCGATGTAAAGTAGGCATTTCTCATGAATCGTGGGAATGCTTAGTTTGTTCAGCAAAGTTTTATTATAAACGACACACTGTGATACAAAGTTCAGGTTTCAATTATTGAAATTAAATGGATGTTGGTTCTCTAAAAGCCTCAGTTTGGAGAGGCTACTATTATTATTTGTAATGTAAGCGTTGTTATAAGAGCATTTTGATATTTAGATTCAAATGAAAAATAAGAATAATGCACTCTATTCCATTTGAGTCTGCTGATTGTTGAAACCATATATTTTAAATTTCTAAAATCGAATTGAATTACAACTATACCCCTGAATACATTTGCTTGTGAGCGATCCTAAGGGTGGCGCGTGCGGTGGTCTTTTGACGTACGTGAGGTGAGCTGTATCAGTTCAAGATGGCTAAAACTTTTGCGCGATATCAATATTAACAAAAGCAGTTGCCACCCAGCGTAACTTTTAGCGGAGGCATCTATGATTTTAGCTGCGTAGTCTTTATTGATGGTTAATTGTCTATATTGTTGGTTGATTGTACTATTGGGATGGATATATTTGTTGGTAATCCACATCTGAAAGATTTATCCCGAGAAAATACTTGTATGGCTGAAATCATAGATGCCATGCCGGAAAAGTTAGACTCGGTGTAGCATTTCCAGTGTTAGTTGCTTTTACTCACGAGACTCATCGCATATCGAACTCATTCAAACCATAAAAGTCATCAGGGAGCCGTAGCAATCGTAATAAAAATGAAAGAGCAAGATAAGCTACTTTAATCCTTTCATCTTCTAAGGTATATATTAGAATAAAACCTAATTTCAAACGTTTCGGCCACAGGCTATCATCAGTGATAAGAATTCTGAAAAGTTCAAAGTAAAAAGTAAAAACAGAATATTATAGAATGAATTTCTGATGTGAATTTTAAAATTGTATTGGTAAGCAACTTTAGAATATCGTCGTTTTTTAATTATAAAGATAAGCTTCCTGCCGGAATGCAAGCTACTCTTGTTTAATAGTTTAGTTGTGCACGTTGTGCATCAGAGTACATTGGATGTACATCCCGTACTCTTCACACTCGAGTTTGCGAGCATTCTGGTAGGAGCTTCAGAACAGGGTCAAATTTGTCAAAGCCCTCATCTTCCGCCGTTCGAGAACATATGGACGAGTGCGATAATGCCATTTCCATCAATCAATTTTCGATCTTAGCTAAACCACAGTTTTATACAGATACGCGCATTTTAGAGTCCTTGTACATTTTTAAACTTAAGCCGGGCTTAAACAACATTCTTAGTTCTTTTCCTTTAACCATTGTAAACAGATAATCGAAATTAGCTCACGCAATCTTTATCTCATCCCATATCATACTTCAGCGAAACAGCTCCGCAATCAGAGCTCGTATTTTGAAGTAACTCTTCAACTTTACATGCGCAAAGCATGCTGTCGTGATTGTTGAATTAATAAAAATGAACAACTTTTAATGGTTTTAATTAGCTTCCTTTTGTGTCATATCCAATGTTCTTATTCGTGATGAAGCTTTTCGAAAATAACTTGGTGTTCGACAGCTTGAATTACGTGGAAAATCTACTCGTTAAAGAATTTATATTCGCTTTGTTTTTCAGAATGAAGACTTGCGGATTTCATCGATCCCCTTTGCTTCACCTACTTCCGATCCTAGGGCGTTGGATATGATATTCCTAAAAATTTACAATACATGTAGATATCGTATTAGCATGCTCTGAGTGCGCAGGAAAGAACTGTTTCTGTGATTAAATTCTTTGATGCATTTTCAGTAATGTTTTTACTTTTGTTGAAGTACAATGAACTTTTCTATTGGATGCTTTTCAAAGTTCAGTAATAAATGGAGTTCATTTTCTCCCCATATCTGATGCTAATGAATGTAAATGAATTGAATTTTTCTAAATAAATAAATGTTTTTGATTATGAATTAATTATACTGCTTAAAATTCCAATAATAACATTTTTAAATTTTTTCATTGCACTGCGCTAAATTACGAAAGACAAAAGATGTCACGGGGTTTCACAGAATTTCATTCCCAATTGAAGTCTATTTGGACTCCTCATTCCTTGTATCTTCTATCCAGCGTAAGCTGCCGTACTAAAGAGAACAAGTTAAATCAAACTACAAAGACTCCATAAAAAATCGTTTGGCGAGTATTTTTTATTTTTAAATAAACATTCGGGCTAGATTTAAATTGGTATTAATACTGGGAAATGTGGCTGTTGGAAGCGAATTATTTAATGGTTCTCACTCTGGGGACCAGAAACCTAGGATTTCACTATTGACTAGGCAAACGTTTTACTGGTAAACACCTTACGTTCACCCCTCCTGTGATATCGATGCTACGATCCAAGGCACTCCCTCACGTATACGCGAGTCCCTCCAGACGGGCAGCCAACATAGCCTTGGTGTTGCTCATGCACCATGCCAGTGCAGCCCATACGATGTTTAAATCCTTGTATTATAATGAAATGCCACGTAATTATAATGTAATCAATTATATTTTGTATTATAATGAAATCAATCAACAAATAAATAAACAGATTTACGTATATGTTTTTTGTGTGCGTAACTTCTCCAATGTTATTTCAATGGTCATCTCATTCAACACATTAAAGTAGTTGGCCTGTCTCTCTTTCACGTTCTTAAAGGATGCTTGGATATGATTTTAACCAGTGCACAAGTACATGAATATTTTAATAGTGGTTACTATTAGGATGGATATACATATTTGATTGTCGTTATCATCTGGAAGATTTATAAAACCAAAATATCGAATCCCGTCATTTCTGACGGGTCGTGTACACTGGTAATAAATATTGCGAGTACGGTGCGCGAACATGGGCCCAAGGGTCGCTGATTTTTGCGCTTATTTTGGTCCAATTGGTCCGATCAGAGCCAACTGCTTTGGGTGAAAAGTGAATCTGACGCTCTGAATTGCTGAAGATTGAGGTCAGTTGCTGTCATGCCTTATTTACAGAGTTAAAGTTCCAAAATTGCTAAGTATTGACTTTGATGAAGGTTTGAATTTCCAAATCTTAAAATTAATTTTCTGTAAGTTTCATCACAGTGACAAATTGGTGCATGTTTCAAAATAAATAATTTAATTCACATCCCGAGTTGCGTGATTTTCATGTTTAATCCGATTGTTTGAGCAGCATTTCACCCAATATAAAGCTTTTCAAACTGAATGAATTGTCTGAATGAAATTTCTCTCTAAATTTGAATCAAAGAATTTAATGACTGCATTTACAGCAGATGTAACTCGCCACGTTTGAAGATCACAGTAAACGTAGCAGGTAGAGTTGCTCCCTGTGCGAAAATTGAAAAGTTGTGTGGATGTCTGGATAGAATATCTCGACCCTTGTTAAAATTCAAGCTACGCGCTCTCATCGCACCATCCCTAAGAGCAAGTCGAGAGTGCTTTGTAATCGAGATTCCCTGGGGAATTAGTTTATTAAATTTAGAGCTTCCCTAGGCTCGGAGTTACTCCTCAGCGATATAATGCAGCGCCGGAGCCTGCTACAAGCAGCTATGATGCTGAAATGCAATCAATTACTGATCTACTGTTGATGTATTCGCGCTGTCATCGAATTCGGAATAGCTTGTGGTTTTTTACAGGGAGGTTGAAAGTGAATAATTGTCACCATGGCTTAGGGAAGAGGGAAACACGTGATCATTTTCTGAAATAAAATACCGTTGATTATTTGCTCCATTTTGCAGATTCTTTCACTTCCAAAGCTTTTCTTTGGAGTGGCGTGGCCACTCCATCAAAGCTTACACTTGATTTATTTTCCTAAAGCTCTTCACTGCGATAAGACGAGCGGAAAAAACGTGCAAAAACACATCATCGTTTTGGAAGCGGCAACTTTCGGAGCATTTATCAAGTTCCCAGCAAGAGCTGGGATCACAACGCATTACAGCGCGTTGATTCCTCACAAAACTGGTTCCAGTAAACTTAGGTATTACAGCGGCTTTATAAAAGACTGGCCTCCGAGCCGTCCATGCCGCAAATGAGGTCATAGCAACACTTTGGCTTGAGCCACTTCCCTAAATCTGAAGATAAGGTTGATTTATGCCCGCACACTCATCAAGAAGCCGACGCTGCGCCCACCTGAAAATTTTCCCAAGAAGTTCGGTTAATTACGTCGCCGGTGCTGCTAAATGCCCCCGGCCCTTTTCAGCCGGCAGATGTTGCGCAAGTTGCTGCTTTGCTTGTTGCAATTCATGAATAACGAGCAGAAAGAGTCGAGGATGCTCGAGCGGACGGACGCTCGGCGGCATTTTGCCCTCGCATCGGAAGGCGCTGGGTCATTAGGGGTGCAAATTCTCGACCTGCAGCGGGTAATGGACGCGTGCGTGTGGGCGATATGCGCGTTCGTGTCCGTAATGAACGCGTTCGCGTCAGGAATG
This sequence comes from Morinoia aosen, assembly GCA_030386875.1. Lineage (NCBI taxonomy): Eukaryota > Metazoa > Arthropoda > Malacostraca > Amphipoda > Talitridae > Morinoia > Morinoia aosen. The sequence continues at coordinate 22,005,054 of CM059567.1, read as the reverse complement.
AACGAGCCCTTGTCAGCGATATACGTGTTCGTGTCCGTAATGAACGCGTTCCTGTGAGCGATATACGCGTTCGTGTCCGTAATGAACGCGTTCGCGTCAGTAATGAACGAGCTCTTGTCAGCGATATCCGTGTTCGTGTCCGTAATGAACGCGTTCGCGTCAGTAATGAACGAGCTCTTGTTAGCGATATACGCGTTCGTGTCCGTAATGAACGCGTTCGTGTCAGTAATGAACGCGTTCGCGTCAGTAATGAACGAGCTCTTGTTAGCGATATACGCGTTCGTGTCCGTAATGAACGCGTTCGCGTCAGTAATGAACGAGCTCTTGTCAGCGATATCCGTGTTCGTGTCCGTAATGAACGCGTTCGCGTCAGTAATGAACGAGCTCTTGTTAGCGATATACGCGTTCGTGTCCGTAATGAACGCGTTCGCGTCAGTAATGAACGAGCTCTTGTTAGCGATATACGCGTTCGTGTCCGTAATGAGCGGGTTCATGTAATCGATGAACTTATCCGTGTCAGTAATGAACGCGTTCATGTATAAATGATGGACGCATTCGTAAAGACAAGGAACGTTTTCGTATGAATATGATGGATACATTCGTAAAAATAATGAAAGTTTTTGTATACATGATGACCGTTGTTCTATTATCGCTCAAGGCCCCCCTGCAAATAACGAAAGCACCTTTATGAAATTGTGGCGTAGCTGGGCTTTCGATTATTTATCCTGCAGAAGGTAACAAGCGTTTGAGGGAACGAATACATTAACAGTCTTCGAAAAATTGAATTAACATGTCCTGGTAACAAAAGTTACACAGTTTCAAATTATTTCATTTAAATCTATTTCATTTACATTAGAACATGATTTGTTGCTGAATTTCCTAATCTTTCAATCCACTTATTTCATATGAAAATGAAATAAAATTACACTATTACATTAGGTACATTAGTATAAAAAGCATGATAAATGTTTTGACTCGTGGGACTGAAGAGGATGCAACACATCCAGCAGTCGGTCATGACCTATGAATCAAAAATTGGTCCGTTACTATCAGGCATGCATATCCATGACAATTCTGTCCCATTTGCCAAATTTTTCTAAAATTTTGTTGGGAGGGTGTCATGCAGAAATAACTTCTGCTATTCAAGTTTATTTTTTCCCGTATTGCTCGGGTCGAAAATAGCTTTACAGCAGACGCCAAAGTTTGGCTTAGTGAACCATAAATTGATTTTCTGATCCTGATAGGAAAATAATTTATTTTATTCGGTGATGATCCAGTTTTGATACACAAAAGTGAAATGGTTCACTATTAAAATTTGGATTTGATTTAAAAGAAGTGAGTCCATTAATTTGAATCCTATAAGAAAAAATGAATAATTTGCTTGAACTTTATTTCCTATTTATGCATTTGCATGACAGGGAACTTTTCTTTGAGAACTGAGAACCTTTTTCATCTGTACTCTTTTTGACGAGTGCGGACAAAGTTCTCTGTATATGTGCCAATACAATTGAAATGTTGCCAAAGTAGTCTCTTACTGGGAAGCATCACAAAAGCCTCGATATCTCTATTTTTAATATTGTTTTGGCAATTCATCTCTTTGTTTTGCCAATTTGACAAGAAGAATGACATTGTGTTGCTCTTGCTATGCATTATTTCTCCCATGTATCACGCGGGTAAGACTGTAAAGCTGTTGAAGATTTGAAGAAATCTACTGTTCATCTCACCGCGTATCGGTCCGACGAAGTTGGAGTTATACGACCGCTTTAGAAGTATTATACTTAAACTCCTTCCACCCTAAAATTATGAAAAACCGTCCAAGCAAGGGTCAGACGACACCTATTGTCAATGCAGAGGCAAACCATGGAAAGAAATAATATGAGCAGAAAAAAGAAGAAAACATTGCCCAAAAAGAAGTTGATCTCATCAACGAATAAACTGTCAATACCTTAGCACTTACAAACCTCAAATACACAAATTAAAAACTGGCTAAGAAAAAGTTTTTTTGAAAAAAGTCTGTGGACCCACATGTTCACAAATGACCTTATGTTTTCAGCTGATAATTTTTTCAAGTTATGGCGAAGTTCAAGTGACAATCTGAGTGTTGTAGAGGTGCCTTGCAAGCACCTCAGACTCATACAAAAACAGTTTCCGACATCAAAGCCCGTCTGTCTAGGTAGGTTTATTTTCGATTTTCAAGATCATGAGATTTTATGTTTCTGTTCAACAAGTGGCAAAAATGAGCATAAATTCAAACATCGAGAAAACTTAACCTTTGCAATTGAGGAAGAGAATAAACATTTTTTACAATATCAGTTTTCTTTCTATCAATAAAAGTGTACCGTCAACGTGACTGTAGGAGGGTGTGAGAATTATTGTTGGCCTATGTAGGTATTGGATGAAGAGAAAATGGCTTCAACCCGATTGAATTTATGTTTGTCTCACTGTGTTTCCTTTCACACTGTAGTTCTGATGCGCACCCGCACACATTTATGGAAGAAAATTTCCTGGAAACATTGATGTGCATTTAAGATTTTTTGAGCACAACGCGAGTATGGGACTCCAACTGAAAGATAGCTCTATATTTTTGACTTCTAATTGGTCATACACATGGTATTAGTGGTGTTAATGAAGTACTGGAACCCTTATTGGGCATTTTCACTAAAATAATAATGCATATTTAGCATCATGTTAATTCATGAACTTTTTAAATGCTCATCAATCTTCTCAAGTGACTCAGAATTGACGTCAGCCTGTTGCGTTCCTGGATTCATTTCGTCAAAATAGTTTTTATCAACTGTTTAGTACACGAGTATGATTGTTTTTACACGTGAGCAAATTGAACGAAATTAATTTTCTCATTAAAACCGAAGATTCGTACACCGATTACATGGAACAAATTATTTTAATGCAAGTTAAAATTTTTAAGATTGGATCAAAAAATCAAAACTTTTTTTCCTACTCTATTTCGAGGCCATGGCGTACGCAGCGTAAATGTAGCAACGGCTTTGACGTTCGGTCAACATAGACGAGGTTTGGTAAATACTATTTTATTAAAAAAATAATTAGCGAGTGCATGTCCCCGCCGTGACACAGCACACACACAAACAGAGCAGTGTGAGCACAAATTGTAGCGTCTCCTAAAATAATTTTCCAGCTGAAAAAACGCAAAAGGAAATAGAAACAATGTTTATTCTCCAATTCTCTTAAATGAGCTTGTAAAATAATTCTTTACATCATTCAATGGAAAACGCCTAACGCCGTTTTTACGTATACCCTGACAAGATGCCTATGAATAAATTCAAGCGGCGCTCGCAATTTGACGCAATGTTATTCTTTCTTTAGAAATCTGCTTCAGAAAAAATCTACCTATTTCTTTCCCCTGATAATGCCCTTTCCAAGCCCAGTGTCGCTTCCGTACAACTATCCTTAATCTTCGTATAAATTCTCCTCATTGTCGTTCATGAAACGACCGAAGAAGCAGCATTATTTACACAATGAGACAAAATCCGTAAATTTTGCGAGTTTGTCGAGTGAGCAATTGCCGTTTATCTCTAATGAATCTTTGTTTTTCATCTGAAGCAGAATTCGATAACACAGCGAAGCTACACAGAAACATCAAGAGTAGGGAAATCTACGATTGTCACAATGCAAAGCGATAACATATGATAATAATGTTTAAGGTTCATTTGCATACCTTATAAAGAACATTTAATAACAAAATTCTCTTATGTACCAATAGAAATTGCTTCAATATTGCAAATTAAAAATGTTAGCAAGCCTCGTTCGGTCGATAATGTTTTTGCTCTCCGGTGAGTGAAATCAAGGAAAAATAATTTTAACTGTGGGATAAATTATGTAAACTATTTAATGTGAATTTACTGAATGATTTGAAAAATTCAATGTGAATTTCTTGAATATTTTAAACCATTCAACGTAAATTCACCAAATGATTTTATCCATTCATAGTAAATTTACTGAAAGATTTTAACCTTTTCAAAAAAGTCACGTCTGCCTGGTTTCAAACGTTGAGCTAAAAACAAAGCAGACCTGAGCTCTGTAACATGTGAAAAAGTTAAGTGAACAAGGAAGTGCTCAAATTTTATAAACTATAAAACAGAAAGAATACAAGAAATTAGAGGAGCACAGAAGTTCTTTACTCGCGAGAGACTCGGCATGAATGTGAAACATTCAAGCTTAGACACTCTACATTCATTACCGAAATCCAAAACAACCAAAAGAGACAAAAATATCAAAGTGGTTTTGTCAGAGTGATATGTGCCTCCATGTCGTTCATGCGTTATAAGTATCTAACATAGACAAGTACTATTACTTTTTCGTTGCATTTTTTTTACCTACATGACTTTAGGCTCAATTTTGGCGAGAGTGCGAAAATTTCCAAGACATCATCGATTTGTGAAGAATTCATTAATTTTTCTTCTTCTAGAGATCTTCAGACCTTAATGCAGAAGATTAGACGTTTTTGGTTACCAAAGAAAATGATTTCTCTGAAAAGGAAGTTTGTTGAACACAGCCAGGTTAATTTTGAAAAAGACCTCGAACAAGTCATCGAAAAAAATTTTGATCAAGCTAATGTAATACTAAGTTTCAATTATTACTAGGAACAAAATACTAATTTCATTACTAGGAAAACTGGCCCTTCCGATAAGTATCAAGTGATATATACGAATGACAACATCTGCAATTAAAGTCTTTCAATTTTTTCTTTCAAAAAATTGATCACTTCAGCAAAGTCTGATAAGTACGCACATGCTCTAATCTTGGACATCAGACTCTAATGCCGATCTATAATTTCTTCGAAGGAAGGATTTAACTGGACTGAACGCAACCGTTTTATTCTTTTCCGTTTTAAAATGGTCCTTAAATTATGAAGTCGTTATCGTGATCCGTTTTGAAATGCCAATACAGAGATGAACCCACTCGTCAGAGTGGGACACCTACTGTTTATGAATAATTGTATGATTCCGACAAGAAAAGAACTCAAGTTCGTTGGAGAGGATTGTCTAATAGTCATTATTTTCATCCATTCCCGGGCTCAGTATTTACTGCTTGAACTTATCTCTAGGAAACCGTAGGAGTTCTGTAAAAAGCAGGAGGCAAATAACTGCACACAATGCAGTTCTTTGAGGACAGAACTTCAAAAAAATGAAAGAAGAGACATTTTTTCCTTAAAAAAATACAAGTAAACTGTACCAAAGAAATGCTTTAAATGTTTTGTTGAGTGTAATGTGCGATAAACGACAGCATTTCTTCGACGACAATTAGGAAAATCTTTGCTCAAAGCAGGGATAGCAGGCTTCGACGATTAGTCTTGCTTTCATATACATATATGTACAAAATACGAAGAAGTTTAAACCTTCGAAGTCTATGTACACTCAGCGTACACGAAATTCAACCGAGAAATTACATACAACGCGCCTAACACAGCTCAGTATTGCTCCTACGAAGCCTAAGTAAGAAGAGAATGAGCAAATGATTTCATAGGTGCTAAGTTGACACAAACCTGCAGTCTCTGAGAAAATTTATTGAGTCGTGTTGACCAATTGCAGAGGGTTTCAGTATCTTAAGAGCTACTTCGTACTTGAGAGAACCTTAATCTATTTCGAAAAGCTGAGGTGTCTCAAACTGCACCTCGTTAGTACGCATTTGTATGCCTTGGTAGGTCGAGAACTTATTAAAACCTCTTTTCTTCAGGTAGTGGTTTGTTTCTGTCTTGAGCATGCTGCAAATCTGAAAGATTTCAGGTATACTGTTCAGTGTTTTTTTCGTAAGGTGTTTCTCAAGAGCGAAGTCTAATACAGAGTGCCAGGCTTCAGAAACAAGATTAGTTCTTAGAATGTTAATCAAAACATTGCAGTAGGTCCACTTAATTCCGAATTGAACCTGACATTAGAGGGCGAACAGAAGCGTATCCGTTCAGGAGACATTTTCTCTGAATTTTATAGCAAATGACAGAAATGCAAATCTATCATCAACACAACTTCACTTTCTCAGTGTTCCTGTTGTATTCCTTAAGGAAAAATACATTGGAAATCAATAACCTGATTAATATAATTCAGTTTATCATGAAAAATTCATACACTCTCGTCTTAGGTTACTAACAATAAAAAAGTGTCATCAACACGACAGTTACAACTTTGAAAAATACCGACCGCGATTGCCCTTATTCAGAATAAAAATTAGATATAACACTTGCCACCTTTTAGAGGGAAACTTTGTTCGGTGTATTGCTACTTGCTGCCGAATAAACGTACACGTATCTTTTGACATCATACACTCTAAGCTCAACAGTATTCTATTTACAATTGATCTACAGAGTTCATATTTTCTAAACTATACTTGGCGCTAGGGTTTTTCGAAGAGTTTCTCTCGAGCTCTTCTCTGGATCTGCTTTTGCTGTTTCTCCTGGATCGTAGATCCTCGTTAGGATAACTGCCTAGCGACTTTTTTCTTTTGTGCTTCTCAGGGGTTGCATTTCGCGCAGGCCGGGTGGTGTAGTAAATTGTCGGCGGCGAATAGGAAGACGAGAAAACGACTTGCTGAGACGCTGCCAACGGCGCGTTGCGTCTAATGGTGTCCGTGTTAAGATATTCTGAAATGCTGTTGTCTGTGCCGGGTCGTAGAGAGCGCTTAGGACTCCGGTGCTTGCCGCTGCTGCTGCTGCTTCGTGATCCAGAACCCTCAGGAGATCCAACGCTTCGATCTCTCGATGGTGGCCGGCGATACCGGCGCTGACCGCTTTTATCTTCATGCAAGAGTTGAGACACGGCAGTTCGTTCCGAACTTGACCTCCCTCGTCTTGAGTTTCTTCTTACTGTATTAGTGTTGCAATCATCTGGAGTCTCCGCACATGAATCTGAAGCGTCCGTTTTATTTCGATGGGAAGGCGAACAATTATTATTCTTGCTCTGTCGATTTACAGAGTCTTGGATACCATTAAAAACTACAGAACTGTTGTAGTCCTTTAATAGGATAAGGTGATCTTCGTCGTCTCTATTTCCTCTGTTATGGGTATCTTGTAAAATATGGTTTGTCAAGTCTGGTTTGTTGCCCCCTTCTTTGAGGGCTTCTACGGCAGCAAGATTAGGACTAAAATTTTCCACTATTTGGTTCTGCAATTGGTGCGGCTGCTGCAGCTGAGGTCGAGATTCGTTCGACTTATCGCGAGACACTAAATCTCTCGTAATGTCAGGCCTCTGTGCTGACGTGGCGCTCGGTAAGGTGGGTGGGGCTTTGGGCAGAGGAGGCGGTCTGTGTAGAGTGTAGCTGTGGGCGGGGCCTGGTCCATGCAGTTGCCTGCTTCGGTTGCGGGGCGCGAGGGTAGCGTAAGTGCCGCCTGGAACAGGCAAATTGAAACCCTCTTTGAGATACGTGCATGATTCATGGAAACAGAAATTTTCAGTCAAACCGCTGAAGGACTTACACTCGAGAAGTTGTATGAAGTATGCGAAATTAACCTCAAAATTCTCCAATGGTTTTCATAATTGAATCAAAGTAAAGATAGCCCGCCCGTTAGTGTAACTAGCCACGAACGCTAAAGGCCTGTTTACACGATCATTAAGTGCGCGCGTGAGCAGTGAAGAGAGGCACAAGACCCACCCACATGCTCTCGCTTCAGGCTCATTTGCTGCTCAATGACAATGCGGACTTAGCTCGTTTTCATGGCGCTGTCTAGAGCTTGTCAGTGTTTTTACAGACGCACTGTCATTGAGCAGGTATATGAGCCTGATGCGAGAACTTGTGGGCGGGGCTTGCGCCTCACTTCACTGCTCACACGCGCACTCAATGATTGTGTAAACACAGATTTAGAAGCTGCTATATTACCTATATTTAGCTGAAATTATGAGAAATATAATTCGGTCATGAATGAAGTTTTCATTATTAATAAAAAGGATGAAATCATTTATTCATTGAAACTATAATTAACCCTAAAATGAAAGAGCATAACTCACCCGAAGACGCCGAAGTGGTAGGGGCATAGTATTCGTTTCCCAATTCGCAGAGATTTGCGGGGCTCAAGCTGGAAAAAGACGAAGTGAAGTCTCGTTTATTGCTGGCTTGATATTGAGTATTGCTCAGTTTTTGGTGAGGGAACTGCGCTTGCTGATCCACTTGAGGATTAACGTAGCCTTGGTTTTGGGAGGCGGCAAACTGGGAAGAATCTTGCACTTGCTGGCCATTACCTTCCTGCAAGGACAGTGGTTGCCCATTTCTTGCTATTATTTCACCCATCATAGTGTTGCTGTTGATTTCAGCCATCATTTCTCTTCCTTGTTCAGCTGAAGGCATGTTTTCAGAGGAGGGTATAGAAACGGAAGGCTTCACCAAGTCTGGTTCGCTAGTGATGATGGCGGCTGTGGAAGAGTCGCCCGAAATGCACACCATAACTCGGTCTATTCCTCGGGTTTCCGACTCTGGGTCAGGCATGGGTGGTTGGTAGTGCTGGGCTTCGTCGGGTGCACCTAGCATCATCCCCGCACCTCCGCCACCGAGCGCAATCGAGGACACCGGCATTTCGTCTCCCTTCAACGAAAGATGTTGTTTATGTTTGGTCCTTTGATTACTTATCACATTTGGTTCATTGCGTATCGTATCAAGTTGTAATGGCAAATTTATTAGGTATTATTTACACACGAAATTTTCTTTCAACGCGTTACTGGCCATTTTTATGCTTGTGAGTGAGTTTCTTTTGTGAATTTGTTTATCTTCATTATTTTTTGCAGGACTCGGAAATGTAGTCTGTTTCCAGTAAATCACTTCATAAATCAGCAAATGGAACTTGGACTTCAGTTAAAGTTTGGAAAAAATTGCAGAAACTTGTGCTTTACTCATTTGCACCCTGAGAGCTTATATTATGTATAAACATTTGAAGACTGACGAGCGAAAGGTTTCAGCATTTTTCAAAAATTCATTGAATGAATTGATAATCTGATATTCTTACTATTTGATGTAACTCAGTACCTAATAAAGATCAACAGGAAAATAGAAGCTGCGAAGGACATTACAAGGCAACAAGTTTCAGCATAACATAGTGTTAGTCTTTTATCTTTATCTACATTCACTGCGTTGGGATACACTTCGACAGGGTACAGGGTACCAATTTCTGATTCAGGTGAATACTTCAGAATTAGAAAATTATTCAGATACTATACAAAGACAAACCTGTATGCTTGTAGGGCAAGAATCTCCTCCCTCCTCCATAAGGGCAGCCCCAACGGTACCGGCAGGGGGCAGAGACCCCGAGTCTCCACCGCCGTACACGCTCGACGGAGTGCTTTTTAAAAACGAGGCTGTGACGGACAGAACAGACGATTTGTTTGAAATTTAATTGGAGTTAAACATTATCTAAGTTACTCAGAAGATGATTCACGCAGAAGTGGTTAGATTAGAATGAGGAAGGAGGGAAGGTGTCGACAACGAAGCAGTTGTCGAGATCCTAACCTGAGATAGTAGCGATCATGGTGGATAAATAAACCTGTTACTCTTTGTATTGAAGGGACTTTGGTAATCACCATACAGAATCACTTAGGAATCAAATAGACCTGTGATAACATACAATTGCATTCATAGACATCATTCGAGTAATCACCCCAGATACTGCGGGAAATTGTACGTGAAGGGGAAGGAAATACGAGAGAATTAACGATTGCATGAGGGAAGATCGAAACCTGCGACTCTCAGAGGATATGTGCGCATCAAGTTGCTGCTAATTTGATGTCGGGAATTATTCCTTGTAGCTAAACGATGAATATTCTCCACAATTCGCTTCACTGTTTCTGCGTTAGAGCAAGTGAAAATACATAGACCTCATAGTGTGATCAAAAAATTTGCCCTAAGTTACGACTATGATCATGGCTTGAATTGACGACAAAATACAAGCGAGCTGCTCGGATGCAAAGCAACTTGAGAATTCATCTCTGAAATTAATGTTTAATATATAATATATCCTTCTGGTATCCTGACGAAACACACTCGAAGATATTTTAGAAACTCAAAAAAATCTTGCTAATGAAATATTACCCAAAAACAATAGTTACGCTTCCATTCCCTTGACTTCAGTGAATTATACAAGCCATATAATATTCAAGTTTCTCAATTCACTTTACAACAATGAATTGTTTAAAATTGTTGTGTGGTATCATTTGGGAATTGAGCGCATTTTAGTGCGAAAGTTTTGCTGGTATTTTATGAATTCCTTTTTGGTTAGCTGGTGTGTAATCACAGTGCTCTATAAGTAACTAAAATTTGCATCAAAAAACTTACAAAATGTTTTAGCTTGGCCTCAAGTTCAATGAATTACCAATTTAAAGTACTAAACTGAACAAATATTTCCAATAACTCACGTTCAAGACCAGATTCCTCAACATTTTACCCTGAAATGAATTAGCGAAGGTAATTAAAATGCGTTCTGCTCAAATAGGTATTCCATCTTTGTGTAGACATCACCTGCTTGTCGCTGCTCCCGGCTACGCCGCTTGACGAAGCAAATAATGATGGCTAAGTTCAGGGCCAAAAGGGCAGTTCCTGTGACGGCCATAATGAGAAGAAGAAGTCGAGGAGCTCTCCAGACTCCCCCACTGCCCCCCGCCATCGTCACGCCCCCCGTCATGCCCGCTGCGCCCCCACCAGGGAGCGTCACCGTGAGGGCCTCAGAAGGAGCAGAGGTTCCCTCTTCGCTGCTCGCCAGCACCCTCACGCTGTACGACCGCCCTGGCGCCAGGTCGTCCAGCGTCACCGAGGGCACGAGGGAACCTCCCACGCGTTGGGTCTGGGAGTAAGGAAACATATCAATGACCCAGTGTTTTTTTTCAAAGTCTTTTAATAGATCACCCCATGGGGACAGTTGCATTGTACAAATGTTTTTGAGCTTTACAATCAGGGGGAAGTGAGAGCGTGCTGGCAGTAAAGGAAGCGAAGGCAGTGACCTAATGGCTCTTTTCTCAAAGTCTTTTAATGGATCACCCCATGGTTATAATTGCATTGTGCAAATGTTTTTAAGGTTTCCAATCAGGGGGAAGAGAGAGCGGGAACTGCAAGCTTAATGTGTATTAGTATTTTTATTAAACTTATGGTGCAAGTCTTTTTTTATTTGTTCTCTATAATAATCTTGCACTCAAGTAGAAATACTGCTGTTGTAAAACGAGCTAATCCAAGATCATTTCTGCTCCAAGTGTGATGGGAAACTTTTATAAAGTAGTGAGAAAAGCAGTTTAGAGTAAGCCCCACATCGGACAACTGCGTCGACTTTGTATGACTGATGTTGAATTAATTGATGGGAACTGCGTATTTATTAGCTATGCCTAGTAAATGTAGGAATAACGAGAGAAGCAGAATATAGCAGACAGGTTAATTGAACAAAACTGCTGAGGTAAGAAGTTGTACGAGGCAGTATGCAAAATATGAAGCATTGTGAACGAGATGCTCGGCCAGGAGCTATGAAAATCAGCTTATGAACACACGAAGGCGTAATAAGCGGCTGCCTACGATCTAATACTGAAGATGCACTCAATGTTAAATTTCCTGAACGCGTTACCTTGAACTTGCACCTGAATGACGTAAATAATGAATTCTAACATAGCAAAAGATACGATGGCTGTCAGACGGGATTTACATTTCTTGAAGTCACAGATGTGCATGTGAATTGAAATATTTTACTGTGGGGAAATATGAAACAAATTTTTAAATATATTGTGAAGAAAAGAGCAAAGTATCGTTGTTTGGCTTATTAACGAAAATTTGAATACTTCAGCGAGAATGTGGAATGGAATCCAGCGCGAAGCTTTTTCTTAACTTTCAATTCAATATGTAGTCAAAAGCAGCTTTAGGATTTTGAGGCAAATTAATTCAAATTAATCCAATTTAAACCCGAATGTGATATCAAGTTTGCTCATGTTGAGCAGTGCGAGCGTAAAAATGAAGAAATGCTTGCAATTAAAATGCAGGATTGCTTACAGGAGCCAAAAAAAAATACATTAATTTAAAAAACAGTTAAAACCCAAGTAGTATTAGCCTAAAATTATGAGAGCGTGGGGTACAGTGTAGTTGTCTGGTCTACAATCATCTGAATGGAACAAATATTAGAAATTATCTAGCACAAATGTGAAATATTAAAAAAAATTAGGACCAAAAACCATGAAGGATCAAAAATTATTTTATTAAGTCCATTAGTGCAATATCATTGGTGAAATAGAATGAACGCCAAGTGAAATCAAAAAGTCTGCGGATAAAGCTCCAAGTATTTAACTTACTCCTGGCATCTCATGTGAAATGAGCTGAATGGAAATCAAGTTTCATGTTCTCGCACTTCCTAGCCTGTATTTTTAGCTTGGTTACTGATACCATTGCCATACGAGTAACATCATTTGAGTAAGAAAATCTCGATTCAGCTCTGCTTTTATGTTACCTTCTGGCACGTATTCTAATTTGAAAACCGAATGGAAACGAGCTGAATGATCTATAGATGTGTAATTATAAGTAGTATGAGAAAAATTGACAATTAAAACATTGAAGAACTTCAGATCATCAAATCCGTTTCAAAATCAGAACTACGTAGAGCTGAATTACTTTTATTTCTGGCAAGATTGAATAAATTTATACAAGTGGCATCGAGGAAAGGTATTGACTAGTTTCTAAAAGGTTATTTTAGAGGGATTTGTTTACTTTGAAAGCCAATCCCAAGGAAAAAACTTGAATTTTTTCATAATGTTACGTAAATTCAGGTAGAAATAAGTTAGGATACTTGTAAATGAGAGTATTCATTGGACAACATGTTTGGCAGCATTTGTAGAATGGGGTCTAGCGAGGAAATTAATTTTCAATACCTGAGCACCCAACAAAATATACACTAATATTGGATTAAACTGAAAACTTAAACTTGAGCGAGATTACTTTTAAGAGAAACATTGAGAGCTGGAGTCAGGCTACGCAGGAAAGAATGCAGTACGTCATTTGTGCTCATTTTTTAAGTCGAAGAAAAGTGGCTGTGTCGAGGGGACACCCATCTTTTCTTTCTGCTTTAGTTAGCTCTGTGAACATTTTATTAGAGGTCAACAAACAGCCTTATTGCTGTTTCTTATCTCAAGTCATTTAGTAGTGCATTTAAAATGTTTCATGTATTGCATAAAAACACAGTTAAAAAAAGGGTCTCCGAAATGGTTTATATTTTGAATGGAAGGGAATATCTCCCAGAAATGTAAAACTAGGTAAGTTGTTTTTGCTGGTAGGATTAGCTCGCGGCTTAATTTTGAGGGAAAGATCAACATTGGTGGTGAAATAAGTGTATACCCTTAGATAATATAAGCGTGTAAGGAAAGCAAAAATGTTATGCGTGAGTTCGAGAGTTTCTGTGCAACCATCAGGAAATGTGACTGGTGTTGCGTGTCGCGTGTTCGAGTAGGAATTTTTGCATCGAATCAAGCCAGCAGAAGTGATTTATGCAAACGAAAGTGACAGCTGCGTCCCACGAAATTTATTTCAAACTGCTGTGACCGTATAACATGAAAGAGATGTGTTAATTACCGGCAACAAGACGTCGTATATAAAAAGATCATTTGCCGAGATAAAATTTGGGTGCTTTTTAGAGATTAAATTTAAAAGAAGTCATTATCTTCATTAAATGTGGATAAATTTCTAAATCCATCAAAAATATGTGAATAGAAATTCATCAAAACGTTTTTAATTTGATGGGCTCAGTTGTTTTTTGTTCCAGAGTTCGTTACAGCAAATATTTACACCTATCACGAATCTGAATTGTTTGTAGGTTGTCAGTGCAGAGAAGTTTGTCAACGATGCGAATTAAAAGAAACGTAAAATTTACTGCATAATGAAAGCAATAATTGCGTAGCGTATTGACTGAAATCTCATTTTTTATTGCATCGTAAGTGCGCGTTACTACAGAGAAAAAGTTTACAGTTCTTAAGCCTAATATTTCAATAACTTGTGCTAATGAGCTTAACTTCTGCTCATGGCCGGCAAATGTAATCTATTGGAATGTTATATAATTAAGTTTATTAAATGTTCCTCATGCAATTACCTATTCATATGTATCAAAGTGTAAAACCACAATGTTGTATGCGATTGTGTATTCCTATAGAATTAGTTCGGGTATATTTCGGAGTACAATTTGAGCGTGTTACGTCACAAAATAAATTTTTCCATTCGTGTAAACAGGTCTTCTCTCTAGAAGAGAATAATGAGGAAACCATCATGCAATTCGGTTTGGATGTGAGCGTTAGTGCTGAATCTTGAGGAGTACACGCAATGATTTTCATTTCGAGAATATTGTGTCAATTTTAATGCTGTTTAATACATATATTAAACTCTTTAAGTTTACAATATTATTGGTGTTTTTAGCGTGGAGTTCGAAACTCTCGCGTTAACACAAGTTGATAAGAGGCTATTAAGTAATACACTGAGATCATTAATTTAATAATATGATGCAGGGGAGTTTTACGTTGAAATTTTGGTAAACGATCTTTGTTCAAAATGGTGGAGGTTAAGATTATGGTAGTAATTGATTTACACATTTTCAGGATGAAAAGTTGTCGACCAAGTTACTAAGCGTCGCATGCGACTCCCGTCCTCGCAAAAAATACCAAGAACTTTGGGCAGATCACAAAATATCTCCAATTATTTCCTACTGAACGGTTTAAAAAATCAAAATCCTAAATGATACGTGTTCAATAAAAAATATGCAATAAGATAAACACACATAAAAATGTAATAGAAATCGAAGCAACTCTCAAAGCAATTTTTCAACATTTGAATGCAAATGAAAACTACAAATTGTTCGACATAGAGCTGAGTAAAACAGAAAAAAATCAAAGCTTCAAGAGACGTTATCTCACAGTGTGGGTTCACAAAACCAGAAATATTCCTAATTCTATTTAAACCATTTTGCATTGAATCAGTTAATGCGATGAGAAATTAAATCTCAATGAAAACATTAATCCTAAATGGAAGGGAATCTATAAGCAATGCAATTCCAACTCTGTATTCGCACCAAAGTTTTTTCTGAAGCTTTAAAAAATGCCTTTAGTAGTGAAACATTCCAAGACTTCATTTCCCAAGATTTATAAGTATTATGCACGAGAAGTATTGCAGTGTTTCAAAAATGCTTTTCCATTACTAATGTTTGCCTCAAGTGAATGCATTGAAGTGAAAAAATTGTCTGCGAGCACTAAATATGCAGAAACGTTTAAAACACGTTAACGTGGAAAGCTCAATTTTACAACTGAATAGTCGCGGCAAGAAATATTTCAAGCATCTCTTCAAAAGCAATGTAGCCCTTGTTGTTGAATCTGTTATGACTTTTTTGGGTCACATAAAATCCCTTGCAGTAAATAATTGCTTATTCAAGTGTTCAAGCTCTTCCAGCTCAACAAAATATTCAACTAAAAAAATAATTTTAATTTTAATTCGAACCAGTTGACTCAGCAAGGAAAATATTTGTTGTTGAGTTGAGACATTGACGAGAAGAAACGCTGAAGAAGAGTAATCAATGTTGCCCTCATATAGAATTAAACAGTTTCAGTATGTAGCGTTTCAGAAGCGTAGATTTCAAATTACTCACAATATTTCATCACGTTACTTACTTCAAAGGTAAAGCAAATAATTACTCAAGCTCTCACATTCTCTGGAAATGCCATTTTCCTACGGAGAAGTGAATGATTCGACGTTCAAAAGATCTGAAAAAAATTAACGATACGAGGAAGAAGGTGAATGAATACAAGGAAAAAGAGGAATGGAGACAAGAAAGGAATGAGGTTTAAAATGAGGCGACATGGAACGAAGACATTCAGCCACAGCGACGACCTCACTGATGGATTGGTAATTTATGGACCAGAAAGAATATGGCATCAAGTGAGGCTAAAGAAGCAGTACGTTCATCTTCCAAGAAGGTTACCTAATTAAATTAAGTGATTTCATTGTTTGATACCACATATTTAAAAGTGATGGTAAGTGATAGCCGGAAAAGTCGTTAAAATTGGATCACATTCATCTAAATTCCTGTACTCGAGACTTGACCCATTTTGAAACGTATGATTTAAATAACTTGTTTTTATGAAATAAGACATTTATTCTTTGAGATCGGAATGAAGGTTTACTATATATACGACCTGAATCTCAGATAATTGACGAACAACCTTTGGCCTAGCTTGCAGTTTTTATTCCAGCTCAGCAATGATTCTAAAGATCGCTCGATATTTGTAACCACTTGACTAGAGAAAATCAAAGTTTCAGTTCTGCAACGGCCTTCGATAATTCTTGAGTTAAGATCGATTAAATATTTTAGCAAAAGTTGAACATCAAACAAATTGCTTTGCTCAAAACTCTTGGTACTCAGACCCAAAATTATTGTAGACTGAAACAATATCCTAGCAGAAGCATCTCCAACCTGAATGGAAATCATGTAAACTTTTTTCAATTAATTTCATTCAACGTCTGCAATCAGCATCTTGCTGATGTATGGTCTCAAGCGTTTAGATGCAAGAATGAACATGTACTGAATATTCGTCCTGTTGTTTAAAATTTCATCCTAAATATTGGACTTCACTTTCCAATGACGACCGCTCTTTTATGAAGATTTACGGTCTATCATAAAACGTGATTCAATCGTTTGGTTTTTCCAGAAAGTATACACATCGTTTTGTTAGGTAGGGGCGGGCACCAGGAATTGTGGTGACCATTTCTACGATAGCTCAAGTGGGAGGCCGTGAGGTCGAACCCTGTTTTTCTGTTGGGCTTACTTGGCTTCTTAACCTGTGATGTCAAGTAGATCTTTTTCTGTTTATTTGTCAAATGCGCTTTACCGAAAATATATGTATGAAACGCTGCTAAAGCTTTACGTCCCTGCAAATAGGAGCAAGATATGTAAATGCTTGCAGGGTGTTTAGAACTTTGCAATCCGAAATTAAATTAAATGAGAAACTCACGACACCTGTCGGCAAATAAATAATTCATTTTACAAATATAACACAGGAAAAAGCGCACGTGTTGCCAAATATGCTGTATGCGAGAATGTGTGGGCGTGAAAACTAAGTATACTTGATCTTAGCTACTTTTTGATGGCGTAACATAGAAATATATTTATCAAGAGAAATGACCGTATTAATAACACTGGTCGGCAAGAATGACTAGGAAGAGACGTGCAGGACAAAAAATAAGACCAAGGTATATAACCGACCTTCATTTTATTGTCTATGTACTCAGGAGGGTAATCGTTTTACCAGAACAGTATTTCAATCACAATAGAAGAGGCTTTCAGTTTCGTTCCGAGTGGCTGTTAAAATAACATGGATATTAAATTTTCTTCTTTTCATTACTGATCATGTCTTATAAAGCGACCTGTTGGTATGATGGATCGAAGGATCAAGCCGAGGACAAGTCCATCGCTGAGTCTACATTCCTCAGTTCTGCTCTATGAGCCACCACAAAGGCAAAGGAATACTTCGAAAAGGGGGAAATATGTTCAGCTTTTTTATTTAATATGGATGATGAAAAAGTTGGAAAAGTTTTAGATTTTCGTTTGATTTCTGGAGAAGAAATAAATGAGAGAGAAATACAACAGTTGTTATGTTGGATATAGTAGGAGTGAAATTTTAGTCCACAATGAACGGTCATGGAGTACCGATCTACGATTACTTTACAGGGATGTGAAGTACTTGCTGCTTCTCAAAGAAAACAGTAAAACAAATGTAATTATACCTTGCATCACGAACTACACCAAAAAAATTGAGCAATTAGAGAAATGTAATTTTTAATTCTTTTTCGAAAAGTGGGTTTTTTGCGATAGAAATAAGAATACGTTAAAAGATTTAAATTGTGCAAAAACGTGTTTTGTAATCCACCTTACATATACGTATAATTCAAAAATATAGTCTACGGAAGATACATCGAATATTTAACTTACTTCCGACAATTCTTCAATGAGACCGGATTCATCTGACATGCAAATTTGTATAATTAAAAAAAAATAAATTACTGAATGTTTGTAATTTTTTGGAACATTTACTTTTATAATACTTCAATGTGGGAATTAAAACCAAATTTACCTATCGTCTTTGCTATTCATGCTTGAGAAGACTGGTCGTTCACACTGTTTCACTCACCATAACTTCGTTAGTGCCAGCAAGCTGATAGCGCACGATGTAAGTCAATGGAGAATGTTGAGGCTCTTCAGCAGCGTTCTTCCAGTCATCGGTCTGGTCACGCCAGCCATCTCTCGGTCGAGACACATGCCCATTTTTCCTTTCTTTTTGCAGGAGCAACTCTTGTTGCTCCTGCTGCTGATGGTAAGAGTAGTGCTGGTTTTGCTCATGGTGCTGGTCGTAGTGGCGGGACAACTGGCGGTTGCCGCCGTACTGCGTCCTGCTCTGCTGCAGCGTGCCGAGCGGCTTGCTGCTGTGTGAGAAGTGCGGTGCGAGGCTCGGAGACGCCCAGCTCAGCGTCATGCTGCTCGTCGTCACGTCGACGACCTGTGAGCGTGACCGTTGTCATACTTTGACGGATTGATTTCTCTGCTTAATGATTCTGGGGTATAAAAAAAAGATAGGCATGGAGTTATGCCGATGACCTGTGAGCGTGATCGCTGTCATACTTTCACTGATTGATTTCTCTGATTTATAATTCTGGGGTATTAAAAAAACGGACATCTGCTTGTGGTCACGTCGATGTGAGTGTGAGTGTGATCGTTGTCTTCTTTTGATGAATTGATATCTCTATGATTCTGTGGGATGAAAAAAATGGAGAAAATCTTTCTGGAGTTGTGTCAACGTTTTGTGACTAGAAACGTTGTCGCGATGAATTTTTTCAAGTTTCATACTATAAGGTAATGGTACCACACCCTGATACCTGATAACTATCACAACATCATGCAATGAAGGGAAACTGATAATATTTACGTTGAAGAACTGCGTATGAGTGGAACCTTTGAAAAACAAAAAAGAATGTTCTGTTTTACACTTCATGGCAATATAAACTCATTTGACAGAAATGTGCTAATACTTGTGTCGATAATGATTCAAGTGCTCTATTTTACGCTTGCTCAGATTATTCAGGAAATAATTTTTTCCATTTCTGGTTCGAGAATAGGGAAATTAGTCCTCACACGGCTTCCAATGATTCTTGAGTCGTGTCCAGTCAGGTATCTTTAGCAAAAACTGAACAACACTTATTTTGCTAGACTCTGAAAGCCTTTAAGAATCGGAATATGAAGCCATTGTAGACTGAAATTACAGGCTAGTAAGTTTGTTGAAAGTCTGCACTTCCAACAGCCCGAATTTCCCATTCTATTTGCCCATAGCAGTCAGAAGTTTTCCCGGCTGCAGTTCTCTTGATGACGCGTACGAGAGAAATTACGATGGAGAAAGATTATTAAATGTAATCATTCTTTCAATACAATGCTTTAAAAATTGCGCTTCTCACAAGATGAACAAATGCTATGTTAAACTAGAAGAAAAGGACTTGCATGCTCAAAAGTTATGATATCAAAACCTCAATTCAAATCGTGCACTAAAGGAAATTTTAAAATGGCAAAAACGCACATATTAACGCGCTGCTTTTAGCAGTCTACGAACTTACAGAGTTTGTGTATTAAAACTTGACGTGAATAAAATTCAGTTGAACATGTACGACTAAATCACAACGCTTCATCAAATCAAAAATACACTAAGACGTAAAGAATGTACTTTTGATGATTTATCATAGAATTACATGTACTGATTTTACTTCTGTATTATAATTTTTTTCTGAAAAATAACTAGGAATGAGTGACCGGACTGTGCTCGTCTGATCGCTAGTTTAAAGTCCCACTCGTTATTTCACCTGAAATATTATCAGTTAATTTTTTCTGAATTACCTAACTGTCTAATAATAATAAACTCGACCAAATAAAGAAGCCCCTGACTGTCACTCACGTAGGATGAGATGTGGGATAAGTGCTAGGGGGCATATCGACTGAATATTCTTCTAAATATTTGTCAGCATCACACGATGATTGATTCACTAGAGATGCAAATGTTATGTTCGTTTATTTTCTAGGTTTCAGAAATCAAACTGCACCAAAATTCTGAGTACAAAATACCACTTATTATGCTATAAAAAATTTGAATAGGTTCGAAGTTTATATGCACAATTTGAGTTCAAATTAGAAGTTAAATTGAAAATGACGTTTACACAAATAAACGTTGACTTTTACTTCATGTGAAATTCTAGTCTAAATTAACTTAATATTTTGTAATTATATCAAAGCGAATGGTAAACTTATTTTGAAAGGGTCTAATTGTAGATATTTTTCTGTTCCTTTGCGATCAACATATTTTTATCAATATTTCTCATGCAGTACATTTTAGAGACTATTTTATACAACAATTATCTTATGAGACTGTGATATTGGTGGTCATGTAACAAACGCTGAAGTAGACCGTTTCCTATCATACTACTGCACTAACTGTCGCCTATCAGACCGGGACATCATCCGTCTGGTACCACACCCTGATACCTGATACCTATCACAACGTCATGCAAACTATCTCTTCTCACAAGGTATTAACTATCACCCATCGTGATATTAACTATCACTTCTCATATGGTATTAGCTATCACTTATTACATCCTAATATTAGCTATCACCTAGGTGGTATTAACCATCACCTATCAGAGGGTGATGTTTGCTATCACCTATCATATGGTGATGCTATCACTAAATACATGTTGATGTCAACTATCACCTGTCACATCGTGACATTAGCTATGACCCATCACATCGTGATATTAACTATGACCCTCATACCGTGATGTTGACAGGCGTATCAGGAGGTTTAGGAGGCCGGAGCGTGTAATCTGCGGATGAGTGACCGAGGCTGTTCCGAGAATGGCAGCTGTAGTCTCCGTAGTCCGCACTCCCTACTGCCCGAATTTCCAAACGAGAAGCCCACTCCACCAGTCCATCCAGTAGCTGTTACGGTAAAAAATAAATGGCAAGTTAAAATCTTCGCAAATTTCTATCTGTGAAACTATTAAAATCAAGTTTTCCAAGTATCGCAGCTCAACGCGTTGAAATTTTCTTGGAGATTGTAGTTTTCTGGATGCAAATAATTTTCAATTGGAATAGTTTCACTGTCGAGTTTTCTCTTTATACTTTTGTAATTCGTGAGTGCGCTAACAATTTATTGGAATTGAAATTTTCTCTGCAAAAAAAATTAAATTTTTCTGCGTCAATGTCATTTCGTTGAAAAAGGCGAAGGAATTTTTCCTATTTAAGGACGAGGCAGTATATGATCACGGAACCTTCGTAGTACAGAATTAAAAACGGTATCAGGTTATTTAATGTTTACTATCTACGTTTTTATTAATTACGTCATTTACTTCTTCAAATTTATATAGTTCTGGTATTCCATAATTCCCTGTTCAAAAAAGCTTTTTGACCATAGTTCACGTCAATACTAAAAGTAATGAGCATATATATCTATTAATAAATACAGCCGTGAAAAATGAAGAAAGATGGAAAATATGGTCTTGGATAGTTTACCTGAAAAAAAAATCAAACTCTCTTTAGAACGTCAGATAGAGAAGAATTAAATCTAAATTCTTATATTTGAGAAAAAGGTTGACAATATTATGGCCGGTGACATGGGTGTACAATACGGAAAAATCATGTGAAAAAATCACTGACATGTTTTTGGCCGAAATGTACATGTGGTACTGTTTAAAAACGCTATTGTCAGTGCAAAATATCGTAACATACCTCACGATAGTAGCCACTTATCATGTCGTAATGTTGTTTGTTTAAATCTTATTATCATATCATTTATGACCATCCAGCATCACATTTACTAGAGGCGATACTTCGAAGGAATTCAGTCAAATTGGATGAGCGAAGATACATGAGCAATATTAATGAAAGCTATAAAAGTAGTAGAAGTAGAGAATGAAATACTCGTGCTAACGTGAAAATTTTACATCATGATCTAATGCATCAAATATAGCCTATTCTTAAACGATATAAAATGAATGAAAAATGTGAAAAAAACTGAAAATAAGCTGAAAAATTCGTGGCAGAAGTAAGGAAGATTTGTCGATAAAATTCCAGGAGGTTAACTTGCAATAAAATGAGGGTCTCTCCCACTGGCGCAGGTGGCCGTGCATCAGGGACTCATAAAGATGATCTCAGTTTCTAGATGAGGGAAGGTGGAGGATCATCGATGTGAGAAAATTGAGTTACTAGAGGATTCCAGTAATTATATCAGCACGCTTGAGCCAAGGAAAGACGTGTGAAGTTTCATTTTCGATGGGATAATGATGGCAGAAGATGGTGTTAGGGCTCAAAAAAGTAATTAGCTTCTCATTGAAAGCCATTTAACACGAAGGGTTTGATGGTCTAAAGATTGATGATGATAGTAAAAGGTATTGGTGAGACAGAAGCATTTGCACTGCCGTCAGAATGAAGTGAAGACAAATTTATTTTACGTTGACGATAAAAACAACTGGTTTTGAGTGGCCAGGAGCGATCATCTTTTCTTGGAAATAAAGTTAAAGAAAAATATCGTTTGATGTTGAAAGGGATTATGGTGATAGTAACTGGCATGAAGGAGAAAAATGTATTCGTTTGTGTCTTACTAACAAAAATAGGTAAAGTCAAGTTTGATTTGATATTCAAGGGGCTTATTACAACAGTAAATAGTATTTTATGGAAAAAATAATTTGTGATGAAATGGGCGAGAATAATTTTCGAGATCAGATAAAAAATAATTTACTCATCATAAATAAGAAATGATAACAGAATAGATTTTATGGTAGTTGATGAAATAATTCTTTCGTTATAGGAGCGATGGAAATGCAGAGGTGAGCTTAAAAAGGAAGAGGATGTTCATATGCCATTATTTAAAGATACCGAAAATAGATATGTATAATTCCGGTAAATCCGGAGCCTTCAACTTCTGATGAAAATTAAAGCACGATGAATAACCAAAGGGCTTCGCCAAAAAGATAGATTGAAATTTTAATCTATGATCATCATTAGGGAGAATAACACGTGTGAGGTAGTTAGGCAAGGAATTAGTGTTAAATAACTCTCTTCACATTTTGGTTTCAACAATCTGTATGAACGTTTGAATATATGTATTATGCATTCAATGGAAGGGATTTTTGATGTGTACTAAAATGATTCACAGGAGGAATATAATTGAAATAAAACGAATAATCCAGAAAATCGGTCCCCTTTTAGCGAGGCATTTCGAGCTGTGTGAACTGGTCCATTATTCGGGCCACTATCTTTATAAACACGAAAAACCTCAAGTTCAAGTTTTATATAAAACAAACAACCGAATTAAATTGTCTCGTTTTGGGAGGAGCTGAGAGATAACAATTCGTAAGGTAAGACTGAAATTTTCTCAAATTCGAAAAGTCGGATTTGAAAAGGTGTTATTTTCGTCGTATGAATACAAGCATAATACACATGTACGTACTCTGCCAGAGTCTAAACTATGCACAAGCTGTCAAAATAGACCTTTCACGCAGTCTCGTGACTCAAATTTCACGCGCAGTCAAATAAACATGAATTGAACTTATTTGATCAGTCTCCTTTGCCAGATTAGCAGTTATTTGACCATCTTTGGGGCAAGAAAAATGTGCATTTTTCTTCAGATATTTCATTGACTCCTTATGACTCTGCTTCGTCAGATGCTTTGTACTGCTAACTAATGTTAGGTTAGTGCTAGGGAAATTTATGTGTCCCGTTGGACAAGATATTCTACTAAGGGGGTTACTCGATAAGCTGAATCAGTGTTCGACCTCGAAATTTGAACACTACTTCCCTGATAAAAATTACCGCTGTGATCGAAGCAAGTGTTTAATCAGAGCATCATTTACTTGCTGGCAGCGCTGGCGCTGCCTAAAAAATGTCTACTTCATCGCTGGAGCTGCCGGCGGCGCAAACATGTTGCTATAAGCAGCGAAGATTAGCTCAGGCACAAGACTTGACTCTTAACACGTATGTAGAATGCAATTGGTTAAGCTGAAGTTCATTATTCAACTCAAATTTAAAATCAATTGTAATAAGCAATTTTCAAAATAATAAAATTAACTGAATTGGGCCTTTATTTAGCTTAAAATTAAGTATTTAAGAAAATTCAGTTTGTGATTACTGGGCAGTCAGCAGCATTATGAAAATCCCCTCCGTAGCCACCAGTGGCTCACGTTTCGGTCAAAAGGTTAAAACACTGCCGTGACCAGCTTTACGGTGAACTACACTGCGCTGAACTGCGCTGCACGGACCATACTGCGCTGAACTGCGTGAATGCCATTTCAAGCCTGGTTCGGAGATTCAGGACGCACCTTCGGCGGATGAATGGTAACTCGACTGGAGGAAGTGACGCTTCTTTTATCGGAGTCCGTCCCTCGATGTCGCTGTCGCTCCCACGTGAAGGTGGGTATGGGAGCAGCCTTCACACGACACACAAGTATCCCGCTCCCGCCCACCGCTGCCCACGCTCCCCCCACGTTGCCTCCCCCGCGGTGAGTGGGCGACTCTGCAGAGGAAAGCTTGAGTGGTCAGCGTGGGGAAAATTATAACTTGAACTTGGACGATGATCTGAAAAGAAATCATTAGACGCAGGCAGAATCTAAGTAAGGAGGTTTTGGTTCTTTACAATGCGACATTTAAATAGAGCGGGATAAAGGATTTATCCAATATGTAATAATGCAATGATGTAAGAGTGATAAGTATAAAATGCGAAGAGAAAGCAGAATTCGCTCTCCAATCTTTGAACCTTACCTCCTATAAGCAGATCGAGGGTCTGTTGTAAAAAATAAAATGAAAAACTGTAACAAAGAAAAACGGTACATTTGATTTGTGAAAACATCATTTCACTTTTGATAACAAAGAAAAACATCACAATTGATTTGAAAATGTCCCATTTGGAAGCTTTCCGTTATGAACGAGCCACAAAAGAAATTTTTTTGGCGAAACATTCGTAACAGTCCTGAAGTATTTTGGAAAGTAAACGGAGATGACATCGCTGCTACTGGTAACAGAGGGATTTTCACTGATGTTCTCAAGAATTCTCATACTTTGTAATAAATTTAGGCTCGCTCCTGAAGTAGATTCAAGAGGAAACACTTTAGTTCAAGGCAATAAGGGAGGTCGGAACCTCTTTCAATAATATCGACAACCCACTTACAAATCAACTCTGAAGTACATGTGTGAAAATTTTCAAAAGTCCTAGTAACTATTTTCTTCTACGGAATAGGCTATTCACAATGACGAAATTCTACTTGAATTTACAACGAGCGTCTTTAAAAGTAAGCCAGTTAAAATAACAGTAGTAACCAAGATCTAACTTGAACTTATTACAAATCCGGCAGCTTGATAACTTTAAGGCCACCATGCTAAGTTTTTGCTTAATCAAACCATGAGTATTGATTTCATGTTTGCTTTAACAATCAAAACGTGAGTAGAGAACAACAGATCACAAGATGCACTCTTCAAATGGTTGACAGGCTGAACTGAAATTGAGGATGCAGGAGACACTGACCCCAATGTCTTCCATTGGGCGCTCGCAGGAGGGTAGCCAATTCTTTGAACACAGAGTATTTTCTTCCGTTTGCAGTAAATTCTCCATTGTGATAATTCTAATCACTCAAATGTTGTTGCAACGATAATCTGTCTATTTGCTTTTGGGCAAAATTGTGGCGAAATTTCGAGATACTTAAGCGAACAAGTTGATTCACATGCTGTGAAATGGACCTGCTTCGTTGGATTTCAAAATTGAAGGTTTCTGTGCAAGAGGCCTTTGACAACGAGCAATTTAAGGCTTTAATCAACAGTGCTGTGTTCTTAGTGCTCAAGGGGTACTTTCGCAGCAGAGATTTTTCATTTAATTTTAAACGAACAGTATTTTACATCTAGCTTGCACTTCAAAATAGTCGGTATGGAATTTCGACGTACTGTTATAATTGAAAAGCTCTTGATTCATTTTCTTGTTTAATTAAATAGAATTTTACTCACTTTGATATAGTCAATCTTGTAGAAGATCGAATTTCTGGTCATCAATTTTGGTTACTTTGTTGGTTTATTTCCTAACTTGCAGCTGTACCACATTTAATCTTTCGTTTCAATTTCTGCATCACAAGCCTTTAGCTCATACAAAAACCAACAATATTTTTCCCTCGCATAGATACCAACAGTTATGGGTTCGAACAATCCCAATCTCACTTTTTTTCAGTAGAAAAACTGCTTGACTGTCGTATAATTAAAGAACGGAACCAAAGCACACGCAGCAGCGAGTCAGCGCTTTAAATATTCAAATGAATGGGCAAGAAGGTCGGAAAACGTGAATTCAAAATTTAAATCAGCCTCCTCGGATCAGTTCTCTCGCTGAAATTTAAAGTAGCCATAGGAGGTTCGTCCGAATGTGGTACATTACTCATGTGTTTTGGAAGAGCGTAGGCAATTTTTCTGGTGTTGGCTTTGGAAGATGTACGAGGATGAGCTGGAGCTACGTCTTACGAAGAAATTTTTTTTGCGGAAAAATTGTATTTTTTGAATTGAATGGCTGAATGATCCATATAGTTAGTTGAAAACATATACATCTGCCAATAAAAAGTTTACTATAATTCTTTTTGCTAACTATATTTAATTTAAACCATTCAAAAAATCTTGAAGCAAAATGAGGTTATCTCATTTTCTTTTTATGAGTTTTGCATTAATAAATCCCATCTCAAAAATTGATGAACTTTATTTCGAAACTGAAGTTATATTTTGCAAAGGCCTCCGTTTACACTTCGTCGTGACTTTGCGTTTTGTTTGATTAGAAAGTTGACGTTAGTTAATTAGGTTGACGTTAGTTCGACCAGACTTCAATGTTGGTCGGACATTTGCTTGACGTCGGTTGGACCATAGCTAGAGACAATTGGACACTAGTTTGACGTTATTGGACTCTAGTTAACAAGTTTCCTGTAAAGGATTCTATCGGTGGTCACTGAGTGGATTTTCATAATGCTGCTGACCGACCTGCTGTCACTGACTCAATTTTTACAAATATTCAATGAAAGCTGAATGAAGGCACGATCCAGTTAAAGTTCGTTATTTTCAAAATGGTTTAGCACAATTGATTTTAAATTTGAACTGAATATTGAAGTTCAATTTAACCCATCGCAGGAAACGTATTAACACTATTGGATATGTTTGACTTCATTAGACCCTAGTTTGACGCTATCAGGCATTAGTTGGACATCAGTTGAACATTAGTTTGACCATCGTCCTACCCTGTAACTTGACGTTAGTCTGACCCTATGAACGACAATGGTTTGAATTCCAGATGAGATACTGCAAAGAAGTGTGTGTGTACACGACAACAAGAAGTACCTTCAAGAGCACTTAGTACGTAATTAAAAACCCCGTTCAAAGGTTGGAACTGGAACAGTCGCAATACAAATCAATCAAAATATAGTACATCTTGGATATTATGGTATTCAATATGTGATAACGTATGATATGTATGATGCGGTGTTTTACACTTAATATAACGTTTTAAAGTACATATTTCGAATGTTATTACGACGTATACAGTAGAACTCGCTTGTATAGATCGACGGATTCATAAAACTATGGTCACACAGTTAGGGTAACTTGAATAGTATCGTATTAGCTGCAGTATTTACAGGACAGTGGATGTGGACGTAGACTACACGATACGGCATGTGAATTTCCCGGTCCTTGGCTCAGTGAATTCTTCTCCGATTTTGCAATGCCTAAAAGTTTATAAGCTTTCGAACGAGCTTTGTTCTGGGCATCCAGTTAATTAGTGTTTATTTTAATGCGTATTTATTTAATTTAGAGTCGTAATGAACACCGGGTGGGAAGCTTATTTAATTAATTGAACAGATACGAACTGGAAGGTTTAATTACTCTAAGAATGCATTTTAGATTTAGTTTAGAATTAAGCCGGACGTTACAGTTCAACTCCAAATCACTTTGTTTAGTTCACCACACAGATTTAACAGTTGTGCAGGGAAATTGTTCGTTTGAAATAATTGCCAGATAATTTCCCAAGTATTCAAAATCCCAAGCTAAAAGTACCGAGCTCGAAAAACAAACAATTTTGGTTAATCCAGTTACAATTACTATCACCTGGCTTCAATGTACAATCAATGAACAAGCTTGCTTTGTATCGCGTTTTTCCCAAGCGTTCGCATCAATCGTTCATTTTCAAAATTTCGTCCCATTAACCAAGATTTTCCGTGACGTTATTCAGGTGGGGAAAATTGGATCCTTTTTGGGCGCAATTTTATTCGACAAATTCAAGTTTTTCGTAATCGAGAATCTTTAAAGCTCCGTGAGGCGTTAAAATTGTTGCTGCTGATAATAAACAGGAAACATCAACTGTTTGGGCTAATAGAGATATGAGAACATGATTTAATAGATACAATTTTCTACAAACCGAAAATAAGAAAATGACAAAGAACAAGCCATGGAATGTTTATATTTGCTATTGGATTTAAATTAATTTAAATTATGATTTTTTGCAACTACGTACACATGTGATCGAAGAGATGATTTTTTAAAGCAGAAGTTACAAAATTATTAACAGAATACGTAGTGCACAAACATCATCTGCACACAGTTGAAGCAATATAGGTCACAGTTACTTTTGATGGGATTGGAGAGTTTTGCGTTCGAGTGCGCTATGTGAAATGCTAAAGTACAATATTTAAATTAGTTCAGTGAGCGGTACTCAAGTAATACGCACGAGTAAGTTTCTGACGATACGCTTGTTGACCCAAGTACCTCGGTGATGTTTCCAGAAAAAAGGAGCGGAGCAGCTCTCCGAAGTCATAGAAAATGAGCTTGCGAAAAAAAGGCTTAAGATAGCTATAAAAGTTATTTTTTCTGACAAACGATTCATTTTTCAATGTTTACGGATTCAAACTCTGACATACATTCCAAGTTGAGCGACTAAGTAGTTTTCTAGCAAACTAATTAACTCCGTCATCTACTATTTAATTGTGCTCTTGATCGAAAAGTCATTTGATTCTGTCAATAACATGGTTAATGTCTCATGCTTTTATAGGGAACAACTGACAAGCAGCTGACGGTCTGGTTGCTTTTTCTGTCCACATTATGAATTTTTAACACAAAACTACGAGTATTTGAAAGAATAAAGACGAGACCTTTTACGTAATCGTGATGTTATCTATCGCAAGAAGCTGGTAAAGCCAGAACACTGGGAAGTCTTTTCTATCAGCTTGTGTTTCTGTCTTAGTATGTTTGTATGAGAACTAATCTTTTCCAGGGGATGGGGAATGAAATATCAGGATGCATCAAATTTATAACCAAAGTAAGGACCATATTTATCTTTTAGGACGTACGGTTGATATTGTTCTCAATCAAGAAAACGTAGCAGTATCTTTTTAGCAAGCAATTCCATGATTGTTTTGGGCATAAATGCATACTTAAACCAACTAAATACCATACATGGGAGTTCTCGCTTGACAATCGACGCTTGAAAAAGCTCGAGAAAAAAGGTTTAGTTCCTTTTTGACTCTTATTCAAAACTTGCAATTTTCAGAACATCTTGCGATATGGGCAAATACCTCTTTGTACACGTGTAAACACGGAACTGTGGATGAATGAATACTACAAAATTTTGACGAAACAAAAGTTTGATTTAACGTAGACACGAGTTAATGAGGTTGGATGCTGCTTAATCGCGCTTCAAAGGCGTGAGATAATTACGCGTAGCGAGCTAGGTTTCCGTGGAGATTGTCTGTCTTGTTCGTGCTATTCTTCACGATCCTCGCATGCTCACAACCAGACTTAGAGCAAAATCAACGGACAATTTTACACTTACGTATTGAAAAGACTTTGCGAAAGATTATAAAACATTTTAGTATTTAAAAATTAAAAAGATGTTGTTTGCGCTACACTTGTGTGTCATCTAGTGAGTGTGCTGTAAAATAATTAATAACATGAAAGTAATACTTTTCCAATTTGTCTTGTTAAATAGTGTTTGTGATTACGTGAAGGTTCTGGTGCTTGTTGTTATTTTTGTCTTTCTGTAACCCGCGCACGGTCGCGCATCCCTCAGAAAAGTAGTCAATTTACCCGCGTTACTCTGCCGTTCCCTGTTCACTTACCGTAATAGGCAGAGATGTAAAAATATGAAGTAATGAGTAAAAAATGTTGCTTTACACTTTGATGTTGTCAGATTTTTGATAACTTGAACCGTTTCTTTGTAATATGGAGTCAAACTCCGTAGATTTTTGCACAACATTGCTTCAAAGAGATCAATGGCCATTTTTGTGTTTTGGGAACAATGTAATGTTTTTCACTGCTATTTTATGCAGAAAATCCTTCCAAACCTGCTGATGTTTTTATTTTTCCTCTACAACAATTAGAAAAAAAGTTATGACCATTTATGTCTACTAGGTGTTATCCATTCTTCGTTTTGGTTCCTACATAAATGCATGTTTGCATGTCTGGTTATTTTACTGTAAGTATAGTGTTTCGAAACTTGTAATTTTCACACAATATGAATAAAATACTGCTCTACACGCTACTGACTTCAGATTTGTCTTATTTGCCATTTTTACGAAATAAGGCGAAATAAGGCCCTGAGTAGTTTCGCTGGTAACTGAGGCTGCCACTGACTGTTCGCACGCACACCCTCTCACGGTCGCCTCATTTACCACACTGACTGTGCTTACCCCTCCCAACTTCCAAGTGGTTGGAGCTCTGCCTTAACCCCCACAATGTGGGGGTTTCTGGCTCCAGCTGTGTAGCACTCGCTGAGACGATCATTTTGGTGTATAACAACTTAGGGTTATGCCTTACGTCTGGCAACCAGTGAGCCTGGTAAATGAGGCGACCAGTTACAGTGCGCGGGGTAACAAAAACAAGATGAGCGTCTGACACGTGGTAGATAAATGGATGCTTATCAGAACAAAACAGTTACCTAGGGAGTCGACTTTGACAATTTTTAAACTTTCTAAACTTGGATGTTAAGAACAAAAATTGAGGTAAGAATTTTACTCCAAAAGATAACATGTATCACAGTAGTTAACAAAGTTATTTCCACGGAAGTAAACTTCTGTCAAACATATTTCGAAAAATAAATTTCAACTTTATCGCGAAACTTCAACAACGTCATGGACCAAAACAAGGGTTAAAGTGAATAACTGTTTGGTTTAAGTTACTTTTGACTTCCAATTTGTTTGTTTGATTGTTTTTCTCTTTGGAAAGAGACAGAGACACACAATACATCCACGGAACTTGAGTCGTAGTGAATATTTGAAAACCGACCTAAATTGTTTTCCAGCCGCATGGTTATTATGTTAGTAAAAAATGCTGAAAGGTCTCGCTAAACAAGCCAAGGGAATACTTTCAGTGTTTCACAATCAGTATTTAATTTCCGGGAATTAGTATCAAGTAAAATAGATGGAAGTCATTGCTATAACAAAATTCATGAAAATAATTTGACACAAATGCTATTATAGGCAGAAAATATAAATTGTGCATAATTTAATATTTGAAAAACTTATCAAAATCAGGGCCCAGAAATTGACGTTTAAATTACTGGAGGCCGGCATGTTGAGTCACGGACTCT
This sequence comes from Morinoia aosen, assembly GCA_030386875.1. Lineage (NCBI taxonomy): Eukaryota > Metazoa > Arthropoda > Malacostraca > Amphipoda > Talitridae > Morinoia > Morinoia aosen. The sequence goes on along the minus strand of CM059567.1, from coordinate 21,973,432 downwards.
AAAATGCGGGAATGTTTGAACTGGTCGACAAAGTATAATTAAATGAATTTTAATTAAACTAAGTATTAAAAACCGCGATAAATTAGATAATAAAACTACAATTGTAAAAATATCAATCGTAACTTTCGTTTTAAGTCGCCTACCATAATTAACCTTGTTTTTTTTGAGGTATTCAATGGTTTTCTTGCTTTCGATATCGTCAATTTGTACCAGCCATTGCCAGACCTAATTGTATTTAAAATTTAATAAGGTTTATAATAATTAATTGTGAAATAAAATTATAAATCTAAAGCTTGCAGTATCAAGCTTCCAATTTCGATGTCAAAAATTTAGCTTCTGAAGCATTTATCCTATTAAAACAAAAATATATACCTCATTGCCATAAAGTAAAGGCTACTCGGTGATTGACTCTTGGAAAATCGCGCAAGCGTAACGTGTGCCTCTATCTGTATGATTTTATATATCTTTCACCTTGTATTACGAGATCAACTTAGAATTTTAAAGAGAATTTTATTTTACATAATATTTCTGACCTAATAAAAAGAGACTCACTTAGTCATAAAAGTAATACGAGTTTTTATTCGCTAGTTTATTCTTGCTTCCATTCACAAGCACGTACACGTATCTTAATCGTCACACACATAAAACAGGATGCTAAAGATCAGATAAGGTCACATTTCAGTTTTTTAATTTCAAACTGAATCTGCAATAGGTTCACACGACTCCCAAATGTAACACGGTTCCAGTAACAACATGTGAATGGTTAGTTCTGAATATCACTGTTTGACTCTGAAGCTAAAAGAAATGGCTGCTAAAAACGTAATGAAGTAAAGTTACGAGCTGTCAGTTAATGGGAAAAATTATCCAGGAAACCTGGTAAGGTGAGTAGTCTTCATGTTCAAGTTTTATTTGGAAAACAAATTAGTTTTGAGAAACGAGAATTCATTGGAAAACTAATTTCTTATGAAATTAAGGATAACGTTATTTTCTGTCATGAAATGAAGGGCAACATTTTAAGTTTAAAAATAAAACAAGCATCTTCTAGTTCTTCGAAAACGTTACAGTGATGGCGATTTCGAAATGCGACACGAACTGGAAAACTAAATTTTACGAGTTATGTGAAGTCAAATAATTACCACGGTATAGCTCAAATTAATAATAAGTTAAAACATCTTTTCCTAAATGATGATAATTTGGCAGAATGAAAGTCTTTTGAGAAAAGAAATGGCGAGCACGTACATAATCAAATTATGATTTTTTCGAACGACCACAACTTTTCATTATAGGAACATGAATAAAATTACTGTTCTTTTTTTCTCTATATTTGAAAGCAAGGACGAATACTGAAATAATCTTTGAATCACATAAACGAATAAAATATTGTTCCTAAATACTTAAACAATACATTATAAAATTTAAACCTCCAAAGTAATTAAGTTTGACAAGAGATGCGAAATTGTCATTTTGAGCAAGTATTCAACATTATATTCCATAGATTAGTACTTATGTGTGCTTACACGCGCTCCATTTCACCCGTTGGCTTGTGTATCTACTTTATCATTGACTATCATAATCCTCAGCCTCATCGAAGTTGAAACAAGACGTAAAAGCTAATTCTTAAGTATAGCATAACTTTTAACGCATGAAAGATTCTTTTTCAGTATAACACAATTATGAACGCAAATTCAAATTGTACTCACGTGCAACAATGAGTCTGGAGGGATGAGCAGCAACTCTACCGACGCTGTTCTCAGCGAGACATTGGTACGCGCCTGTGTCCATCGCGTTGACGGACAAGAGCTGCAGTTTTCCGTCCTTGGAGTTGTCGAGGCGGATACCGTCGCTCTCGCTCGCCAGCTCCGACGTCGGCATTGATACGTCACGCACGGGCCTGCGTGGCGCGGCAGAGAGAGAAGTCCCTGAATCAGTTAAATATTAGGATTCTGAGCTCATAATGAGGCTTAGAGAATTTAGTTGAATGCGCAGGGTCTTAGATTAAGGTTGTACATCCGAGATTTGTCTGAATCTGGGAGAATTATCTTTTTATGGTTGGAGCTTCGAATGCATCGTGTTGTGAGATGAATAAATGCGTTCGAAGTGATGTGTGGGTCTCGCAGAAGTGGGGTAAAAATAAATAGATAATACAGACCGTTTAATAAAGAGAAGGAAATTATTAATGGCTATTCAACTAGAAAATAAACATGAAATGATTAGTTTATTTCAAAACCATTCAGCTTGTTTCTGAAAGTTGCAAATTTCCAATGAGCGCAAAAATTTAAAACCATTGAAAATATTAATTTTCACAGTATGCCTACTATTATCTGCTATCGCTTATTCGTCATTTTAGAATCTCTTTCAATAAAAATGATTTCAATTTATGTGTTGAAATAGCGTATACTAGTATTATGCTTCAGAAAAGCAAGGTATGAAAGGATCGTATATGATTTAAATTTGAATCCAGATTTATCACCACGTATGCGTGTGAGCACTCTTTCTAAGCTGAATCCCTCTACGGACGCATAAGTAACAAAATTAGCTGTGCTGTCTGACGAGCAGGTATTCAGATTACCTTTCTAGGAGTGAGCAATAAAGTCAAAAGTAATTTTTAACATCATTCTCCTACGAGGGATATTGACCAGTAAAGCACTGCTTAAATGATTTGTATGTATGACGGTCAGCATTGCATTAATATAATTTGCATTAATTAATTAATTGCATTAATTGCAATATTAATTAATATTAATTGCATTAATATAATATAATTCATGATTCATTTTCCAACGCCACGCTCTTCCGTCTAGTGCACTCTGTCTCTTTGCAGAAGTCGTAATACGCTATATTTCTTGTAACGAGCGCATGTTATTTCGATGTTTACAATTAATTCAAACTACAAAATTTTCTTCCTGAAATTGTTTCACGTGTTTTTGCGTGAAACAATTCATATGTCCCTTTTTTTCATATGCCACAAAAAATGTGTGTGTATTTTTCCTCATCATGCTGGATGCTAGTAAATACCTCCAGTTTCTCTTAGCAACTCACAAACAAATTATCAAAGAACTGACATTCATATTTCTCTTGTTTTAATATTGACGTTATACAGATTCCATTCATCAATTCTTAAACAAACTTTACTTTTCCTCACCTAATACCTCCAGTTAATGAAGAGACTAGCTAGATTAATTTCCAAAGCATACCATCAATTCTGCTCAAGTTTGACTATAAAAGTTTCCCTCCTAAAAAAACGAAGAGCACGAAAGAATGTGGCGCCTTTATCCACATCGTGTTCACTCTGGGGAAGAAGTATCGATACAAAGAAAGGTTCTTTTTTCCGTGTTTAATTTATATTTTTCGAAGCTGCATCAACGAATCTCAAAGAGAACGCTATGTGAGATATGACTTCAAATGGTAGCAAGAAAGGTGCTCAATTCCTTGCTCTACCTTGACCAAAGTCTTATTCTTATTTGCGGTTGGCTGGCAATTTTTTACGTTTAGAAAAGATCAACTTGGGCTTGCATGTTTATGTAAGAAAACTTTTTAAGCGTCTATACCCATACTGTCTTAATTCAGAAAAATATTGTTAATCCGAGAAAATATTGTTAATCCTAAAGTTCAAGTTCGTGGAGAAACCTGCAGTGTCAGTGGTAGTCCGCTAAAAGTTAGCTGGAAATTTTCCACAAGGTGAGTTTTCATCGAACACTTGGTTGTACAAAGGTACAGATGCACCTCGTAAAGCAGGATGACAACAAGATTCTGGCAGTGGAAAACGATTAAGTTTTCTACTAAAGTTTGCTCACTAGTAACGCTTCCTTTGACCTTCGTAAGAAATGCAACGCACTTGCAGCTAAATAAAGACCTTTATTTGTATTAACTAGCTATTCTGAAAAATCAGCTTATATCAATAAAACAAAGGGGTAAAAATTATTACTTAACTACAGCACTCAACATCAGATGCATGATATTTAGTAAGCACTCAAACACCAAATGCATGACATAAAACAATTCAAAATAAGGGAGCTCTCCATTAACTTGGCACGTTTTGGGAATCACTCACGTCCTCAACCTGTACCAAGAGATGACGGGCTCCGGGTTACCGGCAGCGCTGCAGCCCAACTCGATATCCTGTCCTGGGTCCGCTGTCAGACGCGGGGGCGCCATCACTTTCTCAGGAGGATCTGCACCATCCCATTCAAATAAAATCATTTTCAACATGTTGACTGTGATGGGTTAAATTTAAGTTCAATATTCAACTCAAATTTATAGTCAATAGTTGTTAGATACTAGATGTTTTATAAATACTAAATATCAGCTCGGTTTAAAAAGCACCATAAATTTTAAAAGGTTGTTCAAATTTATCAGAAAACCTACCAATGGGTCATATCGCAAGCAACGCATTAAGACGAAAACACGCAAAGTATGTGCAACAAAGTGCAATAGTTGAATACGTTATGGCAATACTCAACAGCGGGCGTAAAGCACGTAACGAAAACATGTGACAATCCGCGTAGCGAAAACATGTGCCAGTATGATTCATGAACAAAATAGGACAGGAAGCATTTGACTCTGTAGGTGACGAAACTAAGTAACGGTGTACCATACGAAAACATGTTACAATGAACTTAATGAAAACGTATGAATATGGATAATGAACGCATGTTGCAGTAACACATGTTGCTACATAAATAACTGAAAAGTAGATACCTACATTATGTTATGATCATTAGTACTAGGACTATTATTCAATTCGCATCGTACATCTTATTTTTGTACTCGATTTTCCTAACGCAAAGCTTGAAACATGAGTGAGATGCTTGCGACACAGATCTACGAGGTAATATTTGGTTCCTCCAAATTATTCAACAAGGTTTCGATGTAGAGTACGGCACTCTCCTTAATTTGTAGAGTACGGCACTCTCCAATGTTTGCCTAATTAGCATAGATGACGGCATTTTCTAAATTTAGAACTGTGCAAGTAAGTGATTTATCAGTTTAATTGAACAGCTAATTGGCACCGATTTCCTATTGCCGTCATTTATGATGTATGATGATGGACTCATCGCAAACTTATCTAAGCGTTTCGACCATCAATCTTTGATTTGATATGCAAAGCCGAGACCGAAGCTGCTCGCATTGGAGGGTAGAAAAAATTACACTTTATGATAAGCTGATGTTTTCTGTTAATTCATGAACGCTGAATAATAATTATTTCTTTCCATTATCTTTCAATGTTCATGTATGAATATGAAACACAAAAGAATTATTGATCTATTTCTTGTTAACTCAAAACGAAAAGTAAATCCTTATAGAAAATAAGGAACAGCTATGTTTTTAATTCTTTTAGCATTAAGTATATATTTGTCCTAGGAATAATGATTTATTCTGTACATTTACCGCATCGATAGAATGAAAGTGAACAAATTAATTACCGAAGCTAGTCGAGCATTTTTCCAAGAGGCTGAAATTTTCAATAAAAAATCGGTTGGGTATTTATACAAGCATTAACCTAAAACTACTTGATAAAAAGTAGTAGTTATATAAAGCAGTGCTATTGTTAAAATTAACGTCATAAATTTACTGTTCTATTAACCAATGTATATTATAAAGATACGTTATACTAGACTACCCACAGAGTATGCGGTTCTAACAATGAATTAAATTGTTAATGGGACACAGATCTCAAGTCTACAACTCAACACTCACACATGACATCGATGTGAAACGTAGAGTTGACGCTGCCGCGAGGACTCGTAGCAATTACCGAGTATTTTCCACTCTCTTTCCTCGTGATGTCTTTAAGAAACAGAACCCCCACTGGCTGATCTGTTAAAGCTGTCTTTTGTTCCTGCAGGAGTTCATCAGGGAAGTGGTAACGACCGTGTCCATAGTGCGGAAGCAATCCGTGCTGAGCACTATTGCTGCCGTACAGAAAGGGTTCCGGTCCAGGCTGCAAGAAAATTCGGTCGTCGTTGCCGTCGAGGGAGGCGGACGAAGACAAGGACTCCGCGTAGTTCGAGTGGGGCAAAAGGTACGCGACTCCGTCCTCTGACTGGGAGGCGAGCACAGGGCGGCCGCTGCTGTATCTCGTGTGACGAATTTCCTCGGCGCTGTACTCTTTGCTTTTGAGGATGTGCCCGCCTCGCTCCCATGTGTACCTGCGAATCACGCAAGCGAAAATGAGGTAAACACACGTACGGGGAGCGGGGAATGAATGTTAGTTTTGAGAAAAGTCAGTGTTTCTAATGTACCTGGAAATGTTGTGACTAATAATAGGGTAAACACACTCAATGATCAGCAAATAAATGTCTCCTTTTACTAAATATAATGTTTTTATGTGTTGGCAAATAAAACGAATGAAAATATTATAAATACGTCAAGTGAAAATATCAGTCACTTCTGCGTAAATTTTGAGTTCTAAATAGAAAACCTTTTATAAAATTTTTCGTAGTTCCTGCTTACTTTAGTTATTCCATTTTATTTTACGCAGGATGACCGTTAATCCGGCAATGAATTTGGAATAATAATTGAAGAGACATTTTAGCAGCTCAAAATGAAGCGTTCCAATTTTTTCAAGGTTGTGTAAAGCTTTTCATGGTAGGTAGCGTAATGGATAACAGAATGAAGTTTGAATAGAATACATGCTATTGCTTCAGCGCATGATTAAGGAAAAAAAGGATTTAAAATCACTATCTACGTGAGGCATTTATCGTGTTGCAACTTTTATTATCAATTTAAATGCACTTTATTTTATGAATTTCTTGCTGAGAATTTTCGAAAATAAGTTATAGTTATTTAAAACATTATAATTATGTTGATCAAAATATTGGGTCAGTTCATGAATGCATCTGCGCAAGATGACGCATCACGTAAACTGTTGCTGGAGAATAATTCGCTACTTTCCATATTGAATATTTGACTGGAACAGTTTTCCATTTAGCTGGAATAATAAACAATTGAATGCAAGTGCGCAGATCCGTCAGCGGCTAGCATTTTCCATGCAGCTGCAAGGCAGGCGATAAGGATCCTCACTTTACTGCCGCTAAAATAGGAATTTATGAATTTGCTTTTGTTATGCTCGCATATATGTCAGGCCCAAGCATTCGCAGAATATTCGGGCATTTGAGGGAGAATGAGACAATGGAAATCCGCGTGAAATTTGCAGATGTAAATTTAGGCGTTCGCTCTGAAAGTAAAATGGTTCGCTTTTTGAATATCTGACGGACATCCAACAAAAGGGGAACGAATTTGTTAATGGCAAATGTATGCAGCTCATGGCAATATTAGTCGTGTTGGATATATGAGAAATAATAATTATTTAAGGAACATTAACTTTTGGCCAATGATGTTTAGTGGATTTTTAGTTGCTCTAATACTAACACTCTTAAAAATCATTCGGTTCAAATATGAATAAAAAATGGAGGCGGCTAATTGGGGTTGTAAAATGTCAAATTTTGCGTGAAATAAGCTGCGACGCATAAATAGAATTCAAAAATTTGTCAATGACTTGAACAATGAATAGTAAAAAATTCCTGCGTTAAAAAGAAGTTTGTTTGAAATATGACGTCTAATATTACGTTAACTTGTTTTGAATGATGGTTCAGATGTTTTCTAGGAGAAGATCGAAACTAGAAATCGCGTAAATCGTTTGATAAATGAACATAAACAAATGAGCATTTTTATCTAAACAAACTTAATAGTAGTATTCTGTTATCAGTAAATCTCCATTTGTATTGAGCTGAAGAATTTACGTCCTAGCACAAGTCATTATACAATGAATCTGTCAGAGAAGCAATTACTCAGTTTTGTGAGTCGAGTGTAAAAGTTATGGCGAAAGCATTTCCAGAGCAAATGTGCCGAAGTTACCTGGGAAAACGAACAAAAAACTTACATCGAAAGCAATGACGGACAGAGGGTGTGAAAAGAAAAATTAAGCAATTATGATGATGTCTTGAACACTAAGTCCAAAAACGACCATAATATACCATTGGTATATTATAATCAGTTTTACATAGTATTTATAATACTATTATAGTATTGTAAAACGATGAATTCAGCCTACAAAAGGGAAGAAGCCTCACCTCAGTGGCCCAGGATATGCCGAAGCGAGCGCTGTCAGGGAGAGACTTTCTCCTTCCTTGACTGGCCGAGCGCCTTGCACAGCCACGATCCAAACAGGAGAGTCTGCTCGAGAGGAAATTGGTCTTCTTCAACTATAAATCGCTGATGATCATGTTAATATGAATGCCTGTTCATTCGCATTTTACCGTAAATGTCTTGGTATTCGAAAACTGTGTTTTATCGTTTCACAATTATTATATTTTAACGTGGTAAAAACTTCAGTTTAACGTTTAACTGTACACAGACTGATAAATTGGTTTTCAAGTTTTGCTATTATGCGTTCGAATACAAGTGCAAGCCATGCTTTTCCTCACCAGAGGAAAAATCGAGGTAACTTCGTGAGATAAATTGTCCGTTACGTTTCGCAACACTCGAGTCTAACTCTACCACGTTTTAAAATTCAGCCTCAACTCCAGTACCTACTGAAATGAAGCTCGTTACTTTGCATCGTGTCTACTGTAACAGAGTAGCGGGCTACAATAGAGTACTGGGTTACAATAGCAGTGGTTTCATGCTACAATGAGAAATAAAGAAAAGAGGGAACGAATTACAAACGCTGTTATCAGTACAAGGTGTTTTGGCACGCTATCTTACGACCCTGAGACTTAATAAATTCGGTAAGATAACTACAAATTATTATCGATACTACGAGTTAAAGCTAATAGCTCAAAGCCCACAGCCTGCAGAGTAAATGGAATACCTAACTTTTGCTTTTCAATCAATGAAATCAACAAGAAATTTTTTGAAACATTGTTCAATTGCTAATGCGCAAAACTGAGCACAGCTGAATATTGTGGCTTAAATTTAATTCAAATAGAATAAATTACTCAATACTCTAATGATACTTTTACAAGTCTGCATCTGATATAAATGAATAACGCATTTTGACTCTGATAACATAATTACATCATGAATAATTAGAATATGGTTGATACTTTTTTATCTTCGGCAAGAACTATCAGTAACAAATGGATTGATAGCCACGCACTTATATTCTTTAAAACAAAAAATAGAACATGGAAAGAGACCCAGATTGGGTTGTTGGACTAACATGGCTGGGTATTTTTACCTACATTTGAAATTAGCAGCAACAAATTAATGGATAGGATACTAATTTACGAGTTTTTAATCATTAAAAAACAACGCGATGGGTAATTAGAACCTCCTTATAAATATGGTCGGTTCATATTTTCCTGCCATTAATAAATAACCTTTTTAAGAAATTTTTCAAAATGTAGAGATCCCCTCAGTAACCCACACTCTCAGCCCCTGGATTGAAATGCTCGTCAACACACTGAGGCCAAGAGCGAGGGGAACAAGCCTCTTGACCCACTCGGATTGCTTTGCCTTGCGACTAATTAGGGGACAAATTGAAAAGAGTATTCACGCTCGGTTCATCCTTTCATTTTTTACGTGAAACATTATTTTAGCCCGCCGAACTTGAGCGAAACCTGGGCTAGCGAAATATTATTCGCCGTGATCATGTTTCCGAAAATTTGTTACATATTTGTACTCTTTGAAAGTAAATGGGTATTTTGGAAGCTCGAATAAAATTTAGCTCATTGAGAATTTACGTTTTACTTTGCAAACGAATGATCCCATGCACTTTCGAAACTGAACATTTGAAGATAATGGAATGATCTAAAAAAGATGTTGACCTAATGAATTTTAAAACGCATAAAATCAAACTTCTTCCAATTGCACATGATCGATTTCGACTGAAAGTTAAAGGGAAATTGAACCCTTGCTTCTCAAATGAATAGAAGACACATGCTGAGTTTCAAGTGAAGGCGCTATCATTTTAAGTCTGCAATGAATTTTAAACTGAAGCTTTAAATTCTCTCTGTAGAAGCAATTCATGATATTCTTACTAAAACCAAGAAAAATGGGGAACTTCAATAATACCACAAACTTTACTCATACATCATTCATTCAACGCATTTTGATGCTTATTTATTTTGAATATCTAACTATTGCTCACGCGTGATCGTCTGAAAATAACATGACTCAAGTGTTAATGACTCATTGAATATTTACATGGCGTTATTCAACAAACTTTTCAAAAATAATTATTTCTTAAAATTTGACTCAACGAACGCTTGTGAGGCGAACACAAGTAAGAGGTAAGGAAGATTTATGAACTCCAGCTAAAACACAAAAAAAGGAAAAACGCCTTTTCAACAAACGTACTGCAAAAAAACTTACAATGAACAAAAAATCTGTTTGTTGAAGCTATATTTTACAGAGTAATTTATTCGGCAAATGCTGAAGTAGCTACTTCACTCGAGGTGCTACTCCAGGGAACTTGACGCAAGTGTCGCCAGCTCTTTGAGGACGCCAGCGAGCTCTACTCCATAAAGCAAAACTCTTGTTCCTCAAACTTTCTTGACAAGCTTAACCTAATCCAATGAGCGTCATAAAGTCGCTGGTGCAAATTTTTGTGTCGTTTTTGTACGGCGAGTTCTTCATCTTAATATAATCAGGGCACCATTAGCAGGTAGTCGCGTGTTATGCGCAGACCGTCCGTACGAAAGGATCGCTCGTAAAACTTGCCCGTAACTGGCGTTAGAAGGAGGTAAAATAGGGGGAGAACGAGCAGTGTCGAGAGGTTTTAGGACATCCTTGTAAGTTTTCGCCAAGACAGTAAATGAATTTAGCCGTCAGAGAAACCCTCTGCACTTGTCTCTTGAGATGGATGACTCCTACGGAAGAAGAAATGCCTCTGGTCTAGACCGTCCGGCGGACTTGCATTGAAACGCACGAGACACTCCGAGAAGGATGTCCCCTAAAGTTTCATCCGGACATCTACAGGCGGTTGCTCCATGCCTTGCTTTTCGTTCAAATCCTGCACAACCCACAACAATACTTGTGTCCTCTTTGATGTTTTACTCTGCAATGAAGAGTTCAAATAACAGGTATGAATTATGAGCTCTTCATGGTAAAAATTGCGTTAACTTATCACGGGAAGGCCGTCGTAACAGTAAAATAATGCATGATTGTTTTGGAAAAAAACGATTTGTTTTTGAATGAAAAATAAAATGTAATCGTAATTGTTGCACCTAAATCTGTAAGTGTTATGAAATAACTTAGGATATTTTGGATTTTAACGAGTAAAGGATCTGAATTTAAACGTTCAGAACGAGATAATACTATCCAATATAGCTGGTCGTGTAGTACTGACGCTAGATTTTCATCACACGCCATCATAAAGAAACCAGGAAACACTCGCCACGGAAATAAGCGTCTCATCAATCAGCTACCAGCAAAGTCAAAGGGCTAATCTATACCATTAGAACGTGAAAGTAAACGCAGCATACTCATCACTCATACTGGGTACGCGACAGGAACCGCAATCTAAACTTCAGAGATACTGTCAACAGTGGTTCCTGAGTGTTAAACTGTGCCCTAACCAACCGATTCATCTACAATTTGACTTCAAAAAAGCCGTTCCATGAAATTCCTGCGTCTTAGTTTTGCTTAAATCCACATAACGACTAAACTTCGAGAAGGAAAAAATCTTTTAAAGAGAGAAACGCCTTCATTTTGTGTTCGGGTAGGAACTTCTAAACACAGACCCATTCCAGGTTGCCGATGGTATTAGGAGACTGTTATGGAACTTACTGACGCTCTAATCTGCCGGATCGAAAGTTTCAACATCGACTTAGCACAACGGAACCGAAGAAAACTTGCCTGATTTCATCGCCTTGGCCCGATTATTGCCTGTGCTTTTTTCTCACCAAGTATACGCCACTAGGAAATAAGGAGGCCTTTGGTTACGGCTTCGAGTGTGTGAAGGCATGATACGAAGCTAAAAATAGGCCCTAGAAAGGCATTTACAATTTACCAAAACAGGAACATAGAGTAAGCATTAACTGTATAAGATAATTTCAATGTATTTTAAACCTGAACACGGTGGATGTTACCGAGATTAAAAATCGAACGCAATTTAGTTAACGAAAATGAATGCTTTGTGTACGAAAATTAGCACAAAACTGTGTAATTCTTGCTAGTGTTGAGAAATAAAGTACCATGCACTTTGAATTCTAACTCAAGACGCTTGGAACGATAGAACAAGCATTGCGATTGAGATCACGAAAGTCTGCTACGCTAGGATATACTACTTAAGAAAAAATTCGAAGATTCGATCACTAAGAATATGATTCAAACGAACTTCGTGACACGCGTGTACAGGTTTGTTTCAGACACAAAAATCGCCCAGTAAAATTGCGTGGTTTTTCAGTTGGTAAATTTTTACATGCCTTACCAGTTAAAAATTGTACAAAAGAGAGAAAGCTGAACTCGCGCGAATTCTTCAAAGAAATAACTTTTATGACTTTGACTGCTACTTGAGCCATATTCAATCACTAAGGGAGTTTTCGTTATGCCACTGACCAGCCAGTAGTCCCAAGCGCAATTTAAAAAAATACTTAATCAATACTAAATGAAAACAAGATCCAGTGATATTTGGCATTTTCAACATTGCTTGCTACAAGTGACTTTAAATTTGAATTGAATATGAAACTTCAGTTTTACCTGCCACAAAGTGTTAATGACATCATATAGAGTGAGCAAACCTACGGTAGTTCCTGGGTTCTGAATATCTACTGCTCGTGGTTAATGGGGTCTTCGACCAAAATGTTGCTATGATTTTCGACTAGGGTTCTGAGTCGCAGCGGGTGGGAAAATTGTGAGCTTGTTTTCGTATTTCATACTGCCTTGTATGGAGAGAAAGTACGGGGTAATTATTTTTTTCACTCTCTGGAGTGATCTCTAAATCGAAATCATTTGAAATTCATTAGACAGGTACGCTGTCTTTTAAAGGATACTTCTGTGTTGTATCAATAAGTTTCATTCTATCAACAAGCCTCTTTCCAATGTAATTCAACCATTAGAGAAAGATTCTGGAATAAATAAAAATCAGCACAATCAGTTGCTGAACTTAATACTACGATAATCACTTCACTGCAATTTACAAATAATTCATGAAAATTTCATGCCACTTCATTTAAGATACGTATTTTATTTTGCTTGCACCTCAGCCAAAGTGAGAACTTCTCTTGCTGCATTTGTACGCTGAACAGTAAAGATAAAAAATTAACTCATAAAATTTAATTTGAAAATCTATTTCACATATTTTATAACCACTAGATATTTTCTACATATTTTTGAACCAATATATCATCTAATGGAAAATAATTTCTCTCTTAGTAAACCCCTCAGATTGCGTAATTTTTTATGCGATCCTATGCAAAGTTTTACTAAAACCAAAAAATGATCTATGCCAATGTTATTTCGAGTTTAGTAAGGGAGCTGAAAAATTTTTCGTGGAATTTTTTCCCTACGGCACCAAAGTGTCGGAGCCCTGAAGGGGAAATTGATGGATTCACCAAATTTAAAGTTTCAAGATGTCCAATAAATATAAATTTTTTGACGCTAATGAGAAACTAATATTTTGAACTTTCACGGGAAAGTTTTTCGAGTAAAATTAGACAAGTTGTAGAGGTTTTGCAATGTTTATTTCTAATTTTTGCGTAAAGATGAAGGAATTCCAACAATGGCATTGTTTCAGGCTATTTTTGATGTCTTACCTGGAAAAAAGTGAACTAATGACAATTCGAAAAAATTATGATCCAAGAATTGTAAAATAGGTAAAAGAATTTTTTGTTTATAATTAATTGCCCTTTATTAAGAAACGGGAATTCCTAAGCCATGGAAATTGAAATGTCACCTTATCGTAAAGGAATGAATGTTACTCTGTAACTATGACCATAACCAATATACAGTAACACCAAACGATGGAAACTCACGAATGGAGTTCATATCTCTAGAATCAATTTGTGAAATTCTCACACACAATTTATTTCAAAGTTTTTTTTCTACGGAACAAAAACTCTGATATTGAGTGACACTGCTTTGCTGAATTTTCAAATGTGACTGTTGCATTCAGTTACTTGCTTCCTCTTCATAGAAGCAATGCCACCTTCTATTCCATGCCTTTAATAGCTTAATAATCATAAGAGAAGCGGGGTTTCCTTCAAGTTTGATTCTCCAGTAAGCTTTTGGTATTGTTTGAAATACCGCAACATTTTTCAGAGCACAAAATATTTTATCGACGAAAGTTACCCACTTTGATTCCAAGTAACTACGCTGAAAGAATGTCTAAAACCAGTTACTTTTTTCCTAGCTTTTCGGGCCTCAGAATCACAGGCAACGGGATTTCATAATGAGAAAAACAGCGTTTCGTTTGATTTCCCAATGTTGCTTAACAAATGTCGCTATGCATGTCAAACATTTGACTCGTACCTATGAAATGCTTTTTCTAATTTCACTTCATCACATGAGAAATACTCTCTATTGCATTGCATCATTGAAGCTCAACCAATGCGATAGAACCGCTTTCTGTTATTTAATTTTTGTTATGTAGGTAATGTTAGCTCAACTTGTGGGTATACTTCTTGAGCGGCATAGTTCATCTTTTTCACAAACTGAAAACGAAACCTACAGAAATGTGCCCTATAGGGCATGCTTTTCGCCAATTGCTCAAATATTTTTGCACGATTTCAGTCGAATGCAAATGAATCATCTGTCTCTGAAAACAACGGCTATCTGGGCGCAACGGCAAATGTTCCTCCATTGCAAATTGAGTGTCTTTCATTTCAAAACGATCGAGTGTCACAGCCAATTTTACTTGATGGCCAGTCGCTCATCTTTCATTGGGAAGAAGAAGGTCTTCCAATTTTGATAGCCAACTTTACTCGATTGCACTCAGCGCATCTTTCATTAAATAAAGATTGTCCGGGTAGGAGAGTTGATTTTATGTGACTGCAAGTCGGGCATCTCCCTATAAAGAAAGATCGTTCGTGTGGAACAGTCGATTTCACCTGCCAGGCCGCTCGCCTCGTACGATGAGATGAAGATAGTCGAGTTGGAAGTTTAATTCCATGCTGTAGGGGCCTCGGAATTGTTCGCTGGGAAAGGAATTTTTGTTCTAATCCTTTGAATTTGACCACCTTCAAACTTTGCATTTTATCCGAAGATCAAACTTTAAATAGCTAGAATCACCAGCCACCACATATTTCGTTGATATGAAGATCGCTCTTACGAGATACACAGAAGGGAGGACCGACGAAATTATGGTAAGCTTGCGAGACAGAGGCATATCTGTGCCGCGCATCGGAGACGAAGAGTCGTCCACACATCGCCCCAAAGGCTGGTCGTTGATATTCGGAGCCCCGCCATAGCATACGAACGGCGTTCCACTTCTTGTAAAAATACGGAGAACCTTGAAAAACTGTGCCTTTTTCTCCAGGAGCATCTTGGCGAAGGCGCACAAGTCCAATGCGTCTAAATGCAGTCATGTCCAAAAAGGAAGGCTCGGAGATGCATGCTGCCATGCAGATAGTAAGTTACTCTTTTGTCAAATATTTGAAAAAAAATCATCAGCCTAAACCTTATGTTCCCAGAGTAGAAGCAAAGAACGAACACCGTTTAAATTTTTATCGTAGGAATAAAAGGACTTTTTCGAGTTCAAATGGCTCGTATTCGAATCTAAATTTTATTACGTCCGCTCCATTTGGCTCAAAATTTCCTGTAGAGATCGTTCCCTGACTTCCTTAAGAGCGGGCGCGCCCAGAACAAAGGGGAGCCAGCAAAGCATATTCTAGTTGCAATATCTAGCGTTGCGCACGCCAGTGGTCGGAGCACTATAAATAGAACCGAAATGGCTCCAGCAGTGCATATTACACAGCCAACTCTGACCCTACATTGGTTGCGGTTAGAAATATTAAGTAATATGTCTGGTTTGTATCCAAGCGCAAAGACAAGGATGCAGGTTTTGGGTATGTGATTTCGGTTTATGTCGACTTGGTTCACAAATTTAAATTTGAGGAGTGTAGTAGAGTAACTCATGTGTTTATGAGAAACACTCGAGTTTGCTCGTTTGAAGATTTAAATCTTTACTAAAAATAAGCTAATGGCATCAAGAAAAAATGAACGCCTCGAATCAATTGTTCATGAATCACAACGGATAGAAAAATGCCGTATGAGATGTTTTCTGAGCAGCTCTGAGACCGCTTGCAACTTGTGACGATTATTATTTCGTCATAAGTAACCCTTACTTCATTCGGAAAAATCTTGTATCAAATGAGAAAAACTCTTTATATTAATGACACGAATATTTAAAAATTATCCACTACTTTTTAAATCGAAGAAAGTTCTTTTCCCCGCTTGTCAGCCTACTGTTGTTTGTATGCTTGACCCAGTGCATGCCATCAATAATTTTGAATTTTGAATTCCAACTCACTTGACCGCTATTTTGAATGCAGCTCAAACGAGGTTCATCCCGGCACAAGATTAATTATTATTCAAGCCGTAATAACTGCGCGAGGCACGTCGTTAGGCCGGGGCAGCGAAATCCGCAGATTTGTCAGGGTAACCTTGCGTGCGCTTGGTGTTCTTAGAGCGCTTCTCGGACAGTAAGGGTTGAGATTTACGAAAATCTTTCGGCAAAAGTGCATTGTCTAGCCTTGAAGCGAAAATAATGTGAAACTAAATGCATGTAAAAAAGCAAAAACTATTGTACAACTGAGTGCAAGTAAAAAAAACAAGTAAAATACTGTACAACTGAATGGTTGTACCAATGCGATAAAAATGCTATACAACTGAATTTACGTAACATTAAATACTACTAATACGTTCAAAAAGTACAAAAATGATGTTACACAAAATTCAGTGGAACTTGTAAGCATAATTGTAGGCCATTCTTGTTCTTTTCTCCATTTATTTTAAAAAGCTACAGTTTACAGTAAGTGGCTCAAAATTATTTTATTTACAGTATATAAAACTTACACTAGTCCAAACTTGAACGTCAACGCTTTCGTTTTTTGGTGATTCGATTTAATATGTGGAATAGAAGAATTTAAGAACAGAATTTAGCGGTGCTCGTAATAAAATGCAAAGAAATCCTCTAAAACTGGGGGCCAAATTTTATATTTTCGGACAATCTAATATCACGTTGCTGTATAGCTTGGAAGTTCGTGTATTCATACTTCGAATTTATTTGATATTTGATTTACGCTTGTAGATGAGTCTTCTTTCGCACGAATTCATGTGATATAGAGAAAAAATACCATAGGAAAATAGAAAAATTGCACAATAAAGAAAAAATAGCAATAGAAAATATTTACACAATAGAGGAAAAATAGTAATAGAAAATATTTACACAATAGAGGAAAAATAGCAATAGACAATATTTACACAATAGAGGAAATAGCAATAGAAAATATTTACACAATGGAGGGAAAATAACAATAGAAAATATTGACACAATAGAGGAAAAATAGCAATAGAAAATATTTACACAATAGAGGAAAAATAGCAATAGAAAATATTTACACAATTGAGGTTAAATAGCAATAGAAAATATTAACACAATAGAGGGAAAATAGCAATAGAAAATATTTACGCAATAGAAGAAAAATAGCAATAGAAAATATTTACACAATAGAGGAAAAATAGCAATAGAAAATGTTTACACAATAGAGGAAAAGTAGCAATAGAAAATATTTACACAATAGAGGAAAAATAGCAATAGAAAATATTTACACAATAGAGGGAAAATAGCAATAGAAAATATTTACACAATAGAGGGAAATAGCAATAGAAAATATTTACACAATAGAGGGAAAATAGCAATAGAAAATATTTACACAATAGAGGGAAAATAGCAATAGAAAATATTTACACAATAGAGGGAAAATAGCAATAGAAAATATTTACACAATAGAGGGAAAATAGCAATAGAAAATATTTACACAATAGAGGGAAAATAGCAATAGAAAACTACCCGAGGATCCGATACCAAAAGAGAACCTCGTTAGAAGCATGAGGGCTTCTTTCAGTCAGGTGTGAGTGATCATCATGGTAGGGTACCATTAATTAAAAAGAAATTTTAATGAGATTACTGTGTAGTTTTACCGGCTCGTGAAGTTCTTAAAAAGAATAATAGCAGTTGAGGTTAGTAAAATATATGATCTTATTACTCGAGGATTGACCGTCCCAAGGAAAAAAATATTTGTTTTATTTTCGGCATCGTTTAAATATGTTCAGAAACATGGTTTATTTGTTATCGAACTTGGAGTGGAATAAATTCAGTTTTAAGATTCTTAGGAGACAAGTGCTTTACAAAGCGACATCTAAGAAAGCAAATAGCGAGAACGTTCTCTGCTTAGGCTAGAGCAGCAGCCTCGAACTGCATCACCTGCTTGTAACACGATAGCAAGCAAGATTTTTTCGTTCCCGAAGCAGGCAGAAGAGATTACCATCCCATTGAGAGAGAACGTGCAAGCTACGAAAGGGGACTGCGTTACAAAAGGGAATCGTTTTACAAAAGGTACTATCTACAAGAGGGGACATTCAAATTGACGGGAATCGTCGTTGAAAATAGACTATCCTACAGAAGGAGAATTTTCTGCAAACAACACGAGACCTACAAGAAAAGGACAGCCAAACTGAAGGGGATCAAAATTGGACCGTACTACAATAGAGCATTGTCCTATACGATAGGATATCATGCAGGACAGGACGTACTACGTACAAAAGAAGGCTATCAAAAAAGGGCTGCCCTACAAAAGAGGAACTCTCACACAGAACGGGAATATCATGCAGAAAGTGATCGTTATTTAACATCTTATTTTGTATGCATCAGAAATGCTAATGTCAAGCCAAGTTCAGTGCGTGAGACACGCCCTCAGATGCGAGGAAGAGTGTGCTTAAATCTTAACCTCATTTCATGGGAACAAATTATCTTATTTTGAAATACTGAACAGAACGTTGCGGAATTATTTTCAGGATGCTTCCACGCTTCGCGCTGGTGCTGAACGTTTGCATGTCATCTTCGCAAGAGCTGTCGAAAAAATACACACTTTTCTTAAACGCTCTCAGATTTCAATGTTGATTGATCTTGGTTCGTTGAGATCAAGGAAAGCCTGACAACCGGTGGTATCCTTCCCCGAAGCATCGTAGCCAATCTACTGCAGGTGGACTGCGGAAGTCCCCTTGTAATGTTTCATTTTCTGTAATTGTTTTAATGTAGTGAGGAAATTGACGCGAATAAATAAGGGTGCAGAGTTGAATGAGACCGGAATCAAACAGAAGAGTGAGGAGAAGCAACACAATCGGTGTGTCGAAACAACAAGCACATGAATTTAGTTCCAAGAGGAATGTCTGATCTGTATAAATTAATATTTAATTTGTATTATGTGTCTTTCTCTAGCTCTCTCTTCCTCCTATTTTTTCCTTCTTTCGCTCGAGTCCAGTTATGATTTTGGATTAACGTGGATTTTCATCAATTACATTCCATTTTACGGCAACCGAGATTTTTTCCGCAACTTTGACCTGGTTTGAGAGGTGATGTGTGGCAACGGAAATAACGGCCACAAAAGTGCTATTGAACATTGTGAAGAAATCAACGTGGTTTGCCACATAAATGTGTTTTTGTACGGATTTCATTGAAAGATAAATCGAAACTCATTCGATCCAGTCATAAAATTATTATGGAGATGAATGGAAATTGACTAAGCGTGTATGACTAGATTAAAACCAATTCCGCTTTTAAATCTCTAAATTAAATATATATTGTGGAAGATTTTTAAAACTATGAAAAAAGGCAATGTTTTATTAGTATTATAAATAAAAATATTCTAAAGACGAATGATGTAAAATTGGTTAAATTTAGCAAACTGAACCTACTAAAACGTCAATGTATTTTCTACCCAGAAAGCTGTAGAAGTGAAATTCGAGTGAGTCTATCTTCTGATGAACTCCTCCCTGATTCTTTGAACAAATGCGTACCATATAATGTATAAATTATCTTTTAATTGCTTTTTAAATGCCTCAAACTACTTACGTCGGACGGAGACTGAAGTATTGGATTTAGTGGGGTCAGTGACGCCATTTGAAGCCTCACAGGTGAACACTCGCAGGTGGTCTGCTGCCGAGACTTGCAGCTGCAGCACCGACCTTCGGGAATGTTCCAAAAGTTACATGAAACATTCTAAGACAAGGGAAGAAGAAAGAAAGGAAGAAAGAATAACTGTTTATTTCCAAAACTAATTATTTTCAAAATGCATTTTAACAAATTGGATTTTAAAGATTTTTTTAATATAAAGGTTTTTATTTGAAAGGCAAACTGGAAAGGGTGGATAATTGCCGTGTCAGGTGTTAATTATATTATTGGGAGAAATAAAATGAATATTTTCTCTTGTTTGTTCTACCTTAGGCAAGAGGACTGAAAGCGTATAAATACAAGTATCACCAAAATTCATATGATAATACATCGAGGTGATCAACAGTTGCTCGTTGTATGGATATAAATAGGCATTTCCATGATATTCACTATTATTTGGAATTATTCCAGCTAATCGTTCACACATATTCATCCCAAGAGTAAAAAATGAAAAGCTCTATAGCAAATAGCTCAATGAGAAATTATGCTGAGGATCGCTTATGCAGCACAGCTCATATGCTCAGGCTCTTATTATCAGGATGGGACACTCATACTTCAAGCGTACTTTTATTCACTATTTTCCAAGTTGTTCTATACGATAAAAAATCTAAAATTTCCTTGCTTTTTTCAAAATCGAGATGGGTTTCACGAAATATATATATACAAACATATATGAATATATTTAATTATATATATAATGATATATATATATAAATTACATCTATATATATAAATTTTAAAATTATGGCAGCATCAGCAGCACTTTTCAACAAATTGCTGAGAAGGCAGTTGTACCGCCATGTTCCATAGAGTTGGGCCAATGGTCGGGTCAAGGATTAGTAGGAAATTTAAAACAGTCTATCTCTGTCTGAGATGCACGTGATAGTCTCCCAAATTGCTATAAGATTTCTTATGCATGAATAAAATTAAAAAAATCCTTAATTTTTAGCATTATGCTTCTCAAACGTTTACGAAATTAGAGAAGACTAGACGCAAAATTATGTTTAAAGTTACAAGTAGATATTCGAATGACATATTTTTGAATCCTCTATTATCGTAGATTTTCGTATAACAGACTATATCTCCAATGAATGTCACAATTATCATTGTTCCAACTGTTACATTAAAAACGTTCCAAGCTTAGTGTAACTGAATACAATTTATTTAATCACTACCAAAGAAGTCTTGAGGCTCAGGTGACCTATCAGGTGAATAAACTTCAGGTCACGGCACGCTAAATGAAATGAAAATGTAATAAATAGAGCACAGTTATTTTCTTGCATGGCTATTACTTGTCATTCAAGGAGCTGTGCCAACACGCGACCTATTCAGTAAGGTTGACAATTTGGCGTTTTTTTCGTGACCGCCAGCTTGATGAGGTCGTCAAGTTGATGTGTTGGTCAGTCGACTGCGCTTTTTTTGCGGAATTAATCCTTGCAGACATCGACCTCGTCACGAGATGCTGGAGTATCGTGCAGCGATCACCGGGTGAGTCAGCGCTTTGTCTTGGAACAAATCAGTGCAACAAATCGTCTCTGCGACTACTAATGGCCTTTGTAAAATTTGCTAATAAAAACTATTAAAAGAAATTACGACTTGCAGAACTTGACAGAACGACTTACTGAATATGGCATGGATGAAAATAATTTTTTTTCTCATAACGAAAAGTTCAATGTTCTATTTCTGAAGAACGACCAAAGTACTCCGTTAAAACTGCTCTGAATGCCAACTCTAATTTTGTGAACTTTTATTGTCCAAAGTTACTTTTTGTGCTTACTAAGGGCATTTATGAAAACCGGCATCAATAACTATTGCAGTCAAAGACGCTTCTGGATATTTTTAGTATGTATACAAACTAATACCAGGGTAATATACATACTAACGGACATGAACGATTTGTTTCCCCTCCTTTAGTTCTAGATGTTTTAGAATCGAAAACATTTTTATCGTATGGTTGCTTTCGGATAGTGCTACAGGCCCAACATATTCGACACAACAGATATTTCATTCCATTAAGCTGATATCTGTATATATGATCTTGTAAATTGGATTTCCAAATATCTCATAAATAACGCCAGGAGGCAATGATAGTCCCCGCGGTTGGGCCGGTACTCTTGCAAACACGTGGGTAGGATGGAAAATTCTACCTAACTTTCTCCACTTTTCTAAGGGGGAGAAGCACCGGGGAATTCTCGAAAAACCTAAGGTTACGCGGGCTCGAAACTCAGCGCGGCTTCAAGCTCTGAAACCTTCTACGTTCAAAGTGAGCCGACACTATGCCACGACACACACTCTCAAAACCAAGCTGTGGGACAAACAAGCATACAGTGTAGTACACTCATGATAGCGTTCTCGCTGCATTGTATTGAGGCCAATTAGGAACAGCACACCTCGCTCCTAAGACCGTCGGGGCAATCCATTCCCAGCTGGAGCCTCTCTCTCGAGAATGTTATTCCAATTGGACGCCACCCTGACGAGTCTAATTGCATTGGGGTCGCGAACGCGCAATTACCGCCTCCCAAGACTGGCCTTCGCGGCCTCAGCAACGGCTGCTCGGCCTCACAACTGCTGCAGAGTGCCTCTGCTCTGTGATATTGATTGTGAATTCTTTGGAAGTTTGTACTCATATTGAAACTCTGTTGTTAGTTGTATTGATTTGTGGCTCATTTCGGCCTCACAACTGCTGCAGAGTGCCTCTGCTCTGTGATATTGATTGTGAATTCTTTGGAAGTTTGTACTCATATTGAAACTCTGTTGTTAGTTGTATTGATTTGTGGCTCATTTCGGCCTCACAACTGCTGCAGAGTGCCTCTGCTCTGTGATATTGATTGTGAATTCTTTGGAAGTTTGTACTCATATTGAAACTCTGTTGTTAGTTGTATTGATTTGTGGCTCATTTCGGCCTCACAACTGCTGCAGAGTGCCTCTGCTCTGTGATATTGATTGTGAATTCTTTGGAAGTTTGTACTCATATTGAAACTCTGTTGTTAGTTGTATTGATTTGTGGCTCATTTCGGCCTCACAACTGCTGCAGAGTGCCTCTGCTCTGTGATATTGATTGTGAATTCTTTGGAAGTTTGTACTCATATTGAAACTCTGTTGTTAGTTGTATTGATTTGTGGCTCATTTCGGCCTCACAACTGCTGCAGAGTGCCTCTGCTCTGTGATATTGATTGTGAATTCTTTGGAAGTTTGTACTCATATTGAAACTCTGTTGTTAGTTGTATTGATTTGTGGCTCATTTCGGCCTCACAACTGCTGCAGAGTGCCTCTGCTCTGTGATATTGATTGTGAATTCTTTGGAAGTTTGTACTCATATTGAAACTCTGTTGTTAGTTGTATTGATTTGTGGCTCATTTCGGCCTTACAACTGCTGCAGAGTGCGATATTGATTGGAAATTCTTTACGACTTGGTTTTCAGATCGAAACACTGTTGCTAGATATTTTGAATTTATGCCTCGTTTTGCAGGGTTAAAATTGTGTGGTTCCGTAATGTTGGTGCCTGAGTTGCTTTGTCCCAATCTAACTTTTTCACCGCCTGCATGCATGTTTTTTGCCGCTAAGCGATTTAAGCGATTAAATCGCTTAGGCGGCGAAAAAAATGCATGCAGGCGTCGAAAAAAGTTAGACTGGGGTGCCATGGCTGTGATGTGTACTGCATACGATGGATGTTTAATATGTTCCACAAACAGGCTTGAAAATGAAAATTACAATTCAAACGCTGCTTATAAAGTGAGATGATATGAATGATGCGAATGGTAACTCCAAATGTAATTCAAAATTTTGATTTTCTTTTAGATTAGCATTACGCTTAGCCATTTATTTAAGTTTTTCATTTGACATGATTTACTGAAGAGTTTTCTAAATATTTTTCATGCGTTTTTCAGAGCTCTTCCTGCCATAGCCGTACTAAAGAGATAATTAATAAATACTAAAATTATGAAGTAGCTGATTGGTCATGGCTTATACTTGTATATTTTTCAAATGCTGATGAATTGCCAAGCGTTCTTGTAATTCTTAACAGGTGGCAATAGTGTGGAAATGTGATAAATGAAAGGATCGGCGCTATGGGACAAAACATTTGCATTGCTATCGAATTACAAATTTATATTGGGTATGATATAGAAATTTTATATCACTACTAAACGCAGAGACTTTTCCGGTGAAGAATGTATTACGTATATATACTATTAACGTATGCAGAAGAAGCGTCTTCTTTGTTCTTTATGTACCTCAATCTCCTCCACACTCTGTTCGAAGATGTGTAAATAAAAATAAATAATACTTTGGCAAATGCCGCTTTGATCCCCGGATGAATATTTCAACCAGCTCTACGCATCGAACCTTTCCCTATCAGATCCGGTGATTCTTGCTGCTCATTACGCACAAAGTTACAAGAAAAATCAAATCAGATGCATGAATTCCGCGGATCCTCAGATGAACTTGGCTTAATCCTTCCAAAATTCTAGACTTGACCTCGAGTAAAGTTAAAGGGAATTACTTCTTACACATAAGAATGAAGACGATGATGACTATGTATTATAAAAGATCTTTCCAATTCAAATTGACTCTGGACTGTCACTCGGCATTGCCCTTTTGAGGACTGTGAGACTTCGAGTGTCACTTTAAGTATTTAACACTCTTTCATGACCTTCAAAGATAAAAAGCTCATAGTAGTTCGAAAATTTAAATAACATCTAACAGGAATTAATGGAGATTCAATGTTCAGAAATATTACAAACGTACCAGCCATTATTGAAATGAAATTCTATTTTATACTCATACTTCCTGTAAGCGTTGGAGGAAGAAAAGAGTGCACACACATGTTCTCTCATCTGACTAGAGAGTTTAACTTCGGTTATTCGTAAGAAACTAATTGTTTTGAAAATTCTTGGTGGTCTATTTGTGAACTTTCAAAGCCTTCGTTTTTTACCCACTTCATGGTTCTTAAAGGGTTTAAATACGTTCTTCAAGAATAATTTTCTCCTATGTCTTTTCCAGGATACAATCTTATTGAGTTATTTAAAATACCCTCTTTCATTGCGTGCACATTTTACCTCTTCAACAATCGTATTCTAAGTCTTTCATGAAAGTTTACTTCGCATTTTATTTGTATTTCGTTAGCTTTTACTTTCTGTCGTTCATTCACATGCATACAACCCACGATTTAACTTCCATTGATGGAAGCTAACCCGTGTCGCAATAATTTTGCATATTTAAATGTGAGAACATCTATCATAGGATAAATACAATATGCTGAGCAATAACAGTCAAACTTCCTTCATGGTAATATCGGAAATTCATCATCATGCGTGATAAAATTATTCACGATATCTTGGCATGCTGGAGACTACAGCTCAAATTGCTCCGCACACCAAACCAATAGCATCTGTTACCAACGCCAAGTTAACCCCACAAATTCCACACCACCACACGCGACCAAGCTCAATATTCAACAGTTCGATCTTTGTCTCGCTCTCTCTCCTGCCCGCCTAATCCTAGATCCCAGCTTCAATATCTTCGTCAGCACTGCGAGAATTTGGAGCATATCCAGCTCGCGAAGACCATTAGTCTGGAGGTGGCACGTCAGCAATCTCCGCAAAGGTCTCTTAGAATTACCATCAGTTCTGCCTCACTGGAGCTTGACAACGACACCGACTCCGAGAGCATTGTCATCTCTCGTTGTTACGGCGTCTCCTGCACTGCGGAGCGCGGCTCTGTTTCTGGATCGTGTGGCCCCAGAGTTAATAACTGTGCTCTCAAAAATGTATGGCGTTGCACTTTTTGTTCATTTGATGCCCTGTTTGCTACAGAGACTACAACTTATGATACACAGTTTTTTGCATCTTGGTTTTTAATCGATGTGTAATGCACACATGGTTATGTAGTATTACGTTGCGTTTTTGTCTTGTTCAAAACGTTAAGGAAATCATACTGTCCGAGCATTACAGTCCGTTAAAAACAGCATAGCTATATCATATTTTATCTTATTTTCTGTTACCTCGTAATGAACTGGTAGGGAAAAAAACAAGATCGTTCACGCTGGGATTTTCCCTGGGCGAGCGTTTCATAGTATCCATGAAATGCAAAACTTTAAATCGAAGTTTTTTTAGAAAAGTATCTTAGAACACAAAACGAAGATTTACACGCATCGATTCAGTTCAGACACTTCGCACTGATGTTAGTCATTGCACATCAATTCAGTTTTCGCTGGATGTTAACAGTGAAAATTCTTTTCTCACTCCGATTGCCATGCACGCAAGTAGTTTCAGGTATCGTTCCACCAAAATAGTGATATTCCAACTCATTGAGGCAATATTTTGTTATTTTATTGAAGAACGAATACGTTTTGATGTGTGAGCAAGATATTTTCTCTAAAAGAAGTTCAAAAGTTTCTTATAAGGAGCAGAAGGAAGTACGCTGGAAAAACTTGATTTGAGTCAAAGCTATTGATTTCATGCAAAATTCTTTCTAGAATGACCAAGGTTAAAATTAGGTCAGTATGAATGGTTAGAATGTCTTAAACGCGTTCAAAGCAGTGCCTAGTGTTCTACACTGTACACATGCCCCAGAAGCTACTCATGTTGAAAAGCTCTTTCCAACATACAAAAACAGTTCCCAAAGTCATTTCACATGGCACCCAAAACAACTCACTTGACTGTAACTCCTCCAAAATCGCCCTTGGTCTCTGTGTTCTGCACGCCTCGGTACTGGACTCCCTCGCTCCACCAGTTCACCCTGGGCGGGGGGTTGCTGGATCCCACGTCGCACGTCAGCGTCACCGTCGACCCTTCGTCCACCTCGGCAGGTGAGGCTTGAGCCAGTGTGGACGATGCGCTGACTGCAGCAAGAAAACGGCGCGTTAACTGTGTCAAGAAAATGATGTGTGTACTGCAGCAAGAAACGATACGCTTATTGAATTAAGGAAACGATGCGTTGACTGCAGCAAGGAAATGATGTGCTAAATGCAGCACGAAAACGATACTCTACCTGCATCAATAAAACGTTTGCATGCCAAAAGACAGTTGCTGAAATTAATAATGCCCGAGATCTACCTATAGCATGTCAAAAGGTAGTAAAATTTTAAGGAGAGAGTTTAATTCATGTCTTAAAATGGGAAAACATGATGAGTGATACTTAAGACCTATTAATGAGGTCTGTTCCTTTTTTACAATAATTTGAGATTCGCTTTTTCGAATTTTCTAGCGAAAACTAGTGCTTGAACAAATCCTTCTATTAATGAGAAGCATAAAAATCTTCCCGCGGCGAAATCAAGCATTTTCAAAATATCTGGAATGTTTGAAAATTAGAGGAACAAACTAGGGTCAAATTATTTACATTTCTTCAAAATTTAACCGCTCAGGAAAATAATTTCAGAAGCTACTGTTGAAATTCACTATTTGGGTACAAACATGCACTAATTTCCAAACGATTTGTATATAATTTGTTGAAAGGCGCCAATATAGTTTTCATGTTGCAATTAGAACTTCAAACAAATTAATGATTTGATTATGTTGCTTATCAGGAAGCTTCGAATTGCTCCTATACTTATAAAACTTTAATAATCTTCATGGGTTGATTCCTTAGACTCCTTAGGCTTCACTAGTAACAAACGGATAAAATAAACTCCTGCTTCCCGTAATAATACAGGAGAAAATAAGTACCCGACATTACAAATAACATAAGGAAACTTTAACTCCTTCTTTCAATTTAAATTCACGTGTATCACTAAAACGTAGGGAAAAGTTTACGATGCGCTAACTACATCGTCATCACGTCCAACTAAAAATAGTTGTAGATCCGCTGCGTTATAAATCCGGTGTGATACAACGATTAAATTTACAAACCATACTTCACTTAGACTTTTCACCCTGTTTTACTTAAAATTTTTATCATAGTTATTGAATTATTGTACTCCTTTGAAAAACATTATTATCATTGTATAATTTAAAAAATTGCTCACCGAATCAACCTGGCACAAACGTGTCGAGTTCATCATACTCTCTATGAGCAGCAAAAGCTTCTTCAATGATATTAGATAACGATTCCAACGCCGCAATTTCCTTACTACTCGAGTGCAAATCTAACCACCCCATCAACAGAATTACAAACATAAGATTCCCTTAACAAATCTTCGTCAATTTGAGACTGTATAGTCTATCTTCAAGTTCACTGTACAGTGCATGTTCCAGCTACGAATGGGGATTGAAACTTGTTCTGATATACTCGTATTTTCAAATAGTTTAGAGCAATGCAATTCATTTTTGACTCAAACAAAAATATTAAAAAGAAACAAAACAAAACTATTAGTAACAACGTAGAAAGTTGTAGTTGCCTTTTACAAAATATTCGCTGAATTTACCAACGTTTTTGCATCCTAAACCCACGAGTATTTGCTCATTAAATACAAATAAGTACTTACACCGGGAAATTTTGAAGGTAAATTTCAAGGCAAAAGGTCAGATCATCTCTCATAAATTAACTCACCGACGTTAATTGCGTTCAGTAAAAATATTCCTATCCAAGTTAAAACAGAATGGTTAAGCGGATGTTAGCTTTGGACTTAGAAGCTCAGGTTTACAGCAAAGTTGAAGTGAAGATCATTTTTCCAAAGAAACAAAGTAACAAAATAACTTTCATCGAGTACATTCAACAAGCGAAACAAATACGTTGGAACGTAACATTATTTCTCCTAACAATGGGGATCGAGCATAAGTATTACATTTATGGTTCTAATAATTCAAACGAAGCATTGATTTTGAAAATTTTGGGATGTGGAATGTTCCAATTTATTCTTTTTAATTCGAGATTTCCGTCTAATTTGAAGTGAAATAAATATGTGATAAAAATCTGGGACGCGACTGATTCTAACCCCACTCTCAAACAGAAGAAATAAATAAATCCAGATCCAGAGGAAGATCTTAACGTAGAACTCAACTTTCAGTCACATATGAAGCAAAAGAAATAAATCTAGAGTGGGAAATCAACATGGAATTCATAGTTTTTTAACAAATTCCAGTAAAAGAAGTAATTTTTGCTGAATTACCAGAAACGTAATTGATACATCCGCCCAAATTCAAGTGAGAACCATAAATCTTACGGAAGAACATGAAATGCCACTCAACATTATGCTCAAACTGAAAAAAATCTTGTGAAAGAACCAGCAGTGCAACTCAACCTTCCACTAAGTGGAGCGTTGAGAAAAATCCACTAGATGGAAAGTGGAAGGGGGAAAGAAAAATCTTGTGAAAGAACCGGATGTGTAACTCGAGTTTCCTTTCAGACTGAAAAATAATCTTATAGATTAGCCTGAAATGCAACTCAACTTTCCTCCCAAACTGAAAAAATCTTATAAATTAGCCTGAGATGCAACCCAGCCTTCGGCCCATACTGAAATAAAAATCTTGAGAAAGAACCTGGATCGTAACTCAACCTTCTTCCCGAACTGCAAAATAATAATCTTGTGAAAGATGTTGAGACGCAACTAAACCTTCCACCCAAGCTGAAAGAAAAATTGTATGCAAGAACCTGAAAGTAAACTCAACCTTCCACCCAAAAAAAAATAATCTTGTAAAAGAACTTGAAATGCAACGCAAACTCCGACCCAAACTGAGAAAAGAGCTAAATTTAGGGCTAGGTTCTGACATGCGACGTCGAGCGTGGCGGTGGCGGGCGGCACGTGCCCGAGCGTGACGCCGGTGACGGTGCAAAGGACGGGTGCCCTGTTGTGCTGCGGCGTGACGCTCACGCGGGCCACCACCTCGCTCACGTCCTCCTCCTGCAGCGCGCTCGTCGTCAGGTTCTGGCCCCCCACGCTCAGGCTAGAGACAAGGCAGACGTGGGCACGTTAAAAAAGGTAGGAGACAGGGTAGGTTCTGAGGTCAGGGATAGTCATGGTGCTAGATAAAAGCCATGGTAGGATATGAGGAATGTGAAGAGTGGTCATGACGTGAGGGTAAAGTCGTGAGATGATATGAGGTATCTCAGGAGTAGTATGATATGAGGGAAGTTATGAACGGGCGTGAGGCATACCAGGAGTAGTCATGACATGATTCAAAGGTTATAACAGGATACGAGGAGGTATCTCAAAAGTAGTCATGGCAAGAAAACAAAGTCATGACAGGATATAAGGGATGTCAAGATGACATGAGAGGAAAGACGTGGGATGATATGATGCATGTCAGGAGTAGTTATTTCATGAGGAAAAAGTCATGGCAGATTATGAGGCTTGTGAAGAGTAGCCATGAAATAAGAGAAAAGTTATGGCAGGAAATTTGAAGACAGTAGTATGATATGAGATACGTCTTGATTTGAAGTTTGAGAAGAGAGGTAGTATGACATGAGACAAGTCCTGACATGATGTCCTGTCAAGAGTTCATAGAAGCAAATTTTGATTTATATTTTTGCTATTATTTTCTTGTTTATCACCCGCAGCCCCAGCTCCAGGTCACACTACTGATTAGCAGTTGTTCTATTTAAATTTTAAGAGATTGTTCGTAACTCTCCAGTGTTTAACTTCATTCTAGAAGGAGGAATATGCACGACAAGTTTATCAGGATTACATTTATCCGAATGACCTCGCAGGAAAGACCGTTTTTTATGGATTACGCCATTTTCCATCGCCAGACTTTGCACTCATTTTAAAAGTATTCATCAGTGGGAGCACAAGATTTTTTCCATTTAGCAGAGATCAACTAACCGCGTCTCCCACATGCTCCGCCTCAGCCAGTTGAACCGAATTACATTAAGCAAATTCTTCCCAAGTTATATCATTTCCTTGAAATGAAAATATATACTTGGCGATTTTTCCATACCCTTACCCATTGCCAAACGTCCATCCAGAGTTACTATCATCGTTTGAGATGAGAGAAATTTGCACGAGATAAATATTGAAAGATTTGATCGTTCACCAGAGGCCACACTTTCCTAAAAGCTCGAAAAGCCCATACCAAGTTACAGCAATCACTTGGTTGTCGTCCGCTATAAGAGGTATAGCTGCTGAATTTAAACATAAAACTAAAAATGAATTTCTCTAGAGCCATTGAAAGTCTCCCTGGCAACTTCTGAAGATGAAACAGAAACGCAGCAAAAAGCGAACATCATTTCGTCGGAGTGAAGTATGTCTCAGGTTCTATTTACCTCCGCCCATACCGAGACCCTCGACACAAGGGCAATAAAGGCGTTATTGGCACCCTTCCAGTCGAATTAAAATGCTTTCATGGCACAAAATACAAACGAAATGGAGTTTTCAGTTCACTTTGAGCGCAAACAATACGCAGAACTCGAGAGTATTTTCTGCCCCTTTGAGTGCATGTCGCCGCAGTTTTCGTGGCACCCGTTCGAAGCTCTTCAGCAGTCCCAATCTTGTACACTTCGGCAGAACATGGACGTGAAAACAACTTTCTTTTCCTGGTGTGTCAAAATTTGGAACGTTGCTGAAATTGTCAACAGGATCAAAAGCGCTTTCAAGTATACAAAATCTTCATCAACAATGAAGGGTTTGAAGAGAAAAATAATCAGTTACTAATAAATTTGCTTCAACATCAGAATGAAATATTTTGCTTTAAAACATGAGAGTTTATCGGCTTGGTTATCATGGGTGCCATTATTTCAGAATCCATCGCTTCAGTCTAAGATGTTCATCATAAGTTTCTAAGGGAAAGTAATGGAGGCGTTAAAATATTCAGCTCATTTTAGTCGCTGCCCAATTTTGCAACTCATTCCATATTTGTGATTAAAGAAAGAATTTTGATTTTCATATATGATACTCTAAAAATGCATTTTCAAAGACACTGGCTCCCTTTGGTACGAAGAACTCTATTAAACGGGTTCACTCAGAAGAGAAGGTCTGCCTGCAAAAACTATCTTCAATAACACCATTCTTTCTCATTGATAAAGGAGCACAAAGCCCCAACAATCGCTCAATGCTGATAGAACTTAATTCGATGTTGTTCACAGGAGTTCCTCGTTTGAAAATTCACTTGTATCGCAATTGCAGCGATTCAATTTTCTACTGTTGACATCACTCGTGTTTTCCGTTTATTAACCAATAAAGCTCCTTTGAAGCGTAAAATGATCGTATTAGAAGCTGCGCGGAATAACAAATGAGATTGGAATGGCACCACTTTGTTTCAATTTGTAAGGAACAACAAAACACAAGGCAGAAAAAACAACCGAAAACAATAGCAACGGAATAGAGCATAACGTTATTTCAATATTGTAAAGACTCTGTTCAAGGATGCGTGCTCAAAATTCTGAAGATAGCCACTTAGTTTCGGAGATCTCCGTGAATGCATATCGCCTTTAGATGCTGAAGAGAGATCTGAATTTGTAGCGCTTGTGTTTTGTTTACCGATGATTTGGAGGGAAAAATTATTGATGATGCTCAACTCCACGATGAAATTAATTCAGTTTATGCGCATTTGAGAGCGCATGAAGAATTTTTCATTTTAGGAACAAGTAGTACATGACATATGAGAGAAAGAATTATGAGTGCAGGTGTGCGTTTACTGATGCTTAGATAAAGTTCTCAGACATTTTTGAAATATCTATCACAAGGTTACTGCTACGTGAAGAAGTCTGTGGAATGGTATAACAGCTGAGGGAATGAGTAATTTGCATGCTCTTATGCTCATATCGCTATTGAAGAAAAATTGTCAGGTTGTAAAAGGAGTGATACCAGAATTTTTTGGGTTAAATTTTGGTCACATCGAGATATTTATTGCTCCCTCATTATTGCTCACTCTTTATTATTAGGTTGCAAAAAGAGTTATATTAAAATTTAGTGTTATATTCCTACTTTTCCTCCTTATTCAAGTATGAATACAACTTGTGGGCTGCTTGCTTGGTCTCTACATTTCCACCCAAGCCCTGTAAAGTGGATATCTGGACACTACATACTGATTGCGAACCTCCCTTTTAAATTAGGATTTTTCTAAATTGTTTGAAATACATTCAGAAGCTTACCTTGCAAATAACTGTAATAATTGAAAGTAGAAGGAATTTAAGTTGAAATATTTGATTTAAAACAGAATACAAATATGAATCATAGCTCTACCGAGAAAAGCTTACCAATTCTCATCAGCGAGAGTAAACAAGCATGATTACTGGAATCAAGACTGTACAATCGTCTCAAGTGCCCTAAGCTTATCTTCATGTGTAAGAGAGAAACTGATGGGTGTTATTTTTCCTTTTCGAAGAGATATTTTTCTGTTAAAATAGCCAAAAAGTCTCAAAATTTAACTCCCAAATTAAATCCCAGGCTGTGTGCATCAGAGACATGAATATTCAACGCTATCATCTGAGAAGTGTTGAACAAGTTGTTGTTGTTATTCCAGTTTTTGGAGCTTCAGAGACGATTCCAGGCAGCCCCACGCCTTCAGAGTTGTAGATTGATGCTCTGAAGTTCCGTTGAACAGCTTTCCAGAGTCAGGAAGTGGGTCCTATTTGAACTTTTAAGAAAATATAAAATAACTTCCTTAATATCAAGTGACGTTCTCGACACTTATAACCAAATTTTTAGTTATTGACTTGCTACTGGAAAAAAGACGATGAGAAGGAAATCTCCTAAGTCGTATGTGATAGGTATTGAAGGACTTGTCTATTACCGTCAAAAGATAATTACAGGTAAATTTGTACAGAAATTAACTTCGGTCCGAAAGAAATTTTCATTGGGACACAGGGAGGGCTTGATTTATCGTCTCGATACTGCAGGTTCTCATACAACTCGAATAACCGAAGGGGTTTTAGATTATTTGGTTCGAAAAATTTTTTGCTTCCCTCCTCAATTTCATCTCGAGCCCTCGCTTCTTCTCATTGCCCACATTTTTAAATAAATAAAGGACAATTTAGATTGTCTTAAGATGGCGTCAAGAGATGAGTTTGAAAAGAAGTTGGACTCGAGGTTTTCATCAAAATCAAATAAATTTTACACACAGGTCTATTTTGTTGCTGGTCCATCGGTAAAAAATGTTAGGCAGCAATTTTCTTAGCCATAACTTTTTCCTTGTATAACTCGAGCCCAAGCACCGGACATCACTTGTCTCAAAGCTACTCTTAGAAGTGCGATTTAATGGACACTTTATAGTCTATTTACAGAAGTATACCACGCGCTTTGGTGTGAAAAGTTCATTTCTTGTACTGTTTCTTTTACTGCCCGTCAATAAAAAGGAAGTTCGCTAGTGCTTAAAACACCCGATGCTGTGGAAGCTCACGATCTATTTTTGCTAACGAGTTCCGAGAAGAACATCGCGGGAACTCTGTTATCGATATTTCAAGAGCGCATTGCAATCATAAAGAGAGGCCGATACCGTTGCGCAAGATTGCCGTCGATAACGGTAATTGCAGGAATCCGAGGGTACGATAACGATCACGATTTCAGAGTACAGGAGCAGCGCCGAAGAGCTCGCCTGGCCGAAGAGGTCAAAGAATGATCAATTCAATTACTGAAGTGCTCCACGTACCCATTTGCTAATTCAATGGCGAATGCTCCTGCGCAAAAATGTAAACACTTACCCTATGAGACACAGACGTATTTTTAAATGGTGGTTTCACGTCTCTAGGACCTGCTACCAAATTAACTAAGTGTTCGTGTAAGGACGACGTGATGGTGTTGGAGTGACAGACTCAATTTCTTTTTAATTGGAACAAAGCTTTTTTTTACGCCTTTTACATTTAGAACAGCTTTGCTCGTTACCTCGGTAATAGCTTTTACTTTTCGCATACTTGCAATTTATGAAGGTAAAAGAAAGAGAAAGTGGATGTTGCATGTTGTTTTAGTTTGGGCAATTGGGTGAAAGTATAGTTCATTTGTGAGTGACCCCTGATTCCAAAGTTGTTTTACGAATGAACGATGTTAAACAGAGGCGACATCAGAATAGGTTGATGAATAGAAACAATTGTGTTCAAAATCAGTGATTTTGATGTTGATTCAAGAAACAATGAAGGCAAACAAAAGTGATTTGTTCTCAATTTCACCATCAAAGTCACTTAGAACGATCTGAAGCATGCAGTTTAAGCTGCATCTTTAAATCTGCCAGCGTAAATGAACGATTCCGAAGTAATGTGCATTTGAACCAGAGAAGTAAACTACGAACCGGAGAATCAACAATTTCCGAATATTTCCTTGGGATATTACTTCTTGGAAGTCATACCTTTTCCCAGAAATTAAAACGTGCCATCTATTCCACTCGTCAATCTTATTATTCCATTCACCACAATGGGTTTCATATTTGCACTCATTTTTGCAAACATTGAAACACAAAAGCTGCATCACGATAGGGGCTCGTTATTAGTATAGTGTCGTAAAACAGTTCCTCGCAATTTGCTTTCTCAAAAATAAATGAAAAGAGGATCGGTGTGTACACAAAACATGCCAAAAAAGCGACCAGGTTGCGCAGAAGCCACCCAAATAACAGCAGCTATATAATATATATGTCTGGTAAAAATGTTATAGTCTTCAAAAGCTTTTCAAAAATTAGAGTCGGAGAGGAGAGAAGTGCGTCAAAAGTAGAGTGTGTAAAAGCCTGCCCAAAGCAGCGACGGGAGAGTGAATACGAATGATAAATATCAAGAGCAGAGGGTGAAGAAGCACGCATCAAAAACTGTAACCAGAGAGTATCAAAGCCCCTGAAAGACAGGGAGAGTGGACAAGCATATGTGCTAAATTCCTTGCATAAAACAGCGACCATGGAGTGAATAACCTTCCCACCAGAGTGCACAGGTCTCTGCCAAAAATAGTGACCCAAGAGTAAATAAGCCCACCAAAAATAGGGAACAGAGTGCAAAATACCCTACCAAAAATAGCGACCAAAGAAAATAAGTCCATCGAAAATGGAAAAGAGAGTGCAGAGTACCTAGCCGAAAACAGCGAATGGAGAGTAAATATGCCTGTCAAAAGTATGGATGAGTGTGGGGGTACACTGCCAATAACAGTGATAGGAAAGAACATATGCCCCTCAAAAATAGGGAACAGAGTGAAAAGAAGCCGCCAAAAATTGCAACGCGGCCAACATTCGCAGGCAGGTGGGAATCAGAATCAGAAAACGTCACCTTCACTCGCTTCGGATGACACTCGTCCAATAATGCAGCGGAAGACTGTCCTTATTTTCGGCCTTCTTTTCCATCATCAAAGAAAGAGGAGGCGAAATGGCATTGTATGAACCCTGATTTTGCGAGAGAAAGCAACCGGATCTGTGTTGTTAAGATCCCATCTTCGTGGTGAAAAAAGTCTTACGTGGATGCTTATTTGGAGAGATAAAGTCGCGTGATGGTATCACAGACATAGGGGTTGCGCACAGTATTAAAGAGCTGATCATTTTGTACGTTGTTAAGCATTAAAATGGCGAACTTGTTTACAGAGCAACCACTTAGTTACGAAAAAGTTTTGTTGAAAGTGCTTTTTAGGTTTCGTATTTTAAATCCACAGAAATAAAAGTAGGCCGCAAGGCCCATTGATTCCCTGGAATCAAATACATTAGCTTTGTTGTATTATGCAAGGTAGTGCTTGGTTGAATCAAACAGTCTTATGGCCGAGAAATGAACAGGAGCGAGGGAAATCTGGGTTTCTTTTAACCCGATTTCTTAAATAAAGGTGCAGCTTCAACACTCGTTTTTTCTGCCTGTTACGAAGGTAGGAATCAAGATCCCCTCGAATGCATAAATAATATGGAAGCTCTAATTTTTAAAGCATAAATGCGCACACATGAGTATTGCAGCGAACCCAGATATTCTGAGTTTCCAGTCTTAACGCAGCAATGGGGATTTTCAAACATATTTTGAGCAGTAAACCCAGATTGATTACCTAAGTAGGCATTCGTTGTGCTGAAGCCCAGATTTCTGAAGTACACAGTTATATAAACAGTTGAGCCTCCATGTATCTAGAACAAATTTGAAAAATTCGGTTGCAGTGAGCTTTTGAAACTCCGATTTAAATGTTGACGATAAAGCGAATGCACCTGGGCTGTACCCAGCTGACTTGGGGAGATAAAGAACGAAATGAGGAGCGGCTCAAGCCGCAGGAGCGCTTGATGGAAGCATTTCATCCGATCTCTCATGTCGAGCAAGAGTCGTTTCTATCAACGCTAGTCACTCTGGGCTTTAGTCGTCAAATCCTTCAGTCACTGCTAAGTGCGATAGCGAAAAGAAGGCTTCAACCCAAAACCTTTCTTGCTCGACCCAAAATATTTCCAGCGAATTTTCGCGACTTTCAAATCCTGAACACTTCAAAAGGAAACTTCAAAGGCGAAGTGCTCATTCTTGTCGTCCTGAAAGCTTCTCTCTTAATTAGATCTACATCCCTTCTAACATAAATCAGTCTACTCCCATTTTCTAGACTAATGAAAATAAAGCACCATTATTCGCCCAATCTAAGCAGCTTTGTCAGGATCTACTTGCAGCAAAAATTATGCGTAGTATTCAATCCGATTAAACCTAGAAGCTCGCAATCTCGTTTTCAGACACACCTAGCACGCTAAAATTATCTGTGTTCTCATAATTACATTTTGGGGCGATGGATGCTTGCAAGCTCGAGGCTTAGACTTCGCTTTCCTTCATTCTTTGAGGTCAATAAATTCATTCTGGGAATTTCATTCATGCTACGTAAAAGGAAAAATTGGGCAATATAAGCTGAACTCTTGTAAAAATTTGTTCCTAATAAAGCAACTTGACATTGAAAATGTTCGATCAGCAAAAAACTTTCAAGGTTTTCAACTAGAAGAAAGTTTGTTAGGAATTCATGGGTTACTATGAGGAGTAAAACAAACACTAAATATAGCTAGGAAGAAAGGTTAAAAGGTTTTCTGAATAAAACTGTTACTCTCCTCCTTTACAGAAGCCCCAAGTAGTGAAATTTCTTCTTATCCTAGCATTGATATGCCCATTTTTGGCAAATACCAAACATCCACTCTTACATACCATCACTAATGTGCCCTGATCTACTGTATTTATTAGCTAATTGACAACGGGTGTTCTTTTTCAATTTTGAAACTATCGAAAAATTGTTATAATGAAAAAAATCACATAAGTACTTTATCTTAAGGGGCATCTTTAAAATAAGGCTTTTCGGCTGAGAGCTTTTATCTTAAAGTGATGAAAATGTCAACCTTCAATTAAGTGTTGTCTCGCAGAGCTATATATTATTGAACAGAAAACAATCTGAGTAAATTGATTGAATTTCATGAAAAACATTCTTCAGAATAATTGGCAAAAGGTTTCGCTATGCAGAAGGTTAAGATTTCCACCTCTAAAAAACTTTCACCAAGACACCCGAATTACCAGATATCCACCGCTACAAACTCTCAACTAGCCACGCAAAAGCACTGGTTGGCAAAAGCTTTAAAACGCCCAACGATCCGTCCAGAAGCATTAGATATCCACTTCTAAGCCACCCAACAAATCACTCAGAAGCATCAGATTGATGAATACAATCAATAAGTCTCTCACAAACATCAGATTCTTAAAACCACTCCACAAATCACGCACAAGCAACAGACTCATAACGACACTCAGAAAGTAACGTACAAGCATCAACCGATGAAAACACTCGACAAGTAACGCACAAGCACCACGCCGATACAAACACTCAAACAGCACACACAATCTTGTAGATTATAAGAGCTTACGGGCACACTACTGCCGGTGCCTCCAACCCTTCCCTCCAATAAGCACACCTGCATCATGTGTCATGCTCCCCTCGAATCAACAATCCGCTCGCTTCATTGCAGTTTCAGAAGTAATTACGGATGTAAGCAGTAATTTCTCC
Source organism: Morinoia aosen (assembly GCA_030386875.1). NCBI lineage: Eukaryota > Metazoa > Arthropoda > Malacostraca > Amphipoda > Talitridae > Morinoia > Morinoia aosen. Next base: position 21,934,556 of record CM059567.1, on the reverse strand, counting down.
TACCAGTTATCATCTTTCAAAATAAAAGAATGACAAATATCTGAGGGACTAAGAGGCTAATACCAAGTCAGAGCTTCCTGGCTGCAATGTCGTTTTGAATAAGTAAGATGTTAAGCTTAGCCTGATGGGAATGAATATTTGCTGTCGCTATTGACGTGTTGAGCCTCATAGATTTAATTCGTAAGGATGCATGATATGGCGTCAGTCATAGTTGGTTACCCCACCTGTTTACTGTGTTGTGTATCGATAGCATTCATAATTGATCAAGATTACGCACTGCTTGACTGACGAGTTTGATGTGATGACTGATCAAGATATTCAGTGACGTTTGAAGGTGATTGAGACCAGACCTAACACTAAATCAATTACGATGAGTTGGAATGACAGATTATTATATTGTAATCGCAAGTCTGCCTATTGGTATTAATAAAAATAGAAAATATTGTGCAAGACTCGCCGTACCAGTGGGACGTATACTAATTATACCTTAAAACAAGTAAACTTTTCGATATAATGCAACAATAAAATAATCATAACACGTGAAACACATTGCTAGAAAACAAGGAAGTGAAATAGCTCTCCTTTCTGCCATTGTGTTAGAAATGGAATGATTAAAATAAGAGTGATATATATAGAAATGAATATTTGCATTAGAAAATCCAAATTGTACAGATATTTAACTGTTGTGTGAAATATTAACGAGAAGTCAAAATGTATGTGATGTATAAAAGTGAAGCCTGTAAACAATAAGTGAAATAGCATGATGAGCCAGATTTTTATGAAAAAGATTATTAGTAATAACAGGAGTAATTCATGAAGATAGGTCCGATAAACAACAGCAAAAAGAAGCTCCACCACTCAAAACTCAACGGCAAAATGATAAACAACTAACGAAAAATCCGCAGTAGAATCCAGGAGTCTTATAAAACACTTAAACCCTTCTATTATTGAAGTTCCAAAAGAAAAAAACAGGAAGTAAATAAGAAATAACTGAATCGGATAAAGTAGATGGGACTCACTTGATGGTAGGTGGCGGGTTGCCCCCCTTAGTGGTGCAGGCGATGGTGATGACCGTGCCGGCCACCACCTGCCCCAGCAGGTCCCCTCGCAGCGTCGGGGCGCCGGGCGGCTCTGCGACACAAGCGCGCAGTGTTATTGTGGCAGGAGGTAAACTGGGGCACAGCAGCGGGCTGAGCTCTTCGTTTGGACTGCGGTTCCGAAGGTGTACAGGAAATGACATGCTCGTTCAGGTGTGAAAGGTTCGTTGTTGTATGAAATGTCTGTTCTGGAATGCAGGACATTAATGATTTTAAGTTGGCTTCTTTTTTCCGATAAAATGACACGCTTGCGATTGATATGCAAGCATCTCTGGTTTATTCTAACAGTTGTGTGCAGAGCACATCATCGTATCATGTCATGGAATTGTGATATGAGAATGGCAGAGCATAAGAGTAAAAGCTTCCGTACTGGAACCCAATTAGCACATCCCTCTTACTCTGCAGTAAGCAATCACGTCGAAAAATGCAACGTACTCATTTCCTCTACCTACTTCCAAATCTTAGACTTCATCGCAACTCTTTATGACCTTAGGGTTTTAGAGTAGTTAGATATTTTTAAACAAAAACCGGCCCTCAACAATACCGACAGTTTATACCCGTTGAAAATAGCAACCAGATAGCAATATTTTCAATTTTATTTTTCTTTGGCAGATGCTTGCTTTAGTGATATCTTTTAATGACTCCTTTGAATATTTTGTTTTTATCTTTATTTCAGACATAATGATTTGTACTATTTTGAACTGATGATGGAACGAGACTGCAAAACGTTTTCCTGTTAAATATGATTAATTTCTTTGGAATTTTCCTCGTTTTTTTATAACTTATTAATTTGCGATTCAAGCAAACAATTGACCAGTTCAGATAAGATGTATTGCTTTCAACTTGCAATTTGCACTGATATAGTATTTAAGTCATCGTTCATACAAATATTAACATTACAGTGGATGATATTAGAAACAGTGATAGTTTTTGATGTTTGCCTAATAAAAAATCAGTCATGATGGAATAGAAATTAACTTATAAGCTATGAAGCTCAAATTCAGTTCAAAAGAGATGAGATGTGATTATATGATTCCTTCAAAAGCGTTTTTTTTAGAATACAGGAAAAGAAAATATATGAATAAGAACCATTTACTTCTTGAACATATCGCTGAAAAATTCCAATGTAAGCCTGTCTGTATAAATAAATTATTAGAATTACCGTTACCCTTACATAATATTATAATCCATTACCCATTACATTACGTAGTATATTTCTCAATTACTCGAATTAATTAGCATATTTTCCAGTGCACATCATGGGCTCATCTCGCTGAAATAACAAGACGGATCTGCCAAATATAAATTTCTTTCGCAGATGACTTTTTTCTTGTGACTTTTGACCACATTTCTTTTGACTTTTACCACACGTATTCCTTCAAATTCATGGAAAAAATTGCACACTCAAACGTTTTGACTTTGTGAATTAAAATTCTTTCGATGTCTGAATATCTGATCGATTTAAAATAAGTCTGCTGAATTTAAATGTGCATCTAATGCAATTTCAGAAGCTCACAGTTAAAAAGCTTTAGTAATAAATTATTTTTATCCAGAAATTGGATTTGACTTGTTTCCAAACGGTTAAAATTTTTCGCATCATTACGCAAAGAAAATTAGCGTAACAAGTAGCGCAAAATTTTGCCGACCGAGTAAATAGAGTACACATATATCTAGAAATGGCTTCTCTTGACTTAATCTTTTCTAAGCCTTTTGAGAGTGGGGCTCTAATTAAGCATGCTCGGGCTGGAGTAATTCACGAACTTCATTTTTAATACGAAGGATTTGCTCTCTAATTCAGGCTTGCTCAGCGCAGCTAGAAAATTTAAATATAAACTTTATTACAGAGCGCAGTGAACGTTACAGCATTCTGCAGGTGTTCAGGTACTGCTGTTCTGCTTTGCGCAAGTCCCTGCTCCTTGTGTTGCTTTAGTTATTGATCTCTTGTGTTACTTGAGTTATTGTCTCTGTGTGTTGCTTTAGTTATTGATTCTCTTGTGTTACTTGAGTTATTGTCTCTTTGTGTTGCTTTAGTTATTGATCTCTTGTGTTACTTGAGTTATTGTCGTCTCGTGTTGCTTTAGTTATTGATCTCTTGTGTTACTTGAGTTATTGTCTCCTTGTGTTGCTTTAGTTATTGAGTTCTTGTGTTACTTGAGTTATTGTCTCCTCGTGTTGCTTTAGTTATTGATCTCTTGTGTTACCTGAGTTACTGGCTTCGTGTTATTCAAGTTATTGTCTCCTTGTGTTGTTTTAGTTATTGATCGCTTGTGTTACTTGAGTTACTGGCTTCGTGTTGCTCAAGTTGTCTCCTTGTGTTACTCTAGTTACTGCCCACGCGCGTTACTTTGGTCACTTTCTCTCTTGTGTAATTTTGCTTCCTGGTTCTTGCATAACCTCAGTTACTGCCAGCTGAGTTACTTCACACATTTTCCTCACGGACTAATTTAGTTACTGTACTCAAGCATCACATTACCTACTACTCGTTATTACAACGTAAGTTAGGGTCATTTTGCCTTACTTTGATTACCATACTCTCTCGCAGCATTAGTCACCAAGCTCTTATATGGCTGAGTGACCATCATTTTGCTGTACTTTGATTACCATACTTTCTCGCAGCATTAGTCACCAAGCTCTTATATGGCTGAGTGACCATCATTTTGCTGTAGTTTGATTACCATACTTTCTCGCAGCATTAGTCACCAAGCTCTTATATGGCTGAGTGACCATCATTTTGCCTTACTTTGATTACCATACTCTCTCGCAGCATTAGTCACCAAGCTCTTATATGGCTGAGTGACCATCATTTTGCTTTACTTTGATTACCATACTTTCTCGTAGCTTTAGTTACCAGGCTCTTGTATGGCTAAGTGACCATCATTTTGCTGTACTTCAGCTTCTGGTCTGGTTTGCTGCCCTGCGCTCTCTCGTAACTCTGCTAACAATTTATTCAAGCTATTAAAATTATTCTTCCATCTGGGGAAAATCATTGATAAGTTCAGGCGCTTATGTTACGATTGATCGTAATAATCTCTGCGATTTCATTGTTTAGCATTTGCCATGGCGAACTTATTTCTCGAACATGACTTACTCTACAGCCTTTGCGACTTGAGTACAAGATACGTGAGTCGTAAATCTTGAGTACAAGATACGTGCTCATGAGTTTTATGAGGGATTTTTCTCTTGAATTGTCTTCCCTTTCAGTACCTTCTTTATAATCCTTCTCCCATTGAGTTATTATCCTTACATCCTCTTTTCTCGAGTTATTCCCCTCTTTATTAAGTCTCTCCTCGAGTTATTATCTTCAGTAATTATTCTCTTCTTAAATTGCCCTCCTCTTGCTCTACTTATTTGTCAATATCGCTCTCTCGAGTAATATTTTGCTCTAATTAATTTCTCCTAAAGTGAGTTTCCTTCTCAACATTCTTCGGTTGAGATATTCAAACCTATAACTTTATGTTGATCATTCTGCTATTTTTAATTGCTTTTTCTCACAGTTAATCTTGTTTAAAATTATTCCATGACTCGTTTACTCGTATTTGCTTCTCCTTGAAGTATTTGAGGCACTCTAATTTTCAGCACTTTCCCTGCGTAATATTGTTACTTAATAACATCCTCATTACGGTAATTTCTCTTTGAGTATCATATACCTAATTACAATTTAGTTCGCTTTGATCATCTCCTTCCAAAGGATTTGGGCGAAAATTCTAAAGGTGACCAGGTTTGGTTGTGAAGAACCAATTTGCTAGCGGTACCTCTTATGACCACAACTTCGCTTTAAGAGCGGTGATTTCACAGGATTATTGTCGTACATTTTATGACAAACGCCATCATTGAAAATCGGAAGTGAAAGTTGACAAACGTTTTTTCCCGCTATCTAGTAGTTCACTAACCTAGAAACACGCCTTGCTGACGCAAGATAGTCCATGAGAGAAAGTACTATTTGCTATTGTAATACATTTTTACTGTCTCTGAGTGTGTAGTATTTGACAGAAGAAAGGTTGCATCCATCGGTGGGAAGAAATGGTTATAATGTCTCATAAACTTTAAAGTTCGAACTCAGAGCCTTTCGATTCTTTACGTGAAAATATTGAATATCGTTCAACTTGGAATGCTTTAGAAGCGTCCGAAGTTGTGAAGAACTCCGAGGAACAATTTATTGGCTGAAATATAGATAAAAGGTAACAGTACTTAATATATTGATTTTAACCATTCTAAGATGATTGTAAAATTTTCTTAAATTCATGTTGAGAAAAAAAAGTAAATGAGCTCGCTCAGTACTTCACATTTTGCCCCAATTTCTAACAGATCGTGTCTATTTCTCTCGGAATGAAACTAATGCATATTTTTCTCATCGTCAGGAAAATAATAGCTTTAAATTTACCCCATATGGTTTCATTTTCAGCACGTATTGCTTTAAAATTGTAGAATGTTTTGTGTTTTCGCTCGATGATGATGAATGACGCGATGTGATAAACAGTGGGATATATTAAGCTAAATTAAGTGTATGAACTACTGAGAATTATCATAATGTGAAATTGGTGAATGACCCTTGACATATCATCAGGGTTAATTAAACGAGGAATAACTGAGAATTATCGTAAAATAGAATTAGTGTACGACCTTTGATATTTTATCAGGTAAAATTAAATGAAGGAATTACTAGAATTATTACCTTATAAAATTAGTGAATGACCCTTGTACGCTGTGTGTGAGACCTAAAAAAAGGTAGAACATTCTCAAACGGTCCAAGGTTGGATTGGAATTTATCACGAAATTTTGAAAGACCTAGCAATAAACTTCACTACCCATGAAAAAAGCAAAATATACGTGCTATAGTTCATTGCTTCACTTCTGATCACCATAACTCCTGCTGTTGAATTTTATCGCTAAACATTACAACAACCAACAATGCTCTTCACCATTTATCAAGCGTGTCGATGCACTTCATCGCTCACCATAACAACATGAACCAATGCACTTTACCGTTCGTTATCACAACAAGTGTTGATGTAAGTACTTCACCATCCATCATCACAACATTATCACAACACGTGTTGATGTGAGTACTTCACCATCCAACATCACAACACGTGTTGATGTGAGTACTTCACCATCCAACATCACAACATACAGTATGTTAGCGCACATCTCAACGAGGCATTGCAACATGCATCGCTGTACCTCACCACTCCTCATTACAACACGTGCTAATGCGCACCACAACTCACTGATGCACACCAAACCTCACTGATGCACACCACAACCCACTGATGTACACCACACCTCACTGATACACACCACAACCCACTGATGCACACCAAAACCTACTGATGCACACCATAACCCACTGATGCACACCACAAACCACTGATGCACACCACAACCCACTGATGCACACCGCATCCCACTGACGCACACCACACCTCACTGACGCACACCACACTTCACTGATGCACACCACACCCCACTGATGCACACCACACCTCACTGATGCACACCACACCTCACTGATGCACACCACAACTCACTGATTCACACCACAACTCACTGATGATGGTGACCACATGTGAAGCGTGCTTGGCAAGGACGGGGTGGGCTGCGGTGCACACCACCTCCACGTGACGGCCCTCGAAGTTGGTAGGCCGGACCCGCTGCAGTTTGGAGGAGCTCACCCACCCGGCGCCCACCTCGCGCGTGCGAAACGCGTGGTCGTTGAACACAGCGCGGCCTTGGATGGGCAGAGCGAGGGACAGAATCAGTGCTCCAATTTTCTGGTTATTCAGGTCACTGGGAGACGCGACAGTCGTGGTGGTGGTGACCGGAAATGATTGTAACTTTGGGATTTCTGAGTTTTGGGAACAGCACGTCGGGTTTTCGAACGGGGTGTTGAGAATGGAAAGTAAGATATTAGGAATGGGAAGAGGGTTTCTAGGAGTGACAAATGCGATATTAGGAATGGTTAGTGGGATATTATGAATGGAATGTACGATGTTAGGGATGGGAAGTGGGATGTTAGGAATGTGAAGTATGGTTTTAGGAATGGGAAGTGAGGTATTAGGAATGTGAAGTGTGGTATTAGGAATAGGAAGTGAGACATTAGTAATGTGAAGTGTGATATTAGGATTGTGAAGTGAGATATTCAGACTGGGAAGGGGATATTAGGAATGAGAAAAAGGGTGCTAGAAATGTTAAGTGGCATATTAGGAATGAAAAGCAGGAGATTAGAAATAGATAGAGGCAGACTGGGAATGGGAAGTGGGCTATAGGAATGGGAAGTATAATATTAGGAGTTGGACTTATGATTTCAATGGTAGTACTTATAGGGCGATTCTTAGGGAATCTTATTCTCAATATAAAAAGAAGAACCAATGTAATGGAGAACATTTAATGAGGCAAACGTTTCGGAATACAAGTTATTCCATCATCAGTGCTGGAAGAAATAAAAAGTAATTTCAGTCATGCATAAGACGGATAAGGTTTGAATAAAAATACCAAGCAAAAACGCAAAAAATAAGAGTAAATCATTTTTCTAACGACTAGAATACCAAACTTAAGCGTTTAGGCAATATACACAGTACAAACAGGCATACATAACTATACACACCCAACATTCTCGTACACCTACACATGGAAATATATGTATACACACACAACCACACACATATACACGCACGAACTACATGCACACACACACCAAGCACACCTCAGCATACCGCAAGTTAGGAAGTAGGGGCTGCAAATAATTTTGTCGCGCTGAAATCGTTATTAAGTGCAGGTTTATTTGTAAGTATATAAAGGGATTCTAGAATACGGAGGTCTTGTTCATTGATAGATACCAACACATACATTATAAGCAGTGAAGATATTCTGATCTTTCATGTGCAGCTTTGATGTTCAGTCTTTGTACACAAATGTGCCTTTGACGGAATCTATCAATATTTTGCTGGATAAGATTTTTGTAAACACTAGCCATTTTATGAATTATGACCGACAGCAATTCAAGCGTTTTTTGGAAATTTCTCTTAAAGATTCATATTTTGTGTTCAATAAGGTAATATATCAACAACTAGATGGACTAGCCATGGGCTCTAACCTGTCTCCTGTCATTGTTAAATTTTTTTTTGGGCCCATTTAGAAACAAATTTTCTGGACTCCTGCTCGACTGAATATAAACCTGTTTTCTATAGACGTTACTTGGATGATACCTTTCTATTGTTTAGGTCCCGAGATCAAGCTAATACATTTTTTGAGTATGTTAATGCCGTTCACCCCAACATAAAATTTACAATGGAATGTGAGCAGAATGGTGAAATACCTTTTTTAGATGTCCTGATAAGGAAGTCTGACACCAAGTTCATTTCTTCAGTTTATAGAAAGCCTACATTTACCGGTCTTTGTACAAATTATTTTAGCTGTGTCTACAGAGGTTATATTAAATCGTGTGTGAAAACTTTATTACATAGGGCCTATTGCATCTCGAGCACGTATCAAATATTTCACAATGAATTAGAATATCTGCAAAAAATGTTTATGCGTTATAATTACCCAAAATATCTTGTTAATCAAATGGTCAGAAAATTTCTAGATAATATATTTTCCCCCTCCTGTAACCTTGACCGTACCGAAACAGAAAATATTTATTGGCCTTCCATTCCTAGGTTACCTGAACAGTGATTTTCAAAGAGAGTTTCTAGTCCTTGTGCGAACCTTCTTTACAGCGGTTGACGTTCATGTTTATTATAAGAATACTTTTAAGATATCGTCTTTTTTTAATAGGAAGGAGCGACAGGATGAGTGTCTGGAAAGTTGCTGTGTATATGTGTATGTTTGTGATTGCTGCCAGCAATCGTACGTTGGAAGCACTACCCTCCAACTATTTATCCGTCACAGCCAACATTCAGGTTTTTCTCATATTACTGGCCGCCCATTTGCTTGCCCTTCTCAGTCCGTTATTAGAAACCATTGCAATAGTTCTAATCATCCTTTCAAAATGTCTAATTTTTCTATTCTATGCAAAGCATTTAATGAAAAAGACCTCCGTATTCTAGAATCCCTTTATATACTTACAAATAAACCTGCACTTAATAACGATTTCAGCGCGACAAAATTATTTGCAGCCCCTACTTCCTAACTTGCGGTATGCTGAAGTGTGCTTGTTGTGTGTGTGCATGTAGTGCGTGCGAGTATATGTGTGTGGTTGTGAGTGTATACATATATTTCCATGTGTAGGTGTACGAGAATGTTGGGTGTGTATAGTTATGTATGCCTGTTTGTACTGTGTATATTGCCTAAACGCTTAAGTTTGGTATTCTAGTCGTTAGAAAAATGATTTACTCTTATTTTTTGCGTTTTTGCTTGGTATTTTCATTCAAACCTTATCAGTCTTATGCATGACTGAAATTGCTTTTTATTTCTTCCAGCACTGATGATGGAATAACTTGTATTCCGAAACGTTTGCCTCATTAAATGTTCTCCATTACGTTGGTTCTTCTTTTTATATTGAGAATATGATTTCAATAGTATGGGAATAGGAATACAAAGCATTCTGTACTGCAGGTATTTCGTGTTGTATTTACAAAGAACTTTTTGTGATGTAGAAAGCGAGAAATGAATCGGTTACAAATTTTTTGATTGATTAAAATAAATTTTTTGATCAGCAGCTTTGAATTTTTTTATGCTCATTCCGGAGGAAAATAGAAACTTGAAACCCCTTTTTCCCAAATCGATATTTTGTCAAGAAGCGAACAAGAGTTCTCAGTGAAACAAAGTTGCACAAGAAAATTAGCTCTTACATGAGAAGATTTTAAACTTCACAGAAATTCTGATGTATATTTTTTGGGATCCTCTGTTCAACCTTCCTCATGTTACTCGCCTAAAATTACACAAATTTAAACAAATTGGTTTGAACTTTCCACTCTTCGTAACTGCACAAGCGTAGTCAAAACTTAAAAAAATTCGTTTCTTTTAGTATTTTATTTTGAGTTCTATTTTTCTGCCTCTAACAGTGATGGTTTTCAGAAGAGTGGAGGGGGAAGTGTGACCAATGAGACTTGTGCTCAGGAAACGAACTTGATGCTCTCGATTCTGCTTCTTTTTGTCTTTAGTTGAATTTCTTAGAAATACTTTAACGAACTAAAATTAAAAAACAATGCCTAAAAAATTAAAGGTTCAATCTGCGTATCGTTCATTCCTGTTCATTCAATTGTTGGTTTTCAGTCTCAGCTGAAGTGGTTGACCTGAGTCAGTGTGGTGAAATTAGAAAACAAAACCTACAAAAAATTAAAGGTTCAATCTGTGTATCGTATTTCATGTAAGGTATTTTATTTTTTGACGGTGTATTTTTTGCCCACTACTGCATGTGGGATGAATGTTTCTCTCCGTGGAATGTTTGGAAATGTGATCGATGCCGCATTTACGGGGCTAAATGCATCGTGTGTGAACTGATGTTGACTTCGTTCCTTAAAAATAACGAAATTTTACGGGAAAAAATTTAAATATGTTTTTGGTTTTAAAATATTTTAGGTCCTAGCGGTCTACCCATGTTCAAAATCTGACAGACGACCAACAACGCAAAGATTGGAAAAAGAATATTGGTTTACTTTCCCAAACACTCATAAATATTCCTATCGTTAACCGCTCGATCGTAACAAAAATAGAAAAGTTAGCCTTCAGAGGCTTCCATCAATCAAGGGTTGGAGAAGGTAAAGAGTGAAAAATTAAAGAACGCTCTGCCGGACCAAAAATACGCAGTTTTCGAAGATTCATATACTATTAATAAAGTCTGCTGTATCATTAGTTATGCCATGGTGCACTATATAAATGGGGAAATTTATTAAAAATAATTTGGATCTCTCCTTACTAGGTAGGGTAGTACTCAAAGCTATGCGCGTTTGTTTAAACCGGAAACAGGAACAGAAAATATTTTCAAATGATTTTTTTGGTATTGACTCATGGCCTCAGTTCTAACCCTTGTTTAATGAATTACACTGGCTTGTTAAATTTTATATATTTTAACATCTAAATTTGCCTAGAAAGGGCTGCAAGACACCTAATCTACATTTTGTGGACGCCGCTTATTGGTCTCAACGAGGTTTTGAGTGTCATGTTCAAACTCTCGCCTCGCCCAGTTTGTTGTGCGTTTCCAGTTCATAAAACTTGGTTTATCCAGTTTTTTTATGTGATTTTGCGACGAGCCGTTTTGTTATCTTGTTAAAACGATAACTGAATGGCAGCCTCGAACAAAACAGAAGCAGACGATGTTCGACAAAAAGATCGAACAAAACAGACGAAACATCTGAAATAATCCTTAGAGAAGCGACGAGATTCGTCAACGAACGCGAATAAAACAGACGAGATTCGACACAGATGTCGAAAAAAACCGACGAGATTCATCGCGTTGGTTGAGTAATTATTATTCTTCGCTTGGTGCTCAGGGTTATTGAGGTGAATTTCTTTATACCTCGCTACTTAATTTTCTCTGCTAACCATGCAGACACTGAACTGATTCATATATGTTTTAGAAAATTATTACTTTTTTCGTCCCGCCACGGAATAAATGATCGGGTAAATTTTGGGTTGTAATAAACACTAAACTGATAATTTGGCATGCACATCGCAAAGCATAAACTCAAGACTGAGTACATAAAGTCATAAAAAGTATTCATACTTCATGATTATAAAAAATTCAGCTTTTGTTATCCAAAATCTATTACATGCATGCGAGACTCGTTCGAAGATCCAAGTCTTTAAGAAATTCAATTCTCTCAGCTCTTAAGCCCCTGAAGAAAAAAGCTCTTTTCAGAAAAAGCACCTTGAAACTGATTACTTTCCTCTTCGAAAAAAATACGCGCATCTTATGAAAAATGTAGTTGAAATTCTTCGCAAGCTACTACCTCCCAAGAGCTTGACTCTATTATAAAATTTCTAAATTAGCCTCAAGTTTTCCTTTCATCGCTGTCGATGTTATCAAATAGAAAACTCTTCTGGAAAAGATGAATTAATATTTTTAATGTAGATGAATTACTAGATCCACAAAAGGCAGCCTGCCAAAGGAAAAAGAAAAATGTTAGGAGTCGGAGAACAAGAATGTGTCTAATCAGGCCAACAACAGATAGCTTTATGAGATCGTGAGGTTCCTATTGCCGAATAGAAAGTTCCTCCTTTTTGTCGAAGATCGATCTCCTCTGCCATGCAAAAATCAGAGGCTACAACTCTCGAGGAAGTTACTGCCTTTCTTTCCGCCACTGAAGAAGATTCTCGAACTTTCATCCCTGGATAATAAAATGACCGAAAAGTCAAACTTCAGACCTGGAAAAGGAAAGCAGAACTACGATGTCGGACTGACGTTCTAATGCAAAGCAATTTAACATATTTTTTCAGCAAACTTCGCTCATTTGTTGCGGATTCCCCATTAGACGATCGACGTTAAGGATTTTGCTCAATTTGGAATCAGTAACGAAGCAGATTAGCTCCCAAGTTTGAAATTCACATAACAATAATGGCCTTCACAGGTAGAAGATTCAGCCAAAAGTTTCAGAACTGAAAGTTTTTGGAGTCTCCAGGTGAAATAAACTGAAAGTTAGTGAACGTCGACTGCGAACCGGCAGGGCAGCATTCAGTAGTTGTTTTTTTAGTCGCTACAGAAGTGATTGACCTGAGTCGGTGTGGTAATCACTTTTCGTGCACATTCACGCCGAAATAGAGATCGTGACTTTTGAAAGGTCCCATCAAAGGCAGCAAACAGATCTCCATTTGCAGTTGCCAATCCAAGACCTTTCTTTCGGGTCATTTCGCATTGAAGGACTTTGCCTGGGGAAACCATCTGGCTCTGTCTTTCTTCGAAACATCCATTACGATAGCCGAAGAATCCAAGAATTTCGTAAACCAAGACTGCAACTGCCAGGGCAATGCTAACAAAGTTCTCTTTCTAACCTACTTCAATGGGGACTACAATGGCATTAAAGTCCCGAGGAAGAAAACCAGATTCTCGCGTGGAGATTTATAGGCAGCCGCTCAATGTGGGGTCCGATCTGTACACGGCCAGAACCGAGACCGATGCCTTGTGGCGGCACAACAGCTTTTTCGTTTCCATCGAGGATAAATTTCACTCGCTGTCTCTTCACTTTTTCCGAAGGAAACAACGTGGTTCTGAAGGAATTATGGTAACGTTCGCTGCCAAAGATGATCTGAGGTATTCTTCTGCTCGTATCGCTTATGCAGAAGTTGAGTTTCTGTCTAGTGATGGAATAGTGGTAAAATTAGAAAATGTTGGGTGGTGCTCGTTGTTTTTGCGAGAATTGTGATTTGTAAAACTGAACAGTGTAGTCTGCAGTTTTCTACAAATTTGAAACAAGTTTGTGTATATCAGTACTAATAAATGTTAGTTCAACACACGGTTATATCGTTTGCTGTTTAACCGCAACATTTCAGCTGTTTCTGAAGTTGCTCTTTTTTGTTTTTTATCGAATATTGTCTGTATCGTTTACTAGGGAAAGCGTGATTAAAACTCATAAACAATTTTAAAGTAGGAAAATACTTTTTACATTAGTCCATTTGATACTGTAGAGCAATATATTTCAAACATTGAAATGATTCTTTTATTTCTGTGTGTACGATTATAAAGGAATTTAAATCTCAGCTTAATATGTTTTGTTTGTGTGCTTTATATTTCCTCTCTTTCCCTCTTTGCAAAGGCCTCTCGTATGTGAGAGAGCGCCAGAGTTCGGTCGAACAAAACTGTGTGGCTTGCATTAGTCACAAAGTTCCCTGGAAATGCACGTATTGTTATGCAGATTTGGACTCGCTGAAAAAAAAAATAAGAAACGAAGTTCGTCAGTGTAAAGTAAAACCCCCTAGACGAAATCCGAAGGGAGAAAGAGAGAGATGACAGAGCGGAGTCTGAAAAACTAGCGAAAGCTTGGGAAATTTTTCATGGAATTCTCATGCAGCCGGTCAATGCCTGCTCGAAACACTGTGCGTAAGTCCCAATTTTAAGAATTTTTATTTAGGGACAGCAGAGGGTTATGAAGTATCAAAAAGCTCATGTTAAACAATCTAAAAGAAGCCTTTGCGTGAAAGATATTCATAAATGCTTAAACTGACAAGGGATTCGTGGTTATATTATGAAATCAAATTTAAAATTGTACTTCAGCATATCATGTGCTTGCCTTGAGGTTCGTCAGGTATGGTCTTAATATACTCGAGCGGTATCGTCTTAATGTACTCGAGGTAGTCTCATTAATTGAATCTGTTCGAAAATATTACAGGAAAGTAGTAGATGTAAGTTAGTGAATAGCCTTCGTATCAGGAGATGCACAGAGAGAAGACTTAGAGGATTCAACGGAAACTTTTGCTGGTGGCTGCTAAATTCACGTTCCATTTTAGAAGTTGAACAAGAAACGTGCGGCAGCTTGCGTTTTTTTCTGACCCGTCAAAACGAAATCCCAAGAGCATCTGCGGTGGCGTTCTTGTATTTTTTCACGAATATTCGTTCTAAATTTGCAAAGTGTTATGGGATTGCCAAAATGCGCTGCCTGACGAGTGCTTCTTTGTGGTACGAAAAGCAGTCGACTGTGTGAGCGCTCCCCAATTTCATTTTGCATGAACTGAAAGCTGAGTGACGCTCGGAGTGACCTCGCCCCCTCTTTGCCCGGTCATATTGCGTTGTGTTCTGTTCTTCACATTTCCTGTACTTGGGCTCCCTATATGGAAAAGGGAATTTTTTATCGAATGTAGTACGTGCTGTAGAATAGTGCATTTAATGTTACAGTTTTTGCCCTTGATGGTGATGAATGTGATGTACGGAATAAAAACGTCACTTAGTACCTTTAAAACGTGATCAGGTAGAAAAATTATCACTTAAAAACTTAATGCAGGCAATGTGGGTACGCTACTCAGAATTTCATGAAAAAAGAGTCCTAAAAAAAAGCCTTTCTTATACTGTTGTTCCCTAAGCAACCTACGTGAGGAGTGTGGGTTTTTAGTCGCTAAGCAGCAACTCTTACTTCATTTTTTGAACTTATTAATTTAGTCCCATTGTTGAAACTATTCAGAGCATCTAATCTCTAAAAACTTAGGAGAGCAAATAAAATTCCCCGGGTTCTGGAAAAGCGAAGGTTAATGAATTTGAGAACCGTGTATTTCACTTAAAGGGAGTGAAGTGAGACTCACAGGGTTCTGGAACAACCGATGTTACGCCCTTTTATTGGCGTAACTCACCTAAGAGAGAAAAATAAAAGTCATAGAATTCTTCAACACGCGAGAGCAGAAGAAATTAAAAGCCTTTTTACCAGCACAACTCATTTTAAAAAGTGAACAAGGGTCACATGGTTCTGGAACGGACGATAGTTTATGAATGTGGGGTGAACTCACCGTCCACGGCCCAGGAGAGGTTGGCAGGAGGGTTGGCGGAGCTGGTGATGCACTCGACGCTGAAGCTGTCGCCCACCTGCACGCTGTCTGGCCCCTCCACCGTCACCCGCTCTGGGGGATCTTGGGAAATTGAAAGCAAACTCCAATTAAAGTGAAGCTCTTCTTAAAATTCTGACAGTTCGCTTAGTTGTCACAAGTCTTAATTAAATACCTACAGCTGTTTCTAAAATGACAATTAACGATTTGCTCAAGTATTATTCAGTTAATCCCGTAATTGCGCGAAGACGTTTGGAAAAATGTTAAATTGCTTAACGTATTGTTGAAAATTAGAAAATGACTTTAGGGTGTTCACATTGTGTGGTATCAGGGTTTTTAAAAATTACTTCAAAAATATAAAACCTGTTTTGAGATATAGTAGAAAACACGAGTGATCAATTTTAAGCAGTTTCGGCTAAACTTCACCAAAGGAGAATGCTGAACATTTTTTAGCAAAAACGTGGGATTTTCTGGCTTCGAAAACAAGCGTATAAATCGGAGTCAGACGTCTAGGAGTGGTGGCAGAAATTTTTGCGATTCGATATTGAACTGCGTGAACTTGTGTGCAGACCAGATTCTAAGATCGCGGTGATGAGACATGTAGCATTATGCCTTTAAAGAGTAAACTTTTACAGCAATTCATGATTTTTTTCCTTCAGTGGTGTTAGAGATTTCTCAACTGCGTTTGTACTTATCTACTTAGAGAAGCGAAAGATAAGCTTATCATCAGAGTTGATAAATCATAGATTAAAAATTCTCAAGACCATGTTCATGAATACTGTCGAGGTGAAACCTGTTTTTGAGAAGCAGTTTCATTTTGAGAAGCATGAATACTGTCGAGGTCAGCCTATCAAAGAATTTTTGATAATGGGATACTTGTTCCAGTTCAGGACAGAGTATTTAATTTTTGAGTAGAAGTTTTTAGTTAGGCTAGTTTAGCAAACGCGTTGTAATGAAAATTTAAGTTTTCTCAAACGAAGTTCTGACAAAAATACCCGTTTTGCGTAGCTGGAAACAAGTAACATAGATTTAATCAGTTAAATTTGTGATATGAGTTACACTTATTTCTAGAGCATATAAGCTTTTCACAGAGTCCTAAATTGAGCGCATCTTATTGGGAGGGTAGGTGCGCGCTTCAGATTTATTTGACTCTAGTGCAATTAAATTTATTTGACTATAGTGCAATTAGATTTATTTGACTATAGTGCAATTAGATTTATTTGACTATAGTGCAATTAGATTTATTTGACTCTAGTGCAATTAGATTTATTTGACTCTAGTGCAATTAGATTTATTTGACTCTAGTGCAATTAGATTTATTTGACTATAGTGCAATTAGATTTATTTGACTCTAGTGCAATTAGATTTATATGACTATAGTGCAATTAGATTTATTTGACTATAGTGCAATTAGATTTATTTGACTCTAGTGCAATTAGATTTATTTGACTGTAGTGCAATTAGATTTATTTGACTATAGTGCAATTAGATTTATTTGAATATTGTGCAATTAGATTTATTTGAATATTGTGCAATTAGATTTATTTGACTATAATTCTATCAGATTTATGTGACTAATTTGTAATCAGATTATTTGACTATAATACTATCAGATTATTTGGCTTAAATACTATCAGATATATTTGATTATAATGTTGTCAGACTCAGTTGACGATAATGCATTACTAGGAGTGAGTGGTAATACCAGTCCAGTGTCAACATTTTTCTTCACCAAAACGAGCTCAAAACCAAAAAGGCAATAACAGACACTGCCAAAGGACTTCGCTTCCAAGTAATTATTTACAATTTCGAGAAATTTCTCGGTTCTGAAAACAAGAAGTAATGTTTATTATTTTTACCGCCAACTTTGAAGCGCTTTTAAAACTTCATGCCAAAAGGTCATCAAATGCGTAATTTTTATAATTTTCATTTTTAAAGCTTAGGCTGAGTTCATGAGTTTGAAATATAGTATGAAGAGATGCAATGGAATTATGTAACATAAAAATCTTCTCTTTTCATTTTCAATGAATGCTTCTGAAACAAAAGGACAAAAATTTTTTTTATACACTCAAAATTACAAAGTATTAAAAAAAAACACTTGTAACACTTCATAGGAAATTTACATGGGTCCTTGTTAAAAAATATATATAAAAAAAACCGAAAACTAAACTAAATCATTGGGTGTACAGGGGCACGGCAATTTGATCGGTGTTGAGCTGCGGTCTATGTTTGGTTATATAAAGGGATTCTAAAATTCTAATATCTGACTCCAGAGCTGATCCTATGATTTCAAAATTATCTATTGAGAACGAATGATTGGTCTGTTCACAATGATGTCTGGGAGGAGAATGCGGCAAGGATGCTAGAGGCCGGTTTGTTCTGAAGGAACGGCCTATGTGTTGAAAAAATCTGATCTTCGACTGTTTCTGAGTGCTTCCGATATAAGAACTCTGGCAAGTTCCGCACGTAAATTTATAGACAATATTCGAAAGCAATTCAGAGGGCAGCCTGTCTTTATACCTAAAGAATTTTTTAATTTGGAAGTCATTCTTTAAAGCAAAAATAAAGTCAATCTGGGGGTAAAATTTAGAAAGTAATTTCCTGAAATACCTAATCATTTCTTCAGATGAGGGGCCTATGTAAGGAAGAGATATGTACACCTTACATTTACTTACTGTGCACAAGGTTTGTTTCGGACGAGAAAATATATTGCATAAAAAATCACGGACAAGCCTGTCAAATAAACCGTGTGGATAGCCGTTGTCAGAAAAAAAATTTTAAAAAATCTAATTCGGAAGAAAAGTTGGAGTATGATATTTTATTTCTATTTCTTTTTTAATCAAAAACTGTATAAACAAATAGATGGCTTATCGATGGGCAACCCAATCGCGCCTACTCTTGCTAACATTTTTTTATGCAATATGGAACAAAAGTACCTTGAGGAATGCCCTGATTTTTTTAAACCTGTGTTTTACAAAAGATACTTGGATGACACATTTATAATCTTTGAAGATGAATCCCATGCTCCGTTATTTCTAAATCATATCAATAAGTATCATTCGAATATCAATTTTACTATGGAACCTGAACAAAACAATAGATTAGCTTTTTTAGATCTCAATATCAGTAGAACAGAGCAGGGTTTCGTTTCCAGTGTACACCGCAAACCAACTTTTACTGGGTTAGGCTGCAGTTTCTTCAGTTTCTGGCACTTCCGCTATAAACTTAATTCAATACGGACCCTTCTCCATCGTGCATATCACCTATCCTCCTCATACTCCAACTTTTCTTCCGAATTAGATTTTTTAAAATTTTTTTTTTCTGACAACGGCTATCCACACGGTTTATTCGACAGGCTTGTCCGTGATTTTTTATGCAATATATTTTCTCGTCCGAAACAAACCTTGTGCACAGTAAGTAAATGTAAGGTGTACATATCTCTTCCTTACATAGGCCCCTCATCTGAAGAAATGATTAGGTATTTCAGGAAATTACTTTCTAAATTTTACCCCCAGATTGACTTTATTTTTGCTTTAAAGAATGACTTCCAAATTAAAAAATTCTTTAGGTATAAAGACAGGCTGCCCTCTGAATTGCTTTCGAATATTGTCTATAAATTTACGTGCTGAACTTGCCAGAGTTCTTATATCGGAAGCATTCAGAAACAGTCGAAGATCAGATTTTTTCAACACATAGGCCGTTCCTTCAGAACAAACCGGCCTCTAGCATCCTTGCCGCATTCTCCTCCCAGACATCATTGTGAACAGACCAATCATTCGTTCTCAATAGATAATTTTGAAATCATAGGATCAGCTCTGGAGTCAGATATTAGAATTTTAGAATCCCTTTATATAACCAAACATAGACCGCAGCTCAACACCGATCAAATTGCCGTGCCCCTGTACACCCAATGATTTAGTTTAGTTTTCGTTTTTTTATATATATTTTTTAACAAGGACCCATGTAAATTTCCTATGAAGTGTTACAAGTGTTTTTTTTAATACTTTGCAATTTTGAGTGAATAAAAAAAATTTTTGTCCTTTTGTTTCAGAAGCATTCATTGAAAATGAAAAATCTTCTCGTTTCATGAATCTACTGAACTTTGAATATTTACCAGCAAATATTTGATCACATGTTAAGTAGATGAATATTGAATGAGGTAGTCCATTAGCAAGTTTTGCATCCTAGGTAATTAAATGAAGAAAGTTTTTACTCAATCATTGAAGTTTCAGGAATTTTTTCCGCCCGCCAATTTTAAGATCATTTTAGGAGAAATTATATTCTTCAATTCAAGTTAATTAGAGAATAATTAGGCTTGCTAAATTCTTTGATCAATATGCTTACCTATTTCATTAAAAAATTAAGAAATTTGTGGATATATTTTTGTTGTTGGCTACTTTCAAGAATATAAGAGTTCTAAGAACCCAGTTCGCAATTTTCTATTTCAAAATTGAGCGCGCTTTATTTGCAGCTAATTTTGTTTATGCGAGATTCGTCGGGCGAAAAACAGCAGTAGTTTTTCAACGGAATATCTTGCTGGAAATGCAGTGTAGGGACTGAGTTAACTCTAAGATCATTTATCATTTACGGGACTAGTTTTTTCAAAAATGTCAAGTGCATTCGAGCTCTTCGAACATTGTTGATTTTCATGGTAGTGGAAAAGGAGTATTCAAATTGACATTGGAAATTTTCTCCTACACATGCATGTACAAAAAAAACTAGATTGTTTTCAGTATTTAAATGAAGGTTGAAAGCTTTGAGTAATTGCGAAACAAATAAATAAAAATAGCTAAAGCAATTGGAAGGATTAGGGAGAAATAGCTGAAAAAACACAACTTTACAGAAATGATTTAAAACGCACAGTGCATGAGCCGCAAGACGTACTCTGCTCTCAAAAGATCACCAAATGAGGCGCTTTCTCGGAAATGCTTGAAAGGACATCTGCGTTTCGCCAGATTTTAGTTTCCAGCCGAGCACTATTCATACCCTCCAGAACGAGAATAACAACCGATATGTTTCGTGGTTCTTCTTTCCGAGAATTATAATAGGTTATGCTATAGTTTGTACAGTGAAACAGTGGCGATAAGTGTGCGGCTTCAACCGAAATGTCTCACCATTGCTAATTCACTCCCCAATCTTTGATAATTTAGACGATTTCTATCTTATGCTAAAACACTGAATTACCCAGTAAATGGTTTCTTGGTAACGCTAAGATTTCTCAAATACTTTTTATACATGCTATGAAATGCATAGCATCCAAATTCATCCACCACTTAAGTAATACTTCCGTGACCTACCGTTCATTTTGAACAAGGTAAAATCGTAACTGATTATATAAACAGTGAATACAACTTCAAGATCCGTAGTGGGTCACAGGTAGCATCCAGTGCAATAGAAGGTCATGAACCTGGAACGTATCTAACTTGAGTACAGAACTCTCTCTTAGGAGCTACGAAGCTCGTTCGGGAATAATCATCATTGCTGTTTCTATTATAACTCACCCTGAATTTTTGACACTATAATCCAGTCCAGTGTACCCGTTTCTCATTTACCGAGCCCTAACGTATAGAAAGCTTTGTTATTCAGTTTAGCATGTCATTTCCGACTTCTGGCGAGGGGCTTGAATAACGCAAGAAAAAACTTTTCCATGGCTGAAAAGCGACTTCGCATTAGTTATTTTGATATTTGAAAATAGCACTTGTCAAATTCGACCCTCGTAATGGTGTCTCTGCACCCGTCTTTATTTCTCGGTAACTCTCGTACTAAAACTGGCTATTTTCATAATAAAATGGAGGAACTTCATCAAAAAGTCCCATTGCTAACGAGACTGGGGCAGGTTTTACTTCTAAATCGCCATTTTAAAAAAAAATAAACTTTACTGTTGAAATATCATGTGTGCTTGTGTCCCAACCGTTGAAGTTCAACTGCCGTAACTTTCCCTATCCATGAGTTCTTCATTAAACAATGCCTTCAATTTTACTGATTATTGGTGAAATGACCCTTGTTGATATAACTGTTTCTATCATTTTCACACTACTTTTTTCTTCAGTTTTATCTTGTTTCATGAACTCGTTTCCTAACTTACTGTTTCCCTGCGCAGAGGAACTTGTGTGGAAACACCGTTGTGCATAGTTACTCCTTTAATTTAAATCCTTACCAAATGATGCCGTCTCTTTGGAGCACCTTTTTTGTGCTTAGGAAGGCTAAAACTAACCCATCATGCATTACCTGTTTCTAGCATCCTAAATCTGTGATCATTCTTATGCCCAACAGGGTGGGCATAAGTCATGGTAGAAATGCATTACAACAAAATGCTTCAATTGTTCTACTAACATTTTGGATACATCGTCAACTCAATAACTTGCTGTCTATGTAATACCAGTGGTAAGATTATATTTATGTCCACGTACTGATTTTGACACGGAAATGTCCCCTGGGATTGTCAGTGAACTTCCGTACGGCACTTAGAACTTTTTATACCTTTTACATACGTATCTGTTACGCAATATACTGAATGCGTCAGAGGAAGACCCTTTTTGAGATTTGTTTCATTTCACAAACGAACAGAAATGACATTCTAGTCTCTAACTGAGCAAGATGTCGATACGTAGAAAACGTTCTAATGTACGCTTTGTTCTGGCATTCAGAAAACTTCTATTTTTTTGTTCATTCAGAGTCATGGATGTATTTTCGAGTCTTGGGCGGATGAATGATTTTGAGGCTTTAGAAAGTACTTGGCCGAGCGTAAATGCTGTCTCGATCCAGCACTGATAACTTCTTAGTCTCTAAGCTCTATTTTCGCAAACTTATTTGGGATTTCTTACGATTGTCTAGTAAACTAAAGTACGTATTACAATTGATATTCATATGATGACTTCAATCTTTTTGACGGTTGTCATGTGTCCTGGTACTGATCGAGTTACATTCGGAAAAATATTCAACAATAAAATGTAATTGAGTTCCCGAACCCTGATCATTTTTCATGCCATGAACACATCACGTAAGCACTGCCACGATCTCTGATATTGTCATATACTCTGCAGAAAGTTATCAAAGTGTTCATGCATTCAAAGTAACTTTCCCACATTTTTCAACTGGTCAATACAGCTATGAGACTGGTCTTGTTTGCACCTGTACTTAATTAATACTGAATATTTTATCTTCCCGCGTTTAATAAAAAAAGAACTCCCTTTAAAGGAAATGATTAAAGGCTACTACTAATAATCTAAAATGACGCGAAAATGACTGCCCGATAACTCCTTGAAAAATTGAATTTAGAACCTAAATTACCAGAATGTTAGTCCTTTGATATAAATTAAATATATCGCGCTGGTTACTATCAAAGTGTAAATTCCAACAACCTGCGTGTCTAAAGTGACATCGTGTCATGTGCTTATTTTTCGTACCCGAACTCAAAAATTTGAATTTCGATCCGCCTCTGCCGACCTGTGAAGCTTTTGCAAGCCTCTGCTCGTTAATTAACATCGCCTGGAAATAAAATCGAGGCGTTTTAGTGAAGTACGAGCAACGGCAAGCGTGATATTTGCAGCGATAAATAAATATTTGCAGATCGTTGCCATGAACCTGGGAAACTTTATTGACTCGCATCAAAAGAATATAATTTTATTTTTGCTTTTCTGATGCTGAGGAGAGAGGAGATTGTTTGCTGCTCGTTTGAACTGATGTTTGCTTTTGAAAATTGTTTCTATCATTTGGACTCATAAGCTCCGTTTTAAATATCATGGAGAAATTAGCGTTCTATCAAATTGATTCATAAATTTGATATGTTGATTTTCGAAAGACGGTCAACTTGAGCCCATGTTACTCGTAAATAATGGTGTAGAAATTATTTTTTGGAATGATTTAAGGCTAATTTTTAGTTTAGCTTTATTATTTCTTTCACGTTTTTTCGTTTTACTACCGTATACAATGTGTTCGCGTTGGAGTTTAATGGAGAGAGTAGATAATTATAACTTGCTTTGATGCATTTCAGGATACAGTGCTATCGTCATCATTTTCCGAAACCATGTTTCAATCATATTCAATCCCAGCACATTATTGTATTATCATTCAAGCTCCTCCGGCGTTCCGAACTTTACTTAATGTTAAACTGTATATTTCTGAATTTTTTTTCCGCCACTGTATTTTGTCGATAGTGTTGTTTTCCGTTTCTCATAATTTACCGCGTAAAGTTTCTTAGTCTTTTAGTACGTCTTCGTTTTCGTTAACGTCAGGGCTTTTTATTTATCACACATTCATCAATGACATTTACAGAGTTCATTTTTCAACTTCGACATCAAATTATCCAGCCACACTATCCAATACTCCATACTTACAGCTAGGGTCTCTAGTCGTAATATCTATGAACATTTAAAATACATATAGCACCCCCCCCCCCCCCACAATATTTTTGTGCCCCTTTTTACTGAATTTCTTTCACTCCTCTTTTCGTCCGCTATTTGAGACTTCCAAGAACGTCCTTATTTTTTTGAGATTTTCCTTTTTAGTTCCCGATCATTTCGGACGTTGCTGAGTCGCCCAGAATCTACACCTCGATCAAGTCATCCATCCTGCAAGAAGGCTCGATCGTCCATCATTTAGCGCTGATCACCAATACACGGCCAGGCCTCAGCTACGCTTGAATTACCGCGTCTAGCGCACAGCCACCATGGATTTTTGCCTTAAGTTATTGAGATCCTCAACAAACTCGAGCAATTTTTTTAAAATACTGTAAGATTTGCGGGCTCCGGGTTATTTTTCGCTGCTGTTTTGGCTCGGAGATGTCGATTACCTCAAAAAATATATTGATTTTTAGCTGTATAGTTGAATTATAGCGTAAACAGTGGTATTAACTAATCGAGTGTCTAAGCAAACAGATCGACTCGTCACTAAAATTTTAACGTCATTTTTCAAGTTGCCAAGTACATTGTTCTTGTTTGTTATGATGAAGTATTTGTTTCGAAATCAATTTAGTCATGGTGTAACACTGGCAAGACCTTATTTGATATTGAGGAGAATTTGAAAATCAATTAATCTTTGTAAAGTGAAATTTGAATTTGAAACAATGTTACTTAAAACGTCTCAAGCTACACACAATCTTTGTTAATTTAAACGGAACAAAATTTTTTAAGAATTGGTGACTAAAAGATATTCGAATTCAACAATCATGTAAATATAGGTACGCAATAAGTTTTCACACATTAATTTCACAGTTAAGGAAGAAACTATTGAAAAAATAATGTAAATAACACGGCAAGATGCGATCACAAAACACCCATCTAAAAATAACTTGCTGTCCTCACCCAGAAGACAAAATCAAATTATAAAATACGTAAAAAAAACGTCTACGGTTCAAGTAACCAGTGAACTCGAGCTTGCTTACAGTGGACGGTGAGGGCAGTGGAGGCGGTCAAGGGTTTGGTGAGCAGCGGGGACTCCGCCCGGCACGTGAGAACCGCCTTGTGCAAGCGGGGCAGCAGCATGACGTGGACGGACGCCTCCTCAGGGACGGACGTCGTGAGCTGCTCGTCTCCGAGGTACCAAGACACGTCCGCTTTGGGGTTGCCCCCGCCTGACCGACACCCCAGGATCAGGGTTTGTCCTGACACCCCGGACCTCGGGCCTCGAATCACAGGGGCGTTCGGAGGATCTGAAGAAATGTTCATCGTTTCAATCAGAGAGTTATGAAAATAAATGATGAAAGACCTTTGAGCTACATATTGGTAATTGAGAAGTAAAAAGGTTTCGACCGCATTAGGGTCAACCCTGGGACTTTCGGGCCCAATGGGCCATTTTTGTTTCTTTGTTGAAAAAGGATCCTTAGGTGTTGAGCTATTGTGCCCTGAAATTTTATTGGGGCTACGTGCATTAGATCCCCCCCCCCAAGAGGGGAGTGTAAGGGGACCAAATAACATGAATTTTTGACCCCATTTGAAAGAAGACAAAACGCAAGAAGAGAATTCTGGAAATGTCAGTTTGTTTGCAATGTTACGGAGATTTCAAAACTTTTCCTGAATTTGTTCGAGCATAAAAACTCAATGACTTCTATTTTTTTGGAATATTCTCAAAAATGAACTAAATAACTAATATTCAAATTTTTTTAAAAACTTAGGCCTAAATCGAAAAAATGAACAGACGAAAATGTGTTTCTTTTTCGAAATTACATACAAGGGTCGAATTTCAGAAGAATCACACAATAAATAAAAAATTCACCATTTTTCGGGAAATGGGTAATTTATTCATTTTTATTATTTTTTTATTTTCTACTTGTAATTTAAAATTCGCAGGGTAAATATGAAATTATGCATAGAGGTTATACAAAAAACATGAAAACAGCATTCAAAACGGCATACAAAAATTTTCTATTATATTACACTTGAACAAAAAAAAATTGTTTTTGGCTTATACACAAAACCCCTAATTTTCAACATTCAAAAGAATAGAAGTCGGTGAGTTTTCATGCTTGGAAAAAACAAAGACAGTTTTAGAATCCTTGGAACATTTCTAACAAAAGTATGGTACCTTTCTTCCCAATTGAACAAATAATTTTTTTACCAAGCTCAAAACCCAAAATTAGTGTATATGCTAGTTAGTGATCAAATATCGCATATAAAAAAACGAAAAGTCTCAAATGGATAATTTGCTACCATACTTTCGTTAAAAATGTTCCAAGGATTCTAAAACTGATTTTGGTTTTGTTCTAGCATAAAAACTCAATAACTTTTATTTACCTTCATAAAAATGCACCAGAAACTAATATTTCGTATTTTCAAAAAAATAAGGCCTAAATCGAAAAAGATACATGAGTATAATATGTTTTTTTTCAACAAATACATATACTGGCCAAATTTCACACAAATCTGATCAAAATTTAAAAACCGCTGAGTTGATCCCCTTAATTAATAAAGCTCAATATCACTGGTATGTGATCATCTTTTCTAATGCATAATATTGATCAACTGGACTTGATTTCATGAATAAATTTACTCTAATTTAATCTTATGTTTCGAAAAAGATTCAACTATTGAGGCCTCTCGTTACATCAGTTGCGCTACCTAAATCTTCTCTGATGAACTAGCAAAATCTGATTATGAATAGTATTCGCTGAAATATTATGAAATAAATGCATGTATGTGGTGAAATTTTATGAGAATTGGTGCTAATAAAAACATTTATAGTCACATTAGAATGACCAATAAAATGTTTTAGTCCGCACTCAAAGCGTATTGGGAAACTTGAGAAACTTCAGTTTTAACACATGTTATAATTTCACTTTACACAATATGATCGCTGTCTTTCGGAGCATTTATATTACATTGCAAAATAGAGATGCACGCAACGAATAAATTCCTCAACAAATCTTCAAATCCCTGAAAGTGTACAACAATTTAACACGCTGTTATCAAGTGATCGATTGAAGGAAACATAACCTGATGATAGAGGTAGCGCTAAGTGAATGAGTGTCCAGCATTGCGTACCAAAAGAGTAACGGGAAATTAATGCTAGGTGCTTCTTACTAACTGCGAATGAAGTATTGGTGTACACTGAGCTCCCGGTCGGGTAGAGCCTTTCTCCAATCATGCCTATGGGTGCGATCATAATTTCGAATAGCTCTTCTTGAGTATAGCAAAAGATTTTCCCGGTAGTCATGTAATTAATGATGTAAAAATCCACGGTATCTGAGATCTATATTTCAATACCTTGTGTTGGAGAGGTAGATAACTGGCTGGCCAATTTAGAAAGCGTTCAATCATGCCACCGATTTATTATTTGAAATCAAATTATGAGAACGCGAAATTATGTGTAGCGTTTGTGTATTAAGGCAGAATTTGGGCGAGTATATTTCAGAATTTGTCCTGAGCCCATTCTCTCCCTAAGTTTGCTGTAAGAAAAGACGAGTTCTGTCGCCGAGAGCAATTCCCAAATCATTGTAAACAGGGTTATCGATTGCAAGTCTTATTTTCAAAACTTAATGAGTTCTATCTAATTATCTTTGAGAATAGATTGTCGTGCTAGAAGCATGTGTGTATGCCAGTATCAATGAACTGTAATTTGTCTTACGCCATTTGTATTTTCATGCGATGTGCGTCATTCTTCTTATCGCGGCTTGCATTGATGCGAGTTAACTAATGAGGGAGACATCGTGAAAATAGGTTTTTGTATTTCAAAATGGAGTGATCTATCAACCGAGTGTGAAGGTACAAAATTTAATGAGTTTCGTCTGGATGTTAGTGACTGGAATCTCAAATACTTTTTGAATGTTAAATACTTCTTGATACTAAGAGTTATGAAAGATAATCAATAAAAATTTCTCAATCAATGAAAGTTAACGTTTCGACAAAATTTGAGTACAGTAAACAAAAACACACACAGAATCTAATGAAAGTACAGTTGAGAAAATAATGTCTGAACTTATAACGAGAAAATTTATTAACATATACAACCTATTCTGGGCTGAAGTTCATGTATATAAGTTTGAACATTAGCATTGTGAGCACTGATTTTGATTCCACAACAACAGTCGGCAGTTAAAATAAGCAACTATTTTGGTGCACACTGAGTGAGCGCTGGACTATCAAGAAACAGATTCATTTCCATACAAATGAAGGTCACATCATTTTTAAATCGGCTCACAGGACCCTGCTGCACAGGCGAATGATTTTCATTTGAAAACAAAGGAATAAAAACTCAATGTCAAAAACCCAAGGAATTCCATCTACGACAAATGAGTTCAATTTACTGAGTAGGAATGAGTAGTATTTAGTAAATGAATAACAGTCCCTACCACACTTTCAAGCTAAGCGAAAATTCTTTTTTCTTTGTACTGATGGCACGTAAAAAGTACAACTTAATACAGGAATAATGCTAACGCAGAAAAATTTAAAGATATTCGAACTTGACCGGATAAGGACAATGAAATCGTGGTTGTGTCATAAAATCGGGACTATAATATTACTTGGGGTTCTTCCACAAAATGACGTTCATTAAAACGATAATTATATTCTATTCGCGATTAACGCTGAAAATGCACGTTTTTCCAATTTTTCGCTGCCGAGAGTTCGTTGAAATAAAAGCACTGTAAAATAAATGAAGGATTACAATGGCAGCAAATTTTTAAAAGTACCTAAAGCTGTCCTTCATGCGTTTAAAAAACAGCAGAAAATGAAAGGAAAGCACTTATGTAGCTCACATATTTCAAGCTTTCATCTATAGTTAGAAATTTCATGCTTGCTTCAAAATAATGAAGGAGGCCTTTATATCTGTTATTCGAAACTAGTGTTCTTTTCCTAGGATTATTTCCTCCACAAAAAAATATATCGAATCAGTTTAGTTAAAAATTTAGATTTCAGAAACTGGAAAGCGAAGTGCAGCAAATACACGGCTGAGGTACCTGAAGTGTAGTAAATTGCATGGCTGAGGTACTTGAAGTGTATTAAATTGCATGGCTGATCTACCTGAAGTGTAGTAAATTGCATGGCTGAGGTACTTGAAGTGTAGTAAATTGCATGGCTGAGCCACCTGAAGTGTAGTAAGTTGCATGGCTGAGGTACTTGAAGTGTAGTAAATTGCATGGCTGAGCTACCTGAAGTGCCACAAACTGCATGGCTGAGCTACCTGAAGTGCCACAAACTGCATGGCTGAGCTACCTGAAGAGCCACAAACTGCGGGGCTGAGCTAGCTGAAGTGCCACAAACTGCGGCTGAGCTACCTGAAGTGCCACAAACTGCATGGCTGAGCTACATGAAGTGCCACAAGCTGCAGGGCTGAGCTACCTGAAGTGCCACAAACTGCATGGCTGAGCTACCTGAAGTGCCACAAACTGCGGGGCTGAGCTACCTGAAGTCCCACAAACCGCGGGGCTGAGCAACCTGAAGTGCCCCAAACTGCGGGGCTGAGCTACCTGAAGTGCCACAAACTGCGGAGCAGAGCTACCTGAAGTGCCACAAAATGCGGGGCTGAGCTACCTGAAGTGCCACAAACTGCGGGGCTGAGCTACCTGAAGTGCCACAAACTGCGGGGCTGAGCTACCTGAAGTGCCACAAACTACATGGCAGAGCTACCTGAAGTGCCACAAACTGCGGGGCAGAGCTACCTGAAGTGCCACAAACTGCGGGGCTGAGCTACCTGAAGTGCCACAAACTGCGGGGCTGAGCTACCTGAAGTGCCACAAACTGCGGGGCTGAGCTACCTGAAGTGCCACAAACTGCGGGGCTGAGCTACCTGAAGTGCCACAAACTGCGGGGCTGAGCTACCTGAAGTGCCACAAACTGCGGGGCTGAGCTACCTGAAGTGCCACAAACTGCGGGGCTGAGCTACCTGAAGTGCCACAAACTGCGGGGCTGAGCTACCTGAAGTGCCACAAACTGCGGGGCTGAGCTACCTGAAGTGCCCCAAACTGCGGGGCTGAGCTACCTGAAGTGCCACAAACTGCGGGGCTGAGCTACCTGAAGTGCCACAAACTGCGGGGCTGAGCTACCTGAAGTGCCACAAACTGCGGGGCTGAGCTACCTGAAGTGCCACAAACTGCGGGGCTGAGCTACCTGAAGTGCCACAAACTGCGGGGCTGAGCTACCTGAAGTGCCCCAAACTGCGGGGCTGAGCTACCTGAAGTGCCACAAACTGCGGGGCTGAGCTACCTGAAGTGCCACAAACAGCGGGGCTGAGCTACCTGAAGTGCCACAAACTGCGGGGCTGAGCAACCTGAAGTGCCCCAAACTGCGGGGCTGAGCTACCTGAAGTGCCACAAACTGCGGGGCTGAGCTACCTGAAGTGCCACAAACTGCGGGGCTGAGCTACCTGAAGTGCCACAAACTGCGGGGCAGAGCTACCTGAAGTGCCACAAACTACATGGCAGAGCTACCTGAAGTGCCACAAACTGCGGGGCTGAGCTACCTGAAGTGCGACAAACTGCGGGGCTGAGCTACCTGAAGTGCCACAAACTGCATGACTGAGCTACCTGATTGAAGTGCTACAAACTGCGGGGCAGAGCTACCTGAAGTGCCACAAACTACATGGCAGAGCTACCTGAAGTGCCACAAAATGTGGGGCTGAGCTACCTGAAGTGCCACAAACTGCGGGGCTGATCTACCTGAAGTGCCACAAACTGCGGGGCTGAGCTACCTGAAGTGCCACAAAATGTGGGGCTGAGCTACCTGAAGTGCGACAAACTGCGGGGCAGAGCTACCTGAAGTGCCACAAACTACATGGCAGAGCTACCTGAAGTGCCACAAACTGCGGGGCTGAGCTACCTGAAGTGCCACAAACTGCGGGGCTGAGCTACCTGAAGTGCGACAAACTGCGGGGCTGAGCTACCTGAAGTGCCACAAACTGCATGACTGAGCTACCTGAAGTGCCACAAACTGCGGGGCTGAGCTACCTGAAGTGCCACAAACTGCGGGGCTGAGCTACCTGAAGTGCGACAAACTACATGGCAGAGCTACCTGAAGTGCCACAAACTGCGGGACTGAGCTACCTGAAGTGCCACAAACTGCGGGGCAGAGCTACCTGAAGTGCCACAAACTACATGGCAGAGCTACCTGAAGTGCCACAAACTGCATGACTGAGCTACCTGATTGAAGTGCCACAAACTGCGGGGCAGAGCTACCTGAATGGCCACAAACTACATGGCAGAGCTACCTGAAGTGCCACAAACTGCGGGGCTGAGCTACCTGAAGTGCCACAAACTGCGGGGCTGAGCTACCTGAAGTGCGACAAACTACATGGCAGAGCTACCTGAAGTGCCACAAACTACGGGGCTGAGCTACCTGAAGTGCCACAAACTGCGGGGCAGAGCTACCTGAAGTGCCACAAACTACATGGCAGAGCTACCTGAAGTGCCACAAACTGCATGACTGAGCTACCTGATTGAAGTGCCACAAACTGCGGGGCAGAGCTACCTGAAGTGCCACAAACTACATGGCTGAGCTACCTGAAGTGCCACAAACTGCATGACTGAGCTACCTGAAGTGCCACAAACTGCGGGGCTGAGCTACCTGAAGTGCCACAAACTGCGGGGCTGAGCTACCTGAAGTGCGACAAACTACATGGCAGAGCTACCTGAAGTGCCACAAACTGCGGGGCTGAGCAACCTGAAGTGCCCCAAACTGCGGGGCTGAGCTACCTGAAGTGCCACAAACTGCGGGGCTGAGCTACCTGAAGTGCCACAAACTGCGGGGCTGAGCTACCTGAAGTGCCACAAACTGCATGACTGAGCTACCTGAAGTGCCACAAACTGCGGGGCTGAGCTACCTGAAGTGCCACAAACTGCGGGGCTGAGCTACCTGAAGTGCCACAAACTGCATGACTGAGCTACCTGAAGTGCCACAAACTGCGGGGCTGAGCTACCTGAAGTGCCACAAACTGCGGGGCTGAGCTACCTGAAGTGCCACAAACTGCATGACTGAGCTACCTGAAGTGCCACAAACTGCATGACTGAGCTACCTGAAGTGCCACAAACTGCGGGGCTGAGCTACCTGAAGTGCCACAAACTGCGGGGCTGAGCTACCTGAAGTGCCACAAACTGCGGGGCTGAGCTACCTGAAGTGCCACAAACTGCGGGGCTGAGCTACCTGAAGTGCCACAAACTGCATGACTGAGCTACCTGAAGTGCCACAAACTGCGAGACTGAGCTACCTGAAGTGCCACAAACTGCGGAGCTGAGCTACCTGAAGTGCCACAAACTGCGGGGCTGAGCTACCTGAAGTGCCACAAACTGCATGACTGAGCTACCTGAAGTGCCACAAACTGCGGGGCTGAGCTACCTGAAGTGCCACAAACTGCGGGGCTGAGCTACCTGAAGTGCCACAAACTGCGGGGCTGAGCTACCTGAAGTGCCACAAACTGAGGAGCTGAGCTACCTGAATTGCCACAAACTGCGGGGCTGAGCTACCTGAAGTGCCACAAACTGCGGGGTTGAGCTACCTGAAGTGCCACAAACTGCGGGGCTGAGCTACCTGAAGTGCCACAAACTGCGGGGCTGAGCTACCAGAAGTGCCACAAACTGCATGACTGAGCTATCTGAAGTGCCACAAACTGCGGGGCTGAGCTACCTGAAGTGCCACAAACTGCGGGGCTGAGCTACCTGAAGTGCCACAAACTGCGGGGCTGAGCTACCTGAAGTGCCACAAACTGCGGAGCTGAGCTACCTGAAGTGCCACAAACTGCGGGGCTGAGCTACCTGAAGTGCGACAAACTGCGGGGCTGAGCTACCTGAAGTGCCACAAACTGCGGGGCTGAGCTACCTGAAGTGCCACAAACTGCATGACTGAGCTACCTGAAGTGCCACAAACTGCATGACTGAGCTACCTGAAGTGCCACAAACTGCGGGGCTGAGCTACCTGAAGTGCCACAAACTGCGGGGCTGAGCTACCTGAAGTGCGACAAACTGCGCGGCTGAGCTACCTGAAGTGCCACAAACTGCGGGGCTGAGCTACCTGAAGTGCCACAAACTGCGGGGCTGAGCTACCTGAAGTGCCACAAACTGCGGGGCTGAGCTACCTGAAGTGCCACAAACTGCGGGGCTGAGCTACCTGAAGTGCCACAAACTGCATGACTGAGCTACCTGAAGTGCCACAAACTGCGGGGCTGAGCTACCTGAAGTGCCACAAACTGCGGGGCTGAGCTACCTGAAGTGCCACAAACTGCATGACTGAGCTACCTGAAGTGCCACAAACTGCATGACTGAGCTACCTGAAGTGCCACAAACTGCGGGGCTGAGCTACCTGAAGTGCCACAAACTGCGGGGCTGAGCTACCTGAAGTGCCACAAACTGCGGGGCTGAGCTACCTGAAGTGCCACAAACTGCGGGGCTGAGCTACCTGAAGTGCCACAAACTGCATGACTGAGCTACCTGAAGTGCCACAAACTGCGAGACTGAGCTACCTGAAGTGCCACAAACTGCGGAGCTGAGCTACCTGAAGTGCCACAAACTGCGGGGCTGAGCTACCTGAAGTGCCACAAACTGCATGACTGAGCTACCTGAAGTGCCACAAACTGCGGGGCTGAGCTACCTGAAGTGCCACAAACTGCGGGGCTGAGCTACCTGAAGTGCCACAAACTGCGGGGCTGAGCTACCTGAAGTGCCACAAACTGAGGAGCTGAGCTACCTGAATTGCCACAAACTGCGGGGCTGAGCTACCTGAAGTGCCACAAACTGCGGGGTTGAGCTACCTGAAGTGCCACAAACTGCGGGGCTGAGCTACCTGAAGTGCCACAAACTGCGGGGCTGAGCTACCAGAAGTGCCACAAACTGCATGACTGAGCTATCTGAAGTGCCACAAACTGCGGGGCTGAGCTACCTGAAGTGCCACAAACTGCGGGGCTGAGCTACCTGAAGTGCCACAAACTGCGGGGCTGAGCTACCTGAAGTGCCACAAACTGCGGAGCTGAGCTACCTGAAGTGCCACAAACTGCGGGGCTGAGCTACCTGAAGTGCGACAAACTGCGGGGCTGAGCTACCTGAAGTGCCACAAACTGCGGGGCTGAGCTACCTGAAGTGCCACAAACTGCATGACTGAGCTACCTGAAGTGCCACAAACTGCATGACTGAGCTACCTGAAGTGCCACAAACTGCGGGGCTGAGCTACCTGAAGTGCCACAAACTGCGGGGCTGAGCTACCTGAAGTGCCACAAACTGCGGGGCTGAGCTACCTGAAGTGCCACAAACTGCGGGGCTGAGCTACCTGAAGTGCCACAAACTGCATGACTGAGCTACCTGAAGTGCCACAAACTGCGAGACTGAGCTACCTGAAGTGCCACAAACTGCGGAGCTGAGCTACCTGAAGTGCCACAAACTGCGGGGCTGAGCTACCTGAAGTGCCACAAACTGCATGACTGAGCTACCTGAAGTGCCACAAACTGCGGGGCTGAGCTACCTGAAGTGCCACAAACTGCGGGGCTGAGCTACCTGAAGTGCCACAAACTGCGGGGCTGAGCTACCTGAAGTGCCACAAACTGAGGAGCTGAGCTACCTGAATTGCCACAAACTGCGGGGCTGAGCTACCTGAAGTGCCACAAACTGCGGGGTTGAGCTACCTGAAGTGCCACAAACTGCGGGGCTGAGCTACCTGAAGTGCCACAAACTGCGGGGCTGAGCTACCAGAAGTGCCACAAACTGCATGACTGAGCTATCTGAAGTGCCACAAACTGCGGGGCTGAGCTACCTGAAGTGCCACAAACTGCGGGGCTGAGCTACCTGAAGTGCCACAAACTGCGGGGCTGAGCTACCTGAAGTGCCACAAACTGCGGAGCTGAGCTACCTGAAGTGCCACAAACTGCGGGGCTGAGCTACCTGAAGTGCGACAAACTGCGGGGCTGAGCTACCTGAAGTGCCACAAACTGCGGGGCTGAGCTACCTGAAGTGCCACAAACTGCATGACTGAGCTACCTGAAGTGCCACAAACTGCATGACTGAGCTACCTGAAGTGCCACAAACTGCGGGGCTGAGCTACCTGAAGTGCCACAAACTGCGGGGCTGAGCTACCTGAAGTGCGACAAACTGCGCGGCTGAGCTACCTGAAGTGCCACAAACTGCGGGGCTGAGCTACCTGAAGTGCCACAAACTGCGGGGCTGAGCTACCTGAAGTGCCACAAGCTGCACGGCTGAGCTACCTTTTGCGGCTTTTGCATTTCAAAGGTTTCCCATGGTAGAAATTTCCACACTTCTCCAAATGAGGCACATACTGTTCTTAACACATGTCCTAAATTTTACAAATATTTCAGTTTGAAAATGGTTTTTGAAATCTTTTTCATTTCAAATAACCCGAAAACAAACAAATAGAAATTGGATATTTTTCCAGTAGAGCAAAAATAACAGAAATTTAGTGGCAAGATACATTTGCAATAAATTTATGGTATCGCAGGAAAAATATTACTGAAATTTATTCATTTTTTGCATCAGCTAATTAAATTCAACTATCTTGCCACTTTTAAATTGTTGTTCAGTCATGTGGTGAAATGCAAACCAAAGGTTGAACTTTAAATGGGTTTTCGGTGTGAACTGCATGAGTGAGTGACTTCAGCCTAATATGTCAGAGTCTGCGAAACTTTTTTAACTATATTTAATAAACTTGCATTTAAATACACTAATATTGCATTTAGCTTCGAAAGAGTTGAACCATACATTCTTTTAAAATTCTCCAGACGAGCAGACGGTGCATGAAGCAGAGTCCTATCCGCTCCAAACTCCTCTAAATCTTGATATTATTGCCCATCAAAAACCCCGTTCTCTATTCGGATATTTTCGGCGCCGCAACCTCGTGAGGTATGAAGTTGTCCCTCAAAACAGGGGCCGTAAATTCCTTGTAATACCGGGAGCAGTTTGGTAACAAAGCCGCACTGCTCAATGTCAGCTACGTGATGTTATTCTGGCCCAGTCGCCGGCACCTAACTTTGTGCTTCGATCAACTGGGATCAAGAACTTAGCAGGTTTCAAGAGTTGCAAATCGACAGGACTTAGAGAAAGGAGCAATCTTCCCAAAATATGACCGCCAAACAAAAACATTCGACTAACTTGCTAGTCCGCAAGTCTAAAAGTCGATTTGAAGAATCGGGAAGTCACCGAAAAGATTGACTGTGAAAAAATCTTGTCTCAATCTTGATGCTTACACTGTTTTACACCTCTGGAAGACTCAAACACGTGCGTATTTCAAAACAGCTGATTTATTAAAGACTTGGGTTAAACTACAAACGTCGAAAAAGATAAAATCGAATAACATAAAAATTTAAATGTAGAGGTGAAAGTTAAATTTACAGCGGAGGAGCATATAACTTATTTTGAGTCAAAATAATAGTAAAAGGAGTGCTCCCTTGTTTTGCCGAGTAATTTAAAACCCTTATATCTTAATTCTATTTGGTATTGACCGATTAGCAGAGCAAAGACACGAGTCGATATAGCTTTGTTTCAATTCAATATTTACCTGGACCGCACCAATATGGGGCAAACAGCACAGCCCAGGCGCCCTCAATGCACTGTTTGATGAACTCAGTCCAAGAGTAAATAAGGCAACTGTCCGAGCTTTGATGTTACACTAGCCGATAAGCAGCGTGTAACTACGGCAGGAGTTTCCCTTTAGTATTTATTCGTGCATTTTCACCTGAGCATATTCCTTGAATTTAACGCAAGTCCGTAGTACAAACCTACTCAGTTTTTTGCTTGTTTGGCTGTCAATTGATCCCTTTTTGCACCCTATAAAATGAACACCTGAACACTGCACAAAGATAGCAAATTTATCTTTTTAATTGTGATTTGGTTATACCGATTGAAAATAATTCGAAATTCACGCAATTACTGAACAGAATTATCACAAGAAATAAGGATCACAGCAATTCATTTTAAAAAAGTATTCACATATCAAACTTGTGAAAGCTTCAACTTCAAATAACGGCTTCATTTTAGACGGCACAAGTATATTAGTTTCACAATAATCATGAGTACTATGATTCATGTCATTAATTACCATAAGCAAATACTGCACGAGCGAACAAAAGGGAATTAGAGCAGCAGCATAGCTATAAATTATATGCCACCTGTCTGAAAGTCACGATACATGCCGTGCGTTTCACACAGATATAAATTATCGTATGGGTTTAATTTTCAATCCCATAAATCAAATACAAATTAATGTATATTGAACGGTGACTTGGAGTGTAGCTGTGGTGTGATTGTAAAGTCACGTGTTTTAAAATTCAAGACGTATTTGTTTCATTTTTGTAATTTATCAATATTTATAGCCGAACTATGTTCAACAATAAGATTCTATAGCTCCACCAAGAAAATCGGTTGGTAATTTTAGCTTTTTTAGTCTCTTCATTCTCGAAAAAATCATTGACACATTTATCAATATGCATTTTATTACTCTTAATATTTCTTGAATTCGATGATAAAATTGAACAAAAACATTTTATGTAGCCGTTTATGTAGTACACTTTAATCCAGTGTTCAGACTTCCGACAATCGTACCCGGGGGTTACAACAAACATGTTGATTCTTTTGTTTGGGAAATCAGAGGAACTTTAACATTTTGACCGCAACGTGCGCCACCGGTGGCCACGGAGGATATTTTCATAATGCTGATGACCGAACAGTAGACACAAAATCAATTTTCATAAATACTTAATCAAAGCTAAATAAAGGCATGATCCAGTTAATGTTTGCAATTTTCAAAATTGCTGGTCATCTTTGACTTTAAATTTGAATTGAATATTGAACTTTAGTTTAACCCATTACTGTCAAAATGTTAAATAAGCTTTCACTATGAAAACACAATTGGTCGAATTTAAATCCTACTCATGCACCAGTTTTTTTTCACAGATGAATAGGAGATTTGACAATTTATCGAGGACTTAAACCAAAGAAACAGGCAAGCAGACACGAACAATGTGATTCGGAATAGAAAGGCAGAAATTATTGTGACCATGAGCCCACACTTTTAAATAAAGTATGAGCATTACATTATTGATAAAATGTAGAGGAACGAATTCTCAAACCGGTGGTTACATTTCCCATATCACGCTTAAATTTTTATTTTTACATTTGAATTTTCTTCTTCATATTTGACCTTATGAATAAGATGTAAACAAAACAAAGAAAAATGCATTCAGACTTATTCCGCTCTCTATAATATAGGTCTGTTGAGCGATAGATAGCTCCAATTGAATCTTCTTAGTCATGTTTTTGAGGCAAAACTTTCCATTCAAATCCATTTAATTTTCATCAGTATAAATGCATTGAAAATTAAAAAAATTAACTTTTTCAACGCATATCGCACATTTTCTTGGAAGGCGGGGTCTCAAAACTAGAAGTCAAATTTGAATGACAGATCATGCGAATATTGAGTTCGACCATTGAAGGCGAAATTTATGATGTAAGTAAAACGACTTTTCGTCCACGACCTAGCTACAGTAGAGTAGAACAAAAATTCATCAATAATTCTAGAATGTCATTTGGAAAAATCTT
Organism: Morinoia aosen; assembly: GCA_030386875.1. Lineage (NCBI taxonomy): Eukaryota > Metazoa > Arthropoda > Malacostraca > Amphipoda > Talitridae > Morinoia > Morinoia aosen. The sequence goes on along the minus strand of CM059567.1, from coordinate 21,896,099 downwards.
ATCGTTATTTCCTCAGTAGTTTTATGTACAATGTACACTGCACAGGTAATTGTACTATTAAAAAATTTGCACAGTACTACAGGAGTTCGGCACAGCAAAAATTTTCCAGCTTTACAGTTATTATTTTCGTTTTCACAGCATTTTTATTGCTTCGTGGCTGTGCGTGTCACTGCAGCAATTTTACCAATTACTCCACTGATCAGAAACAAACCCCGTTGGGTGGCTATCCAGTAGTGCACACTATCGACTTATTGTGTCTTCTAGCAGTGTGTACTGCAGAAGTGCGTGCATAGTTCTCTCGGAATTAGATATCTAGGAGCTGCGATCGATCTTCAATGCAACAAGAACAATCGACGTAATGTACTCCGTCGAGTTGCAGAAGACTATAGTCTGCATGTACTTTCTTTCTTCTGAAATAACCGATTGACCGTCTTATTAGTGTAAGTTCGGCTCAGTTTTTTCCGTTAGCTATCAAAGACATTGAGGTGAATTTCAACTAAGATGATGGTCTATCAGTTTTTTGAACAGAAAGAAGGTACATGAAGAACTCACACAAAAAATCCCAACTTTGTCTTCCATTTATATAACGCACACTTCAAAACTCAATGCACATAATTTAAAAAACTACGGAGAAACACCAATGCAGTATAAACCAAGAAAAATACTCTATTATTCAAAATTAAATATTTCAACATTGATCAGAATTTTTTGGGTATCCCATGAGAGCAGCAAGGAATCTGAAAGAAATACTTCCTATTTCACACATAATGTTTAATCATGAAATGTCAAGAGCCAAGCAGCACAGCCAGCATGATGGTTGGGTACCACATGAGAGTATCATGTAATCAGAAAGAAATACATCCTTTTCCAGATTAATTGTTTGGGATCACTTGAAAGCGTCATGGAATCAGAAAGAAATTCTATCTATTTCTCACAAAATATTTAATCAAGAAATCTTATGACTCACGTAGCACAGCCAGCGTGATGGAGTCCACGATGTCTTCGTCGGAGGTCTCATCCAGCGCCGGGTGCCGCGCTCGGCACCAATACTGGACACCGTCGTCTGAACCGACAGCAGTCACGCGCAGCTCTGATCGCAATGAGGACAGCAGGCGTTGGGTGCCGGGTATTGTGTTATCTTCCTGGAGGGCTGAAATGGGCACAAACGATTAGTAAAGGCATCATGATGGAAGCGTCAGCGCCTGAAACAATAATATTATTGTGCATGATTAGTACAGAAATTATGCGGTCTTCCTCAGTGGCCAAAATAAGTGTGAACGATTGGTAAATGTATTACTTTGCCTTCTTGAAGAAGCGTAAAAATTTGAATCATTCGGAGAGCCATCAGCATGTATTCCCGAGTGGTTGAAGACAGTGCAACTGATTACTAAAGGCAACATCTTATTTTCCTGAAGGGTTAAAATGAACGAAAATGATAAGTATTAGTTTCAAGTTATCTTCGTGAAATGTTGAAATGTATCATGCTTGATAGCTAAATCATATTCGCTTCTTAATAGGCTACACTAACGTATCTTGTCTTTCCAGAGAGCTAAGATAATCGTGATAATCAACAGTGCCTAGCAGTTTTCCTAAGAAATAAATAACCATAAGCAATCATAAATCTCAGCAAGCAGGAAGTCCCTGATCGTAAACATCGTTTTTTTAACGAACAGTTATTGCAGAGGACATTCGTTCATTTGGAGGTAATAAGCCATTGTCTTGTTTTCAATGTGTCTTGAACAACATAACTGCAGATTCACAAGTCAAGACGAAAACAACTATAATAATGATGATACGAACACGGTTCGCTCACAACAGTATGCAATTTCTGTCAGTCCAAGATATTGGAGAACTGATTATTTTGTATCGGGTTTCAAGACAGATAACTTAACTTTTAGTGCAGTCCCAATAAATAGAGCTTAATAATAATGAGGTACCTGTGCTGCTTCACAACTGAGAGAGAAAGTGTGTTTACCCGATATATTATTTTATTAGTCTCGGCAAAAATGTTCAAAACTGATCAACTGGAACAACAGTGATTACTTCCTGGGAAAAATGTTTCGCAATACATCAAGCCCCGGGAGTTCGCTTTCAGCTCGAACATTTACTCGTTTATGAAAAGTCAAATTTGTGCTTGTATGAGAGAGCGCTTATTTCATGTAACGATCATCCTGTTTTGTATTTCAATTAAAAATTTGCGTCAAAACCTTCCCTCTGTGCTTGCTAACAATGTCGGACAAGCCTTGGATTTAAAGATCCGAGCAAAGGATGTCTACAACTCAGACAGATTGTACCATGAAATGTAGATATATTTTTTTGCTCTACAAGATGGAACCGTAAATTCAACTTCATTTTCTGTGAATAAATTAACAAGGAAATTAAATATATTGGTCTCAAATTCAAGAGTACAGACTTTCATACAAAAAGTAGGGTAGAATTTTATTGACTAGCTGAATCATTTTTTGCTGAAACATTTTCAGTCTTCCAGTTACACTCAAGAAAATATACGGTTTCTAGCTACAAAAAATGAACTAGCTAGAATAGAAAATTCCCAGCAAGAGTGAAAGACAGTGAATCGAAAATCTGTATTAATTTTCTCCCATGCTTTGTCTTATTCATGTAAAGTTTATCTACGAAATAGTCCTTCTTGATGAAGCGCTACGTTCATTCAGGTCATCAGCGCAGCAAGTTCAAAGCGAACGATCAAAATTGAGAATTTTGCTCAAGAACATTTTGCAGTTTCCACAGTGAAATGCTTTAGTTACTTCCTTAAAGTTAATTGGGGTAGCTATTATTTCATATGTGAAAAGCTTAATTTGCATAAATTAGTTTAGCGTAGAGGGAACTGAACAACTGTCGAAGAAATCCTTCAGTACGCTCAAATCTTGAATCAATGGTGCATCCGAATTAGGAACATCGCTTTTGTTCCAGTCAAACTTAAAATGCCAGTTCTTCTGAACCGGAGCGGCTCTTTATAAATAAATTTACATGTCCGATGAAGTCCTTCCCCAGAGACAGCCGAGCATGGAAGTATCGCTGTGATTGCAAAGCTCTAAGTTGATTTATTGCAGAACACCTGTCGAGCTTTCTTTGAGCGCATCAGAGGCAGCTGTCACTGCAGCAGCGAGCTATGACGCTTTTTTTTCTCGAGTGACTTTCGAAGGGACAGATAATTGGCACTGGAATCTTGATATTAAGCGTCCTGTCTCAAAGGTGGGACGGTGTTCAGTCCGGATATTGAGCGTCTTCGTCGCCCAAATGGAACAGGGCTCAGTCTCGATTTTAGGCATCCTCGTCGTAAAAATGGGACGAGTTTTAATTCAGATATTGAACATCTTTGTCGTTCATCTTGATTAACTTTCAGCTTTGATATTTATTTCTCATTTTGTAAGGTGGGACGGTGTTCAATCCTAATATGAAGTGTTCTGGTCGCCAAAATGCGACCAGAACACTTGCTCTGTCCTGATGCCGAACGTCCCTGTTGTAAATGTCAGGCTAGAATAATAAAAAAGGACTTCCCGGGATCCTGAATGACTTTCGCAACATTACAACGTACTAACACTCTTTTACTCAAGTGAGTAGGAGAAATACTATTGATGTAATGTCGATGTATTCGATGTATTCTTGGGATGTATTCTTGTATTCTTGATATATTGTATTGATATATTGATTCTTGTAATGTCGACTTTCGATGTATTCTTGGGCTAAATTGGAGCAAAACAGCACCAGAAAACGAAATTTTCAAAGCATTCAAGTTTGAAAAACTGAGGTTCTATTTTTTTAAATCTTTGGACAATTTTATTCAAGATGATTCTACGATTAAATTGATTTATTCAACAACTTTCCATATTTGAATAGGATGCTACTGCAATACTTAGTTAAAGATGTGATTCTAAGCCCTTGCGAGCTTTATTAAGTAAAACTAATCCCTGTTAATGTAGTGAATACGGTTTATTTTATTTTTTGGAGAAATTTAGAAAGATTGCCTATCAAATAAATGACTCAAATACTAAAAAAAAATTTAGTTCAGTTATATTTTTTATAAAGATGTTTTGAATTCACCCATAATATGAACAGGTTTTCATTTCCTATCGATTTAAACGCAGCTTCCTGATGTGAGAATTTTGAGGAGTGTATACTGGAAAGGAAATTTCGGGAAGCTGTCATCAGTATATATACTCCGTGTAATTAATTTGATATTTACAGGGATGATTACTTTCTTCTTTTTCACTGACACAGAAGCTCATACTGTACTACTCATATTACTACTGCTACTGCTTATAGTACTCATACTACTGCTCATACTGCTATAAAACCTTCGTTGATGATATCAATGAGGTCAACAAAAAACCTTTGTGAAACGCAGACCATCATTATGAACGCAGAATTCTTTTCTACAGAATAGGATCAAATGAGCCTGAATAATGAAATTCACATGAGTGATAAAATTTATTTGGATTAAGAAAATAAATAAGAAATGAAAATTCTGGCATAAAATTCATTAAAATTATGATCAGAATAAAAATTCCCATAAATTGAAACTGGGGTAAAAATTATCGTGAATTTGTACGGTAGGAGCAGACCTGTTTTTGTTTCATAATTTGACTACGTAAAACATTCTTGTGACTTAAGCTATGCGAGTGAAAATAAATGCTAACTCATTGATCACTGATAGTTCTGTGATAAATTCACTATACTTGAATTCCAGTATTGTAATAAATGAAGAGGATGGGGTAGAAAACTCGATTTTAAAATTAATGAGAAATTTCTGTGCAAAGTGTAAAATACTTGCTCTGCAGGGTACAATTTGTTCGACTTACTGAATTAATTTTTCCTGCAACACTTTCAGTCTCTCAGTCGCACCAGCAAAAAAACACAAATTTTCAAGCAACAAAAATAAATGAGCTACAACTTAAAATTTCCAGCAGGAGTGGAAGACAGAGAATCGCAATCTGTATTAATTTTCTCCCATGCCTCATCTTATCCAAGGCAAGTTTATCCACGAAATAGCAGAGAAATGTTCAGAGATACTGACCGGATTATCTCCTTAATTCAATTTATCGGGAGCAAATCCGAAAGAAAATCTTGGAAGGGCGACGGCGAAGAAAAAAGTATAGTTTTTTGCTAGACTTCGCCGCCTCGAGCGAGTGCGGAAAACCCTGTGAGCCCCAAAGGTCAACTTATCATTTATGCTCGCGTTTGATACATTCTTTAAAATTCAGAGCAGAATAAATGGAAAATTTGGTGTAGCAGAATTATGAGTGCTGTAATTCAAATATTTAGGAACTCAAATCGCTTTTGAACTGGCGGTGATGAGTACGTGATGTCATCCAGATATTGACTGCTCTGAAAAACAAGCCACGAATTTTGAGGTTATCGACTTTCGTATAAAACTTGATTTACATTTTTTCGAGCGAACCCTGACAAATTTTCGTTCTTTCTATCCACAGACCAGGTAGGTTGAGGTATAATTAAAGTGTACAAAGCAGGCTTCCTTTTACATTAGATGAAGCTTAACAAGCTCGCCACAGGATCATATTTTTCATTTAAAGATGCGCTGCTCTTGGCCTCAGATTTTCCTCGACTCATAATGGTTATTTTCAACGTCGCAGTAAGTGGTTTTTACTCACTAGGCTCTTTACGTCAGGTGTTTCAGAATATGATGGTCTATGCCATAAGTTAGCATTGGAATTATGCTAAATATTTGTAATCTGATAAATGTAAATTTGTATTTGAAAAAATTCATTGTAGGTCTTTTCATGTCTAAATTTGAGGTTTTAATTCCAGGTCTAAAACTTTAATTATAGATCATTTGAGCCTTCCATTAATGAATAAATAAAACTCCTCTTCAACAAATGAATGAATTATGAGTATGTCCTTAAAGAATGTCTAAGGTTAATTCCCAAAATGAATAATTTTGTTATTAAACTAAAAAAATGTAGAAATCTGAGATTCAATTGTTCTGCGGTAAAAGTAGAAAGTGAAAATGTTTAAATTTTATTAGGTGGACAGGAGGGGGAAGAGTGGAAGATGATTCAGGACTGAGTTTCTCTACAAAAACAAGGGCAGTAATTTCAGTTCGCTATGTTCATTTTTGCGCTCGAACAACGTTTATGAAGCTTGTTTTTACAATCCGCCAAAACAATCTGTGTTCACGGCAGGTCTTTTTCTAGGAATGGTTCTGTCGTCATGAATGAAATTATGCACGTTGCTACATTAAGCAAGTCGGCAGATCCGTACATAGTGTAATTTTAACCTGGAGTGTTGTGATTAACTAACGGAGACTCGTCACGCATGTAGCTGGTAATTTCATGTACCATCAAAATTCCCCAAGGAGGATACAAAAATGAGTAAAATTTAATGGAATTATTATTGTCAAATATTTTTCCAGTAGTGTTAGAAAACGATATGAGACGGGCAAACATCTCAGCGCGTTCCTTGAAAAGAAGCGTATTAACAGTTATACTTTTACATAAGCAAGTGGTTTTTCAGAGATAATTACTGGAATATTAGTTTTTGTTACCTTCTAATAGTTGTCTATTCTTTCGTCTCAGTATTAGTATTTACTACTTGAGTTGTTACAAATTGGTTCATGAAATAGTATTGAGAAACTATTAGTGCCACTACAAATAGTTAAATGTTCTCAAATGACACTGTTTTTCTCAAATTTCAATTATATTGGAATGAATTTTATTTTCAAAATTTGTTCCGTACAATAATTGATCAACGCATGCACAGAAAAAAAATCATTAGCAGAGTGGTTCTTGCTAGCAGGAACAGTTTATTGTTTGTTAATTTTTATTTCAGCTGCGAACAGTTTTAAGGTTCATAATGTCTACAACCGCACTCCATTCTTTAGCACTGATACTAACTATTTCTGTTCTTCACTTGTTGTCAAGTTTCCTGAGCACCCGAAGACTACGATTCTCCGTAAGATTTTGTATTATTCATAACCAGGAATTTGCATGACGCTCGTAGGTTATACGTGTATAACTGCTTTCAGCCTGAGGAATAGAGCTCAGACTGAATAGTTTGTCTACAATGTTTTATAAAAATTTTGACTCTATTATTTCCAGTAGAAAACCTGAGGAAAAATATCTCAAAATGAGCTACTCTGTGGCGAAATTTAAGAGAACTCTCACCTAAATAGATTTCAAAGTCCATTTTTTGACAGAAGACAAAAAGCGCCGCTATATTATTTTCTAAAAATAGCTCTCAAGGCGAACTAAATTTTTTGTTTCAGCAAAATTCGTTAAATACTCGGCCAAACAAGTCTTAAAACGCTCACTCACATCTATTTGAAACCCATTCCTTACCAATAAAGAAATTCAGTCACCAAATCCTAACAAGAAACCACACCTAACAAACACATCAAGTTGGGGTTAATTTTCCAAAAAACAACCTCAGTTCAGATATCATTTACCGTGATTTCTAAACGATACTCACAGGCATCGAGCAAGTCACCATCTCTGTACCAGCTGACGCTTGGCGCAGGCCGGGCGTCGGCCACCAAGCAATAGAGCGTGAGTGGCGACCCCGCTGTGATGTTCACTATTCTGTGGTCGTAAGCGCCGTCTCGGCCCTGCTGCGATGTCCGGCTCAGGTGCGGGCTCAGCACGCCATGCACCATCAGCTGAGCTTGAGAGGTCGTGATGCGGACTGACGCTGGGGGCACTGGAAACGACATTTTTTAAATCGTAGAGAAATTCAGGAATGTGATATCTGGTGAAGAGCTTGGTTGTGCTTGGTCCCAGAGGAACCAAGAGCGAGAATGGGGATTCTGTTTGATATTTTCATTTGGGAGAGTTTGAATTTTGTACTTTTTGTTTTGGGTATCTATGATCTGAGATATGTACAAATTACTTCGAAAATTTTGGTTGAATCGTTTATAAATATAAAACTGTGAATTTTTGAGAGGCAAGCTACAAACCTATTTAGTTTCATGCTTATGGAAAAAATAGGGTGGAATATGTTTGTTATACAATGAAAATGTAAAGATCTAGCTAGGAATTGTAATAATTTTTTGTCAGAGTTATAAAAGAAATGGTTTTTAGAGGTTTTTACGAAAAAGCGAACGTGTAAAATGAAGAAGTTTAATCTGCCGGAGTTAGCAATATCAATACATTATTCTTGTCTGAATGAAACTGAATCGCAACCTCAATGCCAAGGACTGAATCATTTCAGATGAATTTACTGAGGAATAACTTGACTAAATCTTCTAGGACATTTTTCTTGATTTCACTTCAACTAATTTGAATATAACTGCAATGAATCATTATTTCCTACACCAGGTAGGACTTTTTAATGGCAACTAATGTAAGGAACTTGAACAAACATAAAAGTAATATGAAAATCAGCTTTTCTCCTCAGTTTTTCGTAGGTAGAAAAAAAGACCAGGAAATCTCATGAAGTCATGGAAAAGAACAAGAAATAGATTAAGGAATTCATGCTTCATTCAAGTTACCTATCAAGAACACAACTCCACTGGTGCCTCAGAGGTATGTTGAATGTTGGGCTATTCAGGAATTATTTGAATTCTATAATTTTTTCACCATTATTCATGCTGAGCAATTTAGCGTTCCGAATGGGTAGTCGCTCGAACTCGAGATAGTTTTCTTCGAGAATGAATTTTGTGCCTTAAAATCATGGAGTTCTAAAAGCATTCAAGATTTTAAATAACAGTATAAAAGAATTAATAGGATGAAAAAGTGAAATCAGAATTCTTGCAAAGGCATTCTTCTATACGTAGTGTCTTGGTTTTTAGATTTTTAGATGCCTGTCTTTTTCAGCCATCGACACGGTAAAATTTACAGGGAGAAAGAATTGGCTGCTAAAAACAGGGCACGTTGTCCCTTAAAGCTAAGTGTGTGATGCAAAATAATGAAATATTTTGTTTTGAAGTCGCTTCACTTTTTGGAAAGAGTTTTCGTATATTTTGCTGTCCGTGCTCATAAAAGCAAGATCTAGTTACATGTAGTATGAGTTAATTTTTAATTTTCTAAGACTGTTACATTAGGGTAAAATTTGTGGTTCAGTTTGCTTAATAAAATTAAATGAGAGTAAAGATATCATGGTAAGGAATTTTCACGTCATACCCGCTGCCAAACAATAACTAGCTTTTCAAAGGAACGGGGACTCCCGGTCGAAATGAAATTTGGTATCATTTCTCGGAAAAAGATTGCGGTATTCCTTAGAAAAGGAACCTCATCCTAAATTAACTGCTCAACACAGGTGTTCAAAGGACACCGGCTCATTCAGAAGTGTGCGTCATTGCATCCTATCGTTGATTTCAAAGAATAATTAGAAAGCTTCATAGAATATGTAATGCCGCACCTTGATCGGAATAAATATCCTTTGTTAACATGTTTTAATATTGGCAGGCTGTTGAGTCAAAAAGAGGACTTTAAATTTCTGCGAAAAGGCGAAGAGTTCTTTCAGTGATATGAATAATTGTTTGATGTTATATAACGATTCATTTTCACGTCGGAAAAGTCTGAAGGTTAGAAGAGTTTCTCTCGTTAATGAACAGGTGCTAAATTCTGTGTAGTTGGTATCAAATTTTACATGTGGATTCCAAGTAAATTCTATTTTCGAACTATAAGGATTCGTCCCTTCTCTTCGAGCTCCGTACTCATACATTTACGCAGAGGCTGCATCATTTGTGGTAATGCAAGAATCTTTGGACACTCTCGAATGTAATCCTCGTTTGTAAAAATTCTAAGAAATTATTCGTGATTTCAAAGCTAAATAACGATTTTTTCGTTTTGTTTCCGTTTTATTGAAATAAATTTGTTTAAAATTTAAATTGTTGTGCACTCAACAGTCTTCGAGAAATTATCGTTGGGAAAAAGGGAATTGTAACATAACAATTTGTATATGCAGTTATTTTTATTTTTAAATTATAATATTGTGAAAGTAATGCTTGCTTTGAAATTACGCGTTGAATCTTTTAATTGTATAACCCGCATATACATGAAGAATCTGATATAAAAAATCATGAAATATAAGGATTAATTTTTCTCAAGAAGTAAAATCCAGATCCATCTTTCATGACGACAAACCAAAAGCATAGAAAACTTTTTAAAAATTTCTTAGTTCTACTTTAACGTTACTTCGCACTACTGTTTATGAACGTCTATAACCGTCCCAAATGAATCTATTGATTGAGGTGAAAGATTTCAACATTAGAACTAGACTTCTTCAACATTTCTCAATTATATTTTGTAAGCATTCATTGAACTTTGCTGAATAATTAATGAAGGATGAGCGTGTACTGTTGCAACACGAAATATATTTTGGGATAGTATACAATGACAAGTAGTTTAGTTATTGCTATTTTTTGAGTAAATGATTAGGAATTTTACGGGTGATCCATCAGAATATCAACGCTTCTAACCTGAATTTGAAGTTGAAATTAACAGTAAACGACTCTTGATTAGAATGGACAGCTGCTGCACACTTCCATTTTCATTTTTAAGGTTTCAGTTAAAAAACTTAAATTGATGGTGAGCGTTAGCACTAAGAAGCTTTAGAAAATAGATATCTGTCAGAAATAAACATCATGTACGAAAATTTGCATCAGCGAAAAGCAGGACCTTAAATTTATTTCTAGTGCGTCATCAAACATTTTAAACAAAAAGAAATCGTCAGCGTACCGAACAAAAAAGAAGAGAAACCATACTTCATTACTCTGAAGTAGCGTTCGTTGCGAAGCTACTCGAAGTACCATGTAAATTTCTAAGCAACTCGGTGTTTGGTTGAATGGAAGTGATCTCAAAATCTTTGCGTGGTGCGAAATAAAAGAGCAAGTGGCGCATGCAATCATTAGAATAATGTGAATAAAAGCAACTGCGCTTGCTTCAGCTCCTCAAGGGCTCGACTTATTTAGGGAAGACAGAGGTACGCTAATGGAGTCCTAGTGGAAAATAATTCCCTGCTAATTAAACGTGATCCGATTAGGAGACAGTCCGGCCGCGAGAGCATAACCGAAGGTAAGTCCATCGAACTGATGACGCCTAGGTAGGTACACATGTAAATGTGTCAATTGGATTCATTTCGTTAGTGTTGGAGGAGAATTCTGGGGATGCTCGAGGTTTAATAATTTGTCATACGATCACCGCGACAATCAGGTTTATTCAACCGCGTTAGTGCCTCCTCATGAAAAGTTTTCTGCAGCGAGGAACGTCGCCAGAGGGAGTTCGATCGTTGAGTGCTCGCATGAATTCATAAACTGACGTCTCATCAATAGTTCTCAATAGGAATTTCCATACTCAAGTGGCATAATTTCAATTTCCATGATTGGTCTCAAAAGCTGAGGTCTGGTGAACATTTTCTAAGAGGTCTGCTTAGGTTACAGAGTCAGCATCATATTAACGTTCCAGAAGTGATGACTTGAGGTTATGACAACAATTCAAGACATAAATGCCTCAACTGAGGTATGAGAACAATTAGCATTTGCGTGTTAGTAGGCTTTATTCGTTAAGGACTTATCAAAGTTCATCTTCTGGAGCCCATGGCTTATGGGTGTGATATTCTCCATCGAAAAAATTACACTAAAAAATATTTTCACGATCTTGAAAGCCCTCTAATGTGTAACTCTATTAGAACTGATACCATAAACTAGAACTTGATCATATCCGTATGTACATTAAGCATTAAAGTGTTTCTAAGGTATTTTCAAAATTTAATCTGAAGCCTTCATTAAACTGTAAACATATGTATTACTCAAAATATGAATGACAGAACACACATGCCGTGAAAAAATGAACCATTCACAATTTTATAAGATTTGCCCATGCTCTTGAACATCGGCGATAAAATAATGGGGACACAATCAATGCAAAAGTACAAAATTTCCCTGTAATTTTTACTTCTCCATCGAATTAGAAAACAAAAGGAGGCTCGATCTGCAGCCCGACACGATGCCCATATTTGGATACGATGCCCAAATTTGGCATGCCGGCAGCGGCCCCTTCGATCATCAGCAACAACTACCTATAACGGTGATTGACGTTCAGGCTATGAGGAGCCTAGCAAAGAACGCTTTTTCAGACCTACCCGGAACACTGAAAATATTTGCGATGTGAGAAAAAATAGCACTTACAAAAAGAGAGGCATTTGAGCCTAACGTTATCAAATGGGAGCTGAAGAACAGGAAGTTATGAGAAGAGATCGACAAAAAAGTGTTTTGCTTCGAGGACGAAATGATGAGGAATGTGTGGCAAGAAATTTTCAACGAAGAAAAGTCCACTGCTTGCTTTTTTGTTGATGCTGCCGAGGACTCAGAGTAAAAGTAAATGATAAGATGCATAAGCTGAAATTTACTCATAAAGAAAGACGAGTATTCATCATAAATTCACTTTCCAAACACTCAAATTTCACTCTTTATACGGCGCTGTAAAGAATTTTTAATTTTCTAACGAAAGCCCTGAAAATTAAGCGACGACGACATTTTCGTAGGAGAGAAGGATAACGTCTTTTTCTAGAGAGAACGCCATATTTCAAGTTGAGCTGACGCGTCGCTTGGAAAATCTAAGAAACTTGAAACACAACACTTTCTTATTCAAAATTGCGTTATGGGACCGAATAATGCGCTGTAACAGAAAATTTACTCTCATAAAGAATACAATAAAATAACAAGGAGATTTTGCTCTACACATGGTCACTAACAGATTGATCTGTGGCCGCATATAGCTTACCTCAAGGTAGACCTGTACGAGCAAACATCAAGAAGGTTCTTTCCAGAGAAACACAGAACTAACACGTTCTTAAAAGAATTAAATAACCGCTAAGAATTGATCAAGTCGTGTTTTTATTCCTATTCCTTGTAAGTTACTTTTAAAAATGATTTAGAGGATCAAGTTTGTTTTGATCCAAGATTTAAAATGTTTAGCTTAAAATTACGGAATGAATATAACACTTTGATGCAAATTAGTACTAGAACGCTGGAAGGATTTAATCTACACTCATGTTTATCACGACTCATGCACGTCAATATCAAGAAAACTTGAAAGAAGATTAAATGTGCAATCATAAGCCTGATCCACAGCATTGTAAGTCCCGTGTACATAGCTCTGAAGTGGGTTGATAGAAACCATCGTGCTCGTGTTGGTATAAATCTACCCGCAAATATATATGTAGCTATTCGCTGAAATACGCAGACGGTACGCTTACGCGTGGCTAGGCTATCTTCCGTTGTGTAAGGGTAAAGTCCAGTGAGTAAATGTATACTATATTACAGTTTGAATGCTATTCTATATGTTGAATGTTTTTCATATGGCTTCAAGCACACATTGTTGGACTTCAACCACAAAGGAAGTGCACAAAGACAACACGTCCGTGGGACGCCTGAAGATGGAACACGAGACAAGAACACAAATCCAAGCATCGCCACCAACTCACCCAGCACGGTGAGGGATGCAGAAGCCCAGATGGGAGCAGCCATGCTGGCAGGCCCCACTTGGCACTGGTACTCGCCGTCGTCCTGCAGCGTTGCGCCCGTGATCACGAGGTAGTGCTGCCCTCGCTCAGGGTCGCCTTCGTAGCGGTAGCGTGGGTACCCGGGCACGTCACGCTCAAAACCTGGCAAGGACAAAGAGGAATGCTTGTGAAGTTGTCAGAAGAATTGTGTTTGTGATCACATAGCGCTGTACTTGCTTAGGGGCTGCGTAGCGGTAGCGTGGGTACCCGGGTACGTCGCGCTCAAAGCCTGAGAGGAGAGAGAGGAATGCTTGTGAGTTCGTCAGAACAACCTTGTTTGTAATAACATAGCGCTGTCTTCGATCAAGGTCGTCTTCGTAGCGGTAGCGTGGATCCCTGGGTACGTTGCGTTCAAAAAGTGGCCGAAGTAAAAAGGTTTCGTGAAGTTGTGAAAATAAGTTTTTGTGATCACGAGGTAGCCCTGCTCTCGCTCCGGGCCACCTACATACGAGTAACAGGAGCGAAGATACTTGGTACATCGCTTCGGAAACCTGAGCTGAGAAATGAGCAGTCTTGTGAAATTATTAGACCTACAGTGTTTTTGAACTTCTGGGAATTATTTTGTAGCCTCCGACCTAGGTATATTTCTTTCAAATTTGTTCCCTTACTCCATAACTGAGAATAATTCATTTTTGTGCATTTTTTTACGTTTCTGCCGAATAAATCGTATGTTTAACTATTTTAAAACGAATAATCGGGAGTTCAGCTGAATTTATTTTATTAGTTCGTATTATTCGGATTCCCGTCGAATTAAATAAAATCTCACTGAAAAGTAAGTGCTTAAACAAAATTCATGGTGTTGCCCCATAACACTTGCAGAACGCCTTTCTCAAAATTAATTTCTCCAAACTAACCCGGCAGTCCCGATCGATTTTGCATTACTTCAATTCCCTTATAAAATTTTCATGCACATTTAAGTATTTTCTTAGACATTCTAAGACCAAATTCCATGATTGAATAGTTTTCAGTATTGTCGATGTCGATGTACTACGATCGGTCATAAGCCATTACCGACCATGAAAACGAAAAACGGATACGGTATCCAAACTTCAAGTTTTGACGAAAATTGTCTAATGGGCTGCAAGATATGCCGGTAACGGTTTAACGAGCTCAATGAGGTGTGTGTGCGTTCCAATTTTAATTTTGGTTTATAACCAGGTAATATATAATTTAAAAGTGCATGAGACGTGAGATGCCGTGGGAGTTTGCAAGTAAATAAAACCCACGAAAAACGTCAAGAAAACAAAGTTATATATAAACTAATGATGCTATCAGTGATCATCAAGTCTAAAATTGTCTTCCAAAGTTTCGATCAGGGATTTATTCATAACCAGATGAACATCAATAAATCTTTGATTGATCTACCACAATGGACTTTGTGGAACTGAAACCGGCCAAAAGTTAGCAAGTCCTCAACCTTATTCCACCCCCAGTCCGTAATTTACCGCCATTGGAGAAGGTTGTATGGTTATAAGTCAGTCTAAGCGTTCCCTACTTCGGTGACGGTGTTTGCTAGGGAAGGAGGAGGAAAGATCCACTTGAATGGAATTAGAGGAACGAGGAATCTATACACAAGGTGCGTTCCCACACCCTGTCAGCATTTTGCAATATCAAAACAAATTTACCAAAAAAGATCAGTTTTGAAGGGAATAGAAATAGGTACAAAATTGCACACTATAGTGAACCGCAAAAAGGCTATTTGTAACAAACCACTAAAAATGATCTATTTCAATGAAGGAAGAGCTACCTGAGCTTCAGCTCGAAACAAAGAGAAGAAAAACTACACAAGTTAGCCCCATTTTCTTACTGAAAGAATACAGAAGGTCGCGTATCCTTCCCTACGTGTCTTCTTACAAAGCGAAAAAAAACATTGATCGAGCATATGCGTACATGTGATTAAATTTGGGTCTTGCACCATAATGTTTGACGCAAAATAGAGTCGATTGATGGGGACTGATTCTTTCAGCTTTTCCCCAATACAATTCGTTACGGAAGAAAAACAATGCTGTGCGCGTATTAATCACTACAGACTAATTTATGGTGTCAACAACTTTAATGAAAATCTGGGAAAAAGAAGCCTCACTCAACAACAGAGAAAATATTAACAAAAAATTATTAAAAAACATTAACAAAATATTAACGTTATTAAAATATTAACATATTTTGGTAACGTTAACACCTCACTCGTTAAAAATGTCTGGAACAAATTTTCAGAGCTTGTCTGTATCACCCTCATGAACCATTTTCTTCAGACCTTGCAACAAGGAATTTCATTTCTATCTTTAGTTCCTTAATAAATGATTTGAATTTTGAAAAAGTATTTAAAGAAAAACAAGTGAAATTTTTTACACACAATTTCATCAGAATCGGAGAAGATTTATATCGTACCAAACACAATTTATCCTAGCATTATCATTGAGTGTTCCGCTAATTGGCAAAGGAGAATTGGAAAATATGAAGAAAATACCATTTAATAGTCTTGGTTTATTACTTCAGTTGGGCGTAGAAAAGTACATCAGAAAAAAACTTACTTATGTTTCAACTTGATGCACGCACTCTCACTAACTCAAATTCAGCCTGAAAGTTCCTCCATAATTTGTTTTATAATTTGTTGGAGGCTTGTATTGTACAATAGCCCACAGAGTGGTTCTGTCTTTGAACGCAAAAATTCCTGTATGAGATGCGCAGCATATGGACAAGACGCGCCTTTCTCAAAATCTCCCCAAACTAACATCGTAGTTCCGATTGATTTCACCCAATGAGACAACTTAATTCAAAATAAATTCTTTTGGTTTACGATTTGTATAAAATATTCTCTTAGATGATCTGAGAGAAAATTGCGATATTGAATAGAAGTATAGATTTTTACTAGAGCTTAACAGGTTGGATCTATGTCCTAAATATCTGATGTGGGGCAGCACGTTTTATTTTTTGGGACTTTGCATTTACATTTCGATCCACTGTATGGAACGACAAACTTAAATTTACATACATATCGAAATTATACTTGGAAGGTATCTCAGCCTACAGTTCCTCTACCAAGATGATAATTCAAATTTTTATACTCATTTCAGGGATTTCGTACTTACTTTAAATACTTGCGCTTTCGTAATAGAAAACATGAAAAAACAAAAATGATAGCAAAGATAGCTGATTTAAAAATCATTTCAATGAGTGAACGTTTCGGCTTAAAGCTCAAGCCATTATCAACACCTGTAAAAGCGAATTGAAATACAGAAAACATGACAAGGCTAAAAGAAAAAATGAATACAACTTTAAAGATACAAAAAACAACAACAACAAAAAAAGAAAAGAAAGAATATAGAGATTATACTGCAATTAATTTTGAAAAATCAGGCTATTTCTAACTGAAATGATGACAACATTGAATTTATAGCTGGCTTTAATTCTTTAATGTAAAGAGATTCTAGTATATGTGGGTCGTTTTTATTTGCACAGAAATTTAAAATTGAAAAATCAGATTTGCTTACTATTACACTACATTGCTCTGCGTGATCCTTAATGGCTGAAAAAGATGGCTTTGCTAAATGAAAATCATTTGTGAATTTATTCCACATCACAGACTTGGAATAGTTTTTTATGTCGATTTAGTTTTTCATTTTCTATTTCTGAGATCAAATATTCATTTCAATGATGCTGAATTTCATCCGTTTTTATTTGACTGTAAAGATTTTGAATTAATTCTATTAGTTTTGTCTCAGTCCTCACTTGTTACCACTCCAGCTCTTTCAATTATGTAAAAAACTATTTTAAAGTCATTAATTTTACCATAACTAATTTAGATCGTTAAACTTACGTTTTTTCACCCGCGTTCTTCTCAACTCTATTGTCCAAAAAATCTTCGTAGTATGACTCTCCCACTATTATATGTTATGTAGTTGTGAAACAACGTTTAAAATATTAATAGGTTTATGAGTAATGATGAAGCAAGGAGAGTATGAGATTGCTTTTAATTTCTATTCAGTGAAATCGATCGTGATCACAAAGGTTAGGCTTGAAAACTTCTAAGCAAATCTTTCATTGACGAAGAAATGACGCTCAATCGGATCCTCCATCCTTCTAAAGTCCATCATTATATCAAAGCCGATTTGAAATACGAGTTTATACGTTCAAATGCGCTCAAATTTGCTGAAAACATTACGATTACATTTGAAAGGCGCTTTGAGTTAATTGATGTCTCCAGAAACTACATTCATGTACTTATATAACACTCAATATATGTAATCAAAGAATGACACATATTTTTCTGTAACTTTTCATGACCGACGATTTTACCTCGATGTGAATTAAGTGCAAAAAAGATTGTTATCTTGTTTGTCTGCAACTTAAAAAAAATCTATTTTCTACCTTAAGAAATTGTTTCTTCGTTTTTCAGATATTAGACGCAGGTAAATTAGTAAAATTACAACAAAAAATAAGGAATTTGAGTGATCAATGAGCGTTATAGTTTGCAAAATTGTAAAAAAATTGATACTGCACGTATATTTTTATGTAGATTCTTGAACATAAAAAAATTGAAATACTTCAAAAAACTCTGACTCAAGATAGACCGCACTCGAAATTGAGAAAAACACATTTGAATTGATGAAACAGCCCAAATCAGAAACCATTTTTATTCCTACCATAAGATCAAGGATTACTGCACGTAAATTTCATATTATTAGCACAACATAAGGTCTGGAGCGCAGTAAAATTAATAACATGGGATATATTTTAAATTAGAGCGTCTATCATTCAATTTCCTCTGCTCGAAAAGACGATCTTAGCGTATCCAGGCAACCGCACATGCCAGCCAATCAAAAAAGCGCTCACAATAGACAGCGAGGCTCGGCCTATTTTGTAACTTTGAGTCCTTCAATGTAATTGGTTGATGGGGCTCTTCGACCCTCGGGCAGGGGTTAGAAAAATCGGATTTTCTCTGTGCTGGCAATTAAGTCTGGCCCTCACCTCAAAGCGCAATTGATTGGCCAATGTTATCTTCATCTCTACCGCGTGTTCTTTATTTTATTCGGCGAAAATCGAAAGCGTGAAACATTGGACCTCTCTCGTCGGCGTAATTCAACCGTTCGCTCTCTAGTGATGGCTTCGAAGTTTGGTTATTTAATGGAATTCTGAACTTTAAAGACCTTCATGCGTTCACTTTTTGTTGAAACTGATGAAGATTTCGAATTGATTGTTACCCTTGTTGTTTTTTGCGTTTTCAGTGCACCTTCATGTGAGAAATGGGAGTATTGCAGTGTTAGCATAGGACAAACAGGGCAATAACTTTGTCCAATAACTTTTTCACAAAGCAATGCTCAATTTTATTCCTTGTGCATCAGGATGGTGAAAGCATAATCATTCCTTCCATTCCTTCACTCCATTTCAGCACGATATGAAAGCAAGTTTTACCCCACGCACTAAAACTGGTACTTGTTTGCAATGTGTCAGCATTTTGTAATTCGATTTCCAGAGTTTTCAAATATGTTATTTTCCACATTGAGATCAAAGCAAACCATTCCTCTAGGGCAACTGACACCAACTATTGGAGCAAAGAAACTATAAACGAAATATTTCGAATCACTATTATAAAAATAGCCGCGTCCGTCCGTCTGTGTGACCCCCTCTTCAAATCGATCGCTTTGATAGCAACAAGGATAAAGCTTAAGAAATACAAGAAATTATTCTGTTGCATTATTTTTCTGTGGCGATTCAATTCCCTTTCACTTGGATTATGGTATCCAGAATACGCAATCGGCATATTTTTACTAATAGAAATTTATTTTGGAGCTTTCTCTGTTTAAATTTATCTTGTTGCTTTGATATTTTTAATTGATATTTCGAAAAAAATGTTTTGAATTCGTTTGCCCAGTAACCTGGCTACCACTTAGTATAAAGCCAAAGATTTTGTAACTTGAGTTATCGTTTTCAAAATTGTGATTTTCTTGAAAATATTCGAAGAGATAATAGACGACATTTCAGATTAAAATTCTGGCAAAAGAGGCCACCATGGATAGAAATGTGTCCAACCGCAAGGGAGAAGTAGTAAGACTACAACAGCAAGAAAATCGGATGAACAACGCGAAATGGCAAGACGAAGCAATGCTGCTCGCCAACGAGAAGCTAGAGCTAAATTGACCCCTGAACGGCGTTTGAAAATTCTACGGAATGATGCAGAGCGGCACCGAGTAGCCAGAGAGAGCTTAACACATGAAAGAAGCGATGAAATTCTTCGGCACAACGCTGGACAACATCGAGTGGCACGAGAGAATTTAACTCAAGAAAGAAGGGATGAAATTCTTCAGATTAATGCCGACCAGCACGTGTGCACTTGTGACATCAAAAGTTGGTTGTGACAGAGAAGAAGCAAGTACCCGAAACATTAGGCCGAATCTCAAGTACATGTAGTACATGAGATTCCTGACTGATATTCTGAAAGAGTTGAACTCATGAAACAAAATTATTTTTGGCCAAACTTCCAAGGCTTCCTTCTACTGATTAATGAGGGGATTTAAGTCTAAGCCAGATGAAAAGTAGTCCAGTTCAAATATGTGAGTCAAAATATTTCATGTTTTGCTAGTAGTTTTATGCACAAATATCTATTCAGGCATACTAAGTGTGTATGCACTCTCAAGTTCTACATAGTGTATTAATTTCATTCAGTTTCTAGGAACATGATTTTCAAACATTTTACGTCCTTAAAGTTGCATAGCCGGCACTAAAATTTCCTCTGTCCACTTGGCTACTCTACATGCTATTTTTAACGCAAATTTTACGTTTTTCTTCTCTGTTATCAAAACCACGAAATCCCTGAAAGAATGCCTGACGCGATGTGCTCACATTAAATTTCATAAAGGTAAAACTTGAGAAATTTTTGAAAGTTTACTAGCACGCAGGGTAACTAATTTGACAGGTGAACTACCGCATATAAAACTGCTACGTGTTGCATGTTTTGAAATCTTGCCCTTACAGAAAGATTAATCGAATGCTTTATTTTGTCGCTAAAAATATCCGTAGACCTTATACGAAGACCAAGCTGTCAACTCATGAGAGTTTCATTGAACGCTTGTCGGCAACGTAACACGAGCTATGGAACCTTAGAATTTCAGAAGACTAGAGTTTTCCGCGTTACAGAAGCACGGTAAATGAAGCATGAGAACTGAATAGCTCTTACTTCGGTGAAATGTTGACCATTGGCTGCTGATTCTCTAATCATTTGAACAAAATTGGAACTCCCGAAGAAAGCGATGCTAATTTACTGAAGAACTGAAGTTTTGCCTATAAATAAAATTAAAAAGTGTGACTGTTAAGGTAAAATCTAAGCAAAAAGCTTCTTCGTCAGAATAATCAATTTTCATTTTAATAATCATATATTCCTCATATTTTCTAAGCTATTTCCAGATTAATCGTACACAATAACATTCACCTAAGATCGCTTCTAATACCTCGAGCAACGAGCAAGCAAACCCAAACTCCTGAAGATATTCGGGAGCATTCGCTGCCGTGAGTAAGCACCAACAGACTCCGGTATCGACCACTTAATCTAAACGATGAAATAACTGCCGCTGATAATATATGCCTGACTAGCTAGCTATCTTTGCAAACAATAGGCTTCTGGCGTACAGAAAGGCATAAACAGCAATGGTGATACGGTTGCCTAAACGAGTACGTGTCTCTAGATCAACTCGGAGATATATATGACGGCAATACACTATGAAAGAACAGCACCCACGTTACAAATTGCTCCGATCACATGCAGATTACAAACGGTAGCAGATGAGGAACAGAGGCTTTCTGCCAGAGTACTTGAATGGGTTTTGTGTTCGCTCTATGCATTTAGGATGGACCCTCACAGGCATTGATAATGAAATACAAAGGAAAGCAGTAAATTGGATGCCGCCTTTGTTACGAATCTCGTTATGGTGTGAAGATCATGGGCTAACCTCAGACCTGCATGCTGAACTTAACTGGAATTCACACAAACAAGTAACATCTTCACTCACATAGCATCACCCAAATTGGATTTATTGTGCTAAAATTGGACTTTCATGAGTTCAGTCCCTTTCTACTATGGGTTGTTTGTGTCTGCGACAGCTGTTTCATGTATCAGAGCCATGGAACAATGGTGGAAGTGTTATCAATTCTACCGGGAGGAACTTCATAAGTTTTTTATCCCTATTGATTACATGTAAAGAGTTACCTTTCCTTCAATGAGTTGAATGCAATTTAAATAGAACTTGTAAGCTTAATAGGTTTGTCACAAATTTTGCTCTCTCTTAAATATTACACTGACTTGAAGGTTGACGCAACAAATTTAATTTTAATTAAAATTTGATAAAATTAACAAAAATAACTCGTTTTAAAACTGAAAAATCCACTAACAAGCGTACACTTATGATTAGATTACATGTTTAAACAAATGAGGCAGTTAGAAAAATCACCCGAATCTCATTCAATTGCCAATTCAGCTGTTTTATAATACACGCGTATGTTGAATAATAAAATATTGGTCATTCATAAATAATTTTGTTGCAGTTTTACAGGCTGGAAACGAACAGAATTTCTACAACCGTTAAACGTTCAGGTACGTGTTGTACGAGTTTTCCAGAAGTTGCGTGCATAAAATTCAACGAAGACAATAGTCAGTAGAATACTGCTGCCTATATCAACCCTGGAACTGACGGGCACAAATGTGAACAGATCGTGACCCACATTTTTTATCATTTTCTTTCATCCTCAGAAAGAAACAAATTATAATAAAACACACTGGATCAAAAGCCAGTAAACATAGGTTAAAATCTGTGAGAGAAAAAATAGCAAATTTTCAGTTATGATACTGAAGAATCATCTCGTTAAAAGTTTTCCACTTTGAAAATTATAATGCCGCTAATATTGATCGGTACAATCGCAATATAGTTCTGAATATTATTTCATTTTCCTACAAGGTAAACCAACATATATCGATGCATTCCTCGCAACTTCTGCGCTCACCAGCATGTATCGATGCATGCCTCACAACTTCTGCGCTCACCGTCCCAGTCGCTGCGAAACAAGTTCAGAAGAACTACGAATGTTGCCCTCAAGTGAATATTTCTTGTAAAATCGAAAAGAACTTGTTTTGAGGAACTGAAAAAACTCTTTAGAGGTGGGCCAGTTTTTACCCTCTTTCTCGTACTCTGCCCCTGCGCGATGACTTTTCTATGGTTTGGAGAGACATAAAGTTCGAGTTTCTGTGTGGAGCTCTGCTCCGAATTCTGAAAAGTTGAAACCGTAAAGAAGGAAGACCGCGTAGAGTATAAAGCTGAATTCAAGCGATCTCTTTTGTATTTTCGAGAGCACGATTCGAATCAATAGACTCCTGGTCTTAGAAAGATTCAGGGAACCAGCCTTAACATTTACCTGGCTTAACAAGAGTATCACCGGCGAGTTCGGAGCAATGTTGAGACAGCATCCCACTCAGTTCCGCCCTCACGTCAATGCTTCCAACTGTAATTCCAAAATCCTCAGGGAATAATTTCTAATACACGGTGTAGGGCCAGTTGCACTGATATGCGTGTTTTAGAACCCATGCAAAATTATAAAAGCAAGCCGGTACTCAATGATACGCACATCTGGATCTATTTATCAATGCACTTTCAATTAGTCGACAAAGGCTTGGGTAATTCACGCCTACGTTATAAAAATGAAATTTGCATTGCTGATTTGTTCCAGCTGGTGCTATGGAACGTCGTACTGAAATATTCGTTTGGATGAAGTGAAATTTATTCCTCCACCTTAATTTTCGTATGAAAGTGACGCTGTTTTTTTTTTGTTCCAGCTGTTGCTGAAAGCATCGTACTAAAATATTTGTTTGGAGAAAGTGAAACTTATTTCACCACCTTAATTTTACTGGACATATACACTATGACCATATGAGAGATGTTTTATCAAGAATTAACATCGTTAAAATAAAGTTTGAACGTAACGAGATGTAAACCAGTCCTATTTTCTTGCAAGCTGCTCAGTTGAGGATATTTATCTTGTGGTTTTCTTGCAATTGAAACGTTCAGAGGCATTTGAACAAAATTATTTTCTTGGTTTCATACATCAGATCTTCAAAGTACTGTAAAATTTGCTTTATTACGAACATGGTAACTTCACACGACCGCTTAACGTCCAATTATTTTGCTTGCGTTATCTTCAGAAAGAAGACTTCATTTTTAATGATTGCAAACTTGAACGCCCTGTGATTTTCTACCTCAAAGCAATCTAGTCAGCCTATGACTGTCTGATGTTATTCGTGACCGCGTTTTCTTGCCGATTGTGATTTTGCGCTCTTACTGACAATAGTAGAAGAGGCTACATCGGCGTGATTGTAACTCGCGGTTCTTATTTATATTCTTAGTTTTTATCATTGCAGTCTAATCAAATTAGAAATAGTTACATTTTCTGGCAAATAGGTATACTTTGTTTACAGAAAGTTCATATAAGAATATTTTGCAATTATCTTTCCATATACAGTATGGACCAAAAAAATACCCAACATTCAATGTAAAAACCTTTGGATTAAGACATTTCAGTTTCGTTTGTTGCATTACACACAGAGATATGTATCTTAATTACAAAGCTTTAGGTCTGATTATAAATAAGGTCCATGTAGTCTGGAAATTTACATTCAAGTGTAAATTTCCAAATGACTAAACTCATCGTCATGCAACTAACAAATGAACAACGCATTTTCACCAACAACGTCTACGCGGGAACAAGGAGCTTAAAGGAACTTCGAAGTATATTCTAACAGAGATTTTCTGAGAGTAGCTCTCGTTATAACTCGTTTTTAGAATAATATTATAATGACCCTTTAACTTTTGTATCATTTATGACCTCATTAAAATGTCATGTGCAACTCACTTCTATACAACTATTATTTATCGCATTGCTGATACAACCTTCATCTAATTACTGATACAACCAATTTTAATGTGACTAAATTTTTAGGGAAAATATTTTTCCCTACTTAATACGGAAAACAGAGTTGAAATATCTTCATTTGCAGTAAAAGTTTTTAACATTTAAAGTTGGGTTTACTTTTGTGGTCCATAAGGCATAATGAAAAGCGATGTTTTGAGGTAATTAACTTATTCTAAGAGTTTAAATTACCAGCAATACGAGAATTTTTTTTCACAGTTTAAAAACGAATATTTAAGTACGATACATCAAGGGCTTCAAATCTTAACTCAAATAAATGTTCGAAAATTTATAATATCAGTCACTAGGAGAGGAAATTTTGAAAACGTATTTGCTTGCCTGAATTCTTTATTAAAATGCACCTGTGGCGTCTTGAAAATGCTTCTCTTGCGTTTCAAGAACCAGCCTCCAACGTCCCTTAAACGCGCTTCCTACTATCGCAAAACGCGCTTTTCGCGTCCCTAAAACGTGCCTTTTACTATCGCAAAACTCGCTTTTTGCTTCCCTTAAACGTGCCTTTTACTATCGCAAAACTCGCTTTTTGCTTCCCTTAAACGTGCCTCTTACTATCGCAAAACGCGCCTTTCGCGTCCCTTAAACGTGCCTTTTTCTCTCGCAAAACTCGCTTTTTGCTTCCCTTAAACGTGCCTCTTACTATCGCAAAACTCGCTTTTTGCTTCCCTTAAACGTGCCTCTTACTATCGCAAAACTCGTTTTTTGCTTCCCTTAAACGTGCCTCTTACTATCGCAAAACTCGCTTTTTGCTTCCCTTAAACGTGCCTCTTACTATCGCAAAACTCGTTTTTTGCTTCCCTTAAACGTGCCTCTTACTATCGCAAAACTCGCTTTTTGCTTCCCTTAAACGTGCCTCTTACTATCGCAAAACTCGCTTTTTGCTTCCCTTAAACGTGCCTCTTACTATCGCAAAACTCGTTTTTTGCTTCCCTTAAACGTGCCTCTTACTATCGCAAAACTCGCTTTTTGCTTCCCTTAAACGTGCCTCTTACTATCGCAAAACTCGTTTTTTGCTTCCCTTAAACGTGCCTCTTACTATCGCAAAACTCGTTTTTTGCTTCCCTTAAACGTGCCTCTTACTATCGCAAAACTCGTTTTTTGCTTCCCTTAAACGTGCCTCTTACTATCGCAAAACGCACTTTTCGCGTCCCTAAAACGTGCCTCTTACTATCGCAAAACGCACTTTTCGCGTCCCTAAAACGTGCCTCTTACTATCGCAAAACGTGCTTTTCGCATCCTCAAAATGCGCCTCCAGTGTGCCTCACTTCGTGCGTTCCTACTACGTTCCTACTACAGTCATAAAACGCAATACCGGCATCCCTAAAGCGGTCTTCCTTCATCCCTAAAACGCCATTTTTCTACCCCACGACGGTATTTGTCGAGCGCAGGTATTTGCCCATTAAGTCTTCCAGTGATTCAAAAGGAAAGTCAATAGATTCAGTCCTGAAACATTAATTTATGCTATTGACTTCATATCCCAAGGCAGTAGATGATAAAAAAGTATTTATTCGAAGGCAACGCGAAGTATTTAAGGTTTTTGCTATGAGCATTTCCTTTAAAATTGCTGTCCAAACTTTTCTGACGCATTGGTTTTAAAATCCCACAGTGAAAGTAGCCTCACTACGTTGACATTCGTTGCTGCGTGGGTGAGAGCGAGTCTAACTGAGCCAGTGCGCAGAATGTGATAGTGTTGTAAAAAGAAATTGTATTTGTTCATAAATAAATATAAAAGTAAGATGTATAAGTAAAAATGAAATATGGGATATAACAAACATACATAGTATATCGAATATCTCGAAAATACTTATACCTATGAATAAAAATGTCGAATCAAAATTTAAGTCTATATCAAGGTATGTTTACAGATAACACGCAGCTACTGATGAAACTTCTCCTGCCTGAATTTTCAGAATATTGATAGAAATTTTACTAGGGATAAATTTTTAGGGTTTTTTCACTGAACTTTTAGTGAAAAGTTAGTTGCCTGAAAACTTGTTCTAAGAGAAATAAGAACATGCCAGAGCAGCGACTTCAATATAAAAAGGACAAATTGAGGTTCAGTATCGCATCACAGAAAACTATTGACCCCCCTTGTAATTCTCGCGTATTGCAGATCGCGCAGGCGCAGCTTACATCGATGCCAGCAACGTCAGTGCAATGCCTTTCTTTGTGATGAATGCGGCGTCACATTCACGAGAGCTATGATCCGCACAATTCGTCGTTTTTATTTTGGGGAAAAAACTATGAACATAAAATGTTTCTAAATCCAGCATGACCCTAAACACGAAACGTAGATCGTCATGTAGAACAACAGTCAGCAGAAGTCACTCCAAAGCTACGCCGAAAGAAGCTAACTGGGCCCAGATTTTCGCTGCTGAAATACACGCCAAATTGTAGGCAGAAATGTTCCAGTATTTTTCTTTGCCAGCAAAATATCATGACTCTAGTTCAGCAATCTTGACTCACTTTACATTAGTGTCAGAAATTCAGCGAGGGTCCGTAGTTTGCCAAGCAGGCGGCTCCAATAGACCCCATTAAAGACCTAAAGACGTCGGCCTAAAAATAGAGACAAGAACGCGGCAGACACACGTACGGTGCAGTTGTCTCACAAGCCGGCGATATGGCATAAATTGGAACAACAACGAAAAATAAATTCGGCTTGCAGATGTTTGGGAAATATTGCGCCAGGAGAACACATTCGTCTGAGATAAAACTTCCTCTCGCTTTTACGTAGCACTGCGGCTAAAGAAACTGAACAGCAGCGCAACAGATATTTGTATTTTTCGACATTATTTCACGAGAAAATGAAAACTTATAGAACAGCAGACAGAGGTGATGAATTTCATTCATACTCTGTACTACAAGAGATGTAATACACGAAAAATTTACTTTCCACTTAATTCACTTGTGAAGGAATGGGTGCAGACATGTACATATATTCAACATCATTAATTCTTTTTCCGTTGAATTTATTGCCCGCATGATTTTACGCTTTATACGGTGCATAAAATAAAATAAAACACACGAAGAGGAAGGAAAAACGTTATGTTCAGGTGGTTAAACGACGTATAAAAAAATATGTCTACGAAATTATACCTAAAACGTGAAAGTAAAGTTATTCACTCTGTAGGACAAATTTGAAGCAAGTTGAATATGCATATTACGTTAATAGAATGGTTCGCTCGTTTGATTAAATAGTTCTGCAGTATTTGATGCGTTTTTTTTTCTAATGGGGCATTTATCCTTGGCTGAACGGTTGCACACATTAATTCTTGATAGTATTGCGAAGCGTGACGATTTATTTTAACAATAATCCTTTCGATATATATTAAATTGGATTTCAAGAAGGACTTATTGCAAGCCATGGCTCAGATGGATTTTCTTTGAAGCCCTGCAGCCTCTGTTGCTATTTAAGTACATGTATTTATTTTGCTCAAAAATATGCGGAAATTAATTATTTACGCTTTCACAGCCACATTTTTTATATGTTCAGTGTTTTTGCTATTCTAGGTTTGATTCCTCTCCTGATTTAAATTTTAGTTTTAAATTCAGAAGCATATGACATTAAAATATTGGTTGATATGTCGATTTTCGTTTTCATCATTTTAGTGATTTTCCCAGAAGTCAACTTATTCGTAATACTCGCTAACAAAAGTTGAGAGCCAGTATTTGGTTGAACGGTTCATCGGCTTATTACACAAAAAGTTACACATAAACTGTTTTTGCTTTCAAATCATTTTTTCGGTAAAGTTTTGCATTGAAGTATGTTGAATTTTTATCATATTGTGATACCCTGCATATTGAGCCGCCTGCATATTATTGAACAAGATGAGCCGCCTGCATATTATATGCACGGCTAGCACTGTTTTTTGGGGGTGAGAATGCCTTACCTTTCTTGAGTCAAATTCTCTTTGCATCATCATGTAAAAAAATAGTTCATACCTCAACAATCCACGTTCCCTAAGCGTTATCCTCTTAATTTAATAAGGTTTTCGCATCATTTAAGCGAGCACCAGCTTAACACGCCTCAAGAAAAAGCATCCGTCCATACCAATTCCAATACAAACTATTTTTTAACAACGTTTCGTCCAAATGTAGATCCCCACCGTATCTCAATTTTCGGTGAAGTTCTACAACAAAATATCTGAGTGCAAATTAAATTCGACGGACATTTGCTATACCGCTCCTTGTGAATTTTTTATTTATTTTTTCACCACCCACGCAGGCAATTAAAAAAGAATTAGAAATGTTTTCTTGTTTAAAGTTGAGGAAAAGTTTAAAATCTCTCTTCAGTTCCTTACGACAGCGCGAAGCTGGATGAACACTTTGCGATTTACATACATAGGTGTTAGCACAAAAAATTGGAAGGGAAACTCTTCGTTGTGGCCAACTGTTCAAACTTCTGAATGATAGATGATTGAGTAGGGCTAGGTATAGGTAAGCCTTTCCAAAAGTGCGGTAACTAGTTCCCGACTTGTACAAAGTTCTATAGTTTTCTGCCTCACGTCAATGCTGAGGCGTAGGCTAACTGAATGCTTCATCTCGCTGCTAATATTTCAGAGCGAAAATTCAGAATTTTTATAGTTCGTAATTTTTCTTGAATGAACTTCACGGGAAATAAAATGTATGATTTTATTAAGAACATGAATATAAACTTGGTGAATAAATGTTTTTTTGCTAGCAATGAGTTTTTTTCCTCAAATTTCACACAATTTTTTCGTTCATTTGCCCTTTTTGTTTCGCCATTTTGGGCTAAAAATTTGAAGTACTTTTTCATGATTTTAAAGTCGTGTAAGACTTGGCATCAGATTATTATTATTATTTTTTGAGAAATACGAGAGAGTAAAGTAAGTTCAAATAAGTTTATCGGTAACAGAATGTAGAACACGTCGAGCGTCGCATCAGCTATTGAAGAGAAGGTCGAGGAATGATCCAAGTTGGTCCAGACGATGACGAACACATGTAACTTGCAGCCAGCATCTAAGTCTAAATTTAGACGCTTCGCTCTTCTCCAAACAGCGCCATCTCTCATACTTACCTTAAAAAATAAAGGGATCTTTAGAGGTAGAACGGAGGCAGTGTCTCTGGCACACATCTCTTTGCTCTCTCTATATTGGCTCTGGTCAAGACAACTCAATAAAGCACACTGGCATCCGACGTCCATTATTACTCTGCACCAGTCAGAGAAGACGCATTGAAATCGCTCCTGAAAACTTCCGAGGTCATTTTTTTCCCTCGCTGCCTCCAGGAAAGAATTTTGCACAAGATGTTTGTCAGCGAAGTCTAAAAACCGGTCTTTTCTGAGCTAGATTTTCACAGTGCTAAACGTTGGAAAATTCTTCGGGTTATTTCTAAGTCGCTGAGAAGATTGGCAGCGAGAAGTCCTCATGCCAACTAAGAATATAGCTCCAATCCATTGATAGCGTTTGTCTAGAAAGATCTGGCCAGATTTTGGTGAAAATTCTACTTGAAAATAGGGTAATATAAGACTGTTTTATAGAAACCTAGAAGTGATTTTAAAATATTCATCATCAGCTGCTTCATATTTTTGTCGTTTGTTTCTGGTGCTCCAGATGAAACACTTAGGCTAGGTTAAAATATACTCGCTTGTTTCAAGTACGTAAGTTAAACATTTCTCTACAGTGCCTCACCTTAGCGCAAAGCTGCAAGAACATTTTGAGAAGTAAGATACATCGGCATAAATTTTTTTCTTTCATTGGATTAATGCGTTTCGTGTCTTCAAGAGCTTTTCACGAGGTGCTTTTAAGCTTAGCCTGAGAAATGGACATTAACCGATGGTATGAACATTTTGTGGTTGAAATTATGTTATGTCATTAGTTCACGGTTCCACTGGCTTAAATTTTGACAAATTTTTTCCCCCCTACAATGAAGCAAATGTCAGAAATGGATAGAAAATAATGACATGAGAAACAGTCACGTAGTTCTAAAAAGTAACACTCGTATAAATGTTAGGTGTTCGATTACTGAAGGGTTAAAAAGCTGTTAATTATCATTAATTTCATTGTTTAAAAATTTTGATCGATTTGGAAAGCTTACCATAATTTTAGATTTGGTGATACTAGAAAAGTTATGCTGAACCATAAGCTCATCAGATACGTCTACACTAACGTCAATCCAAAGAAATTCAACCATCAGCGATTACCGACTGTCAGTGAACTCTCTGTATTCATACGTACCACGACTCTCAAAAACACATTTTTCACCCCATGAATAATGTGAAATTCTTGAATACGTAATTTTAGTTCATCTCTTTTTTTCCGATCCTTCAGATATTTCAACATTTGTCCCCCGTCAAGCAGTATGTGAATCAATTTCAATTTCGAGTTCTGCAATGCAAAAATGCTTTCGTTTTTTACTCTGTTCGTATCTTCTTATCCATCCACATTTCGTTCACGCAATCATTAGCTAATCTATGCAAGCCTCTCAAAAAAGTTGCCCGTGGTTTTTGGAAGCACCGAAGCTCCCTTTAACGTTTTTTTGCCAATCCATGTTTTACCAAATTCTCCGATCATATTTACGAGGCCTAAATTCGCGCTACAAATATTTTCGACCAAATACCAAAGAAAACTAAAACCTCACGAAATTCTTTGACGACAAACCAAGCAATTGAGATCAAACGAAAAACCGACGTGAGATCCGACCATGCACGGCGATATTAAATGGAACTCTACTATGATTTTCATCTTCCATTTGAAAAGGACCTCAGCTCCAGCAGCTAGCAAAGCTCCTAATGAAGGGAATGTCGAGGCCGTCCTCAAGTTCTTTGATCGGAGGCTTTTCCAATGTTGCCCCTTTGAAAAGCGGTGATCAGGGTGGCCCTGTCGCTTCTTAATCCTAATTATTCCCTAAGGAAAAGGATACGCAAACGCAATTATGTTCAACGGTGCTGTTTGCAGCGCTGCTTCAAGAGCATAGCCACCCTAAGACCGTAAAGCACGTGAATTTAATTAATATTCTCTCTGGTGCAATTCGTGGTAAAGCGTACTCTGATATTGAGGTCCTAGATTCTGCTAGAATGATGCATTTCTTGTTAGGGTTTTAACGCTGGTAATGCAAAGCGCTATTTTCTGTACCATGCCATTTGCGAACGTAGTTTTATAGTTATTTACGGAAAACGAATTTGTTGAAAACTAAAATAAACCTTTTATGAAATTTTATCACCAAACTGTCCTCATATGGGCGTTACAAATGTAACGCTCTTCTAATAAACGATTTTAACTAAAACCCAGTTCGTTCCAACGTGGATCGTTCGATGACAGACGTTTACTTTAAAGTAAATTGTTGGAAAATTATCCTTGAGGTAATAAACTTTATTTGAGACATGAAGTTTTAGTTGAAGTTTGTAAAAGCATCGGTGATGAGTTCTCGTACTTCAGAAAACAATTTAAAATAAAAATACTCCCCTGTAGGCTTATTGATGTTGAATTATTGAGTGGGAATTTCAATACGCAGCTTAAAAAGAATGTGAGTATATCGTCTACCAATTGTATGTGTATATATCTAATGAGTTAACATTGATCAAATACATAACAGCATTACAAAGTCCCAAATTCTCACAAAATCCTTCAACCATGGCCGTAATTCTGCTTGTTTGTCTGGTCGCATCAGAAAGAAGACAACGCTGAGCAGACACACAAAAAAAGACAAGATCTAAATTGAACCCAACGAATGAAACCATTTAATTTAAGCACATGAGTAGCAAAGTTTCACTGTCGAACAATGCCCACAAGTGTGTCTGCCAATAACATCAACCGGGATGACGCTCGCTATTGCGCGCGTTGCGTAATGTGACCGTCAGCGATGCCCTAATCAGTTCATTGCGGGTTGCTGAAAAACTCATATCAAGCCACGTTAATGATGTGCTGCGATGACAAAAGTGCATTAATTTTCGTATCCAATAAAGTCACATTTAATCCAGCGGCTTCCGCTGTCTTTGGTTAAGGATTTAGTAAATACGCGCGCACAAACGCGTTCAAATGGGAAATCTTGCTCAGAAAAGGCGGATAAACACACACAAACTTAACTGAATCATCGTATGCTCTCATGGAATACATCGTTGAAATGAAGCAGATTAATTGCACGTTGGTGCATCCTAAATCATAATGTTCAAGTCGTATGAGTTACTCCGTAATACTAATGACGGGCAAGGTTTTGTCTGTCTTGACCATACAGTATGTCCCACAAAACCCGAACCGAGCATTTATTTTCCCGTATCAGTAATACCATTCAATAGGGTAATTTTGAAGGATAACTTCGATAGAAATTAAATGCTTATCGCATTCTTATGATGGTATTACTGATATGGGAAAGTAAATACTTGGTTCGGGTTTTTGTAGGACATACTGTATAGTTCAATGAAATAGCCTAGCGATTACTTTCAGTTTATTTTTGATACCAAATTTTTGGGTAAATTTTTTTGAGTCATTCCTTGCATCTGATCTCGTGTTAAAGTCATAGACAAAGTCCTTGTATTGCAAGGCCACACCAAAGTTACAGAGAGCTTTAATTAGTAGGCTGTTGTTCATTCAGAAGCTTAACCTTGATAATAGAGTCATACATCATCTCAACATTCAATACGTCTTCCGCTGCGAGCTAACAGCGAGTTCAGCAGTCACGTATAGAATGAAACAATTCTAAGCTTAGAAAATTCATCAAATAAAATACTTTGGACGAATAAGTTGAATCCGATGAATAAAATTTTAGTCCGGTTGGAATCCATACACCCAGAATAACGTTAAATATATGCAATTGGAACAGGAACTCGGGCATCAGGATCAATTTGCAACTGTCAGGTAAGCACGTAGTGTGTGTGTGTGTTCTGTAGCTGATGAGTGCTTGTTTTCTGCGTCTCACCATAACCAGTCCATGTATACTGAAGCACTGCCGATGAAACTAGATATTTAGTTATCATTGCGAATAAAGTAGCTTAGAGCGTGCTTTGAGCGTGATGGTTTAGTGTGTGATTCGAAATGACAGATAAGTCTGTGTTACGACTGGTACAGTTCAGAGCGTAATGCGAGAGAGACAGTTCAGTTTGTGTATCGTGCGATACAGTCCAGCGTGTGATTTGAGCGAGACAATTCAGAAATTGCAATTCAATAAAAGCAAAAGCCAAGCCCCCGTCAAACCTAATTACACACGACAATCCATGCACCTCAGTGCGGACGTGGGCGCAATTACAGCACAGGACCCTGAGCTGGCATGATCCGTCCAAACCCAATTTTTAGCGCTGGCTATTCCCAATGAGTGACTTAATCCTGTGTTCATCACAGACAAAGCTCAATGCCGGAACTGAAATTACGAGTTTAAGCACCACTCATTTCCCATTAACAAGTGCAATTCTGCGTTCGTTGATAATGGCAAACATGGGTTAATCAACCCGCAGTGGATGGTGGCCGACATCAAACAATGGTGATAAGATTAATAGGCTGAGACTGTTTGAAGTGATGATATTAAGTTGCCTGTAAGGTGCTGTGATTGAATATTCTGACGAAAGTGATGATATAATTTTATCCCGTTAGGGAACTGGTTAATTTTTCGCTAACATCATTAAGCCATCATTATGGTTTAGGGAATCATTGAAAACTGTGGTTTGACAGTCAGGACTGTAACCATGGTTTTGTCTAATGGTACTAACTGAACAATTCCGATAAGGAATTAGCCAATCAGTAGTACATCGGAGAAAGAGTTCCCTGAATATAATCTTGAAGTTTCTGCCAAAGAAAACAAGATGTATGAACTCAATTCAAGAGGTTTCAAGTAGCATCTTTATCCGCCTTATAGATTCAGCGTCTACATTCCTAGTGAAATAAATTTAAATGCTAAAAAAATGCATTCCTACGTCTAAATCCTACGTTTAAACTTCACTAAAGGTACATAAGTAAAAAATCATTGAAAAGGTAAAAACACAATGTTGAGTTTTAGATTTTCACAAGTCAAGCATTTGTCGCATTGAGTCTACGGATTTAGCGTCGAATATTTAAGTATTAACTGCAAAAAAGAAGTAATGCATGTACAAGTATAAGTTCAAAACCAGTTTATTTAGAAATACGATATCAGATTACTATTTTGGTGTCCTGAATTACGCCGTTTGCATAAAAAGCAGGATGTAATTGTATATACATTAATGCCAGAGCAATGAGTTACTACTGATCCAGTTTGATTTTTCTTCATTCTCAGCAAACTCTTCCCGATTATTATATGAGCTAATTCTAGTCGAAAGAAGTGTTGATGCTCCTGAATATTTTTAGTATAGATAGAAACAGGTACATCGAAGATCAAAATAACATTTTTTAACAGTATTTGTGTAGTTGCAGATCATTTCATAGTCACCTTCTGTACCTACGCACCCCCCATCCCCGAAGACAAAATCCAACGCACTTCCCCCAAAGAATGCAAATAACTCACCGAGAGCAAAGCCATCCTTGGTCCACTGGGCCTTCCCTTGCTGCTCCTGCAC
This sequence comes from Morinoia aosen, assembly GCA_030386875.1. Lineage (NCBI taxonomy): Eukaryota > Metazoa > Arthropoda > Malacostraca > Amphipoda > Talitridae > Morinoia > Morinoia aosen. The sequence goes on along the minus strand of CM059567.1, from coordinate 21,861,178 downwards.
GGTGCACCGCAGCGTCACGCTCGAGCCCTGGATTACCTCTGCGCTCTCCGGCACCTCCACGAAGCGCTGCCGCTGACCCAGACACCCTGCAATGCAGGGATGCAACTCTTGTTAGTCCATATATTGATATTATCAGGGAAATTGGAAATACCTACATTAAAAAGAAAATGGTTTTCATCACGAAGAAATTTTCATCAGAAAGTTTCATGACGAAGCGCTGCCACCTACCCAGACACCCAAGTGTTGTTAGTCCATTGATATCAGCAGTAACTTTGGAAGTACGTACATTTAAAAGCAAATGGTAAAGCTTCATCATGAAGCGCTGACGTTGATCCAGGCACCTTGCAATGCAGGGATACAAGTGTTGTTGGTACGTTTATTGATATTATTACTAACTTTGGAAATACGTACGTTTAAAGAAAAAGGTAAAGTTAACTGGTGATGCTAGCTCAGGAAACTTTCAGTGCAGGGATGTGAGTGTTGTTAGTGAGTGGATATCGGCAGTAGTTTTGGATATATGTGTACTTTAAAAGAAAGATGGTACGTTACATAATGAAAATCTCACTCCAGCCGAAACGACCTTCAATGCAGAGATGTGTGTTTTGTTTGTGAGTTGATATTAGCAATGATGTTTGAAAAATTTACATTTTAAAGAAAAATTTTACGTTAAAATCACGTTCTACTGGCTTGACCAAAGCCATCTCGCCATGTAAATCAAAAGAAGGGCCATAACAACGCAAATGAAAGTAATTTTGTGGAAAATCAATTTCAAATTGCAAAATAAATATATTTTTCACGAATTATTACGAAAGCCAAGACATTTTCTCACGAAGGAATAATACGCCCTGTTGTTATAACAAAATTCTAATGAAATTACGATATACTTTATATTGAAAAAGAAGGGGACATTATTTTAATGCATAAATTCTCGAAATTTATTAAATTTTTCGGTCACGCATAAAATGAATAATTTCTGTAACGACTCCAGGTTAGTTATAAAGGTTACAGCTAGGAAATTTCCATAGAAAGGCAAAAGGAAAATGAATTGAGGACATCCCAAGAATGATACACGCGGCTTGTTTCTATTCACGTTTTATATTCTAAATATATCGATAGGTTTTCTTGTCGAGCTCTAGTTGAAGTTTTTGAGTGAAAGCTTTTCATTCTTCTCGCCTTGCCGTCCAACAAGAATTATCATTAGTGTTGGATTAATTATTGTTAGTCTTCTCATCACTACCCTTACCGATATAGTGGTTTTCAATATTGTTACCGATGCCGATTAGAATGTGAATCGCTGATATCTCACGCTTCAGGAATATGACGTAGTTCTATTTCAAGATACGTGCTGTTCAACACATGTAAATACGTGTGACCTTCTACGAACTAACGAACTTTATAAAAAAAACACATCGTTACAGAAATATTTACAGCATATTTGCTCAAGTAAATATATATTTTTAAAAGACCTAAAAGCATGTACCTAACGCATGATAAACCCAAATCAATAATTAGGGTACGAAACGGAATTTTATCAGAGCATTTCTTGCCATAAAAATGTATCCCTAATCCATTTCTTATTTCTTATTCTTGTAATTAGAATTTGCATGCGTTCTGTAGCTCTCAAATTTCCATTACTGAACGTAACGCTCTGTGAGAGTTAGAATATCAGCCAACGATTTTGGTTCAATCGAGTCCGTGAAATTACTCGCGTGGTTCAACTGACATTAATTTTCTTTTGTTAAACTAAATTATAAACAATGTTCCCCAACTTTTATCCAAGGACAGAAAATAAGAAAACAGTCACCACTGCAAGTTCAATCACGAATATACCTTCAGTGGGGGTTGAATATTGTGGTTTCTTTCGTTAATTACAAAACACGACTTATAGCAAACATTGTCTGGTGCAGATCAATACCTTTTTACGCCTTTATATATCAGCGGTTTTTCATATCTTGGTGCTGTTAGTTCCAATGTATTTTTTACCGTCTGTTGCCGTGGTCTATAATTTTCCGTTTCTTAATTTAAAAAATAAAGTTGTAAAATACTACTCTGAAAACCTTGAAATGTCCTTAACAATAGAAATAAAGGGCGGCTCAAAAACTCACGAGTTAAAAGACTGATTTGCTCGAAAAGATGTCAAATTTCATAGCCTCAAAATCTTAAATAATTCACGCTTTGAATTGCATTGGGATTATTTTCACGATCATTTTAAAGCAACTTAAATTAAATCAAATAAGAAGGATTTTTAACTAGGTCTCGATTACGTATGAATATGCTGCATCTTTCACATCTCAAAAATTCCAACATCAAGCGGGAAAATGTTTTAATTGAGGAATGTACGAACTGCATTTTACCAAGAACTGATTTGCATGGGAATTTAAGAGGCGCACATTCTCTCGATCATTTAGACAACGCAGGATTTTCTCAATAATATTTGATGAAGTTGCTTCAAATAGGTTTGGTAGCAACGAGCAGAAATTTAATCTTTAAATATTAAATAATCAATTAGAAACTCTTTTGATTTCTCGCTTCAAATACGGCGCTAGGGCGACGTTTTTACTGATGATTGGTAAACAGTTTTGTAAAAATTTTATTGATGGTTGGCAAGCAATGTTGTTGAAATTTTATTGATGGTTGGCAAGCAATGATGTTGAAATTTTATTGATGGTTGGCAAGCAATGTTGTTGAAATTTTATTGATGGTTGGCAAGCAATGTTGTTGAAATTTTATTGGTGGTTGGCAAGCAATGTTGTTGAAATTTTATTGATGGTTGGCAAGCAATGTTGTTGAAATTTTATTGATGGTTGGCAAGCAATGTTGTTGAAATTTTATTGGTGGTTGGCAAGCAATGTTGTTGAAATTTTATTGATGGTTGGCAAGCAATGTTGTTGAAATTTTATTGGTGGTTGGCAAGCAATGTTGTTGAAATTTTATTGATGGTTGGCAAGCAATGTTGTTGAAATTTTATTGATGGTTGGCAAGCAATGTTGTTGAAATTTTATTGGTGGTTGGCAAGCAATGTTGTTGAAATTTTATTGATGGTTGGCAAGCAATGTTGTTGAAATTTTATTGATGGTTGGCAAGCAATGTTGTTGAAATTTTATTGGTGGTTGGCAAGCAATGTTGTTGAAATTTTATTGATGGTTGGCAAGCAATGTTGTTGAAATTTTAGTGATGATTGGAAAGTAAATTTCGGAAATTTTACTGGTGGTTGGTAAGCAATATTGCTAAAATTTTCATGCAAGTTGTAGTTAGATTGCCTGTGTTGCGGAGAGAATTCATTTGTCTATCAATTGATTTTTTGATTAATAGAGTTAATTCGAGCGCGCTCATGAATTCAGAAGACATGGATATATAAAATGACACTTCAAATGATTTTAAATAACTTCCCGTGTATAACTTAATTACATGATAGCATTTGAGGTATTTAATGATATACATTTATGAGTGAAAATCATTTGCCGCTCATTTCATGCATCAATTTATCGCCGTCGTGTTACGTGCAGGATGTTCAATTTCAAATGGAAATAATTTAAGTATTCAATCACTGGGGACACTTTGGAAGACAGTTATGCTCATAATTTTAAAATTATTTAATTTGCGATCATAAGAAGTTGCGCACAAGTGTCGATGCACCATTTGAATGAATCAAATTTAAGAATTTAGAATTTTATATTTATGCCAATGCTTCAATATTTAAAAATTTTTCCACAGAATATAATTTGGTAATAATAAAGTAGTGCCCGCATAATTTTCGGAAGTTAACGATCATATGAAGAATATATGAGCGAAATATCTTATAATGAACTGATGAAGTTAAGGTAACACCTGCCTTCCCGGTGGTAAACTGGTTCATATCATGTGCTGTGAAAAAAAATTTGACAAAATGTTGGTATAAAAGGGGGCATAGATGAATAAAATCTTGCGCATTTTACTTGCGAACAATATGCAGTTCAAGTACTTCCGATAGCAGAAGTTGCATTGCAACAAAACGAAGAATTTTTGCTCAGATTTAAAGCAATTGCGGTTTTGAGCCGTCCTCCCTTTCCAATATTGACCGAGCAATTCAAGCTCAAAATCGGGGAACAATCGCGCCCAGAGATGACCAACCAAAAGAAAGCAATATGAGCCCCACAGACCCAGGACGTGCGCCACTCTATAAAAAGATATGGTTTCACAAAAATAAAAAAATCGGGGCTTTATTCAAATTTCGTGGCTCGCTCATATTTCCTCCCTCCTTCATTTGGTATGCGCCTGACGACCGCTAGAATTTCGCACGAAAATTAACATTTTATTATTTTAAGTCGCTCGTTCCGGAGAGGATCTTCCCGTGAAAATTTATTCCATGTTGGTCATGAAAATTTTAATTTCGTCTGTGATCCTCTGAATTCGCAACGTTTCGCTAACTTTGGTGAAGAACACACTCGCATGCCTCATTTTTCCCGTGTGGTGTAGCTTTTAGAAAAACAGCATTTCGTCTAGCATGCGCCCCCAGTTTTCGTTGAATTAAGTGGGAAATGAATTTTACGAGCTGCGTGCAACTTTGTCTTTTATTTTTGCTTGAGCTTGCGTAGTCAATTTTTCCAGACGATAATTTCCTCTCTTGTAGACTGTAGAGCTGAACACCCCAGAGAGCAAGTAGGGAGCGAATCCTCAGCTTATTTGTATGCAAGGGCCATTCTTTAACTTTCCTCTTTCTTGATTTGTGCTGTAGAGGAGATCGTAAGTCTTAGTGGGTGTTTATAGAGAGTGACAAAAATGCTTCATATCTTTACTAGGAATTGGTGTTGTCCATAAATACCAATCACAAAGTGCATGGCAACATGTACAATTGAAGGTTGACTGATGGTTGCGCGAGTTGTGCTAAACAGTTCAGGGGCTTAATGCAAGCTATCATAGTGTGGTCTAGAATGAACTAAAACACAGATAAACTTTTTCAACAACAATTATAAGCGATGCACGTACCACGAGTTAATTATTCATACATAAATTCAGTATATACTCGTATTTTACAAAAATTGCTTCAATAAACAATATCCACCCAAAAATTTTTTTCTTTATTCAAAATGGATACATAGCAATCTAAATTAGAAATAAAATAAAACCAAAGAATATTATGTTTTGTCTGATATATGATAAGAATATTTTATCGGAATGAAAATAGAATATTTTAACTGTTCAAGTTTGTAACGAAGGCCACACAACAATACTGTAATGATACAATAGAACAACATTTTCAATCACAACAATCATTTAGTTTCTGGTCTTCGTCTTATAATTGATTTTTGTATTCCACCCCCGTTGCAACTCTCCCACATTTGTCTGATAAAAATCGAATCTAAAGAAACAAGGCGGAAAATACACGACAACTCTCGACTCATTTTTCAGTTACTGTTTAACGTGAACAAATTTTATCTTCGGCGATTGAAAAATTCGTTAAAAAAGAAAACGACCGCCATGCAGTCACTTCATTTTATTCTCTTCTTTAGGTCTTAAATCAGCAAAAAAACGTGTAAGGTTTGTAATTGCCACATAAGTTCTCCCCAGATTTTATGTCTTGTTAGAACAAGTAAATTTCCCATATCTCGAGATGGAATCCCTCGTTTCGTTGTTGAAGAGTCATGTCTTTCGACCGCCTCCGTTCTATAGCAAACCAGTCTACGCTTCAGCCAGCAACGAGCATTAACAACTACTGTTTTTTTTCGAGTTTATTCTTCAATTTCAATATCCAATTATTATTATTGTAATTGTTTAACCATCGGCACCATTATTTCAATATACAATGAAATTTGGAATTTTAAATTGTACGCAGGTGTGTATACGCTCCTATAGGGAATTCCGAATGCACAAAACTTGCCTTGTGAAGGGCTTCACGTTTTTTATTGTACCATGAAGTCCATACTGAGCAATCGAAATAATCGTCATTTCAGATGGTTACAAAAAAGTCATGTGTATTTGGATATAGGTATGAATATCTCTTAAACAACGAAGTAAATATTAGTAAAACTAATTGCTTTTATTGTTTTTACCACTCACCCAAATGTCAGGAATGAGGAATGTTTTACTATAATTCATAGATAAGCGAACGGGTTTGTATTTTTCACGATCAAATATCATGTATATTTATATATACATATAGCATACATGCATACATACATTTACATATACCGGGCTTATCCTCCCTATGGGAGGGTAGCCGACAGCAGGCTATAATCACCAAACTTGGGCACTAGGAGGCGAGAGAGGCAGCACTGGCCGCACCAGACTGCCAGGATCAGCAGCAGCCCAGCACAACCATTTTCCACAGTCAGGCCCGACAGCCATAGCTGGTTTACCCCGACCGCTTCATTGGGTGCAGCCCCTCCCCCCGCACAGGACAGGTCAACCCCATCACACGCGGGCAACTTCCAGTACCTCGTAAAAAATAAAATTACCTTCTAAAGCCCGTATGAGACGGTGGCAAGAAGTGGCACTCATGGGTGCGAGAGATGCGCTCTCTTCTCCGAAGTCATGGCGGCCGCCGTCACCAACACACTGCAATGTTATTACACGAGACGGTGTTGGCCGGCCACAGACACGGCGCGCAGTAGCGGACGGAAATCGGAAGCTGGATTTGTTTTCATTATTTTATTCACCAATACATGTCTTTCAAGTCATGTTCATTTTCGACGGTTAATTCACAGAAATTCAAAATTAAAGCATGGTTAATTAAATGCATTGATATTATTTTAGGGGTTCTGATACCAGCAAAATATATAAACCATTTAGAAAAGAATTATGAAATTAATATGGCACAATATCTACGTCATATATATGATTAACAACTAGTGTGGAATGCGTGGCGCCCGTGAATGCAACTACGCTTGATTGCAATTAAAGTTTTTTTGCACGGTGGAATGCAGATTGATTGTCGTAAATATGAAAAACATCCAATACTGGTAATACTGAGGCACTTGCACACACAATTGCAGCATGTGCATTGGTACAAATAACTCTAATTTTAAGAGCAGGTACCATCTCAAATAATACTTCATCGTATATTAAAATAGCTCTGATATAAGTGAAGAAATGACTATCACGACATTTTATATATTTAGTTCGATTATTTAATGCTTGGTTTAGTTATCAGGCTGACATACGAACTTTAACACTGTACTGATTGTATTTTGAACAATAATAAATATGAGTATTAAAGAAACGAATTGAAAATTTGTACATAGCGGTATAGTATAAATTTATAGTAGAACACTTACTCTCCTGAAAAAGTACAAATAGCGTAAAACATGCTAGTTTCCGTCATATTTTACTTCTGCATAATGTAACTGTGATTTCGAACTTCCGAAAAAAAATCCTAATAGTAATTTTTATGCAGGAAACAAGAGAAGTAATAATACATGTAGAAGAATTAATTTGTTACCTACATTGGGCTGAGAATGAAGTACTTCATACAATGACGAAGAAGAGGCGCAATGAATGTCACCTTCGTCTAAGAATGGGAATACTGTTGGAAATGGGAATCGCAATTTGGGAATACCATTTCGTCAGTTCCTGTACCTGATTTCAGGGAATCTTTTTAGTTTTGTTTTCCTGCCTGAACTGCGACTGAAGTGTATTTATTTATTTACTCTGGAGTTAATTCATTCTCTGGCTTCATTTCTTTAAAGATATTGTTTAGTGCTATTTTTCGTAGAGATCTATTTCTATACTCGCTACTTATCTCTCTACATAAACATGGGTGTGTTCTTAGAATTTCTATAAATAATGTGAGCGACCGCCTAAACCAGTCCGCCAGCGGCAAAGGTGAAGGGAGAGAACAACTAATCACAGACATCCTTCTCATACGAAGCCTGGCTGGCTACTGAGACAGCGTCGGCGTGCATGTTCGCCGTATCGTGCAGAGAGCGATCACGAATTTCGACACTCGTGTAACGTCGAACACGGCCACAGAGAGCAGAGTTGCGACAGAAAGAGAGGAAATGGGAGGAGCTAGCGATGCCGCGCGCAAATGTTCACACTCCTTGCCACCGTCTCATATGGGCTTTATGCACTGCCCCCCCTCACTTCTGTCCGCAGCCATCCCTCTCGCCACATCCACAGTCAGACCCCTCTCACACAAAGCACGTTTCACCCCATCCATCCAGCTCATCCGTGGTCTACCTCGCGCTCGAAGACCACTCACTTCCGACATTTATATCTTTTTCACCAGCCGCTCAACATTCATTCTTTCAACATGCCCAAACCATCCAAGTACTCTTTCATCCACTCGCCTGCTCAACTTTTTGATAACACCCGTCTGCCCCCTAACCAACTCATTCCTGATCCTATCTCTTCTTGTTACTCCATACATGCTTCTCAAACACTTCATCTCAAACACATCCAACTTCCTCCTCTCTGCTGTTCTCAACGGCCAGGATTCTGCTCCATACAATAAAACTGGCACAATCAAGCTTTCATACAGTCCCCTTCTAGCATTCACACTCAAACTCCTGCATTCAAAAACTTTCCTCATTGCACCCAATGTCTTACAGCCTTCACTCACTCGATGCCCCACTTCTACTTCCATACTATCCTTAACAGTCACATCCGACACGAGGTACCTAAAATGCTCTACCTCCTCTAAAACTTCACCATTCAACCTCACATCCAAAGTTCCAAACACTCCACCTCTTGAACATCTCATCACCTTACTTTTATTCACATTTACCCTCAATTTCCTCCTTTCGCACACTCTACCAAACTCTGCAACCAGTCTCCTCAGTTTTTCCTCTGAATCAGCCACAAGCGCTGTATCATCTGCAAACAACAGCTGACACACTTCCCAATACATACCATTTTGTCCCACCAACTGCGCACCTTTCCCCAACACTCTGGCATTCACTTCTCTCACCACACCATCCATAAACAAATTAAACAACCACGGTGACATCACACATCCCTGTCTCATACCTGTCACAACTGGGAACCAATCACTCACCTTATTCCCTACTCTCACACATGCTCTGCTATCAATGTAGAAACTCTTTATCGCATTCAACAGTCTCCCACCCACTCCATACAAGCTTACCACCTGCCATAGAGCCTCACGATCCACTCTGTCATACGCCTTCTCTAGATCCATAAGTGCCCAACATACATCTTTTCCCTTTAATAAGTATTTTTCATTCACCTGCTCCACAGCAAACATTTGATTCACACAACCTCTACCACACCTAAAACCACACTGTTCTTCAGCAAGCACACGATCTGTCACTCTCACTCTTCCAATTAAAACTCTTCCACACAGCTTCCCAACGACACTCAGTAGACTTATACCCCTAGAATTACTGCACTCATACCTGTCACCTTTCCCCTTGTACAACGGAACTACACACGCGCTACTCCAATCAACCGGCACTTTACTAGCCTCGAAACATACATTTAATAAACGTACCAACCATTCTACAACCACATTTCCTCCTTTCTTCAGACATTCAACCGTGTAGCCATCCATGCCAGGAGCTTTCCCATTTTTCATTTCATCCAACGCACCTTTCACCTCTGCACTTCTTATTCGACTTCTATCCACTTCACCAAACACAGGCATTCTAACATCACTTCCAACAGCTACTACTCTCGCAACCCTATCATCCCTCACGTTCAGCAGTTCCTCAAAATACTCCGCCCATCTCTTTCTCCCATCACAACCCTCCACTAGCAGCCTACCATTTGCATCCTTCACTCTTGCCTCATTCTCCACCTGACCTTTCCTAATTCTCTTCACTTCCTTCCAGAAAACCTTCTTTCTCTCCATGAAGTCACCTCCCAACTTCCTCTCCCATTCCTCACCCGCCGCCCTCTTCGCTCTCCTTACCATTCTTTGTACCTCTTTCTTCCTCTCTTTATACTCTTCGAAATTTTGCTGGTTGCTTCTTTGCAACCACCTTTCGAACGCCCCCCGCTTTCTTCTCACAGCCGCTCCTACTTCTCCGTTCCACCATTCACTCCCCTTTCTAATCCCCCCTCCAACTTTCCTTACCCCACACACTTCCCTTGCACATTTCTCCACCGCATCTTTAAACAACTTCCATTCCCCTTCCACTCCACCGACCTCACTTTCCTTCACCCTCCCATACTCTACTTTCATCTTCTCCTGATACTTACACTCACACTCAGAATCATGCAACTTGCTTACATTTAACACCTCCCTTCCACTCCTCCTTTTTAAACCTCCCCACATTCCACTTACTCTCAACTTTCCTTCCACTAAGTAATGATCCGAAATCCCATTCATCTCACCACGGAACATATGCACATCGAGCAAACGACCCATTACTCCCCTGCTAAGCAGAATATTATCCATCAATGCTCTCTCCTCTATCACACCTCCATTCGTCCTCACATATGTATACTTGTTTATACTTTTTTTCTGAAACAAACTATTCCCAATCACTAACTCACTCTCTGCACATAACCCCACCAAGAATTCACCACTCTCATTCAACCCAGCTACTCCATACTTACCAACAACACCATCCACCACCTCATCACCCACTCTTGCATTCACGTCCCCCATCACCACAACTCTACAACCACTCCCCACTCTTGCAACGCACTCGGACAATTTCTCCCAAAACTCTTCTCTCTCTCTTCCCCACTCCTCTCCGATCCCGGTCCGTATGCACTCACAAACACCCATGACTCTTCCCATCCATTTCACTCGCACCCACATTATTCTCGATCACACCTCAACCCATTCAACTACTTTCTCACTCATTCTTACCCTCAATAATATAGCTACACCCTCTCTTGCATGTCCCACACTTACTCCAGATACTCTCCCCCCCACATTCCCAAACATCAACTCACCACTACCCTTCAACTTCGTCTCACTCAGGGCCAACACATCCATCTTCCGGTTTATCATCATTCTTCCGATCTCCTCCTTCTTACTCTCAGTTGTTCTACTTCCACACCCCCTTACATTCATAGATCCTAGTATTAGGGTTTGAGTGGTCTTTCGACCCCTCTCACCCCTTCATTGGCCTGCTGCCTCTCGGGAAAATCATTACAGAGAAGGGGATCCCCAGTCCCCTCGCTCCGTCCACTTCAGGCGCCTCTTACGACACGCAGCGGACCACGGTGGGAGAATTCTAACCCCCCCACAGGGGGTATAGCAGTTAATATACATATAGCAGTTATTATTAAATTGAATACCAAATTGAAATTTGTATTTCTGTCCGGCGTGCTCTGAGCTATTGCGCAAACAGCTTCGCTGAAAGATTCGTGAAATTTAAAAATGTTATAACGTTTTTTCCTTGCAGAATTATGACCCATGAACAAATGAAAAGATTTAAAATGTCCCTTTTCAGTAAATGCTGTTCTGACACCAGTGTTTTTCCTTGGAAAAACTATTTCGAGCTTTTGACTATTTGAATTGGGCAGAGCGTTTTCTTTTCGAGCTTAAACGTTAGCGGATGAAAAGCAACTCAGAAAATAATTAATGTCAAGCTATCGTGCAAACAGTCTTTTAAAAGAAGAATGTTTCTTAAAATATTACTCGAAATCATCGTTAAGTTTAATTCAGTTACTGAAGGAGAAATTATCGGGAAGGATAATCAGTTTCTGCGAGCGTCGCGTGTCAATGATGCATCCCAGAGTGTAGGCATCAGCCAATGAGCTGTGACTTGAGTTTAACCCAACATAATTTTTAAGCGTCCTATGATAACATGAATATCATTATTTATGTTCTTTTTCCTCGGTCATGTTCATCAGTAAAGAAACTAATCGAATTTTAAGCAGTATCTAATGAGTTTTGAAGAATGCCTAATTAACTTTAGCTCTCGTTCTAATAACCTTCGAGTTTTATCCTAGATTATTTTTGGAGATCATAGGCTTTTCTTCTGAGTGGGATGCAGAAGTCCCAACACGCTATTCAAAACCAACCTTCATAACTCGAATATAATTGGCGCGATATATTAACTCCGCAAAAAACGACGAACTTAGGGGCTTTATATTTTGTTCTTCGTCTATGCGTGAGATCATAAGACACCTCAATATTTCCTTGCCCATTTCATAGCCTCCTTTTTAAATATTTCTCAACATCCTAATTAAAAATTTTTCCCGACGATCAAATTCACGCTCATCGAAATAACAAAAGGATATTCCGCATCAAAACTCCAACCTGCACCAATTTAACTTCATGCGCAAGACCAACTTTCGACGCTGAGCCAGCGCACGTAATTGGCGTCTAGATAGGCGACAGCAAAACCCTTCGATCGGAACTTGCAAATTTCGGTGCGTGGAGAACGAGTGCCTGGACTTCATGATTCCAGAGTGCAACACACTGCTTATGTCGCAGAGGCCGCACCTGCAATGTTTATGTCTCCATGTTCCCAATCAACTAAAAGCTCTGAGCGCTACGGTGGCGGCATTACCACGTCTATTGTCTCGGGAGAACACCGGGTCCTGCCGATATCATTTTGGCTTCTTCAAAAATGCACCGAATCCATCAACCGAGGGAGCGCTGGATCGTGTTTCTAAAAATCCGAGTGGCTTCTAAACGTTCTTGGTCGCTCCGCAGCAAATGTTGTTGTTATTGTGCTTACAAATATTTGGAGCTCACATTATTGGCACGGATATTATTTGCGGTTCTTTTTTCTTATTTCTGTTAATGTTACTGCAGCTAAGTGAAATATTTGTAGTGTAGTAACAACATTATATACCGAGATACAGCCCATGAAAATTCTGATCGGAGGTATTCGGATCCGAAAATCTACTAATAAAATCCCATCTGAAATGTTGTATTCCAAACAATGAATTTACCTGCTTCAAGTTCACTTGAATAATTTATTTTTTTCGAGTGTTAGCTGAATTGATTTAGGTTTTTCGAGTTTTTGCTGCTTCTTCACAGTTTTATTTTAATTGCGACGATTAAGAATAATAAAAAAATGTAGAATTTATCGTAGAAACTTTGGAACCCGGCCACTTTTATATCGAATTTCATTGAGTGTCATACTAAGACGTCTGCGAGTGAAACATTTCACTTCTCATGAAAAAAACACATGTATGTTTTTAAAACTAATACGCTTGAAACCATTTAACTATATAGTGAGCCATTCAAATCATCGTCTTTGTAAAAGCTCTCGAGGACATTTATCTATGGAATCCCTGCACTCTTTGAATAAATTTCAATTTTAAACAACAGATGGACTGAAATGTTTACCTATGGCTTTTGTTCAAAACAAAATATTCTAAAATTCTCGAATAAAAAACCGTTGCATCAAATTTTTGTTTACGCTGAAGTTACACATTTTAACGATAGCTTTATCTGAAAGATGTTTAACGTCATCTCTGCCAAAATAATGACTGAACCTAACGCGAATGGTGAAGCATTGGTGAAAGTACATTCAGTAAATTTTAATATTACAGTTAAATACTGACAAAAAATTCCCGCATGTGCTGTCTGATGACAAAAAAAACATGCTAGTTTAAATGTATGGACTTTCACCAGCATATGACGGGTGAATTCTGTGAAATCAATCGTGTCATGTACGAGGATTGCCTAGTCATAGCTGAAAATTCCTTTTTACTCTATTTTGAAGTTAAGAGAGTGTTTATGTTGTAACTGCAGTGTTGTAAAACAATTTCCTGACCTCGCCAAAACCTAGTCCCAGTCTATTTCTGTTGCGAGAGAATTTTTTTTGCAGTTCTTTTCTTGCTTATCAGTTTACAGCAACGCAGAAAATACCTTCATTTATACCTTCGAGTTGCTAGACAGGGCTTGGAATCATTCAAACCCTGAGATCATTCGAATTGCAGGCATGTAAAATTTACATTTCCAAAATATTATTGTAGCCTCAAGTTAATCCTCTTAGCTTCATCCCAGCCTTGGAGTTTTTACGAGACCAAATCACCCGAAGCGCTGCAGCTCTCACTGGACGAGGCTTTTATAACAATGACTGCATTTCTCACTGGAATGATTGGATTTACCTAAGACCTGTTCCGCGTACTGCCATTCCATGCAAAACTAGAAAGTTTTCTTTTACCTTGACGACTGCTGTCCAAGGGAGCCTAATACGCGAGGTGGGTTCAAAAAACGGGATATCTGGTATTAATGGATAATAACTCAGTAATAGTAGTTGGTATTAAGTAAATCATCGATTTAATTTTTCTCCGGTTAAGATAAATCTCACAAAAATTTTGCAAAAATATGATTTTCTCATAACTTTCAAATCATTCAGACACGCTGATTAAGAGTGGAACTGTTCTTTCCTCGTTTGCTTGAGCAATTCTTCATGCATGTCGTCACAGAACTTAACTACGTTTTCATTTAGACCTGGACGATAGCCGTTTTAATTTTTGCTCTTTTCCTGGTAGAAGTGACTGCCTGCTGATGACCTGTTGCTTATAATTGATTGGTAATTTCTCCACATTCAGAGTAATGATTAATAAGAAAAAGACTATTGGGGACGTTGGAAAGCGTTCTACCTTGAAAGAGCCGTCAATTTGGGGCGCTTCATCCAATTACTGAAGTACACAAGTCAGGACAATCAAGTCGTTTTTTGAAGAAAGAAATTCAAGGTCATGAAACTTCTCGTGGACGGACCTAAGGACATTTCGAAATTGTCTCTCGCTAATTATAGAGACTCAAAAGTCTGTTTAAGCGCATTGGTTTATTTCTGTCTCTCATAGAAACACATTGTGAGGCTTAAGTCTCTTTTGTCCTTTGCCCGCCGTGCTTTGATGTCTATTGGGGAGACGCTCGCTAGTGAGGATAGCAATTTTTTGACCTGCCTTCTAATTTAGCATGGCTTCTCAGACAAGAAAAGTCTGAGCCTATTCTTGAGAATACTGCGGTCAAAGGGCTTTTTGTAAGAATTCCAATTCCACCCCTATCACAGTACTAATTGCATGAGAGACATGCATAGAGCGTTTGAAAACACTTCTGTTTCTCCTAACTTCCAGCATTTCTTATGGTATTAAAAATCATTCAAAAGGCCCAAAGCGGGATTACTGTGACTTGAAATGAGATTAAGCTTTATGAGAAATCGTACTATATTGTCTTACTGTTCACTCGAGTGGAAATTTCACCAAACTCTGATGTGGAATAATTAGATGCCGGGAATTGAAGGCAATAATATGCTCTCCAATATCTACAGCTAGTTGCCATGATTTCAATTCGCATACAACTACATCAACGTAAAGTTATAATCAATTTAACACCAATATTAGAGTAAACCAGGTATACAGGGTAATAATATTTGTCAGGAGTGTTATTTTAACCATGAAGATAAGGAGAAAAATAGCTGTTGTTCCATTAAGCTACTCGGAAAATCACACCAAATCACGGAGCAGCCTAACCCGGTCAGGAACGAGATGTGCGATGTGACTAAGTACGTCCCATTAGCAAGCAGGAGTGACAATCCTTGATGTATAAGATACTAAGGGGAAACTCTAAGACCCGAATGAAACACGCAAAAAGGTCCAAGACACTCAAAAATTTCCACGATACCCAAAACTAAAAACTACGCGTTAGAACTCTAAAATAAGCTGGTTACCGTACATAATTTTTCGATGTGAATGACATTTTCCGAACGATTTCAGAATTAATACTCAGTCTCTTACACGTCGACAAGATAGTCCTTCTATACTTTTAGTGAATTCTTGGGGTGACCTTCCACTTGATGATGTTATAAGCTACAGCTAATTTTGTTTTAAAGTTCAGGAGATTTACTCTGGTCTAGCATTACGGAAGTATTTGAGAGCCCCTGAGTCCTGCCGAGCTCGACATCCATGGCACAAACTCAGCGTGGTGGAGCGAGGCTATACTTGGAAACTTTCTTAGGTGTGAATCCGCCGGCCAAGTTAGATCTCTCAGCTGCCCATTAGAAAGCATTGGGAAACGGAGAGCAGCGTGCGGAAAGCATTTAACTTTTTGAATTTCTTTAAATTGGCCGTCGGAATCTTGAGCTGCTTCCTTTTTCACTTTTCCTCAAGGCTTGAGACTCAATTCGCTCATTAATATTACACGACAGGCGCCGGCATTACCACCTGGAGCTCGAGATTACGTCCAAACTTCTTGGAATAGCAATGCAATTCCAAACAAAAGGAACATTCTCGATTGGTCCAACTAAAAGCTCAGTTTGCACTAGCGAGAAGACTTTTGCTTCAATTTAGCACTCAAAGAAAGGCTCTTGGAGAGTGCCCCGCTCCCTAATGTGAAGCGATAGCGCTTTCATTGAAGCTACAGCGAAGAAATATAAGAACTTCAAACTTCATCCTTGAGCTGTGGAACATTAAAAGACTCGACGAAGACTTCAATTTGTAGAGAGAGACTAGAGCACATGGATACTTTGTCCATTAAATGAATGGATATTGAGACAAATAAAAATACACAAATATCCTGCATACATGAATCAATTTTTTACTCGCTCAAAACAAACACATTATTTCGACTTAGATACACACAGTTCGCATGTTTTTTCAATGATGAGCAGAAAATTTGTCAAAAATATCTAAAATATTATACGGCTAATTTTACTGAGCCTGTAAATGGTTTGTATGAATTGTTGACTTCATTAAACTTTGTGCAAAATTTAATAGCATTCGAACCTAAATTCCAGCCATGAGTTTTCTGTTGATTGTTCCACTTCCTTACAACGAGTACCGCAGGAGAAAAAGTTTAATCCAAGTTTCAAACAGGGTGTCCCCGAAAATGTATATTTTACCCCTTCAAATTGTAACTTTCGTAATAGTCAGTAAATTTTATCTCGGTTAGAATTGTTAAATTGCGCTCGTGAGGCTCGTTAAAAGCTATTTATTGAGCGCTATGAACATATCTTAAACATTTTATTTAAAAGAAATATATCAGTAGTAACTGAATTATTTGTCTCTAAATATGAGAAATTAGGTCGCCTTCAGGTTGTGGGGTTTCCAGCAGACTGGAACAACTACTGGAAATTACTATCTATCCTATAAATAATATCATATTTTAAAAATATGAATCTGACGTGCAATCCATTATTTTTCTGGCTTTAAAAAACGTGAGTTAGCCACGATTGGTAGGTATATTAAGGACGTTATGGTTATTTAAATTGATAAGGACATTTTTTGGACACCTTCTATAAGAGGAACAAACTTAGATACCTGAGTTTGTGTTCCCTACTTTTTGTGTTCCCTATAATATTTGTTGAGAACGAATGCTCAAAAATTTTGTTCTATGCAATCGTACATAATCATCATCATTGTCATCATCATCATTTTCAAAAATAAATTGTTTAATAAAAAAAACGGAACGTCGGAAGTTGATGAAGATTCACAACCAGAACATAAAATCCCTGTACAAATATCAAATTTTATTAGTTTTAATTTTGACACACAAATAAACTTGGACCAATAAACTAAATGGTAAACTAACTGTAAGCTTATCGAATTGTAGAAATTCTCTAGGGCAGTTTCGTAGTATCACTCTTTAAGTTTCTCCTAGCGCTGTGTTGCTTGAGGGCAAGAAAAAGTTCACAACTCCATGTGAGGGGCGCATCAAGTCGGTTAGTAAGCCCAGTGACGGCTGAAACCAGCCTCCATTTCCAGATTCCAGGCCTCAGCGGCAGAACTACTCACTTCCTCTACCAGTTCACCATACGAGTATCATACCGGACCTCAACAACCGAGCTGTTACTTTGGTCTCTACCCGTTTGCTCCTCCGCCCTTATGATTTTGAGGCTTACTGCGCCATGGGAGTCTACACAACAGCCCGCGTCTTTAGTGACAAGCTGCTGCTGTGATTTCTACGATTACGCTCAAGAATTCCCGCATGAGGGCGCAACAATAGGCGTTGCTCAAGTCTTAATAGTACTGTTGGACTCGGCTGTGTCGTCGAGTTACGTGTAATTGCTGAATGAGGTGAGCTGCGTTACAGATTATCGGCAGAGTAAGCCCTATCAGAATGTTAAGTATGCTACGTCATTTCTTCATACTCTGAAGCGCATAATGGATTGTAAAATTTGTGCAGCGAAGAGGGTACAAGCCAATGGCTTTTGTGCTGCTCAACCCGTGGTGAGCTAGCGGGGTTTAAGTGATTCAAACGGCCATTGGAGGTCCAGGAGGTCCTTAATGTTTTCACGGATTTCTGGTTTTCAGAAGTCGCATTTTTTAAGACTGAAGGCGAATTTACCGAATAAAAATTTTCCTTAATTGTTATTGTAAATCGAGTGGCATATTGGTTTGCTGATGAAAAATACCTTAGGTTCAGTAAATTTCTCATGCGAAATCGAACTTGCATATATGAACAACACATACTATTTGTTATATGATCTAAATATTCAAGTCATGTGTTTGAAATAATGAGCTGAAAACTTGTACCTACACTACTAAAGATATCTTTGAGAAATAATGTTCAGTACTTCACAAAGATATCTTTAATTTGTTGTTTAATGTTCAGTGAACTTCATATGAAATATGCTAAGACGAGTGATGCCATAAGCATACTACTTATTTAAAAACTTTTATGAAAATCTTGAGCTTTCGAGCGATTCCATGATTGTTCAACATCAGCAGTCTCAAGTAAAACACAGATAATTACGAATTAGGAATTTCATTTTTTCAACATGATATAGAACAAGAATTTATTAACCGCTAAACTACCGTAATGAACATTGAGCGACGGTCTCCGATTATAAATTAAAGTACTCCCTAGAACTCTTGAGTTTGGAACGGAAGATGGTGTTATTACTTTGATGTTTCCAGCGTGAATAGGATTGCGAAACTCCAAAGCCAAAGCGGGATTCTACTATTTAAACTACTTGGCTGCGAGGCAACGAGTAGTGTAGAATACAATATTTTGCATGAAACAGTCACAAGTTGTCAAATTATTGCAGAAAAGTATTCTAATGGATTCTTAAGGGTGATATGGCCTAATTATGGCATTGATTTTACCTTCTATTTCTTAATGTGTATGTGAAGTTAACGAGTAAATTAATTTCTTTGAAAAAATAGCATATCCTTGAGTGCGCTACCATTCCGCCGCTCTGGTTTTGTCTTCCATCATAAGAGAATATTTTCTAGAATATTTTCTAGAATATTTTCTAGAATATTTTCTAGAATATTTTCTAGATCTCATATTCGCTGAACATTCAAATCCATCGTTGACTCCAAGTACCAAATATTCCTTCAGTAACCCCAACCTCCATCTCTCATTTTCGTGTGTACTTAATATTGTTTAGTTCATTGCTGACAGATTGTAAGAATATTGGTGCATGAGACTATCGTTAAAAATAAGTATCTCTGTCAAACAACACATAAATACAAAGTTGAAACTTTCTGATCGATCTACTATTTTTTGCAGCCACAGGAAAATATTTATATACGTTGGGTAAAGTTAAGGTCCTAAGTCCTCAACCAATTCGTTAACTCTTTTTTCCATATTTAATATAAAGGCAAGTTTTGGGTTTAGGTAATGGGCTTACACTTTCCCAAATGCTTGAAAATATTATTATGTGTTAAGGACCAGAAACTGTTAAAGCAAATTTCAAAGAAAAAAACAACACTGTGTGATGGGAATAGCAAGCGTTTAAGGTTTTCGAACAGCAAACATCAGGCTGGCTCTAGGAGATAAGAAGTACTCATTATTTGGAGGAAAATCGGTTTATCATACAGAAATAAGTCTAGCTATTGTGCATGTTATAATGCTGTTTACATTTAATGTAGTCTTTCATCTGTCCGTGTTTTCAATTATGTTTTTCTGTTTACGCCAGTAATGTGTCAGAATCTTTCAAATTTAAGATTATGTATCTCGCAGTGCCATGGCTCAGTAGAATAATCGCGATATGACACACTCCAGTAGAAGATTTTTGAAATAACGTGCACCAGTTGAATAATCTTTTAAGATAAGACGTGCTTGAAGTTAACATTTCCGGTAAACTTTGCAAAGTCTAAAGAACTTTGAAGTACTAACAGCCGCGCAACATACGAGCATCAGAGTAAGCTTCCAGTATTAAGAACAATTTCGAGACGCCAACCTTAAAAAGAAATTGTTGTCCTAAAAACAGCTACCTTGAGACGCCATGCTAAGTCAAGTAGCCCTCAAGAGATCCCGCCATCTAAGATCAACTTCAGAAGGCTACAGGATGCGTGACACAGACTTGTTGCTGCCTTGAAAGCGTCCATCCGGCGAGAGCAACTTCAAACGCGTAGGAAAAGCCAGCTGATACGAGACGGCTAGAGAGAATGATGTTAATGCCCTGTCCTTTGAAATGAAAGTAAGGAGCTTCTACTTTTCAGGAGAAATGAAGCACAAGTAGAACTCTCCAAGCATACAAAGAGTTTCTATGGGTACGTGTTTCCAGAATTCCAGCAACAAAAGAACAAGTTTAGTACATCAGCGTAGGTGGCTTCCAAAAATAACATACACCTCCGCAACATAGGAACAAAGGTTCACTAGAAATAGAAGTACCTCACAGAAGAAACAGCAAATAAAAAAAGAAGGCTTTGCAGAGACTGGTGATCACCCGAGTTCTACATTTTGCTCACTACCGCAGGAGATCACATGAGGCGCGCTCTGCTTTGCTGGGCGGTCCCGTCAAGGCAAGACTCTGTGCCTCACTGGGGTGCTTTGACGGAATGGTTATAACATTAGAGTTATCATCGCGATATTCTTTTGTTACTTGTGAATTAGTATTTTAAGAAGTATTCCCGCGCTTGTTGAGATTCTTTAACCGTAGGTTGAGCTATGAAGTATATATTTAGCCTTAGAGGTTGAGCTCTGAATTAGTGATTTAGCCGTAGTTGTTTTTTACTGTATATTTTCTCCTGTTTGCTATCTGTAAATTTTGACCGGTTATTTTATAATTTAATCACGTTGAATAGTATTCGTTACTTCTCATTTTTTAGTGCGTTTGAGCAGCACAAAATTTGAGCAGCCTCGTGTTATCATCGAGTTAAGCTTGTTCGGTTATTCCTGAGTGTTTGGAGCCTCTCATACTATATGAAGTCGTTAGGCCCATTAACGTTGGATTAGCGCGTGCAAACAAATCAAATTAATCTAGATTGAGAATATGGGATGATTGTGCATCGATCTTTTACCTAACATAATTGTTTTTTATTCTTAATCGATCCTAATGTTCTCTAAGTTAATTAGAGCAACAGGTTCTGTAAAATGATGTTTTGTAGAGTGAAAAAATGAGCTTATGCAGAACATTGCATATTTCTAGTTTTAATTTAGATTAACTTCGTTCTTGTTCCTTAATAACATCATTGCAGGTGGCTTTTTTACTCCTAACTTTTTCTAATTTTATTAATTAATTATATTTTTTTAATAATCAAATAATTAATTAATTATCATTTTATTTTTTATTAATTTACTCAATAAAACCGCATGAATAATTAATTTTAATAAATAGGATGTTTTTACTAATTTTTTACGGTATCCCAAATTTCAATGTTTGTTCATTACCCAATTGAAAAGTCGATGAATGTATTAAAAACGAAACTTTATCGACCGTGTGTGTGTGTGTGTGTGTCACGCTAATTCTGAACTCAACTTATTCCATGTATTTTACGAACTGTACAAAGATCTACGTCATAACCTTTATTGTCCTAACCATTATAGTCTTTTCAGAGATCTACGTCATAACCTTTATTATCATAACCTTTAGAGTTTGCTCAAAGATCTGCGCCATAACCTGTTTTATTATAACCTTTAGAGTTCGCTCAAAGATCTGCGCCTTAACCTTTATTATCATGACCTTTAGAGTTTGCTCAAAGATCTGCGCCATAACCTGTTTTATCATAGCCTTTAGAGTTCGCTCAAAGATCTGCGCCTTAACCTTTATTATCAAAACCTTTAGAGTTTGCTCAAAGATCTGCGCCATAACCTTTATTATCATAACCTTTAGAGTTTTCTCGAAGATCTGCGCCATAACCTTCATTATCATAACCTTTAGAGTTTGCTCAAAGATCTGCGCCATAACGTTTATTATCATAGCCTTTAGAGTTTGCTCATAGATCTGCGCCATAACCTTTATTATCATAACCTTCAGAGTTTGCTCAAAGATCTGCGCCATAACCTTTATTATCATAGCCTTTAGAGTTTGCTCATAGATCTGCGCCATAACCTTTATTATCATAACCTTCAGAGTTTGCTCAAAGATCTGCGCCATAACCTTTGTTATCATAATCTTTACAGTCTTCTCAAAGAACATCGACATCACCTTTATAGTATTCGTAAAGATCTACGTCTTGACCATAATTATAACTATATGATTATAATTATGCAGTTACAATTATGTCACAACCATAACTATGACTACGTCTCAACCTTTATCGTTACGCTGACCAACGAATTTCAATTTTGTTCACTTGACCGCAAATCTATAATGAATCATGCTCCTAATGTCCTGTTTCGCAGCGTAATAAGAAAAGTTTTAATATATGTCGTGCGTCACGACGCTCTTTTTTCGAGAAGGCGAAAGCTCGAGGTGAAATGAAAAACCGTCGGTGCAGAAAACAACAAAGGATGGATAATTAGTTGAAAATGAGTTATGAATTAAAATATTTCTGGAATTATGAATATTTTTTCCCTTTACCACTTCCAACGTTAAAAAATTTGAACACTGCGCACTCCTGTGAATGGAACGAATATTCAACCTTTACCCTATTTGTATAACTTGGAAATAAATAGTGAGAAGGAAACCTAAAAACATTCGGCTTGAACATTTTGAGCCTATGCGCAAATCCTTCAAATTCTGAAAAAAAACATTGAAATGTAACAGACAAGCACGTTTAATTTATTTTGGTGTAGAAAAGTCTAAAAAATGGAGTAAATATTGTAAATCGAAATTGATATCAATTTATATTACGAAGACAGCTCTAGAAACACTGACGTTGCATGCAGTTGTTAGGCATATTGTAAAGAAAAGAGAAAAAGGTCAAGTATGTGAAAGTTGGCAAATTAAAATTGAAAGCAATAAGGGACATTGATCAAAGTGCAAGAAGAAAAACTATGGAGTCCAAAAAATATAAATTATAAAAACTTGGGAAGAAATTAATGCAAACGATTTACATTTTGAGTGGATGTGATTTTTGTACATCATTTAAGGAGGGTGTCATATTTTATACACACATATATATATAGATAGATAAAATATTGAAATTCGTTGCTTACGCAACGATGAATGTAATGACGTTGTCATGAATATAATTGTGGTAATTATTTAGTTGTAACTATGCTCTGATTATGAAGTTGATCTTTGAGCAGAAATGTATGTAATAAATATATATATTTACATCTGCTCAAAGACCCAAAAGACCCCAAAATACGAAGGTCAAACTCAAGTGAGCACGAATCTAATAATTCAAACTGCCTGTTGTTGCTACTTTTTTTACATTGTTTATTTCAGGGCTGTTTAATTTTGGAGTGAGGCTGAGAACTCATCATTATAATAGTTCGATTATCGTGCTCACCAATTACTACAAGTTGAACTTTACAAATAGCGCAGATTCTGGTACGCATATTCATTACACTTTACCTACAATTCCTAAACGAAGCATCTCAATATTTTTCCTATTGCGAGCGGTGTTCACAGCATACAATTTTACAGAGCTCAATCAAACTGGTATAGTATGAGATTCTCCTTCTTACTCTTGGATCAGAGAGCACTGCAATACTCAATGCAATCAAAGTAACAAAAACAATTGGCTTTAAGATATAATATTTGCATTAATTTATGAATGACCCTCGCATTTTAGAGTCTTTGTACGCACATAAAATAAAACCTTTAAATGACATGCATAGCTACATTATACTCAAAATTGCAATTCACGGTCATGAAATATTTTTCAGACGATTTTTAGTTTGTCTAGATTGTACTGACATTGTGGTTTGTCTTCTT
The DNA here is from genome assembly GCA_030386875.1 of Morinoia aosen. Taxonomy (NCBI): domain Eukaryota; kingdom Metazoa; phylum Arthropoda; class Malacostraca; order Amphipoda; family Talitridae; genus Morinoia; species Morinoia aosen. Next base: position 21,837,314 of record CM059567.1, on the reverse strand, counting down.
AGATTTTATTTCTATTCCCGCACTATTCTAAATTTCTGGACTTGACCTCCCTCCTCCCTCCACGAACTGCCTCACAACTGAGTGCAGCATCCGTGTTTATAATTCTCTTTTCGTGGATTAATTTGATATGTTATTCATTACGTCCGCTCAAGTTTTCTATGACTCCTGTTCATTTTCTCAATTTAAAAGACCACTTAATACATTCAAAGTGCATCTCTGCTGCATGTTATCTTAAGTTTTTACAGCATTTCTTACACATGAGCCTCGGCTCTAAAAGTTCGATGTAAAGTTTAGTTTTCAAATTGAGATTTACTGTTTCGTTCCTCGTTGGTTTGCTACTCAAGCAAGGTTTTGCGTAACCATGTTTGGTTCAAAGTGTGTTTGAAATGAATATTTAATTGAGGGCAGTTTCACGTCGTTCCTGTTAAGTGGGAACACATAAATTTGTTTATACGAGATAAGGATACTGAGTTCACAGAAGGCATGTCGCAAAGCAGGTGTTCTCAAACTGCTATTGCATGCAGCAATAGCGTTATAATTAAGAGCACGGGTGTAATCAAAATACTGTACGTGAGGCAGCGTGAGAAGTGTCGGTGTATGAAAAACTGTGCAGAGTTGATGTTGCAGTAGAAGTGTGAGAGTTAGACATGCCCATAGAGGTAAATACTCCGCGATGTAACTCTTCCCTCGTTACGCAAGTGCTCGAGTTCATCGTTCACTCCTGCTGCCAGCGAGAGGGCATTCGTGCCGCTCGAATGCACAATCACTAGCGCCTCGCAGCTGCAAAATGCAAGCCTCTACAACTTTTAAAGCAGCGACTGCACTTTGTTTTCATTACGTGCACGGCCGGGGGTCTCTTCTTGAATTCACGTGACTTAACTTTTAGTGCAGTTGTACAGGGAAGGCTATTGAAATCACTCTGGCTGCAGACGGTCGCTTCTATCTTGATATAATTAAAAGTATCTTAGGACATATAACTATCTCGAAATTTACATATGTTGATATGCGCTGCTCTGACCATAAAAAGCCATATATTTCTAAAATTTAGTTACTGTAGTAGCACAACCGGCGGCTAAAACTGTTTAATCAACTTGGTTACGCAACGTGCTGATTAATAGTCGAAATCATCGAGTTATTTTCAAACAATATGTACGCCTCGAGCATCCGTCAACTCTGTGAGGTTTCCAGATGCTAGATGCTAATTTGTTCAGAAATCCAGCTCTACATCGACAGCTCAGTCCTGTTTATTATCATCGTGGAGACAGGAAACCAGTCTTGAGGAGTCAATTGCATTCGAATCTAATTTATTATTAACGTTTCGTCAAGGGGGAAATGGCTCCTCGCTCGAAACCCATTTGTAGAACTGGCAGGCAATAGACAGGAGCGAAATAGACAATTAGAATGCGAAGGTAAGAACCTTTTTGAGAGCTCTCGTATTATTGTATAAAAATTCCCTCTTCGAAAAGCAGATGAATAGAAATGCGACTATGAGGCGGAATGAGATTCACTGGAAGTGTGCATGTATGTTCAAAGTTAAAAGTACTATGAGTTATCCTCTCATGAGAAATTAACTAAAAAATAATTTTTAGCTACGCTAGCCTTTAGCAGATTTCTGCAAACTCGTGCTCGACTAAACAGACATTTGACCAAACCTAAATTTAATTAAGCAGATTATGTTATTTGAACGAATGCATTCGTAGTAATAGTTGAACATTGATTACTGAGAATAGGGTCGTTATTTCTCTTCTGCTCCTTTTTTTGGTGCCTGCCCGTGATCAGTTTCTGGCAGCAAGGGACTTGGGAAGCAATCCAAGAATTCGCCTCTTGGTTCGTTTCTGTCGCCAAATTTTGTTTTATAGCACTCTAACTATTTGCTTTACAGAGTGAGAGTTTAAGCCAACCAGTATTTGAAAAAAACGGATATCATATTCAACGCGACTGGATGCCATTTTGATCTAACCTGCTTTTGAATAAAGGGACATCTTATATTAATTACAGAAATATCAGCAAGACAGTTTTTGATGAAAACACGAGCAGACGACTATGCAATACTCTCACTGGCTGGAACAGACATTACTTTCAGAGACACTCACACCTCAGACAAAATTTTAACTAAGGTTTTTTGGGAGGCCAAATAATAAATACTTCGATGGACGTTTAACAGCACGGCAATACTTTGGTGAAGGTGTGACCCAACAGACAAATGTCTGCTAGTGGAATATTCGTCAGCCAAAATGTACGTTGTCCAAGATTCTGTCAGCTTAAAGTCCGTCAGTCAACACTTCGTCGGCAAAATGTCCGTCGGTCGAGCGTCAGTGAGCTAAAAGCGCTATGGTAAATGTTTGTCTAGAAAGGCTGTTTCAAAGCTGTCTAGCTTCAAGATTTAGTGACTAGTGCTTAGTTGAATTTCACAGGAAATGCTCGTCTAGTGTAATCAAAATGATCAAGGTGTGAAACGAGAATCTTCCTATTCGTAACAAATATTTTTTGAAACGTAGATTACAAATCCCAAAACTCCAATTATTCTCCCATTTAGAACAGTGACGTACAAGCAAAAATTGTCAGCCGCAAAGGCATAACTCAAATAGCTTTAACATAACCGTCATTTCGAATAGATACAAAGTGAGTTCTTCTCTCAAGTTCAGAACCCTTCCAATAACACACTAACACCTCACGGTACAAGCATCACAAGATGATAAAGGCTATTCCACAGCGAATATAAACGTCTTCCTTATGGTACTGATACTCGGCTCCCTGTGCTGTTAATTGAAATCCGTACTCAAGTGCATGCTGTGGCCCATCATGCAGATGAGTCAATCACCTCTAAGTGAAGGAATGGTGCGAGATCATTAACTTCTAAGAGCCTCTAGCAACTACAAGCTTCCCTCATTACAGCTCCAAAACTGTGCAATACCCTCGGTCTTCATCTGCTGCCTAATTAGAGCGTCAATCGATCACCACTCGGCGTCTATAACACGGCAAACAAGAACTGTTCGTAATTAGTTGAGCTACATGAGAGCTATCGTCTTCAAGCTCTTCGGGGAGCAAATCGCCAGTGCATATTATTAACGAGAATCGAGGTTTATTATGAGCAATTATTGATCAAATGATTAAGCAACGATTAGCGTCGTTGTTGATGTTACTTGCTTTTCATAGACTTCGTGCAAGATTAGTTCTAGGCAAATTTTTACAACAGTTTTAAATCTTTGATCATGAAGATAGAATCCCATCAGTTTAAGAACTGATAATTTTTAAGACGCTTCTGGTGGTTCAATTTTGGTACAATACTTTTAATTGGTGGTTTAATTTTGGTACAATAGTCATTACACTCTTCAGTAAGAAATAAACGCAAGTTTAGGCCCGACTAAGGGCCCCTGAACGACCTTATTGGAACTTCTAACCCTAAAAGTGTCAAGTCAATATCCAAGTTGCGCAGCATTAGACGCTTATCTCAAAGTATTAAAGAAGTTCACGAGAACACTGTCACTTAATGACGAACACCTTTCTCGTGAAAGAAGGATCATTCAACTTTAGGTTTACTTGGCCATAGATGGTCACGATAACCATTTTGTTCGCAGCGAACCAATAGAGCAAGTGTAACACCACCCAAATTCACCCGCGCATCAAAAGGTATTAAAACTCTTTGAGAGATTCGACGGCACTGAGCCAATACAACCCTCTCTTCAGATGGCAGCTCTCCATCAAATAGGAAGTCACGCGACTACGATCCGCTCTCGTGTCTACTCCATGCAGGAGGAGGCTGGTGCTACGCCTTCAGTCTTCATCCGCAGCCTAATTGGTATGAGGAGTGGAGGGTCTGAGCAGCCGCGCTCGAGCATCGTGGGTGACGCAGAGAGAGACCCTAATTGCCAAGGCTTTCGTCAAAGAGGCCATTCCGCTGATATGTTAGAAGCGTGACTTCCAGGCTCCGAAAATAGTGGGCTTGGTCGATCGAATGCTGCATGGTTACTCGGTCATCGTGGGGTGGACATGTTGTGTCCCTGGGGAATTTAGGTGATGCAATTAACAGAAAAGATATCGGTGAATAGAATTTATGTTCGAGTTGACGTTTCGTGCATTTGAGAATATAAAAACCGAATTAATTTTAAATGAAATAAAAAAGAATGACTCCTTACGTGCTGTGCATGATCAAGAAGGTAATGTGTAAAAAGGTGCAGATATTGAGGATAACTTCATATAAGATGGAATATTTTACAATTCAAAAAATGTAATAAGTAATATTTCCAAATACGTTAAATTTCTGATAAAAATCTAATGGACGTGAGATTTATAACAAATCTACAATTCATTTATCTGGTATAGCTCACAAACAATAATGTTGAAATTGTGTTACAGTTTTCTTTTCAAGCTATTGAAGACAAAGCAGAGGTAGCATTATGTTTGACCTGTGAAGCATTGAGAAGTCCCATACATTGGAACTCCAACAAGCAAAGTTGAAAAAGACAATACGCAAGAAAGTTTACTTAGAGCGGCTGTTATAAAATACGAACAATGCATTTTAATAAAATTCGTTGAATTTGATAAAGACTGATGAGATTTACATTCATTAATGAATCAGACGAACATTGTAAAAGAAAGCTCAAGTGACAATTGTAATAAGCTAAATTACATTCATATATTCTACCAAAAATAAGGGTAAAAGAAAGTGAAAAAAAATTCTAAAATTATTTTCATTTCGCTTGCGGTACATTCCTCATGGTAGAAAATAGGGTTTCCTGTAACTGTGATTAGAGAATTTGGACCGGTAGAAATCTCTCGGAGACCACAGCGAAATATGTGCGCGCTCTTTCTGAACTTCAAGAAATCACCGTTTTGTCGCTCGTTCTGTGTTATATTTTTCCCTAAGTCGGAAATGTAAACGGATTTTATTAAAGCGAAAGTTCAGATGAAACTAGTGATTCACACGAGTTTCATGCCTCATCTTTTACTGCCAAACGCAGGCTTTCTATGCCATCGTAATTGCAATTTTCAAGGTGTCAGAACGCCAAAAAATGGCTGGTTTTTAAATAGCGTAATGAACAATTTCTAAATCAGATTATTTTGAATCCTACATGGTCTTTTCTGTCAGTTTTAGCTCATATTTTCTCGCAACTAGGTATGTATGCTACGATTTGTCTTCGCGCGCATGAACAAGGACAAGTAAGAACTACCTGTATTCAGCTGTCATTATTATTCCATGTAAAGGGCTAATCTATATTTTTTAATATAGAACTGCGTCTACGTACTATCACAACGAATATTCTTCCGTATTAGAGACAGCAAAAAATCCTGGTATGCAAAAACTATCGCACTTTCAGTAGCGTTAGAGGCCTATTTAATTTCGTGTCTAAAAGTTAGAGAAATATTTCGTTAAAGAAGGAGGTATAATTAAATAAATTCCCAAAAGGAATGGATCTCGTCAGTATTTGATCGTTGGCTTAACATGATTCGACAGTTTAATGCGTAATATACTACGGCTTGTTCTTTAAATATCGACTCAGTCATTTCAAAGGAGAAGTGAGTCATCGATGCAAAAAATACATTTCAGTTCTCCTATTTCGGTAATCGAGTAGCCATTACGATAGAATACGATGGAAACCACAGCTTAATCGCTTTATCTGCATGGCTTCCGCTGCTGAATCGTTCAGTCGGCAACCGGGAATTGGATACGGCATTCTCTTGCATCGATCGCTCATGCCGAAAATTTTGATAATAACAAATTATTCCAAGCATTTATTACCTACCATTGTAATCTCCGTGGAAAATTTGACTTACAGTTGTCTGTCTATTCTTCAATGTTATTCTGGAATGCATTAGTTTCATCAAATTTTTTATCTTTTTCGTCAAAGGTAATTCGGCTGGAAAGAACTTCGGGTTCAACATTTTTACTGTGAGCAAATTTTCACTGATGCGATATGTCCCCTTTAATACTGTTTAGAAAAAACTAAGAACAGTCCTCAGCGAGAAACAATTCCCAAACACCATACCTGAACTAGCAGTCCAGAGAAAAACCCACCCATGTATCTAAGGTAGGAATGACACCACCTGCACAGCACAAATGACGCAATCATGTCTCCAAGACGAAGATTTCTTTTTGGAGTTTCATTTTTTGATAATTTTCGTCTTAAAACCGAGTTCCTTGAACCTTCTGCTTTGAAATAGTTTTTTTTAATTTTTCTTTTGAACGCAGATTCTTGTGCAAGGATACGAGCCAGTTTAGACGCACGAGATAATTAATTCTTCTTTTGGCGATCATCAGCGCCTCTCATTACCGGCAACGATCTCAGCCTGCTTCATCAGCTAAATGAAGTATTTGAACCTATTTGAACCTTGTGCACAGGGCGTCACCCAACTCCTAAGTATGATTATCACCATGTTCTGGATCAGCCTGTAGCTCTTGTTTTAAGCATGAGTTTCAAAACATTTGAGTTGTAAATTTTGATCGCATACTGAATATTTAAAATTCCTTTATTGAGTGTTTATGCATTGAGTGTCGTTGGATTTGCATCAGAGATGCAGGAAGCTAGTGGCAATGACAACCATCTCTATTTGTCTCATGCAGAGGCACGCCAGACCTGTGAGTTGGACGAGTAATAAAACACAGATGTGATATTGACGAGTAATTGTGCATTGATACGTCTTCAGTGCCATCAATCCAAGACTTTTGCATGCATCGTCAGTGCCTAGCTCGTATAGGTTTTCTGCCAGCAGTGCTGAGAACTATGAGGTTGTACCATAAGTCCTGCTCGTTTTTATGATGCAATTTTTGCAATCACGAATTGAAGAAAAAATTAAGAACTTAATTGGTGACGTCAATCAACTTGTTAAATAAGAAAATTTTGATTGCACGGTCGCACCTCGTGTATTTCGCAAGAATTTTTTTTGTACCGCAGTTTATATCGATTTTTGATGGTTGTATGATTATGAAGTCAGTAAAAAATATAAGACATTTAATAGTTCATTCAAAAACATAAGACGGTGACGATTTTGTTGATTCTTGCCAAATGTGACCGCCAATTTTGGATAAGGTTGGGATTGGAGAAGAAAAGTGAGTATCTCCCAATAATCCTAAGAGTTGGCATCAATTGTGAGACAAATATACAGCGACGGTTCAACAAATCAAAGCCCAAACACCCTCCCACCTACCGTAAAGAAAATTTTGTTGAGTGTTCAGTGGGATTTGAGAGGAATCATCCGCACTGTACGGACTTTTGCAGAACAACCACAATATCTTTCTTGACCATACTGCTGCCAACTTCCAAGTAATCAGCAAAAAACAAGGAATATCGTACATTTTCTCCATCACAAACGGGTCTATCCTTCAGCAAGACAAGCGCGTCCACCCACAGCTCGCATGACACATGAACAGATTCATACTTTTGTCTGGTAGAACTTCTTTGTCGGCCGTACTCTTCAGACATTGCCCAATCGGACTTTTTTTCATGATTTTTGACGATTATCTCACGGTAAAACTGTGCGTTCCTCAGATCAAATGAAGGTTAGCAGACTCTGCTTTTTAACTTTAAGCTCAACGATGTGTACGAGCTAAGCATAAGAAAATTAGTGATGAAAAGGATAAAGATTGTTGACGAAAACATGGATGAAGGTGACAATCAATTTATACAAGTGGATATACCCTATCAGCTTAAACAAACCAAACAAGCCTTAACAAAAAATTTCTAATGCTATTTTGAGTTTAAATAAATTGATTGAAATTTATTACGATTAAGAGACAATATGACTCCAAACAATTTGAACCCATTAAAAATTATTAAAGCTTGTATTGGACAAGATATGTCATATTACAGTCTGTTAATGAGCGATTTTATATCCTATCACTTGCGTATTATCCCATCTGTGTAAAAGTTTAAGTTACGATCAGTAGACCAAAAATCCAACGATCGCAAAGTTAGTTTTAGAATGCCAGAGACCTGAGTACTAGTTTTCCCCCGTGCACCACAGGAAATGGGTCTTCCACACCTTCCATCTCGTGCATTTAAGAACCTTCTTCAATGCGATGTTCATGCTAAACTGGGACTTGTTTTTTCTTGCAGTGAAGGAGTTTTCGACAGCCGTTCGATGCCAGTCAAGTGGCAGCTGTACTTTTCATGAGAGTATTTGCAGCTCCTTTGGTAAGTACAGAAAACGGAGAAGACGAGTAGAAAATATTGAAAGAGGATGTCTTCACCTCATTGAGTTTACATGTCACTCCTCGCTTTCTTCCCTTAGGTTAAGAAGGTAAAAATGTATTCTTATAACACGATTAAAGTAATAGAGTGACTATCGATTGTTTTTGAGATGTTTCCGTTTCTCAAACGATTAAAGAAATCCAACTTGAACGGCTGACAGCATTTGACTCGCTTGAAAAATGGGCTTCCAATGAGGATTTGGGCCGAGGTAGTCGTGCTACAGAGGAGCGTTGTATAATAGCTTTTGTTGAACAGATAGTGCAGGTGTTATGCGCATTTTGTCATTTAATTTGTGTAGTCAATGAGCTTCTAGATATCTGATTACAGTCGTAAAATTCCTGTACACAGAATCTGGGCTTAAAAATTCAACAGCAAAGAATAAAGCGACGACCGAAAGGGCCATTGAGTGAAAATGATTTGAGCACTTTTCGTGTTGTTTAAATAGTTTTGGTAATGTTTTCATTATTTTTAATTGGGCAAAAATTCAACTTGTTCCATCCCGTGTTCGCATCAATGCGCGTATTAGATTTCGTTTTACGACTCGAAGATGTGAAGTGTGAATCACAACTGATTCAACGAACACTACGAATTATCCCTGTGAAATCCAGACCAAAGCCACAAAAAAACTTTAGGAGCAAATTCAGGTTCAAGATAAAATTCCATTTAACAAACTTTCTCGATCACTTCCCCACCCTAAACGAAAAACTCAGATTCTATTCAAGTTTAAATTCTTTTTAGAACGACAATTTTAAGTTCTATTTTAACTAATTCTGAACTTTCATTAGGTGAAGAAGTGAGTTTCCTGCTCCGTTTTAATTGCAAAGATGCTCCCACAGCGGATGGAGAAGGGACCATTCAGAAAGGACTACGGAAACGTGGAAGCTAGGTGTGTTCCCACATAGGATACCCTGCTCACAGTTTACAATTAATTAGAAAGGAAGAGACTGAAGGCAAGAAAGCGGTAGCGAAGAAGGTGAGAAAACTGAGAGAAGCAAAATCTGCCAGGAATATAGCAGTCCCGGAGACCTAACTATTGCTGAAGTAACATAACAGTATCTCTCCTGGAGGCGCCAGGAAAACCTAGCCTAGTTTAGACAAACCGAGCTAATTCCTAAGCCTATATCCTATTCTATGCCTTTTGAGAAAACTGATTTTTTACTTCTGTTCTAATCCCCCCATGTCAATTCTTCTAACTAGTTAACTCTCCCTAAACCGTCAAAATTTTTATTCCACTAGAAGAGCACGCCTGCACATCGAGTTCCAAGGTAACTCATGCCATTGAGTAGCACCAATCTTCTCAAGATACTTTACTGTAAATGTTTAACCATTAAACCGCATGCGCAATTAACTCTGCGATGCGAACACTCAATGCTTTATAAATGTTATTTATTATATTCATAAATGATTTTACGTAATTCAGTTCTCCATACGACACCATACATTATTTATGATACAAGTCCTAGAATTCCCATAATTTTATGCAAATATATCACGAGCGACACAAATCACAATTTTTCAAACAATTTTAAGCTGGAATATGCTCGACAAAAATCGCATCTATTCAAAAGCCACTTCTTGAAATAACTTGGCTCGTTATTTTCAATGTGCCGCTAATTTGAAAGGCTTTCTGCCTGCGGTGTGGAAAATTTTGTTTGTGCAAAGAATGCTTGAATGTTTTTGCTCAGAGAAAAGCGAATGATTTTGCTCCAGACTAGACCGTGTGGAGTTTGTCTCACCAGGACCATCCCACGCGCAGGCTTTTGACTGCATGGTTACCGAGGTATTTTGTTCGAGTATTCGTGTAGATGCAAACAAACGTGCAGAGGTAATGAAGCATCTGGAGTGTGATTCATTACCCCAATGAAGCGTTCAGCACCAATACGTTACGTAGTATAGTTCTTGGAGACATAAATTATTCACTGTTTTATGTAGTTGTCTTGCAAATAAATCAAACATCATATGAGCCAGCCTGACTAAATATCAGACAACAACATGCGAGCAATGGAATTTCATGTTAATAAATTCCTCATAAATGGCGATTTAACGTTGAAAAAATTAAACGTTTCAAATTGCAAGCGTTTGATTTTAGTTTTCGTACAAACTAAAAAGCGTTCCGTCAATTATAACTAAGATAACTTTGAAAAGAGCCACGCACATGTATAAGAATGAGTCATGATGCGAGTATTAGGAATGCTCTGGTAATTTTTACATTGTGAGAGTTATAAGTTCGCGTTTACATACAAGTATAAACGTGGCTGCTATAGCAAGTGATTCATAATAGAAGAGGCACCGTATAATTTTTCAATGACCAATGAAATACATGCCAGTAGATTAGATTATAAGTCAGTATTTTAGTCACACTAACCATAATCCAGGCTTTCCAGAAAGAGAAGAGATACTGCAGTAGCGGCAGCTAAAGTGTGTGATTGAGTTACGCATATGTCATTCACGTGGCAATGACAAATGTAAAACACACGTCATTGCTGTAAGTGTTGCACGAAAAGGTCCTGCTTAGGCAAGACATATTAAGCTACTTTATCTATAAGACAGCTTCTCATAAGCTATTCACGACGCATTAATTTCCAATAAATTGTTCGACTGTAAAAGCATTTCTGTTTTGCCCTCATTTAGGTGCAATGAACTCAAGACTAACGTGAGCCCTCTAATGAAAGTTATCGTACGGATGGGAGCGTCTCCGACAGTGTTGGTTCGCTTCTCGACCCGGAGGCCTCCACCAGATCGGCTGAGGTTGACCACTTTGTACAGTCTAAAAGGATGAATGTCATTTAACCCTTTAACGCCCACATTTTCATACTTATATTACCGTTATGACAACCACTACCACTAAACCGACACTGGCATTAGGTAGTCACTGTTATCAAGATGGGGAATGAACTGCCACTCGGCAGTGAAGTTCAAAGGACACATTAGTGAACAAATTGAATAAGAAACACAATATATTATTGTTATTTTTGAAAGAGGACCGAATAGTCCAGTTGGACGTTAAAGGGTCAATGGAGAGCTGGATACACATGCAAAGCAATTGGTGAAAATGCTACCGGGGTCTCATAAATTTAATAACACCTCTGGAGCATATTGCTACACCAATTCAATGAGGCATCAGAACTACAAAAAAAAATTAAAATCTAACTCAAATTAGATTTGTTCGAAGAGGGCAGGAGATTTTGGTATGAGGTGAATGTGGTTGGCCGCTCGCGTCATGGCATTTATTTTTATCAAAACTTAAAACGTCTTATTTCTAAGGGCAGGTTTTTAAAATAGCTTATGTTGTCGTAATAGTGAGTGCCAACAGAAGTTCTTTTAAGTCGACTTGAATGTGCTACGTGCAGTATCATGTGAAAATTAAGCATAGAAATTCAATTTTCTGAAAAGGACCAATGAAAACGAAAAAAGCGCGAACATTTCGTTTTCTGTGCACTGAGAGAAATTTTGACACACCTGGGTGTGTCAAACGGTTATTCAGAAATAGTTTGATGTACATTGAATAATTTCCTTTGACCACATATTAAAGAGGTAGAGAGACTTGAAACACTTATTCACAGTTCAAATGGCTCAATATTTTTTGTAGAAAACCGAACTGTGTTTAAATTTTGTGATTGGAGTATAATTCTCCCAAAAAACCTTCATAACTTCGCTAATTTTTCTTCTAATTCTTGGACATTGTCTGTATATCAGTGTAGTTAGTTGCTAGTCAGAGAACGTGAAATATTTATGAGAAATAAAATGACTTACGTTAAGTGTGTCATGTTTGACACTCTTAAGTGTGTCGTATAAGCCCATTACACACTAAAGTGTGTCAAAATACATAGGCTAATCATGTATATTGTTGACACACTTTTGTGTGCCGGTTTTGCGACAACTTGACACACTAAAGTGTGCCGCTTTTGCGACAAAATTTTTCTCAGTGTGCCAGCATTTCTCATCGTGGCTCTTTCTCAGCACGTTCATGCAGGTCATCATTCAATTCGAAGATAGGTAGCGTAATATTTCTGCACACAAATTAGCTTTTCCGTTTTTGGTCATACATCAAATCAGAGTAACTCAATTCCAACAGATATATTGAAAGCAGCTCTCATTCCTGAATCCAAGATTTACGAGAGCCGTTTCCCAGAATTCAGAAATATATTCTGATACTTCAGCCTTGCGGACTCGATCAGATTACAAGTCAAGGAATTGGGCAACGTCTTGGGATCAGCTCGGATGCAACCTGGCTCCATCAGGGCTCCAAAATATTTCATTCAATTTTCTGGCATTGCTCTTGTTCCCAATGAGAACTTTTCAGTACCAGAAGACAGCTCTCACATACAATACTTCTCGCTATTTCCTAGCATAAACGGCATCACATTGAGCAGAATTCAAATGTATATTTACTCGCATTTTGTTCTTTCCATTTACGTTTTCGAAAATACGATGACCAGAAGGTGTTTTAAATCAGGCGTGTGATGTTAGATTACAGCGACCTATCATAATATTTTGAAGGTCAAGAAAAATATAATTTTTTCGGAGTCACGCAACTTGAGTTGTGTTCAGTGACCATTTCTGTCATTTCTCTTACGTGAATCAGTTATTGGATGTCTAAAAATGTAAGTGAGAATTTACGCCGAGAAAACAATACTAGAAAGTTGTAATCATCTTTCCCGCGTTCCTTCTCGACCACTTCATATCAAACTAGAATCCAGACAATACGGTTTTCACCGAATTCCTGCTCACATACTGGCGACCATTTTTTTCACACACACAGCAAAAAGTCAGCAAACGTTTGCGTCCTATTCTTATTATTGCGTACAAGAAACGTTTTAAGGATTTTCTGGTAAAAATTCTCATGTTAGGTTTATTTTTTTAGATTCGACCTTAAGCCCCACTCAGCATCCGACAACGTTGAATGGTTGTTGTGCTCAGTGGTTATTATAGACAATTTAATTTTAAAAAGCTCACACATAAGCATTTTGGCAACAAGTAAGGTCAATCTCGCAACAGTTTCGAAGATCAAACTACGTTGCGCACTACAATGAAACTTTACTAAACAAATGTGTACTTCGTGTACCTCGGTATGCATGTTTTTCACCAAAACTAATCACAATATGCCTCCAGTAACGTAAACAAAACGTCGTTCTACAACCACCCAAGTTTTTGTACGGATTTCAAGCAAAACATGTGTCGAAGAATTTAGCTCGTAGAGATAACGGCGACAACTCATCGTCTGGAGTAGAACGTTTTCTTGCAACGAACGACCGAAAGTTCCCTTCATATTCGTCACACTTCAAATTTTGTTGCGGTGACCTCAGGCGCACGCCGCAAAAACGCCTAATGAACTTCGACTTTTGGATCCAAACTAGACACGGAGTTCTGTCGAGAATATTGGAATCTCATCCCTTTTGATGAGTGGCCAAAGTTGCGGATCTGATCACCGAGCTCGAGACATGTGGCAACCTGCAAAACATGCTCCACCAACTAAACTTGGAACGCCAAATATCACAACCGACATTCTTGGTGTCTCCTTTTTCAGTTCTTTTCTGTAAATCTCATGGATGCCGCTCATTCATTTGCAAAGCTAAAATTGATGTGACTTTAACCATATGTGAGTCAAATTTATCCGGCAGCTTATGTCATTTCGTAAAAAGATGTTCATTCACTCGTAGTCATGTTGTGCTGTATGAGGAGTTGCTAATTTTCTTGACTAGGGAAGCCATTCTTCCAGCCAAATTTTAGAGTCTTTCGACTCGAAAAAAAAAACTTTTGTTCTTCCTAGGGAAGCAATAACCAGCCCCGAAATTTGGAGAGAAAACATCCTGCTCGCCAAAAACGAAAACGAAAGACGTTTGACGAAGTGGCTCAACAATTTACACGGAATTAACTCCGTAAGTTAGTTTTATTTTCTATTTACCTTGAAAAACAAACGATAAGCGTGGCAGTTCGATGCAGTCTAGGTTTTCTGACACTCGGAATCGTCGTTGTTTTCTTTCACGAGATGCAACGGCAAGAAAATTTAACACTATCATATAATGTATTTGCATTTGACAATTTGGCAAATTTTACTTTCCGAGGATGAAATATTTCTCCGGAACCAAGTGTAGTATTTGTTTTGAATATCCTCCAAGTTCTTCAGGAACTTTATCCAACTCTGACATTGCGTCTAAACTAACTAATTCGAGCAAAGGGATACCAGCAGACCACAGCCTTGCCTTTCAAAGTAACTTGATCGAGAATGAACTTGCATGTTTGGAAATTTAATTAGAATTACTTATTTTTATTTGAGTTTATATGTTATCGTGTGCAATTCACCAAATTATTTCCTTTCCCGTAGAAAGAATTCACATTTTTATAACTTTTCTACTTTTCTCAAAGCCATAACTTTTTGGGCAGGTGTGCATTGTGAGAAAAAAAATGTACGGACACATCACTTTACAAACTATCAGTAATAATACGCCGCTAAACTTTAATTTAAACATACTTAGATGATCAAAATCATTTTTCATCATAATTCAAAATGAAGGAGAGAGTTAGAAATAGCCAAATGCTTTGCATCTGTAGGAGCTCTTACGAATCCATCGCGTGTTGAGAACTTTTAAATGCTTCCGCTCAGAAGATAAAGGAGAAGCAGACACGATTCTTCACTTTGCCGTCAACAAATCGGCCGCTCGACTGCTCCCATTCAAGGAGCGGAATATGAAACGGTAATCAGGCAGTCCATGATTGATCATCTCTAGAGCGTGCTAATGTAATCCACTGACGGCGGAATTCGACCCTTTCGAATATTTTCTCCCACTGTGAAAGAATAAACTTCAAAATTCCTGAGACGACGTGATGGACCTAAGATGATTGCGTCTCCATGTCAATTAAATAATGCCTCCGCTAATGACAGTGATTCATGAATACGGCGTTTGCATCGCACAAGTGCGTGATGGTTAAATGGGATGGGACTTAAAATTTCTAACCTTTCCATATTCCCACGTTTTAGCGTGTTGTCTCGTTCTTATATTTATTTAAGTTTTCTTCTTCTTGTTTTTATAATCTTGCACCACTTTGGAAAGACATCTTTAAATAACGTTTGAGGATAAGAAAACTCATTTTCCAGTGAAGAACATCATTCACAACACGCGTACACGCCGTTTTAGTGTCCTTGAGGCCGTAGAAAAGTTTCGAAGTTGATGATCAGTTATCACGTCTCTGAGAAGCTTCCTCTGCCAACAAATTTCCATAAATTACCGATAGACAAAAACCGATTACTGAAGCAAAACCCTCGTGAAAAGAGTTATGACTGCCATAAATCCCGAGGTACTGGAACATCATCCACCACCATGATGGATTGTGGGTCTCTCCGCCCGGATTAACAGCCACTCCCTGGATTTATTATTCATAAAAACTTTCGAACTTAGAAAATACAGACGGTTTCGGTCGATTGTTCCTGCTGAAAGAAATACAACTTTTGCGGAGGGAGATTAAGAGCGCAGATATCTGGCAGAGTTGGCGTGTCTCTCAGATTCGTCCCTTCTCTCCTGCATCAAACGTGCGTGAATTGATGGGAGCGACAGAGAGTGCCAGGGAATGGATATCATTTTCCAGAGACTCTCCATTTTCTCAGTTGTTAGTGATGATTCCCGTGATGAGATTCATGAGTTCTTGAAATGATTTGTCATGTTATCAGAGAGAAATGAGGAAAATCGTGTGGAATGTGCTAAAAATGGAAACATATTTTGAAAATGTAATTCACTCTCGTTTAAATTACTAAGATTCACATTTTGATCACAGTTAAGGTAAAAAAATTTGTTCTACCTAGTACAAAATAGCCCTTTTTTATATTTTCCCCTGAAATTGTTGCAGAAATGTTCCAAAAAGCAAGTCATTCCGTTAACAACACAAGGGCGGTCCAGGTCGCCGAAGTTTTGTTCCGCGTCTGGGCTACAAATTTCAAGCACATTGAGCCAAGCCCGAAGAAAATTTGAAGCCAAGTCGCCGGGCTGAAATGAGAGACCTGTGTCAGGAACACCAAAATGTCAACCGAGCATCTTTTTCCCAAAAGCACGAGTTTCTAAGCTTCAAAAGTTAGCACATGAGGCCAGTCTGGCTCTACCTCTGTTTAACAGCACGCGTCAAAATAAAGGGCAGCGGAGCACGCTGCGAGAACGGTTCGCTTCGTCGTCCCAGCTCTAAATCTTGACGTAACGGCACAAGAAAAGGAAAACCCTGTTCAGAGCTCATAAAACTCCCTCTACTATCTTTTGTCCCTGGAAAAATTGCACCAGCACCGGCAAGTCCGGAGTTATGTTGTGATTCCATCTGGCCGTATCGACGGTTGGATGGTCGAGCAGTTCGGAAAGAGTTGCTGACTCTGCATACCTCGTCTTGTGATATGAATTCCAATGGAGAGAAAACAGTCCTTTTGTTTCCACAATCGTATCACCGAAGAAAGGTGAAAGCGTTCAAGACTCCCGTTGAAGAAGCTCTAAAATATCATTCGTAGCATTCGAAATATGCCGCACTTTTTCAGCCATTCAGACGTGTTTACATCGCTCGTCTGTGAAGGAACAAGAATTTTTGATTGTCACCTATGAAGCATAGAATTGATATTGTGTAGCACTGTTTTTGTTCCGCATTGAGACGATGTTTCAAGAATCGGTATCTGTATAAAAATATCGCTAATTATTCAACGACACTGCCTCAACTAGCTCAAGAGAGCAAAAGCCGAGTAGTTATAAATTGAATGCAATGTGGCTACAAAAACATTAAGTGCAACACCGGGTGCAACATTATTGCTTAGCCTATACCGTCTATACTCAGTCGATTTTTTACTGAATATTTTACTCCTTCTGTAATACTATCAATTTGTGTTATTTTTGATGTGATTAAATAGCATAGCAAGTTCAGGTTATTCTCTCAGTAAAAAACATAATTAATAGAAGGTGAATAGTGAGCAATTGAGCTTTATATCATATTGAAGTCTTTGAAATGAGACAACAGCCTTGACCCCTTCCTACATAGGTTAAAGATACTATCTTGGTGCCCCGTACAGTTATCGTTGAAGACAACAGCCTTGACCCCTTCCTACATAGGTTAAAGATACTATCTTGGTGCCCCGTACAGTTATCGTTGAAGACAACAGCCTTGACCCCTTCCTACATAGGCTAAAGATACTATCTTGATGCCCCGTACAGTTATCGTTGAAGACAACAGCCTTGACCCCTTCCTACATAGGTTAAAGATACTATCTTGATGCTCCGTACAGTTATCTTGATGCCCCGTACTATCTTGATGCCCCGTACAGTTATCGTTGAAGACAACAGCCTTGACCCCTTCCTACATAGGTTAAAGATACTATCTTGATGCCCCGTACAGTTATCGTGGAAGAATATGTATTAGAACTTATTATCCTACCCAATGTTCTTTTTCAGAGGTCCGAGTAACTGGAATCGTTGTCAGTCACTGACATTTCCAAAGCTAGACATCATTTCCAGCCCTCGACATGAGCACCTCAGAACAAAACATTGCAGCGCTTCACCACATTTCGTGACCGTGAACTCGTTCACGAGTGCCTCAGGGGTATCGATCTCCAAGCAGAAGCCAGCATTCCGACCTCGCTTCCGTTTGGCCTCTCGTCACTGAACAGTGGAATGACGGACGCATTTGTTCTGTGAACCCGGAATTGGAAGCCGAGCCACCTCACTGTAAAGGATGTGGTGATGGGGACTTCGATTGCTCGTTATGTGAAGCACTGCTCGTAACAGTAATCTTAACAGCTCGTTGTGAAGGTGCGAGTGTAGGTGAGGGTATTTTCGACTGCTCAGTGTGTGCTCAAGCAATGGTGACATTAATTGTTAAAGGCGTCGTGAAGTGCGGTCATTGTCATCATGTCATGCGCCAACGTGTGTGACAGACCTCAATTTCTCAGTGAGCAGAAGGCTACTAAAAAGTTACCTTTGCCTCTCATCGTGTGTAATAATTGTGACCTAGTCTAACCTCGAGAGATCATTGCGTGTGTTGTAACGTTGATTGCTCAAGTCGGAGTGAAAATGTACTTGAAGGTAACTCAGTAATTCCGACTTTAAATTGCGAGTGAACATGCGAGGAAGCGACCTTCGAATTCACGGGACTTCGACAGATTTACTGCTACGCGTTTGTCTGCTGGATTTTGAAGAATGACAGATTGATTGCATAGTCATGAAGCGAATTCTTGTTCGATTTTCTTACTTCTTCAGTGCTAAACTTAGAAGATTGCAGTCGATGACGATAAATGTCATTTATTACGTGATTCACTCCAGCAAGACCTGTAAGTTTTCTCATAACCATCAGAAGCGATGGATTTAGTGAACCAATAATGCCTAAAGCCAAGTGTGTTATACAAGGTGAAGGAAAAATCTGAATCAAAGTAAAATTTAAAAATTCTCACGTGTGAATGAGTGTGAGCTACAGGAAATTCAGCAGGTGATGGATTAAACGATCTCGTCCTAGATAAAACTTACTCGAAATTACACTAACGTTCAGTCAGAGAATTTAACTCTCTCAGTTCCTCGCTCTCGAGCCCACGATCTGGATTCCATAACACAAAGAACGATCATTCTGTGGCCAAATATTTGAATATTGTAGGTATTCTCTAATATGCTCTACCAACCTCAAACCTTTCCATTTCTGCTCAAAACTTGCACCCTGCTATTGTGGATAAATTCGCCTAAGAAGCATCCCGTTGAAACACACTCGGAAAGTCTCATGATTGTTTATTTAGCCGTGATGTCAATGAAAGAATTACGCAAATTGTCAAAGCAAATTACTCGATAAATTTACTTCGAAGACAGTGAAATAAAAACCAATAATGAGCACAACTGTCGTTTGAACACCGCTCGTGTCGGGATATGTTATGGAGCATTATAATTACAGTTAATGCCTGAATAATCATTGTCACAATTAATACCATACATCTAGTGGTATTAATTCTAGTTCAACGAACTAGACCTCTGTTAAAACATCTTCAGAATCATTTCTTTATTCAAGTTCCACGGAACTTGAATTTAAGTTTCAATTTTATAAAAAAAACGAGAATCGATACAAGTTTATTATTGCATGTCATCGAAGTTGACGCATCGTAAGCGTAATTTTTCGACATGCGAGCAATTCCCGTAAGTGTGACGCTGTTTTCGAGTACCCTCTGCTTTACCCGCGTGCAGAATAAGAAACGTTGAAAAAACAGCAAAAAGAGCACAATAATTTCTTTTAGAAAAAAAAATTCTTATTAAAAATAGACCACATTCTCATAATAATTAGACTAATACAGAGGTGGTAAATAATCGCGCAAAGGTATTCTAGGAAGTATGAAAAGCCTAATAGAATTGTAATCATAAAATTTTGACAAAATTTTCCTCTGATAATTCTAGAATTCATATTTTAGAGAAAGCACCCTTGCAAAAACCCAGAACACGGGCATAACTCCTTGCAGACATATCAACCAGTTCCCCAAGTGCCTGAGACTTCACGCGTGCTATTAATTAGCCCTCACACATCAAGGGAATTCTGTATATCAGGGACCGGATTTTTAAATAATTTATTCCCCGGATTTACCCAAATTTATGTAATTTTAACTAGACCTAGTTACGTTTCGTAAGGTAGCGTGTAAAGGTGCCAAGTTCACTGAAAATAACTTTCGCTACGACAATGCAAATTGTGAGAAAATCCTGCTCCCGGCGATTGAGCAAGTCGCATAAAGCATTCTTCATGACGGCACATGGCTTTAGTAAGGAGCACACAATTAAATAAGAGTAGGGCAAGCTTGAGTCTCTCGGCCAGAACTGCGGAAGAGTCAAGTCATGCCAGTCAGGTAACTCTCATAAATATTGGCCTGGAAACCTCCTCTTGCACCGCTGCCCTCGCCCTCTCCAGCGAGGGATTATAGCCTCCGGTACCACAATGCTCCGGCCACGACGGAAATTTTATGCTACTCTACAGAGTGCGTGGGGTACTGACCCCAATGTTTTAGATTCTACAGTCGAATTTTGCAGCTTATACAACAGGAAAAGAGTGTGTTCACTATTATGGAGCGTACATTTTGTGTCGTTTTGGTTTACATACTGCAAGTCTTCGTGACTTTTTGAAGTTCTGAATCAAAACGCAAATTTATTTGAAAATACTATATTGACATAGATAAATGTTTTGACTTCACAGCCGTTGGAATCGCTGTCGCAATATTTCAGAATTCATGATCAAATTCTGCATCTTTCTCACCAATATGAGCTGAGAATATGTTTCAGGAGTTATTTTTTTTTGTGTGTGTGAATGACAAAATGTAATGCTTTGTGAGCTTTTAGCAAAGGAAATACTTTCTTTGATGTTTAGAGAAGCGAAAACTAAGTTATTTAAGCACTACAAACCAACCAACACAACTGAGCTTTGAAACACGCAAAAGCGTTTTCAACAGTCGATAGATATGATGAATAATTCTCACGTCTCTTACCGAGCACAGCAAAAGAAAGCATGCAACCTTCGGAACACGCTTGAGAAATTAACACACAAGCATCAGTTTTTGCGACCAAGTTTCGTCCCGAACTGAGACGAGACAACTGGCCTCCAAACCAGCCAACAATGGAACTGTTCCTACGGTTCGAAAGCCCGACTTCAAAGCCGCACAAACTAAGAAGGCAATTTAGGTTCCGTGTTTATCCCGGTGCTGGATGCACCTAAACCCGGAGGTCTCAGCCTCAAACCCAATTTATTATGGCAATTCTCTCGCACTGAAGCCATGGCCGTAAATCATGAGAGATTTACTTAGGATTTCTCCAACCTGCAATGTTTATCTCTCTTAAAACTCGTATAATCACGGGGGTTTTTAAGGAATACTTTATACTACCGCTGCACCAAAAACTTCACATCCTAATTCACGCTGGCTAGTCCAACGGGATGAAGGAGCTTAAGGTGAAAGTTCACATTTTTTCTGCCGGAGAGCCATGCTTTTTCCACAGAAATGCCGGACGAGTCTAATAACTATTGCAGAAAATCGTGGAAATCATTACTGAAATACTCCAAAGTGTTCAGTGCTGCTAACAAGCTCCAAATCATAGAATAAATCTCAATCACAGAATAAATATGTGGATTTTTAGGCGAGGGCAAAAGCAGATGTGCGCGTTCAAATGGCTGTGAGACAGAAAATTGAACCCGTGATTGGGCAGCGTGCATGAATGAGTCTATTGAGTGACTTTCCAAATAAGATACTGGTTGCATATTTCATGAGCAGAAATATAAAATATTCATCTTTTTAAAACGTTTTTGAGAATCTACAAAATGGCATTTATATATTTTAAGTGTAAGAGTGATGAATATTTGCATATTCTATATTGTGTTCGGTTTTGTGCTTATAAGTTTTGTATTGTATTAAATTCTCAATTCAGAAGAACAAAAATCACTTTACGTATCAATTTAACCCCACTGAATGAACCCGAGAACGTAAATTACTCAATAATAACAAAAGGATATCATTTAAAAGAGCCATAATCTTATAAAATTATGGACATAACCCATATAGAGCAGCCAAACACTGCAACACACGCGATAAACTTAAGAATAAACAAGCCCAATAAATATAGCGACATTATCGCGCTGTTTTGACCCCAGAATCTCACAAACTGCAGCGTAAATCTCAACAAGGAAGCGGTTCCATTTGCACTCCGGTCATGCCTAGCACCGGCCATCCAATGCAAATTTTGAAGACGCGAACTCTCAAATTTTCTGGTTGTGATGGCAATTCAGAAGATTGATGACGAACTTGAGCAGTTTCGATGGGAAATTAGAGGCAGACTTGAGCTATGCCTCATCTCGGCAGTCTTCAGGCCTCCCCAGCATTTCCTCATCGAAGTTTCATACGCCGTCTCCCGAGCATAAAAAAGTCCGCGCTAAGTAATAGTCCGAATGTTTAACTACGTTTTAACGATACTGGTGGGCTGGGAAATATTAGAGCTTCGTGAATCAGTTATAACTCTCGTTAGTGCATTTTAATTTTCATATCAGTTTCAGACAAGCTTGAATACATTCATAGAAACGTTGGCACATTTTTGTGTTTTAAATCGTCCTTCAGAGAAATTTTGGTACATCTGGGCGCTTTATCTATGTCCACATGTTCATCGATTGAAAAACTGGAATCCCATATATAAGTTTCATTTGACGAAAATTTGGCATATAATGAACGAATTAACTAGGGAATTTGTGAACGAAATATAATTCTCTTCCCAATTTGTAACATAATCGCAATTTTTCTTCATCTTTTAACTATGTCAATTTACCTGCAAATGAAATTTTTAGAGTGAATTAACTATAATTATTTCATTATAATATAGGGAAATATTTACGTAAAATAATGTCAATCTAGGCCATGTGAGTCATGGCTGTCATACATGTATGTGCCGCACCAGCAATAGCACACAAAAGTGTGTCATAATACAGAAATTATTGATGATCATCATTGATGTCACTTATTTGCGGGTCAGTTTTGTGACAAGTAAACACGCTAAAGTGTGGTCCGTCTTGGGACAAATTTTCCTCAGTGTAATTAACTTTAGATGGTGAACACGTAATCATCACTTGTTTTTTCGTTGTAGTTCTCAAAACTTCGCTCATGGTAGGCCAAAGATTTTGCAGTGTTGTTGTAAAAAGAATAGTAATTTTGTGTTGCAAGAATAATTAATACGCTTCACAATAGCACACAGTTCAGGGAAGGTGGCCTCCGAGCTCACTTTCATTCTTGCCTCAGCTTATGGTTGCATTTTCCTTCTCTATTTTGAGCTGACACGAGCGCAGAAATAACGCCTGGATTCCCCCATAACTTCGAGCTTAGACTTATTCAAGCTTATGTTTAAAGTACTAATATGCTATCAACATTCTCCAAGAATATTTATTCACAGGAAGAAGTCTATTTTGTAATTCACGTTCACATTTGACCTAATACGTGACATTGAAAGACTTCAAGTCTAATGTACCAAATAGTCCATTGCATAATATTTTTCAGTACTATTGAGTACTGCTCACAGAATTTCTTCCTTATTGAAGCCGAACCAAATTCAGCTGTATTGAATACGATTGATTCAATATCGTAGAATAGTTTCCACTATTTTTTATTGCTCCAAACGAGTGCGACTTTACCAGTAAATAGGAGTTGCTCCATTTGGAATTTTGCGGCCTGTAAAATGTGTTGTTTTACTGTGAACAACATACGTTGTCCCACAGAGTTCTCAACCAATGAAAGACTATTCCCTTGAAACAGCTACTTGCGTCACGTCAGAAACTTACTTTGTGCTCGGAAAATTGAAGTTCTAATTTTAAACGCTGAATAACTTTAGATTTAATTTACGATTGCATAGTATCAACATTAATTTTTGTGACTAATTCTTGAGCTGAGAATAATTTTGTGATGATGTAGTATCCACATTTAATTCTCATGTTCAGTTTTAGCTTTGTAATAAATTCTTTTGGTCGTAACGAATTAACATTTCACTCCTGTGTTTGTTTATTGCGTTTCATTTACTTTTTAAAATCGTAGAACAAAATCATACAGAATCGATTATTTTTATATAGGCTAGGCTCCAGGGATAAAGTTCATGACAATTTTTCACGATGAATCATTTTTTTCAGCATAATCCAAAGAATTTATATCTCCATGAAATAATTTCAATGCAAATCATAAGCAGCACGAATAATTTTCATTAAAATTCTCCAATGCAGTAAGGTTATTTTCTTTAACTTATTTTCGTGAGCCGGCATTGCTCGAGCCATAACAGTTAAATTTATAATTCCCATTGAGTGGAGCTACAATTTTTTCGGTGAAAAAATTCGAGGGCGCTTTAGTGACGTCATTCTCAGGGACCAATACGATCGAAGTCGTAGCTGTCGAATATGTCAGACAAACTCGCGCCCGCTGTCTGGCCTGGGCTAACTTTAGCTCGTTCGCCCTTAATTGCCTCCTTGATTTAAGATATTGCCTTTGTCTTCAAGAACACAGAGTAAAATTAAGTGAATTACTGTTTTACGGGGCCAATCATTGCCATTTAGCAGGACCGACGTTCCACAGCAAAGTTGTTAGGCACGATGCGGACCCGCGGAAGCACACTGGATATCTTTCATTGTTTGCAAATCATTCGTTCTTATCGTCTATTCGAGGACGATTAGTTTTGAAATGAGTTCGTTCATCGTCCTAGCTTATTATTGTTAGAACATGCACAGAACCTCAGCCATTTGAGGGCTGGGAGAGACTTTAATTGCTGCTATTTAATTTGAAATGCATTCTTTGCATGTTCTTCTCGTGGGATGACGGCTGGAGTCCTCCATTCATACAGATATAAAAACTTGTACTTTTACATGCGACGGTTTACAAAATGTATTTAAAAATCATTCCAATTGGAAACCTCACGAAATATACCAGAGGCTAACAGGGAAAAACTCTTTTTCCTTTATAATTATTTTTTGCATTTGAAAGGAAGCTTTTTCCGCGTTAATGGAACATGTTTGTGTTCCGTTAAGAATGAGCGCAATACTATGTATATCTGCAAAGAAATCATCAAGCACAATATTAAACAAGAATTCAACGAACTGTGAGAATTCCACTGTGCGTTTTACCAAACTACATGTTATACTATCGTATTACTTGATGAATTCATTATTGCATCTGCGATGCGTAGGAATACAAGTTGAAAAGCCCCCACGCCCTCGACGTGAGCTTGTCGCGCACGACGGACGAATGACCAATGCTTCATTTCTGAAATGCTTGTCTTACTTTATTTGAGGCTCACCGCTCCACTCCACATCACTGTGAGCAGAATGAGGAAATTCTCTCTCCCCGCAGGATATCCTTGACACTGTCCTAGTAGCAGCACCACGACGAGCACGTGTTCCCGGCATCTCGGGCTGCGAATTTTATCAAGAGCCGCTCACGAGAGCGTAAACATTTCATTAGCGTAATTCCGGGTCTTTTTATTTCATTAATGATTCAGTGAGCAGTAAACTTAATTAGTTATGAAGAGAGGGCTGTTGACGCCAAGTGATCCCCTTAGTTTGCCTCAAAAATGCGCCTATACGCTGGCTCCTCAACAAGCAAGACCTCACAGTACACCTGCTCTAATGAACACGCTGTGAATTGTAATTATTCTGCCTCTAAGTTGGGCCTCAAATTCCCTGGTAACGGACTGAAGTGGGCGGCAGACAGGCGAACGATTCTTCTCGCCGTGCTTGCAAGAAGATTATAAACCTCTGTAGATTAAAGTAGCCATTGTTGATTTAAATTATGGTTGTAAATTACGCAGAAGCAAATGGTTGATGCAGATTATCGTGAATTGCAGTCATAATCTTCATCAATGGAGACAGTAGACAAAGATACAGCAATAAAACAATATATCCTAATAATAATAACGATCTGCTATATGGTGTCGTTCCATACATTTTATGGTTATAAAACACAAATTTAATGGAAACACGAATGATGTGTTTTTTTTTATACTTTTCTTAATACAAACAAAACTTTCATTAACGGAAGCAATACAAGAGGAAAGAGCTACCAGCGTCATTACTTTTATCTGCCTTCGGAGACAGAAGCTCTTCAGACACGCTGCCATCGAAGAGATGCACGGACAGCATTTTAAGGAAAATCATACACGTACCTGAGTGATTATTACTACCCCGCAATTATTCATCTTTCTCAATTAGGAGAGCCGTTTTATTAGACGGACGAAGAGCGATTAGATGTACAGGCTTCTCAATAGTTAAAACTTTAAGTTTGAGATGTTTGTCAGGAAAATAAAGGTGGACCTAAACCTGCACTGCAACTTCGTTTGTATCGTGGGGAAAAACATTAGTGAAGTGGAAAAGCCTTGGAGCTCTGTAGGCGCTTTTTCAGGATAGCCACATATGTTCCCTTACTTACTGTGACATACAATGACTCTTCTCACAAAGCACCACGAGTAGAGAAAAGATGAAATTTTGCCATAATTTTTATAAATGCAGGGGAAAATTATAAGCAAAATTGATTGCCGTGAAAGACCGTGATGCTCATAACGGCCTATCTCTTCATGATCATAAAAGTAGAACAATGAAATTTGGCAGGAGAAGCGAACCAGTTGCCCGATCACTTCGGTTGGAAATAAAACAACCACTGCGAGGATTTAATTCGTTAAAAAATCTGGATTGTTGAATTTACTTTTGAATACCCTGAGTGATTTTCAACTTGTCGAATGAATTTTTGAACACCAATATAAAATTGCATTTTAGTTAGAACCGTATGTTTTGTTTCAGAGTAGAAAGATTATTGCAAGGCTCAAAAAGTAAGCATTGGACTGATCGATAATTTTATGATTCGCATCCAACCATTTTTCCAGTTATGAAGACAATCCAGGCAATTTCCATGCAAATATTGAAACTCATCTCCAAAAATAGAATTCTATAACCGTGCGGTGATATCTCCCCTTTTCAATCATCTCAAGTATGCATCATTTCAAATAGAACGATCAATGTCTCATCCCACAAAGGTGAGAGCAAAACATCGACGTTTTCATGGCTATGTACAGGAACGAATGCTAAGAGAATCATCTAGTTCAATTTGAGCTCGATTCGGAATCGCAAGTTTCAAGTAGGACAATGGCGATCTTGAGAGCTGGCACATTTATGGAGCGTAGTTGCGCTCGCGTTAAGCGTGACGTACGCCCTGCAATATCGAACGCGCGCGTCAGGACGACAGCTCTCATGCGTGACTTTTGTAGGCAATGCCTTCAGCTAAGAGTATTCGGAAAGTTTTATTGGATCCAGTTCTGATTTCAGGATTGCAATTTGTCTTTAGTTTTGAAATGAGAACAACGAACTTTTTGTATGAGCAATTTCGTGAGCGATGATGCAATGCATATAAAAATGGTGGCAGCGCTGTGAGTTTCCTTTGGCGTTTGACAACAAAACAGTAAGCAAAATCATGAAAGGTAAACTGTTTCTGTAGAGTTTTAACGGCTTGAAAATGCTTATTCGTTCATTTATGTTTGTCATGTAACATTTTTATTTTACAATAACTATGCATCTATGCATATATAAAACACAAAATTACCACGGAGGACATTACGGGCGAATTCAAAGATGTTTGTTTCTCAGAAATAGTTCATTAGGGATCGTTTTTAATCAAAATAACCATCTAAATACTACCTAATTGATATGATTAGCGAGTTCCAACTAAAATCCTATTAAAGCCCAATAATGCTTTATTCAAGATTATTCAGAAAAATTTTTCCGAGAAAATAAAACTACCTTTCCACATCACTATTTCACTGAAAAATTTGTTCACTCGAGCAAGTGAGCGAGTTTTTTGATCTCGAATGCTACATAACGCTCAAATTGCAAGACTGTCACGCACAGGGTCTCATTCAAATTCGTATTGGGTTTCAATAACTCAGGCTTATAAAAGACAATTCCCTTCTAGTGCACTCGAGTACTGGCCAGGTCATGGCACAGTCTGGCAGCGTTCGCAGCAGATCAGATTTTAGGAGCTCAAACTTTCAAAGAAAGTTTAACTTCACAACCACATTAACGTGGGAAAATGAATAAGCTGATAACGCCATCTTTACTGATACGACTGCTATTGCCATACAGTTTACATATCTCACAATGCCTAAAAACTGTTGTTCATTTGATAAATAAACAGTAGAATCTAAAATGCTTCATATCTGAAAATAAATGCTGTTGAACCATGAAAGTACATACACACATACATTCGTACGATTTGTTATATTTGGTGACCAAACTCTAAAAATTTTGTCCAATATATGTAAACTAAGTTTGTGGTGAAGGCTTAAAAATTTTTAATAAATGAGTTCGTCTCCATTTCGTACAAACCGGTGAAGAGTCAACTGTTTCAAAAGTCAACAACTGTCCTCACTAAGAATGTATGAAAAACGAGTTTCCTAAAAATAAAAATTGAAATAAAATAACTGAACTATAAATAGAGCTAGGAATTCAGAACTTTCTTCTTAGCTTTAGCAATTTAATAACCTTAGTTATTCCGAGATAAGAGATATTTCCAAATAATTAAGCAGCCTTATCCCATATCAAAATTGATCTAACGAGTCGTCGATGTCTCACAATTCCAATAGAGTTCCACACCATTCATTTCCTACCTCGATTTTTGAAGGATTAGAGTGTCATGTTTCCCTTTAATATTTCTCTAAGTCAACCATTAAAGTCTGCAAAGTGAAATTCATTAATGTCTTGGGTTTAGGAAACGCTAAAGCCACACATTCGGAGAGCACCAACCTCGTCAGAACGAGGCTCGGGCACCTACTAATTACAGTAGCTTTATTGGCAAAACAAACACAAGCCAAAGTGACTTTGATGAGGAAATTCCGGGGAAAAATAAGCGCGAGAAATGGGGAGGCCAGTGGGCCGTGGGGAATTTTCTGCTCGGGGAGGTGGAAAGGCAGACAAGCAACCAAGACAGATCAAAGGGGAGGTGCTGCTCCCTGCAGGCAACGTCTCTTATTTCTGGTAAGATGCTCTCTTATATTTCTCGTGTCTCTCGAGTATTGTCTGTGTATGTTCACGAGCATACAGTCCTGCATCTTTTAGCCTTTGGTCGTTTTTGAAAGTGGTTTGGTTCATTTTCAATTTTTTTCCGATGGTAAATTTTTCATTGCCACTCTTAAATAAGTGTTTCTGGGTACGGTTCGAATAATCCTGAAAATATATATCAGATATATCATTCACGCTGTGCCTGAGGTGAGTGACTAATGTAAGAATCGCATGTACTTTTAAGAAACAGTTATACTTTACATTGTTAGCCTTGACGGCACCGACATACCACTCGGTTAGATTTTCCAACTCAAGTGCGCGAAGAGGAAAATGAAAAAATGATTATATATATACTTCAAAATTCCAAGTTTAAGATGCCGCCACAGGCTACACTGCTGTAAATGTATTGCATTACTACACGATGGCTAAATTCAAGTACATGTACGATACGGTAATTGATCTTAACATACGGTTAAGATGAAAGACTTGGCTAATACGGAACGTTTACTTTGAAGGACTTAGAAAGTACGTTAAACTTTTGAAACATGGAACACGTTATGAACATAAGACAAGCGTTGGAAACTTATAAAAAACTAGGTAACCACGCATAAAATGCGACGACCATGGTATGCAAAGCGGTTTATCATCACAGCACTCCCATGACACTGTTATGCCGCTTTTCACTTGAAAAATGATCTCTAAAACTCTAAGGAAAGTTAGTATGTTCAGAGCGTGTGTTAGTTGCATCATGCGCGCCTACACTTGCAAATTAATCTCCAGAAGTGCATAAATTCGAGCAGGAGATGAAGTTCTTAAGGATATTTAACGCTGAATAATACGAAGAAAAAAGCGATTGAAATGTCTTGAACACTCAAAGTGAAATTCGTGCTTCTTTGCTCGAAGTTACACAAAGAAATCAGGGGCCTAAAAAGGTACATGAGAAATAAGGTCGAACTTAGCAAAATACAACATTCTTGCCAATCAAAGTGAGCATTGCGGGTGATCCAATTCGCCAAACGATACAAAAATTATCAGTTCAATTTTCGCCATTCCCTTTAACAATTTTACAAAGTTTGAAATTAGACTTTGTTAAACAAAAATGTCCCGTAGAAAGATTTCTTTCATTAACTTGTCAAAGCAAAGCATCTTTTGTGACATAGTTTGTGAGCAATGTTTCTAAGAACAATGCAAACAAAGGGAAGAAATATAAATACTCTGGTTCATTTTCACTTACACCTAATTCTGAAAAAATATCGTAGAAACAAAAAGTTTTTCGTTCAAACAACGCCTGGTGTACTGGTAAATCTTCCCATTGTTGTTCTCATTAAATCATACGAACAACTCATATATTAAAAACATATATAAAATGCATGCATTAAATGAAACACTCATTGACTGATGCAAGGGACGACGAGCTGTCTGTCAAGGAATTTTTTCTTAAAGAATACCTACCGAAAACTGGTCTGTAAAAATTGCATTTCTCCGGGATAAATGATATTCTTGTAGTGAACTATTTTTTGTTCACTGCCTCGTAGCCTCGAGTCCTAAAAAATGTGAGTAGAGAGGCGTTGGCGGTTCAGTGAACAATTGCGTTAGCTAACAGCTCTTCGCTATGCGTTAACGCGAATTACAACAAAGCTGACGCAAGTAAGCTCGAACAAATACCGGAACATCTGAAGTTCAATCCACCGTAGCGCATGCCATGGATTGTTTCAGCGCAGATGTCGGAATTTCAATTCTAAAATCGTTATGAACGCCGGGAAAAAATACAATTTATTAATCCTTTGTAAGGCTTCAGAATTTTCCGCGTACTAACTTGCTCCCATTCAAAACCGCATCTATACGATCAGTCAGCTTGAAAAATTATGCTAATGAGGGTCAGGATGTGCCTCAACAAACACACGCTCCCGAGATTGTCAGAGGGTAAACATTATCATTACCAATATATTCACTTAACAATCAGCACAGAAAACAGCACCGACTCGATATGAAGTAGCCGTCATTGCGCGCTGGCTTTAGCTAAAAACAATTTAAAAAAGATATCCGTAACAGGAAGAGCATCACCTTCACTGAAAAAAAAGCTTTATTTTTCCAGTGTTTAAGGTTGCCTGAACTCGCGTCCGCGGGAAGGAATGCGCACATCTACTTCTGCCATCCGAGCTGCCGTCGCAACTGAGAAAGCAAAGGAGATTTTCGGTGCGCGTTCTACGGCGTGACGAGGCTTTTTGAGCTTCATGCAAATGCTGCCCCAATTTTTCATACTCCACTAAAGTAAGAAGCAATATTTCGAAAGAACTTCTCCCCAATACTTTCAGGAAACTTGTAACATTACACCAAAAGACGCCGTGAATCATGGTCGGGGCCCAGAATTTTTTAACCTCCCTAACCTCTCGGTCGAAGAGCAAGTGCTCCTGCCCAGGGACTATGGGAAAGTGCCGAAAATACAGACTCGAATGAAACTTTTCAGATTTATTGGCTCCAAAAAAAAGCCTTCCGGTCCCGGAGGGAATTTCGCCTATCATGCAAAGAGTTTGCCTTCTCTAATACCTTGTAGTGCTTGCGTTGGGTTGTTTGGCGTATGAATGTGCGTTTAAAATATTCGCTGAATTGGGGATTCTGCTATACGACATGTGAAACAGAAACTATTTTGGTACGAAGTTTTCAAGGCAGAAAAGCGCCAAAAAATGCGCTTCAGAGAGAGGTAAAATCGGATAAAAATTCTGCAAAAATCATCAGAATTATTATGTTTATGAAGAAGTATTCAAAAACGAATCAATAATTAGGAGTAACACAAGCGCTGTTTGAAAACAAGTGAACTGGAATTTAGTATAACCGAGATCAAATAAAGTTGTTGGGTGCGGCTTTTGTAGCATTTTATGTTAATATCTTCAATTATTCACTAATAAAATTATTCAAGTATTTTTAATGGCAATTCACGTCAAAATAGTGGTTAAGAAAACACGCGTGCTATTTTGTCCTCATCATTTTTTCCGAAATCACAAATTGACATGATTTGGTATTGCGTTGTGGCAGACGAACCAGTGACAAATTACTCAAAAGCTTCGAACTCAATTTTATAACTCGTGAGAAAGAAACATAACAGCAAACATGCTTGAAATTTACTACAAAAATAAATTGAAGCAAAGATAAAATGTGTAATGAAATCGTTTTGTGACAGAACTATTTTGGGCGAAAGTAAGTATGAAGCCATATTTCGAAAGAACTTCACCCTGTTCTTAGATTGTCTCCCTCTTCTCTAAGATTTTAAAGACTCAAATGCAAGAACGGGAAAGTGAAAGAATGATCAATCGTGTCAGTTTATCTCTCCCTCCTGTGCAAAGGAAGTTCAATAAATAGGCTACTATGAAGAACGGATAAACTACATTAGTTGTTTGAGTATTCTAAAATGTCGAAAATTCTTTTCCATTGCTGACGTGTTTCAGAAATTTCTTCATTTCAAATATACTACAAATATCAAAGAATAATGTACATATGCCACAGTTTTTACTGTTTGAAAGCACAACAAAAACATGAAGATTGAAATGCCATACTAGCGCTGCATGGCTGTCCCACATCAAGTTCTATGCGATTGTAACAAAATTAAAACAAACTTTCCCCCTTTTTTCTGAAATTCTTCATGAGTTAATACGCGATTGATAGCTCTAAAATCTTCGAAGTAAACGTTATAAAACCAGCAATTCGGGAAGTCTCCCAACAAACGAACAATGGGTTAAATAACTGGTCTTGATGCAACGTATCTATTGTAACGTAAGAAAATCGTAACGTTCGAACGTCTCACCGAAGAAATAACGTTTCACTTTCAACTGATGTATGCCTTTGATATACCGTCTCATCTCAGAATTCATTGCAATTACAAGACCAAGCATGCTATGGTTGAGTAGATCTCTGGAATTGCATTTAAAGGTTGCATCACTAACTTCTTGGTGCTCGCTAACGCGTTTGGGCGGAAAAAATCTCGGGAGAAGTTTTTGCACTCAAGCCTCAAGCGCTTGGTTTCTCATTTCAATGAAACAGCTTAAATTTGTTCAAAGTTTTCATGATTACTAGATCTTTAGACATTTTTCGAATAGTGGGTGTGCCTTTAAATTTTTCAATTATTTAAGAAGCAGTTATTTCAAGTTGAGTATTAGTTGACACTCTCAGGTACAGAAAAGTCGCACAACTACGAACTAAAAAGAAACTTAACTCTTTTTACTTTAGTAAAAGCCGAAAAGCTGATTAGTTATGAGAAAATACATATTTCAAGGTTATTAGTAAAATTCTTACCCGCAATAATTCAAAGCGATCGTATAATGATAGCAAACGGATGGCATTTTGAGGAATTTTACCCTTCCAGCAATTCTACTCATACAGGGTGTGCGGGATAAATTCGACAGAATAAAATTTGATTTTTTCAGATTTTTTAAACTTATTCATACTAATTAGTCTTGAGTTTAAAGTTAAAGCCCTTTTTCATTCATAAACACGATGGCGGCAAAAATGGATGACTGGGAGCCACCTGAATCATGGAGGAGAAAAACTTGTATCACATTGATTCGCACCGGCCATCAAAATAAGGAGATTATGGTTCGCTGCTCAATGCTCCCTGAACACTGTAAAAACTATCCGACATGAACTAGAGAATCGCAGATGGAGACTACGAGGCTACGAGGAGACTAAATTTCCCCGAACTGTCATGATTTTAGGATGCGTATCCTCAGAGGTGATGTGATGTACAAAAAACCCAATGTTTGGCCTTCAAGTTCTCTTGATATTAGCCCGATTGATTATTATCTTTGAGGCGCTGTCGAGAAAGATTCCAATCGCCGTGCCAGTACTAAAAGAGGCAGATAATCGGTAGAATTAACGTTCTTTTTTAGGGTCTTCCTAGGAAAAGTGTAAAATCAGCTTGCTCCAGGTTCCGGACCCGGATTGAGGCTGCAATACACGCTAATGGGGATTATTTTGAGTAAAACTCTTCGAAAATAGTCCAAGTTTCTTGCCTATTGAATTTCTTTGAAATCACTCAAATTTTATAGATATCAAGCGCTTTTTCTTTTTCTCGATAAAACTGTCAAATTTACCCCGAAGTATATATCGTGTAGAGTAAATATTCTTATTCCCACCCACGCATGGTTTTCTAACGTTACTTTAGCGGATTTTCTAGCCGGAAGAAGTGTCCGATGAGTGACGCCTGATTTACTTCTTTGTAACCCTTGACCCAGCCTTTTCCCTAGCAAGTATAGAGACGACAATTATTTACAACACTTTTCGCGAACTGCGTTGGCCTAGCTGTGTTTGCTGGAACGTAACTCAAGGTCTATGTATTTAAAACAGCTATGTTTGAAACACTTCAGAACGTAGATATTTAAATGGCATAAACAGCTCATCGACGAATTCCTTCAATTCTTTGTGCATTTTAAAATTTAACTTTCTGGTCTGCAGGTCTCTAACACCTACATGTGAATCAGCAGTAGGGTCTCATAAATTACTTCGTACTTGTTCCCCCAGGGTTGTGGGCTTATTTGAAATTTAATATTTTTTGTTTTTTAACCTGAAAAATTTGTGTACGAAAAACAAGAGAGGCGTGAGAATGAAGTTAATATTCAACCATCAGGAATACAATTGTAACCCTAATATTATACTATTTTGTTCGTCATTAAACTCCATTTTGTCATACGGTAACAAGAACGCATTTTTTTGTTTACAGTCCCCATTTTATGTCCTTTTGCCCTCCATGAGGTGAACTATGAATAACATGTCGATAACACAATTGTAATCATGCATGTTTTTGAACGTTCATCTATGAAGACTCAAAGGTCGAAAATTTAAACGTGATTTTTATTCGCAAAAAATTCTGTTGTATATTTTCTTCGAGATAACTTGGTAAGGCTTTTGCGTCCTCGAATTGACTTGCTAATGAGCTGTAAGCCAAATCAAAATTTAAAGTTGTCATGAAATCTAACGTTGTACGTTCTAAAGCTAACAGCAGCCTCAGCTAGAAGCAATTTGGGAAGCAGCGACACTGACAAATGCCAGAAGAATGGCTAAAAACGCACTTCACAGCGGCGGCAAATTTTCTCGTATCCTCGATCATATCCGTCTCTCAATGTCGCACTTGAAGATTATCTAAAGGCATGGCATTCTATTTATATCTGCTCTGGTGGAAAAATCGAGTCTATTTATCTCTCCCTCGTGTGCCATCGAAGTTCAATAAATCAGCTATAATGAAGAAGGGCCAAATTTATGATGAAGCCTTACCAAGATCAGCAAGACGTTCCTTCGCGAAGAAGAATTTTGACACAACGGCAAGATGGAAACTCTTTTTCAGGTTAGAATTGCAGAAGCAGAAGACTCAGTCTGCTATGCTAGGACGGGCAATACTGTATTCCATTGGAATTTCAAGCAACATGACGCAAGTGATGAGCAAACCGCAGACTTTTTGTGTTTTTTGGATCCCAGATTCAAGAAAGTGAAATTACTGTCTACATTTACATATGATCTTTTGATTTTAAGCTACCGCACTAGCTCGTATGTGTTGCATGGTGGCTCAATGCAGGAAAGTAATGGCTTAAGAACGCAATTCCTTTTAAGATAGATTATCGCGAATGAAAAAATTAGTGTGTATAAGAAAACTTAAGGAACAAATCTTAAAATTTTAATTGGAAACAGTCCTATATTTTACGAAAATAAGATCGTAATTAAATTCAAAGAATTTATTAGACTTTAGTAGACCTTCAGGAACTTTCATAAAGGTTTTTCATGGGTCGTTTTTCATTTTCAACTCGTAAATTAACTTACATCATGGTCAGTAAGTGGACAAGCAGAAGAGAATACATTATTGTCTGAGGAACAGTGGCTGGCACCCGGCTGCGCAAGGAGTACAGGCAAAGTTGCGTGTGAGCAGGGCAGGATGAAAAGAATTTACTGCGATTGGGCTCTATAGAACGAACGATAATTGACTTTCGCGTAGTGTGGCGACGCTGAGTAATGACTTTAAAATATCAACTATGGAGAGACATTTCTTGTTACACTGAATGACAGGCAATTTGCTGAACAAACTTCAGCATAAAGTTGGGACCGTTGATTCCACGGAGTGCCAGTCATCTCTTCCTGTATAGTGTAAATATTATACTGTAAGCCGTATGTTTAACTTATTTTACTCTTGCAAAATGCTAAATTTTACATTTTTAAAATTCTACCATCTTGTATCTTGAAAGCGAATTATTTTTACCAGCATTAGTATCGCTAATCATTTTTTAGGCGAGCCAAATCGACATCAACAATTTTGAGCTTCGGTACACATTCCCTAAGTACGCTTGAGCCTTTGCTTAAACTGGCAACGTCAGCCACTTAATTTTGATTCACGCACGCATGGTCGGTGTCCTGCGCTCGACATAACACGTCGTTTAGATCACCTAAACGTTGCATACCCTGTAATCAGGCATGCGTCATTATGACCGTTTGCTGAAATATGGAGGTCGGTCAGTCACGAACGCCAGTAATTCGGGCGAGTGCAGAAGAACTCAGACCAATCTATGATAATCTATGCAATCTCCTGCATTCATTTAAATGGTCTCACGAAGAGCTGTCCGGTAATCATACTTTATGCGGTGCATGTAGCGTTGCATTGAAGGATTTCACAAAAACATGAAAAATTTAGGTACATTGTATCTCGTATATTCTTCACATGTCAGTGTTTGTAAATGAAAGCCAACTGACGTTTCTCGAAGAACTCTTGTAGTTTACGCAATTATAATTGATTAGTGGTTGAGTTTATAGGGAAGCCTTATAACTTGAATCAAAGTTATTTCAATTTTTAGCTTCATGAATTCTTCAAGTTTGTGTTAGTTTGTAGAATATACTGTATACTGCATATGGTTTAAACTTAAAAAGTGCGAAATTTGTTTCAAGTCATGAATGACAAAGCCTTTTAAAACTATTTCGTGAAAAATTAATACGCCGTTATATGCACCAAAAGTGTATTTAGGTTATTTACCAGATAAATAATAACAAATACGAAAAGAGAGACTTTCCAGAGACTAACTAGTGAAAGGTTTACGTAGCGTTGAAAAGATCCTATGCGCGCCTGACACAAGGCTTCTGCCCACGGAACTAAGAACAGTTTTTACTAAATTTCCTATAATATCATTCAACTTTTTCCTCTATTTAAAGTTATACCGTATTTACCAAGTAGCACATATGTACAAAAATATTCTAGGGTGCAATTGCGACTAAAATTTCGCTTCCAGAATCCGCTCCTGACGATTTTTTGTGATATTTGTGGGCGGAAAATTGTTCCGTTATTAATATTGCGTTCCTTTCATGGCTAATTTCCCCATCGTGGCAAAAGGAAACGCGACGGAAAAGTTGAACCCGACCGTGAGAGGGAGAAACTTAACAAAACTCGCCTATGTTGGGCGCATCTGACATTCGTTCAGCGCAGGAGTTGAATACTTAGATGGACTTTTGAAGAGTGCAACTTTATTTAAATGAAGAACTTACTATTTCAAAAAATAATGAGGATGGCCCTGCATGAGACTCTCGTTTCCATGTATACCGAATGTTTACAATATTGTGCAAACGAGTTAAAGCTTACGATTTATTTAAAAAAATATCCTCCGAATGCAGTTGGTTCAAAAATAGTTAAGCCTGACCTCATATGCGGCAAACTAATTTGAGATTAAATTATCTGTGCGGGGCAGCTGTTAAATTTTGGCAAACTTGATCCGAGCGTGAGCAAACTGAGCCGCTTGCTATCCCTTCAAGTTTGGAAAGCTCGAGTAAACAATAGGAAGGCACGGAGGCCCTGGCTCATGCCCAGTCCGCTAATTAAGAGAGGATATTCGGCGTTGTTCCTACGCAAGGCGAGCATGACGACTAATGTTGCCCAGTTACGCCAGAACGACCCATGGCGCCTGCCATATTTCGCACTTTAGCGCCATCTGGCGGCCGAGGTGCGCCGTTCCAAGGAGATTGGCTGAGTCAGACTCTTGTGATTTGCATGTCTTGCTCTCGACCGCAGTGACGCCTTCATCTTAATCTACGAAAAGGAAGACCCGCTGAAAAGGCTTTTGAATATTGGTTTCGCAGTGAACAATACGGGTACCACGAATGAAAGAAAAAGGAATACAGTATTGAAAAATTTTAATTGAAAGAGTCCTCACAGAAAAATTTTATCCAAGGACTGTAAAAAACTAGGAAATCAAAGAAGTTCGAGTGTCTTTCGTTTCATAGTTAGAACTGATTCTTAAGCAGTCTCTTGATCTATATCAAAGGCTTGACCTACATTAAATCTAATGACGTGTTACGTGAATCCTACTTTAGGCTTCCTTCCTTGTTTTACGAAATTAATCCCACAATGTTTCTAAAGATTTTAAGCATCGATAAACAGGTGAGTCTTCTACTATGTCTTTGAGCCGCAAGTTTTGGGAAAAGATTGGCAGTGATAAAAAGCGTCAGTTGTGCTGACTTCACGGTTTCATAAAGCGTTGTCAGTGAGAAGAAATGCGAGAAAAAATTAAATTTTCAGCAAGAGTTCACAAGAATTGTAGACGTCAGAATCTTTGGCCCGTCTCGAGTGCCTCAGATAAGTTGAAGCGGAACGGTCGATGAGTAAAATATGTATGTACGCATTTGTTATTGCGTGAGTTTTCAGGTTTAGGTGAGGGTGAGTTATTAGCTAGGTGAGTGAAAAAACTGAAAACGAAGATGCACATCAAAATGTTTCATAGCCTCAGTGAGATATGCGCTTAGTAGTAGTTTTCGTATGATAGAGTATGTGTATAGTCTGGGAAGACTAAAGTTCTTGAAATGTATTGATATTTTGAAATGCATGAAAGTAATCAAGCTAATTTGTTTTTGAGAGTATTTTTTTGTGGTTAGGTTAAGGAATATCATTTGAAGCAGTTAAGGAATATCATTTCCTCACAAATTACTGAGCATATCAGAAAGTTTATCTCAAACATAAATCAATGAGGCACACGCACCTTATTTTTTCTATTTTGGCGAAAATCTTTCATTTTCCAGCGTAAGGATAATTTCAACCCTCCCTTTTCTGCGTAAAGCAAGTCTAGCCTCACGCAAGCTCAGAATTCCGCATCTGGCCAGGGTAAGAAGAAAGCAAAAATAAAGATGCGTGAGACACAGCGAACGGCTGTTGAAAGGACAACTTCCCTTCGCTTTTCCGGGATCTTGTCTGAGTGAGAGGAGCTTTTTTATCTCATGTCCTGCCGCAAGTGAACGATTCCACATCAGCCTCCTGCTGTGTATGATCTCAAGGGCGGACAGCAACGGGTCTTTGGTTCGCATGTTTGCGATATTTTCTTTTTTGGTTGAATGTTCCCCTAGGTAGTCCCTTATCTGTGTGCCAATTCAATTCAACATTCAAGAAAAGAGTATGCAGCATAATTAATATCAAAAACACTGTAAAAAATTCAAATCAATGGACCACACCTGAGTGAAATGACCGCTTTCTAGTGTTGAACCAATGGACAGGTGCGTGAAGAGTGAGTGATGAGTGTGTATTCAATTGTTTTTTTTCTCCTATTCCTGTGCGAGACTGATGTCTGTCTGAAGGCCCGGGACTCGTGTATTGACCCGAGAACGAGCGAGTCAGCTGATATTTGTGACCATGTTTTATTCTTTTGTATTCTTATTCGTCCCCTGAATAGCACGATACTAAAAAGAATGCATTTCACAGCGCATTGTTTTATCGCAGTGGTAATAAGAAAATTGTTTGGTTTTATAGGCAAACATTTTGAAGCAAGACGTTCTAAAGATTCTTTGTCGATTTCCTGGCTCAACAATGGGGTCTGTGACTGAACATGATAACATGTTTCTAGTTGGCGACGTGTTAGTCTGTCTGAGTTGACACGTTCCTCAAGAATTTGCCTTGTGTCTCTGACACATCTTGTGTTTGTTGTCACTCCCCAATAGACAAGTCGTGTTATATTTTAGCTTCTCACAGAGCAGGCTCAATCCCATTTTGTTATTTAAGGCAATGGAAGAATTCCAATACATTGAATATTCCCTAATTTTGTAACGAAATAAAAATATAAGAGGGAGCACAGTTTTCATTTTCAGGAGCTCTGATGTAAATACCAGCAAAGTTATAACCTAAGTCAATCGACATTCAATAAACTTTTCAAAAATGAAACATAGCTCAGCTGCATTGGTGTGTAAATGTTAGAATAACTTTGTCTTGGACGATATTTCGATTTCGATTTCAAGCTCATCTATTTTCGACTGGTTATTCTCTTTCTTAATTAGGTGCTTTGGCACAACTTTGATGCAAAAAAACGCTTGCAATTCCGTTTATTGGTTCATGTAAAACTCAATTCTCTTCGCCTCGACGCGACGATCGTCCGACTTTCATTTCATTCATTTTGAACATGAGGACACCTTTTTCTTCATTTTGAATTCTGCTCAGGATGCTCAGTAAGTTTCCATGGAAACGTCTGGTGCTTGTGATCATTTTACATCTTCCAATAATACTAGAACAACTGCCTGACTTGCTATAGCTTCTCTGCTTAACTCAGTTGTACTGGGATTTAATATATTCCT
Organism: Morinoia aosen; assembly: GCA_030386875.1. Lineage (NCBI taxonomy): Eukaryota > Metazoa > Arthropoda > Malacostraca > Amphipoda > Talitridae > Morinoia > Morinoia aosen. The sequence continues at coordinate 21,797,040 of CM059567.1, read as the reverse complement.
ATTTTCATGCTTCCTGAATGACGCAGGTACTAAAGTCTGGTATTCACAATTGTGCTCAGTTTCTCATGATATATTTTTAATGTTTTTCATGGTATGACTGTCTAACTACATTTGTTAAAGAGTTAGGGACGTAATAAGAAAATAATATCTCTGAATTCCATCTTTACTTTTTCACATATGATAGGCGTCCTGTGACGCAAACAAAATATCTTTAAATGCCAATCTATCGAGATTATGAGTAACAGAAGCACAATTTGTTTACAAAAGAGGACAAAGTTTCAGTTCTTGGCAAATTTTTCTTGTTCAGCTCTTTAACAAGGAAGCTGATGACAAACTATGAAATGAACGCATTTAATTTTGATTATCCATTAGTTGACTTAGTTTTAATGAGGGACTGCAAAAATTTTCCACAAAAATTTGTAGGAAAATATACATAGATTATGAAAACGAAAAATTATTTCAGGCAAATTTAAATTAAAGCGAATAAGTAACATTTCGACGATCACAGTTTCACAAAAAGCGCCAGATGAATTTCCAATCAAAAGATGAACGCTCGAACTCGGCAGTAAAAAAAATGAAAAAATAAAAATAAAACCCCAAACTGCAAGGACATTGAAGATTTTGTATGCATCTGTATGGTGATTAAAGGACTTTAAATTTACTTATACTGATATACATCAGAGAATTCCTAACGCTGTCTGGCCGTTGACACACACGGGCGTGTCAAATGACTCGCGTCGAGTACACCTGAATCCATCCCACATACTGCAATGCACAGTGGGAGCAACATATACTGTGATGCACTGTGTGCACAACATAAACTCTGATGCATGATGCTCGCAACATGAACTGTGATGCGCACTGCGCACAACATAAACTGTGATGCATGATGTGCACAACGTAAACTGCGCTGCACAGTGAACATAACAAAAACTGCGATACATCGTACGCACAACAAAACTATGATGCACACAACGCACAACACGAACTGCGATGCTCAGCGCGCACTACGTAAACTGCGATGCCCAATGCGCACAACATAAAATGGTCTACTCGAAGTGAACGACAGAGAATACTTTGCAGGGCACAGTGTTTTCAGTCGTTGTCTTTATATTTTTTCAATTTACCGTGTGAATTAATATTTCTGACGATCTTTCTTCTTTTATACCCTTCAATCAAGAACGTAACTGCTTCATAAACAACAAAACCTCTTACAAACAATTTGGCCTTTCAATCTATACGTCCATTCGTCTCGTAGGTGTATGACCAAAAAATTCGTTGCGATTTGCGGGCTAAATAAACTCCATTCCAAAATACAAGCTATAGAAACTATTAACAAGAATATGTAACATATCAGTCAATTTGTACTAAGAATTTTAGATTGATAATGGTCTCAAAGCTCGCTCAGAGATAAGGCAAGTATAAAAAAAATGTTGAACACATTTTAGAAACCAAAATTTCTCAATTCTAAGAAACTATATTCCGGTGATAGACATATAAAAGACAATTGAATTTTATCAATTTGTAATACATATCAAATTTTCAGAATAAGCTGTTTAAAATCTTTAGAAAATAGAAGATGAGCTCAGACTTCACAACCCTGGCAGACTACTTTGCTTAAACGGCAATTGCAGCTTACTTGTCCTCACACTTCATTTCTGATAATTATTAACTCATTGGTGAGACCGGGTAAACTACTTATAAGGAACTAAAATTATTTACAGAAAAGGTATTTGAATTTCGTTGCACGATTTCAACATATATAAAATAATATTTGGCTTAACGAAAGCATGACATGCTGTTTCCGAGGTAAATTTCTAACTGGATGCGCTCAAAACGAGCATTTTTCAGGATTTTTGCAATTTTCAATTTTTAAATTTTTAAATTTTTTTTTCAGTTTTTCATTTTACAGCATGATATTTTCACTCGTTCCATATTTCACTGTTAACATCGTCTTCATTCATTCAGGTATGAACGCGAGGTATTCCTCCAGCGCACTAAAAACTATTTATGTTTTCGAGAACGAAAGTTGGATTTTTATTGTTTATAAGAAACTGTGCTGATTTCTAAGCCATTATCTTTTGTAATAAAAATACAGCACCGCTAAGGTTTTTAAATACCGATTGAGTAACGACAAAAAGAAACATAAAAACGCAACTTAGCCTTACTCACCTTATTAAAGAAATTGGCAACTAGAACACATTTCTGAAGCGCTTCAAATTCCTCATGAACAAAACATGCAGGAGACTTCGCCAAACCCATTCTCTGGAATTTACTGAGCTTTTGTACACCGTCGCCGGCGTGGTTCTGAGAGAGAGAGGGAGAGTCTGTCTGAATGCTGATCGCATTATCACGAGTCGTGCTTTGTCCCCTTTACATAATTGAATCCGCCGTCCCTTGCAACCAGGATTAAACCTGGTAATGGCGTAGGCTCTCTTCCCCTGGCGCTCATATTGTGGCCTCGGTCGCTTAAACACAGCTTTTCCAGTACGCTATTCACCAGATAATTTTGCCGTGTCTGCCTTAGAGGTACTTCTTCTGGCCGACTGCGGGCCTTTGTTCTCTCAACTCCCTTTGAAGCTCTCGATCGAGGAGAGCGTGGCCACTGTCAGGATATAGTCGCGTCTGCATGTTGAAGTTCTTGATGTTTTGCCCGGAAACTGTATTTCACGCTCAGAGATGAAGATGAAGAACCTAATGGGGATGAATTTTGCTGATTAATTTGTTGCATCTCATGAATCTGAAAAATCAGGTGTTGACGCGGATTAATAATTGAATATATCGATCTACATATGAATTGTTTGCGGTTTTTAGACATGCTTTAAAAGATTTCGACTGCGTTTTATCTTCCAGTCGATCAAACGAGCAAGCGCGGAGGCACGCCTAGTTTGCGAGGGCGCTTGCGGTTCATGTGTTCTATCAAATGTTGTAGTTTGACGGCCTGCACAGCAGACAAAAGTGGGCTGAATAGTCTTTTCGATTACCAGTACGTACGTGAAATATACATCAGGAAAAAGTGAGTTAATAGGGCTGATCGTCTGTTGTATGTTGAGTCGTTTGTGACGCAGATACTTTTCTGATTAAAGGATAAGAATATATATAACATAAATATAATAAAAAATATTACTACCGTTCAAGTAATGATATTCATTCATGAGCTAATTTGAATTTCACGATTTGAAGGCTGTGATTGAAAAAGCTTGGAGCTGTCCATTCATCAAAGCTGTGGTGTGATTCACTAAAATTTGAGCACACATTTAAAAAATTAAGTAATTAGGTTAATTAATTTTTAGAAAATATAGAAAATTATTTTTCTTTAATATAATTTCTAATATTATTAATATTATTTCACAAATATATGAAACTAATAGAAAATAAATAGAGAGTAGAGCTAACGGAATATTTAACAGTATTGTTGGCATTAACGTTTTCAGTAAATTTCAGGAGCATTGTAAACTAGTTTCAGTATTATGTTAAAGTTATATTGGCTGGCTGCTCTATTACTATTATTATTTCCAGAGATGTTTTCATCAAAATGATCATGAGCATGAACAGGTAAATTGACAGCTGTTATTCGTGGGCACTATTGGAAACACTGCCGGGTTTTATAAACGTTCAAATCACCATTAAAATTGACGCCAATATTTGTAGAAATTACAGATGTTCTCTTGACTGTTTTATTGACAGTTTAATTAATAATTAGAAATCATAAATCGAGCATTGTACTAAAGCTGTATACTGCTTTCTTTAACCAGCATTACTACGCCACCTAACGCTTCAGACATGTGTGGTTCAGTCAGAAGATTTTTTTACTACCGACGAGTCTTTTCTGTCTGTCATAGACTGTCTGTGTCTCAACACGCTTAGAAGTGTAAGCTGAACAGGCATAATATCACGAGAAGAAAAGCAGATGAGCGAAATTCTTCGCACTTTAGAAGAATTTATGAGCTTGTTTTCCTTCGATTTCAAAGGGTAGACAAACGCGCACACATCATTCCAATCTAGTTTATAAGTTTCAAACTTAACATTTGCATCCCAAACGCCGTAATGTTATACCAGGGCACCCTGACAGTTCCCCTCGTCTAACTTGTTCCCATTTTTACGCTTCAGGGAAAAAGTGAGGCCAATTTTCTTTTTTAAACGAAAAGAGCTGTCGTGATTACAAGGGCTGGAACGCACGACCTTCCCACGAAAGAAGAACGTTCTTACAATCACGTGACGCTGAAGACGGTGCAAAACAACAAGCAATTCTGCGTCCTGAAATGAGCAAGGTGGTTGAAGTAGCAAAAAACATCCATCACTTATTTGTTTATGTTTGTTTTATTTTGCGAAAAAACGAGTCGCAATGAATAAAATACCGTGAAGTTGATATCTGTTGTGAGATTATTTTTGAAGAATGAAGAGAGCGTTATTCATAAATGAATAATTTGAGGAAAAATCTTTTATTACCACCGCGAGTTTCATTGTTCAATTCTAATATTTCCCTAGCAAATTAGAGTTTTTCCTCATAATTTTAAAGCCTGTTTTTTCCTATTTTACTCAGAATGCGCCTCTGGATTAAAGAAATTTAGCCTAGAGGAAGTTTAATTCAATGTAAATAAATATCACCATCAACATTATTATCATTCGATAGCCGAAGGCCATAGCCGAAGGTGACTCACGTCTGCGAAGTTCTGTCTTGTGCGTTTTGGTTCAGTGATTCCGGAGCGACTGATCTCAATTTTTAATGCAAGTGCTCCAGGAAAATAAGAAGCTAGGCCCTCGGGTGGCATCATGAGGGGTCGCCTTTCATATTTACCGGAGATTTAATTCCCAGACAAGCCCGGTTCTTTGAAAAACAACCGCAGAGCTATAATTCAATAATACTAAAAGAGCTCCAATGGGATTAAGGGCTCAAGCACCATGACTTTGAAGGAAAAGCTGCCGAAGAAATTGAGGTTCTTCTTTTGAAAGCTGCAATGCGAGTACGAGTTCCTGGTTTGCTGGGAAAAAACGTATGTAGACATCACTAAGGGGATGGCTGAATTTTTTGGTGATGTTTACCACAAATGAAAAGTTTTCTGAAAAACGAAACGCTGAATAATTTTTAGTTTTAAGAGTTAACAGGAATAATTTTATTTCTCAGCAAATTGAGGACTGGATTAAATTAAACCCAGAAATATTTTGTAAAACTAGTAATAATTAGTTCTCCTTAATCTTAGTCGTTTTAATATAGTGCTTTATATTTGTTTTTGAAGAATAGTGTTTCTAATTTTCGAGCTTAAATTATACAATGGGAACATTGAAGAATATTCTGACCCATTAAAAAAAGTTTTGAAATTAAAGCAGCGGAAATCTTTATGACAAAATTTTTGTTTCCATTATTCTGCTCCAATTTCAATATATTTCCTAATGAATTAGAATATGCAAGGGATCCCTATTGTTTAATTCAAGTTTCAAAATTCAAAACACTGTTTTTGAAAATCAGAAAAAAATCAAGTGAATTAAACTTGTGAAACTTAGAAAAACTCTTCAAAGTAAAAAATTCCGCCCGACATATGACTGAAGTAAATATTTTCGAATGTCAAAGTGATGCTCATAAGAACGTTTCAGAGCGTTGCTGATGAAATTTTAGAGGAGAACTCAGCATTTTTTGTGTAGCTGGAAACTTTCCTTTGTAATGTAGTTGTACATATGATGACCAAAACACATACAAAAATAAATTGAACAGTTCAGGAAATGACATAAATAAAGCCTATTTAACACAAATTTTAATTCACAGTTTTGAACGTTAATATTTTAAAGACGATATTGTTTTGATGAATTGTGTTCAAAAGCATTATATACCCTCAGACCGTGCTGGTGTGTCAGTCTGTGAAGCCCAAGTGCACCATCGATCTTTTAGCTCCCATGACTTCAGTACACTTTTCTTCTTGCCACTGAACTGACCACACTCACACACAACAGACACTCCCACTCACACACACACTCACACACACACACACGCTTACGCAAACATGATAGCAAGCTACAAGTCCTTCTCTTATACGATACATGACAGGAATAAAATTTAAAAAGCTCAAAACTGGAAAATATTTCTTTTCGAAAATTTTTTTTCACATCTTGACGAATCACTACGTTAGCTTAGAGGAAGAATTGCTGTTTCCTTTATAAATTTAAGCCACAGGCCAGATTGCAACAACACTTGTGAGTCTTTTACAGAACACAAATTTAAAAACGGATTACAAACAAGAGCGACTCATCCCGTTCCACAAAACTTACACTTCTCTCATATATACGTACGAAGAAATGTTCACAGAGCACTTTTAAAAATAATGCATTTGAGCAGCACCAATGACGTGGGTGCTCAGTAAACCACAAGACACCTGCACAAACATCATCAGAGAAACACTCACGTACATGGGGAAGAATCCTTTAGATTTGGGATGCCTCAGGACAGAAGCCAGCAGCGTAACAGCACCGAGGCGTTAGGATTGCCATCACGCACCACGACAGCGCAGGTCGTAAACGTGTCGTGCACGACAGTTGCAGGTCCTTTTATCGCTATTAGTGTGCGTACCTATCAAAAGGTCATCAGCAGAATGAGCGACATCTGGTGTGCAGCAACTCGTGCATGCTAAAAGCTCACTTGCTGGATTACTGAACACATGGGCGCTGCTTCTTATTGGCAGGGATGCTTCTGCGTGTGTTTGCTGCAGTGAGTGACAGCAGCTGTGGACACTCGTACTGATTGCAATGCTCATGAGTGTCTTGCAATGCTCATAAGTGTCTTGCAATGCTCATACGTGTCTGCCAATGCTCATAAGTGTCTATACTGATTGCAAAGAGCACAATCATCTATACTGATTGCAATAAGCACTAGTATTTTCCTGATTGCAAAAAGCACCAGCACCTTTGAGAACTGCGATCAACACAAGCATCTATGATGATTGCAAGAAGTATATCTGATGGTTGCAACAAACATAAGAATCTATGCTGATTGCATAAGCCTAAACATCCATGTGTGCTGATTGGAGTGAACTCAAGCATCCACGCAGATTGCGCGGAGCATAAGTCTCAATGCTGATTGCAATGCGCATAAGCAGCTATGCTCATAACAAGGGCGTAAAAGCATGGCATTACGTTGAACATACGATGCCTTGCATCTAAATTAATGAACGAGTAAATTTCGGTGCCGCAGGGAACATCAGCAGCGTGACTTAGGCACTGCGTTATCGCTTTGAAACCACAGTTCTAGCGCTACAATTCTAGGCTTTAAGAGACGCCTGAAGCGAAGGAGGTGAGCAAATCGAACGCACGTTGCGGGAGCTCAAATCTGAATATTACATGTAGTGTTCTCGTATCCTGGTTACTTAAAACACAGTCAATATCAAGGAGCTCATCACTCTTGAGAGTTGTGAAGTCATGCGTCAGGATATTATGGCTCTACATTACAGAGGAAACATAAGCTCTGCCTTCGCATTTAATGTCACTAAAAGCTGCGGGCTGAAAACGTGTTTAGTAAAGCAGAACAGTTGTTTGGAGCTACTTTATTAGACGAGTGTCTGTGCCACAACCCGAATTTGCACTGCAGGATAGCAATAAATATCAAACTTGGAGCATTTAATTTAGAAAACTTTCCCCATCATGACAAATTCTGTTGAATTTCAATTAGTCTACGGTTCTACGGTGGCCCGTATTTTCATCCGTACAGCGCGTACAAACGCAGTGGACCAACTGGAGGGCCAACTCAATCGAGTTGAAAGCTCAAGCTCAAATCTCACCCGCGCGACCACCAGTGCAAATCAAGAAAAAATAGCGATTAGGTGCTGAGTTCTCACATTCAAAAGACAAGCTTTTTGTGAACAATGTAGCTTTAATAACTTGCTTTGACCTACTCTCGAAATGTTTCTGACAAAAAAATGGTATCCCGCATGCTGAGGGCACATCACGCTGCGAATATACTGTACTTTAAAGCTGATGTTGCATTGTAGATTTGCGTGGTGTAAAATTTGCTTTCATGACCACGACGGACAAAAGACTTGCAAATATTGCATGACTTGTGCGTGTGCACGACACACAAAGCATGTTTAAACCCGCAGAAAAATACATCTGCAAAAATCCTGAAAATAAATAGTTTTTTGTGGCACTGAAAAGGTGTAGCAAATACAGCAAAATGTCATCATGTTGTTTAGTTGTTTTTTAAATTTCCTTCCTAAAGACATGGGTACAAATCTAGGTATCGACCAGCAGTTACACGGCACGAAAAGGACACTTTATTCCCCCAAGTTCACCTGAATGATCATTTTTAAAGTTCTTGGGACAATTGAAATGATAGCCCCAAAGATGCCCGCAAAAGAACTTCAGAGGAGACAATTACAGTAGAACTTATGCAGCACTTCATGCAGGCGCAGGAGCAATTTCCATGATTACAGCTGACATGAAAAAAGTGGCAGAGTTGCAGAAGGCGGAACGGCGGCACCACTTTTGAATTGAGCAGTTCGTACTTGTGCGAATGACACTCCTACGATTACCGCGCACATGAAAGCATCGGCACCGTCGTGAACAACAAACAGCACGTGGAGGTTCATGTGGTCGCGAATGGAACTTTGATGATTTCAATGAGCGTAACAGTTGAGGCAAAATTGGAGAATAAGGTGCGATAACAGTTCAATTATATAACGGAGTTTTCTGCGCACATTGATGTTCAGAATAGACATGGGCGATATAAACGAAGGTACAAAAATTAGCTGTTCCTTTATAGTGCAGTAGTTCAAACCCACACGAATGGAACGCACGAAATTATAATAGGCACGGACGCTGTTGACGAACTTGTGAGAACTCTTTTTTCTTTCCACAAGTTCTTTGTGCTGCACAGAAGATACACGTATGATTAAAGTGAAATTGTGCGTATGCAAGAAGGTAGGAAAATATTTAATTCCACCCGAAGCAGTTTAATTTTATTTTCGTATTAAACCCTTGACAAAAGCGTTAAGAAATTGAATAAGAAAACAATCTTATCTTATTCAGAAATTGCCGCTTGTACAAATAAATGACACTCTCATGAATATAATAGGCGAGAGCGTTGTGAAAGTAGGTATGATACAATTTTCTTTGCTCTGCGGCAGTTCATACACGCACGAAAGGTACAAGCATGATTATAATGGACAAAAGTGCTATGAAAGTGGGTATGACACAATTTTCTTTGCTGCGCAGCAGTTCCTGCTAGCACAAAAAGTACTCGCATGATTACAATGGACATGGGACCAGCGGCAGCACAGGGCAAAGAAATATCTAAATTGTTCAACTGTGCGTGAGAGCGCACCATAATGAGTCCAAGAGCCATGCTACAGGGCTCTAAGAGATGACGAAATGCTGCTTTACTCGCCGTCCTTCTTTCGCGAACTCTCCTCTTGAACGCCTTTTATTTTAAGAAACGGGTGCTTTGAACTCCTGGCGGCGTTTTAAGCGGTAAACGAGCGCTGCCCTGATCAAATGAGGTGTCGGAAGGTACCGTTTGAAACTCATCTGGACTCATTTGATTCCTTGTGAATTTCACTAAGCGTGTGCAGCTAAAGGAGCTTCATTTATGATATGCAAGTAATGGAACGCGGTCTTTTATTTGTTAAGTGTGGCTGTTGTGAAGTTATATCTTACGTTGAATAATTTCTGAAATGCGGTGGCTTGAATTGTGTGCTACGACAAGTTTCTAACAAAAAAATATAACTACTACAATTTCTTCACCGCTCGAAAATATAGAATACGACAATTCGACTGGCAAAAAGTGTTTTATTTCAACGGGACCGACCATTAAAATTGTGACTCCGTTATGTAGCCTCAGCCACAAGAAAATCATTAACTAGGAAAACTATAACCACGAAATGCATAAATATTGAGCGATATTAGGACAGATTAAAGAATGTCAATTTACTGAAAGAATTTGTTAGTGAGGTAGTATAAGTATACCAATGGAACTAATAAGAAAAAATGATTGAAGTTCAAAAATTTCCACTTATTGTAGGCCTACGATACAGCCGTACGGTTTACATTAATACTAACCAGTCAATTTAGGGGAAAATACATGTGAGCATCTGGCGTGTGGTCGATATTATACTTCAAGAAATATAAATTAAAAATTGCAACACACATATTGAAACATAGTTTTAAGTACTTCACTCATTTAAATAATATTCATAAGTACCCCTGTTCTGAAACTTACCTGATTTTACAGACTATCACATTCAATTGAGTATGAATCAAAAATTGCCTTGTTGCTTATTAGGTGAAAATTACTCAGCAATACGCTCCGGGGAATTCCAATTACTGCACCGGAATTTTTTAGTGCATATCGCAGTGATCTGTCAATCACACAAAAAAGTGCAAGATCGTGAAATTGAAATTTTATTTTTTAACAATTTTGGGTTCTCTTAGATACAAGACACCCTCTAAACTTTCAGTTGCTGTTCTGTTGTGGCGGCAGGAAGTGCTATTCACGTAATAAAAAACTCCAACTCCATGAAACTCCATAAAAGACTTCATAAAAAGAGCTTCCCTAAAAAAATCTTGTAAAATGGACATGGCGCTTTTTTGTCTGATCGACAGTTATGTTCAAAAAAGCTTTACTGCGTAAGTATGAATTTCAATTGAACTGCCTATTATCAGAGTGGTAGCAAATCAGTCAAAGTGACATGTTATTCTATTGACAAAGGGACTGCATTCCTGTTAGAAGAAGGAAAAGATTGGATAAAATTTTTAAAATCTATGAACAAGCGGACACTTCCCAGTATTTTTCACTGCTAAATGTAAATGACTTGAATGATACGCAAACATAAAAGATATGAAACACAATTAAGTGAAAAACAAACATGAGAACAGGAATGAACCAAGTGTCCGTAAGCGAGCAGGCAACCCAAGGCGCCAGAGATAATGTACACGGCAATATAATGACAGTCACACACAACAACAATCATCGATCTTTACCAAAAAGCAGAAGTTCATTTACAGAAAACACGACCGTCCTCTGTTTTCCGAAAGGTTTTCTCACGGACTTTTCAAGCTACAAAAAGATTGTAGTCTGCCTAGCACCGTCAAAATGTGGAGTTCAAACTCCATAACGAGACGAGAATTTCTCTCAACCGCAACATGAAAAAGACAATACGTCGACGGCTTAAGATTTGATTTTTTTCTTGGATGAGCGTCATAGATGATGTAGTCGACACAACAGCAATTTAAGTCATTCACTGACGCTGAATTCATCATTCATTTTAACCTAACAGGAAATGCGGTAAGAGGTCCTTAACAGCCCTTGAATCAGTCAAGCAAAGCCTCGAGACAATTGACCAACTGTGGATGAGAATCGAAGCTAAGTCACAGTTCTCATGATTCATGACAGGAATAATACGTGAAATCATCCAGAGGCAATATCTCATTGCAGATACTGGGTAAAATTACGGTCATTGCAATCTTTCACCGAGGCTGCAGTGAAATCATTGAGCCCAGCACGCGGAGAACGCCGATGGAGTCCTGAGCGTCACAAAATCCATACCCGGAAAAATTGCCGCACTCTTGCTAGCGTGACGATACTTGATGAATCTTCTAGCAAAATCTTGCAGCGCAGAAAAATCGGGTGTGAAAAACTGGCGTAAATATTCTGTTTTAAAAGCCTCCTCTCTAGTTAAAAGAGGGTGATCGTGCGCCAATTAACAAAGGTAGGAATCGTGTGATGTTGCTGTGCAAGCAGGGAGCATTTCAGTCACCAACAGGAATAATGTTTTCGAAATTTGTTCAGTTTTCCTAAATTTTACTGTATTTGTATCGCTGATTTCAAAAAATTCGCAAGTTGAAGGCTCAGCTCTCCGAGTTTGCAAATAAGTTATAAACTAGTCCAATTTTCGTTTATTGTGCGTTTGTTGAATTGAAATCGACAATCATGCTCGATGGACATCAAAGTCGCAAAAAACTTGTAAATGAGACCAAATAAAAGAATAAATGGCGTGGAAAAACTTCAACAGAAAGGCTTATCAATTCAATATTGTTTTTGCTGCAACAATACCGAGAAAGATGACGAAAGGAATTGGTTTCAGTATAGAAATTGGCTCTTGATGCAACCCTGTCTCCTACCTGCCAAATAGGTAGCTAGTACCGAAGTGCACATCAGAACTACTGCCAGGAATGTGAAATCGCTTTAATTTTGTTATCGCAGTTACTTCACTTGAATAGTCACTATTATTGCAACATGACAGCGCCATTCCACGAATTCTGCGTCAAACATAATTCTAGACGCAATAATGTTTAAAATTCAAGTCTGAGATGTGTGTTTAATATGAAAAACATTTGTTTTTAATTTCCGGTGTTGTTCAACATGTTAAATCTTTTTTTATAACTTTAAATTGCGTTCAAAAGCAAAATAATAGATTGAATGTAAAAAATAACACTCGGAAATACGAGTGAAAATATACTAAGAAGCCAGGTTTAAATTTTTTATTGTAGAGTAAACAGTACTCTCGCATTCTTTTATTACGCTCATCGTAAAATGTGAGAGAAAAGAAACGAACACAACTTCTTTCAGTCTCAAAACAGAAACAAATCCAGCGCTGTTCAGAGAAACAATAAATCGATTCAAGCAGTAAAACGTATTGAGAAAGCCATAAAAAGGAATTAAATGCGAGAACAGTGAGCGAAATGCGTATACAAAAGAAAGAGAACAAAACCTCCATTCGTCCATGACGCGAGTTGCGTGCCGGGCTGCGGAAATGCTGTCACGACATGCCGACGGTAGCGTAGCGCTCTCTCGTGCACTCCCCCGTAGCTCTTGTAGAAATCAGAAATATTTATACGATAAATGTATACAATTGTGTTGTGTGTTGTATGCAGTGTACACGGTGCTCGTGTAAAGGGTTTATTTTTAATGGTTACGAATATGTTTGAAACGTTATTTCTGTCGCTTTTCAAAATTTAAGAATCTTTTCAAGCGCTGTATTTACAGTAAATTTTCAGGTTACAGCTTCTACGTCTATGCATGAGTGTATATATGTTGATCGGCTAGTTAATATTATGAACAAGTTCGAATAAAAACCAGTCGATTTACAACTAAATGTTGCAAAAGTTTATAGATAAAATTTTTTTTCGCACTAGTGAGGTGTTATTGTTATATATATTACGATATTTTAGCAATCTTATTGTCTGAATGGGTGCAAAAACTGAACTGTATGTTGCTTTATTTCTGCAAGCGGGCGCTGGCCATTCAAAAGCGTATTCGCCAAAGATGAAAGAAAAAAAAACAAGTTTTTCATTCCATTATGAATGAAGCAAGATTTTAATTAAATTGTTTAAATTTTTAAATATTCTGCTCAAAGTACTGATCTCGTTAAGTTCACAGATGCAAAAATTAAATCTAGGTAGTTGAATTAATTTATGAGCATATTTAGCAGGGTCTACACATATATTTTTATTGTTTGTCTCTCAAAAACGAGAAGAGCAAAACACTTATATAGAAGTATAATGATTTATTTCATTCCGCCTATGACTAAAACGCAGATTTGAAATAACACGTTTCCTGCGAAGGAACCCAATAGTGGTCACTGAGAGGATTTTTATAATGCTGCTGACTCACCTGCAGTCATTAACTCTATTTTTATAAGTATTTCATGAGAGCTAAAATTTGTTATTTTCAAAATTGCCTACTACAATTGATTTTAAATTTAAATTAAATATTGAACTTCAGTTTAACCCATCGCAAGAAACGTTAAAATATTCTTCATCACGATAACGCACCAGCTCACTTCTCCTGAAAGATATGCCTCAGTAAAGCCCGTGACACACCTTGCATTACGTCAATGCTACTTGTGACTGTATTGGTGTCGCAGAACAACCGCTGCGGCTTAACACGGCATACCGTGGCTCGCACTGACTCTTTTGTGCGGTGTCGTCCTGCTACATGAATCAAGCTGCCTGGACTTTTGCTCCTGATGCAGCCGAGCGGTTGAGAGAGCTCTGGGCAACTCGTCGAAGCGGCATGGAGTACGCGAAGTTGCAAGGTGTGTCACGGGCTTAATGTGTGACTGGCCTAACTTTCATCGGAAGTTAAACTCTGCACTCATAAAAACGATGATGTTGTGTCTTCGGATATTCTGTTTTATACCGAGAACTCTAAGAAAATGCAATTTTTTGTAATATTATGTTACTATTAGTTGACAAATATTGCTGTGGAAATACTCCAAACACCACGCGAAGGATTAAGGAAACAGAAAGATATATTTTAACCATGCACTGAGCGTTGAATACAAATATTGTAGAATACATCGATTCATAAGAATCGGAATTATCATCCGTTTTAGCTTATTAGTTTGCGAGTTAATTCTGCCCTTGATATTATGAGCAATTTTTTAAATAAATCGCACGAGTTTCTCATCTACAGGACAGCAAATATTTTATGAAGCGGGTATTTGTTGCTGCAGCGTAAATGCGTTAGCCTTTGTGATATACTTTACCGAATAAAAAATCAAAACTGGGACCTGTGGGCGAGCAGCCTCCGAATGGGCCATTTTGCTCATTCCTGACGCATAATCCTATTCTATTCCATAATAAGTTCAGAACTAATAAGTAGAGTTAGGAGAGGCAGACTATGGATGTTGCTTCAGCTCACGGAATCAAGCAATGCTGTTAACGGTCATAAGTCGGACTTTCCAATCTTTAATGCGCCTCTAATTGAACTGTCCAAGTCAGTCAGGAAATGGCTTTTATTTGAACAACCAAACGTTACTAAAAATTCTGATAGCTTGGATGGCTTCAACGGTCAAATTGAGTAGTGAAAACCTGCTGGCAATTGTATTGCCGAGTTTAATACTGTGATGGACCCTGTAATTGCACAATTTCTAAGCAAATCGAGAACATTTGCGTGCGCATCGGGCGTTTTGCGTCGGTCGCTTATCACTGTCGGGCTCGCTTGCTACTTCCATAATATCAGGCTTAGAAATAATTACCCATCATCGCCAGGGCAGAGGCCACTAGACCCGTCTTCGCCTCCACCTGGTAAACATCGTTGAGGCCGCAACCAAATGACCACACGTCGCCTGTCAATAACATTTAGTCGATTGCGATTAGAGTCGCCAAATGCACGACCGATGCTAGCTTCAAAGAGACTGCTGAAAATTAGCGATCTACATTCTGTTTCATGTTATTTGGAACTAGCATGAGATACAAGGGTCCCTTTGGAAGGGAATATTCAAAAGGAGCTATCACTGATACAAAACTGAAGAGAGCGGCAAGTATTGTTTGGAGTAGTCTCTTTAGAGTGATGGGAACTTGTATTTTAGAGTAAGGGTTTAAGGTCGGCCATTTATTTTGAAGTTATAATTAATTTTCATGGTTCAAAAACCGTTTTTCAAAATCTGCCAGGCTGGTTTACAGTTCTGAACAGAATTATCCATCTTCTTCAAACAATAAAATTGGCATGAGGAATATTGTACAAGTACATATATGTGTACCTGAAATGTCGAGTTCGGTGCGTAATTTATTCAGAACATGTTCGCAGAAATGTAGATAGACATATATTTTAAAATTAGCACATATATTCCGGGTCCGAAATATATTCTGGGTCTGAAATACGAGGCCTGTCGAAAAAGTATCCGACCTTAATTTTTCCCGCGCAAAGTAGTGATTCTAAGGCGGCGCCACTGTGCAAGGTGGAAGGAGGAATCTTAATGCGCATGCTTGAATTTTTTCACCGCATTCACTTGGGCCAGTCACTGGCTGGTGGTCGCCAAGTAAGGTGCTGTTCTAAGTGTTTGTCGGATTTAGTTTTCTTGCAAGATGCCTGAACGAATTGAGCAAAGACACTGCATCAAATTTTGTCAAAAGCTTGGTGATTCTCAAATTGAAACAATTCGTAAGATTCAGCAGGTGTTTGGGGAAGATGCTATGGGTGTCTCCGGCGACTTCGTGATGCAGTTCGACGCAAAAGACCAGACATGTGGACTGCGAACAACTGGCACTTGCATCACGACAACGCGCCCGCACATTCATCCCATTTGATCCGCAATTTCTTGGCCAAACATGGAATTACGACCGTTCGCCAACCTCCCTACTCTCAAGACCTGGCTCCTTGCGACTTCTGGTTGTTTCCAAAATTGAAGACACCACTGAAAGGATCCCGTTTTGAGAGTAGAGAAGAGATAATGCAAAACGCGACGACAGAGCTGAACACCATTCCAAAAGAAGACTTCCAGAGGTGTTTCCGGCAGTGGAAGGATCGGTGGGCTAAGTGTGTGGAAGCACAAGGAGCCTACTTTGAAGGGGATTAGGGTCCCAACCCCGTCAGGTTGTTGAAGTATTTTTTCTGGCCAAAGGTCGGATACTTTTTCGACAGGCCTCGTATTAAAATATGATAGACTTTTTTAGCCAGGTAATACATTAGAATGAGAAACGCTCGTCTTAGAGTAACGCATCTCCCATTAATCAAGGGTTGCGTTTTGATTCTCATTTTTTATAACATTTACACTGAACATAAAGGTAGCATCATTTATACTTGGCAGGGATTTTCTGTCGTAGAAAATGTTATGAACGTCGGCGCATACAGTAGAACAAATTGAGCTAGTAGTGTGAGCTCACATTTCGTTGATTTAATTTTTTACGAATTGAATTCCGTAGGTACGTTTCTGCGTGTAAATGAGCAATTTCCCAAACGAATTTTTGAAAATATCAAAAAATATCACGGCTCGCTACGTAAACGATAAATGCATTAATTTATTCACGATAATAAATTCAATAGAGCTTAACTAAATCAGTTCTCACGGCCGAGTGAAAAGAAATAGTGAGTGCAACCACATTTTTAATTGTTTTTCCGAAAGAGGCACAAAAAAATCCTCACCACTTGTCACAAAATAACTGAATGCTTGAAATGACTGTCTATGAAATGCAAGCTTTAGGAAGTAATTTTTTGAGTCATAAGTAGAATAGGATCCTAGAATTGGCCGTGTGAGAAGGCTCAGGAGTGGAGGATAAACTTTTCACAATTTATTTCCCCATTAACACCGCGAGAAAATGTACGTACGCGTTGAAAGACTCGATCATGACAGCACATAAATAAAGGGTTGAGGCACGCGGGTGCTCAGTGTCTGTCGAGCTGCAGTGGAAGTGTTACGCTCGCAGTTGCGACAAAGCTTGATTTACTGACCCTTCGGTGACAGGTAAAGTTAAGGTCTCTGAATAAATCATGCCCGCCTGGGATGACACTTTGATGAATACGAATTATTCTCGCGGTGGTTTCAGAACCGAAAAGCTGAGAAACATTTACAAAAAGAGTCCGTTTTTGGCGACTCCAGTGATGGAAATGATGTTCCAACGCTGAATATTTGTAAATAAATGGCAAATACATATCTGAAATTTACTGAAAAAAAACGATGATAAAATTTCAATATACCTAAATAAATATCGACGACAAATGGCAACAATGAACGGACGATTAATTTTACCAGTTTCTGAATGAATATTACCGATAAACATCAACGAACTGATGATTGATTTTAACAATGTCTGAATAAATATTAGAAACAAATAATAAAACGAACTGACGATTGATTTCAACAATTCCTGAAAAAATATTAACGGCAAATATTAATAAATAAACTCTTATACAGGAGGCAACTTAGACAAAATATTACTTTGATTAACTCAACTAATACAATTATTAAGTTAAGCAAACATTAAACTGTAATTCTGTAGGGCATTTCACGATTTAATTTTCATTTCACATCATGAACAAAATTTTATTTTAAGCGTTTACTAAAAACCAGACTCAATGCCTAGAAAATCGCTTTATTTTCAACCAAGGAAAATCGCTCCTCTTCCATTATTGCGGGATACTTTAAGAATTAATAATATTATAATACTTACAGATAATTGCTAGTTCACCTGAAAATAACTAATTAGTGTGGGCTTTAAAAGCGTTCGTAAAGTTGCAAAAGTCTTGCTCATGGTTTTTTTCCAATGCATTTATATACACTTTTGATATTTAACACCTTTGCTCAAAGAAGAACAAAAGCTAAATAAATCAAACATTTATGGTGAAAAGCATAATAAAAGAAACTCGTTCATCGGTTCGTCAAAAAAGTATACGAGGCACACAGCACAATAACGTAGACGCAGAACCCTTATTAGCTGCAGCTACTCGTAGGAGATGTTTAGAAAACGAGACGAAGTGTTACTCATTCTTCCCATTCTACAAGACAGACTTTTTCTTATTCTTCTGCCTTTTATAAACTTCTATTTTCATCTATTTCCACTCACTCTCCTATGAATTTAGAACAAGAGACAAGAGACAAGTCCAAATTCATGGTTCTTCTGTTGCTCAGCCAATCTGAAATGTATTTTAATGGATTTTTTGGGTGATTATCTTGCTGAAACATCGATTTAATTCATTTCAAACAGAGG
Source organism: Morinoia aosen (assembly GCA_030386875.1). Classification (NCBI taxonomy): domain Eukaryota; kingdom Metazoa; phylum Arthropoda; class Malacostraca; order Amphipoda; family Talitridae; genus Morinoia; species Morinoia aosen. Next base: position 21,778,632 of record CM059567.1, on the reverse strand, counting down.
TCCTAAACGCGAGCGATATGCTCAGATGAAATAAAACAATATTTGGTCGAGTTCATCATTCCTTTTATCACATGAAGTTGACTTGGGCTGGCAGAGGAAAACAGTTCTCTGACATAATACTCCTACGACCATGTTTCAAGGCAAGAAAGGAGTTTTTTGGTTGGATGATTGTATTCGCTCACAGCCAAACTGTATCCTTAGAATTGTTACCGAACACTCAAATTTTGGTTTTATCTGACGACAGAATATCATCTAAATACGTATCTTCGTCGTTGAAAAAAGCATTAGCGTTTTTCTGATCGTGTATCAGCATGCCTTTTTATCCAGAAGTGGGATTCTTCGAGGGGTGCATTTCTCCAGATCTTCCCACATTGCATAGGCGATTGTTTACTAAGTTATGCTTACATCTAATGATGCAAAATGACCTAAAAATCCTCGACGGGAAATCCCATGGTGTTTTTTTACCATAACATGAAGCTTCGAGCGATCTCGTTGCAAAAACCTGTGTGGTGCTCCTGATATTGTCCCCCTCGCCTGAGTTCGCTGAAACTTCTATTTAATTGTGCGTATAATGACATGTACACTAGCTAATTGGACCTCCGGGTAACTTGGATATTTTATTGCGTTCATTGCGATTCTAAAGCAGTACGGAAATCATATTCCTTCTTATATGCTCTGTTTTTTGGACTTCGTTGCTCTCAGAATCCTGGACGATGTTGAGTTGGCAGAGTCAGCTTGTTCGCTGAAAAAATGGAGGTAGTGTATTCTTAACAGCAGAAAGTATGTGTATCTTGACCTGAAGGTATGTGTATCCATCAGTTTGTAGTGTCTCCTGACCTGAAAAATTCTATACGTTCTGAAAAAATGTGTTTAGGGCTTTTTCTTTAGCTTCTGGTCCAATATAATATTTGAAACGTTTTTTATTGTGTTACAAATGTGATTTACGCCCTGTTTTCTGAATTCAGTCTTTATTTGTAAGAATTACTACAAATCTTTGATTTTGCATGTATTATCTAAAGTATTTAATTATGCCCTTTCTTCGGGGGAAGTGTCATATGTCAAAGACTCACAGCAATATTTTTCACGATGGAAAATATTATTTCGGTATGTACTGGCGACTTTTTTGAATCGTGTAAACCTTTCATTGATCAATTAAATTTTTAGTTCAAAAGAAATCAGAAGTATTTATATTCTAAAACTAACTTTCAAACCAAAGAAGTTTGCCTCTTATCAATGTCAAGTTTTTGTAGATATAATCGCACTACGATTATTCCGTCTGTCACTATTCTGTCTCTGTAGATTTTATTTAACTTATTTGCAGCCGTTTCTGCATTTTGATTTATTCTTCTTGACCCGCTGTCATAAACATTTTTCGATTATTTACCTTAAGAGATCTGCCTTCATAATACCGCGTAGAGCCATTCTTCTCGCCATAGTTCTACGTATATCGCAGTTGATATGTACATCTAAACATGCCCCAACTATCACCGTCCTCGCACTTGGCACACTGTTTTCTATTGTTACCTTAGTAACAATAAAATTCATGTGTTGAATACTAATAGTAATACATTCAGTTAAAACATCTCGTGTTAAATTTTCAATTCTAATAGGTATAGCATACAGTTAAAGCGCACTTGAGAAGGCGTTTTCAAACGAAGGAACCGATATTTGTCTGTAGGTCATGTTTTCGTGATAAGAGTTACACAGACTGCAAGGACGCCTAATGGCAATGCAACGAGTTGCTTGGCACTGCCACGAATCAACTCACAGACGTCGTAATCGAGACCGATTAGCCCCCGTACGTCACTCTGACAGCCAGTATTATGAGAAAACTAGGGCCAGCAAACTGGCAGTGGATGAACTGGTATCGATTAAACTAAAATGAAGCGGGCTCGGATTGGATACACTGGGATGAAGTTTACTGGCGCAAGTTAATCTGGGGTGGATGGTATCGCGTGAGCTAAGATGAAGAAACTGGACTTGGATGAAATGGATTGAAGTTAACTGATATGAAATCAACTAAATTAAATGATCTAATTGAATGATCTAAGTAAACGAACCTCAATATCAAGATACAGTACACCAGGAATGGATAAATCGGTATGCAGTAAATCCGGGTGAATTAAACTGAGTTGGATGAACTGGTATCTATTGCGCTGAGATAAAGTAAATTGAGGTTGAATGAACTGAGATTGAGCAAACTGAGACGCACAATTGATAAAGTTAAGCTGAGTAAGTTTAAATACAATCAATGAGGTCACAATAACTGAAAGTTAATCAAAACTTTTATAAAAATGGTGAAGTAAATTTCCTGCAATGAAAGTTTAGTAAAATGGATCCAAAATTTAGGGTTAGCTGCTTTGACACACGCCATTATATTATACTAGAGTGAACTATGGTTTAGCATAATAAAACCTATCATTCAGGTCGGTTTTTGCTTGATACATAAAAACTAAATTAGAACAAACTAAATACTGACTTGAGTTGGGTTTTGGAGATAACACTTGCTTAGGGTTACCTGTAGCTTAGGAGAAACTAAAACTTTCTTCTCTGTAAAGCAGTCTACCTGCTCATAATGGTGTCAGTGAAGGTGGTATTCTACAGCATAAAAATTTTGTGTTGCACCGAATGTTAAACACGAAACTTGGCTGAAATTGTCGCGCAAAATACAGTAGAAAAATAAACTGTGATGGGGCTGAGTTGTAAGACATTGTCACTCTTAACCCAGTAACCAGGAGCGTCACACCACCAACGCAACACACACAACAACATCTACGTAACACACGCCTCACCACCAACGTAACACACGCAACACCACCAATGTAACACACGCCACACCACAAAAACAACACCAGCAAAGCAACACCACCTGCGCAACACCACCAACGCAACACACGCAACACAACAGCTTTATCTTCAGGCTCATCGACTGCCGCTAGACGGCTTTATTCTGGTCTCTTTGAAGTTTTTCTGCAGACATTTTTTACGCGTTTTTAAAGCGTTTCTGAAAATGTTCTCGAGTGTTTTGCTGTGTTCGCGAAGACGGTCTATACGTCTTTTTAAAGCTCTTATTGGAACGTTCTTACTGTGTTCTTAGTGTTCTTAAAGAGGTAAAGAAAATGATATGAATGGGTTTAAAAATTGTTCAAGAAAGCACCTTTTTTTGCTTCTGAACCGTTCGCGAAAACGTTCTTTAGGCCCACATAAAGCCCTTGAGAAGGCGTTTATAGGTATAGCATTTCAAAAAATTTCTAGCTCTTTAAGAAAAAATGTTCTTTCATCAACTCAATAAAACAATAACACGTTCTTAAACATATTTTCATAGGCTTCATAAGGTGCTTTTGGCACTTCGAGAGAACGTTCTTTGAAAGTTCCAAAAGTGTTTTGAACGCTTTTCTCGAAAGCGTTCTTTTAGTTTTCTCTATGGTTATTGTTGTTAACATACTTAAAAGTATTTTTTGGGAGTTTCAGATGGCGTTTTCTAACGCTCCAGACGATGTTTTTAAAGCTCCAAAAGGCGTTCTTCGGGAGTACCAGAAGGTGTTCTTTAGGGCTCCAAAAAGCGTTTGTTAGGAGTTCCATGAAACGTTCTTTAGGCCCCAAGAAGGCGTTCATAACGCCACCAGAAGGCATTTTTAAAGGCTCCAGAAGGCGTTCTTTAGGCCTCCAGAAGGCGCTCTTTAAGCCTCCAGAAGGCGTTCTTTAGGCCTCCAGAAGGCGTTCTTTAGGCCACCAGAATGCGTTTTTTAGGCCTCGAGAAGGCGTTCTTTAGGCCTCCAGAAGGCGTTCTTTAAGGCTCCAGAAGGCGTTTTTAAAAGCTCCAGAAGGCGTTCTTTAGGGCTTCAGAAGGCATTCTTCAGGCCTCCAGAAGGCGTTCTTTAGGCCACCAGAAGGCGTTCTTCAGGCCTCCAGAAGGCGTTCTTCAGGCCTCCAGAAGGCGTTCTTTAGGCCTCCAGAAGGCGTTTTTTAGACCTCCAGAAGGCGTTCTTTAGGCCTCCAGAAGGCGTTCTTTAGGCCTCCAGAAGGCGTTCTTTAGGCCTCCAGAAGGCGTTCTTTAGGCCTCCAGAAGGCGTTCAGGCCTCCAGAAGGCGTTCTTCAGGCCTCCAGAAGGCGTTCTTTAGGCCTCCAGAAGGTGTTCTTTAGGCCTCCAGAAGGCGTTCTTCAGGCCTCCAGAAGGCGTTCTTCAGGCCTCCAGAAGGCGTTCTTTAGGCCTCCAGAAGGCGTTCTTCAGGCCTCCAGAAGGCGTTCTTTAGGCCTCCAGAAGGCGTTCTTTAGGCCTCCAGAAGGCGTTCTTCAGGCCTCCAGAAGGCGTTCTTTAGGCCTCCAGAAGGCGTTCTTTAGGCCTCCAGAAGGCGTTCTTTAGGCCTCCAGAAGGCGTTCTTTAGGCCTCCAGAAGGCGTTCAGGCCTCCAGAAGGCGTTCTTCAGGCCTCCAGAAGGCGTTCTTTAGGCCTCCAGAAGGTGTTCTTTAGGCCTCCAGAAGGCGTTCTTCAGGCCTCCAGAAGGCGTTCTTCAGGCCTCCAGAAGGCGTTCTTTAGGCCTCCAGAAGGCGTTCTTCAGGCCTCCAGAAGGCGTTCTTTAGGCCTCCAGAAGGCGTTCTTTAGGCCTCCAGAAGGCGTTCTTCAGGCCTCCAGAAGGCGTTCTTTAGGCCTCCAGAAGGCGTTCTTTAGGCCTCCAGAAGGCGTTCTTTAGGCCCCCAGAAGGCGTTTTTTAGGCCTCCAGAAGGCGTTCTTCAGGCCTCCAGAAGGCGTTCTTTAGGCCCCCAGAAGGCGTTTTTTAGGCCTCCAGAAGGCGTTCTTCAGGCCTCCAGAAGGCGTTCTTTAGGCCTCCAGAAGGCGTTCTTTAGGCCTCCAGAAGGCGTTCTTCAGGCCTCCAGAAGGCGTTCTTTAGGCCTCCAGAAGGCGTTCTTTAGGCCTCCAGAAGGCGTTCTTTAGGCCCCCAGAAGGCGTTTTTTAGGCCTCCAGAAGGCGTTCTTTAGGCCTCCAGAAGGCGTTCTCGGTGCGCGTTAGAGAAGCTTTACGGTCGGAGCTTCACAGCAGTCGCTCCGGAGGCCTGCGCCAGCCCCACTCAGGAGATTTATTTTAGAACTGAAAAAATTCCTTTGTGTTTTGTTATCATCTGACTTTCATGTAAGATAAATTTTGGAGCTTTACTTGTTTAGAAGAAAATCTGAGCTTTTTTCTCTGAAACATTTTGCCTTTGCGTTATTGGGTGAGTTTCGTTTGAGGTAATTTAACACGCAGGCACCAACTTTACCCCGAGGTTATTTGAGTTTTATATTTATTTTATTTTTGGATCCTAATGCATTGTGACTTTGGAATATTACTTCATAGCTAAGACGAAGCAAGTAAATAGGATGAAAAAATATCTACCCAAGCCTCATAACAAAATTTACTTTTTCTTGAGATCATTTTTTTTTAACTTACAAACTTTCTAATATTTAACTTATGTTTAATTTTTTTTTAACGTTTCTATTGAATAGCAGACGGTATTTCTGTTATAAACAAATTGCTCTGTATAGAATAATTCTATTAGCATTGGGTAAGATCAATGCATATTGCAGGATAATATTCTTGAAAATTCGGAAGAAGAAATAATACTAAATTTGTATTGACAGATTACGGGTTTTTCATTTTAATGACATGCCATAAGATTTTGGAAAAAAATTAGTGTAATTGTCGCAATGTACCTTAGACCAATTTGACATACCCCATTTAGCACCAAATCCTCTTCGTTGCTCTTTTTAATCGCAAGATACAAGCCTGAGATTCTATTTGCTGCTTCGCGTTAAATTTTTGCTGACCATTTCAGCGGGCAAGTAAAATGGTTGGTTGACTGAGACATTATTGATTTACTTACTTCAAATTTTTACGCGCCATTTCAGCCAGCAGGTGTAATGGTTGAAAAACTGAGAAATCGTTTTTTTTACTTACTTGTTTTTTTGCAGGTCATTTTAGGTAACGTACATAATGGTTGATGAAACTTTTTTTCCAACTTCTCAACTCAAGGAAATATTTCAATTCCTCGCGTGTTTAAATGAAAAGAAAATCACTTTTCATTTTCCACTGCACCTATATGAGTAGTTGATCGAGATTTTATACCTATGTCAATCTACAAAACGCAACGTTTGGATGAATCTATCATCATCTTCAGGCTGAAAAAATAAATTAGATCATGTTTTCATACAGTCACATTGATAAAAGTGTAAATCAGCTGTTCAAGCGAAATCAAACACAGTAAAAACGCAGAAAATCACATTGTAGGACGAGTAGATACGAGTAATTTCTGTACTGTAAGAATATTGATCCCCAGCAGCAGATTAGCTAATATTGTACAGCAGTTACATGTTCATTGCATCAGAGACACAGGCGAAATTCAAGAACGAGCGTAGGTTGTAAACTTTTACACTACAGTCCTATTGAATAGTATTAGACCAGCGAAATCATTAGTATTTTCGCTGTGGGCCGGTTTAAGCTTGTGCTTCTATTATTTAAATATGCTCTTTTTTGACAACATGGTATAGAATTTTTGCGTTCGAATCAAGATCTTCATTCGAGGGTTTACGACTATGATCAATACGGAAATTATCAAACATGGAGTTTTGATATTTGTGGTCTTTGTTTTAGGGTCACCCTAGTCATGCCAATGTAGCATTTATTAAGTGGCATTCTCTCCTTCCAGACTGATATTGATATATTACACTCGCTCTTTTAAGGTCACTGACCCTGGATCTGGAAACATTATTTCGTACTAAGGGATCACTGATTTTATGGCTTATGTAATACACACAAACTTAATTGTTGTATCGGGACTACAGGTTTAACAACGATCTTAACAATGTTTTTTGAAGACTCGCTCATCAATTTTGAAGGTATTGTGCATTTGATGTACACAAAATACATTAATATGACGTTTATGACACTGAGGACTATTGTTTGTGCTCAGGATTCGGTTCAGAAAGTTAGCAATTGTTTTGTCAATACAGGAAATTCTGGATGAAACACTTGATGATGGAATGAGCAAAAGTGAAGCTCTTTTCGAGGTGACAGCTCCTGCTGCTGCCTGTAGCCAGCATTGTGATCACCTGTGCGAGCAACACATCTCACTAGATACGCTCCTGCCTCGATGTTGTTATACAATTTCTTCCGTAACTCTGTTCCCCTGATACACACTCTGCTTGCAGCCTTCTTTCTTATGAAGTAAATACAGTATATAAATGCACTCATTTCAATCCAGCAAACTGCGTACATTTCTTTTTAAATCTACCCTCTCGAAACAAACACCTTTCGAAATACACCCTCTCTAAACACATATCTGCTTTCGAAACATATGCCCCAGGACTCTGCTCCATACAACAAAACTGGCAAAATCAAGCTTTCATACGGTCCCCTCTTAGCATTCTCCTGCATTCAAAAACTTTCCTCATTGCACCCTATGTCTTACAGCCTTCACTTACTCGATGACTCACTTCTACTTCCATACTATCCTTAACAGTCACATCCGACCCGAGGTACCTGAAATGCTCTACCTCCTCTAAAACTTCACCATTCAACATCACGTCCAAAGTTCCAAACACTCCACCTCTTGAACATCTCATCACCTTACTTTTATTCACATTTACCCTCAATTTCCGCCTTTCGCACACTCTACCAAACTCTGCAACCAGTCTCCTCAGTTTTTCCTCTGAATCAGCCGCAAGCGCTGTATCATCTGCAAACAACAGCTTTTTCAATACAAATCAATTTTTTCATTACAAATCAAACTCATTTATGACTCTTTAACCCTAACCAAATGAGACGGCTCAAATTTACGTACTTTTACCAAACTCAATGGATTGATTGTTTCTAAGTATTCAATGAAGTCGATTGGGAATTAATTTCTTAACAAATATAGGCGTATCCTTTATACAGATTTGTAATCAACTTTTAATCAAACACTTGATAATTTGATTTGCTCGGCTTTACTCATTTGCATTCAAGCCTTGGGCTATAATGTTATAAAGAGTATGTTAAATTTAAATTTAGAGTATCGTTATGTTTATATTTGGTCAAATGAATATTCTTTTTAAATTCGCCTTATCAGCGTAGTTCCACTACTACTGATATTCATACATCGATACATACATTAGCTATCTCATTTAGCTATCATACATTAGCTATCATACATTAGCTATCTCATTTAGCTATCATACATTAGCTATCTCATTTAGCTATCATACATTTGAGATATCTCATTTAGCTATCATACATTAGCTATCTCATTTAGCTATCATACGTTAGCTATAATACATTAGCTATCTCATTTAGCTATCATACATTAGCTATCATACATTAGCTATCTCATTTAGCTATCATACATTAGCTATCTCATTTAGCTATCATACATTTGAGATATCTCATTTAGCTATCATACATTAGCTATCTCATTTAGCTATCATACATTAGCTATCTCATTTAGCTATCATACATTTGAGCTATCTCATTTAGCTATCATACATTAGCTATCTCATTTAGCTATCATACATTTGAGCTATCTCATTTAGCTATCATACATTTGAGCTATCTCGTTTAGCTATCATACATTAGCTATCTCATTTAGCTATCATACATTTGAGCTATCTCATTTACCTATCGTACATTTGAGCTATCTCATTTAGCTATCATACATTAGCTATCATACATTAGCTATCATACATTAGCTATCTCATTTAGCTATCATACATTAGCTATCTCATTTAGCTATCATACATTTGAGCTATCTCATTTAGCTATCATACATTTAGCTATCTCATTTAGCTATCATACGTTAGCTATAATACATTAGCTATCTCATTTAGCTATCATACATTAGCTATCATACATTAGCTATCTCATTTAGCTATCATACATTTGAGATATCTCATTTAGCTATCATACATTAGCTATCTCATTTAGCTATCATACATTAGCTATCTCATTTAGCTATCATACATTTGAGCTATCTCATTTAGCTATCATACATTAGCTATCTCATTTAGCTATCATACATTTGAGCTATCTCATTTAGCTATCATACATTTGAGCTATCTCGTTTAGCTATCATACATTTGAGCTATCTCATTTACCTATCGTACATTTGAGCTATCTCATTTAGCTATCATACATTAGCTATCATACATTAGCTATCTCATTTAGCTATCATACATTTGAGCTATCTCATTTACCTATCGTACATTTGAGCTATCTCATTTAGCTATCATACATTAGCTATCATACATTAGCTATCATACATTAGCTATCTCATTTAGCTATCATACATTAGCTATCTCATTTAGCTATCATACATTTGAGCTATCTCATTTAGCTATCATACATTTGAGCTATCTCATTTAGCTATCATACATTTGAGCTATCTCATTTACCTATCGTACATTTGAGCTATCTCATTTAGCTATCATACATTAGCTATCATACATTAGCTATCATACATTAGCTATCTCATTTAGCTATCATACATTTGAGCTATCTCATTTACCTATCGTACATTTGAGCTATCTCATTTAGCTATCATACATTAGCTATCATACATTAGCTATCATACATTAGCTATCTCATTTAGCTATCATACATTAGCTATCTCATTTAGCTATCATACATTTGAGCTATCTCATTTAGCTATCATACATTTAGCTATCTCATTTAGCTATCATACGTTAGCTATAATACATTAGCTATCTCATTTAGCTATCATACATTAGCTATCATACATTAGCTATCTCATTTAGCTATCATACATTTGAGATATCTCATTTAGCTATCATACATTAGCTATCTCATTTAGCTATCATACATTAGCTATCTCATTTAGCTATCATACATTTGAGCTATCTCATTTAGCTATCATACATTAGCTATCTCATTTAGCTATCATACATTTGAGCTATCTCATTTAGCTATCATACATTTGAGCTATCTCGTTTAGCTATCATACATTTGAGCTATCTCATTTAGCTATCGTACATTTGAGCTATCTCATTTAGCTTTCATACATTAGCTATCTCGTTTAGCTATCATACATTTGAGCTATCTCATTTACCTATCGTACATTTGAGCTATCTCATTTAGCTATCATACATTAGCTATCATACATTAGCTATCTCATTTAGCTTTCATACATTAGCTATCTCATTTAGCTTTCATACATTAGCTATCTCATTTAGCTATCATACATTAGCTATCTCATTATATTTACGCCTTAGAAGTTCATGTAAGGCTCATAAGCTGTAAGTGACGTATAGGTTATAAGTGACATATAAGTCATAAGTGACATATAAGTTGTAAATGACGGATAAATTATAAGTGACGTATATGTTTTAAGCGACGTATAAGTTATGAGTGACGTATAAGTTATAAGCGATTTATAAGTTTTGAGTGACGTATAAGTTATCAGTGACGTATAAGTTATGAGACGTATAAGTCATCAGTGACCCATAAGTTATAAGACGTATAAATTGTATATTTATTGTGTTCACTTCATCCATATTTGATACTTCCCCACCGCGTACATGACCAGACCCGTGGAAGGACATTCCGTAACCCTGCTACTGGTCCTGCAGAAAGTGGCGCTCGTTCTGAGGCTGTCTCCTATTATTGGCTCGCTGAAAAGATACGTTAGAAACTTGCATCGTTTAAAAGGAAATACTTAAATGTTTATAATTGAAAGTAACATTTTTACACATTGTAGTGGGCACTTGAAATTCGTCGCAGCTGGAACGTAGCCCCTGAAATTTAAATCATTTTGAGGCCTAAGCGCTTTCGGTCTCATTCTTCGGCGTTTCGTGCAGGAAAACCGTCGTGAGAAAAAACATCAATAGTATCAGAATTTGTCCCTGCAGCGTATACCACGTACTGATGAACTGATTGCTCTGCTTCTAAAGTAATTCTGAGCTTATAATCCCTTCTAGTTGTTAGGTGTTATTGCTTTGTATTTAATACTATGGTCGGAGATTTGCACATATTTATTGAGTGCATGTGAACTTTGTGCAGAAGAGATAAGAACAAAACACGTTACAGGTTCAGTGATATTTTCTTGGATTTTGCAAATTGTGGTAGCAATACGTATTTGGCTGTAGAATCGAATACTTAAATTAATTTGTTAAAAACGAAATGAAAAGGTAAGTCAGCTAGATATGTTCATTATTAGTGAACATAATTAATTACGAAAGAAAATCATTCAAGATAATGCTATCGAGCCGAACACAACTTTACTTGAAGTATTTTTGTGATATAGTATTTAAACAATTTATTCACAAACAGTGATGCATTGGAAAAATCCCTATTACTGCCTATTGCAATAGATAATTTTAAATATAGCTCTTTTAAGGTTCGAATTTATTCAGTAATCTTTCAGGTAATAATAGCTTACTAGTTCCATCTGTTTCATTAATTTCATGCACAATTTTGAGTTATCTTGCAGTTAAAAGAATATTATTGCAATGCAGTTGTTTTCATCATGACCAGAAGAAGAAATTTCATTTAAGATTCGTGTTTATTCTTTCACATTAGCAAACATCGAGTTTTAATTTAATTTTTAGTTCTATTTCTAATTCCCGTGGATCTGTGTATAGTTAGCGTATTATTTTTTACCTATTCGTATAGCAGATCTATTCAGGACGGATATATCTCTCAATTTCCGTACAATAACACTCGCACCGCAAACTTTCCGTTTCGATACTCAATATATCATTTCATCCTCACCGTTGTGGTGATTTTCTAAAGGACACATAACCTGTTTCGCTCCAAATCCACGGAGTTTCATCCTAATATTTACCTACATTTCTCAGTACCTTTGCCAAAACACAAGATCTTTTTTAATTTATCACAAAAAAATTACGAACATAAATTCATAATGGTTGCATTAAATTATGACGAAAAAAACATGAGCAAAAAAACACCCTTGCTCACCTCTGCAGCTACAAACTCGGCCATGTCCCACACACAGTGCGTAACTTATTTATTCTGGGGCAAAAGAATGTTCCTCGCTTCTTATTAGAAAAGTTCAGTTCCTCATGCCATTGGCCGCTAGCATGGAGCAAGTTGCAGGGAGCGCCGTGGGAGTTACCGGCCGAGATGGGGATGTGCCTTGTAATCCTCAATAGGGAATGACGACTGGGGCAGAGTCTGCTCAGCCATACGCTGGAGGAACGTCTTGGGGAATTACAGTTTCTGTTTTTCTCAGTCTCAGCAAAATTAGGGGAAAGCTTTCTAGAAAGATGCAGTGCATGTAATCAGGCTCTCTGTGAAACTTATGCATAACTTAAATTGTTGGTGCTCTGTGAAACTTGAAAATAGATTAGAGAAAATGTATTAGCAATGTAATGAAAAGAATTAAGCAAAAAAATCTTTAGCGTACAGTAGTAGCAAGTTTGGTTTTAAAATAAATCATTTAAATTATGGAATCTAATAATTGTGCGTTGTTTCGCAACTGCACTCATAATTTAAGCTATGTTAGAACCTAGCACAAAAAGAATCATTTTAATACTCGAACACGTGCAAGAAATATTTCGTAAAAGTGTTTTCGGATGCCTTTAGTATCACGCCCTCATTATCTAGTACGAACTGAATAATTCTGAATGTATTTCTAGTTATATAATACGATCCCAAAACTTTTCATGTACGATGAAACTTTGTTCATGGTGTGTACTTTTGCGCCCAAAGAGTATTTGTTTTCAAGGAGTAAAGATATTTTCTCAAGGTTATCTTTACTTATTTCACTCAAAGCACTCCAATTTCAGAGAGGAGAGCAAAAAAAATAGTTTTAATTGATTCCTACCAAACGTATTTTTCCAAGCGAATTCTTACAGTAAGAACACTAATAATATTAAAAATAAATTTAACTGACTCTACGCCAAAAAAATTGACTTAACTACACCATCAGTAACCAATAAAGCCATCAGTAACTAAACCTGCATTCCACACCGCATCACACTGAAAATAATCGCACTTCAAAGCACACAGATAACTCTTACAAGCGACACGAGAGCTGGGTCACAAAACTTCCCTTTGAGCGCTCCCAATCACGACGTCACTGCTAAGCCCTGATGGAACACTGGCATAGTCGATAAAATTTCCAGTCAAACTGTAACGTCGCCGCGGCGCACTTGCCTGTCCAAAACTCTACGAGTCGCGCAGATTACCGAAAACACGCCAGGAATATATCCTGCTTGATATCGCCGTGCCTGAGCAAGAGCTCTTCAAGTCCATCACTAGATGCTGTAAAAAGTCCATTAACGAAGGATAATTATCCTTATGGAGAACATAAGGCAATTATATGGCCACTAACTCCGTATCATGTTAGGGAGACCCTCCTTAGGGTTACAGATGCCGGAGCTTCGCTCTCGGGGCTCCAGTGAAGCTTTTTTCTAGCAACTCAACGCGAGAAAAACATTTGGTATTGAATCAAATGCTTATATGCAACCATTACTTAACGCAATAATCTATCCCAGATGCTTTTTTGCGAAAAAAGACACTGAATTCTTACATTTCACAGTTTCAAACAATTGAACCGACGATGTGTGACAACTTTGGGAGTGGCATTGTAATGATTTGTCAAGCGAAAGTGGCATCCATATACACTACCATTTTAGGTATATAGCATTGCATATCGTTGAATCACTTTAAACTTATCCTGATGTACATGCTTTCTTTCAATAAAGTTGTAGTACCAGCTCACAAATTTCATTCGCAAGAAGTACTCCCCTGAACAAACTTTCAAACTGTCTATCTTTTCTTTCATTTGATTAGAGGAAGTTTCGCGATTTATGGTTTTATTTGGGATCACTCGTCCCAACAAAGATGTGGAGAAATGAGTCTTGTTTGGAGATTTCTGAGAGAGTGTAAAATGAAGTATGTTTTTGCGTAAGCTCTTGCTGTGTTTCTTTTAGCTGGGCATAACGTACTTTTTCATTAAGTTAAATTTAATGCCAGCCCAATAAGCGACTTCAGTATATTTTATCCTGTACAGCATGTAGAAAAAGCGTTAGTTGTTTCAACGAAATTTTATAATTAAGAATTGCAACTAGTTGCACGTGGTAATTCAGTAAACTATCAAAACAGAATCCACTGTAACCCGTGCGTATTGGCTAGAATTAGCCGTAGGATAAGAAAAAATGCCTTTTGTATTGATATTTTCCAGCATGGTTGGATATTGACCGATAATACCCGTAGAAAAAGTGGGCAAAATGATGCATTCTACTATCTAAAACGAATATAGAAAATTGAAAAAATTATTCATGAATTCATGTTACTGTGATACCGAGGCTATGAGAACAAATTTTTCTTATTAAATTATGAGAGATGCTAAAAATGTGCTAATTTCAAGCATTTAAAGGTCTTTTTCATGTTTATCCAATTAGCTTTCTTTTAATTTTACCGCATTTACCGAATGAAATGCAAAACTCGATTTTAGCTTTCTTCTATCTACGGGTTACAATACTGTGAATGCTGAGAAGAAGCACCAAAGGATTTATCCAATTTCGAGCCGAGAATTGCCACAGCGCGCAGTTGAATCGAAGCACAACGTTTCTTTTTCTTTGTAAAATTCATCATTCGTTAATGACACGCCGGTACAATCTTGGCAAAAGACTTTTCAATTTCCTTTCACAAGAACCTTGCTTACTAAGCCGTCTCTGCATTTCATGCACGCAACACATCAAACTTTTAGAGCAACCATCCGTCAGGGCGAGAATGACCTTTAATTCCCTTTTGAGTTGATAGAACTACTTGAGTTTACATGATTTACAGTTTTTTTGCGCAGTTCCTTTGAACGATTTTTGGTGCTTTTTTTCATACCTTTAGGTTATTCGTGAACTGTGTTCCTTCGGATTAATTTATTTCATGCACTTCACTTTTGTCTTCGTAATACCTTATCCTCATACTTTAGAATATGTTTGTTAGAGGGAATAAAGCAACACATTGTCCGAAGAAATTTTTGGAATATTTTTCCTTTGAATTTTTTTCAAGTTGAGTAGTCAATTCATTTTTGTTTGCAGATATTTAGCTTCGAGGCTATTGTAATCGCAGTCTTTAAATTATCCCTACGTATCATTCTCTAATTCCTACGAGCTCCTCCTTTATTGTGTAAACTCTGAAAATTGAAATTTGCAATAATTGTTTTCAAAATGGATCTTTTGAAAGGAATATTGGGTGAACAAAGAACTTCCCCCAGTTCTGAATTACACGCTACCGTCTATACCTTCGTTGTACAAATTATCTTGCTGAACGTTTGTAACGAGTACTCCAACAAGATCCAAAATTGTCATTAATTGATGAAAAACTTAATGATTCACGTAATACATTTGCACTGAATATTATTTCATTCAGAGATAAAAAATTTTTCAGCAGCGTAAGAAAACAAAAATCAAGTATAAGGTAGGTAAAATGGTACTTTGCCTTATGTTCAGCATCGTTGTTTTAGAACAATGAACGAGTATTTCAATGAATTATGAAAAGAAATCATCGTTAACTCAGTTGTATCATTATTGATTATTCTTAAACACTTAAATTAAGCATTCGCTTTCCCAGCCGTAGTATTGCTGAAAAGACCTTGTAAATAATCCCAAATACTAGAAATATTATAGATATCCGCCTTAACGCTCACATCCTTACAGCAGAAAAGCACATAAGATAAATCTGAAACATTTAGAGCAATTATCCAGCGCGATTCCACCCTCAGGATTAAAGGAAGTAAATTTTTGACTCAGTAAAAATATTGTACTTAGCACAATAATACTCTCTAGTTCTTAACCCAGTATTACTAAATGATTTCTTGTAATTTTTCTTACCCTAGAAGGAGCATTCGTCCTCACATGAGCTTCAGTAATTCTGAATAGTACTTTCAATTTATTACACTCTAATTCCGAGCACAGTATTACCAAAGAGAGCTTTCAGATTATATTAAACTGGAAGGAGCATTCGTCCTCACATGAGCTTCAGTGTTGCTGAGGAGTACTCTTGATTGATCTCTCGCAAGTTGCTGCAGAAGACTGAAGTGAAGTAGAAGACACAAGGTCGGACGTCCAGCGAACGTGATCAGTTGGGTCTGCGTGCTCGGTGCCCTTTATCAAATAAGGCCCAATGCTGAGCTGGAATGACAGCAATTCCAGGAGCTCGATCCAATCAAACGCTGCCACTGCAGCTCAAAATATAGTAATTTGAGCCAAATCAGCCGTTCCAACGAAACTCGGCGCCCTCTGGCTGATGGCGAGAGCTCCGTTGCGCTTGATTTTCAAAGAAAATTATCGGCGGAGCCTGGATTGGACTCCGTAATCAGTACGCACATGAGTTAGGAAATGACGACACCATCGGCACTTCGCGATGGAAAGACCGGCGTAGCTGGGAGAAAATGAAGTACATTGAAGCTCTGACACATCGTTAAATCGACTGCTAATATGAAATTAGAAGATGATAAATTTAGTAATTTCTTTAATGCATGAATGTCTCTTAAGAATTTACCCAACTTGGTGCACCAAGTGAGTTTGAGTTTTTGATTTTCCAAGGTAAAACCTTTATGCTAAACAAACCATTAAAAATGAGATTTGAACTTATATCTATTTCTCCACAAGACAGTCGGATACGATGAGGGAATAAATACTAAGATTTTGGAGACTTTGAGTTCTATTTCTCCTTATTTTCGGAGAAAAATACATTATATCTCATTCTTTTTTTGACGAAAAATTTTAGCAATCCGAGGAGCATTGTACAAGAATTCTTCATTCCCAAAATTCCTTACTCTATTGTGATTCATGCCTGGCCCTTCAATGCAAAGTTATGAACCGAAACGAGTTTAAAGTAATTTTCGAGTGCAAGCTAATCCAGTTTCCCGCAGCCGGTCTGATCCTATAAGGTGGTCGGCAGTGACGGTCGGCCCCGATCCCTAAGCTACCCAATAAAGTTGATACCCGAAGTAATCTTCTTCCAGAGTGACATGAGTTCCTTCAATGGGAGCTACAGGGCAGCCGGCCTGCTGCTGACAGCGACTGTCCACAGACCTACAACAAACCTTACAAATGTGCCGGCTAAATAAATTGCTTACTAACCTCTCGGTACCTGCCAGGAGACTTAGCCTGAACGAATCCGCAGCCTCACAAATTTGGCTTTAGAAATAAAAGTGTCTTTTCCGCTTAGATGGAAAGAAAATCATACCGTTCCGCATCCTGCTCTGAGTTGCTGGAGACGCTTTTGTCTTGGACAGGTTTTCGAGGAAATGCGTTTTGCACAAAACGAGCAATTTGAAATCCTTTGAAAAAAATATTTTGTTCCAGTTTTGGCGATAGTATTATCAAAAAAACATCTTTGGAAATGTCTAGGTGGCGCAATGGTTTTTATCGTTCAACAAGCCGCGACTGGACTAAAAATGTCCATATATGAATTAGATTCAAATAGAACCCTGATCAGTGCTTTAGCAATATTGTAATTTTTCTGAAATAATGTTGAGCCGAAAAGAATTGATGTGTCTCAAAAGTATGGCACTGATTTTTCTGACCATTATTGGGAACAACTTTGGAAAAGCTAACAGCTAAATTCTAAACAAAATTACATTCAAATTGTTCATACTTACAATATATACAAAATGGCTTGCCAAAATAACTCAGTGTTCAAATTTGAAGTTTCTTTCCACTCCAACTCACACAGAACTTTACGAAGCTTGCCAGATCGTTATTAACAAAGCTGAACAATTATCGACTATGACTGCTATTATTACCATTGTAAGATTTTCTCTAGAATCTGAGTTGATTGAGAAGAGATGAACATTACTGCGGACACTTCCCAGCGTGTGTCGCACCACACCTGCACTAATTCATGGACAGTGCACTGCAGAAATCGTGGAGACGTCAATGTATCACGTTTGGCTACGTTTTCTGTCGTGGCAAGATTTGCGGGGTAACTTGTAAGGTCGTAATTCTCTGTTTATGTCGTAACTTCATTTATGACGTCAAAAGCAGTTCACTCAACACGAGAATGCACCTACAGTTGCGTTCCCATTAAACTCGCAGTTGTAATATTTTCCGACAAATCTTGATGGTTTCGAGATCTCATTGCGATGAATTTGCCTTTGAAAATGACTCATAAAATTGTTTTTTGAATATTTGAATTTATCTACAGAACTATCCCGCGGAAAATTACAGTTTTTAAAACTATCACTTTGGTTTTTAATCATCTGATAATATGACAACATTTGATAATATTACATCTGACAGCATGCTTTCCAATGGCGTCTGACAACATGATTTTGAAACGCGAAATTTTTACCGAGCTAAATTTTTTTTACCAATGACACATGCGTGGATGTTGCATAATGAATTACTCCTGCAAATGCTGTACAATCAACTAACTTATCCCCAAATTTTCGTGAAAAATTTGCAAAATTAAAAAAACTGGTATATAAATAATGTTAGTAGGGAGAATGAAAATAGAGTTACGTGGGAAAAAGGGTTTTGTGCTCACAATCGTTGATATATTTTTCATTTAACACGTTAAGTGCGGCGTGACCCACAGGTGGTCGTTTAGGCGATTTCCATAATGCTGCTGGCCGACCAGCAGTCACTGACTCAATTTTCGTAAATACTAAATGAAAGTTAAATAAAAGCATGATCCAGTCAATGCTTGCTATTTTCGAAAAATTTTATTACAATTGACTCTAAATTTGAGCTGGATATTGAACTTTAGTTTAACCCGCCGCACTTAACGTGTTAATACATAACTTATAAATTAGGAGAAAATTATTTTCATTCGCTCAGATAAGAATTTTAAGGGGAGCTGGATTTTCAAATGGACTCGCAAATGTGTCTTGGTTCATTTAAATTATTTCTAAAGTAAATGTCTCCACATTCATTGAGGCAGAATGATTGTATGTCTTCAAGTTTTACTCGAGAATGGTGGCCAGATGAATATTTAGGTTTTTAATTTTCATTGAAAACACAGGCACTTGAGAAATTTAATAAAAAAACAGCAAGAACTACAGCCAAATCAAAATAAGATTTTTCGATGCCAGCTGTACCTCCACAACGACGTGAATAGTTGGAATATCAGGTACCAGAGGAATAGAATACAAAATATAAATGAAAGATAAGTGACAAGCATCGATTGCATCTTTTCTCACATTCGATAGCTCTGATCCGAGGAACAATTGCGAAGTTCTTTCTTCTGGCGAGCGATTCCCGATATTTCCAGCGACGCATAAAATCCTTGGGAATAAAGCTTAGCTCTCTATGCATGTGATATGAGTGTATTCAAGATGAAAATGCACCACCAAAGTAACCTGTATAATGTACATGTAGGTCATTGTTATTTTCTGCGGGCGAGTATGAACCCCTGATACAAAAATTACTTTTCGCTGATAGACCCAATTTCTACCGGTGTTTTTTTCAAATAAATTTAAATGGTTCGAAAAAATAGCAGGTGTTGAAGCGTAAAGATGTTTGCTCATGAAAACCTTCCCTATAAACTTTAAATTTTTTTCTGCTGATTGCTCATTCATGTATATTTAGTTTGGGGAAATAACGTAATATGTAGTTTGATGGTTAAATTCCCCCCTGCCTCATAAATTTGGGCTTAGAAATAAAAGTGCCTCGTCCACTTGGGTGGGAAAAAAATCAAAACATTCTGCATCCTGCTCTGAGATGGATGTATAATGATGGAATTTTCTCCCATGCAATGAAAAAACAAAAAAGTTTCATTTCAGCGATACAAAAATGTAGGAAAAAAATTCAAAAAAGTCACACGCAACACGCAAAAAATCATCCGTAGTTCATGAAAATATGAAAATAATATGCTGCTCCTAGATTATTAAAATCTGCATATGAGACACACCATGATATCTGAAAAAATTATTTGCATTCACCTGTGAAGACTCTGACGTACATGTTGCCCAGGAGATTACGTGCTAATTACTATTTTGATGAATGTACCAAGACGTAGCTCGAGTGTGGCTGGGCTAGAGCGAACAGATTTCTCTCATTTTACTGATGCAAATTATCCCTATATGCATGTGACTTCTCATGGCTGCGATGCAGAATAATGATCATTCTTTGCGAAGCAGATATTAATCAGCGAAAACTAGGATTTTAAAGAAATTGCATTTCATAGGCTCATCTCTGGTTCATTCGAAGCACAAAAATGTTTGGATGTATATGCTGACTTAGAATTTTGCGTGAGGTCGAGACAGTTTGAAAATCTTATTTCAAAATAAATTCTTCCTAAATCATCGTATGCTCATGAGTGCTTATTCATACACCGGCAAAATTTCGTAGGTCGAAATAGTTTAGACATGATTATCACACCCAAGCCTTTGTAGTTTCGCCATCGTTCATGCACTAGCAGTGAGAAAATTGGAAGGTCTTTATGTGGCTAAGTTATACTTGTACCCATCCTTTATATTAGATGATATTCTGTAGAGGATACTCCTGACCAAAGTATGGTGATAGTAAGTATGGTGACATTATTCCTACTTGAATAGAAGAGCGAATAAAATAAGTTTGGTGATGATACTGTTGTATTTTCCCTTAATTCAAGACAAAAACTCGCTTAACTGTGATCGCAACACCCGGCTGTATTTATTTAAATTGGAATTATGGCAGAAGCTCTCAATGCAAATGGTCCCAAAATCTTTATTTAAATGGCCTGAAGGGAGGGTTCTCAACCACAGGAACGGTCCGTAATGAACATTTGAAAATTGGATTATCCTGAAGGGGTTTTATCATTTGAAAGGATGTATAGTGTGTACGACTTAACGTGCAGGGTGAGGGTAAACGTCCTCGCACGAAATATCAATTTCTTAGAAGAAATAAAATATCAGGAAGGACTCGCTGCGACTTTCAAAACAGCCACAGTGACTTTTGGGGCTCAAAAAAGTGTCAAACAATAACCAAATAAGCGTCTGTGATATGTTCATGATGAAATTATCATTTCTTTATTAGCCATTATACTCTCGAAAGATGTTTATTTCTTTAATAAATTGAAGAAACCTAAAACTGAAACTCTTTCACGTGAAACAAATTATTGTGTTTACTGGATAGGGGCTTGCTGTAATTGTAGTGACAGCTGTTCGACCGTCACTACAGTTGACGTATACGTAATTATCATCAAGGTAACTGTCATATCTAATACTCTGCCTCGCGAAACACACGTTCCTAACTTTGCATCTGTGCATCATTAACTTGCCAGAGCAGCTCAGTCGCAGAAAACCTCTCCCGATGTATGAATATTTGCTGTTCACATTTACAGACAATCAGAGCTTCCGTAATTTTCATCTGCCATTCTCCAGAGATTCGACCTCACGCTGTGGACTTCGGTGAGTGATTGCAGTCTTGTTCTCTCAATGCATTTCTCGACGTCTCATATGGTGATCGATCGACATTCTCCACAACTTGTGATTGATTTGTTCTCTTTAACGAGAAAATTGCTCCAAATTTGAAATAGTTTAGAGCATAAAATATCAGTCACATTTTCTGGGGTGCATTTATGATTTTTTCATTCTGGATGAAATAATATATGTAAAGAAATTTAGATTTTTGGTCATATTTGCTGGCGAACAGTTCGATTGTGTTCATTATTAAGTAATTTTCTACTGATGGATATGTGATATTTGTCATAAATCAACATCAGATATGCATCAAATCGAAAAATGTGCGCATAAAATTATTTCACCAATGATAGTAATAACGTACGGCCACACGAATGTTTCATATCCGTGCACGAAACGAATACCAAAAGATTGTTGACTAACTTATGACTGCATCATTTCGACTCCTTTTAATATCCTATCAATTTTTGTAATTGAGCATTAACATGCTCACAAAATTCATGCAAGATTTACGTACCATGCTAAAAAAATTACGAGACTAATATTTTACCTATATATTGAAAAGTACGCCACATTTACAGGTCTCGAGCGCTTGCAACTTCCTGATTGTTTCTGAAATGCAATTACGGAGACAAGTAGCTGTCACGAAAATATGGGTTTGTTGCTTCCCTCGCAAACAAAAAAGGGCCATTTCGTTAAATACGGTAGCGAGAACGTCTCGACAGGGACGCTTTGAGACCACTGGAGATTTATTGGTCCCGCGCACTGCACTGAGAATGGACCTCTTCGCGAGGGAAGTCTTCAGTGTTCGGAAAGCGGCCATTTTTCTTTAGTAACTACTGGCCTACTCAAATTGCCCACCCTCGCTACTCTAAATTAGGAGCCTTTAAAGGGATGGTCCAAGTCGAGGTAAACCTGGACTCGGAGATTCAAGGCTCTCTAAAGAAAATTATACGGCTGCGCTATCGATAAAACCGAGGTCGTAACGCAACCACGGTTTGCTCCAAAAATTGGGGGCGTCCGGTAGAGGGCGTCTAAAAACGTGATTCAATTTAGGGTAAAGCTCAGTAACCTGATGCCTGATGAGGTTGTTATCTTAAATGCTATCATTTTTTGGTCACTGTTAAATAAAGTACGTTAATGTAGCAATGACTTGCGGGCACTTCTAGAACTTGATATTTGTATGCACTGTAACATAGCTTTACTAAGCATTTCGCTTTGCATAGTCCGGCTTTCATGATAAGGTCATGCATTTAATCATCACGATCATGCTCAAACAAATTGAACGCATGCTGCTCTGCATTATTTTGAATAACACTCGGTGTGGATATGCAGAGTCAGCTTCAAACGCAATGCATAAAATTCGCTAAAGCTGAGCTACTCCAACCTACGTCTTCTTTCAGTATGCGCTCTAAGCCCATTAAAATTTGCAGAGACTCTCTTGTGGTGATGACGTTCAAGAGTATGTACTGAATATCTTATTCCAGGAAGATATCATTCGATAACTTCTGTAGTTTCGCAAACGATAAAAATTGCTATTACTTTTACACAGCGTGTAAATCCGTTATTTAAATCGTTATATTGTCAATAAGAAGCTATCGGCCGACAGATATCTGCAGTCAAACAAGGGAGAGTTGGTTCATTTCTGCAATGAGCGTGAAGACCCATGTTGTTGGTACTCCAGGAGTTGCAGCTGCATGGTAAATACTGACGTTAGCATGCAGCCCTCATTATGTCTTCACTGCAATTACTCTTCAAAGCAACTCCAGTCTCAAGTCTAACTTTTTAGCCACCCGCATGCATATTTTTCGCCGCCTAAACGATTTAATCGCCTAAATAGCTCAGGCGACGAAAAACATGCATGCAGGTTGCAAAAAAGTTAGACTGGGTCATGCCTCTCCATTACTTCAGGGTGAAGAGATTTTTACGTCCCAAGCCATCTCTCAGTTATGTGTGACGTCTGTCCGTGTTGAAGATTTAATCCCATGCTCAAATGTTGAATATTTTACCAAGAAATTCTGCGAACGCAAGTTTAAAGATTTTTCTTTGTTGTAGGCTCGGTCAGTGAACTAACTGTGTAGGCTAAATATTATCACAGATAGGCTATAATTTAGTTTAGATTTTACATTAGATCAACATGAAAAGTAAGTCAAATAACTTCTTCGCTACGATTTCGTCACCCACTGACCATAATCCAAATTGGAATTTACCTCAGGGAGTCATACAACTATTGCTCTAAGATATTGTCTCACACTGACTATAATCTAGGTTGGATTTGATCGCAGGGAGTCGTATTACTTCTTCAACAAGCGCAATCAAACTAATTTCATACATGAGTCGATTCCAGTCTACGGAAAAATTGAAAATAAAGCGCTTCAATTTCTAGGCCTGAGTCAACTGGTAGCAGAAGTGGAGGATGATCCATTTCTTCCGAAAATTATTCCGTGCTGAGCATTACGCTAGTTTTGAAGGAGCACCCGCGCTTCTGCCTGATCGCATTTGAAGAAAACTTGCACACGGCTCGAAAAACTCGAGCTGGAAAGAAAAACCATTCGCACTTTTTCTTTTTGGGAACTAAGTTTCTGGAAATAACTTCTGAGAGCAATTTTTTCGCAAACATCCATTAAATGGAGAACTTTTTGCCTTGATCTCGAAGAGAGAGTTTGGAGGTGTACGGCCGAACTTGGTCTGATAACGAGACTTGCAGCTGACGCGAGAAGACCTCAAGGAAGGTTAATCCACTAGAGTTTAGTGGAAAACCCTTGGTCCCAATTGGGGTATCTATTCCTTTACTTAGTTAACGATTCTGATAAGTCTTAATTACCGAATGGATTCCGTTCAACGTTAAAGGAATCTTGCTCAATAGCAAACGCAACCATTTCGTGTTTGCTTTAGTTCTCTACGCTGTATAATTATAATGCGCAACAGTGTTTTTCGATATTAAATTGTCCTGATGTATGTTCCCCGTCAGAAGAGTGATTTGCTGTTACAATTTATATTACCGGCAAAATAAATTTATTATTTCGTTAATACTTTAAGCGAAATGCATCCGACAACGAAAAAACATGTTTAATTCGAAAACTGTAAAGATACATAAAAAATAATTCAACCCTAAATAGGGTTAACTATGCTCAATGAAGAGGGAAATTTTAGGGATGACTAATTTTTCATGTTTTTTTACATTTCGTCTAAATTTGTTTTCATTTTTTCCTCAGCATTGATACGAAATAGATCCTACAAAGAGAACCGATTTGTAACCCAAAACCCTAAATTTTTTTCAGATTTGTCAAATATTTTTGTTCAAACTGAAATGATATCATTTTGCCTCTGCGAAACGACCCTTTCTAGTTTCGATTTGAACCAAGATAATATAACCATTACAACTTTTTAAAGTCACTCAGAGCATAGTTTTGTGTCACATTCATAATTAAAAAAACCTAAATTTTTCTCAAGCCAAACTACTAATGCTGGTGATGGCACGAAGAAAGAAATATTCGCAGCAGCCACCCGCCATAGTTGGACCTGAACATCGGCATTCGTTAAAAATTTGAAGCGGAGCTAGACAAGAAAGAAGAGCCAATACCGTGAAGCAGAACAGTCACTCTCTGGTTTGCATTTCAAATGAAGCCACGAGCAGCACTGCATGGACACTAAAATCTCTGACTTGCAAATATTCCCAACATGGCTCTACTCCAGCTCTCTCAAAGTAGGTCCTTTAATATTAAACTTTGCCTCAGTACTTTTGCCTGAATTATGGTCGATGTTTTGGTAGCGTCAGATGAAACTTTTATGTTATGCCGCTATCTTTCGGAGGAAGATGGCCCATGTTTCGAGGGCATGAAGGTTCTTGAGTGAAATTAGGCTCTGCTAGCTTGTATTTTATACTTCAGGGCCCTCCCTTGCACGAAAAGGACACATCGAAATTCTATCTTTCCG
The DNA here is from genome assembly GCA_030386875.1 of Morinoia aosen. NCBI lineage: Eukaryota > Metazoa > Arthropoda > Malacostraca > Amphipoda > Talitridae > Morinoia > Morinoia aosen. Next base: position 21,753,359 of record CM059567.1, on the reverse strand, counting down.
ATTCAAAATAGTCTCGAATTTTATTCGAATTTGAGAGCAAAGTAAACAAAAATTATCATGATGCAACTAAATTTTCAGCAGATAATTTTTTATCATAAACGCCAAAGTCTAGCATTTCAAATTTCTCTTGTAAAATTTCTTTCGCCTGACCTCTAAATAGCCCAATTTAACAGTGCAAGTTAACGGGGAAAGTTATCCACAAATCCATCACATTCTTGTATGCTACCTTTATTTATCTGCTGAACTAACATTTATTGAAGAGAAGGATGATAATCTTCCTCAAATGAGACACTAATTTTACTGAATATTTTAACCCGATTAGCTGAAACAAATCACATTAGTGACAATTTAAACATTCACCTGCCAGGTGAGAAAGTTTTAGAGGACTGAAAACAAAAACGTTAAGACCGAAACAAAGAAATATGCGTCAATAAAGCAAAATGTCTCTGTTTCACTTTTTCCCTTCTTCAGATGAACATACATGTTTCATTATCTTCACAATTTTCAGCATTATTGTTTCTCAGTTGCTGTTGCTCTGCACCCTAAAACACACTTTACTCTAAAAAATCACGTGGAGTCACCGACTCCTCATCGAGGTGTTGACGCCAAAGCTATGCTTGTTCAGACGACTCTTCAACTGCGTTGTCGATCGGTAGGCTTGTGCGTTGGACCTTTGAGGTATTTAAATACAAGGTACTTGCTGGAATGGTAGTCACTCAACAGACAACATCCTGTGTCTGATGCGTACATGATGTTCATCTGCTACGCCGATGTTATATGAATCAAAGGCAACTCAAGACGGTTGTTCGGCCACTGCCAGGCTGATGTTCATTTGATGTTGGACCGGCGTTTGCCACACTTAGGGCGATGTTGGGGTTGATTTTAGAGTGATGATTAATAGGTCGGTAAATAAGTTTAAACTGTCATTATACCAATCGCAGCGTTATATTCGATATATAGGGCAACGATGTAGTGTTATTGATGACTCCATGTAAGTTCGTGAAAATAATTTTGCACTTTTCAATTTTAGGGACAGAATCAGAGAAATATCCTATTAGAATGTCATGCGTTCGTCTGCAAATTTCTTTGCATTCTGATAAAGCTGATATTGAGCATGTAAATCAAAATTGAATGACTTGTAGGGTGAAGATGTAAGAAGTTGAAGGACAATGAAGATTCAATTACATTTTTAAATCATCAATTAAAACACTCATAAAAATTTATAGCAGTGACGATGTTCAATAATATATTCAGGAAGATCCCTATTAACTTTTATAGATTTTTTCCACTTTTTCAGTTAAAAAAGTTAAAGAAATAAATAAAGGCAACAGCTGGTAGATCTCCGGCTGAAGGGAAAAGCAGGGTAAAAGAAATTCTCATTCCCAAACTGAGTGATAAATTTGTGCGAATTGACTGCTGCCATGCCGTGATATCAACGCTTATTACTAATTAATTACTACATGTATTCACCTTGTACACTCTGAACTTTTTTTGCAAAAGCGACAAATAGTTTTCTTCATCATCCCCATAAGCATGTTGTGTTCCGAACTTCAAATGTTTGTTCACCGCGGCTGGAGACTGAAAAAATAACCTAGTTCTTTTATTTTCTAGGTACTGATGGTAAATAAATGGCAAAGGAAAATACTGCCCTAAGTATGAGTATGGTCAAATCGTATAAGATTTCTCTCAGCTACCTTAGGAGACTGAACGATTCAGCATGTGGGAGAACACTTTCCTCATTCATAGTAGTCAAGTCTCAAACCGCTCGGCTTCCAGGGCATAAAACTTTGAAAGTGCTTTTATTCAAACTCGGTTAAAATCTAATTGATGATAGATTACAGGAAAAATGATAATGTAATCCCCTATTATGAACGGTTGCAATGAACAGCTCATATTAGCTCCGGCAATTTAAATTATTCTGCATTAGTGCGTACTCAAGCTCCGGAAATTACAGACAACTTTCCCGCAAAGTTGTACGATGTTATCCGCATAACCGTTCTTAACAAAATCGTGTATATTTCTGTATCCTACAAATTTTACTCAAGAAAATGAATCGAGTTTGATGTTTTCTGACATTTCAATAAAAAATTTCCAAGTAAAACTCAACTTTTCCGACAAAACTCAACTTCTCAAATACACGATTCGTTGGTTCGCGAAAGAAAAAAAATCATAAGACAAAAAAAGTGACGGAAGCCTTTTATCATTAGTTTAATATTTTTCTTGTTCGAATGATAAGTTAAAATTCATCAGGGAAAACCCCAGTCATATATATTTGTGCTCTTATTTGGTTCGTACATTGCCATTAAAGTTTTCAGCACGCTTTCGTAAGGCATTCTTGATTTTTTCGACCCCAAAATAATCTTTGCACTCTACGTTTAAGTCTTTTATGTTTTTTTTCAATATCATGAAGGCTTTAGGGTAAATAATATGAGTTTTTATCAATATCGTGAGAACATTGAACACGAAAAGCAAACAATTATTACCCTAATTCCCAGCTTGCGCTCTGAACTTTGATTTATAAATCTAACCAAACCGACACTCACCGTTAGTGACCTTTCAAAATTTAGCCTTTTATAATCAAATTTGACCACAACACCTAGGAAAGTTTCTTGCTAAGTGTTAGTGGCAACTTTGTGGATGAACACTTCTTGAAGCTTCGGTGCAGAATTTCTGAAAAACGATATGCAGTATTTTACAAATGAGGCCCAGAACGCGACTTATTTTGAAATTGCTATCATCATAACCCTAGGTATGAAAAGATTGAAAACCGAGGACAGTTGCCAATCGTCCAAAACAAAAAATAGGGTAAATAAGACTAGTGCGAAGCAAATTTGATAATAAAAGATAAACCAAAAGTTAGCGCATGTACTATTATTTTAATTTGAAAAACTATAATGGCAGCTTAATGTGACACTAACTCGGCATATTTGAATAAGATAAACTAATGAACCGTTCATACGTCACGCATGGAGAAAGCCGAAATGCAATGGTCTGCCAAAGAGTTATTATGGCAAACATGGACAGGCTACTTTGAAACTAAGTAGGGTTCTTGAAAAATTATAACGGATCACTTTAGCCAAAATTGACTAACACATCTTTGAGGCCACAGAGGATCATCTAAAAACGGTTTACCCTTTGTTTTTGTTTTAGATAAGGGTTTTCCAGCGCATTTTGTATGGAAATCTGAAATTAGGGCCAAAATGAGAGTAAACATTTTATAAAAAAATATACGAGTATGGGCTTTTCAACGATGTCATTTTAAGCTTCACTGAAAGCAAGATACACAAGATACATTTTTTCACCAGCAATATGTCGTCACGTGCAGCTAATTAGAGTAAGTAAATTATTCACCTTTTATAGCTGTCAGCTGGTATATGAGAATTGGAAGACGAATAGAAATTTCCCCCCTGCGTTGTAGGTATACAAAAAATGCTAGGAACAAATTTGGAAAGCTTTCAAATATCTTGTTCATGAACTTTTGAAGTTTGAGAAATAAAATGAAGTGAAGTAGAACTAATATTCCTAAAACACATTTCGCTGTATTGTTTTTAAAAACGCGAAACAGGGAAAACTAAGGGGCTTGTGATAGTGTTAGAGCGAGCTAATTCATTGTATCTTGCTCCTGTGATTTGAATTTTATAAAAGTGTTTTTCAATTATGAGGGATACCTTTCCTTCGTGTTCAAAAGTAAGAAGTACTAAGCTGGCCAACTTTCTATTGACCCGTGAAGTAATGAATTCCTTTTGGTCTACACTTTACTAGCATTGACTATTCAGGCTTCTGCCCTCACGAATCTCTGTCTTCGATCTCAGGGACAACCAGATCTAGGTCAGTGACAGCTTCTGCACTACGCCTCTCCATGAATGTTGATTTAGTGTGTAACTAACCAGATCACCCTAAGCATTAAACTAAGCTACTCTAACCTAGTCTAGCACGACCTAACAGAACCTATTATAACTGAATTTAGCCTGGCATAACCTAACTCAACTTTGCTTAACCAAACATAGACAACTCAACCTAATCAAACTTAATTAAGCTAATAAAGCCTAGGCTAACCTAACTTAGCTTACTATAACATACTCAACCTGATCTAACTTAACGTAAAGTGTTAATTTAATCCTAACTTAGCCAAAGCTTACAATTCGGCAATTAATATGACGGCTGAAGTTAATTTCCGTTCGAATGAAACGTTTATGCTCATCAATGAAGCACAATTAGCTTACTGTTAGTTTTCTGGAATCAAATCAAAATTTCCATACTTTTATCAAAGGTTTGCAATGAATGAACTGAAATTTTATTGTTTTACCGAGGAAAACGAGGCAGTTATTTGATAGTGAGTTGTCCGAGGGACAATAATTGTCTTGCGAGCAGTTGCGCGATTGGCGGTGGTCCAGGAGGAGTTATCCCGTTACTGTCAGTGACTTAAACTAGAAAAACACGTTGAGCAAGTTAAAGGAATGCAAAATTGATTGTCAAATAATATCTTTCTAACTTGTTCAAAGTCCGCACTGAAGATGCTTCCTGAAATGACGAGTAAACAAGCCAAAACATTCGTTCAACAACATATTTCCGATAAACAAGACTCAATATTTTGTTACCAAAAACGTTTGAATCGATTGAATAACATCATTTTTACATTAGTTGTTATTGGAACTGCTTTTCAGCACTATCATACACGTCTCCTGAAATAGAAACGAATGAAGTTAGGCCAACAAAATAAATTCAGCAAAGTTTTATTTAGCCAATGCGACCAGCAAGAGCCTGTTTTTCCAAACAAGTGCAACATTTTGCCACCGTCGCTGCTCAGACCGAGCAGATAGAGACCGCTCTGTGGGTGGGTCGTCCATTGTTCTTGTGACGGTTATTGAATTAGCGGCCAACAAATGTCAAGCTGGATTAGATCATTTTACTTTCACACACTTTATAGAGCTTGAAGAATTGTAGCCGACTAGTTTATGTATTCGATGCTTTAGAAAAGACTGGGATACTTTTGTCTATATTATAACATACTTTTGTAGCTAAATTTTTGCCGAGCGTCGGTATCGTACGTGATGTACTCGTGTACAAGCCTTTCATGCTTTTCACCTCCGTAGAAATAAAAAAATCAAACGAGTTTTTCAGCTCCAAAATTTTTAGAACGTTTCACAAAACTATAGAAGTTATAAGAAACGAAGTATAAGAATTTTACTGAAAAATCCGTTTCAGGCTTTTAAAAGCTACTTCAAAAAGAAACTTCACTGTAACGAACCCTGTGTTTCGGTGCGTAAATTTTTACGAACACGGAAAATGCGTAACGTTGTTCCGTGACTACACTAGCGATAAAAGTTTCAAAGACTCTGACATCGAAGCGCTTTTAACAAGGGTTCAAGCACTCATGAATGTTAGAAAATATTTCCCTTTGCGTTTATACAGTTGCGTTCCAAGCCAGTGTCTTCACTTTTTTGTCTGCTTCATATGATGGCAAAGGAACGTTTTTGAATCCTTAGCCAGTTTGGAGGAGAATATAGCGATGCTGTTGGCTTTCATTTCGGTACCTAGAGGAAAAGCGTCATAGAGGTTGACCAGAAGTTCAACTTAAAATTTTTTGTTCACAAAATATGATAATATAATTAGAGACGCGATCAGTGACTCCAGTGACTCTTTGAAAGCCTTTCGAAAAGATTTCAGGAAGGATTTAGCCACCGAACAGTAAATGTGAATTACGAGTGTGCTCTATGATTTTCACGTTCAATGGTCTGTGAGTAGAGCCCACATACTGCGAGACGCACAGCGTGCAGCATGAAGGGTATGTCTCTTCGCCGGACAATCATACATCCCAATGAAATTTTTGTCACTTACTTGAAGATATTTCCAGGTAAGCTGATGCAACTAATTATTTCCTGAAAAACTCATGCAACTAATATGCTAAAATTAAAAATATGCTCTTAAAATTCAGAGTTTTAAATGATATAAACCATTTTGCCTGCGCGGTTATTGATTCCACTGCATGTGGAGAGCCGCAAAATTTTATCCGCCTCTATGTAGGTTACACAAAAAAACGGTGTGCCATGCAGATGAAGCACTCATCGTGGCATTCCCAACAAAACGAAGCTTTCGATTAAAATTTCAATTCACTCACTGTAAAATGGCATAGGAATTCTCAATAACATCGCCGTTCATCAGAAGAGTGAAAGAAGGATTGTTATCGCACTCACGTCAGGTGCTCTAACTTATTGCCGAGCGCAGATACCAATACACAGCTAACATGAATTTCTGCTGCAAATTGTAATTCTGTATGCTTGATTTTACGGCTCATGAATTTTTACACCCGTGAGTATTGATGGAGTCATTCTGCTCCTGAATGTCAACAAAGTTGTAGGTGCTGCCAGTGCCGTGCTTATTGGAAAACTTTGAGTTATGGAAATGTATGCACAATTAAGCAACAAATTGTCATGAGCCCACGCAGAATTCGGAAAGGAGAGCATGCGTTGATAAAGCATGATGCTCGTGACGATACTAGGTTGGTGAGGACCGAAGCATATTAAGATTGCGCAGTTTTTCAAAGTCCGAGGACAAAAATTATTATACCGTGGTGTGAAACTGTTGAGCTTGAAGGAACGTAATGGAAGATAAATTTCACGTAAAATAATTATAGAGGCGCAATATGTGTGTAACGAAATATGAAATATGTTTCCCCGAATGTGGCGTACAACGTACAGTAGGGAAAATAAATGCGTAGTATGAAGCATATTTAAATTTATATAGTACGTGATCTAAATAGACAACAATAACGGCACAGTTGTGTAAAACGTTTTATTGGGTTTGTCTGAAAGAAAACTCAGAATAATGCGTAACTGATGAACTGCAAGAGATGTTATGAAATAAATGACAAGCGTCATAAGGATAATAAAAGAACAGCAATAATCATCTAGTTTCACCGACCGTCATTTTCACTGAAATTTTTCTATTTTTACGACGGTTATTGTCCGGATTTTTCTAACCGCTGTTGAATTCCGATGTGACGACATCAGTGGTGCAGGTACCTTTCATATCTTGCCGTCTGAAGGTGACTTTATTGTTAGTGTTTTTGTTAGCTCATTATGTGTCAGTAAAGCCCACTATTCGTTAGACAAACTCGACAGCCTCGAAAAAATTGCTATTCGTCATTAAAGCTCGTTATTTGCCATTAAACCCTTAATATGTTTGAAAACCACAATATTTTGGAGAAAAATCTGCTATTTACAAGAAAAGCCCGTTATTTACCAGCAAAAGTCATCATTTGACAACAATGCCAGTTATTTCCTGGTATAGTCAATTATTTGCCGATAAGAACCGTTGTTTTACTGTGCTGCTTATTATGAACTTTAGAAGCCCATAATTTGCTGTAAAAGTCCATAATTTTCTGACATGGCCTGTCTTTTAGCAGTAAAGTCCATTATTCGCGACTATAGCCCGATATTTGGTGACATAGCCCGTTATTTAGCAGTAAAGTCCACTATTCACGATCATAGCCGGTTATTTACTGACACAGCCCGTTAAATGCCAGCAAAGTCCATTATTTGCTGATATATAGCCCGTTATTTTGCAGCAGGACCCGTTATTTGGCAGCAATGTCCGTCACGGAGACACGCGGCGTCAACACGTCGGCGCGACGTGATCATCAAGCGGCGTCTGTGAGCCAGAGTTTCACTCTCGCTTATTACATCGCCGCTCCGTGGGTACATGGCCAGGACGGGTTTTTGGATCAGCGCTCTTCAGGTGCCAGCTGTTTGTGGGAATGTAATTACAACACGAATTGTGGACACTTAAGTGTTATCAGTTAATGGATTTCTGTAGTAGTTTTGTTTGGTAAAGACCGTATATTTACTTGAACTTATTCAAGTATATATACATGAGCGTACATATATTTGGAGGAATTCTTTTGCCGTATTGTTTGGTAAAGACCGTACACATATATGAATGAATTCAAGTACATGTACTAGAAGGTACATGTACTTGGAGGAATTCTTTTGTCTTAGTCTGCGGCAAAATTCCTCCAACAGCTAAACTGTAACATCAGTCATCGAGGAAAAACGGTGAGTGTCCATTCTTGGTAGATTTTATAAAAAAAATTGTTGAAATAATACTTTCCTGGTGTAAATACAGTACACGATACAGGAAAATCATAAATAGAGTAGGCTATTTTATGAATTTTCTGCACAGTTTTTTAATACGTGCTCTCAAATTTCAATTGTTTGTCGACGTATGGACTCATCTCACACTTTTCGATACGCTCATCACGCACAGTGTCGAACCATCTGAAATAAATTTTGTAGCAGGGCTTTCTAATATTTAGTACATTCGAGTATAGTTTTATACCGAACAAAAGCTGTTCACATCAGTTTTTTTTCAGCCTTTTTTTTCAGACGATAATGGTTTTAATTAGTTGGTTACAGAGTTCTTTAAAAACCGTTAGTTCGTTGAGTACTTCATGATGTCTCAATCTCTAGCACAACGAAAGAGAAAAACACTTTCCACTCCAAGAGATTTCTAAACTTCAAGCATTAATTTTCATCAGCCACTATTACTGACACATCATTCACCAGTAAACTGAAGTGCCAGAACCTTCGCACGATCATACCGACCAAAGATTGAAACGAAGGAACTTGCTAAAGACGTAATCAGTTCATACGTAGACCTGAATATTGGGTGTACTGGAGAACGCTTAGTTTTAAAGTTAGTCTAACATTTGAAGAGACGAACTGGTGAAAGATATCATCAGTTCTCAAGTAGAACAAGATGATGCGTATGTCGTTCAATGCTTAGTCAAACAAGATGGTTGAAGGTTTTAATGGCAGGAACATAGAAAAGATATGATCAGTTCTTAAGTAGAACAAGATGATGCGTATGTCGTTCAATGCTTAGTCAAACAAGATGGTTGAAGGTTTTAATGGCAGGAACATAGAAAAGATGTGATCAGTCCTTAAGTAGAACAAGATGATGCGTATGTCGTTCAATGCTTAGTCAAACAAGATGGTTGAAGGTTTTAATGGCAGGAACATAGAAAAGATGTGATCAGTCCTTAAGTAGAACAAGATGATGCGTATGTCGTTCAATGCTTAGTCAAACAAGATGGTTGAAGGTTTTAATAGCAGGAACTTAGAAAAGATGTGATCAGTCCTTAGGCAGCACAAGAGCATGGGTGTGTCTGAGAGCGCTTAGTTAAATAGCTACGTAACTCAATACAAACGGATTAGTTGAGCTTGATTATGGAGACGCGGTCATATTTGATGGGCCGAAAGCATGCAAGGTTTCAGGTATCGTGCCTCCGGAGAAGACAAATTGCTTTTTTTCTCAGCCATGATAAATAATTACTGACAATCACTCTGGTTATCGAGCGTATGCTGCTCGTTGGCAGTTTGTCACTTCGCCAGTTTGGATTGTGTAGGACAAATTTTTCGTTAGTTAATTCTTTTACAGTAGTTGAAACATGTACAGTTCGGAATTATTCTTTTTCAATTTTTTTCTAGGAGATGCGGCACCAAAAATTTTGTAGTTGATGCATTATGCTATTTGGTGATAAAAATAATTAGCATGAAATGATCATTCTCTCAGAAATATTTGATCACAAAATCTTTAAACATTGCCAGCATCGAGCAATAGATGTCAATCATGAATGCAAAATATTTGTATCCAATGCGAGTGGATTTATGTTGCAAGTTTCAAATGCTATGCCGACGACTGAAACTAGTTGAAAACACATACAATGTAAAGCATGATTCAGCTTAATGGGATTGACTTTTTGAGGCTAACTAAATCAAAAAGCCAATCCCATGAAACTTAGTAATGCCCTTATTTCTTCTGCCAGTTTCATTGGTGAGCGTTGTATTATGGCACGAACCACAACCTCTGAGCGTCATAACACGAGCAGAAAAAACTTCACTATTATTGCCGGCCACATAATGACTTCTGTGTTTGATTGGCGTCTCAGCTTCTCCGATCAATCATCTTATTCAATTTCACCTCTTATATAAAAGGAACCTGACGCACAAAGCATATTTTCTGTTGCCTGACCACGTGTTTTATTCTCATGCGGTCGCTCGGTATCAAGGTTACCTGAAGTTTTCTAAAATGCTAAAATATTTCTTTCCACATTTTTCCTTATTGAACATTATTGCTGCACTAGTTTAGTCGAATGAAGTTTTTCCTCCTCCAATGTTGTGCCTGTCGCGCGAATACACATTACATCTTAGATAACATGAGGTCGGCTTTGACGAGTATATTTCTTAAAGGCAATTGAATTCTTGACAATGGAAGCCATTGTGTGTTCATGTACATTTGTAAATTTATTGTTATGTGTGTGAAAATTAAGTTTCATAACTTTTTGTGCTTGTAATTATCAAAATTTGCGACCGGCTCAGCGTGACGAACTTCAAGAGCGTTTCTGCGATGCTAGTTTCCCTAGTTCATATTGAAAGAGAGTGCATATTAAGTATATTTAAATTACATCCATTAGAGGTCAAACGTGTTTCTTAGCGTCAATGATTGAAGGATAGATGTAGGGAAAATTCAAAAAGTATTAATGCCTATGTCGTAAATACTCTCATCGGACAATTTTTGTCATCGAAGTAATTATTAGAAAATGTGCCATTTTTATTTCATAACAACCTGATAAAATGATTTTTTCATCGAACATTTTCACATCCAGTAATTTTTGACTGAGCGTGTACGCTGGTCTTCAAAGAGAAACCTAAATGAAAAATACCATTATCATACCAGAATTAGTTGAAGAATACTACAATATTACCATAATTAAATAGAGGATTCCATAATACAACAATGATTAATTACCGAATACTATAACTACACGATAAAAATTGAAGAAAATTATAATTAAAGAAGACCATAATTATTTACACATCAAATTGTCCGACTCATTTAATAGCCCGCGCACAAAGAGAAGAAAATTACTTTACTAGAGTTGTTTGTTTGGTGTGTTCTACAATAATTGTTGCTGTGATGGTGGTTGGAAAGACTGCTGCTTTCCATAAGACTGTAAATTTTTCCTCAGACAGCCAGTAAAACTTGTAACTTTTAATTGCATCTTTTTGACGTGATTATGTGATTCATACGACTAACAAAAAAAAACGAAAAGAAAACCAAAAAGATACAAAATGAGTTCGTTTTGGGAATAAGGCAATTAAAAATTCGCATAACTTTCAGCAGTCATAATTGTTCGCACAAAAATTGCAAAATCCACTCATTTACATCAAAATGAAAAACCAAGAACTCAAACGACCCTTAAACATCCAAACGGTCACAAACAAAAATGCACAAGATTTTATTTTTAAAGTGAAATCGAGAAGGACTTGTGCGCCATAGCGAGCTTCCTGTGCAGCAGCGATGTCAGTGTTTACGGAAATGGTTCTGGAAGTGGCATCCTACACGCTGCTTGGTCAGATCTCGCGCCACGTTTTTGCTTGGTCTTCGTGACTGAGCGCTTCCTTTCTTATCTTAATTGCAATGAAAAGAACCGAGGATCGTCTTCTGCTCAGTATTCGACTCTAGTTTTTGCCAAAACAACAATAATGAGCAAAGTCGGTAATTTTCGGTATTCATGGAGAGGATGTGAGTTGAATCTTCAAGTCAGAATATGTGAGGCGAATATGGGTAGCGAAAATGACGAAAAATGAACGAATTCAGGATATTTAGTTTTTTTCGCGGAATTGAAGCGAAATTTTATTGCGGCTTATCTGTATTCACATGATTCGTCACATGATCGTCACGACTGATTTCAAAAAATAAATCAACGGGGAAAAAATGAGAGCCAACAGGGGTCAAAGAGCTAATACAACTTCGATGACCTACCTACTATTTCCTTATGTATTACTGAGCCATTTCTCTCTGTAACAGAACTGAGAACCATTTCTGGGAAAATAATGCATTCATGCTCGGATACCTACAGTTTCATGTTCAGGAATCAGTATATAACTCTCCGACATTTATGATAATCAATATTGGACGTGCAAACGTTCACAGTAAAAGGCTCTAAAACAGTTAAAACTTAAAAGTGTTTGTGACTCTCTTTTTCATATATTCTCTAGTACGCATAATGGAACCTAACTTGCCACTTAATGGGACGTAAAATGACGAAGGAATAACATTCAAAATACTAAGTTCCTGAACTTACTCGGAAATGTTAGCACGATGTGCTAACATCACTTCAAGGAAATCCAATGTGAACGAAAAATTACGACACATTAATGTGATCGCCGTTTTTAATTGTGCAGTTTTCTTGATCCAGAAAGTGCGCTTTACCTAATTCTGAATATCAGCATTTCAGTACTATGATGCACTTCATAGCGATGGTTCAACGCCCTCAATTTACACTACAAAATTTTAGTAAGGGTTCAATTAACTTTCAAAAATTTAGGAAGTCCTAATGCAAGTGTGATTTTGCATGTATTCCACGTGAAAGAGCCCACAGTACCACGTTTGAAAAATTAACTAGTCCTACTAAAATCCAATGCTTGACAACATGTTAAATTCTGCAAAGGAAGTTAAAAACACCACATTTAAGTCTTACTTGTTACAGAAGAGACCTAGAACAGTACCAGCTCTGAATCTTTTAAAATTTCTTACGTCTTTTTGTGTCTCCATTCATCGTTTCATTATTAAAATTACTATAACGTTAAACATAAGAGAGGAAGGGTAGAAGGTGAGTGAGCGCAAATCAATCTCGACGAATAAAAGAGTTTCGCCTCAAACCTCTCCCACCCGTACTCTCCGTTTTCTACGATCACCTAAGGAGCGGCGTTTTCTGGTGAAAATGCCTCGGTTGGAAGGACTGGAATCAAGCCAAGGCTTCTCTTGCCCGAAAAATTTTCGGTCCCTGTGCAGCCAGTGTGCTTCACTCTCGCACCACGGAGAAAGCAAACAAGACTTGCAGTATCAATGAAGATTTTCGGTGCACGGGCGTTTGCTTGGGGCACGCGAGAGCAACATAAGTCATGTATGTTCATTGGAAAAAGGGACGAGCTGCGACATCGATTGCTAGGCAAAGTTCAAGGCTGGCGGCAGTGGGTCGCAATCGCTCAGCCAGCACGGCCTGTCACATGTGCTAGCTGCGTCTCATGGCCATGTCTCACCGTGTCTCGTGAGACTCTAATGGGCAGTCTCGTGGCATGCCTCACCGTGTCTCGTGAGACTCTAACGGGCAGTCTCGTGGGCATGTCTCACCGTGTCTCGCGAGGCTCTAGCGGGCAGTCTCGTGGCATGTCTCGCCACGTCTCGCGAGACTCTTAACCAAAAGTCTTGTGGAACAATTACACAACGTTTTCGAAACTCTGACAAAAAGTCTCGTGGGACTGTCTCGCGACGTCTCGTGGGCCTGTCTCGCGACGTCTCGTGGGACTGTCTCGCGAAGTCTCGTGGGACTATCTCGCGACGTCTGGTGGGACTGTCTAGCGACGTCTGGTGGGACTGTCTCGCGAAGTCTCGTGGGACTGTCTCGCGACGTCTCGCGGGACTGTCTCACGAAGTCTCGTGGGACTGTCTCGCGAAGTTTCGTGGGACTGTCTAGCGACGTCTCGTGGGACTGTCTCGCGAAGTCTCGTGGGACCGTCTAGCGACGTCTCGTGGGACTGTCTCGCGAAGTCTCGTGGGACTGTCTAACGACGTCTCGTGGGACTGTCTCGCGAAGTCTCGTGGAACTGTCTAGCGACGTCTCGTAGGACTGTCTCGCGACGTCTCGTGAGACTCCAACAAGAAGCCTTGTTAGGCTATCTCACGACGTCTCATGATACTCTGGCTGGATAATTTGTGTGGGGCTGCGTAACGATAAATCTAGTGAGACAGTTGCGAATTCTTGCGAAACAGACGGCAATACTCTCGCGAGACTCGCAGAAAGTCTCAAGAGACTCCGATAGATAGTCTCGTCGCTCTGTATCTCGTAATTTCACACACTTGGTGTCCAGGCTTCAGTCTTCATTAGCTTTTACAAAAATAGGTCAAGTTAGCGAAAAAAATGTAGGACTTTCTTGGGCAGAGTCAGGTGTTCGATTGTAAAATAATCTACCAAGGCAATTAAAAAATACCGACTTGCAATTGATGGAGTGACGAATGTAGTTCAAGACCCTGAAATTTATGACACATAATTCACTAGTTCGTCACACGCAGTATATGTTAATTTAGATGATGATGTAAATATATTTCGTAACTAAAACACTCATTTTTGTACGAATTTCACCATTCACTCCCAACGCAAACCCTAGACTTGAAGAAATACGGTGCAGGTAAAGCATTTCTCTTCATCACACAAAAAGCATTCCAGCTTGAAGTCTATTTCGTCCTGCGCTGCAGAGCCTCGGAGAAAAGAGTTCGCAAAAATTGGACAGGGGCGACACAAGCGTTGCGTGGAAACAGGTTATTGTGTTTTGCTTCGTTTGCGGTGCCAATGAATTGCACTAGAATTGCTTTTAATTTGAGTAGACGTTCAAGAGCAGAATGTAAATTTGGGCTTTCCTTGATTGCGATGCTGTTGACAAGAGTTCAGCGAGCTTTTATCTCTGTCCAAAAAATTGCAAAAGTTTTGGAAGAGATAATTTTTAAGGCAAATAGAACTGTAAACGGCAAACAAGAAGAAAAGGCGACAATTGAGAACAGAGACGAGCGGGTGGCAGGTGTATACAGTCCCTGTGTCTTGCTGTGAACTTACAACTGTTGTCTTTGAAATGAGACCGTATAAAAATAGTAAATACGAGTCACTGTTTTCGCTTTCTCGGTGAATTTGAACAAGGCAGTAGTGCTTTTAACCGTAGTTGAAATATTTTCCAAAGTGGGATTTTGTATTCATAACGCGGATGAGGAGCCAAATATCTTGATACATGTTGGGATATGCTCATGAACTTCTAAGGCTCTGTGTGAAGTGTAAAGTAGCATTCATACAGAAAATATTTTAAAGTAAATGACATTTTCGAAATAGAAAAAACTTTTTGGTGAGGTTGTAAACTATTTGATCGAGCAACTCAGAGTAAAAACCATTCTGCACTGCTGTGGAAAATTGCTTCACGTACGAACAAAAAATGCGAGTTGAAAGAACGTGTGCGCAAAACTTTTGCCGACGACGAAAAATTAAATTCATTAAAAAATTAATTAACAAATTCAGAATAAAAATGAAAATTAAATGGTCAACTAAATGAAGAAGAAAATAAAGGAATTTGTGATTTGACCCCATTGCCTCAATCTCATTCATATCTCATTAATCTCAAACATCTATCATCACAAGCACATGGCTGTGATGTATTGCTGTAGTTGAAATGCGTGGGATGGTTGCGGGATAAAGAAACAGTCTCTATCACTAAGCAAATACAATACGAGATTGACTAACTTTTAGCAGCAAGCGCGGCATTTTTTGTGAATGCGGGCACAAAACTTTCTCTAGAGAAAGCGGCGGCGGCAGCGCGGGCAGAACAAAGCGAGAGCTACTCGTAACGCAGCCAGAAGAAGTCGGCTTGGAATATGCTGAAGAATAAAACGCCTCCCTTCATTCTAATTTGAGGAGGGGACTAAAAACTGCGATGCTTCTCCCTGCCACGAGCCGCTGGAGGTCTTATGTAGACCTTCAGGCTTGCTTGATTCTTGTTTAACCTCTCGGGCCTGCTGCAACTCGGGCCTGCTGCAACTTACATAGATTATGACTTGTTTATAAATGGAAGAGCAGAAGCGGTAAATTTTGCGTTTGCTGAGGTGTTCTCAAATTCTCGTAAACTCAAATTCCCGTGTACTTTAGTTCCCATAAAAAAGAAGTCCTCACTCTCAGCTACAGCAAGAACTCCGGCAAACACAAGATGTATTAACCATGCTGAAAAATTCATAAAAAGGTAAATTAGATTTGAGTACAAATTGGACTACGAAAAGCTTTTGCATACGTGGTTGCTGCAGTTAGTTTCGGAGCTACCTGTCTTCCCTTGCTCTGACTCGTTCTACCATCCTCTTTTTCGGTGAAAAGCAAGGCCCTCTGTGAATATTATTCGATAATTCGATATAATAAGCTATTATGTACATATCAGATCGGGCGAAATAAATCTCCTCTCAATATCTTTCGATGATGTTAGAAGACAAACTTATTTTGACTGATACTTCTCACCGTACACCTCATAAATAGTGAGATGTTTTACGTAAACATTTATTCTAGGTTGTTTCTCTATAACTTTTATTCAGTTCTGACTTTATGAAGTTTCAACAATGATTGATTCGTTTCGATTTATTGTTCCGTTTTGCGCTCTGCAGGAATTAATAAAAACGCAAAATGGTTGCAACATATTTCACAGTTTCACGCAGCCTTATAGAACTACAGTAGCTGTCTTTGCGCTTGCAATTATTTATAAATATAAATTATAAATGAACAAAGTTTTTTTATTTTTCTGCACAAGAGCTACAGCAATCATGCGCATTTATACGAAGGGTTACAATACCTATTGAAATAGCTAACTCCGCCGGACTTGGATCATGTGAGCATATGTATGCTCCAATTACTGCAGCTTCTGTTTTACTGTAGATTTCTTTTAACTTTGATTTCATACAATTTCATCTAACCTTCATCTAACTTTGGATGTTGTACTACGCGCTGTAATTTTTCTTTCTGAACACTACTCTCGGAGTAACTGCATCGCTTCATTTAATTAACAAGGCTGTTTCACCCCGCACCTTGCAATTGTCACTCGATTTCTCAACTGTAACTTCAAAATTCAAGTGCAATGCTTGATCTCCTTCGCTAAACTTGCACTTCATATTGCAGTTTGAACTTCTATGCGTTGGTTTTATAAGTGACGTCGCGTTCTTTTCCAACGATGTACTGCAAAAAATACATTACGTGTCGATATGAATTTCATCGATTTCATTTTGGGATGAGTGTATCTTCCAGACTTATTGGGATGAAGAACTTAAGCTTAAGATCTTAGTCAACAAATTCACAATACTACACTTTTAGGTATTTGGGCAGAGGTTATCGTATGATATTATAACTTCAATAACATACAAAATTTCGCTTACATTATCGTACTGAATGAAAAGTACTAATTGTACGAGAAATTTACGTCACCCAATAAAATCAATCAAAATGTACTTATAATATTTGAGAGCTTTTAAAAATTCCGTTGGCCGTCATAAAACATCAATTTGAACATCGGTAAGCAATTTTAATAATAGAATGCACCACATTTTACGTGTACTTTAGAAACAATATCTGCCCTATTCAACCATTTGACCTCACCAAAAACTTCAGTTTGACTTGGCAGCAACTCTGTAGAGAGCAGCCAAAAATAATTGAAAAACCACCCTTTGGCCAGTCGTATTTGCCTGCTAAAAAAGGAGCGGATAAAATTAACATTCGGAGGCCCGATAAGGGCGAACATTAAATCGCGGTCGTTGTGGTAAGCCCTAAAGTTCTGTGGACTGGAAATTGTGGTATATTGTGTCTGCATGAGGAGGGCCGGGCAAAAAGGTGTAGGAAGATTGTCTGAAATCCTTGACGGGATATTCTTCTCACTGATGGGCTGTAGAGGCACACGGAATTGTACAGATTGCTGCAACAGTTACACGAAGGCTTCCGTATTTTGCAACGCAAAACATAGCACAAGTCACTGGGATATTGATACAATGTGCTTTGGTAGACGAGAAATATTATAGCAATGTCTTCAATGCTGAGCGGTTTTGCGGTGCGTGAGAATATTCTTGTACGAGCGTTGCAGCGAAATACGGTGGCAAAATATGCGAGTAGAATCGTAGTACTATTCGGTTGGGATGTTCAATAACAAAATTAATTCCCCTAGCGTCTGCGTTTTGTATAACAACATGCTGTAGAACGCATATGATAACGATCATGACATTTTAATGATAGCATTTATAATTATTATGACAACCATGATTGAGACAATTTAGATTGCCACAAGTGAAGGATAGCAACGGTTGTCACACGTATGTCCCGACGATTGTGATACATTTTTCACGATTCGTGAGTAATGGCGTCTGCAAAGATGAAAGAAAGAGATGCAATTTCGCAGGTGATTGTACTTACAAGATAAAAAATGATAAGCGAAGACAAATTGGTTGCCCTACGGAAATTTCCAATGCCCATTGACTGTCTACGAGCCAGCGGTAACAATCTTAGTGAATATCCTACATACTGCTAAGCAACGCTGGACACATTTCTTACTATTAATGTGTCATGAGTGAAATTTGGTCCCCATTCCTCATGATGCACATGTCCCTCGTGAACATGTTTCTCGTGTACATGTCCCTCGTGCACATGTCCCTCGTGTACATGTCCCTCGTGTACATGTCCCTCGTGCACATGCCCGTCGTGCACATGCCCCTCGTGCACATGGCCCTCGTGCGTCTCTCTTATCATGCACCTCTGACGTAACTGATGCATAAGTCAATGTTTTGATTTTGTGTTTTTGGCGTCGAGGTACAATTCATCGCATTCTTCTTAATGAAAAGAGCAATTCTTGAAACGAAATTTGAGGAAATAATGTTTGAAATCCTTAAAGCTAAAGGTCAAAAATCCGTGGGAAAACCAATAGATCAACGGTAGCAGCATGGCCAAGAATATTCGTAATCTTATGCAGCCGAACTTTAACCATCTGAAGCAACCGTCGCGAAAACGCTTGTGTTAATAAAAAGATTTGAGCATTTTTTTAAGTTACCTATACTACCACGAATCTGTGTTCCAAGTACGCATCATGCTTTGCCGAGCATATCTGAGCCATACAACGCGAACTCCATTCTTAACTAATCTAGAACACACACCCGTTTTTATTCAATCTCCGCTTTCCACTTACATTTGAGAACTCTTTACATAGAGACGCCTCACTTCTTCTCAGTCTGAGAAACACTAAAAGTTGGTAGGACCCCAAAGCGCCTTAAAGCTGCCTGCGAGAGGAACATTTGTGGTGGGTCCTCATACCAGGGAGCTGCTGAGTATTTCTTTACTGCTAGCAATGAATTGTTGATGCAGGGCTCTGCTTTACGGTACGCTCTCTGGTATTTAGGTCCGTGCCACGGCCTCCTCCGACTAGGCTGCTTTGTCCCGAGCCTGGCATTAGATTCGGCGCTGAGCTTTGTGCTCGTCCACGAAATATAATGTCTTCCAGCTAGCAACAGACCGTAATTCGAGATATTTTAGATCCAGGTTTGTACTCTTTTTAAATTCTTGCTTGGGATTATGTTTCTGATTCTTAAGCCAACAGCTCGAAAAATCTAGTGCCCCGAGACACACTCAGACTCAACTCGAGTCGCTTTGTCGTTTGTTGTGAATACGTTTTGAGAGTTCAAAAATGGTCAGATTTTGATCTCAACCATCAAGAAAACCACTAAAAAAACTGCAGCAGTAGTTATAAACATAAGTCATTTCGTATATTGTCTGTATAGTTGCGATAAAAGTGCAGCAAGTGTTTTTTAAGTAAATAATTCGAATAATTTTCTCACATAATTATTTTTATACTTGTCATGGTGTCATTCAGCGCAACTTAATTAACAGCAATTACTAACTGCAGGATAATTTTTTAATTGCTAGATTGCTTTTCACTATACAATCCAGGCAAGAGATGCATTTCCGCAGCATTTCCTATAAATTATTCGCTTGAGGTGCATTTCTCATCATTTCCAAAATGTCGGACATAAATGGTAGAAGAATATCAGATAACTTTTCATCAGTACTCCGATATTATTTGTATTCATTTCCACGAGACTCATCACATACTCATACCTCATCTCTCGCGAAACATTCTGAAAAAAATAAAGTTTCTGCGACCACTGAAGATAAATATCCTTTCTCACTGCAATTAAGCGGACCCAAGTCACAGCACAGCTCGTTGATTGCCGCGCCACCGGAGGCAGAGGATACACGTACGCTGCTCTACTTTCGCATTAAAATTGAAATCCTAACAAAGCAGCTTATGAAAAACTGGAATGTTGATTTTTTCCGGATGAACTACGCTGCATCCCGTGAAACTCGAGCATTTTGTTTCCTATGAATGAGCCTGTAAAAATACGGGCTCATGTTGATGTTGTGTTTGTCACTCGTATGTTCATTGTGCTGCGTCGGGTTAGATAATTGGTTACTAGAACTGCATATTATTCTCATATTCAATCATTCATTAGATGCAAATACCCAGAACCAATGTATAAAAAAATACTATATATATTATGAGGATGGTCTGATTTCATTCTTTTAATACCCTACAAAAAAATGGATAAGTATACGCGACTTTCACTACTGCGACTTTCATTATTAGCTCTTTAATTTTGGTGCTGTACTTACAACCTTTGAATGGTCGTCTTACAGCACTCTAGGCGCTGGAACATCAGATTTTCTAAATGAAATA
This sequence comes from Morinoia aosen, assembly GCA_030386875.1. Classification (NCBI taxonomy): domain Eukaryota; kingdom Metazoa; phylum Arthropoda; class Malacostraca; order Amphipoda; family Talitridae; genus Morinoia; species Morinoia aosen. The sequence goes on along the minus strand of CM059567.1, from coordinate 21,733,014 downwards.
CGAAACCAGTTTATCCAAGTTTAATTCATAAGTGTGTTATTTTAACAATTTTCCCGCGCAATACTTGGTTGATAGAAATTAACGAAAGCTATCGAGTCTAACTTCCGAGTGCTTAACGAAAATCATCGCACGGAAAATAGGGGAACAGCGATCTCTTGCAAAGATGCTGCCGTAAAGAATTCAAAGACTTTCCGCATGCTTCTGTTTCAATTTTTCCCGTACTTCTATGGAATATTGTAGCAGATGGATGACGGAATTTTTCTAATTCAGGACCTCGTAAGCGTCGACTGAATCGCGTTTTCCCCATCACCTATACGATAAGGTTTGTTAAGTACACCGATATATATTATTGTTCAGAATTGAAACACAACAACTTTTATAACTGTTTTCGTTAGTATAAAGACAGACTCTGAATAGAACACGGCACAGCTAGTGAGGCAAAAAACATCGAATTAATTGAACGGTGTATTAACTGGCTTTCGTTATGGAAGAATAATACTAATTATCTTATTTATTTCTAGTATTATGTATATTTTCAATGAAGTGGGTGAATCGACGATGTAGTCAAAATCCTTCAAAATTGTTTTTAAAATCGTCATCAATTTTTTGACGCATAACACGTAAGTTCTACAAAGCTCTATTAATCGTTACTTTGCCAATTTTAACACATTATTTCTATTCTCCAGATTAGACGTAAACACATGAAGAAAACACATGTTGCAGTATATATAATGTCTTCAAAATTTGAATGGCGATGTTTTCAATCTGCCTCGGATCCCAAATTCAATTCAAGTGTAAACACATTCCTCTCGGTGTGTATTTGCTACTAAACGTAGGCTTTATGGGGCTCGTCAGAGACGAAGCAATTAGGCATGTTATGTGCCTAGCCTGAGTGTTACAAGTGACAGGCGTGCAGCTATTACCTGCAATAGTAAAGAGAATAAATAAGTAGCATATCCAAGCGAGAACTCGGTTCTCTGTTCTTGCAGCGTCATCAACGCTGTCTGTCCTCATCCAGAGCGCGGCAAATGGTGCGCTGAGTAAGCAGAGTCTCACGTAATGTTAAGAGATAGTCTCGCAGACCCCGAGTGCAACCTAATGTAGCTTCGCGCTAGGGCTAAAATGGTCTCGTAACCCGAACGTTACTTGCGTTATCCTTCCTCTTCTTCAGGTCTATCGACGACACACGGAGACAACTTCTTGCCCCTCTCAAATATTGACTTTTCGCTATTCGCTTGCGCTCGATCCGGTGGAAATGATGCTCTGTCTCTGCGCTGCTAATGATATTCCTACGAGAAACTCTCTAGGGGTTCTACGAAAACTGAGAGCGAAAATCATTGTTGGACTTCCGATGCCCAAGACATCAAAATATGAACAATTCTATACGATAGACAATTAGAAAGAAAAATAACTTGTCAGCTGCGAATGACTTTATCGAAATAAGAGGCGCTGAATACTCTCAGCGAATTTTAAAGGTAACGATGGGTGCCTTCGAAAGAGACGCGTAACTCTCGACATGATATTGGATATCTTGGAAGCTCGGAGTCCGAAGACGGTGGTAAAATATAGATGATATGGCAGCAGTTAGTTCTTCATGATGGAGTTGCTTTAGAAGGCTGCTGGTTTCAAGGATAGTTACGTCGATGAAGTTCTTCTTGTGATGATGGAGGCGGTTTCCCGCCGACCTTGAAACTGCTTTTCTAGCTATTGTTTTCTTCCTAATCAGTTGTGGCTTTTGTCCGAAAGAGGTTACAAAGTAGAGCACAGTGGTCCCTTAAATGAGAAATTTTCTTGTCTGAGCCCCATAATAATGTACTATACGTTTTGACAATTCCGTGGTCTGATATTTCCAGATGAGTTATATTTACTAGAATATCACAGTGCGCAGAATCAGTAGAGTAATTATTCTATTTGAATAATCCATTACAGAGCAGTTTTAGGACTTTGTCACTGCTCCATAAAATTTGGGTCTCTGAAGCTACGATGTATGACCTCAACTTATAAGGACTATGACGTGAAAATTCGTCATAATTTAGTGTCATAGTCACTGTGTGTGAGTTATTGACATCTGTATTTAATTCTGCTGCATCAAATTCAGAGGGAAAGTTATTGCAATTAACGCAAAAATCTTAAAATGATATTTGAAAGTGCGACTAATTGATGCTGAAAAATATTTAAAGTTTGTGGTGCTATTCATTGATGGTTCGATGGGCAATGAGACATGAATGGTTGACCTTCTTGTCACCGTCGTGATTAGAAAGTATTATTTTATGATCATGAGTTGCTTTTGTTTATAATTGAAGTAAGCGTAAGAGGTTTATTGCGACTCACGTTCATCTACGTCAAAAAGTTCCTTAGATTTTGAATTAAAATAAATTCTGAGAAGTGTTTACTTAATTTTGCAATTAAAATAATCATCAATTTTACCATACAGTTAAATGTTTCCAAATAGTTCATTATCCACGAACATTGTCCGAATCTTTATGTTGATACTTATTTTGCCACTGACGTCATAGTTAGAGCTAATTTTTTATTAAACCATGAATGAATTATGACCCTAACTCTTAAATAAATCGTTACGTTAATCATTATATGAGCCTTGGCCTTGTCATAACTAAATCATAAGTAATTATCACATGTATTGATCAATGATCCTGGCCTCAACCTTCTGCTCAGTCTACCCTTAAATTTGTTGGTAAAAATCTCAGACATTTGACGACAGAATTATAACAACTCACTCATTAAAATCAAATTGTTTAGAATGAAGTGGCTAAAAAATTGCTCATTAAAAAAAGAAAAACGTACTCCCGATTCAGTTGAAGCGAAAAGAGAGTATAGCTTTTATCTTTTGAAATGCTGACTTTCATGTCAAAATTCAAATGATAATTAATTAGCCATCTGCAAAACAGTTCATTGAACTTTACTAGAGGATCTGTAAAATATTGGTACCTTCCAACGCTGTTGAAAGCTTATATCGAACATCGAGTTGGTAACTACGATCGTGGATTCAAAAAATGTTTGCATACATTAGCGTGATCCATGAATTTTCAAGTAAAAAATGAAACCACACGAGGGGCAGACATTTCATACTGTCACGTTTTTATCACAACCGAAAAGTTTCCTTTTCACGCCGAGTAGTTTTAACTTTATTACGTCGATGACGTCCCTGTGTGAGTGAGCGGAAATTTCAGCTTTACAACCTGGAAAAACGACGGAAGTTGAGGGGGCGAAAATGGCAGAACACTTGCATAAGAGCTTGTTTTGCCCCAATGTTTTCCCTGTATCTAGCTTGCAAATTTTAGGCTCTGCAGCCGGTCCTGTAATTTATGAAGCAATAAAGTTAGCACAAGAATAACTGGATTGATGAATGTCCGGTCAACCTAAAAAGATCCATACATGAGGTCGAGGGTTTTTAAGATGTACTTTTCAATGAATAAAGACGTGACCAAAGAATATTAAAGAGATAAATCGTATGGCATTAAATATTATTATTTATTTTACAGTGTTCGTTGTAATTTTCAATGAATAAAGACGTGAAGAGAAAATTTGAGGAAACCAATCAGATGACATTGAATGCTATTAATTATTTCATTGTGTCCATTGAGACTACCTTTTGAAGGTATTCAAAAGCACCAACGGATGGTTAACGAATATCAGGGAGAAAACCACATAAAGTTGATCAACTTGAGCTCTGAGTTGTATTCCCAGCAGCCATCACGGCGTGGTGTCAGGATCAAGGTTTCCGCCTTAAATAGTATCACACTCATTCAGAATTTAAAATTTCATCAAAAAAATATGGTGAGTGTCTTTTTAGAAAGGGCCAACCAAGTTAAGGAAGAGAATTGTGAAAGGAAATTGGTCATTGCTTTCGAAGGAGAACTATACTGTTGAAGAACTGATAGTGAATAATCATGGTTTTTGCTCTTCGTTTTCGCAAGTCCGACATGTTAATTTTGTCGTACAGGCTTCGTACTTGAGCCATTATACAATTTATGTACTTTACCATCCACCAAAAATATTTTTCTCTCGTTATTTCAAGTATTTCCACGCGAACACAAACATTCTTCGAAAACACCATGAGGCTCACAAAATGTTTCACCATTTTAACTCAACATGATGCTCCAAACAATTTTAGGACCTGGCACTTTTTCCTACCGAACTGCTAAGACCTTTGCAATGATGAATTACCGTCAGTATTCTCACCCGAAAATGGGAGCGAGCGGAGCGCTGATGCTTAAAGGCCGGATTTTCAAAAAATTTACGACATCGTAGGGATACACAGCCGGCTGTGGAAGTCTTCTAAGCTGACGTAGGAAGACTTCCGCAGCCAACTCTCCCTAAGAGGTCGTAAGTTGATTCGAAACCCATCCTCAGCCCACTTCTCCTGATCATCCCCACACCAACTGCTCGATGTTCGCATGCATGAAACTTGAGTCGTCTGACTTCAAAAAAATATCACTGGATGGACTTTGAAATTCATCACCTTTTTAAAAAATTTGAAAATAGTGTTGTCAATAAAATAAAAAATTCAGTTCAAATTTCTACAAGTCGAAGCGATAAAAAAGGAATTTGCTTTTATTCATTGTGTTTGGTATGGTGTCCCCCCATAACCTAACCCCCCCAAAAATGGATTAAAATTGTTTTGTTATATACATGCGTGAAATCACCAGAAACGCGTTTTGATTACACTCAAATGAGCATTATAGTGGGAAGAAAAGACATTTTTTTGAGAATTTCTGAAAGAACAACGGTATTTCTAAAGCAGGATAGTCAATTGCACTATACTCCGTCCTTTCTCGTGAAAAAGCTATAACACAATTCGAGAATGCTGACACATGGCTTTATGGCATAGCTGATTTTGACATTCGAAAGCCCCCTCCGCTTTATCAGCTCGCTCTGCTATGAGTTATGATTTGTTACATTTATGTGCATTCCCTGACAGCTGAATTCAATGCACTTTCATGGATGGGAAATTCAGGGTTATGAATTAAATATCTTCTCATAAAACAATTTTGAAACCCCAGTCAGAATTTATCCACGAGTAAATCATGCAAAAAAAAAATTTCAATATTTAGCTCATAATTCTGAATGTATCATTGTAGTCTGGTTATCAAGCGTTGCTTGTGAAACTTGAATTCTGGGTGAACAAGCTTTACACTGAAAGAAATTTTTGCCTCTCTAAGTGTCTCGTGGCTGTTCAGGTGTCTCATAGATAGCCAGAACATTTAAAAAAAAGAGTAGATGTCTCATTGGAAGTGCGACCCCTCGATGAGCGCTAAGTGTCTCAAAATGCTGCCTGTGTTTTATAGGCGATGATAATAAAATAGCTTAGTCACCCCTCAAATCTGACTTCAATCATTTGAGTGTTCAGTAAATGCAACACGGAGCGAATTAAATTTTTGCCACGTACGTAAATTCCCTTGTAGACTGAAAATAGTCAGTAAAAGAAGTTCCCGCATAACCGCGACCCATCTCAGCTGCACGAGAAATGTAGCAGATGCCTTAAAAGATTTAGTTGCTGGAGATGAGTACAGCTCCTGGTACAGCTCTTCAGCGGTCAGACTAACTATAGATGTCAACAGCAGCAGCTATCGCTTAGCTCAAGAAAACGTAAGCGTATTCTAATTTCTCCATGGCGCTGGAAGCGTTAACCTTGCTTGGCAGTGCAATGTTATAGCTCAATATCCGTAGAGTTTTGTGTATGACATCAGTTGTAAAAGCATCAAACTCAAGCCCAAGTGTCTCATCGATGCACTTTTAGTGAGGCACTAGAGCGTCTCTAAATCGGGTCTGGAGGCACTGGTATGCATCCTAATCTTGGGTGTCTCATTGATGATGCATCTGCGTGTCTCGGTTTTGGGACAAACGTCAGATGCAAAATAGGGCTATTATTTCAAATACGGTTTTCAAAATTTCCAAATGTTTCAAAATAGGGCTATCATTTCTTTCAGTGTATTGTCATAATTCCTACACCATCGAAAAAAGACCGTTAAGTTTTTATTTATGATACGCATTTTCCAACTTATGTTTACTGGCAGTGCCGTTAGCGCTGTCAGAGTTTTACTCCAGAATGATCAGTACCTGACCTTTCACATTTCTCATCTAATTTGTCTAACACCAACGACTGGTTAAATGACTTCAATAAAAATGCTCTCTCCATCCACGTTTCAATATCAACCACGAAATTAGTTCTGAATAATTGAGAATCTCGAGTGGACAGCTCCCGCACGATCATCCATTATTTACAGATAAAAATTTTCAGGTCTGTAAAATAACATTATCATGACGCTGAAAGAATTTGGACATTATTGGCGCTCCGCCAAATAAGAATAATCTACAAACGTTACTACAATGTTCAGACTGTAGTTGTTGCGCGGCGGTGGAAAGTCTTGAAACATTTCTGAAAATTTTACTATTGAAATTGAGAGTAAAATAGGCGTCCGTCAGATGCAGAAACAAAGATGAGTCCGCATGCTTCTCTGATACGGCAAACGCACCGATGTTTCGAAGATTATTTGTCGCGGGAACTAGCAATTATCGCCAATTTCGTAACGAGAAAATAAATTGTTCAATAAATTAGTCTATCCACTGTTCTAGGTATAAATGCTTGAGTTAGAAGATATGAAGCATGAAGGAGACGAAGTCAGTACCTATGTATGTATTTACTTTGACTTCGTCATCAGAATGGTAACCTATTTTAGCCTTCGATTGATTTTTGTTTATTTTCCCATAACAAGAAATACTTAGATGCAGTATTTTTCAATTTTCTTGAGTTCTTAAAATATCATAAAATCAATACGCGATTTGGTTTGATATTTTCAAGTCATCACAGAGTCGCAGTGTAACATCGTATCGTTTATTCCACGCCCCTGCAATAGTTAAATATGTTTGATCTGGAATATATTATTGTTAGTTGAAGATTCACTTCAATTCGAGTAATAAGTAAAACGTTTTCAGTACGAACAGCTGAGCAGTGCCAGAAGTAACAATATTAGTAAAAAAGTTATTTTGTTCTTTTATTTATAATGAATAATTTTATTTTAAGTACTTAGTTAAATAGAATAGTTCGATTCTTAGATGATACACTCATAAAGCCAACACCACGGTCGATTTACTATAGCCTCAATTATTTTCTGTTTTTTTTTTCAATTGAATTACTTTATATTAATTTTTGCATTAATTAATTTTATAGCCAAATGATATTACGTTTATTCTCTTATAATGTCATACAAATAGAGCATGAATATTACCGAAACCTTTTTTAAGATTATTTTACGCGTAAATAATTGGTAGAAGCATTGGTGAGGTTATAAAATTATTGTAAAAATATTATTTCGACGTTGGCGAAATGATGCAGGTAAAATAGTACATTCTGACATTTGTATTCAATGGAAGCACCATGTGGCGTCTTATATATGATAATTAAAAACAGAATTATCAAGGAGGGTAAAAACATCTTTCAAGAAGTCATCTTTGTTTAAAAAATAAAGCTTTCGAGTACTACTACACTCATCATCAGTATCTGAAACGGAAAAGAAAAATAAATTTTACATCAGGAATTATAAGAGCAACACATGTTAGTGAACAAAACTTAATTAAGAACTTGAAGAGGAACAGATGAATCAGTTGCGTTTAATGTTGGTTTGATCTGATGAATAAGGATGCTTTCTAATAATTTTATATCTTGTCGACTACTGTGCCCTATAATTTCAAAGTTATTCTGATTGATTGGGTGACCAGCTAAATGTGCATGATCTCTGATACTACTATGTAATGTTTGGTTGGTAGCTCTACCAGTACGTACGGACATGCCCTTATGCTCTGCTATGCGCGTTACTAAGTGGCGAGTGGTCTCTCCACAATATGTAGTATTACACTGGCTACATGTATATTTATAAACGACGCAACTTTGTAGAGACTTAGGCATCCTATCAGTAAACCGGAAGAAACTACCAACACTGAAGCCATTGCGAAAAATAATTCTTGGATTGAGCTGTGGGTAATATTTGGACAGTAGTAATTTTAATTCCTTCATAAAATAGCGATTTAATGCATTTGACATATAGTTAACGGATATATATAATTTTTTTTCTGCACATCATAATTTGGCATCTTATCCTTGCGGGTACATTCAATGGTTGCACGGAAAATTTTTTCTACGACAGAGAGCGGGAAACTGTTACGGCAAAAATAAGAACGCAAAAACTCAAGTCGGGCTGAAAAAGCGTCATACGTTGAACAGATTTTAAAAGCTCTATTTACAAGACCAGAAACAAGGTTGTACTTAAAGTTAACATTTATTGCACTATTAAACTTCATTCCCAGACCAGTATTGGTTAATTTGTGATAAACACTTGTTTTGAATGAATTTTCACACTTTTCAATGCAGACATCCAAGAAGTTGAGCTTATTTCTCTTTTCTTTTTCATGGGTAAACTTTATAGACGGATGTTTGCTGTTCAAGTAATTTAGAAATAAAGTAATATGGCTGGCATCACGAAACAAAAGAAAAGTGTCGTCGACATACCTCCTATAATATACTGGTTTAAAAACATCAGGACAATCATTCAACCACAGCTGTTCGTAGTGCGAGAGGAAAATATTAGCCAGAGTCGGTGAAACGCATCCTCCCATGGGAGCACCATCCTTTTGCGAATACAAGTTTCCATCAAATAAAAATAGATTATCTTTATTACATATTTGTAGTAGTTTGTTGAAGCTCTGCCTGTCGAAACCATGAAAATCATCATTGTTAGCAAATAATTTTGACAATATTATTTCAATAGTTTCGTCTACCGGGATATTCGTGAAAAGAGACACAACATCAAAACTAGACATTATATAGTTCTTGTTGGGCATCGAACAAATTTCGCGTACGAATGAAAATGAGTCCTTTATAGTAAAAGCGCTTAACGAAAACGGTGTTAAAATAGTTACTAGAAACTTAGACAAATTATAGTTTGCCGTCCCAATTGTGGAAAGAATTGGTCTCAGAGGAAAGTCTTTCTTGTGAACCTTGGGTAAGCCATACATGATACCGAACTTAGTACCGGTAGTCTTCAAAGTCTTCCTAGTTTCATCAGAAATAATGCGTTTAGAATAAGTTTTGTCTATGAATCTATTCACTTTATCTTCTACCTTGAACAACGTTTGCTTCAAGTTACCAGTACAACGAATAAATTTTGTTGAATCTGCTAATATAGTTTGCATTTTTGACAAGTAAGAGTCACTAGATAGAATAACAACACCCTTCCCCTTGTCCGGTCTCGTAACGATAACGCTCCTATCACTGCGCAGAGCTTTGAGAGTTCTAATAATTGAGCGTTGGTTATGATAATTTTATTGTTTATAAGACGTTAAGAACTACTGATAAAAAAACAATGGTTCTTCCTATGCGTTGGAATAACAAAGATCAACTCTTATTTGATAGAGCTGGTTCTAGAATGTATTTTACCTAATGTCCCAGACTCTCGAAGTTATTATCTAATTATCTCTTGAGCTGAAGTCATTGACCTGAAGCTGAAACTTTCTTTCCGTGTGTTTTCCATGAAAAACTTTTTCTTGTGAGTCTTTCCACACACAAATTTTTTCAGGCTATCAATCTATAAAATGAGAAATATTAATCCATCGACCTGAATAAATTCTTTGGCTGTGCCATAGTTTCAGAAAAAGATATAGTTATAAGAAGTAAATAACTAACTGATTTGATATCACTGATTGAATAGCCAATGAAGATGATCTCAAATGTTCCTGTTAGTGGAGCTGAAAATGTACGGCTGATTTTTTTTTTTTTGCTAAGCAGATCTCAAAAGTCAAATAAGAAGCTAGCAAAATAATTTCTAGTTCTTTCTAAAATCCCAGGATGTATTATCTTCACTATTAAAATTGAACTCACTTCATCAACCTTAGAGCAAAATTTGAACGTGACTAAGCATTTTTGAGTTTTCATTTGCGTTCCACATTGTTTCATACATTTATGAGTGCCATAAAATCGAGTTCCTGAATTTCACGAGCGATAAAAATTCCCAACATCTCTTATCGCTATTTCAACAAAAGCCATATCATTCCTTTACCTATTCTTTGCCAGAGCGTAGGGTGCTTGGCGTTCGATGGCAAAGCTTATTTATAAATGACGTTAACGTCGTTTTTGCGAGAATAATTAATGTAGATAATGTTATATGTCTGACTGAATTTCTGGCTCTTCCGTCAGGTTTTGTGTCGGCGTGATCAGAAATTGACAGGGCAAAGAATGAAGAATAGGATATTTGGGATCCTGGCTATTTTTACTCTATTCTCATAGGGAATAAATGAATTCCAGTTAGTCGAGTTCTTTCGGGGTAATGACTCTTTGATTGAACAGATTAACAAATGAAAAACTGAGGCTTGATTCATTCTTTGAAACCCACTGTACTAACTAGACTGCTAAATTAAGGGATGCTCCGTTGTTTTAAGAGGATTCATCTTACATGGTCCTAAGTGGAACAGTATCTGCTAGCTCAATGCTACGAAAGGACAGAAGGTTCAGACTGGTCAGCTTTCAAGCTATGTTTTGTGTGCTTTGTAGAGTTGCATGTTTTACAATATCACAACTCTTTGCTGCATGCTTTTTGTAGAGTTGCTTGTTTTACAATATCACAACTCTTTGCTGCGTGCTTCTTGTAGAATGGCTTGTTTTACAATATCACAACTCTTTGCTGCATCCTTTTTGTAGAGTTGCTTGTTTTACAATATCACAACTCTTTGCTGCGTGCTTCTTGTAGAATGGCTTGTTTTACAATATCACAACTCTTTGCTTCATGTTTTTTGTAGAATGGCTTATTTTACAAAATCCCAACTGTTTGTTGTAAAATATGAAGAAATCCCGCAGGAAGGGAACTGAAAGCCTTTCGAGACTTACTCGAACAGACGTTTCTACTCTCCATAACAGAGGTATAATCCCCTTATTTCCTGTTTCTCTTCCATTGTTACCGTGTTAAAATGAATTCCATTAGTGCACTGTTTGTATTTTTGGCCCGAATAGCTATTGTTTTTCAAACCGATTAATCTAATTGTGAGCACTTTTGTCATGAGAATTTAAATTTTCCGATAAAAGAAGAGTGTAGGACATCCATTCTTGTGCCATTTGGTTTTCGTTGCAGATTGGTCTCACGTTACGAGGTTTGAATACGTTCGTTTTAGTCGACCACCAAGTCAAGGCATAAGTTTATCTTCATGGTCAAAGCAGAAAAATATGGAGCGAAACAACCGTCGAAATTGTAGCGCAGAATCACAGAAATCCTGACATACACAGACTGGGGACTGACGATAAGATCACTAAGAAGAAATTCGCGTAAAATAACTGCGCACACAAAACTTTCTGGTGATCAACATGAACTAATTTACACCGAAATCGTTGCAGTTCTTTTCGTCTAAGCTTTTTTCGTCAAGCGATTGTCACATGGATATATTCACAAAGTTCTTTTGTGCAGGTCCCACCTCTATGATGACATCACATTTTGTTAACTATTCACAAAAAAAAAGTTTATCAAAAACATTGTTATGATTGAGGAAGACATTGCTTCAGAAGGCAAGGTTTACATTAATTTTGGCATTATTCATGTTATCATTAAATTTATATCAAAACGGCCATTGAAATTATATGAAAATTATGTTACAGACCTCGGCTTTATGTACATGAAGAAAAATTAACGAAGTGGGGCGATTGAAAATGTTTCCGGCCTGATTTCCCGCATATTCGGTATGAAATCGCAAAATAAATACCAAATACCGAAGTAGCGCGCGGTATTATTAGATAGAACAATCTCATGAGCTCTGTTAGCTGGTCTGGGTTTTGCAACTAAAGCTGCCGCCCGGCATAATGTTAACCGTCCAGTTGAACGGAAACTCATACCAACTGAGAGAAAAGTCCTTCAAAGAACAAATCCTTTCTTTTTTGCAGAGAATTCTAAATATTTTGGCGGAAAGAAACCCCATCCTCACAATCCCTGAGGAGAAAACATTTCAAGGAAATTCCGTATCATTCCATCGTCGTTTTCGCGAACTCAGCAATCAGAACTTTGACGGGTCCGACGGCGGAAGCCTTTCAATAGAAGCGGTGGTCGGCCCTAATCACCCTACACTTCGAGATCCCCGAGTTTGTAGTGAATAAACACGCCTTTCATCGGGTTAGCTCAACTTGCCGCTATTCAATAGAAATACAAATATTTTTGAGTGTATTTCGAAATGGGCTTTGTGCTACGGATTTCCATTGCGGGAGCTTGGCGATCCTATGCAGCCTTTGATCGAGAGTTCAGGAATGGAGGCTAATCTTTTTAAATAGAGTTGGTTGGTGCAAAGAACAGTGCCCGGCTTGTCTTTTGGCGATTGCTAACCGATGGACAGCGAATAATGCAATGGATGTTGTGGCTGCGGAGCATGGATGATATAGTAAATACCGTACAACTGGAAGATGAAAAACCAATTCTGGCAGCCTTACAATTCATTTTTTAAATGAGTACGTGTAGTTCATTTCACTGCAATGTTGAAATGCTATTTTACCTGTTTTGAAAACGGAACATGCATTTAATTTGTTGAATTATCGCCGCAGAATTTTGCGTCAATGTCAATGTCTCGTACGATTACGTATATAAAAAACAACTGATACTGAAAACAACTGAAACAACTGATGAAAGACAATGAAGAATGAAATTGCAGCTGCAGTAAGTGCTTTACAATTTGAATTGATCATTAGGATGAGTCGAGGCTTATTTGTTGTTGTACATTTCTCAATCACTTAGTGAATTTAAAGATTATAAATGCGAAAATGCAGCAGAGTTTTTGTTTAGCTTGTAAGCTGATACTTGTGAGTGAACAACTGATACTGAGGTGTTGAAAACATTTGCTTCCAGTTTTATCTTCACATGGAAAGTCCTTGAAAACTTAATTAACAAATATCTAACAAAAAAGGAATAAACAAACGTAGTGCTGCGCATTCTCGCTCAATTTGCGTCCCAAGCAATGACTCATCACGCGATGACCAAAACCAACTACGCATTGTCCGTCAAACTACCCAGTCGAACTTTTTCGCCACCTAAGTGATTTAAGCGGTTAAAACGCTTAGGCGGCGAAGAACATGCATGCAGGCGGTGAAAAAGTTAGCATGGGTAGGTGAGAAACTTTGTTTAGCAAGATAAAATTTGTAACTACATTCACAATCCCAACCTAAATAGACTTGCTCAAAGTGGAATATTTCAACAATTAACAAGCTAAACAAAAACCCTGCTGCATTTTCGCATTTATAGTCTTGAAATTCACTAAGTGATTAAGAAATGTAGAGCAAAAAATAAGCCTCGACTCAAACAAATGATTAATTCAACTTTTAAACCACTTACTGCAGGTTTAATTGTATTTCCTCATTATCTTTCACTCACAAGTGACGAGAATGTTCGCGGTTCCTAGTCACAGCTGGCACAAAGTATGCAAAATGTACGATGCTGGTTGAAACAATCTTCTTAAAACCTGGAGAAACCCTATTTTAGTTGACGAATGACTTATACATCACCAACAATATTCCTCTCAAGTGTTTCAAAAGCTACATCTCTATTTTGTTCATTTTTAAGTCACGAGATTCTTCACTGCTTCTTGAAAGCTTCATTTTGTTTTATTGACGGTAATTTGGATTTTTTAGACTCCAGTGCATTCTCCAACCAGTACAGCGTGGATTGAGAAACATCGGATGTAAATTCAAATTATTATTTAGGGTAAGCTAATTTTAAATTAATGTATACTTTAGCCAAAAGACCGGATCGAAATTAATTAGGACTTTGACTCAAAAGTATGACAAGAAAATACTATTTCTTGGCTATTCTGGGGAGAAATATACCAAGTTTGGTGAAATACACCCAGAAATACACCCAGCACATCCTAGCAAATATCACCTGTGTTTAGAACTACAGCAAGCTCACTTCTGTCACCTGGCAAACGCTACGACATAGACCACAGTTTATAATTTCATTAGGGCAATTGCTAACACTGCAAGCCACGCCGATGTTCATTCCTGTTCGAAAGCCCATTAAGTTACCTGCTTTTACCCAGCACAACCGAACGATGTTCGCTCGGTTCAAAATCACATTAGGGTAATTGTTATCATCCAGCAAGCCGTGACAAGGTTCGTTCCAGTTCAAAATCACACCGAGTTGAATGCTACAGCACAGCACATAGTGACACTGTGCGCCTCGCTCCAGAACCACGAGTACAACGGGCATGAACCGCGAGACCATGTCGCCGCACTCGACATCGATCTCGCCAACACTTTCATTAAAACTCCGAGCTGTGCACCCGGCCAGCTAAACACACGACGGAGCTCTGAAATAATAAAGAGGACTCATGCAAATAAGTTGCCTGACGGAAAAAGAAAAAATACTGCACACAAATAAAATTCCGACAAGAACAGAGTGATCAAATGATCCCTTTTTGTGAGGTGAGAAAAGGAGCCCTCATAAAGAGCGCTTGTGGTATCATGGAGTTAAGTTTTCTACTCAATGGTTACGAAAATCCCAGACCAGGCAGTGAAACGATATAGCGCGCTTGCCACTTTGGAATATTGAAAGCAACAATGAGTTTTTTGATGCATTTATTCCTTTTCACCACGGCAATCCTTTATCCTGAAGAGGGCAGGAGCTCCTGTGAAGCTGGTTCAAGAAGAGCGATAAAACTTTTACTGCACGCTCAAGTGAGTTCCTTTCTTTTTTCTTCATTGCTCCAAGAATATAAAAGTAAAAATTTTTGCCAGCTGATCTACGGATCTCTCACATATTACCTCACTCTAACATGTCTCACCACTCCGAACAGGTCTCCCTCGACAATTTTTTCTTATCTATTTTCCTCATACACTTGATCTCAATCCTTAGAACTTGAATCACTCTAGACACCCTCGTGACAAAAGCCTTCCTGTGCGCTGCATAATCTGAAAAAAGTGCATCATTTCGAACGTTCACAATTTCTGCCCCTGAATAGCTGGCAGGCAAGTAAAGCATCCAAGAGATAATGGAAGGAAACACAAAACCTACTGCACTTACACGGACAGTTGTCGCTATTCAGACTGCTATATTCAAAGTGATGTAGAAAATTGAAATTTTTAGGTTTTTATTTTACCACGACACAAGATAGTTCTCTGTGATGTTCTTCATTCATTCCTGTTATTTGTGCTATGTTGATGATACGATTTTCCTTACCCAATTTGTAGGTAAAATTTATTATTTATCCGCTGATAATGTGAGTATGGTCGAGGCGAGCTGTCTCAGATCTCTATTTTGTTCATTTTTAAGTCACGAGATTCTTCACTGCTTCTTGAAATCTTCATTTTGTTTTATTGACGGTAATTTGGATTTTGTAGACTCCAGTGCATTCTCCTACCAGTACAGCGTGGATTGAGAAACATCGGATGTAATATCAAATTATTATTTAGGGTAAGCTAATTTTAAATTAATGTATACTTTAGCCGAAAGACCGGATCGAAATTAATTAATTAACCAATTTTTCAATGCCAGCGATCATAATATGAAATTTTCTTCATTAATTGTACGACATGGTTTTTTATACCAAAAGAAGCAAGAAATTGTAATATTAATGTAGCGCTTCAATGTCATGTTTTACAGAGAGAGATAAAAATACGTCCACATCAATACAAAAATTTAACCTCATGAAAAATGTTTACGGCACAGCAGACGACACCTGTTGAAGACCACCAGCTTGTGTTTTTCCTTCTATAAATAGCTCCGGCTTCATTCTCAATACAGTTTTGGCTTGAAAAACTGAGGTAAAACTTAAACTTTAGTCCAGAAACTTGCTCGGAACACTTTATTTGGCACCATCTGTCAGATTTACTGTCAAAATGATGACGAGCTACGGCGCTGCGCAATTCCTACGTCAGAACAGGCTTCTCGTGCATGTGGCCGGGGAGGGAGGCGTGAACTCCCTGTATGTTCTCAAATCAAAGCTGTCACGAGCACAAATTAGGGCACTCAGTTACAGGGTGTGAGGCTTGGCACGTCGCTGCCTCAAGCAGACCTGAATTCTGGCGGGTACAAGACCCTGTGTTGACGTACAGCTCGCTCTCCTCTGCGCCTATTTCCTGTGTTAATGAATAGCATTGTTTGAAGATGTAACCTTTTCATTTGGCCCCACGTTTCTATTTTTTAGTCCATTTTTGTGTTTTATTGAAGTTTTCTTCAACATGGCTTGTGCAAAGTTTTCTTGTTCACAAGGAAATCAATTTCATGATTGCTCGTTGCGTTGCAGAAATCTTACAAATTGTTGTTTTACGTGTAAATGAAATCTCGCCAAAAATCTTTTAGTTTCGCATCCTAAGTTTAAGGGAGGAAGAAATCAGTACGCGCATGTGATTGTTTGGGGTGTATTGTAAAGAAAAGTTCAAGGCCGTACACACGAAAGTTAAAACTAAACAATTAAAATTAAACAGTGTCAAAGTAAACATTCTGCAATGGTCCATTGTTTGTGTTAGAAAACTGTTTAGAAAATGTTCTCATTTAGAGTAAAACGGCCCCTTAAATGGTACCGAAAAACCCCTTGCTTCATTGCCTCAAAAAAGTTCATCATAACGTGGAAATATGCTAGTACACTTTAAAGGAATTCGAGAGCCCCAAGTTTCTCATTTTACAACTAGCTGATGCTAAGTGAAAAGCATTAAAGAGGCACACGAAGCGCATCATCACCACCTCAAAACACTCTGGTCACCAGCTGCGCCGCGGATCGACCTGTTTACGTTTATTTTGCCCTTATTTACGCAAAGGCGGCGCACATTGATGCCCATCGATTTTTGCCTTAAGGCTGGAACGTAAAATCGAGGATAGCGATAGCGTGTACGGCAGCTGCTCGAGAAAAATGTATCAGTTGTTAGGAGGTTGAGCTGGTTCACAGTGGCGTGACAGTTACGGTACCTGGGCTTAGGAAATTAGGTTTAGGTAAATACAGGTGTCATAGGATGGAGTAATATAAAATTTAACAGGTAATACTGATTATCTAATGTTACTAAACATGCACCATTCACTTTTGTGCTTATTAACGTAGATAGTTCATACCACTCATTCTTCGATACAGAGGGTGTTCAGTTCTAAAAAGTAGGTAGGTAAATTAGCATTTACTCAACACTTTCATAATTATGATCTACTGAAATGCACATATAATAACCTGCAATTATTCAAAATTATTTTCTTTGTTTGAAAGCAGTTGGTGAAAATTTTGATCAGACTTCATAGCGTTAAAAATAATATATCAACAAAAACTGGGAATCTCAACGTCTAACATAAAGAACTGCACAAAAATATTGCATTTCGTAAACCCAATTGTGAACAAACCAAGGACGCCGAAGGGGTCGTCTTCCTGGCCAAAAGCGTGAAGTTTCGTATTTTAAATGAGATTTGACTCTAGAATTACTCATCATTGCTTTGAGCTCTTAATAACCAAATTTTATCCTGAAAAAATTCAAAATTTAAACCATTTCGGGAAAAAATGCCCATTTAGCAATCCTTTCAAACATGTAGAGAAAACAGTTGCATTATTTTCCAGGACAGCGCAACGCGAAATTCATTTCCATTCATTGCTCAAACTTTGATCTAACTGCGCCTGTGATCGACGACGAATGCAAGCATTTCCTTGAATTTGATTCAAGAAAACAATCACTTAGTTGAAAATGTCCTTTGTACAATGCTGGACAAAGGGACAAATCAAGTTACTACATATATTGAATTTAGATCTTGCTTGAATGAAATGAGTTTCGAATATCGTTAAGTGATCCAGATTCGCATCGAGTGATCATCGTTGTTCGTACACTGCACAATAAGTTCGTCAAACACAGGTTTTACAGATATGTGCGTGTGTTGCGTCTGATTGCTTAACATCATTTAGATATTAGGTATATACATACGAATGCTACTTCAGATTTCTTAACATCATTTGGAGATTGGATTTGAACATACAGTGTGTTGCCTGTGATTTATAATGCATCATTTAGACAATAGATGTGGTACTGCGTTACATCTGATAACTTCACATTGTATAGATATTAGGTATTTGCATATGTTGGCTCTGATTTCTTAACTTAATTTAGGCAGTTGATAAGTTCATAGATTGAATGTGCTTCCGTAAAAAATATCGAAGTCTTGGGCTCTAGTTTGATAATTCAGTTTAGATTTTTCTTGAGAGTTGGGTTATTTCTCATATGAGCCGCATGTGCTTGTCTATGAATGCTGCGCACAATGGAAATGAAAATTCTTTAGTTGATTATTTAAGGCATGCAACAATTCGCTGAGTGGATGAGTAGTTCCAAATTCACCCGAAAGCGTGCATGAAGTTGATTAAATGTTTAAGAAATCTTAAATTTATAATTTAAGAACTGGAATGACATCTTAGATTAGTCATAGGTATTTAGGAGCTGATTCATACCGTTCTAAATTTTTTTCTGTGACAAAAATTAATTTCTTTTGAAAAATTTTCATTGACTGATGAGAAATCGGGAAATTTTTTCATGGCAATCAATATTTGAGGCTACTTATATTATAGCTTTGATAAGCTTCGATAAATTTATTTTAAGATTTGAATACATTCGCGATCATTCATGTGTTAAGAAGGATTTACAAATGATTGTTGATAATGTAGTTTTCAACACTTGATTTGCATTGGTATACTGGCAGTTCGAAGGTATCATCATTATCTTTTTGGTTAATTAAACTCAACTAATTTCATAATTTCATTTCCAGATATCTCAGAACAAGTAACAAACAACCCAGAAAACGACTGTAAAATCAACATCCACGTATTTATACAATATAGCGGCGTGTTTACATTCGACCACACCGAAGACCTCGTTCATTTTGAAATTGAATTTGAATTCGTGTTTTTTTTCTTGTTTGTTTCCTCTATCTATTTCCGAGCGCCATTTCGTTTTCCATGCGAGAACGGCGCAATAGCGTTGTAGTCCGGAAAACCACTTTGCTTAATGGTCAAAGTTTCAAGAATAGCAAAACTGGCTCTTTGCGCTACTCATTAGAAACAATAAACTTCTTCGCAACTTTATTTTACGGTAATATGCTTGAAAAAATGCAATTAATGAACGGTTGGCGTTTGTAATAGTGTTCCGAATTTTTTAATTGAAGAATGTCAATACACATCACATGAAGCATTCATCGTGAACAAGCAGATCATTTTCTATTGTACTGAGTCTTAATCATAGCAATCAATACTCACCCACGATGAAAATCGATATTATCGCCGAATAAAAAAGTAGGGAAGGTTGGCAGAAGTGCTTATTTGTTCGGCCAGCCCGCCGAAACTCGCTCGGATTTGCGGAAATGCTTCCACAGAATGGCGATGAACACTTTTTGCTGCCGCTTGATTTGCATTTCAATGGCAACGCGCTGCTATTTCGGATTTCATGTCTATCTTTTCGGCCATGATCACGGTAATAACATTTTGGCACGTCACGATAGGTTAAAGCACGATAATCTGCACCATTTTTGAAGGAATGGAATTCATGTTCAGCTACCTCAAACGACGATATTTTAGTTTCACGTGTTCGTACAGGCCTCCAGGTGAGTTCATCAATTTCATTTCCATGAAAACGATCACTCGATAACCTTTTTCTTTGAGCTATTTCACGAATTACTGGTTTCTGTTCACTAAAAACATCCATACTTGGAGTTTGATTGAAAGAATCCAGCCAAAATCCGTCGCAGAGAACTCCACTTCTCGATTCTCCCCTCTTCTTTCTCATACCTGCGTTCGCAGTCATGGCGTGTATCCTCAAAGAGCTATCAGGGAACCTTAGGTGAAATATTTCATCTTTCCTTCGTGCATTAACTATATGTTTGGCTTCCATAGAGCTGGAAGCAGGCTGGAAACAGACCGGGACTCAAGCAAAACGTGCCCGCATGAAACGCTCGCTAATTGTGACCAACCCGAGCGGAAAGGATCTCTCTGAGCCGCTGTGCTGGCTTCCGGCTCCTCCTCGTACTCTTCGCCTCACACAGAGCAAGCAGCGATGGAGAACTAAAAACATCAGTTAAGCAAGTTCTTATGTCTTCTCTACTCCAAGTTGAAGGTTCATGCTTTACTTCTGGAAACATTCAGTGCACTGCAGAGGTAAAACCAACAAGTTACGCAAACTACTAAAATAAGTATTCTGTATCAATGTGAAGAATAGCATTTTACAGCACGGCAATGAAAGTGGATACAACGTTGAATGTTCGAGATGTAATCTAAACTGCATTATTTGAGTCTGCCTGCGAGTAAAACTCATCATCTCTGAACTAATAGTAGAAGTTATTGATGCTGCGTAAGGTGGAAAACTTGAATGAATTTTATTTTGGCATATCGTGTGGAATTTGATTAAAGTGCGTGAAATAAACAGTCAATTTTAGTTGGGGTAATTTCAGCCTCCAATATTTCCTAAAAGCTTCTGATAAAGTTCAGTTTTGGGTTAAGCAAATACTGAAAGAAATTGCTTAGCGTACGGGAAAGCGAGGAGTCATTTCCAGTTCCATAGTCCATTACTCGTGAGATTAATGGACAATATTATGATGATTAGAACATATTCTGAGTAGACGCTTGTTTATGCAGAAACCGTATTGATTGGAGAATAATTAAACCTGTTTCATTACTCGTTCAGTGATGTGTTTTGAATTTTTCCCCCTGAAATACATGAAAGTTGAGAGGTCAAAAATATTTCATCATGGAACTACAAAAATTTTGGGAGAATTTCGAATTGAGCTAAGAAATATGACGATAAACAGACTCTAATTCAGTTTTGAAATTCAAATTTCTGTTACCATGAAAATATAAATTTGCGTTATAATATGTTTAAGATATATTTTTGGCCTTGACCTACGACAAATCTTTTTGTTTTTTAGTTGACATTTTTAGACTCGAATTGAATTAAATTGTGAAGGATTTAGTCTTATAGCTAGAGTGTCTGGACATTGGACTTTGATGTCAGCCACTTTCAGGACTTATTTAATTAGTTGATCATTAATAAGGACGTCAACTTTCGGATTTTGAGTACTCATTTTGCATTAAAAAAGTCGTACATGATTGTCGTATGAAATTTTGCTGCGTGTGATTCTGCATAGAAAACTTGGAAACTACGCAAGCGAACTGTTGAGTTCTGTTCAGACTGCGGCATGTGTATACCACTTGCCTAGGTAATGTTCCGCATGAGCTGTACAGTCTCCCATCCCAGACTAAGTAATATTTTCTAAATATTTCACGAATTAACTGTGCGTGATTCACGTATATCACACACGTGTGTCACAAAATTAGTAATTTTGAGTGTAATCCGTTAAACTTTTTCTGTTATACTTCTTTCATGAACCTTTCGTACGTAAACCTTATCAAGTATTTTTAAGTTGTTATTAAGCAAATTAATTCACTATATCATTATTTCAGCGATGATCCAGGAATTCTGTGGAGCATCTCACACCAAAATCTTTCAATTATCCCACTATCTTCGTATCACACTTACTGGTCTATTCCAGAACCTAAAAGATAAAAAAATTAAACGATATAACAAAAAATTGCTTTCAGAATCACTCTAGCGATTCTCCGCTTAAAAAAACTTGATCCAGAGCATCTTTTTAGAATCTTACTGTTATTTTCCTGCACCACATCACAGACTCTTCATGTTCCAATCGCATCGTCCTAAAAATCACTTTTTGACAGAATTTTTGGTCCAGGATATCGGTATCATTCATAAGAGGGAGCTAGGACCAACAGCAGCAAGTCTCTTTCACTGAGTATTGAAGATCACACACACGACCTGTAAAGGTAAGACAGCAATTAACAAAAGTTGAATATTTTGTCTCTTTTGAAGCACAAGAAAGGAAAGCAACGGACGGATTTATTTTCATTCATTATGAAAAAATGCAGCTCTTATTTTCCCCTGATGCAAAGAACTTGAAAGCGATCTATGAAATTTAATTAGTAAAATTTAGAGCAGTGAATAAAACAAACATGTACAGGACAGGAAAAGCATGCAGGGACACGAATCCTTAATTTTTAAGGCGATTTGAAAAACTCAAATTACGGATGACTAATTTAACACAGTACCTTGTTAAATTCTAGGATGATAAACAATGTTCAATGTTCAAGTTCAATGATATTTTTACGAATAAAATCAATGAAAATATAAAGTTAGACAAAAGAATGAAAACACCTTGGAAAATCAACAAAATATATTTTAACACGTTGTAGTTCTACCTTTTGAGGCCTATATAGGCTAAATTCTCCGTTTCAAACATATTAATTCGTACAAACTATGCATTGTTTCCAAAGGAATTTTAGCCCATTCTTCAGTTGAAACATTCTCCAGTTCTTTCAAAGACGATGGCCAAGGAAATTGACTTCACAGTTGAATCTCTAAACCGACAATGAATGCTCAATAATGTTGAGGTGTGAGGATTGTAGTGAGAAGATGAAATGTCCAACTTCATTAGAATGTTCCCCGTGCCATTCTTTAATAATTCTAGCTGTGTGAATTGGGGTATTATCATCTTGAAAGATAGAATTCCCCTCCGGAAACAGTACTGGAACTATAGGTGGGACTTGGTCGCCCAAAATTCTTAAATTGTCTGGACTGTCAATTCTTCTATGAAAATAAATCATTGGCACGGTGAATTTCCAAGAAATAACACCTCAGATCATCACGGAAACCCCGCCATGTAATACGGTTGGGAGAAGGCCGGCTGGATTAAAGGCTTTTTCCGGCTGCTTCCAAACGTACACTGGGCCGGAGGTCGGAAATAAGGTAAACGATGATTCGTCGGAGAAAATCAAATTTTTCCTCTACTCGACAGACTAATTCAAAACATTGATCTTTGAGAGCAGAGGTTTTCTAATCGCAGCTTTTCCGTAGAATCCAGATTTGTGCATCTCCTGACGAACAGTTTTTTGTGGAAACTGGGTTCTGTAAGTGCTCATTGAGGTCTGCAGTGGTTTCAAGAGCGTGGTCTGGCGACCCTCTCTAACAATTCGATTTAGAGTCCGACGGTCTCTCAGACAACTTTGACTTTCGGCCTGACCTGTGCTTTGCTGAAGACGTTTCCCTTCTCTTTCAAGGGCAGTCATTACTTTTGAGACAGTACCTCTTGACACGTCAAGCATTTGGGCAGTTTCTGTTACACCCCCTGTAATATCGAGCCCCAACAATTTGGCGTTTTTGAAAGTCAGAAAGGTCTGCCATTTTTATAAGGTTATAACTAAATTTTTATTTTAGATATCTATAAAACATAGTTAATTTAAATAAAATGTCGAATAGCTGCAATATAGAACAGTAAAACATTAAAATATATCAAGTTTGGATTCCTTATAACATGTTCAAAGAATATGTAACTCTAAAATGTAAGGTGTTTTCATTATTTTGTCCAGCCCCTGTACGTGAACGACCCTGTATATGTACATGCTGACAATTGACGATTTGAATTACCGAAAATAAAATTTCAGGAGAACCATTCAGTAAAATTGCTCTATGTTCGTTTTTCTTATCTGAGAAATGATCACTCCACAATCTCGAAGTGTTAGCTGTGGGCGCGTTACGGACAGAAAAAATCATTGCATATGGGTTAGAAATTATTGGAACACCTTTGAGAAACGGGAACATGTCTCCCAGAAAACGACACTATTATTACTCAAAGAGTATATCCTCAATTTAATATCTACGGAAACGCTGCTTACTCGAGCACAAGCTTCCTGCTGCGCTGCATTTGACAGGCTTTCAGTTGCATACTAAGGGAATTATGCTGCGAAGCCCTTGTTTCCGAGCTCTGGAACTCTCTAACGAACTTATCCAATTTTGGTTTGTTCAAATGACGGGAAAAATTCTTGTTTACTCTGGATATGTACGATAAGTTCAAAAAGCTTTGTTGCTGAAAAAATCAGGAAGAAAGTTTTGAATTATCTATTGATTTTGAAAAAAAAATTACTTTATTTCTTATCTGAAATTATTCACTGTGCAAAGGGAAGTAATCACCAGAACTTAATTGGATTTTCCGGATCAGTGCAGCTCGTAAGTAATTTAAAAAGTAAAAGGCTTTTTAATTTGAGTTTGTACTAAAACATCCAAGGTATCATGCATTGCAAATATCTACTGTAGCAAATAATTAACTTGAAGCAACGAAAACTATACTCCGGAGCTTTGAAAAAAGTTTACTCATTATTCATTCAGAAATTACTAGTTCATTCGCAAAACCCGAGTCTTGCTACATAGGGCTAATTACTAATCAAATTCCGTTTGTTTTTTTGAAATTAAGACAAATTTTAACGTGGAGAAATTTCATTTTCATCTCATCTGCAAGCACAGAAGTATATGGTGTGACAGAGAATGCTTACAATTTATGGTTAAAGAAAAGGAGAAAAAAAGAATAGCATGCAACATAGAAAACAACTACCGATCACAAGTTTTATTGCCTATTTCTACAGATCACATTTCCTAAGGTTATTGCTTGTTTCTACCGATCTCATTCCCTAAGTTTTATTGCCTGTTTCTGCCGATCTCATTCCCTGTTTTAATGCCTATTTCTACCGATCTCATTCCCTGAGTTATATTGCCTATTTCTACCGATCTCATTCCCTGAGTTTTAATGCTTATTTCTACCGATCTCATTCCCTGAGTTTTATTGCCCATTTCTACTGATCCCATTCCCTAAGCTCAATAGTAAACTTCTCTCAGCAAAATTTGACTTTATGATTAGAATAATTTTTCTAATTTAGCGCTAGATCTCTTTTTGTGAGAAATCATCATAGAAACATGATTGCATATTTCATCCTGCATGATTCCCTTCGCAGAATGAATATTAGTTAAAACTAATATCTTAAACAATTTATTTACCACAGGTGATACATAGGTAGATTGTTTCTTAAGTCTAGTACAATGGTCAAATTTGAGTATAACTACCTTTGGGCCCGAATAAGTTCAGCGACATCCAGGGCATCCTACCATCAACGTTATCCTAGGGTGTACAATAATGTTTAACCTAATTCACTTAACCTAGTTACGCATTATACTGATCAATGAGACATTTAACTTGATTTTGGATGCTTCATTTTACAAAATAGTTTATATGGACTAAGTGTTAACAGTATATTCTATACAGTAACAGTATATTTTATGAACGATTTAAGAGCAGACTGAACATCAGGGAAATTAATCATGGCAAATTACATTATCAGGACCAGTCATGCAGGAGACAAGATTTGACTTGGTAATCTTTACGACTAGTATTCTGATAGGAAATGAGACTCAAGATTTCTTTTGAATGCCTTGTAAGAATTACTTTCACGGATCCCCGCAGGGATTCAATTCTAAGTTTTAGTTCCAACGAAGAAGATACTGTATTACGGCCAGGCCTTTGAATAACAAGGGAGAATGAATTTACTTCTACTTTTGGGTTAAATAGTCGTGACGACCAGTTTGTTGAGTTAATAATTGTTTTACGTTATTGTCGTCATCATTGGTCAATGTTTTGTGAATGAAATTGCAAATGGAGAATTTTTTAGAGTATCCGTAAGCTTAAGTATTTGTAAATTTTTGAATGAATCATTTGTGTGAGCAGTATACTTTAGATTCTTTACCGCTCTGATGTCTCTTTTATGCAGAGTAAAAAGTATATGGTTTTATTTTATCAGTTCCGTGCCATGCTTCTATTCCGTATTGCAAGTATGGTGAAATGAGTGTTCGGTAAAGCATTTGCAAAGCTGTTTCAGGCAGGAAATTTTTAGCTTTATTAAGGAATTCGATAGATTTTGAAAACTTAATACTAATATGAGCGATGTGCTCCTTGAAGGTCAGATTTTTATCTATTATGATGCCCACGAGCTTACATGAGTTGGTTTCTTCTATTGCACCCTCGCCAATTTTAATGCGTGGGAGAGGTATATTTTTCTTGTATGTGAATGTAATATATTTTTTTATCGATATTACGGCTTATTTTATTAGTTTTAAGCCACAATGAAACATTATGGAGTTAACTATTCATACTCTATTCGCAAACAGAGCAGGATTTTGGTTTGGAAGGACCGTAAAAAGCGTGCTGTCATCGGCAAAAAGTTTGAATATGAAAAATGATGTAGATTTAATAATATCATTGATAAAAATTAGAAATAGGAGAGGCCCAATGACAAATCCTTTGGAACTCCATGGCTAATGGTTTGTGGGTCCGATATTGTATCGTCTATAACAACGTATTGCTTCCGATTTGTTAGGTATGATCTAAACCAATCATGGGCAACCCCTCGAATATGCCATAACAGTGGAGTTTTGGGATTTAAATATTGAGTTGTAAAGTTTCAAAACATAAATGTAAGCACTGCAATTTAATGAGCTATACCAATAATTAATTGATAACCAATTCCAGATTCGTGTTATTATACGTGCTTGTTAATAGAAAAAAATATCCTTTTATTGCGGCCACATGAAAGAAGTCACAGTGCACATTTCAGTCCTACTTTGAAGAAAATAAACGTATCAGAAAACAATATCCTCATATTACAGCTATATGAAAGAAGTTATAGTGCACATTTCAGACCTACTTTGAAGAAAATAAACGCATCAGGAAACAATATCCTCATATTAGAGCTATATGAAAGAAGTTATAGTGCACATTTCAGATCAACTTTGAAGAAAATAAACGTATCAGAAAACAATATCCTCATATTACAGCTATATGAAAGAAGTAATAGTGCACATTTCAAACCCACTTTGCGGAAATGAACGTTTATCAACAATTATATTAAGAGGGCATGGTGCGTACGCTCCCTCCAGAGGGGTCGGCGCAGAGGGTCACCTTGTGTTTTATTTAGAAAATAACTTGGGGACTCTGACGTTAACTTGCGGCCGGGAAGCTTGCCCGTCTTCACTCGGAATTTTAACTGTACTCTTGTCATCGAGACAACATAGTTAATTTTTTTTTAATGCGCTCACCCGTTTCTCTTTTCTCCTTGCGCAAATGTTACTGGCATTAGTATGTAGATATTCTCAACATCTGGTTCAAGATTAATTTACTGGCTCAATTGTACAGTTTCGATAGCTTGATGTGGATGGATTTCAAACGAGGCAGTTAAATAAGAGGTTACGACCCAAAACATTACCAAAACAAAAGCATTTTAGTGGACGATGGGTAACATATCCACCTCATGAACTAAGTTTTGATTTTTCGTTTTTATTTTTCCCATCATACGAGCAGGCTGTGCAGTTGTGATTCCAGTTCATAAGGGTTCAAATCCTACAGGATTTCGGTTCTGACATCGCTGCAAATGCTACGATATTTGAAATTAGATGTGTACCTGAGTTACCATTTAATGTATATTTCGATTTTTAAAGGAGAACAAGCGTCGACTAAAAATAATTTGTTGGAGACTGCAAGCTTAAGAACTTCAAGCCTAAGCCTCTAAACATGACACAAATGTGGTAACTGAAGATGTCAGCATAAAAAATTTTGTTATCAATGTTGTGCCGGAATATTTTCTCAGCACATTTTAGATTACAATTAAGTTTAAATTCCAACGTAAAAAAAGGTAGTAGAGTGCTCTTATTTTAGAACCAGCATATATACTTTACTCTCCAAGACATTGGTTGTGCAGCCAAAGAAATGGAAAGACAGTGCATGAACCAAATATAAACTATTTAAAATACATTACTTCTTCACTTTTCTGCATTGATTTCAGACATATAGTTCTATTGTCTTTTCATTTCAATTTCATTGCTTGTGTTTGGTGCGTAACAGAATTCGCATGCATGTGCTTAACAATTTGACTGCGACTACTAAGTATTGAGTTCAACACCAAATTCAAATTTAATTGCAATAATAATTCAGTAAGCTGTTTGGAAAATAACAAACCTGAACTAAATCTTGCGTTCATTTAGCATTGATTAAATACATATATGAAAATTGAATTTACGACAACTTACTGGTCAGAAGCATTATGAAAATTATCTCCGTGTACCACCGGTGGCGCACGTCGCAGTCAAAGTATTAAGAGACCTATTTTTACGGTCTTCCCTTTTCACCTTAAGACCCTTCTTCGTTCATGGGTGAGTAAAAGCTTTCAAATAAAATTAAAACTATGGATGCTCCATGAAAGAATAAGTTTAAACGTGAATTTTTTACGATGGTTGTCCTAGATCTAGCATTCCCATCACCCATTTGTTTTTGCTCTTGGTGAGCTCATTTTTCAAGCGTCTTTAAATGGCAAATCTGTTGAGAGATGAATCTCACATCGTCAAATATTTGGCTCAACTTCACTGAAAATCAGTGGAAGATTTTAATCATCAAAAATTAAATCATAAATTTGTAATTTTGTTGCTGTGAAGAGAGAGGTGTTTTTCACGCTTGTTCCCACATATCAGCCTCTAAGCCCTTGGAAAAGCACGGCCTGACGGACACCGTCGTGGCTGGACCCTTTTTAGCTTACGTACAAAGTTTGTTCAAAAATTGATGAATTCATTTTAGAATTATAGCTTTTTTTAAATCCTGATCGAGGGTTGGGAATTCCAGTAGGAGAGCCTAAATTATTTACGAGACAAGAAGTTTGACAAATCGTGCATGAGAAGATAAACCAAAATCAGCTCCAAGTCAGTGCATGTACATAATCTGTACGTGCTTTCACATATTATGTGAAAGCCAACAAACCTGATACTAGGAGCAAAAATAGACAATTTCATTAGTTTTCCTGTGGATTTTTTATCTTTAGCAGGCAATTATTGTGCGAAGACTAAGAGAAATGTTATGGTAGGGCGCAAGTCGAGGGCTGCTGCCCCGAGTGCCCAACGCGCCCAAAACCGGCGCTCGTGACGCCAGGAGCATCACAACCGCGCTGTAGATCTGATGAAATCAATGACCAGAGGCGTGAATTAGCGAAACGATGCTTTTTATGGCACACTTCGGTAAAAGTTATGACAGGAAGGCTTTTCTTAAAGACACAGAACCAGTCATTTGGACTGTTTTGTATTGACCATAAGCTGGGCATTGGACTGAGCTGGGACTTCTTCATTGACTTGTATACCGCCGCTATTGGGCCGAGTTGTCGGGCCCTGCGGTGCTGAGTCAGCAGAGTGGGCAGAGCTATGCTCAGTAATTATGTGTTATTAAAACTGCTCCTAAATTTCGATTGCCCTTAAAACCGTTAGAAAAATCTACAAATTCGATTGCCTTACAGCAATCAACTTTTGTCATCAACAACATATCGAAGTTAAATTAGGCTTTATCGTCTCTCCCGGCATCGTAGTCTGACCCCTTTAATGGCAAGAAGGAACATAAAATAACATAAAAATTGTATGCAAAATACTTGAAAATTCTTCCAAATGAGCTACTGTATTTACTATAGTTTCATTTTCCACCTTAAAACAATTTTCCCCTCTGTGTTTGTTTAGCAAAAGGCACAAACACAGAAGGAATTTTTAGTCATTTAGGCTAACATTTCATCTACCGTCCTGTAAGTCATGGTAAAGTATGTTTATTCAGTAAAAGTACACTGTTTTCCTGCCCTGCGAGCTTCAAAGATTCCTTGTAACCCTGTACTCAATGCTCGTATTTCGTGAAGTACCGCTGGGAGCACGTTGGCATTTAGCTGTCATTTTCAATTTACCAAAAATGGGGACCAAGCAATGCAATATCCGTGAGAGGAAGTCCTGTGCTTTGAGTTCATTGAAGAGTTGTATTGGCCGTTTTCATTCCGTGCCTTGTTCCCGGGCCTCCTTCTTTCCTGGCAGGGAATCCACGCCGTCTAAGATAAATGCCTCCCTCTGTTCCAGTCCAAGACAACGAGTAGAGGAGCATCCACTCTTTCTAGTCTCCCCTCCTCTCAGTCATTTCTGGTAGAAAAGCTCCGAAAAGAAAGGAGACTTTGTCTTCGTGAGTCAAAATTCTTCAGACCAAGCCCACATCACCTACCTGAAGAACAAAACAATCAACAAAAAAGTATTGATTTACGAGTAAGTCATGTAAAGTCTACATCTTGTGACTGTGTAACGCGGTATCGCAACTTTTTCCAGTATTGTTCATTTTAAGCCAGTGAAAACTTTTTTGCTATGAATTAAGCTTTGCATATGAACATCCAAAATATTGAAGAAAAATCAGAGATATGTATGAGTTGCTCTGCTATGAAAGGTCGCTCACTGTGCAAAGAAGGAAAGCAAAGCAAAACAAAACATAAAATAGCAAACAATAAAGCAATGTGGTGAGGGGATTTATTGTAATTTTATTAAGCCTGGAACGGAACCTGGGGCACAACAAATGGTACACCTTCTCTCGAAATGCAATGCTAGACCCCAGAAACCTCGGGACTTTACGCCCTAGTTTGAAAGCAGGACGGCGACTTGCGTTGTCTTTGTTAGTTGGTGGAAGTTTATTTCTTACATACGGACGTAGGTTTCAAATATTTTAGATTTGATTCAAAATCCAATTGAAGTAAAGTTACATAAGGGGGGCCGTTCTCGTTCTAATGAAACAGTTTGATGTGGATGGAATGACAGGGGGATTTCTCAAATCAAATCTGTCCTAACTTATTGAAATCGGAGGCAAGGTTGCAGACATAGCTAAAATAGATCAAGGTAGATTTATTTTAAGAACTCCATGTCGCAGGTATCGTCAAATGATCAAATTTTGTTGCTCTCTGCGTAGTTTCTGTAATGTGAGTGCATTTGACACAATTAAATGAAAATAAAATATTCAAAGATATTTTTATAGCTACACATCAGCCCCACAAAATGTTTTTTTTAAATTTTCCCTACAATAGAGTTACACGAAATAAAATCTCAGCTTAACTTTACAAACAACAAAACATTACACACGATAACACTTATAATCATTACGTTCATTCCTTAATAACGCAGGAGGACGCAAATCACAGCTTCTACTTACTCCGGATTCTTTTGAGCCCACTCGCCACTCAGTCCTGATTTCACTTGTACCAACATAAACGACTATCAAGTTAAAAAGCGAAGTAAGTAACATTCTGGTGTCTAGTGGATAAGAAATGAAGCATCAACATCCTGGTGTCCAGTGGCCCAGAAATGAAGCATCAACATCCTGGTGTCTAGTGGCCCAGAAATGAAGCATCAACATCCTATTGGCTAGTGGCTCAGAAATGAAGGCATCAACATCCTGGTGTCTAGTGGCCCAGAAATGAAGGCATCAACATCCTGGTGTCTAGTGGCCCAGAAATGAAGCATCAACATTCTGGTGTCTAGTGGATAAGAAATGAAGCATCAACATCCTGGTGGCTAGTGGCCCAGAAATGAAGCATCAACATTCTGGTGTCTAGTGGATAAGAAATGAAGCATCAAAATCCTGGTGTCTAGTGGCCCAGAAATGAAGCATCAACATCCTGGTGGCTAGTGGCTCAGAAATGAAGGCATCAACATCCTGGTGTCTAGTGGCCCAGAAATGAAGGCATCAACATCCTGGTGTCTAGTGGCCCAGAAATGAAGCATCAACATTCTGGTGTCTAGTGGATAAGAAATGAAGCATCAACATCCTGGTGTCTAGTGGCCCAGAAATGAAGCATCAACATCCTGGTGGCTAGTGGCTCAGAAATGAAGGCATCAACATCCTGGTGTCTAGTGGCCCAGAAATGAAGCATCAACATCCTGGTGGCTAGTGGCTCAGAAATGAAGGCATCAACATCCTGGTGTCTAGTGGCCCAGAAATGAAGGCATCAACATCCTGGTGTCTAGTGGCCCAGAAATGAAGCATCAACATCCTGGTGGCTAGTGGCCCAGAAATGAAGCATCAACATCCTGGTGGCTAGTGGCTCAGAAATGAAGCATCAACATCCTGGTTGCTAGCGGCTCAGAAATGAAGCATCAACATCCTGGTGTCTAGTGGCCCAGAAATGAAGCATCAACATCCTGGTGGCTAGTGGCTCAGAAATGAAGCATCAACATCCTGGTGGCTAGTGGCTCAGAAATGAAGGCATCAACATCCTGGTGTCTACTGGCCCAGAAATGAAGGCATCAACATCCTGGTGTCTAGTGGCCCAGAAATGAAGGCATCAACATCCTGGTGTCTAGTGGCCTAGAAATGAAGCATCAACATCCTGGTGTCTACTGGCCCAGAAATGAAGGCATCAACATCCTGGTGTCTCGTGGCCCAGAAATGAAGGCATCAACATCCTGGTGTCTAGTGGCCCAGAAATGAAGGCATCAACATCCTGGTGTCTAGTGGCCTAGAAATGAAGCATCAACATCCTGATGTCTAGTGGCCCAGAAATGAAGGCATCAACATCCTGGTGTCTCGTGGCCCAGAAATGAAGGCATCAACATCCTGGTGTCTAGTGGCCCAGAAATGAAGGCATCAATATCCTTGTGTCTAGCGGCCCAGAAATGAAGGCATCAACATCCTGGTGTCTAGTGGCCTAGAAATGAAGCATCAACATCCTGGTGTCTAGTGGCCCAGGAATGAAGGCATCAACATCCTGGTGTCTAGTGGCCCAGAAACGAAGGCATCAACATCCTGGTGGGTAGTGGCCCAGAAATGAAGGCATCAACATCCTGGTGTCTAGTGGCCCAGAAATGAAGGTATCAACATCCTGGTGTCTAGTGGCCCAGAAATGAAGGCATCAACATCCTGGTGTCTAGTGGCCCAGAAATGAAGGCATCAACATCCTGGTGTCTAGTGGCCCAGAAATGAAGGCATCAACATCTTGGTTTCTACTGGCCTAGAAATGAAGGCATCAACATCCTGGTGTCTACTGGTTCAGAAATGAACACATCAACATCCTCGTTTTTTCTGGCTCTGGAATGAAGCCCGTAACATCACAAAAAGCTTCTCTGGATGATGACATTGCACTGGCAATGCAAAAATAATTGCTTCATTGAGCTTTTTAAGAGATTCCGTTTCTGAACAGTTCGAATGAAAAAATTTAAAATTAGTTCATTTCAAATGTGTAATTCGTTTTTTTTTTCATAGCTGTTCTGTAATCAGAAGTAAGAGGCTTAACAGAAGAACCGAAAGACGAAATTTTTATATATCACATTAATGAATCAATCATTAAGGAACTTTAACATAATATGTTGAAACTTTTGCTCGAGTGCGAAAAAAGGAAAACATTTATGTGAACTCACGAACTATTTCAAGGGAAAACTGTCAACAAATTTTTAGATTTCAACTCGCCAGTAAAATTTCAACTGCGAAGAATTTACTTAGTTACGTGATGCGAGAAATTCGACACCTCATTATTCGTTCGAGGTATTTAACGAACCCGCCGATCTGACGGCAGATATTCGGATCTGATGGACAGGAATACGATCCTGTGTTTCAGAGTCATGCTGCATTTGCAATCATTTGTATTCCTTCCTGAGGCTTGGAATTATTTGTCGTGCCTCGAATATGGGTAAAATCGGCGCCTAACTATGACAGATGCGGTAAAAACTTCCACAAAAGGTGTCATGTTGAACTTTATTTAAAACATTTTTTCGGTGGCGCTCGGTGCCTGAAGTTAATGAAGCTTCAAAGTTTCAAATTCCAGGCAAATCCAAACAGAAACAAGTGTTCATTTTCTAAATTGTGCTTAGTTTTGCAGAAAGTTTTTGGACCTTAATGACTTCATTCAATTTTAGGGGAAAAAATTTGGGCCTCAGTTAGATGTCGATGCTCGTTTCGAAGTAATTTATGCCTTTTTTTTACATTATTTAATAATTTTTCAAGTTAGTTCTCCCTCTACGCGCTATGATTTCAATTTAATTCTAGTAGAAAGAACTTAGTTTACTGAATTGAAAGGCATATGTGAAACTAATTACCTTCATGATCAAAAACTGTTTATTTAATAGCATGTTGAACAGCATTATATTTACCAACATGATCGAAAACTGTAAATTACTAAATGGATCAAACTCATGTTTACCATGATAAAAGACAAATATTCATTTGTCAATATGTTAAACAACATCGTATTTATTAACAAGTTATAGAACTGTTCGTTTACCTAAATAATTCAATTTTATATGATAAAAAACTATTCAGTTTTCCTTAGTATTTTACTGAACTTGTTGCTTCGTACTCCTTTGTTGTTATGAAATCGAATAGTGTAGTTTCGTTAGGTTTCGATACAAAAACGCTAAAATTGATAACATTTTCTACGAGTTTTTTCAAGTTTCGATTCTGAAACGCTAGAACTTTTCATGCCTACGAGGTTTTCAGGCTTTTATACTGAAGAAGCTAAAACTGTGAACAATTCCTACTGTTTTTTTTCAGGATCGATATTAAAAAATTCAGAATAGTTTACAATTCCCACGAGTTTTTTCTCAAGTTTTGATACTGAAAACGCAAGAACTGCTGACAATTTCCAAGTTTTTTCAAGTTTCGATGCTGAAAACGCAAGAACTGCTGACAATTTCTTGGAGTTTTTTCAAGTTTCGATGCTGAAAACGCAAGAACAGCTGACAATTTCCGAGATTTTTTTCAAGTTTCGATGCTGAAAACGCAAGAACTGCTGAAAATTTCCGAGATTTTTTTCAAGTTTCGATGCTGAAAACGCAAGAACAGCTGACAATTTCCGAGATTTTTTTCAAGTTTCGATGCTGAAAACGCAAGAACTGCTGACAATTTCCGAGATTTTTTTCAAGTTTCGATGCTGAAAACGCAAGAACAGCTGACAATTTCCGAGATTTTTTCAAGTTTCGATGCTGAAAACGCAAGAACTGCTGACAATTTCTGAGATTTTTTCAAGTTTCGATGCTGAAAACGCAAGAACAGCTGACAATTTCCGAGATTTTTTTCAAGTTTCGATGCTGAAAACGCAAGAACAGCTGACAATTTCCGAGATTTTTTTCAAGTTTCGATGCTGAAAACGCAAGAACTGCTGACAATTTCCGAGATTTTTAAGAGTTTCGATGCTGAAAACGCAAGAACAGCTGACAATTTCCGAGATTTTTTTCAAGTTTCGATGCTGAAAACGCAAGAACTGCTGACAATTTCCGAGATTTTTTTCAAGTTTCGATGCTGAAAACGCAAAAACAGCTGACAATTTCCGAGATTTTTTTCAAGTTTCGATGCTGAAAACGCAAGAACAGCTGTCAATTTCCGAGATTTTTTTCAAGTTTCGATGCTGAAAACGCAAGAACTGCTGACAATTTGAGAGATTTTTTTCAAGTTTCGATGCTGAAAACGCAAGAACTGCTGACAATTTCCGAGATTTTTTTCAAGTTTCGATGCTGAAAACGCAAGAACAGCTGACAATTTCCGAGATTTTTTTCAAGTTTCGATGCTGAAAACGCAAGAACTGCTGACAATTTCCGAGATTTTTAAGAGTTTCGATGCTGAAAACGCAAGAACAGCTGACAATTTCCGAGATTTTTTTCAAGTTTCGATGCTGAAAACGCAAGAACTGCTGACAATTTCCGAGATTTTTTTCAAGTTTCGATGCTGAAAACGCAAAAACAGCTGACAATTTCCGAGATTTTTTTCAAGTTTCGATGCTGAAAACGCAAGAACAGCTGACAATTTCCGAGATTTTTTTCAAGTTTCGATGCTGAAAACGCAAGAACTGCTGACAATTTCCGAGATTTTTTTCAAGTTTCGATGCTGAAAACGCAAGAACTGCTGACAATTTCCGAGATTTTTTTCAAGTTTCGATGCTGAAAACGCAAGAACTGCTGACAATTTCCGAGATTTTTTTCAAGTTTCGATGCTGAAAACGCAAGAACTGCTAACAATTTCTTGGAGTTTTTTCTTGTCTCGAGCCTAAGCGTGGACTATAGGCAGTTCGTAAATAGAGCCTGTATGATCAGAGCAAATCCGACTTCCCAGTAAAACTGTGCGCTAGAGCTTCTCAATGGGCGCTTCCTAGCTCCCGCCTGTACCGTCTCACAAGTCTCTCTCAACAATATTTTTCTTAGAAATGTGTGAAGTCAAAGTTTTCCTCGATGATTCGTCAAACTTCTTCTGAAAATAAACTTCCACCAAACTCGGCTCTTGAAAACTCAAGGCTAAAGTTCGTAAGTAAATAAAGCTAAGAATTCCTAAAAGGAAGGATACTGAAGGTGAGGTTAGATGTGTAGGCTACTGAATTAATTCCCAACATAAATTTCCGGGTTTGGCTTCACGAGCTTACAAAAAATTTCACGAACTGTATTTTATGTGAAAAAACTGCCATGTAAAATTCAATTTTTCAATCGACAGGTAAAAACACAGAATAACATATCACCTAATTCTCAGTTAGCATTTCACACATTCAATTTTATCCTCATAATCTTGCAGGATGTTAGTACGTTCGGGGTAAAGTCGATTGTACAGCTGGATTTGAGTTAAGACCACCTTTTACGGCTTTTCAGAGCGTCAAGTTGTTCCGAGATTCTTGCAACATTCCAAGCTTATATGAAAGGCCATGCCTCATCTACATGAAGAATTCGGAGAAAAATTTGAAGTCATTTTTACGGAAATAGATGCACTGAAAATTATTTTTTCAGCAGTAGTAAAATTTGAGTTTCATATGCCATTCATTTTCTCTT
This sequence comes from Morinoia aosen, assembly GCA_030386875.1. Taxonomy (NCBI): domain Eukaryota; kingdom Metazoa; phylum Arthropoda; class Malacostraca; order Amphipoda; family Talitridae; genus Morinoia; species Morinoia aosen. The sequence continues at coordinate 21,696,524 of CM059567.1, read as the reverse complement.
GGATACTCGATCTGTACTTGCTCTTGTTCTTTGAGAAGGATTTTATGTTCGTAGCAGAGCCATCAAAAGCTGTCTAACAAACTGGAATGCAGTTTGTCATGGATACGTTTGTCGCTCAGTCCTGCTTGCTCTTGTCATCGCCCATTTCCATTCAAATGCAAAGTCACAGGCTTTTTACGGACTGCCAGAGAAGGAACTTTGGTTCGGCATCAAGCTTTTCTGGAGGGCATTAGATGGCCATAAGTTGGCTCTTTTTAGTGCAAATTTCCTCTATAATTCACCACATCCGCCTCATCGCAAGAGATGCAGCGGTGACTGAAGCCCAGAGCACTTTGTCCACTCGAAAATTCGCACCCGAGTCTTTTGAGTGCCCTCGCTGCACAAAAGAGCCTTGGAAGCAACCGAGGCCGATATAAGGCTGTAGATTGCACTCCACACTGCAGAAACGCTAGGCATTTTCTTTGCCAGCAATCATGTCGGCAACAATGGGGCCTTCCAACGTGAGGGAATCTGCACAGAGCGTGAGCGGCCAAAATGCATTCGCCGTCCCATTTTGAGTGATGACGCTGACGACTCTCTAAGGCTGGCGTGAGGAGGAGAACGCAATATTTAGACCCACGCAGATGATCTCTGCTTTAAAATAATACACAACGAGAGAGCACGCGCTGTCAGACCTTGCTGAGTACTTAGGAAGGTTGTGAGCATGTAGGAACGAAAGTTTTACCTAAGCTCGAGACGGGGTAGTCTTAGTTCTACTAGTGAAGTATAGTTATTGAAATTTATGTTATAAAATATAAAGACGACCACAAACATTAATTCGATCATCAAAAACTTTAAAAATCGTTTCAGAACTCAGTTTACTCAACATTTTTGAATCCATTCAGAAGTCCTCGTTTCATCGTAAATGAATCGAAATTTCTTAGTACGCTCATAAATAAAACACATGGCATATCATTCAACATATTGAAACATGAAACACTGGGTCCATAGCTTGAACTGATGTTTAGGAGGCAATATTCCTGTTTCTTAACGAATTTCACAGAAAATATTTTATTAAGTTTGAAACAACAGACAGCTTGGTAGTCGAATTCTATTTTAAATAAACCCAAAGCATCAGAGAAAAAAGTTGTATACAGTATTTGAGCTCCAAGTCCACGACGTGTACTGTAAATTTTGTTTAGGAAACTTTTCCTGGACTCCAGTTCTCTCTCGCAGCGGCTTCCATTCGAAGCTAAAGCCAGAAGTCGAGGGTTAAACAGTGCTACATTTCGGCCAATACGTCTTCCTTTATGCCATTGAAGCCACTTGCCCAGATATTCCAGGAAACTTTTTAGGTACGACCCTCACCACAAAATTCTTTTCCATTTTTAGAAAGACCAAGAGCTCTCTCCTTAAATTTAGAGCTAAAAAATTATTTAAATGACCTTTTTTAAATAACTCTTCTTCATTTTCGACTCCTGGGAAAAGATTCTCCGAGAGGGAGATGCTGTCAAACTTTTGAAATGGAAACTTTCTTCGTGGGGAAAAAAGGCTAGCAAAAATCGAAAGGTGATAGTCTGGCGAAGGGAATCATTAAGTAGAGTGCTCCACTTCAAATATTCTACGAGCCTTATGAAGATTATAACAGTTCGCCGCTCCCACCTAAATTACACGGTGAACTCTGGAAAGACGTTAGTGTGAAGTTATGTTTAACCGAACGTTTTATATTTTGTTATCAGTTTTGTATAAAGTGCTGTCGATGGATAGACAGTGAAGTTATATATGGATATTCATTAGTGTTTGATGTTATTGGCGTTTAATAATCTGAGAGCCAGTCACTCGTGCGCTACCAACTTCATGAGAACGATGTGGTGCAACCGAAATTATAAACGGGAATTACCTTCCACTTTTAAAGGTTTTCAAGTCATGAAGCCATGTTAAATTCGAGGCTGATGAACTGTAAAAAGGTTCCAAAAACACTAAAGAAATGAAATGTGTCATAATAAGCCCGGAGAAACGTAAGCCCTCAATTGTTAAGAGGAGATTGCAATCATTGTTAACAGCGAAGTTGAACAGAAGTTAAAAATTCACTACAATGAACAATAAAAATGAAAGGCAATTTTCTGTTCCCTCTCGTGAAAACTCATCGTAGAATAAACGTTCAGCTCATGTACATAATCACCAACAGACTTTTTTATCGACCTCTGTTCCTATTAATAAGCCGATGACTTTGGTCATAATCCCTGAGTAATTACTGGCATGCATTCAATCAGCGAATATTGAATAGAAATTTTACGCGAAATTGCTATTTAAAGCTCTGATTACATCGTTAAGCGGTATTGTCAGGGAATTTTTGGACGACCTCGTACCCAAGACCAGCTAGTTACGGGTACGAGCAAAAATAGCGCCAGGAATACATCGGTTGCATCGTCGAGTTACGAGTTCATTAGCGAGTTTTCTGCGCTGGCCTCGTTTGTTTTATGGCCTCAGAATAGGAAAAAGTTCCTTCTATCAGATTAAGAATTTTTGCGCCTCCATGGCCCCGAGGTAAAAAGAAAACGGAGCATATGGAGATGCTCGGCCATGTTCCGTCAGGTGTTACATTGCCTTGTCCAGACACCTGCTCCGGGCCTTTGAGAAATTTTACCCACTTCCTTGATACATAAAAGCAGGCATCTAATTTTCAATGTAAGATAAATTCAGGCAAGCGCATTTTTATTCGCTCTATACGAGAAAAAAAATCCGTGCTTTGGAGCGATGTACACGAAGGTAGAAAAATATATATCCCTATAATGATTTCAACAGAATCTAATTAAACTTCTATGCGTAAATTTCCTAGGGATAGAAAAAACCTTTTGGTCCTGTCTCATGCTCGTCGAAACCGCTGCAAATTTCATAATTACTCTATCCATTCCTTCAAAGCACACTGTGCGATGCAAAGTCCTTTTCTTCGCGCTAAATGTGCTCTGTAACCATAGCAGCTATATACAGACTCGACTGAACTCGATTCGGAACCAAAAATCTCGACTGCGTGACTTGAAAAAGTGCAAAGCGGATATTTATGAGCGTTTTCATGTGTTTATTTCCAATGCAACACCCTTAACTTTTCGGATCCCTTTACATGATATGCAATACACGGTCAACCTTGGCAGTATTTGTTCCTAATGTCCGGAATACGACTGATGGGAGTTGGCGGAGATTAACATAATTGGCAAGCACGATCTCAAATAATATATTTTATTGGTTTCCGTTATGAGCTCTGACAGATTTATTGCTAGAGCGATACCTATAAAATAGCACTTTAATTTGTCTGACGTAACCAGAATTCGACCCAGTGAGATCGATAAACCCGGATAACAATAACAACCGAAAATTCTGATCGATTTGAAACGCACATGTTACACGAGTTTTATTTTAAAATACCTTGTAATTGATGTATGAAGTTAATTACAGTGCCCACCGATGAGCTAGTATTCATTTTATAAACTGGGATTCCAAAGAGAAATTGTTTCAAACTTAGACTTTTCCCGACTGAAGAAAACCTAGGTTTCTGCTGGAACACAAGACCTTTCTCTCGATAAGCGAGCTCGCAAACCACTAGCACACGGAGGGCATCAATCTCACCACCAAAAGGGACTTCCTCTAAGTCGTTTCATAAAACGAGTAATCCTACACACTATCTCTCATTTTTTCCATATTTCCCAGTGACTTTGGGACCATCAAAAGTGACTTCCTCTAAGACATTTAATAAAACGAGCAATCCTCCACACTATCTCTCATTTTTTTCATATTTCGCAGTGACTTTGGGGCCACCAAAAGTGACACTTGATAAAACGATAATCCTCCACCCTATCTATACCGTTTTTCTCGTATTTCCCAATGACTTAGGGAGCATTCAAAGTGACTACCCCTAAGAGATTTGATAAAATGAGTAATCCTCCACACTATCTTCAATTTTTTTCATATCCCAGTGACATATTAACTCAAATGCTTGCGATGTTGACTCCGTCGACGACTAACACATGTAGTATGAAAAACATCAGAAAAAGGGAAATTTAATACTGTTTGTAAGGAGAGCATTAGCTCCCAATGAATTTTCATAATGATTTTCTTCTATTCTCGTATTTCTGTAATGGAATATTGAGAATTCACAGTTCTAGGTTAAAGATGAATTACTTTCATTGTCAATTTATCCCGCAGTATCTGAAGGTCCTCGCTGCGTTTCCTTCATGAAAACCCTTGTAAACAGAAGGTAAAGTCATCCGTTGACATGCACCCTGAGTCCACAAGCTACGAAGACCCATTCGGCCTCGCCTTTATTCCAGTCTATTTGGGGCACCGAAATTTGAGCCATCATTTGATGCGAGTAAGTTCAAACTCCAGCTCAACGACAGACAATGTTGTCGGTCTCACATCCTCAGGCTACGTTTTCCAAATGGAATCTTCAATTTCTGGAGTTTGCTCAGCAGAATGACCAGCCAAAATGAAATGAAGTGTTCTATTCGGCTAGTTCCTCTACCGCTCAAAACACTCAGCTCGACTCTTCATTACAAACAGGCAGAAAGTAATTTGCAATCTACAAAGTAATGGAACAATACGGTACCTGCTGGGACCGAGGGTGGTACGTAGCATCAATTCCATGTTTAAAACATGGGATTGACGTTACATACTACCCCAATTTGTTGACCGAAGAAATACGCAATCATTTTGAAAAAATGCGTCGTTCAGATCAAAAGCTGTTAGCAAGAAAAGATTTTCTGTGGAAACTAATCTTCAAAAAGGCGTATCGCGATGGCTGCAAAACATACATAACATTTTTGGAAACCTTTCCGGCAAAATTTAGTATTCCATGAGTTAGATTACTCTTGCAGGCATGTTTTCTGAGCAATCCGGTTGAAATAACGCGCGTGACAGAAAGAGAACATAAAAATATCACAAGACTTATTTCAGTGGGTTAAAAAATCAAAGTTTTGCGTGCCTCATGCTTAAGGAAAAATTTTGCGAGGGATGATTAATTTTTCGAAAGGGTTTTGAAAAAACTGCCTAACGTTCATCAAATGGAAAACTAAATAAGTTCGAAAATACGATTGCCGAAGCAATGCCCACAGACTAAAGTATTTCAAAATTATCTAAATTTGCTTAAGAGTAGGTGGAATTTCAGTTTGAAACTATTTAATGTTATCTGTTGGTTGTGATGGAGAGCACGCAAGCTTGCCCATATGTTAAGTTATGAATGTTCGATGCTATTTTCTCGCTTAAGGAATAAATCCAAACTATTCAGAGATGTTTTGAAATGATATAAACACTAATTACTGTCAGAAATATTTTCATCGAGAATTATTTTAACTTGTCAAATAATAAATTAATAACTGGTTAAACGTGGCTTTACGAGTTTCCCGTTATTTTTTAGTAGATGCAATTATTTATTAAACAAAAAATCAGTCTTTTCTTTGAGTATGTATAAACTACTGAAAAATCGCAGCAAAGAAACATCACCAATGTCAAAACAAGTGTGAAAACTTCATTTATGGTCCAGAAAAAATTTTGCACGGCATTAAATTTGCACATGACTATTTGATATATTATCCATTGATGACAAAGAAGCAGTTCTGATGTGATTCGAAAACCCTACATATCAGTTATGATAATTTACACTATCAACAATCAAACCCACAGCGAGAATCCTTTCTATTTCAACAAAAGTACTTGTGTGTAAGCCCTGACCAAAAATGGGTAAACATATTTTTTACGGACGGTAATAAAATCTCAGCCCTCATGAAATGAAAAATGGGCATACAATTTACTTAACTTTAATTGTTCGCCAGGGTAAAAACATTCATTCTTGCCCATGAGTTCAAAATGTTAAATCCTAGAAATTTTAAAAATATTCAATCCTGCGTACGCCATTAGCTAGAAGCTTCTTTCACATAACTATGAACAAACTCGTAGCTAAACTACTATAACTGACTTTTCTTAACATATCTTTAAAGAAAACTTTTTATTGAACATAACTTCAGCGGAAGATGTCCCATTGAACAAGTTTGACGCAACCCAACATTATTTTTTCGAGACTTGATACAATGCCAGATGAATAAAAATAGGCAAACGTGGACCTAAAAGAGCTAACATAGAATGATTGATTGGTACGAGATTTTTATATCCGAGATCTCATTGTGTAATTTGTCACATGACGTGTAATGCATAAAAAGAATCGGTTCCTGAATAAATCCCGATCCTCGTGTAACGCATGTCTCCCTCCGCGGAGCTTTGGAAACGTTTTATTATTCACAATCTGCTCTAACATCAATAAAAAACTACGAATTCTTGACTCTTTTTTGTTTCATTTTGTAAAATTTTTTTGACCAAGCCACGAGCAGAACAAGTCTGAGATTGAATCTACGGATATTTCCTAGTTTGCAGGGTCAAGTGTGTGCTCTTATTTGAATTTTTGATTTATCAGTACGTTTTTCGAGAAAACTTGAGCGTTGCGTTGCTGATAAAATTTGTTATCCGTGGTTTCCATCGATAGTTGAATAAATCGTTCAAGTTAATTAATTTCTAATTTACAGAAATCTGGGCGAAGGCCTAGAACAGAACTTTAAACTTCTAATGAAGTGATGTAACCAGACTACAAATAAAATAATTTTATCGATATACAAACTTTGCTTGAAAAATTTTACACATGTAAATTCAGAGAGATCATCCGTTCGTTATCTCCATGATAATTCATATGAATGTCATTTTTTTCAAAGTTATATTCGTTCACATTGGATTTTAATCGTCTATTTCTCGGCATAAGACTTTCCACTATTTTTATAAAGGATTTTCATATAATTTAAAAGATAAAGGATATCCTCATACACCAGAAAAAACTGCAGAACTTTGTACTCTGATTAGCCATAAACTTTCAATAAGCCGAGCACACTTCATGCTCGTAGTCGAAATAATCCACACTCAAATCATCGTATGATTCAGAACGAGCTTTCCGAATAACTGTGCGGTCATGCGAGCTCATACTGCAGGTAAACTGGAGGCATTTCGATAAGTATAATCTGCGAGGCCAGGCACAAAACCCAACAATGTCTGCATTGAGAAAACCCTCTCAAAGTAATGATGAACAATGCTTTACAAGTCTCAGAGACTCATGCAGGCAGCAGGAAAATCCGAAGTTAATTTGGTGCAAGTTAGAAGTTGTGGTCACGGATGCAGACGGAAATTGATTTAGGAGAATGCAGTAGCCTTATTTTTCTTCAAAGTTGTCTGAATGAAAGCAACCTAGAAATGGGAATTTCTTCTCTAAGGTATCATGAACTGAAAGGGGCCGTGATAAAACAATTGAAAGCAAAATCATTTATTCGTTTATGTGAAATATTCGTGTTTTTCTCTCAACTCTGCTGAATGATACTCATATATGTTTTTATTCTAAAATTTTTTGTATTCATAATTGTGAATCGTGAAGTAGAGCGTTAAAATTAGAAAACATTCATGCAAGTTGAATAAAATTTCGAGGGGCTACAAGAAGTTGGATTAACTTTTCTAGTTTCAGCATATCTCGGACACGCGACATGAGGAAGTACTTGGGCTAGGTCGCAAATCATTGGCTGGATAAGGACATAAGTGATTGGCAGTAGCAGGTCACACGGAATTATTATAAATAAGTCTGAACTATTTGAAGTAGTAGGTCAAGAGGGATTTTTAGCATTACGTTAATGGTGATCAGTTATCGTAGCTTGTAAGTGATTTAAATCTTCATGTTATCATTAATATCAGCAATGTTAATATAACGTAGGAGATAGTAAGCGAATGATCGAACTTCAATGAGAGGGGCGCTGCAAAATTAATTAAAAACAAAACACAAAAGATGACTGATGAATGAAAGATGACCTTAATGCATTGATAGCGGAAGCAATTATTTTTTATTCGATGTAGTAAAATATTATTAAACAAAACGATAAAGACACAGAAGATTGACGTAAATGAGTCACATATAATTAAAATGAATAAGAGCTTAGCTTGCATGCAAGTGCAAATTTTTTTTTGTTGAAACTCTCGACTGATGATGAACTGTGGAACGCTCGAAAACACTAGGAAAAAATTCTTCCATTGAAAAACTGAAATGTTTTCCTGTGTTAAGAAAAACACTATTTTACGAAACACGTGTCCCATGCACGTATAAAGTACATTGAAATTTTGTTGTTGCTGCCGTAATCAGGCCTCATCGATCTCACTGGCTGACCTCTGGATACATCAGGCAAATTAAAGTGCATTATTTTAGATATCGCCTACTCAATCCGTGTTTTTTTCTACATTCCTATTAATAAACTACTACTTTAAAAACATAAATTTTTTCTAAGGGGAATAATAATTCAAAAGAAGTATACAAAACGTGGTCATTAGACTTAGATTTCCATTTAAAACCTCAAAACTAGTTTTTATTTGTTACTGATATTGTCTATATAGTTCTCGATACATGACTAATTCTTTGGTTAAGCTAATTTTTTGTTGGAATTTTCAATATAATGTGCAAACATAAAAAACGTACGAGCCTCTGCTGTCAGGTCAATGAACCAATGACGGAATGAAATATAATGAAATCTGAAACGAAGTTGTAACCTAACCAGTTGCTTGAAAATATCAGGTAATAAATTCATGAAACTTTTTGAAAGTAACGAGTATAATTCATGTTGATCAAAAGCGTCCAATGCAGCAAACCAAGCAGTTCACGGGTCCGTGTTCATCATAAAAAGCATAAATGAAGAATTGATTGCTCGTTAATCATATTTAAGTCATCCGATAATCTACTTTTTCCCAAAACTTCATAAGCAAACTTAGGGATCCATCAATTGTTTACCCTTTAAAATTGAGCTTAGCTTTCAAGAAAATTGTCAACGACTTCTGCCTTCTAATTCAGAGACTAATATTAGTGAACTGGTTTAAGAACGTAGAGATAGGTGAAGATTTATGACCGTAAATAAAAGGTGGAAAATTATTTTTGTCCTAATTTACATTAAGTATTTGACAAAGGTAATATTTGAGATGACACACCACGTCTTTCCTCTAATTGTATGCTTACAACTCCAAAATTTTAGGAATTTCACATTTTATATGTAAAAAAGCATCTAATTGGGTAGGTTTAAAAACATTTAAATTTTCCTACTTATTGTGAAAGCGCGAGGTTACCTAGTTTCAGATAGTATGAAGCATTTTCTTGTTACAATGAATTCATTAGAAGATAATCTATGAAATTCCCGGCGTAGAGCACTGAAAATAGAAATGAATTTAAACCATTAGATTGTTAAATGTTAGGTGCAATTTGCGTAGATTTTCGCTTAAACTTCTATAAAATGTAGACGAATCTAGATAGTTGAATCTTAAGAGCAATCTCCGAAGACTTTTGTCAACTCAAGCTCAGCATCGATAGTTAAATGTTAGGCGTGGCTTCCGTAGATTTGAAATGCAAGAGTTGATCTGTAATGTATGATTTGCATGATACTGGAGAACTACACGCATCACGCATTTTTCGTTTCCAGATAAAAGGACAATGTTTCCCCATAAATTAAATTTAACAATAATATTTCATGAAGAGTTGAACTCATTAGCTTATCATAGATAGGAAAACGTTGACTTTTATGTCGTTTTTACTTCTGCCAATACACCAGAGAAGAGTTGTACTCTGTGAACATAAATTCAACGAGGGCATACCGGCTGAAATAACCATAATCGCAGTAATTACTAAAGTGATTGGACGCTGTCATTAGGCTTATCATGGAACATTATCTCTTACCGAACATGATATCTTCCTGAAAAAATAGAACATGATATTTTCCTGAAAAAAGGAAAATGAAATCTTCCTGAGAAAATTGAACATATCTTCCTGAAAAACGTAACATGTTATCTTCCTGTGATGAGATTTTGATACCAAATTCTGCAACGAATCTTCAATGATGCCAATGCCCCAAATTTATTCATTTTTATTTGCTTTTAATCAGAATACTTTCTCATATTTTATCTCTGCTCTTCATTAAAATCAGTTATAAATATTAAAACAGTGGTTACAAACCTGAATCAGAATTTAACAAAAATTTCATACGTAGCAAAATCACGTACTAATGAAGCCAAAACATCAAAAATGTTCCAAAAAGATAATAACAAATCATTCAATCAAAAAATACTCATGAAATTTTTGAGTGTCAGATAACCACAACAATATAAATTCAAATAATTGCCGCATCAAGCAATATAATTATAAGCAAGATTTATACCACATAAATATCCCTTATAAAACGTGCTGCAAACTAGCCCATTCCTCATTTAATTTAACTAGGGCGTAAGCAAGATTTATACGACATAAATATCCTTTATAAAACGTGCTGCAAACTAGCCCATTCCTCATTTAATTTAACTGGGGTAAGAACAGCGAAAAATGCGAACACTTTCATTTTTTGACCCGAATTCAAGGGGAAGACACGCAAGGGGTCATCAAGTGTCCGGCCAAGTCCAGCGTAACAGAAAGCCCACGTCACGACTCACACTGGGGCAGCCCTGAGGGTTCATGTCTTTGTTGGGTTTTGACGCATCACTTCTGAAGAAACGATACTGGGAAATGAAAGTACTTGGAGAGAAATGTGAATGAGAGTAACGTGAGAAATGAGAAATGTACACGGAGAGAAATATAAATCAGTTACTATTTAGTGAAATAATTAAAAAATTGATGAGTCTGTAACTGATATGGGACTATAAGATATAAGAGGATGTACAAAACACTGGTAAAAAACTGGATGCGTTTCACGTTAAATGAAAGAATATTTTCTTGAGAATGTCATGAAAGTGGCTTTATTCCCACGCACATGGAAGCGGATCTCTTAAAGAATTGATACCAACACCGATGAAATGTAAGTAATATTACGTGCATATAGTTATTCATAACTTGTGCTAAATATTTACAATTTGTACCGTCGTGGTTTCAGGATCTTTAATAATAGTACATTTCTAACAGAAGCGATAAAATACTGTAGAAAAAATGGAGCTGGAGCGCAGTAGAGTTGTGAAAGGTCATTTAACTAACGAACATTCACTTCAATTCTTCACCATAACGTTAAACATCAAGTCACGTCTTCTACAAAGAGTAATAACAAATAACTCTGACCCGAACCTTTAAATTTCATATCGTGCAAATGGCTTCCACGTTTATTCAGGTTTCTTTCGTAGAAGTTTCAGTTGCGGTAACCGTTGAATCAAAATTTCAGAAAGCTTATCATAGCTGCAACTCGTTCTGTTTAAGTAAAGGTATAGCAAAGACACGTTTGCCCAAAACGTAACGAGAGAGGGCAAGAGCGATAACACCTCCTCCCAAGGCTGCGCTGCACCAACTGAGTGATGGACCGACCGTCCGTCAGGGCTTCACGAGTAGTGCTAAAATTTCCCTCTGAATGTCGTGCTTGTAGCTTCTTCTCAATCTTATAAATCTTGATGACATCAAAAATATAAGCAGCGTGAATAGTCTCATGTATATGTTGCATGCTACGAACACACGAGAACGCGCTATGCCTTAAAGTTCTTAAGCGAAATCTTTTATTTTACAGATTACTTCTTTGCTCTAAGTTGTAAATATAGGGCATGTGCCAGTCATTGCTAAGGAAAATACGCTGAGCTAAAATCGAAGCAGTTTGCATAGCCAAATTATCCAGTACGATGGAAAGATACGATATGATGTAACAACTGAAACACTTTCCAGAAAGCCAGCTCTGTATCTTTCTAAAGCGATTAGCAGCTCGTCCCTACATGCTCACCTAAAATTTACATGCACATAGCGGGAAACTTTGAATTAGTTAGGGGCTGCAGTAAGAGTTATGGGGAATGACTAAGTGATACCTCCATACCCTCTCGTGTGACTTCAGGAATTAGCATTAATCATATCTCGCTTCAGAAATAATGAATTCTAAGATTTCTAATTAAGAATGCGTTATTTTGTGTGTAAATTGCCGAAACATTAGTCAACCAGTATAGTTTTAAAAATATTAAATTCAAATTTATCTTCAGTTCATGGGTAATTCAATCTCACTGATTTCATCTCGCTTTCATTTAGCTGAGGCCCCACCGTTCAATTCCTCTGCGATTTGAGATGCCTCGATTCAATAATTATTTTAAACTACTTAGCTTTTTATCTCAATTTAAATTTGATTGGCAAATGCTTCAGTTAATCCTAGTTTGGGTTTCCCTCGGCGTCAGTTCTTCAGTTACCAGCTGTACAACGGTAGCGTCTAATTTTCGCTATCGTTTCTTTCTATTTTGTTTTATTCTTTTGAATTCATGCGATCACATAAAAGGTAAAGGAAAAGACATCACTTTTCTCATTCGCAAAGAGAAAATCGGTGGCTTCCCTTCGGTGAGAATTGGATTACAACAAATGTTCAGTCAGTTTTCTGCAAAGTGTATCTACCTGAATAACTATGTGATTACAGAGAATCGTCATTTTCAATAATCAAGTGGACAGAAATAGTTCTACAATTTAAGAGGGTCACCTTGTTCAAAATCACAGGAGTATTTTTACCATGCCAGAGATTCATCATCAATAAGAGGCTATGTATGAAGTCAGTTGTGCAAGGGTAATTTTTGTGCAACAGGCTATCTTTTGATAAGTTGATGTTACACCTGTTACCTGTTATACACGATGATCCAATAAAAAATTTTTATTTCTGCCTAGTTCCCTCCGTTCACTGGCTTTCGTGGTTTTACTCACACTATGCAGAACACTAATCGGACAACTTTCTAGCATTTAATTTTAGTGTATGAATAGCTCAGCAGGCGTAAGGAATCACACCTGACCATGAAGTGGGTCAGCCACCTCTGGGTATACAGTGCAGCGCACTTACCTACTACCAGGAAGAAATACGCTGGCTAAACGTAATTCAAATGTGATTTGCAAGTTTGTTTTTCGCACGAAAGTCACGTCTATAAAAGAATTTTGAATCCTGTGGAAGTTCTCAAGCTGGCGTCAGCGGCAAGGACTGCAATAATTCCTAGACTTGTATAAATTCCCAACAGGGAAATATGAGATCCTAGAAGATAAACTAGCCGCCGACGTGCTTGCTTCTGACACTGACTGTACAGAATTACTTTATTTTGTAAGTTTTGCGAGTAATTTCTTAATCAACAGTTTGCTGATATTCCAATTTGGCTCAGATTTTCCTCTAACTTGCGCCTCTTGAACTGTAAATTTTGCATTTTATGATTTCAGCAAGATATTATAGTCGCTTATATCACAGGACAAGAAGTTAATCGCTTAATTTCTTCAATTTCTTTGTTCTGGCATGCCGCAGAACGAAAAGATCTCTAATAGCCTACAGGGATTTTTTCTTGAGTTACAGCAGTGAATTGCTCAATTTCCTGAAGCCTTCACTCCCTGTGACTCTCCCTCACCTGCTGCGAGTTATGCCTTCGTTGTAAATCAAGCAGGAATTTGTCTCCCTGACTGCTGTTTCAAGGCAACAGGGATAAAAAGATGTACTATTCTACCGGGCAGTGGCAAAGTATAATTCTACCTGTTGCTGAACAAAATAGGCTAAGATGGACATAATCCTATAAGCGAGCTGTTACTGGATGGCTCCGAAGATGAGGTATAAAAACCTTCCCGTCCGCTGTCACTGATTAACCTCTGCAAAGAGCTACATATGTAATCTTCTACGACACCTGTTGCTGGATGAGATGAATGATGAAGTGCACACACCTCTTTGGCTGCTGTCACTGAAAGCGGAAGGGTGCAGAATGGAATAATGTACTGCTATCATAGCAATTTCTGAACAATCAATGCCAAAAATCGCACGTACAAACCTCTCCGGCGCTTTTCGCTGAATGACGACTACGGAGAGACGACAGCAGTCAAAGAATATGTGACCGTAACAAAAAGAGGAACTCGCAAACATCGACCACAGAGCAGCATGCACTAATGGCGAGTTCGATATTGCTCACAAATGTGAGAACTATTACTCCGCTCTAACTAAATTCCACATCGTCAGTTGCATAAATTCATTTCGAATGCGGGAAATGATATTCAATTCGAACCGCATGGGACACGTACCTTAAATTCAAAATCACTCGCACCAGCTGATTAAAATAATTACATCGTTATCGAACTAATCAGGCTATAGTAGCAATGCTTCTATCGAAATGAAGAATATTGAGTAATTTCAAGTAATTTCTGGTGAACTGCTGCTTCTTTATAATATATTTCTGGGAACCGAGTGACATCAAATACCAGTATAGTGGCAGATGTTCCCTCACCAGGCAATGGCCGTCTGAGTTCTGACATTTGAGCTGCTCATAAATTATGTTTCTCATTAGAGGTGATTAAACCTTGCGTTTGTGTTAGAATGGGGAGAAAACGATGAAGCAAAATCTTCTAATGAAATCCAATCCAACAAGAAAAAGTTTAAGACTCATCAGATGCTGTTCTATTCCGTAACGAATCTACTTTTCAAATACTCTGCTAAAAAACTTTTCCCTTCTTTTTAATATTGATTAAGAATTACTGAGCTAGTATTCATTATTTAAAGTTGATAATTTTCATCCATTCTCGACCTAAAAGAATATGTTCCTCTAACTGAGTTTATAAGGAACTTACTTCTAGAAATATTGAATCAGAAAATTATTGAAGCATCACCAGGAAAACATTCAATTGAATTAATATTCATTACCGAATTTTTCTTCATTATCTTGATAACGTAACAAGTATTATTGTAGCATAACATTACTTTTCTACTAAATTTTATCCGTTTGAGCTTTCCACCAACTTTTTTCTGTATCTTCGCGCTTTTGAAATAAGTGGGTCGAGAGTTTCCATTGCTTTTTAATACGTACTTTATCAATACATTTAGGGACCTCTCTCCATCATTGCCGAACTCCGGTTTCTTACTTGCCGGAAGCCGACATGGGGCGAAGCAAGCTACGCACCGGGCGCCCGCCTGTTTTTCGGGTCTCCAGAGGGGCCAGTGGCAGCGAGTTGATGATTAATGGAAAATGGAGCTGCCACCTCATCATCCCCACTTCAATAATTACGTCCAGAAAAAACACTCCCTTCTTCTAGCCCACCTGGAATCCCATCAAGATTATCAATACTTCTCAAAACGTGTGTGTTCATTCGAGAATTTAACGTGAAGGACAGTTACTCTTGGAAATGATTTTGGTCACTGAAAGAGCTTCCAATTGTTTTTTCAATGCCAACAAAGGTTTTACAGGGAAAAAAGAGAGTGAAATATATGTTAGTCTTGTAGAGGAATGAATGAGTGACAAGCACTGGATGTGTATGAGCGATTATACTTCAATGTGCCCAAGAAAACAGCTTTCATTTGCTGTCGATGATTTTGAAGTGGTTAAAAAAATTAGTTATGATGTTATACATCCTCATGGTTCTCCATATAATGGCATTTGATTGGAAATTTGATCCCAGGCTTTTCCAATGGCCCCGTTGTGTGATCCTTAAATTCTCACGGAAAATAATTTATGTAGTTATATTTTGACACCCCCTTGAAACATGCAAATGTCATTCAACTGTCCTTACATCTATGAGTTTGATAAAAGAATGTTCAGCCAATTTTCAAAGCCGTTCCAGCTATTTTTTTCAGAAGTCAGTTGTGCAAGGGTAATTTTTGTGCAACAGACTATCTTTTGATAAGTTGATGTTACACCTGTTACCAGTTTGCGACTTTCTAGTACTTGTTTTAAATAATGATCCATATGCGAAAATCTACCAATGCAGATATTTTTATTAATATCTGGAATTTCAAAACGAAGAATGCACTAGGTAAAAAAATCATACTTAATAAAGATTTCATTGATATGTGATATGTTGTTATTTTAGTCTCATATTTTATGGGTCGCATGTACGTTACATTCAGCACTATTGCTTCTGATAGACCTGCAATAAATACAGACCGTTACTAAAAGAGACTTTTTCAAAATACAATCTCTGTTCTGTTACACAGAGAGGACGCTGACTGAGCTGCTTCTGTTTCAGAGATTGGAAAAAACTATAGTACAGAAATCAGTGCTTTTTTGTATATTTCATTTATGAGCTGCGTTCAGTTATAGCTCATTTTCGTATTTCGGCCTCATGCCTTATACGATGTAAACAAAAGAAAAGTTACCTGGAAGACATATTCTTTGAACTTGAATTTTAACATTAACTCAGTACCATAATTGTTTCTGAATCAATTTCTTGTTCTAAATGAGTTTCCTGTTGCGATCCAGACCATTTGAGACTCTAAATTGATTTGTGCTCATTGTGCATTAAAATTCATAAGAACAATATCATTCCAGTAACCTTGATGAAGAAATGAAGGCGTATGAGTTTTGAACTAACAATCTTTTTTAACACTGTCCCCAGAATGTTCATTAACAACTCTCACGTCTTTCGCGTTAACAACACAGATAAATTTATATGAAAGTAAGAAAAATTTCTCAATGCTTTTACAATTTTTCCAAATATTTCAGAGTATGATAAAACCTAAAAAATGATGAAAAGAAAACAGAGCTCTCCAATAGCTCGTCTTTCCTATATTTGGTTATAAAGCTATTCAATTCTGATCAATCTGTCACAAGTTTCGTTGTTCTATCATGTTAAGTAAGTAATTTCTATTGACGGTTATTTTGAATCACTATTTTTTTCTAAACCTGTGGAGCCTTGCATAAAATTATAATAAATCAAATGCGTATTTTTTGAATTGATTCGTGAAAAATGCATACATTCGACTGCTTTGACTTTTTAACACGGTATTTTAGACATCAAGCAACTAAGAACTAGCTCTGGAGAGCCTCGTTCTTTTTATTTATTTGAAAACGAGGTGATTTGGGGTCTAGAAACAAAATACTATATATTTTCAATTTCATCAAAAAATCAAATTAGAGGGATATTATCAATCATTTCTGAGAAAAAATTGCAATAATTCTATATAATGCCATCACTCCGTCAGTCAACGAAATGCTGAGTTACTACAGTACAAGCATCATCATCGGGATGAAAATATACTGAAAAGATTTTGCTGTTATATTGATAAAACTTTAAAACAAATTCTTAAACTATTACAGACGCAATACAAAAAAATTTCAAGATCGCAGCACAAACTGCTAGACAGAATAGCATTACGCAATAGTCATGTTTTCTTGGCAACAGAGATAGAGACAAAATCCATGATCGAGCGGATGTCCCCAACCATTTAAGCGGCATGTATGCAGAATAGTTTCCAGCAAAATTCATAGCAGATCCATCGAATACAAGTTTAAGTTTTACTTATTTTCTATGCTTTTATTGTTTGAATCAGCTCTTTTTTAGCCTGTATTTTATGAAACTTTCGTGTTTGAATATGATTTTTTAGTAGTTTGTTTGTAGAATCTTAATATTTGTGCGCAATTATTCCTTTTCCAGAGTAATCCGTGTCTTGCAACTGTGACATTTATTTACTTCGTTTTATTGTATCGCATTTGAACTGATATTCTCACATCAGCTCTGTCATGGTCGTTAATTCTGGATCTGAAAACATTTTTTCAGGTCACTAAGGTCTCTGATTTTCCGATTTTTATGAAACGTGCAAACTTTGATGGCTGTATCCAAATCTGTTGGTTACGTAATATGCTAAATAGATTACGTAATTATTTTACACTCGTATACAATATTTATATATAAATATGTGCGAGTGTGTATTTGGGGATAGTATTTTGTTACGAGATTTTATTCAATTTCTCAATCTTCCTAAAAATAAAAATAGAGTCTGTCCCTTGAATTTCAGAGGTTACAAATGGTCCAATTTAAAAGTAAATGTTCCGACACATTTAGGCGTTCGTCCACCATTATCAAAATCTAAGTTACAGCTGTAGTTCCATAATTATTTCCATTTCAGCTGCTTGCTGGGAGGCTGCTTGTGCTGCTTTCAGTAAATTTCTCGGTGACGCGCCGAGGGCTTCCGGAAGTACAGTAGGTGTTAAAAACGCTTGAGCATTCGATGAGTTCCGGTGCTCTGATTGTTGATCGACGGATTGTTTTATTAATTTAATATTGCTTCAAGAATTGCGGTCCGTTGTACTCTGGTTCGCATCGTAGTTTTTTGTATTGTTCACCATTTATTCCCGAGTTGGAATTCAATTGTGTTCGTCCTTTTCATGTTTTTTGGCCCTTCAGATACTAGGCGCATAGTTGGTCGACTGGAAAGGTTGTGGTTGTTACGCGGATATACGAGGTGTTATGAAACTCACAGTCCTTATGCTTACATTTATATCCGTACACGACATTGCTTTGTTTTAATGCTGGAAATTTGTTGCTCTGATTGTTCTTGGAAATCAGTCTGGCAATGGCATGGCTCTTGAAATCGATTATGAGTCACAGGTGTTCGTTATCGACGTTGTATTACGTGTTGTTTTTATTATTTGTTTCAGTATACGTTCGTCTGCTTTGTATGGTTGTGAATGTTGATTTCACAAGTATACTGTGTAGGAGGTTTCACTTGGTTCGTTCTGCGAGCTACTGTTCACTTTTTGTAAATATATTTTCTGGTGATCGTCAAATAAGGTATGTAAGGATAAATATATAAATATAATTCGAAACTCTTTTGTGTTTGATTGTAATAAAACATTTTGATAAGACGCGTATCTAGACCAGGATAATTGTTGCCGTTAAACAGCACAGATTGAATAAAAAGTAGCAAAATATTCATTCAATCAGCGTATTGAGGATATTTTCATCAAGTAGCAACCATTTAAGTTTGAAATTTTTTCATAAAATTCGCACAGTTGTTGTACACTTTATAAACTCTGTTTAATAAAATTTGAATAACTTTCTCGACAGGCCTTCGGAGCATTGCAATCAAAGTGTTTAGTTTCACTCGAGTGGGAAGGAAATAATATACAGACCTGAAAATTTGTCTTACAATGCTTCAGCTAAAGCAAGAATAACGGACAAAACAGTCTTCAGGAATATTGTCAAAGCTTTTGTTCAGCCAACAGATTCAGGAGCAGCAATCAAAGTGTACAGATGTTTGAGAAATAGTAAAATCAATGTCCTTTTCTTGAGGAAAATATTTCCTAAGCAAAGGTTGATGACCCAGACAGAGCGAGTGATATACATATCTGTTAAATTTTGACTGAAGAGAACGAGTTTTAATAAATGTTACACTGTCATGACTTGGATGATCTTAAAATAAAAATTAATCACGCACAAATATCAAGGTTCTATGTTTAATCATTTCCGGGCTGATCATAGTTGCAAGCCCATGGAAATAGACTTATATTCGTACTCAAAAATTAATACAGTGCTGCTCGCAGAGAGTATACTTGAATAAATGAAGCATGGCATTTCCATGAACTGAATTCTGAATTCAATTAAAATACTAAAACAATTTTCTGGTCTGAAATCGATAAAATTGCAGCTTGGTTGATTAGAATCTTCCGCTCGATTGTCCATTTCGCCTCCATCTCTTGTGACCACAAAGGTGCTATTTGTTTTGCGTCTGGTGTAGCTCCCGAATAAGCATCAAGTTTTATCTAAGTGGATGCTAAAAAGTTGTTCTCTATTTTTTCAGGTTGATGATGTTCGTAACATCATTTATTTTACAAACTGTTCGTGAGCCAGTATTTTATAGAATAACAGTGTTTTAATGGAAATTAAAAGTAATTTCATGCAAATTTTAACGAGTGAAGAACTGGAACTGTCCCAATGCAAAAAATTCTGAAAAAAATAAACACTCATTTTACATCCCGTTGTCAGTGTGGATGAAAGTAAATGACAGACTGAACTTGCACTGTTCAAGCGCTTACTGGGATGGTGTAGAACATGTAATCTGTGAAACATTCTTTCTTGGTAACTACACATCATGCCCACAGTCTTCAAACTCTACCAGCTAAGCACAGATCAGAATATGAAACGCCATTCAAACAAGATTTTACGAAAGTATTTTTCTACACGAGACTTTTCAACACAAGAATGCGCCCATCTAAAATAGGCAAGCTGATATATGCAAACTATATCACTGTCACCATTGCTCAAAAGGTCAAATGAAGAAAAATGCATTCATGTTCCACATATGGTTATCTCTTATCCTTTATTGACCAGAAATAAGCAAATAATGCAATATATCTTATACGGCGCCGAATGAGAACGTTTTTTAAGTCGCCATTGATACTGCAAATAGGAGACAGCAATTTTTCTCCTAGATTTAAAAAATTTCCGTATAGCTTCAGATATTAAAATCATCCATTATTGACGATGTAAAACAGGATCTACTTGGTCAGAAACTCGTGATAGAAATTTATGAATGAATTTACTCTCAAATCGACCGGGATATAGTCCATGCTAAATTTGTGTCGCGAAGTTTTGTATAGATGAAGTGGCACGCGTCTCCATTTTCAGGAATGGAATAATTGACTCAATAATTAACTAAGTCAGTTTTGCTAATTATTCTTGTTACTTTTAATTTCAATGAAATAACGAAACGAGGGTTTTCAAAAGACTACAATAATAAAAGAAAGTCAGACAGTCATAATGAAGGTACATCTTAACATTTAGTTGACTAAAAGTGATAAAATAAAAATTTAACACTGTGATGTGTGTGAACCTGAAATAAAATACATAAATTGTAGTTTTATGCTTAATTGTAGTTATGTAGAACCAATGCCATTAAACTTGGTTCTCGAAATTTCATTCTGAAAATGAGGTCTTTTATTTTACTATTTTTCAAATATATGCATACTTTGATTGCTGCTCCTGAATCATTTGGCAGAACAAAAATTTTGACTTCATTCCTGAAGACTCTTTTGTTCTTGCTTTAGCCGAAGCATCAAAAGGCGGTTTTACAGGTCTGCATATTATTTCCTTCCCTCTCAAGTGAAACTAAAAATCATGATTGCAATGTTCCATGCACTACGTTCTTTTTCTGTAATAAATGAAACTCAATAAATATATCACGGGTTTAAAAAACCTTCCAATGACATACATTTCAAATATTTAAAACAAGGCCTTTCAGTAACATATATTTCAAATCTGTTGTTAAAATGCTTCACATTAAGCATTTCTGGCGAAGCTAACGGTCACCTTCCGCCAAACGGTGAGTGATGAGCGCGAGAGCAGCGCACCAGGCGTTTCTCAGCCGCTCCAATATCGGGCGCTGCGACAGCGATAAGTGGCTCGTTTCTGTACAGCGGGCACACGCTAGCCTTTTGGTGCTGTGTTGTGCTTCTGTCAAATGTAAATGAGGCAGTAACTTCTACATCGATTTCTCTTAATACTTAATTGAGCTTTTTTAGAGCAAGCGAGTTCATAAACTGTTGAAACCTTTACCACGTCTTATTTGAGAAGATGAATCGATTGTGAACTGTAAACAAATAACGTGTTAAAAAAAATACGCCAGGTAGTGGAATGAACTCACTCGATCGATTGGATCAAGGCTAGAAATTATGGTAAGTGATGAATCCAACCAGATCGAGGAACACACACTGCAATACGAGATTGAATACCATGTATATATTCACTTGTCAATGTACTATCATACATTCGAAAAACTGAACCTCAAAATGAAAATTGAACTCAACTTTCACTAAAATAAAAAACAACTATCCGCCAGTAGAGTCAAATCGATATTAGATCACGTCATCGAAGTTACAGAGCAAATAGTGATCCAGGGTTCGAATATTTTCGCTGTCTAATTTCGGGTGCGCAAGAACGCGCATCGCAAATTTCTAACGTCAGTATTGGAAGAAGCCAAGAAGTCAGTCAACAGTAATTTATCCAAAAATATCTGTGGTAAGTTCGTGATTGCGAACCGCTCTCACGATGAAAATAATTTGTACCGAGTAGCCAAGACTTTACTCTAGCGACTGACTAATCGAGCGAATGGTCTCTGGGATTCGAGAGACAAGGAGTAATCAATGGAACACGTAGTCTCTCGGCTCTGAGAGACTTGTCGTTATTAGTCCAGCTCATTGTCCCGTGGGTTGAACAGGCTCGCTCCGATCAATCGAGTGCTTCGCTTCACGATCTGAAGAGGCTAGCTGAATTACGGCAACTTACTGCAGCAAAACGTGAAAATAGCTTTCTGCTTTTAATGTAAAAAGAGTATCAATAGAATTTCGATGAAATGACACTTTTGCCAAGCATGGTGTGTGCGATGGAATACGTTTCCGTTGTTTCTTGGCATCGCAATAAGCATTTAATGATACTATGTGTTCGCCCATCAATTGATGAAATTCTCACTCGACTTAGCTGAATACTTCACGAACCATTTAATATTATCTCGTGAAATATGAGATTTGTAACAGATATTAGCAACAATATTGTTCACCACAAACTCTTGTAAATTTTCAGCGCCTATAGGCTAAACTAATCATTGCTGAATGGAAAGTGACTTGCTTTCTATTAACTTGTTTAAACTGCACAAGAGACAATTTTATGCATTAAAATACATTCCCATTTTTGTCAATGTTAAGAAAAACTTTCCAACAACTTGAAATGTTTTGACTCTCATGAACACGATGAAAGCCGAACATGTTCCTTTTTAAGTAAAGTGAAAATTGAACAACGATAACAGCGTTCGACCCAGAAGTGAGTTAAATATTCATCTTTCTGTGACTTTCAATCACTAAATATACAGTACAGTTTTCAATGATGCACCACAAGTAAAGAAGTCAGTCATTAAACTCTATTTGAACCCCCGTATTTTAAATTGAAAGTAGCTCACTTTGATTTCGGAATTGATGCATTTACAAATCTCAAACAATTATATCAATGACATTTCGAAATAAATATTAATTGATGGCCCTATTCTCTTCAATGAGTAGCACCCACTTTATCTTTCCAACCTGGGCAGAGCTCATCAAAACAAACAAAACGTCGTGTATTAGAAACGAATTTCAGGAACCCTGAGCAGAGGCAAGCAAAAGTTTCGAGACTAAAAGCTGAAGGTTGGTTGTTGAGTTCCCTTGAGTGCGGAAGCTTTGCAGTGCCTGCTACCGTGCCAGCGGCAATCTCGGCAGTAAATACCGCAAAAGTGCAGCCTTAGTGCCACCTTTGAACGATACCATGAGAGTGAACTACAGAAGAGTCCTTTGCCTCCTCCTTCTCAAGCACAATGGCTTGCGTTTGTTCCCTCTCAATGTCTCCCTCTCAGCTGGCGCAGCAGTTGCAGCAGCTCTGATGTGTTGGCTCACGGTTGTCCTGCTGAACAATCTCTCACAAAGCCGGAATGTGCTACGGATCACAAAGAAGTGCCAAAACAGCACGATTTGGCGCGAGTTGTGTTGCGCGCTGCGTAATTGAGGGTAGTGTTTAGATACACTTTGTGTTCTCGCACTCGCCATGCAGGCTGGATTTACGTTTACTTGATATGTATGAAAGGTGGATAGTCGAAGATATTTCCAGCGTCTCTCCTGTCTTATTTATTAACTCTTCTGAATTGTCCGTGCGACTCTGTTTAGCATCGAACACAAACATGAACCTTAGAAAAGTAAACAGCAGTTTGTCAATCATCTTCATTGGAAGCTGGTCAATCTGCCTGCAGTTGGTAATGACAGATTAATTTTGTTGTTAGTAACTAAATAGTATCATTTTGACGCTGTTATTTGACATTTGTCATATTTCAACACGGTAAAAGTATTCAGAAGATTACGCAGCCTCATTCAGATTCAGAAAATCGCACAATCCAATTTGAAATTCAAGTAGTCCAAAGGCATTTTAGTAGAAAATCAGAATAAGTCTCGTGGCTTCTAGAGGCCAATAACCTTGGAAATCAGGCAAATATTCTTGAATAACTCATCCATATTTCCATGGTTGTATTCGTACGTTTAATTACCATCAAATCATAGATTATTAAAATCGAATCATAAACATTCATAAGTCTTCAATGCAGGATTACAACGTCGGGCTTAAGATGTTCTTGCATTTCTTCACTTTAGTTTTCATTGAATATGATTGTCAGGTGCTTTGGTTAGATTAATCCTTTCAATTAATCCTTTCATTTAAATTAGATTCTGTTACATGTTCACTTCCTGATTTTCAAGGTATTAAAATCTAAATTTTCTTTGCGAACGAGGAACATTTCATGTTAAAAAATCATGAAAATTTTCAATCTTCGTTACTAAAACCGTAATTTCTTTCTTTAGGCTAAGACTCATGCAGAGATCAGAGCATTGACACAAACAAGCATGCTTTTCAGCTCTTAACATAATGGAAAAACTACAAAACTCCAACCCTGCGTCTTAGGCTAACCATGAAAATATTTACGTCTAAACGCGAAGCACTTTCTCCTGCAAATTTTGCAGGCGAAGCTGTCGTTCTAACTACGCCAAACTTTTCGTGACCGACCAACTTGCGGCGAGATTCGAATGTGCTTATAAACTCAAGCTTCTTCCAAGATTGCTACTCGTGGTATTGCTTGCTGGCTAGCCCTTACAATGTAGCGCAGAACGGGCTCTTGCACTAAGGTTAAATTTGGGCACCGTTGCCAATAGAGAAGTGAATTTTATCGCCCAGCTTAGCTCAACGTTTTGGACTTCCGTACGATGGCGACGTGCTCACAAGAGTTGAACTATGCAAGCCATTACACAATGTCAGTTAATATTGCATGGGAATTGTTTTACTTGGAGCAAAAAGCGTCTTACGACTCCACTCACGGCTTCCAAAATTGACTTCAGCTTCAGCAGTGACTTCACTCCTTATTGAGCTCTGATTCAGTCTTGAATACGCGCTCTTATGTTCGCTTGAGACTGGGAAAATAATTCGAAACTTCAGTTATTTTGTATTTGGTTTTAATCATAACAGTGCTCAATAACAACAGTAGCAGCATCGCCAGAAGTATTACAGCCAGAAGGAAATTTTGATTTGAAGGTCTTGAAAACCGTGCACTAGATATTACTCAGACGGTAAATTTTGTACGGAGAAATATTTTGCTCAATACTACTCAAACTGCAAATTTTGTTCCAATAGCCGAGCGCTAAACATTACTTAAGTCGTTAACTTTGCACCAGAAAACCGTACGGTAATCGATTCCGAAATATTTCAAACTGACGATATGCTACGTTTTGAAATTCAGGAACACATAAAATTAATTTAAAGCCTAATCCCTCAGAGTGTTCTGTCCCACAATTAAAACAGGGTTTGGCACAATTAGCAGGACTACTCGAGCGTAAACGTCGCCAACGAGAACATTACGATTCGTGAATGCATTTTTTTCAGTCCACCACGGACTCATTTATGCATGCGCTGTGATGTGCTTTTCGAATTACAACCTATGCTCGCGTAATGTACTTTATGGTGAAATTGAATATCCCAACATTCGGACAACATGATTTTATACGTTTAGAGACAGTGACAGAGCCTTTCCCTCTCGGAGTTACAGTTATGAGTCACTGAAATCAGTTCCACTCGTCTTCATTTCTAAAATTTTAAATTATAGCAGCAACAGCTACGTGTGCGAATGGCTCTTCCAGGTCGCTGAATAAAATTCTGAAGTGCCTTTTCAGCGAATGGTGGTAGAGTTGCTTAGTAGGACTCATGCTGCTTATTGGAAGGTTATAGTACTTGTAACCTTTTTCCTAGTGGCAGTGGAAGGCTGTAGTACTTGTAATGTCTCTCCTAGAGTCAATGGAAGGCTGTAGTACTTCTGATGTCTCTCCTAGTGGCAATGGAAGGCTGTAGTACTTGTGACGTCTCTCCTAGTGGCAATGGAAGGCTGTAGTACTTGTGATGTCTCTCCTAGTGGCAGTAGAGGGCTGTAACTCGTGTTAGGCCACTTCCAATGGCAGTGGAGTGTTGTGCTACTTGTGAACGCTTCATTTAGAAATTGTTTATGTGAGGTACGTGAGAATGAGCATCTGCATTAGGGTTTGCCTCTCTCCCATGCCTAACCAACTGACTTGAATTCACTCTCCCCGAACTCCACCATTCTTCAAAAAAGTGTAACTCTATTTAACTTGCGTCAAAGATTAGGCTAATTAAAACAATTGCTTACTTGTGGATGATAAAGTCTCTGAGATTGGTGTTGTCGGTGGGGAGAAAAAATTATGAGATTTGTTATTTTATCTTTGTCGTATGTTTAGGGCATCACATTTTCTTCAGGTATTACATTTTTTGCATGAGATGAACTGAATATTAGTTGAAGTCACTTTTTTATGCTATGCACAAAGCAAAACAAAGTATTGAAATATTATCTCAGCAACTCGATAACTAAACTGGAACTTGTTGGAGCAGGCAACAAGTCGGAGAACTTTGCTACAAGCCTGGTGGTCCAGCAAAAAATTTGATGACTCTGCTGTAAATCTGGCAGCTTAGCAAATTGTATAACTCTGCTACAAGTCTAGTGGTTCAGCAACAAGTTGAATAAGTCTGTCCAAGTCGGGTAATTTTTGATCAAGCCGAATAACTCAGGAACTCGTCAGAGTACTGCGAGGTGTGTCATGCTACTAAAATGTTAGGTGGATGGGTCCACAACTGGTGAAATACCTCAGCTGGTAGTCTGCTGTTTGAATCTGCGACAACACATCATTATTTTAGCTTGCACCTTCAATAAAAAAACTGTGACAGATAACTGTGATAACTGTGATAAAAACTGTGACAGGCTTTTAGACCATATTCTTTTATGCGCCCAAAAATTATACGCCAAAAGTTTTGAATTCGAAAATTGAAGTGACAATCTTCGGAAATTATTTAAATGGCAATACAAGCCGCTTTTACTTGCACTTTTTTTAGATGATACTTCATAACGATTAGCTGCAATTGTTCATGTTATGATCAGTCGTAACGTATTGACCGAGTTAATTTATATGAAATTTTATTTCACAATACATTCATGTATACAAAATATTTATGTAAAATCTACACTTGAAGTTTTTGGCCCATATATTGCTGCATTAGGGGCTCATCGAAATTTACTAATAGGATTTTGCTTTTTAAGCGTTTTTAGGCTTCATGTTGTTCAACAAATTAACACACTAAAAGTTCGATCGATATACTTCACTTTCAGTAAGTCCTTTTTACAAAGTAATTTGAACACTCTTGCATTTTAAAAAAATCACATGATGTAAAGAAGTTATAAGCCAATAAAAAGAAACTCGGCGTATAAAACCCGTTAAGTTCGTTGTTTTAGTTGGAAATACTTACAAACATGTTATTCAAGGCCTCCAATTTAAAAAGAAGGGCTTTCATTTCTTAAATTCCCAAATATGCAATTTCAATAGCTTCTATATATTTTTTTAAATTACACACTTAGGTAACTTCAGGAAAAAAGGGCTCTGCTTTAGGCCTGAAGTAGAATTACTGACATTTTTTTCCATAATGACTTGCGTTGAGCAAACGTACTTTTGTAACTTATGTTGAGAAAATGAGAAACTTCAAAATCACCCCAGTTTGAGCAGCCCCATGAATGCAGCAATATCAGGACTGAAGGGTTTTCGAATGTTGTTATACAACGAGTAAAAATATCCAAAAGAATTTTGTCTCGCAGATTGTTCATTTAGTTAAATTAAAAGCAAAGCCAAACAAAAATCATTTCAGGCCTTCAGCTCAATATTTGAGCATTTTCATCTTTACTACATCTCAGTCTCCCAATCAGATGTCAGCCACTGGCGTAGACAACACTCGGTAAAATGCTTACGTCAAAAAGCGTAAGGTTAAAGAAGCTCTAGTTCCGTAGACACGCTTTTCCTTCGTGACAGATTCCATGCTATTCTCGAGCGCTAAAATAAAGAGAAAAGAGAGACTCACTGGTGAAAATGACGTCAGGGGGAAAAGTAACATTAAATTGAACTGCAAACCAGATTTGGTCGGGGATCTCCGGCCGGAGGAGATGATTGGCTTCAAGACGGTCCGACACATTGTCCTGGCACGAGCAGCGCCGGTCATCTCGAGCAGCAAGTCCGGGAAGCTTTATCGCAATCATGCACACATTTTTCTAAACAGTGGTGATCTTTTTGCTGCTGGAATAGATTTCACCATGATACTCATTGATGCTCACTATGACTGCATTACTGATCGTGTATGCTTGTAATGGCTGCTGTGCTGCTCGTTTATGCTCGTAATGGCTGCTGTGCTGCTCGTTTATGCTCGTAATGGCTGCTGTACTGCTCGTTTATGCTCGTAATGGCTGCAGTAATACGCGTTTATGCTCGTAATGGCTGCTGTACTGCTCGTTTACGCTCGTAATGGCTGCAGTAATACGCGTTTATGCTCGTAATGGCTGCTGTACTGCTCGTTTATGCTCGTAATGGCTGCTGTGCTGCTCGTTTATGCGCGTAATGGCTGCTGTGCTGCTCGTTTATGCTCGTAATGGCTGCTGTATTGCTCGTTTATGCTCGTAATGGCTGCAGTAATACGCGTTTATGCTCGTAATGGCTGCTGTACTGCTCGTTTATGCTCGTAATGGCTGCTGTGCTGCTCGTTTATGCGCGTAATGGCTGCTGTGCTGCTCGTTTATGCTCGTAATGGCTGCAGTATTGCGCGTTGCTGCTCGTAATGGCTACAGTATTGTGCGTTGCTGCTCGTAATGGCTGCAATATTACGCGTTTATGCTCTTAATGGCTGCTGTACTGCTCGCTTATGCTCGTAATAGCTGCAGTATTGCGTGTTACTGCTCGTAATGGCTGCAGTATTGTGCGTTGCTGCCCGTAATGGCTGCAGTATTGCGAGGTGCTGCTCGTAATGGCTGCAGTACTGCGCGTTGCTGCTCGTAATGGCTGCAGTATTGCGCGTTTATGCTCGTAATGACTGCAATATTACGCGTTTATGCTCTTAATGGCTGCTGTACTGCTCGTTTAGCTCGTAATGGCTGCAGTATTGCGCGTTGCTGCTCGTAATGGCTGCAGTATTGTGCATTGCTGCTCGTAATGGCTGCAATATTACGCTTTTATGCTCTTAATGGCTGCTGTACTGCTCGCTTATGCTCGTAATAGCTGCAGTATTGCGTGTTGCTGCTCGTAATGGCTGCAGTATTGTGCGTTGCTGCCCGTAATGGCTGCAGTATTGCAAGGTGCTGCTCGTAATGGCTGCAGTATTGCGCGTTTATGCTCTTAATGGCTGCTGTACTGCTCGCTTATGCTCGTAATGGCTGCAGTATTGCGCGTTGCTGCTCGTAATGGCTGCAGTATTGTGCGTTGCTGCCCGTAATGGCTACAGTATTGCGAGGTGCTGCTCGTAATGGCTGCAGTACTGCGCGTTGCTGCTCGTAATGGCTGCAGTATTGTGCGTTGCTGCCCGTAATGGCTACAGTATTGCGAGGTGCTGCTCGTAATGGCTGCAGTACTGCGCGTTGCTGCCCGTAATAGCTACAGTATTGCGAGGTGCTGCTCGTAATGGCTGCAGTACTGCGCGTTGCTGCTCGTAATGGCTGCAGTATTGCGAGGTGCTGCTCGTAATGGCTGAAGTACTGCGCGTTGCTGCTCGTAATGGCTACAGTATTGCGAGGTGCTGCTCGTAATGGCTGCATTACTGCGCGTTGCTGCTTGTAATGGCCGCAGTGTTGCGAGGTGCTGCTCGTAATGGCTACACTATTGTTCTTTAATTAGTAAATAGATGTTACTACTGAAGAGAACGGATGCCTCCAGTGGGTTGGTTCAAAATTTAATACATGTCAAAATCAGTCTTAGTTTTTATGTTAAAAATAAAAAAAATGAATTGACCTGCCTTCATTTGATTTTAATTGAGTTATGAGGGTCAAGTTTATGACCACCGGTGGGTCATGTGGCAGTAAACGTGTTAAAAGATATTGCATTGCTATTTCCTTCTACAAATGCCGTGAAGTTTATAATTTTTACTTTCTTGTGGTGTCTCTTTACGTAAATGACTAAGAATTTATAGTTGAAAACCTTGGAACTCATTTCAAGTTAGCTTCAACTATTTGGCTTAAGTCTTCATTCTTGACGTCGCAAATAGTGTCATCATTGCTTATGTCGATGCATTTGCATCCATAAATGTAAAACTGCCTTTCCCTGTCTCCCTGCTTTCATTCAAAATTACACATCATAACCTCACTGAACACTGCAATCACAGCTCAAATAACTGCACACAATGCCAAACCCACACAAAATACAAAGTCACACTTGTTTAAGAATGCTGGTGTGGCGGTCGACGCAAGCACACGGTCACAGCAAGACCACCGTCACCTCGACAGTTCCTCCATCCTCAACAGGCGCTATAGTTTCTGTCGCCTTGAGTGCCCTTCAGTGAGTGGCGCCTGATATTGCCATCTTGATAGCCAATTCTTCTGCAATGAGAATCTGAGTTGGACTGAAATCTGCTCCTCAAGTCTCCCCTGCCAATGGAAATGTTGGAGAAAATATCTGCGTAGTATTGAACACAAATCCGTTTGCACCTGGTCGCATGTTCTGAAATGCCTTCTTACTTCATGTATCTCTCAAGAAACTATGCTGGAATTTTGGTAATACAAATTTGGTAACAAGGAACACATGCCGGAGAAAATCTCTGTGTATCATTGAATAGAAATCAGTTTGCGCCTGATAGCACGTTCTTTAATGTCTACTTGCTTCATGTTTCACCCAAGAAATTATTATACTAGATTTTGACGCGATAGTTTCAAATACTGGAGACGAAGAAAGCAAAAAGCATCATCTTTTTTTCAAATCGGAAGCTCAACACTCTAAGATTGCCACGATGAAATGTCTTTTTCCCCACAAACACCTTCGCTAATAGACAAACCCTTATACTGCCAAAGAGTGGTTGCAAGAGCAGCACTTTGTGATGAAAAAGACTGCTCAATTCTACAGTTGCCTCACATCCCCAATGACAAACTCAACCTCGCGCATACATGAGGCCACAAAACATTATATTAATGACAAATTTCTTTTTTCTCGTTTAAAACTGATTTCATTAGAGCTAAAAATTGAAGTGTGCAGCAAAATTGCATTATGTTGAACCAGGAATTTCATTACAAACCGGAGCTCTTCATTACTTCAAACAGATAAAGTGAGACCACGTCAAGTTCAACATTTACTCGCGAGTTCACTTATTGGTTCACGCACTTACAATGAACTCCTGTATACGACGACGGGAGAATTCTTTGTCGTCGCACAGCAACTTTCAAGTGGAATGGGAACCGCACAGAAATGAAATTGGTTTCCATGATACGCGCTGCGCTTGCCGCGAATTTAGGAAGGCAGGCTCTTGAACGACAGGGATTCAATTAACTTTCGGGTTCAGCTCGTAACTCAGAAAGCAAATCTCCTCGCACTATTCCGGGCCGCAGGATTTTGTTTTTGACTGCACAAAGTCGTGGGACGACAGCAATTAAATTATGTTTTGAACTCGGTTCCACAGTCTACCTCCATTGGTAATGCTATGAGAGTACGTAGTCTGTCGCAGTCGGCTGTGTGACAAACACTGTCTTTTTCCTGTGTGACAGCCACAGTTGGTTACACTGTGACATTTATAATCTACTTCACGATAATTTATTATTTTCTACAGTTGGTTACTCTGTTACACTCAGAATTTACTTTGCAACAATTCGTAGTGCACCAGTCATTGCAGTCATATTATTGAGATAGTTCATAGTATGCCTGAATTAGGTTTGTAGCAATTTCTCATTATTACCTGCATTAGTTTTGCAGAAGCAATTCATAATCTACCATGAACAATTTTACATCAACGACTCATTTTGCCTGCATCGTTTCCTTAAATACAGTTTACGGTCAACGTAAATTTTAGCTTAGTTGCAACTCATTTTCACCTGCATTAGATAAGTAGACGCACTTTAAAATTATCTGCTACTGTCAAAGCTCTTAAAATATTCTCAGTGAGTGAATATCCTCATAATATCCTGAACAGTAGACAACGTAAGTATCAAATCCTGCGCATACCTGAATATTTTTCGCTCGCAAACGTATCATCTGAGCCTCGAAATCACCATCCCGATTCTCCCTCCGAGTACGCTGGCGCCGGGAAAATAAAGTCCGATGTTTACGGGATTGGACGGGCCCAAATATTCCGTTTTAATTGAATTGCAAACTCGGATCCACAACACGGATACCTACCAATGATAATGAGAACGCTCTAGCTCTCGGGGACACTGATATTACAGCCCATTGTTCTCATCGACTGTCTCATATTGAGAACAATAATCACAAATATAAAATAATACCCTCGGATAATTGAAATTTGGCGTACAGCATTGCACTGGAAAACAAGTGGATGCCAGAAATGTCGTCAAAAGTGGAAGTCAAAATAAAGAAGATCTTGAAAGTTGGAAATGATATTCTGTTTTATTATTTTAATGCGATAGTACACTCTAGTTTGTGGTAATTTATCTTGTTCAAGATATACAGTTACAAACTCTGTCTTTGGTATGCATGTGCAGTTATTGAAGTAGTGAGAAACATATCAATTTACAAAAAGTGTTTTGTGCGCTCTGTGGATCTAGAAGTTATTTGCTGGCGTACGTTTCTTGTTCCTCTGCTTCATTAAAATGAAACTCTGAGACTTTGAAACTGGGAATAAATATGGTTTTGAGGAAAAATCAACGCATGTTTCATCACCGAACCCACTAGAATGATTTGTTGACTTTGAACTGCAAACTCACTTTTTTTATTTATAGAACAAAATTTAAATTATGAATGAGGTAAAATGAAATGTTTTTACTCCTCTCTAATCACTGCATAATGTACCCGGCTTACTTCGACAGTGTCTTCAATACTAGTATCAATTTTCTCGCATAAAAATCTAATGCTATTTACCCATAAATAGATACACCTTTCATTCGAAAGCCTATTCCTGAAGTACCTACTGACGTAGCCTCATCTACCGAAGCTAGATTTCCAATGGCAGTAAAATTTCTTTGATCAATCACCTTCTATTGAAGCAGTGACATGAAAGGCATCAGCTAACAACGTAACACACTGCAATGCGTTAGTAAAATCCCTTTAATCGACCGTCTTTCACTGAAGCTCTGACTTAAAATGCTTCAAAAAACCAGTGATATAAAGCAGGCCTGTGAGAGTTCCTCAGCCGACAACCTCCGTTGGAAAGCAAGGGAAGCTTCCACAATTCCGTTTCCCATTCATTGGCTCCTACTTCTTTCGAATATTCCAGAAGTGAGTCTCCTCCAGGACTGAAAGTTAAGAGAAAGTTGTGCAGATTATCACAATTCAATTTGCCAGGCCTGTAAAGAGTTCGCAGTTGGAGTTATCGGAAGAGCGCTTCTTGTAAACTCTTGCCAATGCAGATAGCGGGCCCGAGCCTCTCGCGCCCTTTTAGGGTTGCAAAGGTCCGCTGCCTTTTTCTTTGAGGGACAAAAATCTGGTCTTTGAAGAACGTACTAAGCCGCTGACGAGTCTCTTTTACCGATCCTCCGTGCACTGCATAGCGCCGTTTGAGAGGATCGCCAGACTGTACCAGTACATAAGCCCGAGATTAAATAACCTCACCCTACTTATTCGCCTGCTGAAAAAACGTGGAGTCTGCGACACGTCAGCACGGAAAATTGATCCAACTGCACCCGAAGTGACAATATTAGTTACTGGAGTATTATAACTTGAACGACAACGCGATATTTTCCTATCGATGACGACTCTACGAAACATGTGTGGGATTTTTTGCAACTTGGAGGCAATTTTTATCTAGCTTCAACCGCAGATGAAATAACTTGATGGAGTTACTATCCTAATAGTATTTAAGAATTTTTCTTTCTTCGAAATCTAGGAAAAAAGAAAATATTTCATATTTCCACGCGAATGAAAGAAGATGAAGCCAGCGGAGAGAATCCACTTTAATACCTCTAAAGACCTGAAGAGAATCGGCTCAAGCAATTCTAAAGAGTCGACGTCCCGGAACTGTGACGCCGGAAATGTTATAAAAGGATGCTTGTTGATGGCTTTGGGACAAAATCAAAATTCAGACATTTTATCGAAAGGGCTCAACCGCAAACGTAAGCAGTTACAGGAATCAGTAATGGGCATTTGCGTTCCAACTGCACCTCATTGAAAAAATTGTACCAAATCTGCCGAAATAAAAGCAAAACCTTAAAAGATTTAGAGTTGGTTCTATGACTGAAATTTGAAGTGTATAACTTTGCATGGGAGAATGAATTATCTAGTAAGTTCACTTTTAATTAAGTATGAACTTATTTTTCTTGTACTAGTTTAACAAATTATTTCATGATGGAATGAAACTTTACTCAAGTTGTAGTTTGATAGATAGTTGATAGAGTTTTATCATCTAAATATCTGTCAAAATTGCATAAAATGCGTACAACTTTAAAAAATCCAATTGATAACGTGACGGCTGTCTTATGAAGACAAATATGTTCATAATCAACGATTACCGAATTAGATACATAGACCGTAGTGTTCCAATCATCAAACAATTTTGAAAGTCAAAAACTTTGTTTAAAATAAACGAAGCTTAGCTTTCCTACACTTTCAACTCTGACTGCGGTATTTGTCTTATATTTAGAATGAGGCAATGGAATGAGGCAATGGAATGGAAATAGCTGAAAGTGGTCAATTCCTGTTTTCATGGATGATAACACAATTGAAGTACTGAACCACCAAAGCACAATTGTGCTCTTTTTTCTAGACTTTGAAGCTCAACAGGGCCAAAGGCTTGCTCAAAGTTCCGAATTCTGGCACAGTGGTGATAATATTTCAAGTTAGAAATATATAGTTCTGAGGTCTTGTCAAAATCTTACGCCACACTCCTAATTTTTGTTCCTTGCCAATCCTGGTAAATTAACTGAAAATGTTCATTTCAATTTTATCAGTAAGTAAACACTGAGAAAATTTATAATGGTTACAAGTACTTGTCAACCATTCATTCTATAAATAGTATCGGAATTTTCCATTACAAAAGTTAGGAGCAATGTCAATAAAGCCGAGGGAATCGTAAAAACAATCAAACTGGTTCTTCATCTGAAATAATAACAGTCTTTCGATAAATTTTGTTCACCTTGGTACTTCACGATTAACACTGGAGTAAATGACAGTGGTTGAAACATTTCTCTAGTCATAATGATTCAGACATGCTCCGAGAGACTTCATGTTCTTATGATATAAGTTTTAAAATCCAATGGGACAATCGCAGTCCTGTGTAGATGATATTTGTTAATGCTCTTACGATAATTTTGAAAATAACTCATTTCCATTCGAATTGTAACATGACTTAAAACCATTATCTGGGCAGGTGCAAAAACAATAAAAAACAGTTCGAAGTCATTTTATTTCTGAGATTTATTCACAACCAACAACGACAATTGAAGAATAAACTGCATCTTCCCTGAATAATAAAACACGTCCTGCGCAATAATTCGCCAATGCCAAGTATCAGTGAGGCAAGAAGATCGTTCTCTTGGTGTAAGCGCGGTGCTTTAGTAAAAGGCAAGAAAGGAGACCGAAGACTGAGGCAATGAGATGTAGGACGGAGAGCAGCTATGGAGGTTTGCGCCAGGCAGGCAAAGTCGTTGTGGGCGCACCGAACATGTATTCTAGAACGATTGCAGGGAATTGAACCGTGGCTTTAGAGCCTGCCGCGGTATTCCAATGAGTTCCCTTCAAATGGATGGTGGCATTTCGGGGCCTCCCGGACGTGGATACGAATGGAAACGGCGTATAAAATTATTATAATTGCCAGCAAGCAAGTGCACTGCATTTGCATAGATGGAATTAGCTCGCTAATTTGGAATCCAATTTGTTAATAAATAGCATCGCGGCAAAAATTAGGAAGACCAACATTTGCAGGAGTCTCTTCGCTGTGCTACACAGGTGAAAACAAACGCACTTCGACTACTTGAAAGAATAATTTTTTATTGTGGAACAGAAAACTGAAACTATATCTTGTGGTAATAGGATACTACTGACGGCAGTTAACATATTCAATCTTCATATCTTACTGTTGTTTGCACCGACATCGACTTAAAGTAACTTCGTAGAGAAATCAAACGATCAGCTACCATGACGTGCGTTATGGCACATGCAATGCGTATGAACATTTCCCATTGTTTTACTGAAATGAATCCGAGTTTCTACATTTCGATGCATCAAAAATTTTAAACTCAAAAATGCTCAGGTTTCGAGTAAACCCCATTGTTTTAATTTTCTTCATTAAATGTATTGGGAACTTTATCCAATACTGCCATCTTCTGTCCAATTTCAGTCGATTTAGTGTAAATTTGATTGATCGAAAATAAAAACCTGTTTTAGTTGAACCATGAAATTTCTTAACGCCTCTAATTTCAAAAGCGACGCTCGCTCCATATCACCATCCTGAAACTGTTTATCTGAGCAATTTTTTCATTGAATAGTTTCGTTTCTGTCACAAGAATTTAGAACACACAGAAGCCCTTTAAAATACATCAACATTGAATTTTTCATGAAAATTTTTTCCTTATATTAAATAAAGTTTTACTAACCCTGTTTAAATATTATAATATTATGATTGAATGGGCTAACACTAAAAGCAGGGTTTTTCGATCGCTCCCGACATCTCTATTAATGTGCAGGTAAAATAAAAAATTCTGAATATTTACAAAAATTCATCGTAACTAAAATAGAGATTGCGTTTGATTTTCAATTCTCCACCAAAATTACTATTCTCGCTTCAACACAATTATGTGAATACGCCGTTGGAAAGTTTTGTACCAATTCCTTGTTCAGATGACCACACGAACCTTGCAATGTATTTTTTGAATCCCGTTTCAAATCTTGCTTAGGCCAAAGGGCTGCGAATCAGTTTCATAGTACATCGTCGAAGTTGCGATAATTTCCTGGATTCCATCAAATTCAACCACACCGGCCACACGAAACTCGCTGTGCTCTAGTCAAAGCCCACGAAGCTGAGGTCAGGCGCGCCGCAAGTTCCACGCAGCCTTGGTTACTTTCGCGGGAACTCTTGGTCAAATCCTCGCCTGGTTCTGACTTGGGTCTGCGATGTGAAGTCCGTCCTGCGTATGGAGTTTTGATTGCTCTCCAAAGTTACTCCAAGTCGATGTCGAAAGGCTGTCGACAGGGTCAGAAATTTGTATAGAGATGCTCGTTTGTATGCATTATTATATGCTTCTCAACATTTCTGAAGTTCTTTAGGCGACCCAGAAGCCAAACGCTCTCTTCGTTGAACGTGTAGCAATTTAAGTTGAAACACACTTGGTCATGATGAAATATTTTTGATGAAGAATTGAATTATGCCAGCTTGGTTGAGAACTCTCAACAGCGATGTAATTTTAGGCAACATGAGGCAGGCTCATGTTAATGATTGTTCATTGTCAATCACTGTGATGGGCGTGTAAGTATTTCAAAGCAGATAGTGAAGGAAGATAGGAAGTAAAGTGTTAGCACATAAACATATTGAAGTTTGAATACCATGATGAGTTACGAAAGCGCTTTAATAACGAGTAGGATACATTTTTATCTAATGATACATTAGATCTCAATTGGAAGATGATCCTAAAAAGATTGAGTTCGAAATAACATAAAAAATATATTTTGTATTCGATCACTTATCTGAGCTCGCATTTAGCAATGTCGAGCTGAGCTTTGAAAATTCACTCAGCCACTGCCTGGAAAATAACATTAAGCGATGCTGAGCCCGACCGAAAATATCTTGTGCCAGAATGAAAACAAGATCTGAAAACCTGAATACTTTCATGTCTGGTCAGGTAATTATATCTGGCGGGTGACATTAATTGATGACACGACGTTAAGCTGGTGTCAATGTACTACATAATTGGGCTTTCAATGATGTAACTGAGGCAGTAATTTGGCAGATTTAGTGTTCATTTTCTGTAGGAGACAACTAAATGGAAAAGCATGAAACCATTGCATTCAAATGTCGAAAATGTTGTCAGTATTGAAAAAGATATTTAAAATATTGGACCGAAGATACTTTCAAAGGTGCGGTTTGACAAATGGTTCACAGTCCACTACCTATTTTAAGAAATTGATTGAAATTAGAACTCCAAGGACTTAGGTATCACTGAAGCATCTTAAAGTCTTCAAATAGCAGTCTGATTCTGAACTGAAATTTCAAAAAATCTGAAAAATATTTCGTTGAAACGTCAAAGTCAACATTCAAACTCAGAATTTTTCACAAAGCAGCCAATAGATCTGCAATGAGATTTCAGGAGACCGCGATGATCTTGCGGCGTCTAAGCTAGCTTTCACGGCTGAGCGCCAGAGAGTGATTAAAAACAGGACATTCACAGTTGATCTCTTAGAGCACCCGATATAAAACATAACAGTGATACTTGAAACTAGTCGTTAAGTGCTCATAATTCTTTAAGCAAGAACCATGCGGTGACAGTACGCATAGTCGCCAGCTACGACGTCAATAATGATACGATGCAGCGAAGAAATTCATTTGTTACAAACGTCTCCATTCCAAGAGAAAAGTAGCTATTTATTCTTGGAAATCTATCTTTTCATGTAGATGTGCATAACCCATGACTTTTCGTACCTACCCAGATATCCAGTATCCCTACTTGGCCTTAATTCATTTTACAATGTGCTTTAGGTTACGCAGAAAAGGACCAACGTTTGTGTAGCAATATACAACTCAGCAAACAATATTATTAATTCCCACAGAGATACAGAAACGGCTGTTACTCAGTGAACACATGGCTAATACTCAGAATGGCTTAGCTGATGCCGTGAAATAGTCCAGCTTTTAGCCAATAAAGGTTTATCAGTCTCCCCAAAAAAGTTCCGATTCTGTTTTAGAGGAGTGTAGGTAATTGATCGAGGCTTCACTTCATGTTCAAAGAGCGATTAACGAATCACTGCTTTAGCCCCTAGGCCAAGTCAATTTCTAATAAAAACTGAGGCAAAATGAATATCCAGTTGATACACTTAGAGGGTCCAGCTAGTACCAGATAAGGGCTCAGCCATTCCTAAAAAGAGTTTAGCAAATACCGAATGAGGGCCTAGATAGTTCACAACGAGGGTCGAGAACACATGCAAAGATTGTTCAGCTACTACTCAGTGTCGTAGTACTTAGTCTCTCTTACCGAGAATAAAAAAGACAAGTAACGAAGAAGAATTTACACCCTCAATTAGAAGTAAAAGGACGAAGGAGAAATGGACACTAAGCGGCATTATTTTTATGTGGGCATATGCCTACAGAAAATGATGTAAAATTTATAAAACACTATCGATATCATTTTTGAAGCAGGGTGTACACACATTTATCAAAACTGAGAAATCAATATCACAAAATGCTACCATTTAACCCATTCTATGCTTAGCTGCTTGTTACAAGTGCTTCAAAATTACGACGCATTCCTACGGTACGTAGCGACGACATTAAATCAGAACAACTCGAAGTAATAATAGTGCAAGCACGACAAAAAATACGGATTACATAGTGGTTCTTCAAAACCAACACCACGTAGTATTACTACCCTTGAGGGATTTTTAATTCATAATAAGGTTCAGAGATTCAGAATATTCATAATACCGTTTTCTTGCGCCTCAATAATTTATGAACATGCAGCTTCCGTACACCATTAATTTAAACTTCTAACAATGATTAATCATACAGGTTTTTTGGTGTTTCTGAAGACACATATTGATCACGGCTAAGTAATGTGAACATACCTTCTGTAGCACCATAAGCGCCCCAGCAGTCAAAATGAGAAGTCGCCCAGCACGATCAGTAGGAGTCGTAATACAAAATTGCGCCTTGCTGCTACTGCACGCACTCCTTGAGCCTCATTTCACACTGAGCTAACAAAGCAGAATCTAGCAAGCTCGCTTGAGCTATCTAGCAGATGGTCTGCGAGACTGGTAGGTAGGAATAGCACTATTACTAGCCGTTGCCTTCATACTGAACTCGCACGCTTTATCCGCATCCAGTGTGCGAGGCGTTAATGCCAGTCCTACCTACTGGTCTCGCAGACCATCTGCTAGATAGCTTATGCGAGCCTGCTAGATGCTACTTTGCTAGCTCAGTGGGAAATGAGCCTAATGCATGCAATTTGACCGTTGTCGCTCAGAGACACTCGGTGTAACTTAACACCTTAACCGCGGTGTATTAAACTGAAGTTCAAAATTCAACCCAAATTTAAAGTTAAATGTTGTTAGCAATTTCATACATACCAAACAATAACTTAGTCCATTAAATACTATTAATTGCAAAATATTGTTAAAATTTTTCAAACGACCCATCGATGGATTGTATCGCGAGCAACGGGTTAAAATCAAAACGAGTATCTTAAATCCTAGGAGTAATTACCGTAGACTTTTTTGAACATTTCTCTCCTAACATCAAGGAAAATTGAACTTTTCTGATGGCTTACTGGCAAGTCACTCATCTTTGTACTACAGTATAAATTAGGCAGCATCCTGCCTAGTGATCACGGTTGTGCACTACGTGAGATGGCCCCTGCAGCCCAACCTATTAATTTTTTACCCCCAATTAGTACTCGCTTACCAAATTCATCTAAATTCCAGAAAATGAATAGATAAAAAGATTTATTTGAGTGATTAAGTTATTTTGAGTGCCGCACGTTTAATTGATTCACGCTCTTTCTGCATTGGTTTTTCTATTGTAAATTATACTTAACGGAGCTAATTTTTATTTTTTCCTAAAGATATTATTGAATGTAAATTTTCAGAAATGTATAACACAACGTGAATAAAAGATTACTCATTAGTATAATAAGTGAATCTCCCTAAATAAAAAGTTCATCATTTTTTTTCTCATGAATCACTCTTCAATACAAAATTTTGGAGCATTGATATTTCACCAAAGCACACTAAAATAATGAAAAATTGTTCAGTCAAAGCGACTAATGGAACACGGATGAAAATGAGCTTCAACTGCAGTAGCCCTAGGTATAAAACTTTTACCATAAAGTTTTTGCAAATTATTTACATTTTGTGAGCCCCCCAATTTTGAGTCTCGTATGATAAAATCGGCGCCAATGCCCTGCGTAAATTCAAAAAGCTAATCGTAAGTTGAGCGAACTTATTGTTTTGGAAGCCACTGCGATTTTTACCAACACAAGCTTGGGTTCGAGGCCAAAGCCCACAGCCTACACAGCTATTGCCTTAGTCCTCGTTAACCTCTCAAACCATTACCTTTTACCTACATGACACTTCATATATTTATTGCGATATATTTCATCGTACCACCAACGAAGGCTCAGCTTATGCCCAATAACAACCCAGCTAATATTCAAAACGGGTTCATCTAATGCTCAATGAGGACCCAATTAGTCCTCAACGAGAGTCTAGCTACTACTTTATGAAGAACCAGCTAATACCCAACTAAGCTCCACCTAACACACAATGAGGGCTTAGCTAATACCCAATGAACGCC
Organism: Morinoia aosen; assembly: GCA_030386875.1. Classification (NCBI taxonomy): domain Eukaryota; kingdom Metazoa; phylum Arthropoda; class Malacostraca; order Amphipoda; family Talitridae; genus Morinoia; species Morinoia aosen. The sequence continues at coordinate 21,655,264 of CM059567.1, read as the reverse complement.
GTACTAATGCCCAATAAAGGTCCAGCTTATACCCTATTCAGGTAACAACCCTAAAGGATCCAGCTTGTACCCAATGTAGGTCCCCGTAATACCCAATAAAGGTCCTCGTAATACCCAATGAAGGTCCTCGCAATACCCAATAATGGTCCTCGTAATACCCAATGAAGATCCCCGTAATACCCAATGAAGGTCCCCGTAATACCCAATAAAGGTCCCCGTAATACCCAATGAAGGTCCCTTAATGCCCAATAAAGGTCCCCGTAACACCCAATGAAGGTCCCCGTAATAGCCAATAAAGGTCCAGCTAATACCCAATGAGGGTCCAGCTAACACCCAATAAGGGTCCAGCTAATGCCAATACAGCTTTCAGGAAAAGGAAGAGGAAGAGCAACTTCATGACAGCAGTCTTGGCTTCAGCATCCACTTCATTACGCAGCAAACTTGCCCGCCGTAAGTTACGCTGATACAGTTTTGAAGCAAACTTACCAAATTTCCAGCGGGAGCTGATTGCGCTTTATTCCGGCGCGCACAGCATGCTGCAGTGGCGCAACTTGCACAAAATATCGAGTTGTTCGCTTGAGTGAAATGTGGTTCACTCTCCTGACCCTCCGATGCAACCGCGTAAAGAGCCATTAATGAACGCATTCAACCGTACTCTAAGCCCTCTCGATATACTCGGCAATTTTTAAAAAGTTCTAATTAGTTTCTAACCGAACGGAGATTCAGGGCAATGCACTTAAAGCGCCGCTTTCAGCACCGCTTCCTGCTACGTGAATGCTGCACACGTTTTCGTGTGTCCCTTCAGTAATTTGGTGCTTTTCTTGGTAATAAAAACATCGATTTTAATTTTTATGACCATTTTCCACGTTCATATAATGGATAGTTTATCCACGATAGCAAAAATGAAGAATAGATTTTTGCAATTATGTCATTTAGCGTACAATCTGATTCTGTATGTTTCACATCAATGTAAGAAATCTGTTTGACGAACGCCTTTATAAGTCCATGAAGTATATCCTGATGACGTAGATCCCACTATGTAATCTATGTAAAATTATACGTTCCTATATTTGATTTGAAATTTTTTGGCTTTCTTCGATATTTAAAATTATCAAATTGAATTTCTCTAAAATTTGTTTGAAAACAGCAATGAAAATGTAATGGCTGCAGTAGAGCTCATTCGTGGCGAAAATCTTTTATACTTCAGAATTAGCTAACTAGAAACTTACGATAGACGATTAATGTGGACAACGCCAGTTTAACATGACGTAGTCTGCATATTGGAAGTGTTGCTTATTCGAGACGGAAATCTTTTATACTTCAGAATTTAGCTCGCTTGAAACTAAAGACTAGCGATTAAAAGACGATTGAGGTACTCTAAAATGACGCTCTGAGAATATTGGATTTGACATGAGATTTATAAATATTTCAGGTCAAATGGACTAGCATAAAATTCCTGACAAGGTGCGCCTTAAACAGAGAATTAGCGTAGAATCCATCAGAAAATGAGTATCGAAATAATAAAAATAGGATTGAACTGAGGATTAAATGCATTTCGAATTATTGAAATACATAGAAAAAAATCAATTAATAAGTTTGTCTTCAAATTTCTAAATGAGATTGTGTTAATGAATAAATGCATGTATCTCACACGTCTGAACATGATAAAATTGAAAAGTTAAAATTGGATTGAATGAAAAAATACAGTATAATTGGCCGAGTACCGTCTCTGACACCATACCGTTCAAGTTTGATGTGCAACCTTTTGATATTATGAGTAAAATTAGGGGCTCAAACCGCTTTAGCATCATTTTAAAAAGTCAAATTGATCACTTTATGAGGCCAAAAATCTACAAAAAGAATTAATTAACAACATAGTGCTAGGTAATAATCATGCTAGGTAGAGTCAACGACCTAACGTAGCCTGAAATATTTAGGTGAAGTTGTAACGATGACTTAAGACCTCAAAATAATCTTATGAAGTTGAGTTATACACTCAGAGCAGCTAAAATAAATAGGCGAAGTCGAATGGATTGCTAAAAGCTGCTTAAACGATAAAGATAAGTCTAATTGATGACTTGATGAGTTTTAAAATAGTTAGATAAAGTCTAATTTAAGACTCAACTCGGTGTAGAGTAATTAAGTGAAGTGTAAGTAGGGGCTAAACCTGCCCTAAATTAATTAACTGAAGTCAAACTGGCGACTTATCAAGATTTGAAATGATTAAGTGAAACCAAATTAATAACCGAACGCAATATGGAACGATTCAGTAAAGTCTAACAAGTAACATCAGGCCGCCTAAAATAACTAAGTGAAGTCTAATTGGTGTCCTAACGTGGCTAAAAATAATGAACGAAAGTAGCTTTAAGGACTTAGCGCAGCTTAAAATATTGACCTGAATAATAAATGCTAATCCGGCCTAGCCCCTTGCATTTGAATTTAGATGAGCGTGAGAGGTGAGAGCAGCCTTGGAGCAAGCACTCCATTAGTCAACGGGCTCACTTAAAGGGCACGGCGACCCACTTAATGGGCATGGGCGACCCACTTGGTCACGCTCTGGCCCACTCGCTGCTTGCAACATTCTCATCTCGCTCTTCAACCTCGAGCCACTCTATGAGGTACGGTTGGTGCTTTCTTTTGTCTGCATCTCTCGGTGTTTTGTGCGCCAAACAGGCATGTATGCTGAAGATGTAACACGAAGTAGAATTTTTCATTTTCCTACACTTCTCGATATTTTGTGCGCCAAATACGCCGGTCTGCTTTCAAACGGCAATACGTCACAAAGGAGAATTATTTAATTTTCATGCATTTTCCGACGTTTTGTGCGCTAAAAGAGCCAATTTTCTTTCAACGGTAATACGAAGTAACGCGTTCCTAATTATAATAACCCAACTTTCCTGCAAATCTCGAATATTGCTTGTCGGACACACTAAGCTGTGTTTATGGGCAACATGAATAACAAGATATCGTGTGGAGTAATCTCCGCTTTCAAGTGTTTCGTATAGTCTTGCTCCTTCATTAAAATAACTCAGTATTTCATGTCACAAAAATAGAGTTTATTGTTTGGTAAAATTGACAAAGGTATGCGATCTCTGATATTTATTTCCCCAATGAAATAACTCTGTATTTATTAGCATGAATTACACTTTAGCGTTTATGAATCGCATGTTCCTCTAAACACGTTTCCCAGAACAAAACTGAATAATCGCTCAATTTTTGCTAATGGGAAAGTGATAGAATTGAATTTGAAATATTCTCACAGTTTTCTTGTCGGGGCTTTTGAAACAGCATTGAAATAGAGAGCTAATTCTAAAAATTTTGGTGGAAAATGAATCTCTTCAAGAATATCGATTGAACTTCTTCGAAAAAATGCGTTGAAATAACATACTTAAAAACCTACAGAAATATCTTACACTGCAAATCAGCAATTTTCATTACGACTGAGAAGTAATAATCATCTAGAAGAAATTTTGATTTTCTAAAACAACTTTCATACCGTAGAGTGATTTAAAACTCTTTTGATTTGAAGTTTAATGATCAGAATATTTCGTAAAGTCGTTCAAACTATATTTACACAATGACAAGCTTCGTTTGTAAGGAAATTTTAAATCTTTTTAAAGCAACAAATAAATCTATTCGAATGTTGGTTGTGTAAAAATTGTGGGGTTTCGCCCCTTAAGCTAAAAGCTGTTTTAAAAGCAACTCTACCTGCAAATTGGCCTTTCAGTAACTTTGAAAAATTTAATAAATCTTTACTTCTGAGTGGGGAAACATTGCCCCCTCATATTCTCTATCTTATGGTAACCTGTGGAACTTTTATTTGACAATATTTCTCTGAGAGTGAAATACATAGTAACCCAAGCCATAATGACCATGAAAAATAAGCTATTTGTTCATACTTTTGCTAACAATCTTGCTGCACGTGTAATGCTAAGACATGTTTCTATATGCATGTACAAAGCCCAAATGTATTTCATGGAGAATGTAGGTCCTTAAATTTCACGATAAATGAAGTTGAAATCTTAATAAATGAGGTTTGCATGTTTTTGTTAACCAGGATGTACCTCATACACACAGCGCAGTTGCTATTTGTACTATGATTTGCACTGTGTTTTGAAGAAATTGAATATCCTACGAATTTCCTAAATAATGGTAATGTTTTTTGTTTTATAATAAACGATAAATTTTGAGCAAAAGATCCAGCACAACAAGTTACAAGTCCTGGTGTTGAGTGACTTCAAGATTCGTGACCTGTGTCACCTTTATTACTAATTTACTCAGCAAAGAAAATTCTACATGTAGATATTAACTGAACTTTTGGTTACTTTTCCATCTTTTTTGGACACTTGAGCTTATACATGAGCATTCTCTGAAACTAAAAAGCCTTTGAAAATTTATCTGCTACTAACCTGTGTAAACGATGATTTTAGTTTTTTTCGGGAAAAGTCGAAGCAGTAGAGTCTCAAATTACAGCTCCAAAAGAGGCCATTGCCAACGCCGACCAGTTCTTGAAACCTTCTGTCCAAATTTCTTAGAGAAAGAGATTTGACTTACTTGAATAATACACTTGATAAAAACTTCATTTTGATGTATCTGATTGGAGCAAAAGTAATGTCCGACTTTTAGAACGGATGTTTAAAATTAGGCTTGCCAATTACTTACATTCTGAAGCTAAACCAAACAATTTTATATCAAATGAGCTCTGTTACGTTCATATTTTTTATAAATTTTGGCATCCATGTATGTCGGATATAAAGAATGCATAAGAAATATTTTTCTATATGCGTTTCAAAAAGGTGTTAATGCAGGTACGGCAGCAAAATCTATTCAGATTACTTACGGAAATTAGGTAGTGAATAAAAGAAGTTGCAGGAGATGGTTTTCTTTTTCGAAGTGTTTATTTCACTTTAAAAGATGAGCCAAAAAAAGTACGTCCAACAACACTTCCGATCAGTTAAATGTTCTTGTGTCTGAGAATCCCACAGTTAACAGTAGGGAAATTGCAAGACAGGCGTGGCTCATACAACCTGCTTCTGATTTCTATTTGTACCGAGGACTACAGAAACATTTCAATGGACTTAGGTTAACATCAAAAGAAATGATTGAAAAAAAGTTTATTTTGTATTTTGATTCTAAGCCTACAGAATTTTACAAGCGATGCATTTATAAGGAAGTTGAAAGGGGGAATGAGGTCATTGAAAGAAATTGAGAGTAAGTTCATGAATAAATATTTCCTTAGTTATTGGCGTACTCATTTCTCAACAACGATCTTCAAATCGAACATTGCTTAAGCACCAACCTGATTTAATTAATGAAATTAAATTCTTTCCTCTCCTATTCAGAAACGTGCTCGTTTTAAGGGTGTTTAAGACGAAAATTTCTTCACCTAATACTAAACAGGGCAAAATATTGCAAATTTAGGGAAAGTTGACGCATCATTAATCTTATCAAAATTAAATTTGGGCCTCTGAAATTCTGTAGCTCATAAACTGAAAAAAAATACTAAAATTAAGCCCTGAAAACGATCTTCTACCCTGAGAGTCGATTTCTCATTATTGAGAGGAGCTGATTATGACAGTGGAATTTCGAGTTCCAATAAAAATTTCCTTTTAACGATAAGTTCTCATTATGGAAAACATTTACAAACTAACGAATAAGCAAGTCAACCATAACAAATATAATCACAGAAACTATTGGCACTCGCTTACCCACTCTCTCATTATCATTTGATCATCATATTTGCGGGAACTTTCAAATGATGGCATGGGATTCAATGAACCACTCTCCTTAGTCTCCCAATGGGATCTGCTCATCGACCTCAGAAAGTTGCCTCGAGGCCTCCGCCACTCCACTGTAATGACTCGAATTTCATCGGTGGGAGATCCAGACCGTCGTATCGTAAAACTTAAGCACTCCTCGTGCTTTCCAATAGAAATCAACGGAGCAAATGAAGGGCGCATCAAAGCCTGAACAATGGAGTGGTGTCTTGATAATGCACACCGCCGAGGCTTAATTCCTGAGCCCCAACAGCCTCGCTCATGAACTGGTAATCTGCGCCGGATGCCAGAGTGGTCCTGTTCTCCTTTTGCTTGCGACTCCTAAAATATGTGTCGGGCACGGCCCTCCTGCTTCTGTTCTGCTACCGAGGTGCGTTCTTTCGGAAATTTCTCAAGAGACTTGCATAAATAGCAGGACGGTGAATAAATTGCAATGCTGTTTAGTATGGCAAGTGAAACTCTCCCTTCGTGTTTCAACTTTGGCCCAGCAGGAGTGTTTTGAAAAAATATTCAGGTAAAGCTTATGTGATTTGTAGGATTGAAAGTATTAATTTAAAATTGGTGGTGTACAACATAGGTCCACGAACTCCATTCCAGCGCGCAATTTATGTTGAATATTTTTGCCTACCAATGAAGTTCATGTTGTATTTTACTTGCAATACAATCACCTCCTTTTGTCTCTACACTTTACTTTGAGTACGCATGTATTTCTACGTTTTCTTTGCACATGAGGCTGCATGGCGCTAAATAAATCGCAAGTAATTAAGTATGTCAATGATTCTAATCTGATTTCAGTAGTTCATTGTCTAGTTAGCTCCTGTTTTGATGGAAAAAACGCTCTTTTGAAAGCCAGTGCAGCTGCGATGAACGCTCGACGCTACATTTGGCGCGCACATAGTAGAACCGGTGAGGCAAAGTGTTTCTGACACAGTTTGTTGTTCCGGGTGGATAATTGCATTTTCCAGTTATTGAACACCTGGGTAAAGTATGTTCAATGGAAATTTAATTGCCGAAAAAAACGCCGTACGCTGAAGGCACTGTACAAATGGATAGTTCCTTTGATGCGACAATTTCTTTTAACCTCACGCTTTGCATTGTATTTTTATTTTTTATAAACTGTAGCACTCCCATCGCAGGATTTCTAGCTCGCTTAAATATCAAATTGCAAGGCATGAATTGAAACCATTATTGCCACATAATTATTTACCGTTGTTTTCGTGTTAGATTTTGATTTTTACCGTCTCCGTGGACATGCTAACTATTCCATTAATGCAATCATATTTTTTGGTTTTAGACGTTCAAATTTCAGTATTTTCCGTAACAATCCTTAAAACCTCGTGATTTTTGGTTACTGACGTTGAGAATTTTTCAAAAACACTGGGATACACTTCTGAGACGAAGCATCGATCTGGGACACACAACACTTCACTCTCGAAAGGAATATAATGCAGGAGAATGTCGGCCCCTGAGAGAAATTTTACTCGTGGGCTTTGGGGAAATAAACTTCAAACATTGCGCCAACAAAATTCTGGGTCTTCATAACCCCTATTTAAAATTTGGAAACCGAGTACTGTATTCTAGAAAGCTTATCATGGATGAAAGAGAAATCAAAACTGAGTAACAGTTCACGGTCCAGGTTCAACTTAAGAAAGATAAAGGCTCACCCTCATTTTCTACTGACTTGAACCATTTGAACTTCTGTTTCCGGTCTCTCTTTGAACTTGGTGACTCAGTAGCTTTTTCCAGGATTTTAAAGTGTCTTCATGAAGCTAAAATTTGCGAAACGCAATCATAACCGCCATCTGAATTTTGCATTTTTTGCCGGTCAAATGTACCTCGACTTCAGAAAGTTGTAAGCGAATGGTGAGCCCACATTGTCCAGCAGTACAGGAGCAACTCTGTATTATATGAGTGAGAGATAAAATTAAACTAGCTTGAGGCATTTGACATCTCATTAAACTCAATACTTGTCACAATGACAATGATCGGGATGAAAGAAAATAGAACAGGCTATTTTACACTGCGCTCCTCTTAAAAGGATTCGGAAAACAAAGACCTGAGCTCAAAGGTTGTGGGCTGAATCATGACCTACAACTGAAGTTCGAATATTTTCAACTTGATAACAACATGTATTATTGCTGTGCGTGAAATAGGTTTTGATGGAATTTTAGTTTATTTAAAGCAGTACACTTCTGGGTGTCTTATTTTTCAGAAATTTAGGCTTCAAATAATTTTTTGTCCATTTCACTCATTTTAATTTAAACTTGAGTTTTTGGGAAAGATGTCCTGAATAACACAATGGCTCATTTGTGCACATGTGGTGTAATAAATCATGATGGTTTTAGTAGAAGCAGCTTTAGATGATCTGGATGGATGTTTCACTGACATGCCCACAGATTCAAAAACATTTCAATTTCAATTTAATTCGCATTTAATTTAAAAACATTTAATAAAAAACAGCTTTAAAAATATTTATTGCAATAAAGTGATATATGCAAAGCTGGATCCAGCGCTTCCGTGCTTCTGATTTGCATTTGAAAAATACGTCACAGCGTCACTGAAATTGAAAAATAAGTACAATACCATGACGCGGTAAGAATTTTCACGAAAGTTATTGACTTTTTATAATTTCTGCTTAATTTTGTGGAAATATCGTAGAATTTTTCTCCAAATTCTAAAATGAGCAAACTTCGTAGATACCGATAAGGCCCGCAGCATCCTTTTTCCTCAGATCCAAATTTCGGGCGATCGAACTCTGATTTTCCGGAGCCGTACCTGCGTGCAAATACAGATAATTTTTTTTAGAAGAAAAATCATTATTTGCGCACGCGTTTGCGTTTCTAGCTACCTCTTGATAGGCGAACGAGAGGCTCAAGCCTGAACGTGTTTCTATCGTTGGAGACTTAGCAGACAACGTGACGGGGGCTCGAACGGAGAACCGTAGTATCAAACAATCAGAAAGCCGTTCACTTCTGACAATTCTCCGGGGTTTTAGGTGAACGCTGACTGATGGTTTCCAGGAGACTTAGTGAGCTCCAAGCTCCGGATATTGCCGGGATGGATTGTTGACTGCGAGCCTTCAGTATTCGATAGCGAGAATGAAGTTATCAGAGCAGCTTCCAGAGAATGCCTAAATAAAAGATGGTTGAAACCCTCTTCTCTATCAGAGCCGTCATTCACGGCAGCCAATCACATCGGTCTCTTTGAACTGAATTACATCTGAAATGTGCTTGCTTCGAAGCCTCCATTATCAAAGATTCTAATTGAAATGCAAGAGAACTTAATGGAACTCACGATGCCTGGCGGACTAATATGAAATAAGAATTCTACCTGCAATGATTTTGATTGAATCAGAGTAGGCAGCGGTCGATGACCTTAAAAAAACTGATGTGTATGTGTATTCATTTCATCTTTAGAAATTTTGTTCCACTTTGATTTCAATAATCCTCGTAATTCATTTTCTATTTTTCAATATTGACCTCTATTTTTAAACTGCGAACTTTTTTTCAGTGGCAGACTTTGATCGAATATTATAACCGAGTTTTCGAGTCCACTTAGGAATTTTAAAATAAATTATTTCTAAAGGAGCTAATGAGATTCATGTTGTTTGCGAGCAAGCCAAATTTATCAACAGTTCAAAAGGCAATTTATTGATTCCGAATTTTTCCCCAATCATTTTCAGATTGTAACTCTTGACTGCCAAATAAGTTTACTTAGTTTTAATTTAATAGTGGGCGCTAAAAAATAAAATTTTGGATAGAAACGATCGAAAAAGTGCATGTTTCAAATCAAATCTGGAAAATACCTACCCAACACTCGTATTTCATTTTACGATATTTACAAAATACAATCGGCAACTGTAACTCATCCCCCTTCAAAAAATGAATTCCCTGCCTTTCATAAGTGACCGCTGCAAAAATGCTGATCTGCAGGTCCGAGTTTTGCATACAATTTGACGCGTAAGACCAAAGCCTTCTAAGGCGTCCCTGAGACGCAGGTCTCAAATTTGTCCCTCAGAAGCGGCCATGCTTTCCGGCCGCTAAGAAAACGCACATGTGACGCTTTTAGAATATGCTCATGCTAAACATGGCGCTGCCGGAACAATTTGCCTTCCAGGAAAGAGACGCCGTCTCTGCTCATGCATAAATGCAAGCTAGAGGCCTCGCCAGCCTGATACTAGTCGAATTGCCTTCGAGTTTGGCTTTTACAGACACTGAGCTACGGCCTGAGTTATTATCTGTTCGCGTCCTGGTCTGCATTAGCTCTGAAATTAATCCCACGGGATACGATGGAAGTGTGTTGACATCTGATTGCTTGACCCTCAGAACAGAGAGTGAATGAGACTTCAATGTAAAGTTTTGAATGTGAATGATGCGTCGCTTATCGCCTAGGTTCTATCAATTCGAACGTGTATAATAATATTCTGACCGTATTTGTCATGTCAAGAATAACATAGTTAACATTTTCGCAAGTGCACCTATAATTTTAGCCGCTCAAGTATAGTTTCTGCAATAAGCGGCTAAAGTCATAGATGTTTCGTTTAAAAAGCTAAACTGGAAATACCCAAGTTCTTATTGGTTAATTATATCATGCGCAATGGTAAACGATGCCAACCCATTTTGCAGGGTTGTGGGATGTTCCATGGTCTTTCTAGCCAAATTTCTTTCAAACTCTGAATTTTAAAATTTTAGCAAGAAACGAGCCACCTGTGGTTCATGGAACGAATAGAGCCCAACATCTGCGAATTTCTGAAACGTCCTCTCATTATCTCATTCGCAGCAGGTAATTTATTAGGCTATGAAGTAAGAACACGTCTTCAATTATTACGTTTTATGGTACCTGAATTTGACTCTTTTTTTTCAAACGCTTAAAAAGCGAAGAGCTGTTTCATGTGTGGGTATTATTTTTTCTGGAGAGCAGGAATTTTTATGATCATATTATTTCGAGCGAAAATTTTCTTGAACAACAATAGTTATTTTCTTCATAATCAAGAGAGTAAATTAAATTCAAAATGAATGCTTATGTAAATTTATGCTTAAAATTTAAATGCGTTTTCCTCATTCGTTCGGAGCGCAAGCACTCTGCCCTAAATTGAGTGTCTTCTTTCACGAACGAATTAAATTACGAGCAATCCTCTTTAGCACAAATTAAATCTCTTCATAGAGGTGTGAAAACAACTACCTCCGATTTTTACTTTTTAGAGAGTTTCCCTCCGTCATGAGAACAAAACCATTGATAACTAGCATCGCACCATGCACTCTCATACTCAAGCACTACACATCCAGGTTTTACCATCAATCAACTTTCTTCATATCTTCGGCTACTAATAGCGAATGCTCTTACGATATTTTTTTCTGTGTTGCTTTCTTTAATAATTGGGAACATAGCGTAAAGTGTGAATGATTTCATTCGTGATATAGATTAACGAGTAAAATTTCCCGATCAAATATAAGGAACTTGAAGTTCTAATTCGAGAACGACCATTCAACAGTGTACATCAATCGTTCAAGATCATGCTTTTATTTCTGTGAAAAAATATTACGTTAATTTTAACGATTAAGTTTTGCTGAGAAATATTCAACCCGCCTTCCACGTAAATATAAGCATTTAATTAGTTTTTCTCATATAACAAACGAATAAAGTTAAAAAAATTCTTATAGAATTTGCTGCTTTTTGCACTCACTACCATATTAAAGCATTTTTTTATTTTTCCTTTTAGTTTTCAAACTATATCTCCGACCGCCATCTTGAATTTGGTGACCGTAACTAGATAGTTCCCAGCTGATATCATTGACCGCCATCTTGAATCTGGTGACCTTAACTAGATAGTTCCCAGCTGGCATCATTGACCGCCATCTTGAATTTGGTGACCTTAACTAGATAGTTCCCAGTTGATATTATTGACCGCCATCTTGAAACTGATGATCTTAAGTACAGTAGATAGTTTCTAGCTGACATCATTGACCGCCATCTTGAATCTTGTGACTGACCGGATGGTCTCCAACCGACATCACTGCAAATTGTGTACGTTCTGTAGTCTGATGATTCTGACCAACTACTTAACAGCTCATACCATGCGTAAAAAAAACTATTTTTAGTCTGGTGATTCAGAATACCAACTAGAAAGCTCCGAGACGGCAATAGAGCGACCATCTTTAATCATATGATTCTTCCTCAAGAGTTTCTAGCTAGCAATCTGCCAGAGAAAGAAGTCTCGAGCTTACAGTGAAATAATCAGTGATTTCGGTATGTTGCGGGGCAGAAGAGGTGGGCATAGTTACGGTGCTGCACATTCCCTTTGGCAGCGTCAATTGCATGCGCTTCAAGAAAAAGAAGCAGGCGAAGCAATTTGTGAAGAACGTAACATTACCAATTTCTGCTTACCTCAAAATAGCGTGATAGTTTCAAGAAGTTGTTAATGCTTCATAGCGCCACAGCTTAGGTATAAATAGAACAGAGCATAAAAACTCAAGGTGTTAAATCTTCAACGTAATCTTTCCGAGAATTTTAAAGCAGAGCAGCGATAGACTTCAATAAATTAGAAAGGAATTTTCCTCGTTTACAAGAACAGAAAATCCAGCTTAACTGAGAAGCTTTGTTATTTGCTTCACTGTCACACATCATCCCGGAAATCACATTCAATTAAAATATTTACACTTCAGCACTAAGAACACAATGATTTAACTAACTATAAACATGTCAAGTCCCGCTGCTGCGCTTTATCTCGCTGCTACGCTTCTTTATAAAATATTTTTTACTTGTAACACCTGTGATCGAATACAAGCACGTGGTGTCCCTAGAAATATCCGCCATTAGTTCATTTATCAAACCTACGGTAGGTGCAAATTTGGAATGACTTTCATCTACTTTTTCATTAAAACGGATTATTTGTTTATTTAATCATTACTTTTAGTTATATTCATGATCCTCAGCGCAAAATCTCTAACAAAATGAAACATTTGACCTGATGATTAACACGTTAAACTGAAGTTAAATGTTCAATTCAAATTTAAAGTCAACTGTAGTTGGTAATTTTGAAAATAACAGACATTAACTAGCCTCCATTTAGCTTTCATTAGTTATTTATAAAAATTGAGTTAGAGACTACAGGTCGGTCAGCAGCATTATGAAAGTCCCCTCCGTGACCACCGGTGAGTCTCTACGCAGGCAACATGTCAAATGACATGGGCTTTTATTTGGGAATACCTTGTATGATGCTGAAGCTTTCACTCTCAGAAGTTGAGAGCTCTGTCAAATTTCTGACAATAATGACTCTGCCTCACTCTGATCAGGTGCAAGATAACATTGTCTCGTACCTGACGTCATGACGTAGTTTTCACGCCCATCTGGTAACGATAATTTCATTTCTGACAGAACAACGCACACACCCCTAAGCAAACTGACAATGCTGTTAATGAACAAAACTAAACACTGCGGAGAGAATAATGGCTCTAATGAACTTAAAGCTCAATGATAACTAGGTTACACTCTCGATAAACGATTACTCTACTTCTACCAAGTGCGTAGATTGTAAAGTTTATTGATAAAGTTTTTCAAATTTCCCTCTGTTATTCTTACACTTTCCTAATCTTAGTAATTCACTTTGTTTTTGAGAAGCTTAATTCAAAATTTTTAATGAAAGCTGCATTCAATGTTGCTTCTGAGTAGCTGTATTTAATATTTGTATTCCGTAGCTGAATTAAATATTCAATATATCTTTGTGAGGCAGCCTAACAAGTCGAGTGATATAAACAACTGATGTGTTGACTTTTCCATCATTATTTTCGACACTAAACAAATTCAGAAATTGTTATCACTCTAAAAGAAGTTTCGTAAGGGAGAGAAAGCCATTCTACTAGAAGAATTATGTCACGTGGTCTAAACCTAAACCTAAAATTTGAAAGGAGAAAAATAATGTGCTCCTGAAATGAGTGTTTATTTATAAGCTTTCAATTTACATTTCATTGGAAGCTGGGTGAACAATTACAACAAACGTTTTATATTAGCATCTTCAAATAGTAATCAAACACTATATCAAAGCACCTTTCCGATATTCTATTATCACCATTATAAAAGGAGCCGCGTCCGTCCGTGTGACCCCCTCTTGATTATGGTATCCAGAATACGCAAATCGGCTTATTTTTACGAATTGAAACTTTCTATGGAGCTTTCTTTATTGAAATTCATCATGTCACTTTGATATTTTTAATTGATAATGCGAAAATAAATGTTTTAAATTCATTTGACCAGTAACCTGGCTACCACTTAGCATAAAGGCGGGATTTTGGAACTTGAGTTATTGTTTTCGCAATTGTGATTTTCTTGAAAAGCTCCGAAGAGATAATAGACGACATTTCAGAATAAAATTCCGGCAGAAGAGGCCACCATGGATAGAAATGTGTCCAACCACAAGGCAGAAGTAACAAGACTTCGACAGCAAGAAAAACGCTGAAGACAATCGGATGAACTACGCGAAATGGCAAGACGAGGCAATGCTGCTCGCCAACGAGAAGCTAGAGCTAAATTGACCCTTGAACAGCGTTTGGAAATTCTACGGAATAATGCAGAGCAACACCGAGTAGCTAGAGAGAGCTTAACACATGAAATAAGCGATGAAATTCTTCGGCATAACGCTGGACAACATCGAGTGGCACGAGAGAATTCAACTCAAGAAAGAAGGGGTGAAATTCTTCTGATTGATGCCGAACAGCATCGACTTGCACAATCGAATTTAACTCGAGAAAGAAGGGATTAAATTCTTCAGATTAACGCCGACCAGCACGTGTGCACTAGTTCATTATAAAAGTTAGCACAGGTTTATGGATAACAGAACTGTCGAAAACTGTGTCAAATGGGAAAAAAAATCCTTTTGTTCTAGATTTTAGATTTTAGATCAACTTGAATAACACACACAATGCCTTTATGAATCTCCAGACGGATGAAACTTCCACTTATAAAATACTGAAATCGTTTCTAAATTTTAATTTTTTATTGTAAATATCTCGCATGTTCTGTGACATGCCAGAAAACATGGGATTGGATACAGTGTATCAAAAAAGATCCAAAATTTCATTTGAGATTTCGAAATGATCTCACAGCTAAAAAAGAACGTGGGAATATCATACGAGCACATAGAATATTTTCACTCTTTCTACATACTTGGCTTCATATTATAAGCTATACAGGGTGCGTAAGGTATCTGAGAACAACTTACGTACTTTCAGAAAGACAAAAAATGAAACTGTAAATCGTTGAAACATACTATTTCTCGTAACAAAAGAAATAAACCTAATGTTAACTTATATTTTATTCTATACATCCTCCTTCGGCTTCTATCACCGACTCAATTCGAGTCCGAAAGCGACTGCTAGCTTTGATCAGGTGGTCTTCATTTATGTCCTCCATTGCTCAGCCTATTGCTTCTATCAGAGAGCATTTGGTGTTATGGGGAACACTTATTAACTTCCTTTTCAACGACGCCCCACACGTAATTATCCAAAGAATTAAGGTCTGGTGAGCTAGGAGGCCATAAGTTTGGTGTGACATGATCATGAAAATTCTCGGCCATCCTGGGTTTTGAGAGCTTTGTGGGATGGAGCCGAATCTTGTTGGAAGACATAGGCCCTTCCATTGGCAACGCTGTCTATCCAAGACTTAATAATGGTTTAGAGAGTCTCGACATAGGCATCTGCATTGACTCCAAGTCGCTGTGGAAAAAAATGAGAAGGCATGATGTGCTTTCACTGCTAACACCGAAAACCATCACTGTTGCTATAAACTTAGTGTTCTGAGTGAGTCAGAGCGTTGACAATGCTGTTTTCTCTTGTTCGTGGCCAATTCATCTCCATTGTTTTCAATCAGCTTCTTAACGAAGGATTTAGCGACTTCTAGAAATTTTGTAATTTATAAATTGCTTTGTTTCGATAATATGAACGCTTTTACATCGGGTGTTTTTATTTCATTAGTTAATATAGTATCTGCCATGGGATATTGTGAAATAAAAAATACATTAATCATTATCGTGTTAATTGAAATTATAAAAATAAAAGTGTCCTCAGATACTTTACTAACACTGAACACAAAAAAAGTTTATCTGCATGTGGTACATTAACCGCAAATAATATGGTCCTGTTGCGTCACCTGCTCCTTCCAATTAAAATTTTCTCATCAATTTATTCCTGTCAATAAAAATCCGTTCCTAGTCTGCCAAAAACTTTAGTCTTCATTCATAAAATTGATTGAAAACATCGAACTCTGTGAGCGAAGCTCACTCCCACGAGATCTTTCGTCTTCATTTCAGACATAAAAACTGCTCAGCTGAGCTCGGTGTGCGTTGAACTGCACAACACTCAAGCAACTCAATGAAAAACCTGGCTAAGCAGCAAAGAATGACTTGTTTTCAGTTTGCTTCGTGAGATACTCGCGAATTTTGGCCCGGCGACGCTGTGCCTGCTCCTGCAATATCGAGCCAAAGTCCACGGCAATTACACTCTGATGTTGGGGCGTTGTTTGCTGCGCGAAGCTTGCTACCGGACGCTGATTTTTCGATCCTTTGCTCTTATTTTTTTGGGGACGTGTTTTGATCTGGCACTAAATTGCCAAAATTTTGCTCCAGGTATGTCAATGTTTTCTGTCTTTACGAAACTGTTGTCAAAGTTATATTTCCAGTTACACGTTTCTTTTAGGCTTTAAAACACTGCTGGAATTATTCAAGTTTAAGATGATATGTAGTCGACATTTCAGTTCTGTAAACTCTCTGAGTTTCTTATTTATTTATTGAAAACGGGTTCGATCGACTTTTCCGTACTCGTAAACAAGAATTACAGTAAGGGGGCAAAATAATACCACACGTTAAATAAATCGCCAGATTTCACATTTCTAGACCCCGTACAATTACGAAAATTGACGTGTATATGAAGAAAAGCATAAAAAGTTAACAAAAGTTAAAGATACATGCATTAATACATCTTTACATTGCCGTTATTATTAATTATGGCTTCGAGACGTTTTGAGTAGTTCACTACCAGCCTTTTACAAGTTTCGGATAAAATCTTATTCTATTCTTCAATATAAATTTATTTGAGTTCAGAGATGTTTTAGGAACGACTCTTCTTAATTTTCAATTTCAGTTCCCTCCACAAGTTTTCGATCGGATTCATGTCCAGGAATTGACTCGCCCATTCTAAAAAGTTTATCTTATTCTTCCTCACTCATTCAGTACGCTTTGGATCGTTGTCTTGTTGGAAGGTCCATCAACGTTTTAATTTTAACAAGTGAGCAGAAGATAGGAGATGCTTTTCAATATTTCACGATATTTCCTGCCATTCGTGGTTTTTTCAAAGATGTGAAGTTTACCTACCCCTGATGAGCTGAAACATTCTCACACCATGATTGAGCCACCATCAAACTTAACAGTGGGTATGGTGCATTTTGGCTTGTACGCTTCGTCTCGTTGCCTCCAAATATGATTCGTGCTGTTTCTCCCGAATAGTTTGATTTTGGTTTAATCTGACCACAGTTCTGAGTTCCAAAACGCTGCTGGTTTGTTCAAATGGTCGTCGGCAAACTTCAGCCTAGTCTTGACGTGACGTTTCTGGAGAAGTGTCCTACGAGGGGTGCGGGAGCGAAGATCTTCACAGCGTAGTGCCCTCTTCTGATCGTGTTTTAGCTGGCTTCGATCCCAGATGCTTTGAGATCATCCTTTAATTCTTCACGAGTAGTTTGAGGCCTCTACACTACGGTTTGGACCAATTTTCGAACAGCACAGCCGTCACTCTTCCGTGGACAGCCAGTTCGAGGCTTGCTGAGAGTCGTATTTCGGCATTTCCACTTACGTATTATGGTTCCAATCGAGGATATCGGAACACACAGTTGTGCACATATCTTCCTATATCCCGAACCTTTATTATGGAGCTCCACACATCTGCGAAGATCTTGGCTGATGTCCTTATTCTTACACAAACCTTCGACTTTTCAAACCTAGAGCTGCTGTACCAATGACACGTTATTGGAGATGAATGCTGGCGAAAGTTCGGTTGCCAAAAATTAGAATGTGTTTGAACATTCTGGAATAATCCTACAATAATTTTAATGTATTATATCGAGAAAAAAGTCGGGTATTGTAAACTTTTGTTCAAGGATGATCCTATATATTTTCTCAAAATATTTATGGGTTTTATATATGTTATTGCCCTTTGTACACTGTTATTTACATATAGTCCAAATTTCATACTTGTACGTGGCTTAGAAATGCGGAATCTGGCGATTTAATCAATGGGTTGTATTATTTTGTCCCCACTGTGTGTTACTAATTCTATGCCACTCAAGTTCATGCACTAAAGTTGTTGGTGATACAAGAGTTATTTACGTTACCACATGGGGTTGAACAAGATCGGAAGAAATTTGTGTTTTTTAATTTCTAAATTTGAAATTCAAACTTTTAATTGGAATGACACATATCAAACTTTTTCAGTATAGAGATTGCCGTGTTTGGGTTCCTTCTCACAAAATAACTTTTATCGGTCATTACAACGTTCATTGAATAACTCATCGAGTTTTCTTGCTAATAACTAGTGAGAAATATTTTTTTTGGACGAATATACTGAAACCTTTTTAGGCTTTATTTCTAAGAAGGCAAGTAACTTGATTTGAAAATATCTTACAATAAATGTTAAAAATTTATATTTTTCAAAGGAATTCACGCCAGTTCATTGGAGTAGTTCATTCAAATCTAAGCCACCATCGCATTTCGCCATCAATATCTCAGCCACGCCAAGAGGCCTTATCGCTACTCAGATAAACTGCCGTCATAAATCATTTGTTCAATTGGCGGCAAAACTAATCAAATGACATGTATGGTATAAATAATGTTAATGAGGACGTTAATCTTGAGCTACTGGGAAGTGTCTTTGTGAGAGAATAAGCACAAAAAATAGCAAAGACTTAGAAAGAATCTATCGCTGACTCAGCGTGCCATCTGCGACAAACTTTGTAGAAATACTGCGACATCCATTTTAGTTAAGAAGCGAGAAATACTGCGAGAAAAAATAAAAAAAATACGCTGGTTACAGTTCCAAGAAATTTTTTCGAGGGATATTCAGGTTATGAGATCAATCTTATTCCCAGCATGTATTTGATTTGAAAATGAGAGTTAAAATTAAACAATATTCGTAGGTTATGCAACAAAATTTGTTCACAGCATGTGCTTGATTTGAAAATGGGAGTAAAAATAGAAGAATTTTCAGGTTATGAGAATACACTAATTCACGACCAATGTTTGATTTGGAAATGAGAGTAAAAATTGAAGGACATTCAGATTATGAGACCGAATTTATTCCGAGCATACATCTAATTTGAAAATGAAAGTAAAGTACCAAGGAAGGTGAAGTACACTCACATTTGTTCGCTGCCCTCGTGATCGTCGCCAGAGTAAGGAACCTAAAACATTTATGAAATCATGGTAACGTATGAAATTTATGCAAACAAAAGGAACTTCTCGCAACGATTATAGAAAACCATCGAACTACTGCAACTAGTTGGTCTGAGATATAACTATGTTGGTTTTTTCTGTACTCTGCAGGGGTTTACGCGAATAATTTTAATCCACTTATTGATGAGATTGTGATTGTAACGATAACACTCAAATTTACTCTAGATTTTCCCTATTCATTTTATTTAACGTTTATATCTGTTAGTGAAGGCATTCGCGTGAAATTCTAATAAAGTGTCATAAAAGCATCTTCGATTCATCTCTAGTTTCACACTCAGCTCAACGCATCAAAAAAAAAATCCAGCGCCCTCATTGGAGGAACATTTAAAATTGCATCGACCAGCTCGCCTAAGCGCAAAATTTTAATTATGACCCGAACGATAAACTCGTCTGAGATTAAGAAGTGAAAGCGGCTTACCTAATGCAAATGAACACCAGCAGCACTTCTGTGCGCCATCTAACTTAGTGGAGGAGCTGAGCACCGGGTTTACTGCAGCACAATAGTGCTCGTATCCAACGAATAGTATTTCCTTTTTCTGCAGGCTTGTGCCAATATTGAACGAATGTATGCTGGAGAAGTTATTTTTTCTGACGCGTAATTTAAAGAATAAATATTAAATTTTAGCAAGCTAAAAATTATCCACATTAATTCGAATTTCTGCCTTTTACAAAGTATCAATCACTCTACCTGATGATTTTAAAAAAAAAAGGTTTTCGATAGATGTAAGTAGAATGATAGTTTTAGAAACCGTGGATTTGATCAGGATTATTCCGCATACATTTTCTCTAACGTTAACAGCTTTTATAGAAGACATCATACACATGAAATTCTAATAAAGTATTTCCCACACGATAGCATTCATTTTTGTGTTCTCTTTTTTATCTTTTGAGTAGAAAATTGGGAATCGTGAGGCATCAATAATGTCACAGACATTTTCGTGTTTGGAGATAAGTTTTCGTGCGTACATTGGTGCTGTACGCAATTAAATGAATCAGTGAATAATCTCCGTTTTACATAAAGCAGCCACACCACAAAAAAATATCTGATTGTGGTTATACACATCTGTGAAAGCTGAATTTCAACCAAGGCCTGGTTGAAACCAAGGCCAATGAAAAACCAAGGCCCGTGAAACATTGGAGTCCATGTGCTGAATAGACTGACAACACCTACTAATAGATTGACACTTATCAGGTTGCCACCGACATCAAACAGGGACGAAATTGCCACTCGGCTGTGAAATTCAGAAGACACATTAGGGCACAAATTCAAAAAGAATTAAAATGCAAGGGCATTTATATCGAGTCTGCCACGTGTGACTCTGGAGGCGATTAAAATTTATGATACACATTCAATTAAATGGGTGAGGATCATTAAGTTAAATGAAACATGATAAAGGATTGGTTAATCAATCAGAGTTTTACAAAACCTATGAATTGCGATAGATTGCGTTCAAACAAGCTGACTCAATGCAATTCATAGGCTCTTTACAACGCTGGAAATAATTAAGTTTCAAAAAGGAAAATCTTAGAACAGAATAACGAAAGTGTTAAAGTCGAAATCATCACTGAACACCTAAATTTACAGAAAATTTCTGCAATTACGGCACGGGAAAATGATTGTAAATATTTTGTGGTAGCAAAAGCCCTAAAAATACATAAAAAAAAAACTTTCGAAGAGTTTGACACAGTTTGCTTCACTTTATAACTTTTTATACCGTTCCAAAGTACAATAAAATGCGCACGATAGTTTTGCTTCAGCAGCCTGGCGAAAGGTACAAATTCTAACTAATTAAGTAATCGTATAAAAGTATCGCCACGCATAGGAGCGATTAATAAGGTAGACTCAACTCAACAGAGACTATCATAGACGTGTGTAGAACCAAACATTCCCTTCATATGAGTATGACCAAAGTTTCAGTATGAAGCTCAGTGCATCACTCCAGGCAAGTTCGGTTCTGCAGGGTAATGTAATTCATTGGATGAGCGATTACAGTTTTGCTTCATTAAAGATTAAAAAGAAGAAAATGTGTGGAGATCCCTTCAGGGTAGGTTTTGCAATTGTTCATGTGTATTATTAGATCCCAATTTTATGCTCTTGCTTACGTTACACTGGAGACATTAAAGCCCGAATAAGCAGTTCCAAATACGAACTGACCTTTAAACAGCGGAAATGTTCAACCACAGATTGCCATATTACCTTATAAAGGGGAAAATGTACGAGAACAAAATTGTGTCTGCTACGAATAGAAATTTTTCATATCCGTGACTGGGATGAGTTGTTCATGAATTTTAAAATCGAAATGAAGCATAATACAACGAAAGTAATGTATGTTAAATCTATTCTTAGAATATCAAACTTCAAGATCGTTAATGCAAGTGGGATGAGGAGACACTTCTTGCCTATGTTCATTCATAAACACATTCCAAAAGTTATTTCGTTTCATTCACGAAGAAAAAGCCGAGAAAGAATTTTGGCGACGCAAAGTTTGAATCAAGTTGAATTGACTTCAGACGCGACAGACCCCCAGTCAATGGCAAGAAAAAAAGTATCATCCAATCTAGGAAATATTTGCCGAATAAAAATGGACCCTGGTTTATTTTGGGGATACGGCGGAGATGATCTCTCACGCGAGTGACAGAGTCTGTTGCTGGGATGCAATATCGCTGACGACCGGAATTTTGGAGGAGTTTTATCTCTGCTTTGCGGCAGTCTTTCGCTCTTAAATACTCGTGAGAATTGTGCCAAGCAAGGACAAAGCCGTGCTTCCCGACGGTTTGTCCTATTATTCATGTGCCACATCGTATTCTCGCTTGCAAAAAAATATAAAGGGTATAAAGGTATATTATTACTCTGGCTAAATAATTCAAGAAATCTTCACCTAGAACGGCAGTGTTTCATTCATCTAAATACAGGGAAGACATCGAAAAATATTCTCAGTGCTGATTATCAGGCTATAGAGAACTAGTCTAGCTTCTTGAACTTGAGGTTGAATTGTGTCCTGTGTTGTTGCCCGACTGCATGCAAAACAAAGACATAACGAATAGTTATTTCCTGTATTTTTCTGTTGACGAACTTTATTAATAATACGGCTGAAATTCAGGTAAATAATAATGCCAGAAGCACCTATAATATATAGACAAATCCCTTCAATTTGCGAGGTCTGTTTCAAGGGAAACTTCAATAAAAAAAGTGCTTTCCTATTTGCGGGACAAAGCTTAGTACGTCAAAGCGCTATTATCATTACCGGTTTCCATACAGTAACTTCGGAACTTCTTTCAGAATCGTGATTACTTGTGTATTGCTTCGAAAGTCGAACATGGTCACACAACATTGGATGCACTTTAAAGATAATATTCTTTATTATTTACTACCTTCAATGTAAACGATGTTGCCACTGATGAGGTCATATTATATCATTTAATACACCACAAGTATCATCAGTGCCAGCTGAGAAACAAAAGAGGTTATTTAATTTCTGTTAACCCTCCTCGTGACCTCAACTCGAAATAAGATTGACCGGACGCAAACCTTTAACCACACATCCAATGTACTTGGCCCAGCTCGTGCTTCAGATTTCGTCGTTCTAATACCAAGAGACGTTGAAATTCCTCGAGGCCAAATCTCGAGACCCAGGAAGCCCCATTTCAACTCCATTCGAAAGCAATCCTGGCCTCGGTGGCAGCCCGACAAACATCTAACATTCTCAATCTCTTTTGATAAGATTCGGCTCCGAGTTGGATTGAAGGACAAACTTTCTGCGCGACTCTGTTCATTTCGCCAGGATTACGCCTTCTTTGGCACCGGCGCCTGGAAACATAACACGCACTCTTTTGAAAATTGGTGCCTGCCGCTTTTTTGAAGACCTGTTGTTCGCTCTGCTCTAATTATGAACCTGTCGACTTAATTTCAACTTCGATCATTTAAAATTTACCCTCACTGCAAAATTTCCATGACGCATGTGAAGCTAAATGTGGTTGTGTGCTTCTTTAAATTACTACGTCTCAGAGACGTCCATATGTAAGCAAGATGCAATTAAATTTACATTCTCATCGGGGCATTCACACTCTCTGTCTATTTAGCTGCCGCTCTATGTCATGGTTAATTCACGTGCTTAGTGTTGAAGATAATTTAATGTTAACACATTAAGTCATTATTTTCGCTCTTGGTGTTGAAGATAACTTAATGTTAATACATTAAGTTATTATTTACACGCTTAGTGTTGAAGATAACTTAATGTTAATGCATTAAGTTACAGTAATGCGCTATGAATCTCAAGTTATCTCAAATCTCGAGTTATCTAATAACTTGAAATAAATATTGTCAAAAAAAATACATTGTTTAAACACACCTAAGATGCTCAGTTTTAAAGACATCGATGTCATTTATCATGTATCTAGGAAAGTAATCAAATCATTGTTTAATTTTTGTGGTCTTTTCAGAATGGTTTTGATTTGAACACGCCTGCATTAGTATTTGATTCACATGCAAGAATTCAAGACAGAAGAATATAATCTCATTTCAAATATAATGAGAATTGAAAGCACTGCGAGTCGCATCTAACCGGTTTTTTCAAAGCTAGGACAAATGGTGGTCCATTCACGTAATTGGAACTTTTAGAACTTATTCTGAAGGTCGCTGCAGCGCTGAAACTTAATCTGAGAAATTCAAATTTGCTGTACTATAATAACTTTTGTCGAGGAATTTTCCGGGCTAAAGTTGTTCGCTTGCATTTCTTTAACATGAAATTAAAATATCTTACAGGGCATTATTTTGCATGAGCCTACACCGCCAATTTAGATAGGAGAATTTGATATTTTTCGGCAAACTACTGATATTATTTAGTTAGATCTGTTATTGCGTAATCGTAACTACATAGTTATTGTTCAAACGACTGAAGGCGTAAGATGAGCTCTTCTGTGACGTGATACGAGCTTTAACATTTTTCAAATTTTTGTTTTATTTTTCCTGCTGAGAATTCTGTGAGGGAGGCACCAAACAAACATACATATTCTACTAATAACCTCCATTTGAAAATCATTTTTATACCCATGCCGTAGTGAAACACGTATCACAGATACTGTACACTTACTTAGTAATTTCAGCTGTCACCCACAAAAGATTCGTTGTAATAAGCAAAAAATGTACATAATTGCACGGGGGCTTGCATTGCTTTGTAAATCCAAAAAGTATCAGTCATCTCCAAAATTGATGCAAAAAGTATGTTTTCAGGTAAACATCCATTTGTCAGAAACAATCGATTTTAAGTCTCTAAACAAGAGTATGTACAGGGTGGCGCAGAAGTCACTTCACCATTTTGAACTTTCTTCAAATCCATATCGTTGATTTAGGAAGAAACGTGAAAATTTTCTTTCTTTTCGTATGTAATGTATTTTTATAGCAGGATTATTCTTCGTGTAATGAATGTTTAAATGGTGAAGTGATTTTTGCGCCACTCTCTATTTGATGAGTTATACGGGCTTCACTGTACTGCGGGGGCAAATATAAAATTTATGACTTTTTTTCGAATAAAATTGTTGTTTTGCTGCTCGCCCCAGTAGATTATTCCGGAGAAATTCAAAGCCTGGTAAGGAAGCTGGCTTCTTACATTTTTTCATTGCACACTTTCAGTTTTTCAGGCTATCAGAGAGAAATGCAAATTAATTTAAGCAACCCAGTAAAATGATTTATGTCGTTTATCGAACATTTTAGATTACGAATGCTTTTTGAGTGTACACCTATGTATAAATATATTTGAGCATACACTTAACGCTCCGTATCTGTTCATCAAATCTCTTTCCTGAAAAATCTACTAGTACTCGTATTTGATGTCAGTATCTGAGATACGGGAGTTTCATCCCCATAGATTAATGTACTGTATAATACAGAAAATTACATCACAAGTATTATTTTCAAAGTACAGATGTTTGGGTCTACTGATATTTGGGTATAGATATTTTTGGGTCTGCTTCTGAAATATTAAGGAATGTAGCATTCGAGAGTCAATGAACGGTAACGGTAGTGTGTAACCAGCCAAGCTAAATTATTTAGTGCACTGACGAACGTCACCGGATGACATAAGTATTGACGGGAAGTGTGGGCTAGTACATAGATCTATAAATATATATGATATACGTACCTAAATACACGACTGCTATTATCATTCTCGAAGTGTGTTTTCGACCATTGAACAACATGTGAGCTTTGACCAAAAATAGGGAGTGGGGATCTCACAGCTGAAGTTTCAGTCACTTTTATGCTACACTAGATCACCTGTAACCCGTCGGATCATGAAGTTTTCGGCCTTCGAAATCAGTCAATAATCATTCTTTCCATGATTAAAAAACAATTGCTTACCAATGAGTAAGCTTTTCTAAAAAACTTACCGATGCTTCAGTGGAAAATATCTCTCGTGAAGTGAACGTTTGTAACCGGACGCATTCACTGCACATTATGCGAGCCGCACACTAAATAGTTCGGTAGGAAGCCACACAGACACACACTTACCCGCAAAACTCGCAACACAGATACACACATTAAGTACATACTACTAAGTACGAGCTGTCACCCACAAAACTCGCATCACAGATACACACATTAAGTACATACTACTAAGTACGAGCTGTCACCCACAAAACTCGCATCACAGATACACACATTAAGTACATACTACTAAGTACGAGCTGTCACCCACAAAACTCGCATCACAGATACACACATTAAGTACATACTACTAAGTACGAGCTGTCACCCACAAAACTCGCATCACAGATACACACATTAAGTACATACTACTAAGTACGAGCTGTCACCCACAAAACTCGCATCACAGATACACACATTAAGTACATACTACTAAGTACGAGCTGTCACCCACAAAACTCGCATCACAGATACACACATTAAGTACATACTACTAAGTACGAGCTGTCACCCACAAAACTCGCATCACAGATACACACATTAAGTACATACTACTAAGTACGAGCTGTCACCCACAAAACTCGCATCACAGATACACACATTAAGTACATACTACTAAGTACGAGCTGTCACCCACAAAACTCGCATCACAGATACACACACACCAATTACTTTCAGCTGTTATTCACGGAACTCGCATCACATATACACAAACACCAATTACTTTCAGCTGTTATCCCCAAACATCGTATCTCAGATACACACACTAGGTACATACTGCAAACTACGAGCTGTTACCCACAAAACTCGTATCCCAGATACGCAGGCTACCCTCGAACATGACAAGCTAGACCAAGAACGATATGAAACTCTTCACTCAATGGTGAAAGATATCAATTTAAAGCAATGTGAAAACCGTGGGGAATTTTCCCCTAGCTCATTACCGATAGCAAAACTTTGAATTTTGCTTCCAGGCATTCCTCCAGCCAACATTTCTATTATTACAATGAAAACTCCAGTGATTTTTATGCCAGAATAATTTTCTATAATTTCGTAACACAATTTTTATTTTTAACAATTACAAACATAAATTTTTTTGCAGAAGCGTTTCCCTGAATTGTTAAAAGGCTACCTTACTTTCATCTTTTATTTTAATTAATATTTTGAGCACGTATCTCGTTTACCGTCCAGCACACTTTAAATGCAAATCCTACAAATGTCAAACTTCATTTAACAAATATTTTCATTCATTGAAATGAGATAAAAGTATATTCTGAATTATTCAAGCTTGAAAATGATGTGTGTACATCGAAGCGTAACGCTACGTTAATTTGAATTTACTCTAGTAAAATGATTAACGATCGCAAAGGAATTTTAACTCGCTGAGAACTGCAACTAATTCCATAACTATGAACACAACCATTGTGCAGTGATGCTGATTGCAGAGTTTTTGAGTCCATGAGCGATCTTTATTTTCATTCGGTAAATCTCCCGTTTCAAAGACCTTCAATAGAGCAAAATTGTGAGTTACATTTATCACAAAGTTCCTTTGTGAGAAGTCCAATATTCTCTTCATTGGATGCAAGATCAAACCAGTCGCCGCTCTCGGAGCTAAAGCAAGCAAGATCAAAGCCAATACCTAAGTTTGAAGCTCTTTGTGAACTGCAGCCCAAGTAAAACTTCCAATTTCGCTCCTCGCCATGCAGTCTGCCTATTGTTTCTTTTCAGGTGAGGCCTTTGAATCTGAAATAATAGAGACTCAAAAGTCCAAAACTTAGCGATCGAACGACAATACTTGATACCTTGTGTTCATCGTAATTTCATGACAGCCTCGGTCATGCTCTAATGATGCCTGAATAAGCATCGTTATATTAATACGCTTGTAACTAGGTATCTATACGCGTCATAACCTTCATCAATAAATACATTGATCATTGCGGTATCTATGCTACAGCTAGATCATGAACTTCCTCTTTTAAAGGTTACATTCCTCATTAACATCGAAAATTCAATTTGCCATTTTACATCCGATTAAAAGAAATTGAACCGCTTCGCCCATCTAAATCAAGGGAGAGAGAAGAGAGCAAAAATAAAGCAGCAAGGGGCGACAGAGAGGCAGACGACAGCGCTCTCGAGGAAGCTACTCTTGATAGAAATAGACTACAAATGCAGCAGCGAAGAATTTAATATGAGTCGGGAAGAGCGAGAATTGCATCTTCAAATCTTGAGAAGCCTTCAAATCTGTGTTAGGTTAGATTTGGAAAAGTAGCGTTAAGTTAAATAGGTCTTTAATAATTTATATGTAGATATACATACATACAGATATTGTGTTACATTATAGTTGTTTTATATAATTTTGTAGGATGGCATAAAAATTGTTGAATGGTAGTCAATGATTGTTAATTTATTTATTACATAAACCACAAAATTTAATAACACATGAATCCCATTAAAATAGAATTAGAAATGTGCAAAAACTAATCACAAATTATTCACGGGTCCTGTTAATCGCAATAAATCTATAAAGAGGAGCATCGTCAGTAAAGTTTCGTGTAATTCTCATTGAAGTTCATGACAATAAATCCTTAGCATTACATATTTCATCACGAGGTTTTTGCGAAAAATTGAAAAGAATAAAGCAATTGTTTTTTCGAGAAATTATCTACTACTATGAATAACCGTCGTGTTTTTATTTAAATGTTTCGTGTCACGCTCTTAAGAATAGATAAGAAGAAATTAGCCCTGGCGGCCTTAGTTTCAGTTCACCTTTAAATTAATATACTCATTGTCGCTGTAAAAGTGCACTATAATATGTGAGTCACTTTCAAACAATTCGAGAGATCTAGAGCCTTATGTACTCGAGTCCGTGTATACCGAGTTCGGCGCGGGAATTGCATATCACGATATAAATACACAAGCTCGCAGTTACTTTCAGTAATGCTGAATTTCTGTATCTAGAACATGACACGAATGGCTATAAATACTTCTACTGCAGCTCAAAAATACTGTATTCTACGTGTTTATCAGTGGCCCAAGAAAAATAAGTTACCTTTGGAATAAGCTTAAGCATGGAAACTCCACTCAAACGAGAATTTGTTTAAGAAAGGTATTGAATCCCGTCATTTTTGAGGGCCGTGTACATTAGTTCTCAATACAAGTCTATGTTAATTTCTATGAAAAATTCCCAGCTTCTAACGTGGAACTGAAGCAACATTGGCTTTAAGGCCACGGTAGAAGAAACAAGGTAGGTTCAAACCAGTCTTTTTTTCGTTGACGGTGTGGGTTCGTTGACGTCACGTCAACGAACCAATAGCATGGCTCATACTGCATCTGGTATCACTGCTACCTTCAAATCTGGCTCCACTATTGGCCTAACGACATTGCGTTTTGGTAACGTCATAAAGTTTGTTTGAAATAAAGCATTTCTATTGGCTAGCTGAACAAGAAGAGGGGTATTTTTTCCCATAGAAATGACCTTACCTTGTTTCCTCTATCGTGCTGGAGGCACTTGAACAACGCGGCGCACCCGCTCTTATCTCGGTGATGCTCGAGTTAGTTTGGCTTCTGCGAGTACGAGACCTGAATAAATATGTTCTTACTCAGGATTGATTTATTTTAATGAAAACTATCTTTTTCGTGGCAAGCAATAATTTTCCATGAAAATGGCCGAAAATTTCAGAACAACGTTTAAGAGAAAACATTCATGTTTCAGACAAAAATCCTCCCAGATACTAGAACAAACTAAAAGAAATCAAGGACGGTTTTCAAAATTCAAAAAAAAAAATTACAAAATTGACTATCCAAAATCAAAATAAACTTTTGTTGTTATGCGTTGCATTAGTTTGTGAAATAATCACACCGGTAAACTAGAAACTTAAACGTTACAGAAAGATGTGAACGTTTCGTTTGAATTTAGATTTGAGTTTGTTAGATGGCAGTTCATTGAAAACTTGTCCTAACACAGACACAAAGAAATCGAAAAAAGGAAGGACACGCTTGTAAAAGTTCAGTTCAGTTAAACACAGTTTTTAAGAAAGATTTACACCTCTGAATTTGAAATTCGCTTCCAATTTTGGCATCAGTCGTACCCTTCGCTGTATCATTGCAGGACGGTCATAACTCAAAAATTTCAAGTACAGAGTTACAATGTTCATAAGAATGCTGAATAAATTCCGCGTGAGCGTAAGTACATTTTTGACCGAGAGATGGCGCTGTTGATTTGCGTAAATTTATTAAAGTTATATGGCTTATATACTCTATAAGACTTCTGAAAATCACGAAATTTGAGTTACGACAGTCGTGCAACGATGCAGCGACTACTTTAAAAATTATAAATGATGAGGTTATGCTCTTCGCATACGTAATATTCACGGGATTTGTTATATTTTTACGCAAACAGGTTTTTAGTTGCATGATCCGGCGTTGGAGTTGGGAAAAACGACAAAATAAACCAAAAATGAACCAAAATGAATGATCGAATCATACATTACTCAACCTCTACTTGTACCGCTATTTCTTCGTTGTATGTGCAGCGTCCAAAACTATAATACTTTTGAAACTATATTATGCTAGTATGAAAGCTTCTATTTAAATGTTTGAGTCCACTTCAGTTTACTAATTCAAATCATTATTATAAAATGTTAAATGTTGTAAAATGTTAAAAGATGACCAGGTCCCTTAACAAACCCAAACAACCATGACCGGAAGAGTACTAACAGTTGTAACACTCAAAATGATTTTTAGAATCCTAATTAGTGTTACTACTGAATTGCTCGGTGCTAGTTCCGCACCTTCCTTGCAGCTTATTTGCCCAGTTCCGTCTTACTTTCGCCCAATTCATGCAAATTTTTGAGATGTGAAAGTATTCGAAATCTTTACCCGCTTCCTTGGTCGGCCTGTCCATATTCTTTCATCGTAAACTAGAAACCCAAAAACTGTAGAAGGACGAAACAAGGTAGGATCATTTCTCAAAATGGATAATACTTTTCTTCTTGTTTGGCTAGACAATAGAAAGGCTTTATTTCAAGCAAACTTTATGACGTCATCAAAATACCATGTCATAAGGCCCATAGTGGAGACAGATTTGGGGGTAGCAGTGCTACCAGAAGCAGTATGAACGCTGCCATTGCTTCGTTGCCGTGACGTCAGCAAACCCACATAGTCAACGAAAAAAAGGCTAATTTGGCCTTACCTTGTTTCCTCTACCGTGATAATGACTAAAATATCTGATATATTGGATAACAATTTGCTAGCTTTGTACATAATTGATTTCGATGTTTTCCTAGGTAAAAAGGGACGAAACAAAATAGGAAACATTCGCATTTAATTTTTTACATAAATGTACATAAAGTTTCCCCTAATCAATTATATGAATGGTTCTACAACAAAAATTTCGAATGATTTGGAGAACAGAGATACAATAGTTGGTGCCCAACTGCTAGCCTCACAAACACCTTGAATATATTCTCATTACGATCACTTCTCTACACTATGCATTAGAAATGTGCATATGATCAGTCACTGGGAATATTTCCAATCTTGTCACCCAGTTCACAGCATCCCAGCTACCTACCAAACAGGTGACTTCAAACAAAGAGATCGAAACGTGTAATTTTTACTTCACCTTTAAAATGGTCTTTTCTAAACAAATCTCCAAAAGCATAATTATTTTTCTAAAAAGACGGTAGGGATTCGTTCATCTTTTATCACGGTATTTACAATTAAATTTTCAACCAAGTTGTTCGTTCCCAAGATTGATGAAAACTGATACACGCCATGCACTTTGATTTGCACGCCTAAAGTTCTCAGAAAGTAACCCCTTTAAGTAGATATTTGTATTTTTTCCTTCTCATATTAAAAAATTTTTATCCTAAATTATAAATATACGTTATAAACCTGCAAGTGAATTAAAGAAACTGATTATGTGCCGTACAACCGAGAATCGGAAGCTTAATTAATATGAAGAAACGCTATGTTGGTATGGTTCTGAAATTCACTGCAGGGGAAACTGAATATATTAGCTGGTCATTTCAAAATCTACAAATTCTAAACAAAATTTTTATTGGTCATCATAAATTCAATTAATTAAATACTAAATAATTATTTCTTACATGCAGCTCATTAAACTGAGCTCTAAATATTTGTTGGGTGCCTGCAGTTCACTAAATTGAACGCTAAATATATGTTAGTTCTCCGCAGCTCACTTAATTGAACAATAAATATTTGTTGGTTTTTTCAGCCCCTTCATTAAACCCCAAACATTAGCACAGTGTCTGCAGCTCACCTAATTGAGCTCTAAATATTCTTTTAAGATCTGAGCTCACTTAATCGTACACTAAATATTCGTTGGGTGTCTGCAGTTCACAAAATTGACCTCTAAATTTGCGAAGAAAGTCAAGCAAAAATTTTGCAGCGCATCAGCGTGATGAATATTGAAAAAAATCACCGAATCTTGGGCAGCAGGTCCTTTAAGTGAAGTTGCCTCGTTAAATGAATTAGCTCGATCAAAGATTGATGGGAATAATTTCAATGGTCGATCCATCTCCATGTTGATGGTGAAAGTTTGGATAGGAACACCCGCCCGAGCCGGTCAAACACTGAACGGCCGCCATTTAAGCCCTAACTTTTGGAGCTCTTCGTATAATCGACATCTATCTCACTCTATATTCTTTACTAACAAGATTTCCGAACAGGGTTCACCTGGAAGCCTTAATCTGAATAACCACCGAGCCTCCACTTGCCTCGGATCGCCCATTTAGGGACAGATGCTTCAGACCAAAGTTTGGCGCAAAATTCCCCTACAAAGCAAACCCTTAATTCGGAGCCCGCAAAATTAAAACAGACTCGCACTTGATGCAAATTGGAGTCCTTTGACGAATGAAGTGCGCACAAAATAGATGGAATTTACCATCACAATCGTAGAAAACTGGACATACGCTGTCAATTGTATTGGGTTTTATCAGCATGCCATTTTCAATTACACGATTACTATTTTCGAATTGTGCTACTGTCCTATCAAAATAATGGCAACATCTAACCCAGGGGTCTCCAAACTTTCCAGCCTGAGGGCCACGCTGATTACTCCAATAAGTTCCAAGGGCCAAAACCGTTTTTATTTTCCTGACCTAATCTATAATTGAGTAGAGTTATTACCATTCTGTATTTTATACTCAACTTATCACAGCAGCAATGTCAACAATAAGCCATTAGCCGTCGCGGGCCGAATTAATCACACTGGTGGGCGACATTTGGCACGCGGGTTGTAGTTCGGAGACCCCCGCTCTAACTCTTAAACCGTGAGAATTTTGATTCCTATAACCTTAATTGCATCATTTTTATTACACTGACACTAGCATCATATTTCCACCGATATCAAAATAGAAATGGCACTACCACTCAACATTAAACTCGGAAAACATATAACGTCAAAAATTTAGCAATACAGAGAATTCATGAGTATGTACAGTATATTGAGTGTGCCATGTTTGGCACGTGAGGCAGTGAAGGGTTAACTATCGTAGTGCGTCAGTTATTTAATTTCTGCATCCGAATAGTAAATTATTTAAAAAAACTCAAGTTTAATATAAAAAGATCAAGTTTAATTTAAAAAGTCTCAAGCAGGCTATATTTAAAAAAAGATGAATTTCAATTTTGAAACGCTTATGTTTCTAAAATTTCATACTTATGTAATAATAATATAAGTAAATTTTATCTGTGAGAATGCATATTTATTTAAAAGTACTGGCGCTGAAAATAGAGTAAATCGAATATCAGACATACCAAGCTGCTGTGATTTTGTACTTAATTTGACATTCTTGAAGTTTTACCTTTGAATCATTTGCTAAACAGATCATCGGTACTATATCTATTGACAAAAATGATGCAAATAAACTTTCTGTAATAAGTAACTGTGGGACAATTAGCAAACTGCACTGAGTGAAAAATTGAACATTACTGACTTCAAATTCGCATCATTTTTGTCAATAGATAGAAGTACCGATGATCTATTTCGCAAATGATTTAGCAAATGATTCATGGGTAACACTTGAATAATGTCAAATTGTGTACAAAATCCCAGCAGCTTGGTTTGTCTGATATTCGATTTACTCTATTTTCAGGGCCAGTACTTTTAAATATATATGCATTCTCACAAAAAAAACTTTGCTTATATTATTATTACATAGGTATGCAATTTTAGAAACATAATCTCTTCAAAATTAAACTTGATCTTTTTTATATACAGCCTACTTGAAACTTTTTAAATTAAACTTGATCTTATTTAAATTGACCTTGAACTTCTTTAAATTAACGTTAAAAAGCTGTAGAAGCCGAAAGATATTTTTTGTATAGGCATAATTACGTTTTAGGTAGCAATAATAATTAAAAAATCCAGACATCACGGCAAATCTTGGAACAAAATATTTTCCTCTTCCTTCTCAAATAGACAAGGGACTCAGAAATAAACAAGCAACTACGCCTATAACACACGTTCTGTGTTAGTAATATTACCTCCATATTACTCGCATATATCTCAAGAGATTTCTCGAACTCGTCCTTGATTCATTACCCATTTAGTGCAGGGTGAGTTTCATTCTCCACAAGTCCAACCCCCTTTATTTGAAATAAGAAAGTAGGCGAAATGAAAGAAAGACCGTAAAAAAATGTCTATTTTTCGATAGTTAAGGAAGCCGAGTGCACACGGCCCGTATCACAAATACACTCATCACACACTTTCGGCTGGCTTCGGACACACAGAGAAACAGACGGACGCGGCTCTTATTATAGTACTAGTGTGTACGGCCCGCCAAAAATGACGGGATTCCATGCCTTTCTTGAAGAAACTTTTCAGATGTGAATTACAAACAAATATATCCATCCTAAGAGTACCCGTGGTAAAAAATATTCTTGTACTCGTGCACTGGTGAAATCATTTCACATATACGGTCATTATAACTATCCTTATGAGCGTGACAGAGAAATGGAAGGAGCGGACTCCAAACAAATAAACCAAGGGTATCATTAGGTAGTCTTTGTTACTGAAGCGCTAGAAACCTGATTTTACTACTACTAGGTAGTAGCAGGACTCGTGGAAATTCCACTGACAATGTCATCGTTAAGCTAAGTGGACCCGTGAAAAAATTTCGTCAACATTACTTACCTATTCTAACCTATCATGTCCTAACCGAATCTATCCTGATAAAATGTCAAACATATCAATGTATGCAAAGCAAGCCATTTTTCAATACACTGAGAAATTCGGTATCCATGATACCGCAGACTCAGACATCCTAGGTTTCTTAAGAAGCGGACACCAAACAGATCTATAAATAAATACACAACGGGTATTATTAGGTTAGATAGATTGGGC
Source organism: Morinoia aosen (assembly GCA_030386875.1). NCBI lineage: Eukaryota > Metazoa > Arthropoda > Malacostraca > Amphipoda > Talitridae > Morinoia > Morinoia aosen. Next base: position 21,620,210 of record CM059567.1, on the reverse strand, counting down.
TTACCATTTAAATCACTACTGTCCATCCTAGCTCATATTAATAAAATCACTTCAACATTGTTTAAGCGTAGGTAGAAACACAACCATTTTCTATTTGTATTTTCAAAGTGTCATGATATTTTGGCGGTTTCAAGCAGAGGAATTACACATACTTCTTATTTTCTTCTTTTTAAGAGGGCAAAAAAATAATGGTTTATTGAGCGCGAATCTTTTTTATTTTTACCAGCGTTTGAGGGCTCATTTAAAATGTTTATGAAACATACGGGGAATTCATGATTCTTGACGACAATTATTTGCGCAGGTACTCAAATTTAGGCTTACACTCCAAGTACTCCGTGAATAAATTCATCTCAACTTTCTATACAGTCCATGTTTGACGCAAAAGACGGCACAAATTTTGTAGTTGAACCACTGACCATCACGATACCAATTCGAAACTGAGTCCTTCTAGAAAACAGTAAGAAGAAAACATTTTTCTAAATCTGATGGCGTCTGAGTAGAATAACCACAGACGTCAAGGCTACAAGAACGCACATGCATAAAATAATCACTATTCGTCATAAATATTCTCTGAAATTCTATTGCTTCTTGCGAGTAGGAGAAATGAAGAATCTTTGTAAGCTCCTAGTAGTGTGTGATTGTTTAAAACTCTTTGTAGTACATCATTCTTTTGAACTCTTTGAAGTGCATGAATCTTATCTGACTATATGATTAACCTGGCAGCTTGTGATGAAAGATATATCTTGATGCATTCAGAATATTTTTAAATTGCAGCAACTTTACTTCGCATTGAAGTTATTCTGTTAAACTTGTTGTTTTTTTTATTCTGTAACTGGCGATCTCAACCAGATCCTAACTACAAGGGATAAGTTATTTCAACATTACTGGGTTTCTAATAAATGTTGAGCTACACATTGAAATTCTAACCAATATAATGAAAATTTGACAATGTCACTTCGGCAGGACTCTTGTCACAGACAGGATCCTAAAAACATGGCATAGATATTTCATATAGTTAGGAAGAAGAATATTTGTCGACATCTCACTGACGTGTGATGTTTCCAAGAATATAATACGAATAATCTTGAGCATAATTCTCTGTGTTCTTTTACTACTAAATCTGATTTCAAAGTTATTTGAAAAGAGTTCTTTCTCACGCCCGTGAAATTTGGTCTCTTCAGGGGTCACTTTTACAACGTAAAAATATGAATATTAAACGATAAAAATATATACGACCGCACGTTAGCTGCGATCATCACATCCTCGCAAATTATTTAATACCAAACCTGATGACTAAATTTTAATGCGTAATAGTCAGAAACGCAGTGCTTAGAGCTCCAAGATGTACGAATAGTTACTCACGGACAGAAGTAACTTCCGACTAGAGAACGTTTCCGATGGCGCAATCGAGATACAGTCTTCATCTTCCATCTTTCTGACATCCTGACCCAGTAAACATGGCACTCTGAGGCAGATCATCAAGCAAATAAGGCTCTTGCTACATGGAAAAGCAACTTTTCTAACTACCAAGCAATTTTCTCTGAAGCAACGATGAATAATGAATTGGAGGTTGAAGTATTCCGAGGAGCCTTTCGCTGCGGTGGATAATGAAGGCAAGTCAGGTTTTTGAAAAGACGTGCTTCCATCGACTTGGACTTAGTTGAAGACGTGACAAGAAGAGCGAATTTAAGACGATATTAAGCAATCAAGAGGCTGTTAGACCTCCTTCTGCCTCGCTTTCTCCCACTGAAGGAGCTTTTTCTGCTTTCTTGGAGACTGAGAAGGCTTCGTATGGCTCGAGCGAAAGTACTGCTGTAATTACTTTGATGGATCTTGGCCGATAAGAGTTGAATGCTTTAAAAAGCCTCTTCATGAGAGGCGCAGCTCAATGCCGCTCAAAAACTTTTTTTTTCATGGAGCTGGATCACAGAGTATTGATTTTGTAGGCTTAGATCCTGTATTTGGTGAGCTCATCGTACATCAAAAATGACTCCGTAATTGACGGCATCTGTATGACCGACTTCACGTGGAACAGTTACATTCATTTTTCTTCTGTTCAGTGCAATGTCTGAGTTTGCAGCAAAATGTGAGTTGGATTCAAACTATTCAATCCTGCGTGAAGAGAATAAAATGTTCGAAGCTTCTGCTAATGCATGCCGGGCAGATGTGCTCTCTATCAATGTTAAACGTGAGACGGAATTTCAATGCAACAAATTAGAGCGGACTTGCATTCAAGTCAGATATAGGAATCAACATGGCAATGCAAACGAGCTGATTTTTTTTCGGTCTGCTGTCTATGAAATATTCCATGTCGTCAGACATCAAGTATGCTTAGGCACCAGAATAGACGAAAAATAGCAGTCACATTTAGAGACATCAATCTTCCCACACAAACATCATAGCAGTAGCATAGAGGAGAAACAGCTATGAAAAAACAAATATCATTGTGTATCTCATCAATATGTCAATCAATAAAAGGTTTAATTTTTAAATTATGAAATACCAACGCAGCAGATAGAGGTCAAGTGCAACAATTTTACAATAAACGTCGTCGTGAATTTTTCTTGTACAAGCATAACAACAAATGTAGACGCAAGGTGCTCGCTCCTTCTCCCTATTATAATTTAGTTTCAATTTAAGCGTTTCTGTTCCTCTCACTTTCGGCCGCTAACCTTACTCTTTACGTCTCCGTTGGAGGCTAACCGTTGCCATTTACTGTTTTTTTTCAAACACAAGCCGTTACTCGTTGTGTCCCTTTCTTACGCAAACCATCATCATACGTGTCTGTTCGAAACTATTTATTTGGGTCTTGTTTGAACGCATGCCATTGAGATGTATTTCGTGTTCAATAACTAACCACACTGGTTCACTTCAATATTGCACGTATTAGCTGATGCTATATAGTTAAATTGCATAGCAATCGAAGCCCAGTTAAGACCCAATCTCCAAAGAAAAATTGCGGCTTCTGTTTGAATTTGCGTACGATTTTACTGGCGTTTCCACAGAGTGCACATCTCGGTTGGCCAATTATGTAAAGCTCGTTCACCAAGCCCACAACTCTACTGTATTTGTTCGTGTACCGCCTTAATGCCAGGCTTGAGTTTTCTGACTATATGATTCAGAAGACTCCTAAAATTATACACCTGTTCTTAAACAGAGAGATTCTGAAGTGCTTTCGGTCCGTCCGCTCGCTCTCGAAAATTAAAAATGACTTCATCGAGAATGCGAGAAAAACGAAGAACTCTTCAAGTTGAGCTTAAGAATTCATAGGGATGATTCTGCCCCAACCTGATGAGGGAACTTCAGCTCCAAGTTATGCCGGGAACTCACGAGATATTTTCGAGGGCTGCGTGATCTCGATCCGAACAAATTTACAATGTTAATTCTTCCTGATCGAACTCGCTCTGCCCAGGTCGAATTAAGGGAGCTGGATCCTTCTAACCTTTAATAAAGTATGATGTGTTTCAAGGAATGCTATTTCTCTACGAAATTTTTCCTCAATGAATACCTGTACGCAATGAAGAGCTGTTTCAAAATATTTATCAGCGTCTCTCTCTTTATAACTTAGAATTTGTAGTAAGTAGACACAATAACCATTCGTTTGACAAATAAAGTTTTGTCCTTTCTTCACGGAATTAAACAAGGAAACGTCTTAATAATAATGTATTGAAATATCCAAGTTCTCTTTTCCAAACTTCTGACACCAGTCTTGTATAGTATGTTGTGTACTCACCAGAGAGAAAAACAAATAACGGAAGCAACACTAAATATCATCTGTTAAAAGTTAATCATTTTTTGAGGGGCATACTTCAGAAAATCTGTTCACGGTCAAATAAACTAAATCATTGGTACTTAGAGAAGCTGAGATTCTGGTTGAAAAAGTTTCATGTTCGTGGCAAGTTCATGTCTTCCTCGTATTCAAAAGAGTGCAGGCATTCAAGTTGAGCAGTCTTCAGAAGAGAATTTAATTTCTACGGTCCTAATCAGCAATTCCTTCATGCATGTCAACATTTGCAAATCTGTCGCGTCTGGTACGCATTATGACTGCAACACCCACGGGGTGGAGGTGCTGACAAACTTCAACTTGTGCAGTATATTTTTCCTTCATGCGGAGGCCAACTTTTGTGATGATGAAGAGAAAATTGCCCCTGAATAATAATCCTAAGTCGTTGGAGATAATTCACACTAAAAATTATACCTCAGAAAATGCAAACTAAAAATCTGTCGTTCATGTCAGAAGAGTTTTGTTAATAAATATTCAACGCCTTCTTTGCAGCAGATTAATTGAGAAAAGTCTAACCACTTGCACTAAAATGTCTTTGATGTTCATACTAATTTAATTTAGAAAGAAAATTGTTTTCCTATCAGATATCAAATGGCAATATTCAACAAGGCTCATTTTTTGGAGACACAAAAAGCTACAAACGATTCTCTCGATCCATATTTATACTGCAACCTTTGAAAAAAACAGCGTGAATTTTTTAGATCTCGCTTTATAAATTATTCTAGTGCGGGCTACCGAGAAATTATTGCATGGTGTATTACGATTTGATCGTGCAATAACATAAGTGCACCAATGATCGCAGTCGAAGCCTTTTTTATGCGCTTTGTTCGATGATCTTTGAATTAGCCGCAGTTATTGGAATATCAGAAGAGATATGCCCAGAGATATTCCACTCAGCTTTTGTGCTCGCTGCGCTTTTAATAATAGCTCAGGACTTTAAATGAATTCAGCTACATTGAAGAACAAACGTGGTAAAATGATTTAAGCAATCTTCCGCTGCAGGCAGGACGCCAATTTTCTTCTCCAAACTACACCTGAAAAAATACAGCGCTTTTCTGTGGAAAATATGAAAGAAAACGAAAATTATTTGAGAAAACGCTATTTCTATTCTTGAAATGTTATTTTGAATTATCTTCGTTTATAAATGATAATCTGTAACAACAGTTATTAGAAAATCTTACCTGCATCCACATGTATTGTAATACAGGATATTTTTTTCTTTTTATCTAACGATGGATATGGTTGAAAAGTTTTCAAACATTTTTTGACGTTTTTCAAAGTCTACAAAACCTACGGGTATTTCATATTTGAAATGTCTAAAAAAACAGTAAAGTTCTATTCAATTAAAGGGAAATTCAAACTTTTCAAATACAGGAATGTACAGGTGTAATGAAAGCCTTCGTATGTTGTTGTAAAAATATTAATAAAGGCAATTATTCATAAAAACACAATTAATGCATATTAAGCCCTGCATTATAAGTCATCATCAACTGAAACGCTTTTTTTGCCACTAATTTGTTCATTTGTTCTACCACCTATGACTTAAAAATAAAACAAATTTTGAAATAAAATCTAAATTCAAATGCATTGAGGTATCCAGTGAAATGCATTGAGGTATCCAATAAAATGCATTGAGGTATCCAATGAAAAGCATTGAGGCATCCAATGGAATGTATTGAGGTATCCAGTGAAATGCATTGAGGTATCCAGTGAAATGCATTGAGGTATCCAATGAAATGCATTGAGGCATCCAATGGAATGTATTGAGGTATCCAGTGAAATGCATTGAGGTATCAAGTGAAATGCATTGAGGTATCCAGTGAAATGCATTGAGGTAACCAGTGAAATGCATTTTGTGCCGCCATAGCCATGTGCTAGAGGGTTCTGCCGCCGTTCGGGAGACCCGGGATCGAATCTCGGCGCTGGCAGTGGCGATTTTCTCTGTTGGGTATAGGAGAAAAATTCCAAGCACAATACCCCACTCTACCCAGGTGTCTGAAATGGGTACCGGTCTTGACCGGGGGAAAGCGTAATGGCGTCCTGGCGTTAGTTATAAGGCATTTGAAAATCCAATGTACAAGGTGATATGAATCAGGCTTGATTGGAAATAAAGCATCCGTAGATGCCTTCATTATTCATTATTATTATATATGAGGTATCCAGTGAAATGCACTGAGGTATCCAGTGAAATGCATTCAGGTATCCAATGAAATGCATTGAGGTATCCAGTGAAATGCATTGAGGTATCCAGTGAAATGCATTGAGGTATCCAGTGAAATGCATTGAGGTATCCAGTGAAATGCATTGAGGTATCCAGTGAAATGCATTGAGGTATCCAATGAAATGCATTGAGGTATCCAGTGAAATGCATTGAGGTATCCAGTGAAATGCATTGAGGTATCCAGTGAAATGCATTGAGGTATCCAGTGAAATGCATTGAGGTATCCAGTGAAATGCATTGAGGTATCCAATGAAATGCATTGAGGTATCCAGTGAAATGCATTGAGTTATCCAATGAAATGCATTGAGGTATTCAATGAAATGCATTGAGGTATCCAGTGAAATGCATTGAGGTATCAATGAAATGCATTGAGGTATCCAGTGAAATGCATTGAGGTATCCAATGAAATGCATTGAAGTATCCAGTGAAATGCATTGAGGTATCAATGAAATGCATTGAGGTATCAAATGAAATGCATTGAGGTATCAATGAAATGCATTGAGGTATCAATGAAATGCATTGAGGTATCAAATGAAATGCCTTGAGGTATCCAGTGAAATGCATTGAGGTATCAATGAAATGCATTGAGGTATCAAATGAAATGCATTGAGGTATCAATGAAATGCATTGAGGTATCAATGAAATGCATTGAGGTATCCAGTGAAATGCATTGAGGTATCAATGAAATGCCTTGAGGTATCCAGTGAAATGCATTGAGGTATCAATGAAATGCATTGAGGTATCAAATGAAATGCATTGAGGTATCAATGAAATGCATTGAGGTATCAATGAAATGCATTGAGGTATCAAATGAAATGCCTTGAGGTATCCAGTGAAATGCATTGAGGTATCAATGAAATGCATTGAGGTATCAAATGAAATCTGCACAGAGCCGCGGTTTTTGGGACACGAGGCACAAATTTTCTACCTAACTAAATTTCTGCGAACTACATAACTTCATTCTTCGACATAACTTTACTTCCAAGGAAGACGTGACTGAGAAGCAAAGCACCAGCGGTGTGGAGGTGTTCTACAGAGCACAGGACGGCTCGAGACCAAATCTCCTTCGGATACTGGCAGGGACATTCTCTAGAGATTAGTGTCACTCACTCTATCTACTCCTTTTTCACTTCAAATTAATCTTAGTCAAGTTCAATTTAATCCAAGTCAAATTCAAATTAATCCGAGTCAAGTTCAAAGTAATCCAAGTCAAGTTCAATTTAATCCAAGTCAATTTCTAATTAGTCCAAGTCAAGTTCAATTTAATCCAAGTCAAATTCAAATTAATCAGAGTCAAGTTCAATTTAATCCAAGTCAAGTTCAAGTTAGTCCAAGTCAAGTTCAAATTAATCAGAGTCAAGTTCAAATTAATCCAAGTCAAGTTCAAATTAATCCAACTCTCAGTTCAGTTAAAAAATGACATAATAATGTGTTAATTTGAGTTTTTTGTGTTACATATGTATCTATTGGTTGTGATAAGCAAGAATGGTTTCAAGAATTTATTTACACTCATATGTATTTATATGCGTGAAATTCCACTTTACCACATATGTGAAATCAAATACATGCAAGTACAAAATATTATCATAGGACGATATGTAGATTTAATCAATTCAATATTTATTTACAATTCAATATATAATACTTTTAAGACTTCAATAACTTTTATAAAAATCATTTTATGAACATTCAAGTCTTTAAAGTATTATATATTGAATTGTGAACACACAATTAAAACAAGTATTCAGTTAGAAACATTGTTTCTTGTATTATTATTGTGTATTGTAAGTGGATCCTACATTTCTTCACAATAACTAACACGGAATTAGAATGGATGGCAACATATTTATTGCTAATGCAAGAATGTATCTGGGTAGTAATGTACAAGTATAAATTGTAATCAAACGGAATCGTACATTAGTACTCAGTGAATCGCGTTTGTATATTTCTTTTAAAGATTAAATCTACATGTCGTCCAATGATAATATTTTGTAATTGCATGTATATGATTTCATAGATGTGATAAAGTGGAATTTCACGTATATAAACATCTATGAGTGTAATAAATCCTCGAAGCCAGTTTTGCTCATCACATCCAATAGATACATATTTAACACAAAAAACTCAAATTAATAAATTATTATGTCATTTTTTAACTCAACTGAGGGTTGGATTAATTTGAACTTGACTCGGATCAATTTGAACTTGACTTGGATTAATTTGAAGTTTGAACTTAACTTGGATTAAATTGAACTTGACTCGGATTAATTTGAACTTGACTCGGATTAATTTGAACTTGACTCGGATTAATTTGAACTTGACTCGGATTAATTTGAACTTGACTTGGATTAATTTGAACTTAACTTGGATTAAATTGAACTTGACTTGGATCAATTTGAAGTGAGAAAGGTGTAAAGAAAAATATAGGACATTAGTTTACATTCATGTGAGTAAATTTTCTGATCCCTCAATTTTTCTGGCTCAGCTATTGTTAAAATTTTTCTCCATATTGTCTAAAAGTGATATCCTTCACATAATCTCGTCCAACCAAACTTCTTTAAACGCATGTTGTTCAATGTTTGACATGTACTACGTTTATTATACGATTTTAAGACTGCTATTTTGTGTGCACTGGTCTATACCTATTCAGTCGCATCTTTTTTTCATAATCTTGATGTTATTCATGACTGGTTCCATACAGAAAGGGGAACAAACGTAAATATAATTTGTTGCAACTTTTCTGTATTGAAATGTGATGACGAGATGCGACATTAGCAGTTCTCAACTGATATGCTCTCCATTTCATTTTTAGCCTGAGTATCTGTAATTTTAGCCTCTGAATAGCCTCTGCACTGGGTGGCTGAAATCAGCGTCACATCAGATAAAGGCAAAATAAGATTTTAGCGTAGGTAATTCGATGAAAATTTTTACCAACTCAGTATTAAACTTTTTCTTCTTTCTCCTGCGGGTTCCATCTTTCCATGTTTAGGCTGGACTATATCACAATTTTCCTCCTATAATGTTTACCAAATTTGATCTCACTGCTGTAGTTGAAATTACATATTCTAATTATTACATTTAACTACGTTCTTGCGAACACTTAAATTCAATCTTATCGATCACTTCTATGTGTTGTATTTCACGAATAGTTCAATTTCAATGCACTGTATTATGACAAATCAATTTTTTTGTACTCTGCAAAAATCGGTCTTGGTTTTCCTCTCACGTTTGGCTCGTTTTTTGATTCGCACACGTTTCCGTAACTTTGCAATGTCTCGTTGTTAAGTTTTTCCAACAGCTCACATCCGACGTATTACTTCTCTTTGCTTAACACTGCGAGCCGGAGTCCTCCCCTTCACAGAAACAACAACAGGTAGAGGGGAAGAACCGCCTCTTCTATGTACAACTTTTTCAACACCGCACGGAGTTCTTTGGCTACTGTCAAAGAGGAACTGTTATTTTGCGGCGTGCTCTTCGAATCAATTGCAATGGAACTGAAATATTTTGGGTGGTAACCAGGATACCAGCGTTCGCATAATATTTTTCCTGAAATAGCAGCCCTGAGTAAAAAAAAATTAAGATCGATTTCGCTACATTAAAAGAGCTTCAAATTGCGGGAAAATTGAATGCTTAAAATATCCTCACAGCATATGTCAGCTCAAAGAAAACTGTCGGGGGGAAATTTGAGATTTTTCCGCAAATTCCATGGAGTTTAGACTCAAATAGGTAGGAAATGTACATTTAGAGTAATGAAGCGAAGAATAATTGTAGCTACATGTTTGTATGATCAGTAAGGACATTCGAACAATTTATTGCGTCATTCACGCACGTCAGCGCAGAAAGTAGGTTAACATACAGGGTGGGCCAGAAGTAACTGAACATCTTAATTTGCTAGTAAAAAAAACTGTGAACTTCCTAGTGTTTACAATTTTCCTTTTATTAGCAAATTAAAAATGATCCGTTACTTCTGCACGTACTTTAGTACAAAGAAACTTCATATTCCTTTACATCCACAGAGACTGACACAGAGTGGAGCCAAACCAATACTTTTCGAATTCGTTCATCATAAGAATGTAAGAGTTATTGACCTGGAGCAGGCTGACCCCCTTTCTTTTATCTTCTAAGAAGATTAACATCCCATTGTGTGCGCCATAAGCAGTATTGGTATCTTACAGTTCGCTTCAAGAACATTACTAACTTCATTTTGTGAGCTCTATGAATATTATCAACACAATTCTGGGTGCTCTATGAGCGTTATTAACTTCCTTTGATCTCGCGTAGTCGAACTGTTCTTCTCTGCCCGATTTAATTCACTTTGATTTAGAAAACTATCAATTGAATTTGTGGTCTGCATTTTTCTAAGATTAATTTGCCTATTGCTATTTATTTTTATGATTTTCAAAATTTGCAGGAAGTGACCTAGCAGTCATAATTTGCATATTTCGACCTTGCTAACACGGGGAGAGTGTCAATATTATAGCACAACGTATTCTCCATTCTATTTAACTCTAATTCTATCCTATTTAATTCTATTTTCCTGTGATGAGAAGATTTTCATTTCATTCTATGTAATTCTATATTCCTGTGATGAGGAAATTAAAATTCTATTCTATTTAATTTTATCTACTATAATGAAAAGATTTTAATTCTATTCTATTTAACTCTATCTTCCTGTCGTCTCATCTGCCGAGGTGGTCTGTAGTTCCACGCCACGACGAAAAATGCCGTGTCGCAGTAATTTCACAGTGTCAGCAAACTGAGGCGTGTATTAAAACTTAGAGTGGCTTTTAGCCTTCACGAAACTTTACTTTAACCTGCAATAGCCACTTGAGTGCGAGATGCAATTTATTCTCACCAAGTTTGACCTGTGTTCGCGATCTATTTTGTCTCATCCATTGAATTTTTTTCCGGTACAATTTCGTTCGTTTACTGATCATTAAAAGTTGTTTCCTATTTGTAAAATACCATTTGCAACTTTTTAATCGACTCACACGGTACTTCTCTGCTTATGAAATCTCTACAGACGTCGCTTAATTTCTTAATTGAAAGTCAGCAAGTGTCGGTATAGAAGCAAAAATCTCCTAAGCTTGAGTAACTTCTAATTAAATTCAGGGTGCTGACACCATCAATGACAGGATTTTTTTGTACTGTGTTAATTCAGTACCGAAGAAGTCAAGTCGAAATACAAATTAATTTGGAGTTTATACTTGTACAATATATACTTATGCGGTATTGGAAAACTCTTGCAGAGTAATTTGCCAAACCACAAATAAACAAAAACATTGACCCACGAGGACCGTGAATTAGCCCTTGAACTGCAGGTGTGTTGAGCGTACGCTTAGCTGTGAAATTATGCAGTTGTGGTACTTTGCAATGTCACTTCATTATGCCTATCACCATAAGTGCCTTTTTCTCTAAAAATAGATAAAAGCAACGCCATCGATTCTTGGTGCATGTCTGCACTCAAAGTCAACGCCAATTACTAGTATTTAAGCCAATAAAAATTACGTAACAATAATATTTGAATATAAAATCGTCTTGCATGAGACTGGAAATTATTTGTTCAGCCTAAACATAAGCCTCTCATCATTAAATTGCTTTGTTATCTCAAACGTTTAAAAACCGATGGATCTATCGAAAGCACCAAACACTCGTAATTCAAATACTGTCTCCATTTTACTCTTATTTGTGATAGAAAGCAACCCAAAGCAAAGACAGCCATAAAACCCGACGGACGCCGCAGGTTTTACAGCAGATGCGCACAGTATTGATAAAAATGGAAAGGAAAAACATATGATGAAGCGTACAAGCAGCATTACGTAATCTATCATACTATTGGTTATTATCACTGTACTCAGCGTCACATGGAGCTAGTGAACCCAAAGTATTCCAGTACCTCACCTGCGTTTCATAATTTCACCCTTAAATCTTCAAGTCAATTAAGTCTCCCCTTCTCATATCGTAATTACAGATGCGGATTTGCGAATCTCATTTAGCGCGCATTTATTCCCATGCAGATCACCGCGAGTCAAGTCGCTTTTTCAACTTTGACTGTGAACGTGTGAGGGAAATTTACACAGCGCTTACGCAACATCTGGACTGAAACATTTACCCCTTTGCAAATTATCATCAAACTATTAATTTAAATTTGAATTTCAATTCCGGAAAGCACAATATTTTTCCTCCTAGGGGTCACGAGCGATCGACTTAGCACCGACCCCATCGCTCTCGTCTGCGCTGAGGAAAATCAGGATGTATCAAATTGTCTGATCTTGTCATCCCAGGCTTAACCCTAGAGTGATGTAATGGAACAGTTTTAATAACAATACAGAATTCTTGACAGTAAAAAGACAGAATGACTGTAGAAACACTGGTAAATATTGACAGTAACATGATAAAGTAATTGGCAAGAACATGAAAGAATAGTGGCTTTAACGTATGCATGACAAGATAACGGCAGCAACGTGACAAAATAGTTGACAGCAACATGACGGAATAACGGCTGTAACATGGCATGGCTTAAACATAACAAAGTAATGACAGCAACAAGACAGAATAATTAACAGCAACGTAACATTAATGGCTGCAACATGATTGAAAAGTGGCCGCAACATGACAGCATAATAGCAGCAACAGAACAAAAACAAGATGCAGCATGGCAGAATAATGACAGAAAAATGATTTAATAATGGTAGAAACATGACAAAAACAATGGCTGCAACATAGCACAATAAGGCGAATAATGGGTTAAAATGATAGCTCTGACATCACTACATACTGAGAAATAAACAAATTTTTTACTATAGCCAAGCGAATTCAATACATGTCGTTCAATGGTAACCTTTTGTAATTGCATGTATATGATTTCATAGATGTGATAAAGTGGAATTTCACGTATATAAATATCTATGAGTGTAATAAATCCTCGAAACCAGTCTTGCTTATCACATCCAATAGATACATATTTAACACAAAAAACTCATATTAATAAATTATTATGTCATTGCTTATCTGGACACTGAACGACATAGTCGGACTTCGAAGCAATACTATGGAAACATTTTCAAATAAATTAATGTAACAGCAAAATTTTCAATCACCCGATTCATTAACAAAGTTTAATGGTCTCTCCCTGAGAAGCTCGATCAGATTGACTTACCGTACTGTACGTGTAGGTCCTCCAGAAACGTATCCCGAGTGTCTTGAAACATCGAGGTGTGGATACTCGTATGAAGTGAAATTCTCAGTTTATAATCTATAGAGTGAGGAAATTGAATTGCTAAGTTATCATTTCAAGCGTCCGTAAAAACTTTGGTGAGAAGCTAGAAAAGGCTCGCACGTCCATCATTTGCAATTTGATAATTAATTTGCAAAGGAGTGCACTCCTTTGCAAATTAGTTGGTTTTTAAATTTATTGTTGAAGAATAAGGGCAGTGAATCTTGAATATAATGTTGTTAAGTTATTTTACGAGCGTTCTTTACGATATTCTAATTCCGTTCTAACATTTTTACCATAGACCCATGGATCCTGGCGATTTCACAATAGTAGCCTGCAGCATTAGAATAAAATTTATGTATTTCGATATGTTCTTCTATGAAAGAAAACGATAATCAGTATTGGAGAATATTATGAAAATATAACAACAGTGCCCTCATCAATGTAGAGTGTCAAAGAAAATATTTTTTTCGATGTTAAAAAATTTTTATCCTAATTCTGTGCTGCAAAAAAACACCTTTTAATATGTTACTTCCCAAACGCTGTTCCATAGCATGTCTTGCTAGGGTCGGCGTCAACGTACTTAGGGTGCAAAACCCCTCGCTGGCATGTAAAAATTGCTTTGAAATATTTCATTATTGATGGAACTCGAGTTACACTTCACGCCTGAAACTACCAGATATAAGGAAAAAAAGTACTACCTAAATTTCAACGAAAAAAGGTAATGATATAACTTGAAATGGTCTTTGAAAAAATCTCCTTCTAAATTGAAGGAAAAATAAATTTATTCACGTGAATGACGTAAACGGTAAAAATCATTGAGCATTTCAAAGTAAAAAATACGAGACAAAGCCAAAAATTTTAAGCAAGAATTTAGTTACTGAAATTATGAAAGCTAAAAATCTACTTTGAACGTTCGAGCATTTCAATTACCGAATTTTGAGCCAAACGTAGCCGTCATTCCAAGCGCGCGCAATTTAACGTGAGGTGTGGAGGTCGGGAGCGTAGCTACAAATAGGTCTGGCCTAACTTTATTTAGATGTGCTAAATCTACCTCAGGCGGCGAATTGTCACTGCATTTTACGGTGTCTCATCGTTCACTTAATCTACCTCAGGAGGGGAATTTTCACCTTTTACGGTGTCGCATCGTTCAGCTGGCAGCGTAAGCTCTTTCCAGGGGACGGTTCGGGTTAAAAAAATCTGTAAGTTCTAGATGGATTTTTATGAGATATTTGCCATAGGTTTAGAATGTTAAGACCATTTATTTTACTCACGGGTTTTTTTCGTAGATTTACGTACATATGATTTTTTTATATGAAGATAGAAAATGGGTTTTGCTGAAAATGATTCTTCTCCTACAATTTTGAACTTAAAGAACTGAAAGAATGTTTTCTAGATAGCTAATTGCCTTGTCTAAAGATCCGACGCAAAAGTTTTTCGATATTTTGATTTTTTGAATTTTAAGAATTTTTTTTCCAAAAACCGACCACTTTTTTCGCTTTTTCGAATTATTTTGCTTGTAATTTTTAAAAAGAATTGAAATTAAAAAAAACTATTGCATCGGATCTTTAGATCTTTTGAATCGCTATTGATTGAGATGTTTGCCATCCCTGTACTTTCGAAACTGCTGGAGAAGAATCATTTCAAAGGTCAAAAAGATGAGTTTTCAGGAAAGCCCTTATTCTAAAATTTAATTGTTATTTCCTTCCTATTCTTGAACTGACACTTTTTTTAAAATCAACTCCACTGCTTTTGTAGCTCTATTTAAGTCAGCTTACGCTACCAGCTGTAAGTTACGACTACGCAAAAGGCGGTCAAAATTAAGTCTATGCCAGCGTGGGAGTGAATTTTATTAGCGAGGGCGGATTGCGCGGGCAAAAGTTGGATTACTGCAGCTGCCTGACGACGTTGTTTTATTTGCACTGTAGCCAACTGATTTTCACTCGCATGCATCGCTAATCCCGTCCTCTCTAGAAAAATTCGGAAAACAAGAAAAATGACAAACCCCCACAATTCGAATTAATAATAACCTCCACCTTGGAAGGTGAAGTACTATTCATTTGTGAGTTTTGATACAGAAAAAAAAACTTCTCTTGTGAAAAATGCCGCATCCAAAGAATGCTGATTTCGACCCTTTAGCTTGAAAAAGATATTCGGGTACACTCTGCTCTGAACGAACGCCATCAAAATCACTCCTATCGTTTCCCAATGCTATTGCACACATTATTTTATGCTGAATTATTCATCCAAATGCACATTAAAAAATGAAAACGACACTTTTTAAATTCAAAATTCAGAGTAAATATTTTCCTCACCATACCTTAAATGTTTTGTCCTCGTATTTTTAGTTATGATGTGGACGTCTTTGCTTCGATTCTACTGGCGTAGTTCTTCGACCACAGACGCACTCTCAGACCTATCTTATTTCCTGAACCCTTCAGCAAATGTATTATTATTTACTATGGAAAGTCTCGAGTCTGTAAAAAAATAAGCGTGCTTATTACAAGCATCGACTTAGCTTTTAGCGCACATAGAATTATTGAACCTAAAACCTTTGCATAATTTTAGGAAGGAACTAAGTTTCAGGAACGCTCAAGGTTGTGTCTTTTGAAGCTTGCAAGAAGGTAATTAGCGAATTTTTTCTGGGCCTTTGACTTTTCCAAATTTCTGCATCTCATGTCTCTTTGTAAAATAATGTGTTCAGATATTTTTCGGAACTGGTGATGGAGCTTCTCATGGCGAAGCTTTCATATCAAAGGTACTTACTTTCTGCTGAATCTCTTGCGACGTTGTTCATAGCAACACTAATAAGGTTGATTTGAAACAGGATAGTTCGACTCTCACGAGGAAATATGAAATGGCACCTGCGAGTTCGTTCTGTGTGTCGTCTTCAAGTTGCTGTGACAACTGAACCTGCGTGGTCAGAGCCCATTTCTGCTCCTCAGATGTCCCTTTTTGGCCGGCAATTTTCTATAATTGGCTTTGGGCTTTTTGTTCAGTTGGAACCCCAAGTCACGAGTCTTCATTTTCTCCTGTTGCAATACCTCTGCTCAGTGTGGGTTTTCAGGTAGCAGACCTACTGGTAAGGCATCGTTTTTTGCGAGCACGATGAGTTGCAAAGTTTTGACCACAACTGGGAGCCGTGAACAACAAGCATCAAGGTTTTCCCAAGTGCCACATGAAAGACTGTTAGGAAATTTTTAGAGTGCCTCTAAAGCTCTAGTTTTAATTGCATGAATAACTATTTACTATATTACTATCAACTTAATTTTTGCTTTGCTCTTGAGACCAACTACCTAGTTGTGTGTATGACTTAATTCATCTTATTGAACAATTATTCTACGTTTACAACGCCATTCAATCTAGATAGCTTAAAAGTACGCTAAAGTGATCGAATAATAATTCACCTTGAGAGACTAGAAAATGTTGGTGACTGAATTTATCATGCAATGATGCAAGTGAGGACTACACGTTCAAGAATAGAGTTAGAATTAAATAAGATCTCAAATGACTATTTTCTGTCGACGGGGTTTTCGATTTCTTTTTATTTCAAATGTTATTGAAACTGAGAGCTTTTATTGTCTCGGTGCCTCGTACCCAACATATTAAGAACAGCTTCATTCTTATTTTTTCCAAAGAAAGAAACGTTTCTTTTCGCTGTTTCTTCTCTAAAATGCCCATGCTTCAAGTAAACTATGCTATTTCTTGAAGTTACTTGCTCGGCAACTCGCTGAAGGTAACTTCCTGAGACATTTTTGCAGACCAAAAGAAAAGCGGTAGTAGATTCGCTCTTTTAAAAATACGAAAAAACAACGAACCAAAGCACGCAGTCTAAAAATTTCAAACTGAACAGAGTATGCATTAGCGCTCACAAGAGACACATAAAAAGTTAATGCATTAACAAACTTCAAACGCTGGAAATTTCTGAATTCTATGTGAAAATGTACTCCGTAGATGTTAGTTCACTCAGAGTGTCGTTTCTTGCCGTGAAACATTCATGAGTTCCTTCTCTTTTGTGAAAACTTTAATTAGCGTTGAGTGTTCCATCAAAAGTTTAAAAAAATCCATTCATGTCAAAGACAGTTTAATTTTACCAAGTTCAATATTAAAGCATCGAATCCTAGGCCAATGCGTTCGTCGAAATTGCAGAAGAATAGGAACTTTAACCGTGTATTCTTTATCGTGTTCTAAGAGAATTCGTTCTTTTTCACTCACGGTTATATAAGTGGTCTGAGGTTAATCAAAAGATAACCACACGAAAGGTGACGTTATATAGTTGTGAAACTTCTCTCGTTTCCTAAATTTAATTTATATTCTCATTCTATAAAATATCTTCTCTTGCTCCCCGTGTGTGTGCACGAAAGTTCTCGCTTTCGAAATTCACCCGAACTTGCCCTCTTTCTATGCTTACCATATTTACCCTATTTTTTCTGTTCACCATATTAATCATAATTTTTATCCATGTTCACCATATTTACCGCATTTTTTACCTATTTTCACCATATTTACCATATTTTGAACATAAAAAACGCTATAAATTGTATTTTCCTGGAGTCGTGTCGTCAAAAGAGAAACAAATTTAATAATCGTGTTTGCACTCAGAGAGAAAGCATTCCCTTACCAGCCCATAATCCTTCGAATGTTCGACTGCGAACATGCTAACAATTGGCTATCACCTCTGGCGAACCTCGAGTCCAATAATAAGTTGACGTTGATTACTATAACGTCATCTGAATTTATACCAGAATTATATTTTCTTAGAACTTCTTTGACTGGGTGTAGCTAGATCAGTAAACAATGAGTGAAAGTTATCAAAAAATATGAACGCGTCTAAGATCAGCGTAATAAAAACCTGAACTTCAACGTAGGTGTAGAAAAGTGAGTGTATATCCCATGGGTATTGATGTCATGCGTACTGAAAGTTTAGAGCGTCTTTAAATGAAAAATCTGTCGCAAGCAACATAAAAACAAGAAAAAACAAATTGCGAATGAAGTTTATGTAGTCAAAAGTACGCGCTTCGTGCACTTTGAGTCGCCCAACATTGGAGCCGTTCTCTTATACGGCAGCATGTGTACGTATACGCAATTATTTGTGAGCTAGCTTGTGACGTGCCAAGTTAGTCACACCCGGTCAACAGGACACCTAAATTTGACACAGAAACTGTATACATCTGTATTTCTGTATGATGCTATTTTTTTCTGAACGTGTAACTTTTTGCTTGAAATTTAAATGGATTTTGTGATTTTTTACCGACAGGAGTTGAAAATGACCTTACGGGTTGAAACGTTCTTCTGTTAGTATTAGACTGTCTTACCAAGAATGTTGAATTTAAAAGCGACTTTCTTTGCTTTTCTATTCATAATTAGGATTTGTAAGAAGCAAAGCATATCTATTTATCTGTGCTTCTATTGCAATTCATTTACGCTGACTGAAATTCATTCCAATGTTATCCAAAAATTGAGCATTT
Source organism: Morinoia aosen (assembly GCA_030386875.1). Lineage (NCBI taxonomy): Eukaryota > Metazoa > Arthropoda > Malacostraca > Amphipoda > Talitridae > Morinoia > Morinoia aosen. The sequence continues at coordinate 21,601,521 of CM059567.1, read as the reverse complement.
GAAGAAAGAACAGGAAATGCGTATAAAATATTCATTTAAAAACCTCTTCCAAGAATGAATTAAAGCTCTGACATGAAAATACCGCCGACATTTTTAACGGTCTTGGTACACTAGTCGTCGACTATGGGACGAAAGCAATACTAAATAACATCACAAAGTAAAATTTCTAATTGTAAATGGAAATAGTAGTTTGTTTGAGAGAGGTATTGCATTTTTCTTTTTATGGAGCAGTGATGTAGAAGCTTTGAGGGAAAAGGAGGGAAAGATATACGTGTCAGACGTCATGTGTTCCACGAGTAGCTTAAAATTCTCTAATTTTATTGCGTGAGGAGTGAAGGACCAGAAAGAAGGACCAGTGTTTTGAGAGAACATTTGAAAGAACATAATGTTCCATTAGTCTGCTCATGGAAAAAACAGATGAGTTACATTTCGGCTAGCAGGGTAATGAGGTAAGACAATAACAGACAAAAGCAAAAAAAAAATCTCTGACATTGGTGGTGTCGATTACACACAACATGGACTATTAGCGGGGGCATTTCAGTTGGATTTAAAGGCTGAAATTCAGGCGTTTAATTTTTATTGAAGAGTACCTCAGCCATCAAACCCACCCAGCGTCTGCCACTCTGCTACATTTTGGTCTTTATGATCAAATTTTATATTCAAAAAAACCAAACTAGAAAATTTTCAACCAAGAAAATATTAATTCAGCGGCACTGCCAAAAGTTTGATTTAGCATCACGGTAGAAGAAACAGGGTAGGGTCAAACCAGTCTTTTTTCGTCGACTGTGTGGATTCGCTGACGTCGCGGTAACGAACCAACGGCAGCGCTCATTTTGCATTTGCAATTTCTGCTAGCCCCAAATCTGTCACTACTATTGGACAAACGGCATGTCGTTGTAGTGACGTCATAGAGTGAGTTCGAAATGAAGCCTTTTTTTGGTAATCGAATAAGAGGAGGTATATTTTTTTCCCATAGAAAGTACTCTACCCCGTCTGCCTCAAAGCTCAGGCACTAAACAGACCGAAAGCATGACATTAAAAAAGTGTCGAGTGAGTTGAAATTGAGGAATCGCATTTTCTTTCGGAAACCTTTTTCATCGCGTTTGTTAGTTTATCTACCAATATTTATTTACCAGAGGACCCATTTGTATGCTTTTATTGAATGCTAATAAATTTTAACGAATCGAAAAGTAATTTGTGACAAATTCTTAGTAGAAGTAATGATTCGACTTTAATGAGGGGTAGATTGTCGAGCTCAAAATTAAATTTTTGTCAACATGTTCATGCTCTATTCCATATGTATGACCACGAGTTGCTCCATAAAAAATATTAACTTTGGAGAGTTATTGGGCTAATTTTAACACTATTTTCCTATTAAATTCAACGTTTCATCGCCAAGTTTTGTTGCTAGAAGCAACATAATGTGATTCTCAATGAAGCCCCAATGTAATGCATATGTGGGAATAAACATTAGTCATTAAATTTAACTGTATAGCAGAATAACCATGTGGTCAGTTCTTTCTCCTTAGTAATTAACTTTTATTCTTCTACATCTTGATAGGATCTAAATAATCCCGTAACACACGTAAAAATCACAAATATCGACTATAATTTTTCATTCATTATCCTCCTGTCAAGAGAAAACTATTGATAGAAATTATCAAAATAAATTATTTCCCACCGAGAGTGGCTATATCATCAGCCCAGTAAGAATACACAACTGTGCACGTACTACAAAACAATACTGTAAGACCAATATCTTTGAACGAAAAAGTCTCATTCTTTGGACCTGAGCCACTTTTTCCCAATAGAACCCTGACTTGGAGAGCCAAAAGTACCGCCTGCTCAGAGTTTAATCCTTGATATTTTTCTTGGCTGTTACGGCAGTTTCTCCAGAGGCAATTTGGCGAGCAGCACACCGAAGACCTGGCGTTCTGATCGGCGGCAGGAGAACAAAGCGAGACTCCTTAGTTATTGGCATTCCGTTGAAGGCGGAGCCAGAAAGCTTTAGTGCTGAGTCAGCGTTTCAGCTCAACCTCGTGACGAGGGAACCAAGAATCCCAGCTCAGCGATTTGGCAGCTGCGGAACCTCCTAATTGACTATTGATTTCGTAGCTCTTGATTAATGTAGCCTGCAGCGGCGCTTTTGAGCGTCTTAAATGAGCATTTTCCCCCTAAAATGTTAGAGCATTCACCCACACGGTGACTCGCTCGACTAATGATAGTGATTTCAAAAATGACTCGAAAATAGATTTAAATAGAGTTTTCCTCGGGGCCGGAATAGTGGATCCTGTAGTCTTCAACAGTTTTTGACAAACTTGTTGCTTCCCCAATTGAACATCGCGACACTTAACTTTAGTTTTGAAAGGTTAGTTGCCCGAGGTCTCAGGAACTGTTTCTTAAAAAGGCCATTCGCAAACCGGTTTGATTTGAAGGACTTCTCACATGGGCGGGGTCTCTGGTAGCATAATCTTGGATGAAGCAATGAAAAAATTAGAAGAATAATGCAGCATTCAGATACGTACTAACTCAAATTCTAAATTTCAACACTGAAAAATTCTAACGACAAATAATTGCTGATCGAAAAAGAAAAATGTTATTTTACTGTTGATTTTTCATCAAATCGTAGCGAATAGTTAGTAGAGCTCGACGGTTATTTTAAATTATTACTTATTCAATTATTTTTCCTTTATTGATGAGCGAAGACCAATCCGATAGACAAACATCAATGTAGTCGAAGTTACTTTAATGTTCTATTAAAGTTACTATTGAAAGCTACTATTGGAAATAAAGTGTTTTTTCCTTTTTTTCGTTGAAGTTCGTTCAGAAGGTTGGGTTCTTACTTAAAAATTTCAATTAAAGAAATATTTCTAGAACATTTTCTAAAAACCATCATGACTATGGTTATTTTTATGTTCTATGCATAATGCTTTCAAAATAAATTTCAACTAATATATAAATGGGGAATATTTTTATTGACGTACTTGTACCACACAAGGTACTTTTCCACGTAATTGCGCCAGCATGAGGACGTTTGTGAGCATTAATAAAATTAAATGGAATGAATATATAAACGCATTGAAGTCCCGGACTCCGATAACTGGATTTAACTACGATTCACCAGCGTAACAGACATATTTTTTCCCTATAAGTTCTTATCCAGCGGTGAAACGAACTGAAAATGACTGAGGAAGAACCTTTCTTTGTGCTCCACGTATTTCGAAACCAGGACCTTATTTAGACATACATTTTGCAGGTTCAGCTCTGCGACTTCTCCACGCTCGGGACAGAAAAGTTTTACTGCACTGAAATGGAGCGCTCAAGTTGCGCCTATTTGCCAAAAGCAAATCTTATCAAGAACGATTTAGCCCTGAACTTGTTTGTCGGTAAGCCGGAACGCGAAAACGGAACTCTTATACTTAACCTTGGGCTGAATCCTAAACCGTCCGACTTTCCTAGCTACTTAACTCCAGCCTCCAGAGCGCACTACGCAGAATGCAGCGCGACGCTAAGGTTCGTTACAAAGAGGAGAAAAGTCCCGTATTCGACGTAATCTGACTTAAAGCTTGCGTCAAGTTTTTCTCGAAGCTTGCTTGGATAAACCAAAGTGAGAATGATTTTAGCACTGAACTTGGATTTAGAGATATTAGCAAAAGTTGATATTTTGGTTAAATCATCGAGAAGAGAGAGAGCGAGAAAATGAGTACAGAGAATACAATAAAAATGATGTGATTAATAATAAAATAATAACATTACAAAGTTGTGTGCAGCAGCACTCACATGCATATGACTTAATTGTGCGAAAAAATTGCTGAATCAAAAAGCAATTGAATCCTATTTTTCCGTAACTTAATTCGCAGTATGAAGGGCAATTACTAATTGAAATGTTCATGATTATATTTCTTGCAGCGAAAATATGTAAAAGTTGAATAATTTTCGGCACGCACTCCATGAATAACATGGCCCCCATCGCATCACCAATAAAAATCAGTTTGGAAAACAACTTTTACTTCAAACTCTAAATTCATTAAAGTTGAAAATCTTAGCTCTTCAGCGTTTTATTCTGCAGCTCTTCATTAATCACCAACTTAAAAACCTTCCGTCCACCACGGCCAAACGCTGCCCAAACTTTCGCTCAGAAATTCTAACCTCAATTTCCGTTGTCGATTAAATTATGATGCTTTGCTCCTCCCTGAATTTCAGCTGTGTTACTTGAATTTTTCGTTGAATTTAGGGGTTCAATATTGAGCCTTAGTCAAGTTTGATAGGTGAAACTTTGAACTTTATACGGTTTGGATTTTCCACTGAATTTGCTAGTTGAAACGTAAATTCTTGGATGACTTTGAGTATAGTTCAGGACCTTCGTTGAGTGGGACCAGTGCATGAATAAGTTGTGCAACACGTGAACTTCATATACCAGTATATGTAATAACAGCCTACGCATCTATTATAAATACGTTACCTGGAATGGGTTAAACTCAATATTCAATTCAAATCTAGATTAAATTGTATTGTTGGGAGCAATATTGAAAAAAGCATTTAATAACTGTATCATGCATTCATTTAGCTTTCATTAGGTAGTTGTTAAAAAAAATTAGTGACTGCAGGTCGGTCAGCAGCATTATGGAAATCCCCTTAGTGACCATTGGTGGATTCCTTCGCAAGAAACGGGTTAATGAGCACAGATGGCCACTGATAACAAATGCAGCATATCATCTTTTTAAACTTACAATATACTGACAACAATACCGATCACTAGAGCTTCTACGGATAAGCACATCGAAAATAATATACAGACAAGAAATGAATGCACGCACTCAAATTTTTATCAATAATAAACACATATTTTCTTTGCTCTACGCATTCAAAACCTCGAATGATAACGTAATGTACGGTGTATCAAATTTGGCTTAGTTTAAAATTTACCAGCTAACCGATCCTGCTATAGATAAGTTTACGGTAACAATCCAATCTATTTAAAATCATTCTTTTGTAAAAGGACTTTAATCTCATAAAGAAAACGTTTTATTTGAAGACGGTTGTACGATCCCTGTATTTTATTTTGAACTAACTAAGCTATAAACATTGCAGAAGGATAGGAAAATTCTTGAACCTACGCTGAATGAGTGTGCCAAATCCCATAGTGAGAACAATCGTTCTTCCTTAAATCTCATTTCGAACCATTTAAATTAAGGTCTCAATTCTCCTTTCGCGCTGATAATTCTGATCTCAAAAAAAAAAAAATTGAGGATTTTCATACTACTGAAAATTCAAAACCAAAAAGTTAGTTACCATTGCAATTATTTTTTAAATTTTATTGGGTCTTATTTTAAAATAACTACTAAGAATTTATTCATTTTGTAAAACTTTTCGGAGACCAGCTCCATCCTCAGTAAGTCAGTCTGAAAAAAGTGAAAAAACGAAAAATTTCAGTTAATTCTTAAAAATACGAGCAAGCTTTAGAAATCTACGCATGAATTTGCAATGGAAACAAATCATTTGTTTTAGTATGGACTGATTTTTTTCTAGGCTATGTAGAGGGATTCTAAAATAGGCACCTGCAAATCGCATTAGATGAAATAGTAAAATCGTCTTCCGCTATGCGGTCGCAGGAAACGAGTAGACGAAGAAGGCGGTCGGGTCAAAATTCTTCCACTACGGCAGCTGATTCCACAGCGCTGGATAAACCTCACATAGAACGGCAAATTTCTAATGCCAACATAGACAGATATACACTGCACACAACTAAACTTATGGACAACTGATGCCCGCATTTGTTTAAAAATCATGTCCTCGTAGCGGAAAATTGAGTCAACTTTTGGCGAATTGACGGAAACTATACTTAGTTTTAAATCTGGAAAATCGCATTGGAAAAAATCTCCATACCTGAAATATTTTTATGCTTTCACCTTAAATAGCTTCAATGCTTCTTATGTTGAATCTAATGCCAATTCACTAAAAACGAGACATGTGCAGCACTGGTATAATTCGAGCAGCATTACCAACCCCATCGTGGAGACCATTCCATCACTGCAGGATCGTCATTATTTTTATTATAATTTTGATCTTTGAAGACTTCCTAGCCAAAACGAAGACGAACTCAAGAGATCGGAAAGGAACTATTTCATAGGGAATGTAGAAAATGAGGAATCATTGTACAGGGTGCATTATTGCTGACAAATTTGAAACGAAAAAGAGTTATAACATCCTAAAAACGAATGCTTAGGTTTGTTACACAGGTTACCTGCTCATAGAAACGGCAAATAAGGAAAGATGAGGAAGAACAAACAAATAAGAGATAGCGATGAAAATGCAAAATCTGCAAGAAGCAAATTGGGCACTAAAGGCACTCAAATTTTATCAATATAAAACACAAATTTTCTTCACACTGCTCTTTCAAAACCTCAAATGATAACGTATTGTACGGTGCATCAATATTTGTGTTTTCATAAAGTTTACCAGCTTAATTATCGATCCAACAGTGAATAAATTTATTTATCAAGGTGAATAGTTGACGCCTGGGTTCCATATTTGCAGTTAGGTTTTTAAAAACCTCTTCCAGGTTAAAATATATATTAGGCCAAGCTTTCGAACTCACAAGTGGAGTTCGTCATCAGGGCTGAAACATTCACAAGAGCTGGACGCATATGGCTACACACGTACGTATCTATGATACAGTTTTTTAAGGTAATTATTATTAAGCGGGCTTCTACTTGGTACTGACATCATTCCAAGCACATACGCTGTCATTTTGGAGGTAGTAATTTATTTATTATCGGGAAATAACATGGGGGGATATCTTGTCTTCTATTAATTGATGCGGAATTTTACCTAGAGTAGCAATTTTCCCAATCAGACCAATTGTATCATTCATTGATAGACCGACATACCGTACAGCCTAATTCCTTTCTAAGCTCCTCACCCCTACTTCGAACAGAGCAGAGTAAAAAATAAAGCACACCCCAGAAGTAGTAAATATGGTCTCATCTCTGACCATCCCTGCTGATTATTCACTTGTCTCGTTCGACGTTAAAAATTTATTTACAAGCATTCCTTTAAACTTAGCTATCGAAAGCGTACGAACCTTAATCAGTGAAGATGACACCCTTGTTGAGAGAACATGTCTTAACCCTACTGAAATTTTAAATCTGGTCAAATGCTGTTTGGAAGCCAGTATTTTTCAATATAATGGATCCCTCTACAGACAAATCAAAGGTGTACCTATGGGACCTCCGGTGTCCGTTGTCGTAGCAGAGCTTACGGTGTAGCTTCTGGAAAGGAAGATCTTTGAAGCCCCTCCCGTCTAGCCCATCTTTTGGAAACGTTTTGTGGATGATTGTTTAACAGCACTATCAACGACGTCAATTGAACCCTTCCTAAATCATATTGACTCCTTTGATTAATGCATATAATTTACAGCAGAAGTAGAAAAGGACAACTAAATCCCATTCCTAGACGTTTTAATTCACCGTCAACCAAGTGGATAACTGAAATGCACAGTTTACCGTAAACCAACGACAAATGACCGTTACCTGGACTTCGAAAGTTATAACCCCTTGTAATATAAATTGAGCACCGTCAAAACCTTATAACGAAGAGCGTTCTCGATTTGCACAGAAGAAACTGATAAAATCCAAGAATTGAATTTGTTAAAGAAACAACTACGAAATAATGGATACCCCTCTAAAATTATATAAAAATCAGCAACTTTAGTCACAAAACCAGCCATGCCTCCAGCAGCGTCAAGCGATGGTAGAAAATTTGTTTCAGTACCTTATATTAACGGAGTCACAGAAAGAGTGGCAAAAATTCTCAAGCCATTGGATATTGTGCTTTGTAGTAAATCCACTCATAGTCTGAAAAATCAAATTTGTAAATTGAAAGATAAAAGGTCCAAGGAAGAGAGAAAAAATGTTGTATACTAAATAGACTGCAACCAATGTGCAGCATCATACATAGGAGAGACGGGGAGAACAGCGAAGTAGCGCATTGAGGAACATACACGTTCAATTCAGCTCCGATAAATAACAAGTAACGTTTTCCAACACCAGCAAGAAACTGGTCACTAAATGAATATCGAAAATTTTAATATTTTAGCAACGGAGTCGAAAACAATGTCAAGAAAATTCGTAGAAGCGTGCTTCTCTAGGTAAAATTCCGCATCAATTAATAGAAGACAAGATATCCCCCATGTTATTTCCCGATAATAAATAAATTATTACCTCCAAAATGACAGTGTATGTGCTTGGAACGATGTCAGTACCAAGTAGAAGCCCGCTTAATAATAATTACTTTAGAAGACTGTATCATAGATACGTACGTGTGTAGCCATATGCGTCCAGCTCTTGTGAATGTTTCAGCCCTGATGACGAACTCCACTTGTGAGTTCGAAAGCTTGGCCTAATATATATTTTAACCTGGAAGAGTTATTTAAAAACCTAACTGCAAATAAATTTACTGTCTCGACCTAATTCATTCAAAATAGTTCTTTTGTAAAAAGACTCTTACTCTCTTAAAGAAAACGTTGTATTTGAAGACTTATTCATTCCTAAAGGCCTATCATTAGCTGAGGCAACCTAATGCGAAGAATCACTTGAAAGTTATTTTCCAATTTAATTTCAAGGTTTCTGAAAAGTACAAATAAAGAATCACAACCCATTCATTAACAATAAATATAATGACTCTATTTGTAGCTAAAACTTTTTCGTCCCAATAGTGTACGTGTAACTATTATTCATCTGTCAACATTTGCATGTGTATTCATCATTGTTAGGCTAAAGCTTTTAATTGTTTACAAATTTTTCAGCAAGTTTAAACCTTGGTTAGCTACAATTGGAGCTCAGTTTTGTCCTCTAGGATCCAGATTCTTACTCGTATAATTTTTCAATTCTCCTGATGATAGCTGCATTTTGTAGGGGAACAATGATTCAAAATGCCTCGTTTGTCACGAAAATAAAACTTGTTTTTCCAGTACTGTTTTTAATGGATTAGATCAAAATATACAACTTATTTGTTGCAAGGTGGAAAGGTGTGCAAACTTCAACTGAATAAGCTATAAAATGAGGACTTTTAAATTATTTCAATTCAGAGTTATGCAGGACAAAAACTACACGTTGCATTGAGAAAACGATTGACTTTTTCTACAAAACAGCACTTCGTGAGGGCAAGGAACTTTTGAAAGTTAACCTTAGTATTTCAATTTGCACTGTGTATCAACTGAAATTGCAAACAGCGAAAGGCTTACGTCATTTCTAGACTTATGTTGAGAATAAACATGGAAATTAACATCGATTGCGAAAACTTTTCTTCCGATTGACAGTTCTGAATTCGAAGCAAACTTCCCCATGGATCCAAATTGTTTTGCGCGTTCGGCATTTTTTTTTCTGGGTCTAAGAATGACAGAATTTTTGTTCAGTGCCAACTAACCTGACAATATTCATGCCGTCCTGCGTAGGCTCCGTACACTTTTTCGTGTCTTTCAATAACCCCAAATAAAGATTATACTTTGAGAAAAAGCGCAGGATAAAAAGAAACAACCGGGGGCCCGGCACTTTTTTCATTCCCATGAATTGCGAAGTGCTCCTGTAATTTTTTCATTTATGTACCAAAACAAAGGCTCGAAGTTTGTTCCTTTGGTCATGGAAGAAAAGTGTCTTCATTTTTTCTACATCTCCCAAGCGATCACGAAATTTTGCCGTCGCTCAGTCCTGTAGGATTTGCATTTCCGGTGAAAAAGGGGATTCAGATTATGGATCCACCAGATCTGTAATCCAGATAAAATCGCCTATTAAGCTGGTTCAATGATGCTCAATGATTATGTCAAACGTTTTGGCTGCTAAACTCTCAAACGCGCTTAACGCTAGAACTCAAAACTCAAATCTAACATGATGATAAAATCGTATTCATGAAATAATTTTTCTTGCGCGGTAATGTCGACATTTCTTAAACCTTACAAGTTTCCAGAACCAGTAAATCATTATCGCAATCGCTGCTCCACCAATTGTGCCTCGATTACGAATACTTAAAAAATAATTAGAAGTTTAGATTTTGTTTCGGGCGTGCAATTTCTCAAGCTAAGAAATAAACGAAGTAATCACTTAGTGGAATTGTAAAGCGTGTCTTGGAAGCTGGAAATTTGGCCGACCAGAACAATACTCGCCATCTCGTAATTGAATCACGCAGGAATATCTAATGAATATAAGTTTCCATGGTGATATCGCTCTTTATTTCGCTTTGTTAGTACAGTACAGAAAACACACAACAGCAAGCACGATATTTCTAGGTTAATAAATAAACTGTTCTCGCAAAGGAGGGGCTTGAACCTTTATTATTTCGGCTTAGCTAATCTCGAAGCACTTTAATCAATAAAGTGCAGAAACAACATCGCAGAAATACTGATGAAAATTTAGAAACGAAAATTAGCTAAACAACCTAAAAGCTAAGGTTTAGGCTGATTATGTAGGTTAAACATTAGGTTGAACATTATGAACAGATTAAGCACGCTTTCAATGAATAATCATTACCTTTACTAACTGGGTGGCAGTACAATCTTTTTTAATTATTGTTCCTTTTAATGGTTCATTTCACCTCAATATTTATTTTCCCACTTCCAATAATAACCATCAAAAAAATATCATACCTCGATATTCAAATGATACCCGTAGTATGAATTGTTATTTTTTCGATGTCTTTATAATATCTCTAATAAAATTAGCCAATTTTTTATCTTTAAATGATACCTTGTAATTGAAAATAATTTAGTTCGATGGCTTAACATAGCAATAGTGGAATGATTATGCCAGCACACATAATTGATGCCCTTGCAAAAAATAATTGTACATTCTCTTTTGATGAAAGAGCATGTCGAGAGCATTAACTATGTCTGTTGGAATATAATTGTGCCGGTTCACTCATAATTATGTCTGTTCACAATTAATTATGTCGGTTCATACATAATTATGTCTGTTCACTCATAATTATGTGTATTCATAAATAATTATGTGTGTTCATACATAATCATGTCTATTCATGCATAACCATGTCTGTTCATACATAATGATGTCTGTTCATACATAATCATGTCTATTCATACATAATCATGTCTATTCATACATAATCATGTCTATTCATACATAATCATGTCTATTCATACATAATCATGTCTGTTCATACATAATCATGTCTATTCATACATAATCATGTCTATTACTACATAATCATGTCTATTCATACATAATCATGTCTATTCATACATAATCATGTCTATTCATTCATAATCATGTCTATTCATACATAACCATGTCTGTTCATACATAATCATGTCTGTTCATACATAATCATGTCTGTTCATACATAATCATGTCTGTTCATACATAATCATGTATATTCATACATAATCATGTATATTCATACATAATCATGTCTGTTCATACATAATCATGTCTGTTCATACATTTCATTGATGCCTCAGTAAAAATGATAATATTTTCCCCTTTCACTGAAGCCCACAATAAAAAAGATACTGAGCAGAGAGCCAATGAATATTGATTTTTTTTTAACTGCTCTTTCGATCATATTTTTAAAACATGTTCAGTGAAAATTTTGTTAACAATATTTAGTAATTAATATTCATCAGCGTGCAAAGAAATATATTCCCTGCCAAAGAGGTTCAAAGCTACTTGATAATAGTGGTATTTTTTTTATTTGTGATACTTTTTTAATTATTGCACGTTTTTGATGACCCTCGTAAAATTTGTTCTGAAGAGGAATTTTAATTTCGTAGTTTGAAACACGATATATTTAGCCTGAAGTCAAATAAATTGCTTAAGATTTACGTATGTTAGAATTTGTCATTTAAAATAGTTAGATTTTCTCTAAGTTCAAAATCATATTTGCTATTATGTCACGGAGTCATTCCGGTCTAGTATTTCTTTTTTTAATGCATCATTTCACGATTATTTTTTCGCCGTTTTAATTTTAAGGCCAGGCACAGTGGTTCGTTTTTACTACTCAAATTTCATCAAACGTCAGAAGGTTTACCAAGGCTTCTCTGCCAATTATTATCACTCCTTGCTCCCGCTCAAATTTCATGATGTGCTAGAAGATTTACCGCGGCTTCTTTACCAAGTATTTTCGTTTCATTTCTATGGCTCAAATTTCATCATGTGTCAGAAGATTTACTGAGGCTTTTTTACCAAGTATTTGCGATCGTTTCTGCAGCTCAAATTTCATCGTTTGCCAGAAGATTCACCAAGGCTTCGTGGCCTAGTATTTTAGTATTTTTTTGGCAGCTCTAATTTCATTATGAGCCATAAAATTTACCGCGGCTTCTTTACTAGGTAATTTCACTCGTTTCTTGCGCTCAAATTTCTTTGTATGTCAAAAAATTTACCGCGGCTTCTTTACCACGTACTTTTGATAAATGCTGACACAAATTTTCAATGAAACCGACGATGCTGCGTTGAAGATAAAATATCACAAAGCAAAAAAAAATTGGTTTTGTTGAGCCTTCGTACACAACCTCCTCATACCTCAACCAGCTCAGGCTACACTCGATTACCTAAAATTGGGAAGAAGCATTTCAAATTTGCAAAGTGTCTTTTATATATTTTATGTATATAGGTACATAGAATTTCAGAAATATAATATTTAAAGCGATTTAAATTTCGAACTACCGTGAAATATTTTTGCTAGTTTTATATCGAAAACATAACCTCAAAAAACAGTTTTTTAAGTCACTTTTCTTTTTTCCTCGCGTACGAATAAAATTTTACCTCGCAGAGTATCATAGAAATACGGTAAAAATGAACACCAATATTATCTCAAAACTTACTCTCTTACATGCCTGTAACTTCCCTACGAACAACCCGTCTCAAGCTCAAAAAAAAATCGTGAATCGCATTCATAAGTTCACTGCCAATTTTTTTGGAAATTAATGGTTTAACATCATCTCATAGCTCACTTAAGTTCCATTCCAATAATTCATTCATATTTTCGGTATTCCTCACGAGTGTCACAGGTAACATGCAGTATGAAAAATGCTTACTGTCACCGGTTTTTACTCCAAGTTAAAATTATTTTAACATTCAGGAACATCGTGAAATGTTTTGAGATTTTATATCACATTCCAAGTCTAAATCATCGTCCAAACCCGGCGTAACTCGAGAGTGAAGCTCTTGCCAAACTTTCTCTGAGTTTTCGTAGCCTTCGTGCAAAATGGTTAGCTGTTCTTCTATTAGATCCGCTCTCTTCAGCAAGTGAGTCACTTTTTTTGGAGGCGGTTTCTGAAAAACTCTAATTGATGATGTAGTGGAGGAGCCCTCCAGCCAACCAGCTAATTTGCCTTCATTATGCTAATGAAATGCTCTGATTCCCCGAGGGGAAAATGCTCACCAAACACAGCTTTAAAATGCCAGCCTTTGATCAGTAAATTTTGTCACTCTTAACAAAGACACAAATAGATCCCAGCATGAGACTCAAGTTGGCTATTCTTCTCGTCGTTTTGAGCGTTGTTTCCTTAATTCTTTAGAGGTTTCAAATGCTTTCGAGTATCTACATTAGGCAAATCTACATTAGAAGAAAACATGAAATAATATCACTATGATTCTTAACAGCACTTCCAAGTCAAGTGACCATATACGCTCGTCTGGCAAGCGTAGGAGATTTTAAATGTTTAGAATTCCTTTCACTTCAACGGAGAATGTTGAAAAATGCAGTCGTTTGCGAGCACATGAATACAAATTCAGAATTTATTGCTCCAAATGCACGGCCACATTTCAGGGCATATTTCAACCATTCTATCTGTGATTCGTCAACATTTGTGAGTAAGGAAAACGTATGAATCTCGGTGGCTAAAGCCAACCCATCTGCCGATAAAAAACACGAGTTGCATATTCTGACAAAAATGCTTTAGATTGGGCAGAGACACGGGCTCTGCTGTGGCTAGAACATCGAGCTTTGCTCAGAATAGAGGGATCCCCTGCGAGAATAAAACAACGAGTTTTCCTTGAAAAACCGGCCCAAGGATTATATTGGTAGAGCACTACTGATGCAGGCATATTAAAGTAAGCTGCCTTAAAGCCGGCTGTGAAAAAGCCGTGTTGTCCGAGGCTGAAGAAAAAATACTCAGAAGGGGGAAAATAATGTCGGGGAATTTTATTTCCGGCGTTGGTGGTTGATCAACGCATGGAGGGCACATTTTACAGTAAAATATGTTATTTCAGCACTGCATCAGGCAAGTGCAACGTTCAGTTTGCCCTTGTATTTTGGTCATTTTAAATGTGAAGAAAAATTTTCGCTAGATGACCCTTATATCTCTATGTAAGATCAAATATGGTCATGAACCATCAACAATTTAGCATTAAACAATGTTTAGTGAGTTTTGAATTGGTTCTAGATATATGTAAAGTTTTCAAAACGCTATAACACAATGGTTGCACAGAAACTGCTCTTAAAAGAACCGAGCATGCTAAATTTCAAAATAACGACCTGCGTAAGTCTTATTTTACAAATATTATAAAAAGTACCCGAACTTACTAGCAGTGCGACTTCAGTCAAATTTTTAAAATGTTTCACACAGAATATCTAAAAAAATGTTGGTAAGGAAGTACTTAAGCACTATATTTTTAAGTAGCTACAAGACAGGTTGTCAAGAGAGTCTTTCAATCAAAAGCAAAGGAAGGCTGTTTTCGTACCGCAGGCTTTAAAATTGTCGGAGGCTATTTGCTGCCTTCACGCCCCTGTAATGATGGCGTCAAACGGGCTCAACTGCCTTGTTTGAGACTTTCATTTTCATTTTGCGGTACTTGCAAAGGTTAAAACGAGTACCTAGTCCATCGCTAAGTCCTCCCTCGTGATGTGAGCTCCTCTCGTGTGAGGTAAAATTCTCTTTCGGAGCATTTCTGTTTTCTCAAACTGCCGCTAGAGTGTTCAGCTTTTGTAACTTTATCTCGAAAACCTGATCACTTGTGAACAAAATGAAATTATAATAAAATGTGCAATTGAAGAGCATATGAAACCTTTTTGTCGATAGCATAGAGAAATTATATTGCTGTAACTGACAACGTACAAGGCAACGGCTTCTAATTTGAGGGCAAATCCGCTAAAAGAAGACTTGAAACATTGACCTACTTTCAATTTTTTAGATAACTAACAAATTTTTAAGTGTCTTTGTAACAAAGAATTTGAACGTTGCAACTCGATGGAATATTTGCCACGCAGTAAATACTTATTGCGTACTTAGAGGTAAAGTCCAAGGTTTTGTTGATTAATAAATGCATTTCCTCGATTGGGCGCGAGACCGAAGTTCATACTTAAAGAATTACTGGAGGAAAGTAGGGGTTATGACTCTATTCACTCTTCTTTGATATTGGTTTGCACTGACAGATGTGTTGTTCGGGTGTACCGTGAAGGTGCTCAGGATGAAGATGGGCTTCGAACTTTTAGGAAGCCCCCATATTTAAACTTACTTTAGGAAGTCACCATTTTTAAACTTACTTTAGGAAGTCACCATATTTAAACTTACTTCAGGAAGTTACCATATTTAAACTTACCTCAGGAAGTCACCATATTTATACTTACTTTAGGAAGTCCCTATATTTAAACTTACTTTAGGAAGCCACCATATTTAAACTGACTTTAGGAAGTCCCCATATATAAACTTACTTTATGAATTCCCCATATTTAAACTTACTGTAGGAAGTCACCATATTTAAACTTACTTTAGGAAGTCCACATATTTGAACTTATTTTAGGAATTCCCCATATTTAAACTTATTTTAGGAAGTCACCATATTTAATTAAACTTACTTTAGGAATTCATTATATTTAAACTTACTTTAGGAAGTCACCATATTTAAACTTACTTTAGGAAGTCACTATATTTAAACTTACTTTCGGAAGTCACCATTTGTACTCACTTTAAAAGTCTCCGTTTGCACTTGCTTTAGGAAGTCACCATTTTTCCGACGGAAATTCAGTGATGATAATTTATGAAATGTAGGCGTCTGTATTCGTGACCAGTGAGTTCGAATTCGTATTAACATTCAATTAGTCAAGTTTCTGTTTCAAATTCTATAAATTTGAGTGAAATCAAAGCAGGAGACCTCAGATCACAACCAATCATCCAACACAATTTAACAAGTAAAATTGTGTTTTACATTCGTTCTCGCCCATCGAAACTCTTGTGAGCATAAAATCTCCGCAGAGAATGAAAATAACTCGAGTCATGCTATAAATTCATTTGATGTTTTCTGTTTTTGATATGACAGTACTATGTTGCGGGAATTGAATAAGACTTGTGTTCGCGGTAACTCCTCCATCGACGGCTACAGCACATGGTGCAGCAGTCATTTTACATTTTTGAGAGAACTTTTAAAGCCTAAAAATGCTGGACTGACTGCCACACCCTGTATAGGAACCGCAAACATCACTCATTAGTTTATTACTCAAGCATTTTCATAAGGAGTGTGGAGAAACTTTCACAAAATATAGATGAACTCAAAACCTATAAAATGAATAGATAGTTACACAGTGAACAACAATTTTGATACAACATGTCAGTTTGGGAAAAAGCTAATGAAATACCTCATGGCCAAAAGTTCAAGAATTTGTGAAAATATCGATTTATTACAAATTTTTAGTATTATCTTACTATTTAGAAAACATGCATTTAGTTTCTATCACTCCACTGCATCGACGACCACAAGACATTGTTAGTTTTTTTACAAAACCTGGCGGGTAACCCCTCCTGTTCTTCATTCAGTAAATTCCGCAAGTGATGTTGATTCAAGAGATTTCTTTCACTCTAATGATTTTCTGTATATTCTTGATGTTCAAGTCAGGAGTTTGAGGTGACAGTGCATCAGAATAACCCCTTAATCATCAAGAACAGTCATAACTTCCTACCCTTTTGGCAAGTCACATTGTCTTGCATGAGAACAGCGGGTTGGTAAGGACTAAGGTGTACGTTCGGCCCAAACCCAACGTGTTAGTGAAGAAGCTGTTTATAAACTCCTACATTAATTCTCCTATGAAAACAGATAATGAGCACGACTCCTGCTGCAGAAATCATTTTCCACACCATCACACTCTCCCTTCTAACTTGACTGTTTTTAACGCATTGTGGGAATTATCTTTCTGTTCTGCATCACGCTGAACTTCGATTCGTCACTGAAGTGAACTCAGTCCCATTGTACATCAGTCGAAAGAAAAAGCTCTGTCGCAGAATCAAGACAGCTCTTTTTGGTTGCTCCTTGAAATGAGAAGCTTGAGGCCTGACACTCGAGCTTATTTTTGAACTATCCTACATTCTGTAACCTGAGAGAAAATATTTTCCATGATATAATATTCTTCGTCACTTTTCAAAAATTGATGAAGCTATCGCAAAACTGCCTATTTTCGTCATGATTCCATCCTTTGAATATCTCGTGCTGACTTTTTTGAAGGTCTTCAGGTCTTAGGTTTCGTATCGAGCGCTTAAGAATTTTTATCTCTATTAATCGCACGATGAACAACACTTGTATACCTATATACATTTTTACACCGCCTTTAAATGGGAAAAGGTAATCTTTAACATATAATTTTAGCTAAGCGTATGTCCAAAAGCTACGAAGAGAAAATTTAATAATAATAAAAGTTATCACTTCAGTTCATGAACGAGACCCAAGTTTCCTCCCTATTACTGTAAGATAACCTTTTTAATTATTTACTTTCTGTCAATACCATAGAATATTAATCAACCCTGAGTAACTTAAACTAATTGAAATTTACCCATAACAGAAACCTTGATCTTAATTTTACCATTAACTTTAAACATAAGGTTCATCTAATCCGAATGTGAATAAATGGAATTTCTTTTTTATGCAGTGAACCAAGACTTTCTTAGTTTATCCCAAACTTTCCTAATGTATAGAAGCCTAACTTAATTTCATTCAATCTGCCAAGATAAAGCTTTGAAACAATCACGCAAATAAATCCAACAATGGGCGACATATGAATTTTAGCACTCCATTTAAGATGCACTGCATTGGCGGGCCTAAATGCCTGTAAAACCAGCAAACAAAAATTTAACACCATCGCTATCCTAAATACGCGAATAAGAATATTGATTCATATCAATAACAACATTGATAATGATTCCTTTTGTTTTAACAATCTTTATTCCAGTATCGATATCAGCCTCATTTCTGTGAACAATGCTACAAAATTGTGTTAAGACTTCGTCTTTTCCCAGCAGCTTGGAAAGAGCCAAAAAAATGCAAACTGGACGCTCTAATGACGTCTCTCAATGAAGGCAGCGCTGAGAAATATCGCAGAGTTATGCTCTTTTCCTTCGCAACGTACAGAAAATTTTGATCAATGATTCCAATTTTCCGAGAAATGTTATGATGAATAAAGCAGTAATTAAACTGATATTTCTCGAGCGGAAAGTTCCATAATTTCTTCGATTGACGAGGTTTAACCTTTGATTATTCATGCAAATATTGGAGTTCGATGTTTGAATATTTTGTGAGCTAGAAAACTCTGACATTTTGCTGTTGTTGTGCAAATATTTGCTTAGAACTCAATTAATTTCTCTTACGCTGGGAGGTCGTTCTTTGGTCTTTCACCATCGTCATGCGATATTCATTAGAATACTTAAAAAATTACGATTTATGAATTTGAACTCCCGCGATATCAGCACTCACACATAGCCCTCAGGTTTTGTTTATTTGTGAACTATGACTGACGAAATTTAAAGATAAATTGCAGAGTGAAAATTCAAATTCAACTGCATTAAAAATGAACAGTCATTTTTTCATTTTTATTTCCAAAAAGAAATATAATTTCATACCTCCACATAAAATTTAATTTCAGAGCAGTAATATCCATTATATGAAACTCGTATACGAAACCGTATATGAAACCGTATATGAAACCGTATATGAAACCGTATATGAAACCGTATATGAAACCCTACACCGCGTCCCATGAAGTGCGTGGAATGTGAAATGTATGAGGCAAATTACCAAAAAAGTAGAATAACTTAAAACACCTAATGTATTCAGTTAATCTGAGTTACAATGTTTCATATTAAAACTATCCTTTTGCGTTCGGCAGGTCCCCTGATAATTTAGAATTTGCATCATTTTGAAAACAGACATTTTAAAATAGCATTTATGAAATACAGCGGAGATACTGGGCGGGAGTTGTTCTGACGAGGCAGTTGAACTATTTTCTGAGTAAAACGGAATATTAAAAAACACAAAATTTATGCGATATATCTATTATATTCTTCTACCGATTCATTCTATTCAATTCCCTACAAATATGTATAAGAATGCTCTAACTTGGGTATTGAAGTGCTTAAAACTTAAAAATCACAAAATTCAAACCATTGCTTTAAAGCTCTGAATATGAGTACAATAAAATGGCAGAAGCATCAAATTACATTACTGTGAGAGTTCATTAATTTTGGAACAGAGCAGAGCAAAGTAAATCCAAATCCAAGATCGGATAAAATTACAGTAAAATTTAGTTAAAGAATTTCAGCCCTGCAATGTTAATTTTGGTGTGTAAATCCTTCAGTGACGTTTGGACGTAACTCAATCGTCATTGTGAGAACTATTTTTAATTATTTTCATTAACATTATCTGTTTAAAATAAATTTCCTGGTCAAGTTATATCACTTTGACGTGCCCACAAGTGGGCAACTTCCAATGTCCAACTCCTTGAAAAGCATACGCTGCCAGCCGTGTTTCGCTGCCCCAGTCGCGCTCTGCACTCAACGTGATTCCGGCAGCGAGTTAAACTCAAGTTCCATTACTCTACGCAAAGTATAGTTGATATTTCGTATTCAAAGCTGAAGTTGGC
This sequence comes from Morinoia aosen, assembly GCA_030386875.1. Taxonomy (NCBI): domain Eukaryota; kingdom Metazoa; phylum Arthropoda; class Malacostraca; order Amphipoda; family Talitridae; genus Morinoia; species Morinoia aosen. The sequence goes on along the minus strand of CM059567.1, from coordinate 21,581,670 downwards.
ATAAAGTTCCATTACTCAAATCGTATAGAGTCAATTTCTACTATTCAAAGCTGAAAATGACAATAAATGGAACGTGCTTTCACTTGGTTGTTTTTAGACGTTTCTAGCGGATGGTTAAATTGAAGTCCTTTATTGCAAATGAAAATTAACTTCTGTGCTCAATGCTGAAAATGGCCAGCATGAAAAGGGACGTGTCATTACTTGTTTTTGATTCAGCATTCATGAAAAGGAAGCGCGTTAATAAAGATATGCGAAGATTAGTGTAAAATTCTCAGGTGAGTTCCCTTCTTTGCTTAGCTGTTTACTATCCTAGCGAGTCAAGGAGTTTATCTTCTCGGATAGTTGTCTAGTTTTGGTCTAGGGTAATTCATCAAATATCGAACAGAAATCACGTGTGTCTAGAAACAACCTTCATAAATCGGTAACTTTTGCTCTGAATAACTCTTGCGGGCCTCAAGGTTATTCTTGAACAGTTGCTTTCTTGTTCTGTGATGTCGCTTGAAAGACAACGTAGATTATTGAAATGTATTTATTGTTCTAAAAATCGAATTCTTTAGTAACATAATTTCATCAATATCGAACAGGAATCGAACAAGAATTTTGATTCGAACAGGATGGTTTGTCAATTAGTTCTCTTCGTATGGAACTTTTGTTAGACTATTAGCACGCCACGTATGGTTTGTCTATTAGTACGCCTCGTATATTTTGTCCATTAATATGCCTCGTATGGTCTATCTATTTGTACACCTCATGTGGCCACTTGGAAAATAAACGTTTTTCTTTCATTATTTTTTTCTTTGGTGCACTGGATTTTCTTGGAAGTGCTCGCGGTGGCACATCGGTTAAGGGATCGGACTTGTATGTTGGAGTCGCGGGTTCGTATCCCGGCGCTGGCGCTGCGATTTTCCCCGTTGGGTATAAGGGAAAGTTCAAGCACAATACCCCACTCGACCCAGGTGTCGGAAATGGGTACCGGCTTTACGGAGGAACCGTCATGGTGTCCTATATATAGTGTTAGTTATAAGACATTTGAAAAACCAATGCTTAAGATCATTTGTATCAGGCTTGATTGGAAATGAGGCATCCCAAAGATGCCGATGTTTGTTTTGTTTGTTTGTTTGTTTGAAATAACTGTCTCATTACTTATTTTCAAGATGCATTTGAATGGAGAGTTATCAAAATTTGAATATGATGTCGATGTTTCACTTGCAGTGTTTGTTGAACCATCATTGTGATCATCAACCTGTGTGACCTTTTTTGGAGTAGAGTGTAAAGCACTCGTCAATGAATTATTATTGATGCTTGCATCAATTTTCTTGGCAAGGGATTGATCATCAGTAAATGTAGCCAGACGAATCATTGATGATCTTGAGGGCTTTGGAACACCAGCAGATGATTGATAGCCCCTCACCAGAATTCCCATCTTCAACTATTCAATGTTATTATCAAGCGTTAATACAATATTTTAATGAAATAAAACAGGCGTTCAATAGATCGATTCAGTTATTTAAAAGAATTAAGAATCGAAAAGCTTTGTTCGAGGCATAAATTCATGATTTTTAAGGAATTTTGATTCGAACACCTTTGTTCAGTATTTAATACTGACATGAAAAAGGAACTGAATGTCAAACATGGAATAATTATCAAGTTTTTGGCGGAAAAGAAAAAAATACAGTAACAGAACATCATATGACAACACTACTCTCTAGTTATGACGGGAGGTTGACGGTGACCCAACAACAATTAAACCGTCGCAATTTTCCCGAGGTGCGTAAGATTTTTCGAGTGAAAAAATTCGACCAATTTGTAAGGGTCGTACAGAAAATGCGTTCGCAACAGCTGGTAGCAGTTTGCAGCTCACAGAAATGAGTTTTTATCACTAAAATAGGAGTTTTAGATGTAAGATCACTGGCACTGAGCAAGTTTGGATGCCTACTAAATTTATTACGCGCATATTTCCAAAGTTGTTCGATAATCAGTTCAGTTCGATATTTGATGAATTACCCTATATTGAATTTAATGTTGTCAGCAACTTTAATAATTTTATTACGGAATCTAGGTAATTGAAGACATTTTAGGACGTTGGTAAATCTGAAGGATATTTCAGTTATCGAAATCGTGAATTTCGATGCCTAAGCATAGTTAATTAGATCGAAATAAACAAGTTTTCTTCTATGCACTTTCCGTCTCAAATGAGTGTTTTATTAGTTATAGCGGTAAATGACTAACCGCAACTCCAGTGTTTGAAGCGGCAAGTAATTCGAGGAGCACGTCGTACAGCAACACTGCAATGCGCACTCTCTTCCAGCGCGATCGTCATCAAAGACGAAACCAAACCTACCGCTGTACCTCGTTAAATACTCATTTCACGAAAAAAATGTATAGAAGAAAAGTTGTTTATTTTGATGTTATTACGATGATTCAAGCAACAAAAATTCGAAAATCGATGAGTAACTGTTTATTCGAGCGCATTCGTCATCAAAGACGAAACTAAACTTACCGCTATAAATCGTAAAACACTCCTTTGAGACGGAAAGTGCATAGAAGAAAATTTTTTTATTTTGGTTCAATTAATTAGGTTCAGGCACCAAAAAGTGCAAAATCGATAACTGACATATCCTTCAGATTTACCGTAATTTTGCACAATAATAATCGGGGATTTCTATTTTGTGAGATCGAAGTAGGAATGGCAAAAATAATTTTACTCTCAAATCTACGTTTCTGCGAAGACCTTTTTAGTCACCCACCCACGATGCTTGTACATGCCGACAGATAGATTTCTCTACTCTCTACAAAGTTCTTGATATTACTGCTATTCCAGACCAAAATGCGGATATAAAAATTGTTGCTCACTTTCAAAACAATGATATTTTTATCAGATTCATTTCAAATATTATTCGTCAAAAATGAAATGCGAATAAACTCTGGAACCGAGTTCATACGAAGCATACAAATTTATACGGAAAAAAGAAATTCTTCGGGGAAGAGAAGGAGCTTTTGCCAAGCTCTCTATAGAACCCTTTGTACGTGCGTGCGCCGTTTCGCTGCTGCCTCTGCGCAAAAACTGTTTTTCTTACTTTTTCTTATTTTTTCTAGCCAGGACTCGGTACGTGTCTGAAACAAACACGAGGGACCAAATTTCAACTATGAACTATTTATTCAGGGAGAACCAGCTACAGTTCAATGAAACCAAATAAAAAACTCGTCGCTCTGTGTCCGCTAAGGTGAGACCTGCAACGTTATATATTCGTGTACCAAATTGTGTGCTTATGAACGTTACAACTATACATGTTTGGCTAATAGTGCGAAGAGATGATACGAACGGTAACATTTTTTGACAGAGGAAAGCATTACAAATTGTGACCAAAATTAGAAATGCAATTATTTCTAATTTAAACTTGTGGAGTTTTCACTCAACCAAGAAACTCGATGCTTTGAAATTTTGCGATTGTCGCAGCAACGGAGAAAGTAAGTGAAACATTGGTCGAGTATGTACTGTTAACACAAAATTGAATATACTGACGCTAACGTTGCTAACATAAGGTGTTCATAAGAAAATCTGAGAAAAATCAGCTATTGTTCACCAAGTCAAAAAGAACAACATGCATTGTGATTTAGGTGTCTGAATGTTTCAGTTTAGTAATTTAATCATTTACCTCAATTCATATTTCTATGTATGAGCAAATTGCGATATTCTACTCTTACACGATTCAGTATCCTATCCCGCCTAGTGGAGAAAATAAATATTCTATTTTACACTTCCGATTTTGATACATGGCTCCTAATTCTATATTTCCACAAACTGCTCTGCTTGACGTGCTTTTTTTTTATTTTTATTTTTTTGGTCACGTCAATTTTCTGAAAATCGGCAAAAGCTGCGTTGAGATCACGTAATACACGCGTATCCTTAATATCCGTGGATAAAATTAGGTAAATCTGAAGGAGATGACAGTTGTCGATTTTGTAAATTTCGATGCCTTAGCATAGTTAATTAGATCGAAATAAACAAGTTTTATTCTATGCACTTTTTGTCTCAAATGAGTATTTTATTAGTTATAGCGGTAAATGACTTACCGCAACTCCAGTCTTTGAAGCGGAAAGAAATTCTTTGATCGAGTTGTATGGCAATACTGCAATGGCGTCTCGCTTCCAGCGCTCTGTCTTGAAAGACGAAACCAAACCTACCGCTATACCTCGTTAAATACTCATTTGACGAAAAAAGTGTATAGAATAAAAGTTGTTTATTTCGATGTTATTACAATGTTTCAAGCAACAAAAATTCGAAAATCGATGAGTAGCTGTTTATTCGAGCGCATTCGTCACCAATGACGAAACTAAACTTACCGCTATAAATCGTAAAATACTCATTTGAGACGAAAAAATAATAGAAGAAAACTTGTTTAATTTGATTCAATTAATTAGGTTCAGGCACGAAAAAGTGGAAAATCGACAACTGTCATCTCCTTCAGATTTACCTTAAATTATTCCACTGATGTTCATTTCACTAAAGCACAAGCTATGTTGACGATATCATTATCATTGGCTAATTGCGTTTTGGAATGTGAATTTTAATGCCTCACAACATAAATATAGCATAATTCCTTAGATTTGGAGTAGATCTCACTCTACCCGAGTGAGAGTTTGATTTAGTTTTATTTACATAGTGACTAGTCTTTGAACTTTCGAATTTCAAACTAACTAAGCTTTGCACTAGTTTCATGCTTCAAATTGTAGTTAGAATTCACCAGCGACCAGCGAAGTACACAAAAAGTAAATCAAAATCATTTCTCTTTGATAGAACCTTGAACTGAACTTTTCACAGTCACTAACGAAGCAAGTTCACCAATTTTTTAAAGGTGTGCTTTGTTTTTAGCCCTTTTTATTGCTTTCTCATTTTTTCACAGGAGTTAAATTCCTAAACAAGTTGACTTCACAGTGGCACATAGTGTGTACCACGTCCGTTGTACCACTCCCATTCGCGTACCCGCATAAATGCATAGCAATTTAATTATTATATTAGCTTCTCATGATAGATTTTGGTATATTAGGTAAAATTTTATCATACAACTGCATTTTTTCCCAGTTCTTTGACAGGGTAAAGATGTGTATAGCAGTAAAATCAGTTTTCCAGTTCTGCTTCCCATCACCGAAGTTAAACAACCGTAGCAAGCGAACAAACGTAGTCAACGTGATAAGTTATCCTTTCCCTTTCAAAATTATTTCAATTTTTTTAGTTTTTCAAGAAACTGAAAAAATTCTTATTTCACTACTACGGAATATAAATAGTTGGTCGTTCAACTTCAACAATTTCGCCCTGCACACCCACAACCAACCTCCTTCTCCTAATCGCAGTCCAATCTACATATTAATACGCTTAAAACTAAGTTCATGTGTAACGCTCCTCATCCGAGTTTGCGGAATCATGGGTACCGAATTCCTGAGTGTTATATTAAAATTTCGCCTTAACATGCATTGATATATTAGGTCAAGATAGGGCAATTAGGATTTGATAAGTAAGGATATGTTAGGTAAGGATTAGGTAGGTTAGCATAGGTTATGTTGATGAAATTTTTCAAGGTTCACGGTTTTTTTGTCTGACACATTATCAGGATAGCTTCGGTTAGGATAGGATAGGTTAGAATATATCAGGTTAAGATAGGTTTGGTTAGAATATGTTATGTTAAAATTTGTTAAGTAATGTTAACCGAATTTTTTCATGGGTCCACCTAGCTTACCGATGACATTGTTCGTGTAATTTTCACGGGTCCTGCTAGTTTTTATAATTTATCCGTTGAAGTAAGGAAATTTTGCCTGGCACGCCCACAACCAACCTCTTACTTCCAATCGCGGTCCAATTTTTATAATTTATCCATTAGTCAGGAAAAACCCAAATTTTCTACCTTGATGAGATGAGTGTGTCCCATTGCGAAGACCATTGCTGAACATTTCACTCGCCGACCATGGACAGACGATGCTCAAAGTCCATCACTGAGGTTCGTCAATCTTCGGGCCGTCCGCTGCTTGAAAAGCTGGTGTGGCAGCATGCAACTCGATACTGCTCTGAGTAATGGCACGGCGCGGTGTCACATTGCGAAAAGAGCCCTCGGGCTGAAGGATTTGCAGGCCACCACAAAAGATGGTTACTAATGAAATGCTACGCGTAATTTCGGATTTATCAGCAGGAAGGAGTAGAGTGCCGCCGTCGCTGGTGTGAATTTTTGGACGTTCGGGTGAGCCCCTCATGAACTGTTGCGTACATGGACGTCATTAAAAATCTTTGGTTGACAAGGAGGTTCTCGAAAACGGCTGATTTTAAAAGTACGAAGGAGTAGTAATAATTTTTGGTGGGAAGTGTTAGTGTGAGTATTTTACGAATGACTGAAAACTTGAAAACGATAAAAATGAGGAAGGTATATTTTTTTTCAGAGAAGGCTTACTAGACTATCTTTATCCATATCCGTAAAAAAATCCGTTTTAAAACTTCATTTATTGAAACTACGAAACATTAACAATGTTTCAATAGTCATATACAAACAAAATGAATTATTTTTTTTGTAAAGTTTATTGAGCATTTTGTGCTCATCGAAAATATACATTATACAGAATATATTATACAAAATATACATTATACAAAATATATTATACCTCAGAAAATATACATTTTCTGAGGTCCCATAAGTCTTGGAATGTCGGTTTTCACACAGCACGTGAGGCCTCATTTTCCTATGATGAACTGTAGTCCTTGATCAATTTCAATCAAACACGTCCTTACGCAGCATAAATGAATAACTTTTATTTTTTACTTCATACTTCTGTTCTCGTTTTATTGTATTTTGAAAAACTTATCTCACTATGAACATGTTGTAGAAAATGAACTACATGATATTACAATTAGTCTAAATATACAACTTTCATTTCAATTGGTTCGTTTTTACGTTTCTGATCAATTTTTCCCCTCAGGGGAAAACAACTATTGTACCTATAGGAATTAGCGCTCCCAGGGGGAATATGTGATTTCCCGAGCTAAAGGTTAAGTAGGCCTTCCCTTTATTAAAATTAAATGGGTTTTTGTTCAGTTACTGTCTTTTTTCGGTTCACTGCTGTCCGTTTTTTCATTACCTACTATTTTCTTCTACTACACATCTAACTTCATAAACTTCTTTCACAACTTACAGTTTCTATGCACCTTGTTTATAGATGCCGCTTTCCTTTAACTCCACACTAAGTGGTGCTTTCCTTTTTCCTCTCTTTGGAACATATTTGTCCTGGCTAGGGAAGCTTAAACTAACATCTGATCTAATCTTCTGATCAATTCTAAATTTTTAGAAATATTTTTCTATAGGCTGCAATTCAGCAAATTAACACGTTGACTGAGATGGGTTTAACTGAAGTTCAGTGTTCAACTTGATTTTAACTTTAATTTTATAAATACCAAACATTAACACATTCGTGTGCTACCCATCGGTTGATTGTGCTAAGTTTTTTATTGCCGTGAAACGACCCATCGATAGTTAGTTTGAAAAAGTCGTAACGATCTTTTAAAATTAATGGTATCTAACGATGGGTTCATTTGATACCATTAATTTAAAAGATCGTTACGACTTTTTCAAACTAACTATCGATGGGTCGTTTCACGGCAGGAAAAACTTAGCACAACCAACCGATGGGTCGTATCGCAGTCAACGGGTAAAACAACGTCTGAAAGAAAGAAAGAAAGAAAACCCGTTTGTTTCCAAAAAAGTTTATGCATGAGATGCATGTCAGCATATTGGATTTGAAAATATCTTAATATAAGACGTCTTTAGATAAACGTACCATACGAGAAGTACTAACAGACACACTATACGAGGTGTACTAATAGACAAACCAGACGAGATGTACTAATAGACAAACTATTTTCGAGGTGTACAAACAGATAAACCATACGAGACGCACTAATAAACAAACCATACGTGGCATGCAAATAGATTAACCCTGTCAAGGGCTATTTAAATCAAAAATATCATTTCTTGGATACTTTGTATCCCAAGAGATGGCTGACAACTTATAAATAATTTAAATACTATTAGAGAATTCTTCGAAATTCCTAAATTGCTAGTTGAATCGAAGTAAGATAAGACAAAAACGCTATACCGAAGCAGATTAAAACCCAGTCGTAAATAACTACCGAGTACTGAAAATATGTTGGTCACAAAGTAATTTATAAAGAACATCATGCAACACAACACGCACATCTAGAAACGCGTAAACAAACATACACGCAAAATGAAATTCATGGCTTGTTCAGTATATAGACAGAGATCATTTTTTCACGAGCGCTTTGTTTCATTTGTCTGTTTATATTTTTAATTTTTTCTATTCACAGAAACGCCCACTGGTGTAGTGATAGATCTATTTTTGAATCATTAAACAAGTAGAGTAAATATATTTATTTCTGAAATATGGTTCAGTGTTAACTGGTCGCAGAGCTTTAGGTAAAATGTAATGTATCTTGAGGTTTTGTTTTCATGCAAAAAATAGAAAACGAAACCTATATACATGCATATGTGAGTATATATATGAACATGTACATGTGCGCGCACACACACACACATATTCATATATATACGTATTGAAAATGAATGTAAGAAACATAATAATAAGCATAAAAAACAATCCTACTCTTGCTACATCTAAAATGGCATTCAAGTTCAGTGTAATCGTTAGAAATAACCAAAAGAAAAAATAAGTAAAAGGAAAAAACGCTTCTGATACTCTCTCCTGTTAATGAACCAGTTTATTTTTTTTCAATTTTCTTTAGGATGTGTAGTGTGAATGCTGGAGGATGTGCCTCGAAGACTTCGCAGTAGAGTGTGATTTCAGCGCAATAGAGCTCTGGCCTATTCCGACATGAATGTTCGCCGATGTCAAAACGATGCCTTTCTAAGTATGAGGATAGAGCATAAGGGACCAATGGCTTGGCCTCCAAGATCTCCTGATATGACTCTATATTTCTTTATCTGGGACCATACGAAATCATTACTTTTCTAATCACCGGAAGAATAGGAGAGGGATCTTGTTGCAAGGATAGCTGTCGCAGCACGTAACATGCAGAAGAACCACGACCATTGTATCTTGTTGAGCTATGTGCATGCGGAAGAGGTACTAGTCCTGCAATGACGCAGGGGGCGGACGCTTCTAACAATTGTTAAGGTTGTGTGATAAACATGTTTCTGTGATACTCAATTGTTTCCATTGTGACATTTCTCTAAATCGTAAATGTTAAGTGGGCGTCTTGAAACTTCGGCATCTTGAAAGCTAAAGAATTTGAAAAAAGTTTGTGTTCGTGAAAGGTGTTCGTTTTGCGTCTCCCTGACTACTATCAAAGTTTGTACCTCTTCTTTTTCAAAGCCGTGTATAATGTATACCCTTCTGAGTTGCATTCGAATTCACGCTTTAACCTTTTACGAACACTTCTTACACATAGTTCTCAACAGCTCAGTTTCAAACAGTTTAGCTATGTCCTTCGAAATAGTTGCAAAATTCACTCTTTGGATATTTCATCATCAAAATGATTCAAATTAATCGACTTTTTAGGATACGAGCTTCAAATTTTGGCTATGATCATATTAATTACATAGATATTCATTCTAAGTTTTATTATACTCTTGGGTAGAAAGATAAAATTTTGAGACAGATCGGTTTTACATCAAGTTTATCAACGGAGGGTCACACAAATATCCGTAGTTTAACGAGTAATATGGTGTATAGAAGAAAAATATACCCATTACGTGACACACTTAAGGCGTAGGAAGGACGAAAAATTATTGTAGTGTCTTTCTTGAGTTTCATAATAAGCAGTAGAAGTTAGTGAGGGAATTTGAACTAATCAATTTTGGACACAATCCAATTTGGCAACTGCAACCAAAGGAACGTATTTTTCACGGCCTTCTGACAGGGCGGTATGCGTTGACCTCTACGGCCCGACACATCTTACTTTGAAACTAATTCAGTGCAGGGCCGAGCACTATTGTTGCGCTATGAGGACTCTTTAGGTGCACTGCAAGGACCCTTTAGGTGTAAAACGACACACTGCTGGAGCACAGCATGAACCCTCTCGGTACACCGGAAGATAAATCGTCAGTCTGTATACAACCCTGAAGCATGGACGCAATGCTGGGCTCTTTATTCAGGAGTGGGCGACCTTTTTACACCGGAGTCTAATTCAAGCTCGGCAAGAATTAATGCAATGGCTGCTAGTGCCGCAGTGGTGTGCTCAAGACGAACTGATGGGGTCATGTTGTCCATTGTGGTGCTGCAATCTCCTCACTTGTGTTCGTGCGCTACGTTGTGCTTTATTTATTGCTGTTTTTGTGTGCTACATTGTGCTTTAGTTTCCCATATTCACGCGCTATTTTGTGTTTTATTTTGTCTTGTTCGTGTGCGACTCTGTGCTTTATTTTGTCATGTCTGTGTACTATTTTGTGCCTCATTTTGCTGTGTTCGTGTGCTGCTTTGCTTTTTGTTAATATCGTTTCCGTGGGCTACTTTGTGCCTTATTTTTCATGCTCGTATGCTGTTTAGTTTCATTTTGTCGTATTTGAGTGAGCGTTTTTGGCTTATTCGTGCGCTACTCTTTTGCATTTTGATTATGCGTGCGCTGTTTTGCGATACATTTTCTAGGTCCCTCAGGGGAATAAAACTATTGCATCTATGGGAATTAGCGCTCTCAGTGGAACAATGTGAGGACCCGAGCTGAGAGTTAGGTAGGCCTTCTTTTTGTTGAAATAAAATGCTTTTGTTATGTTAAGAACCATCTTTTTCCGGTTCACTGCACCTACTACTTTCTTCTTCAACTTTGATCTTGTTTCATGAGCTTCTTTCTTATCTCACTGTTTCTATGCCCTTTCTGCATAGATTTTGCGTTCCCTTAACTCCATACTAAACGGTGTCTTCTTCCTTCCTCTCTTTGGATCGTCTTTGTTGCGGATGGGAGGCTTAAACTAATAATGGATTCTACATTTTCTAGGTTAAGCCTATCGTGTGTCGTACTTGCATTCATGAAAAATTGGGTGACTGTCAAATCAAAGAAAATTTAAAGAAGCTTAGTAATGTACATGGACACTCGCCTTTTGCATTTCTTACATTGGAATGGATTCATCTTAACTTATGTTTTTTATTCCATTTTCTCTAAAGAAGGGTTCTTCACTTCCATATATTTCGTTTTCATGCATATGTAAACAAATGTTTCAAAAGGAGCCTTCATGAAAGTTTCATTCTTGGTTAGATAATATGAAAATTGCCCTTACTAACTTTTTACACGTAAGCTTGAGTTGAATGTGATTCATTATATGTTTAAAAATGCAGGGTATATTCATTTCTAAACCGGTATTTTGGATGTTCATTCATTGTACGCTAAAACACGATTTAAACATGCTGTAGTTTGTAAACTATTAGTGCAAGTAAACTGAAATTGGTTTCACTATAAAGAGCAGAGTTTGAAATTTTATTTGGTATCACATATACGATGTAATGAATATATCGGTACATCTGTAGATCGCCAATATCAATCGCGGTTTATTGGCCGCAAGAATGTCATAATTAACAGTCAAACAGAGACAATTCGTCGTAGAAGCAATGATTAAACTCGGATCCGTGATCACTACAATTCGTCGATTTCAAGCAAGATATGGAACACGATTACCGAAAAGAACACTTCAAACCAATTACGCTGAGTGAAATGTTCACGGCACAGCATTTTTAAATTGGCTACTTTTTTATCGACACCCTGTACAATTTCTTTCGTAGGCCTTTCTTAGTGTAGATTGGTACTTTCGTACCGTTGGAATTTTCTTCTTAATTCCTTCGATTCCCGGACTTACTGCATAAGGCTGAGCCAGAGCACGTATCGATGATACGTTTCAAGTAAACCGAATTACCCCCCAAACCTAAGGGCTGTCGATAAATTACCCTAAGTTCGTAAGACCGGCCGTTTCTGACCGTGCCTGGCCATGCTAGATGATTGTAGCGGCAAGAACCACTTGGGCTTATCAGCGAACGATGAAATAAAAACCTCTGATCGCGGAGGGTGTATGTACTGCAAGTTTTTTGCCCTGTCTTGATTGGCCTGCAACTTCTTGTGGCCCTGCAGCCAAGTGGGAGCTGGCAAACTGGAGGCGTCGTCATGAGCTTCGCTGGACACAAGCAGTTTTGCAGCTGCCAGAATAGCATCGACTGTAATTTTGTCGTTAGTCCTTTTTATGTGGACCAAAAAGTGTCGTGTAAGATTTGAAACTACGTTAGTTTGTTATCGTACGACTACTTTAATGATTGATGAATAATTTTCAATTAGTAAGTAGACATAGAACAATGAAAGGATAGAGATATATTAAACTGCACGAGAATACTATCTGGAGGGTTCGCATAGAATTAAGCTGTTAAATATACAACGCCTACGCTTTAATTTTTCTGCCCAAGTTCACAGTACTTCCATAGAGCAGTAGTTTATCCCTGTGCTCTGGATCTTCACATTTCACGTGGAAGCCTTATTTTTGGAACGCTTATACTACGCGCGGTCTTACTTGCTTTAGGAAGCTGAAATTATGCACGACTTCCGGAAAACCTCCAGCAGCTCTTTTGCAAACTGGCCGACGGCTAGGAATGCTGTGGCACTGAGAGCTATTTAGAAAACGAACGAAAAAAAAGCGTCCTCGCCAGTTATTATTAAAATTTGAATCCATACATCACTGTCTTTAATGAGAGCTACGTTTATTAGAGTTTTGTGAAGTTCAGTTCTGGAATACTCTATGGGATTTGAATATTTGGGTTTTCGATTTTCTGAATATAGGTTCTCTAGTCGTTCTTCAAAGAACAACTAGAACTTCGTTCTAGGTTCTGTAGTCTTCTTCTTGTAGTCGTTCTTCAAAAATGAAAATATAGTTCAGTTTTGCGGTCTATTTGTGGATATGAAGTAGGCATAACAGAATAGGATTCACTTTTTCCTCTCCTGGCTTTATCATCGTTTTTTGTCTTTTGTAGAAATAATCGAAAACAATCGTGTCGTTCAGCCGTTTACAAATGCAAATGAACTAAACTGCGCATACATAGAGCAGGTGGACGCAAATACTTGTTCAAGTCATTACGCTGATTGAACTTCTGGGGAAATTTCTTTTTTAACACTTTGACTGCGACGTGCGCCACCGGTGGTACACGGAGATAATTTTCATAATGCTGCTGACCGTCCAGTAGTCACAAACTCGATTTTCATAAATACTTAATCAAAGCTAAATGAAGGCGCGATCGATCCAGTTGATGTTAAGTATTTTCAAAATAGTTTACTACAATTGACTTTAAATTTGAATTTGGCATTGAAGTTAGTATTTAGTAGTCGCAGTCAAAGTGTTAAATATGGGATTGTTGAGAACCTTGACTGAGAGTTGAAACGAAAACTAACGTAATATGAAATTTGCACCTAAATTATGCCTCATTTTTCTTGCAGATGTAGACATAAGTCTATTCCAAAATCCAGATATCTTGAAAGGAAATGACAAAGATTTTTCAACTTCGTGTTGTTTTTTTTGTGGGATTTCCCCTCAGGGGGATACAACTATGGTATCTATGGGAATTAGCCCTCCCAGGGGGAAAATGGGAGGGCCTGAGCTGAGAGTTAGGGAGGCTATTTTTTTGTTGAAATGAAATTTGGTGGTTATATTAAGGGACAACTATTTTTCGTTTCACTGCTGTCTAGTTTTCAGCACTTACTACCTTTTTCTATAAATTTTATCCTGTTTCATGAACGTCTTTCTCAAGTTACTGTTTCCATATCCCTTCTGCATAGATTCCGCGTTCCCTTATCTCCATACTAAATGGTGCCTTCCTTCTTCCACTCTTTTGAACGCTTTTTTAGCTGTTAAGGAGGCCTAAACTAACACCTAATCTAATTTCCAGTGGGACTGCGAATATTTTCTCATTGAATTTGCATTAACATTTAAATTCTATCTGGGTAACTGTAATGATTAATGTTATGAAGGGAAAAAATTATTAAATATACATTTAGCATGAACATTTCAAAGCCAAGCTCAGCTCAAAAATCATCCTAGGAAAGTAAATAAAAGCACTTCATTCTTTTCACTGATAATTATTAGAGAAATCAAAGCTGATGGAAAGTTTGCACAGATATTGCACGGTCATAAGTAATTAAATCGCTTGGGCGGAGAAAAACATGCATGCTCCGGCGAACAAGTTGGACTAGGTAGCAATAAATATCACAGGCGTGTATCGCTGAGCAGGAATCCGAGGTACAGAAATTTTGTTATTTACCGTATTTGTAGCCGCTACTGACACGCATGAGACAGCTCTTCCAATACATAGTTTGATGAATTTCATTTGTACTCCACGGAATGTAAAACCCAGCTACTACCCTCCAATTAGGGCTTCTTTCGGGAGGAAACATTTAGAAAAATTTTCAAATATTCAATGAGCACCACTTTCTTGAGCATTATTAAATTTGAAATCAAGTTACCAAAGTTTTCAATGAGTATGGTCACCCTTAAATCATGTGACCCAAAAATCATACTTTCACGAGTTCACTGGAGCCAATAACCAAACTCAGTACGGACGATCAAGCCATCGGAACGTTCATCAATCTTGAGTTGAAAAACCGTACCGCAACCATGCACATAGTGGATAATATTATGTATAATTTCACAGAAGCAAAGCGTTGCGTATTTCCAGCTATTATACTTTATTCGCAGTAAGAGAACTAAGAGACAGAGGACACAAAGAATCATTTTCTTCGATACTCGATAATCATTATCACTTCCTAGTAGTATACGCACAGTCCATTCTTTCACGGCGGGTCTTTCTTGACGCTTGTGTGTTTTAATCATGCCCGTAAAAATTCCTGGGGACAAAGGAACCAAGTAGAATGAAATACATAAGAAATTGCCTAGCAAAGCCTCTGAAGCCATTGCAAGCAATTGTTGCCAAAACCAGCACTGAGGGGCGATTTTGCCGCATGATAAGGTGCGCATTATCGCGCTCGTTCCTTGTGTCGCCAACGACGCAAATGTGTCGTCCTTCTTGCGGCTGGCAAAAATAGAGACACTAGCTAGGAACTTGTGCTTGCCCCGTGCAGGAGCTGCTATTGAGACCTTACGCTAGCCAGGAGCTACTATTGAGACTTAGTGCTTGCCGGGAGCTGTAATTAAAACTGTGTAGCTGTTATTGAGACTTTGTCCTTGCCGGGAGCTGTTATTAAGCCTGTGTAGCTGTTATTGACACTTTTTGTCTCTAGTACCTGCTTTTCACGCTGTGTTCACCCTGGCACCTGTTTTTCACGCTGCCCTGGTACCTGCCATTCACGCTGTGTTTGCCCTGGTACCTGCCATTCACGCTGTGTTTGCCCTGGTACCTGCCATTCACGCTGTGTTTGCCCTGGTACCTGCCATTCACGCTGTATTTGCCCTGGTACCTGCCATTCACGCTGTGTTTGCCCTGGTACCTGCCATTCACGCTGTGTTTGCCCTGGTACCTGCCATTCACGCTGTGTTTGCCCTGGTACCTGCCATTCACGCTGTGTTTGCCCTGGTACCTGCCATTCACGCTGTGTTTGCCCTGGTACCTGCCATTCACGCTGTGTTTGCCCTGGTACCTGCCATTCACGCTGTGTTTGCCCTGGTACCTGCCATTCACGCTGTGTTTGCCCTGGTACCTGCCATTCACGCTGTGTTTGCCCTGGTACCTGCCATTCACGCTGTGTTTGCCCTGGTACCTGCCATTCACGCTGTGTTTGCCCTGGTACCTGCCATTCACGCTGTGTTTGCCCTGGTACCTGCCATTCACGCTGTGTTTGCCCTGGTACCTGCCATTCACGCTGTGTTTGCCCTGGTACCTGCCATTCACGCTGTGTTTGCCCTGGTACCTGCCATTCACGCTGTGTTTGCCCTGGTACCTGCCATTCACGCTGTGTTTGCCCTGGTACCTGCCATTCACGCTGTGTTTGCCCTGGTACCTGCCATTCACGCTGTGTTTGCCCTGGTACCTGCCATTCACGCTGTGTTTGCCCTGGTACCTGCCATTCACGCTGTGTTTGCCCTGGTACCTGCCATTCACGCTGTGTTTGCCCTGGTACCTGCCATTCACGCTGTGTTTGCCCTGGTACCTGCCATTCACGCTGTGTTTGCCCTGGTACCTGCCATTCACGCTGTGTTTGCCCTGGTACCTGCCATTCACGCTGTGTTTGCCCTGGTACCTGCCATTCACGCTGTGTTTGCCCTGGTACCTGCCATTCACGCTGTGTTTGCCCTGGTACCTGCCATTCACGCTGTGTTTGCCCTGGTACCTGCCATTCACGCTGTGTTTGCCCTGGTACCTGCCATTCACGCTGTGTTTGCCCTGGTACCTGCCATTCACGCTGTGTTTGCCCTGGTACCTGCCATTCACGCTGTTTGCCCTGGTACCTGCTATTTACAATAGCAGGTACTGGGGCGAACATATATATATAGGGCAGTCTCAGTCTGTACGCCATTTGCTGTTATTCAGAGCGCTTGCACTAGGGCCTGCTATTGAGACTTCCCACTAGATCAACAGCTGTCACACACAGAAGTAGCTGGGTGTTAGGTTTAAGTGTCGAATGCTGGAAACAAAGAAATGGAAACAATACCTTCAGATGTTATTTTGATCGAGTTGTAAATGAAATTAGAGAAATAATAAAGAACGACGCAATTGTGATTCGCGTCGTAGCATAGAAGCTGTGCAAAATCGTACGAAGTCTAAAACATATTTATAACCAAAACCGATTTTCTGGTACCTCTCACCGTGGGATTATTGACGTTCAAAACAAATTAGGTGACCCTGAAAATTTAATTAAATAATAACTCATTGGTCTTAAAACTTCAGGAGAATTGAAGGTACGACATGCGCGTTCTAAGTCATGCAGCTCATGCGTCTCAAGACTCGCTACGGAAGGCCGGGATTTTAACAGTGTGGCAAAATGAAGTTGTTGCTACAAAAGTAATTAACTCTCTCCTGCGTATCAGATTAACATTTTGACAGAGGCAGGCGAAACTGAAGTTTTTTGTATTCAATTCAATTTCAAAGTTCATGGTATTAAGCAATGTTGAAAATACCTATCATTTACTGGGTCGTGTTTTCATTTAATTTTGATTAAATATTTCATTTTAAATTGAGTATGTGACTACTGGCTGGTCAGCAGCATAATGAAAACTCCCTTAGAGACCAAATATGGCTCACGTGGCAGTCGAAGTACTGAAATTGCTTTCTAAGATGCCGATACGTGGAATTTCGAGATAGTGAAAAAGGGAATGAAAATGTATTTGCTGCGTAGATACTGTCACATGGAACCAGCGTTTCATAAGCAGCGTTGAAACTGCATTCATTTTTGATCGATTTTTTACTCGCATATTCATACTTCCTGAGTTTTCTGTTACGCAGTTTGGATCAGCGAAAGTAACCGTCTCAAGGGGACACAACTATCGTCCCTTGAGAAATTCATGCATGAGGGTGGAAACGTGAGATCCAGAGCTGAGGGTTGTTTAGGCACTCCTTTTGTTGGAACAGAATAGTTTTTCATAATACCTCCAACCATATTTTTCGGTACAGTACCGTTCTGTATTCAAGCACCTACATTTTCTTGAACTTTGATCTTGTTACTAAAACTTCCTCTCTAACTTTCAGTTTTTATGCGCAGGGGACCTTGTGTGGGAGGTCACATTCTGAATAGATCCGTTTATGTTGATAAAAACGAAGACGAAGACACCACATTTAGTACAGTCTTCGTCTTTTTTCTCTTTGGAACACCTTTTTTGTGGTTAGGGGATGCTTAAATTAACTTATAACCTTATCTAATCTAATCTGCGCAACAAATTGAAGTTCTAGTTTGATGAAAGTGATGGATAATTGGGGGAAGAAACATGAAATAATAATTGTATCTGTTTTAACACAATCTAGACTCGTTTAATGATGAAACTTGAAACTGACAGGCGGTTGCCAATCTTTCGATAAGGATTTTTCAATGCATTGCTTCAACGTTCACGCTGAACGCTCTTGTGTGAGATTTAAGTTTTCACTACCTTTTTCTAGGTTTTTAAGCAGTTTTACAGGATGTTTTATTCTATTTTCATCAGACTACCAAGTCGTAGTACAAGGAGACTCCCTCAGATATCTTGGTGAAACTATCCAGCTTCATTTTAAAATGATCTTTCTATTTATAACACGAATGAATTCTTACTTGAAAAACCTTGACCGTAACTAACATCAATAATTCAACAACAATGAACCCCTAGTGGTTTCCAACTATTCTATCTATGGTAATAAGCACCCACAAAAGAAAATGTGTGAGGGGACTGAGGACCCGAGCTAAGAGCTAGGTAGGCCTTCTTTTTGTTGAAATGAAACGTTTTTTTGTTTTGTTAACACATTCATCGCTGTAGTATCTTGGAATTTCAGCAAGATATAAGGTTTGCTGGACAACACTTGTAGATCGGTTAGCCTAGCCGTAAACCAGGCAATTGGATAGCAAAACGAACAGCAGGACGACTAGTAATGTACTGATCTCAAGTTCACACAGCTTGCTCTTAAGTCTAGTTAGGACAATGAACTTCCGCCCGGCAGTAGGCGCCTTCCGACCTATCCGACGCTTGTAAATACCAGACGCGCCTCTGCGGTTCCGCCGGAACCTCCGAGCGAGCGAGACTCATAAATCTCCGCAGCCGGAACCTCCATAAATATCCCAAGAGCGTCACTATACAACAACTTCCCTCCCTTTAGATGAATATGTGACAAAGGGAAGGAGGAACTCAACAACCTATTCGTATTACAGGTTTGGTTATTCTGCCTGATCTACGAGGTTCATTTTGCTCAGGGGAGCTGTTAACAGGCTGAAAAGCAGGAGTCTCTGCTGCTCCACTCCCGGTAGATTCCAAACTACTGTGCAACAGCTGATTTGAATGTCTCTTCCAGATTACATTTAATGCTAATATTTGAACATGAAAGATATTAACAGCAACCTTACTAACAATAATTCCCTTCAACCACTTGGGACCATTTCTCAAATTCAGAGCGAGAACATGATCCCCGACATCAAATTGAGTTACATACATAGGCTTAGACCTGGACACAGAAAATTTAGGATGAACTCTATCTTTGGAAGTAACAAATTTACGATTGTTCAGCGCAACAGAGGGAACAATTTTTGTAACACTATGCGGAATACAATGCGATTGAAATAATGCTTTTGCTAGACGGGATTTGAACGATTCGGAAGAAGATAGTTTTTTCAACAAGTCTTTAATGACTCTTACCCCCCTCTCAGCTTGACCATTGCTTGCTGGAGAGTAGGGCGGAGGTGTGAGGTGCTCAATGCCGTTGGAAATGAGAAAATCTTTGAAGTCTTGAGATGCAAAGTTAGAAGCATTGTCACTTACGAGCACATCACACAGCCCGTTTCTGCTGAAAATCATTCTCAACGCATCGACAGTATCTGACACACTCGTGGATGGTACCACTTCACATTCAATATATTTAGATAGTGCATCTACAGCAATGAAAACAATTTTATTCTCGTAGAAAAAATGATCGACATGAATGCGTTCAAAAGGACGAGAAGGAGTAGGCCATTCTACATTTCTAGACTTAGGTTTTGCTCGATTTAATTGACATTGGGGACAACATTTTACGATGTCTTCAATAGTTTTGTCCATTCCGGGAAACCAAATAACAGATCTGGCCAACGATTTCATGCCACAAATGCCAGGATGTCCATCATGAAATGTTTCAAGGACTAAACTACGCAATGACTTGGGAATAAATACCCGTTCTTTATAAAGTATACAACCTTTCATGATGGTCATCTGAGGTAGCAGGTTCTTAAATTTAGACAAATGAGGATTAGGTTTAGGAGGCATGCCAAACTTTATGTATTGTTTGAGTTGGCATAGTTCGCTATCCATGTCAGTATGAGTTTTTATATTTTCACACGTGACAGGAGTTTTATCAAGAGAGTTCACAGCAAAAATCATTTCGTACGGTTCTAGCTCTTTTACAGTCGTGGGTAGTGGCAGCCTACTGAGACAATCGCTATTTACGTTACATTTACCTCTTGAATATCTGAAAACATAGTCAAACTGGGAGAGTCTAAGAGCCCATCTCTGAATTCGAGCGGAACAGTTGAGAGGCACACCCTTGTTATGTGCAAAAAGTTTACAAAGAGGTTTCTGATCATTATGGATAATGAACTTAGCACCAAGTAGAAATTTCTTGAATTTCTCCACGCCAAAAACCACACTAAGGCTCTCCCTTTCAATGTTAGAGTAGTTTTGTTCCGCACTATTCAGAGATCTCGAAGCAAATTGAACCGGACACCAATCATGAGAATGACTAACGCGTTGCATGAGTATGGCAGCAACTCCATAACCCGAACTATCAGTTTCAAGAAGAGTTTCATGGTTGGGATCAAACAACTTTAGAGGTTTATGCGAACGAAAGATGTTCTTAATTTTCTGGACACTCTCGTCCTGTTCTGGAGTCCACCGGAACTGTACATTTTTCTTAAGCAGCGAATACAGAGGATGCATGACATTAGAAAAGTTGGGTACAAAACGACTATAGAAGTTACACAATCCGATGAAAGCTTGCAACTGTTTGAGGTTTTTAGGAACAGGAGCATTGAGAATAGCTTCTACTTTCTCAGAGTTAGGGTGAACACCCTTGTTATCGAAAACGTACCCTAGATAAGACACACGATCAGTTAGAAAGGCACATTTAGACAGATTTAGGCGAATTCCCGCGTTTTCCAGGACAGACAGGACCCTGTCAAGAACTTCCAAATGAGCATCATATGACGAGGTCAAAATGAGGAGGTCATCCTGGTACACAATGATATTATCGATGCCAGAAAGAGTCCTATTCATGAATGCTTGAAAGATGCCAGGGCTTGCACGTAGACCATAGGGTAAGTAATTGTACATAAATAGACCTTCAGAGGTGTTAATGGTCGTAACTTTCCTTGATTCTTCGTCCAACGGAATTTGCAGAAACGCGTTAGACAAATCAATTTTTGAGAAAAACTTAGCGTCTCCGACTTGAGAAATGACATCATCAATAACAGGTAGTACAGATTGAACTGGATTCAGGAAATTGTTAATGGAAGCTGAAAAATCTCCACAGATTCTCACACTGCCGTCAGACTTTAGAACATTAACAGTAGGAGATGCCCATTGGCTATCATACACTTTTGTGATTTTGCCCATACTCTGCAAGCGTTCCAGTTCGGTTTTGACAGAGTCTCTTAGTCTTACAGGAACCGGGCGTGCTTTACAAAATACAGGAACCGCATTAGGCAACACATCAAGATGAACTGTCTCTTTAACGTTAGACTGTGAATCAGATGATAAGTATTCGTCATATTTTAACGACAACTTTTTCGGCAAACTATGACAATCCGTTTTATTTATGGAATCGTATTTGTCAGGAATGACAATGTCTACGTTTAGTTTAGAACAAATATCTCGGCCAAGTAAGTTGATTCTATCATCCTCCACAATGAGAAACTTATGATTAAAACTTACATTTTGGTACATAACCGTTACTGAAGCTTGACCAAGCAGGTTTACCGAGACACCACTGTACCCGAGAATTTTGCTGCATGTAGGATTTACCACAGCACCAACTCTGATTGCATCTCTTTTACGTATAGTTGACACGGCACTGCCGTTATCCAACAAGAATTCAACAGGTTTACTATTTAGGTTGCATGCAATCATAGTGGGCTCTTTAGTGACGGGAATTACAGTGGTGTTTACTCTAAAAAATTAGAATCACTTGGGGAATAATCAGAACACTCATGTAGATGATTACCGTCACCACTTTCGTTCCCCGGTTTTTGCCAAACAGCTTCGTTCTTCTGTAGAGGCATCCGTGAATTCTTCATTAACACGTCTTCTCTTCCGACGATGCCGCAGCAACCGCTTCTTCCCGACTGCACTGTGTAAGTGCGAGCTGCGTCAGATTCTCCTCGTGTAGGTCCCCTTCGTGTAGGCATAGCAGAATGAGGCCGAGCTGCAGGTGTAGATTTGCAAACCTTCGAAATGTGGCCTAATTTTCCACATGTGTGACATTTCAATTTCAAAGCATAGCAATTCTTTGCAAGATGCTTTTGCTTGGTTCCGCAGCGAATGCATATGTAGTTCGGCGGGAGTTTTTCTGTAGTGAAATACGATGTAGATGAATCCTCCCGAATAATATCTTGAGCGTCGGAGCTTAATTGTTCGATAAGTTTTGCGTTTTCAACGCATTCGTTGAAGGACTTGCTATCGCACTTCTGTAGAACCGCGCTGAGAATTTGCGCTGAGTGTAGCCCAGCCACGAAGGCATCTCTTAATAAACGATCACGACAGCAATTACCATAATTGCATGCAGATGCTAAGTCATTTAACGTTTTAGCATAACTTTCTATGGATTCATTAGCACCTTGTTTTCTATTTAGAAATGTAACCGATGCACCGACGATGGATTTTTTAATTTCAAACACACAGCTTGCTCTTAAGTCTAGTTCGAACAATGAACTTCCGCCCGGCAGTAGGCGCCTTCCGACCTATCCGGCGCTTGTAAATACCAGACGCGCCTCTGCGGTTCCGCCGGAACCTCCGAGCGAGCGAGACTCATAAATCTCCGCAGCCGGAACCTCCATAAATATCCCAAGAGCGTCACTATACAACAATCGCGTTTCCGAGGTTGTTAACGGTTGGTTTGGTTAGGTTGTAAGTAACAGAACAAGGAAATCGACTTGACTGCTACATTATCATTTTTATCCTTTTCAAGAAATATGAAAATACAATTGCATGATAACATTTCACCTCGTATGATAAGTTATTCATTAAAAAGGTCGTAAAACAGATAAAATATTCATATATATCAGAACGTGAATTAGACGGTTACCGATTGGGACACATACGGCCCACTATGCGACAAACTTGTTAGGACCACCTTTTTTGGTTCACTGCTGTCCTGTTTTTCCGCATCTACTGCTTTCTTCTTGAACTTTCATCTTGCATCGGAAACTTCTTTACTAACTTACTGTTTATTCGCAGGGACCTCGTGTGGAACACATTTTGTGCTTGAAATTCTGCATTCCTTCTTCTACAAACTAAACGGTGCCAGCAACTTTCCTCTCTTGGGAACACAGTTGATGGATGATGAATATTTTGTAGGCGAGTCCCTGTTCGGGCGCCAATTGATTGTTATTTTGGCGAGTCCAGTTCGGGCGTCACCCTTTTTATAACGTCCCTGTCTTAGGGATTCCTGAGGGCCGTCAATTGATTTTAGAGAGGCCGTATTTTCTTAGGCTTGTTATTCCATAGGAATATTCCTGATACTTCAGGGATAAAAGAAGTCAATTGCTGACTGATTATTTATTGAGGCTAGGGTTTTTTAACAGTTCTTTTGTTCGCTGCGATAACTTCCAATTTTCTTCAGAGTTTCAGGTGGCTAAGTAGAGAAATTTCGAGCTGAGCTAAAACAAGCTTTGAGCTAATTTTAAGCTTTGAAGATTGTGAAATTTCGAAGATCGTGACAGAAGTACGTTTCGCAAGTATCTGTGATACGCGAGCTCAGTTTATTCGAGGGAAGAATTATTTTCCTTACGTAGTACAGCGGCACCAGTCGACCTATCTTGGCGATGGCCTAACAATGGGGTTAGGGAGGCTTGACCTAACTAACCTAATCCAGGAAATGGCAAGTATCGAATAGTTTCCCCTAGAAACTTCTGCAACAGAACGACCGAGAACCTCATCATCGGATTACGTATAATTGGAGTCGAATGGCATCGCTACAGCGTGTGAGATATCAGCTCCAAGCAGAGAACAATTCAAATTTATTCAATCAAAATTTTGTTTATGGTAGAATGATCAATTATAGCACTTAAAGTGTTGAAACGCAATGATAGGCGCAGAAACAAATTAAACCTGGTTTCAGATAGCATCACCCAAATTTACTTGAAAACGTAAACTTTGTACCGGAAGACAACAAAGACCTTCTCGCACTAAACCAGTTTTCGAACAGATTTGTTTTTTTATTCATTTCAATGGAATTACGCATAAAAAATTCATAAGCATATGTTCGTAAAGATTTTTGATACCTCCAATGTACTTATTTCGCTTAGGAAGTATAATGGAAGTATTTTCAATTGATACTTCAAGGAAATAATCTAGAGAATCAGGGCTTCAGGCAGAAAACAATATATTTCAAGCCTTGAGTAAGAATATTGGATATAAAAATAAGGTGAATTTGATCAGATTCAATTAAATTTATTTCAGGTCTTTCAAGTAATGTACAGAAACTACGCGAATAAAACGAATAAAAAGCTTTTATTCATTCAAGCCAAAAATATAATTAAATTACGAAAAGAGGGAGAAAAAGTCCGGTTCACCTGTGCCACTCACAAGGATACGACTATTGTATCTTATTATTATCTATGGTAATCGCCATTCCATAGGTAAACATGTGAGGTCCCGAGCTGAAGGTTAGATAGGCCTTCCTTTCGATGAAATATAATAGGCTTCTTACTTTGTTGTGGACCACCTTTTCTAAGTTCACTACTGTCTTTTGCAACACATTACTTTTTTATTCAACTATTATCCTGTTTCACAAACTTCTTACGATCTTTCTATTTCTTTACGAACAGTTTCGGGACACGCTTCGTGTACAGATTTTGTGTTCCCTTTAAAGCTGTATAAACTGGTGAATTCCTCCTTCTTCTCTTTGGAACACATTTGCTGTGGTTAAGGAAGCTCAAACTAACTTATCTAATCTATGTTCTCTAACGTGATGAAAGCGACTAAGAGGTGCAGAATTGGGATCAAAGATCTAAAAAATCCCTAAAATTTCCCGATAAGTTTTTAAAGATTAAAGACGAAAATAAAAGACAGGTTTTAAACAAATCAATATTGCACTGATGTTTTCCTTGTAGAAATAATTCTTTTACTAGTTTGAAGTATTTAAATTGTGTAATAGACGTAAAAACCTCAAGTTTTGTGGCTTCGATGTTGACGTGCATGCTCCTATAGACATGGAAGTAAACTTGAATTAAGAAAGATTATTATTTGATTTGACTTCTTAAAAATTCAAACGTGATCAGGGAAAAATGTGTGAGCACCCGAGCTGAGAGTTAAGTAGGCCTTCTTTTTGTTAAAATAATGTTTTTTGTTATATTTAAGGACCAATTTTTTTCGGTTCGATGCTGTCATGTTTTTCAACACCTACTACTTTCTTCTTCAACTTTTATCTCGTTTCATAAACTTATTTCTCAATTTACGCCCCTTCTGCATAGATTCTACGTTCCCTTATCTCCATACTAAATGGTGCTTTCCTCCTTCCTTCTTCGGAACACTTTTTTGGCTGTTAGGGAAGCTTAAACTAACTTCTAATCTGATTCAAACGTGATCAGCGTGAGGTCACTTTGCTGTTCCAGATAAGAGCGGCTAGACCGCAAATGACTCCCAAATAAACGCACAAGTTGATCTAACACCGCTGAGATCCCACACGTAGACAATTGAATGCTATCTTTGGTGAAAGGAGAAGTCACCCTTGTTGAGGTCTTTTTCCATTGACGCTTTCTTTCTATGGCCTTAGTCAGTCAGTTGAAAACAACTGAGCCTATAGTTTATTACGTGAAATAAAAGTGCATCAGAAACTTTTGAAATACTTTCATTGATTTATCCAGTGTTGAACTCGCATTGTCCCCTCAGGGGGATACAGGTATTGTATCTATGGGAATTAGCGCTCCCAGGGGAACTATGTGAGGGCCCGAGCTAAAGGTTAGGTAGGCTTCCTTTTGTTGAAATAGAATAGGTTTTTGTTTTGTTACGGACCATCTTTTTTCGGTTCACTGCTGTCCTGCTTTTCAGCACCTACTACTTTCTTCTTCAACTTTTTCTTGTTTCATGAACTTCTTTCTTAGCTTCCTGTTTCTGTGCACCTTGTGCATAGATTCCGCGTTCCCTCAACTCCATACTAAATGGTGCCTTCCTCCTTCCTCTCTTAGAACATCTTTGTCGTGCAATTAAGGGAGGCTAAAACTTTCTTATATAATAATAATAATGAACTCGCATTGTGCATGGCTTTCAAGCCTTTTTACTTAAGAAGAGTGAGTGAGTGCAGTTTACTTTACGAGTAAAAAAAATTCCTTGTTATCTTCCTGACCCTTCATCTTTGTGTCATTATCACTCAAGGAGTTGCCAGAGCTCCCGAGAAAATAGCATAGTGGCGGGACTAAAATCAAATCAGCGTCTTTTTCATTCAAAGTGAGCTACTCGCGGGAGGTAATACCGTGTACTCATATACTGCTCTTTGAAAGTGTGAATCGTTATAGGCATCACAAAGAGCTTCAATTCATATATATAGCACACTGAATTTTTTTTGCCGGTTATTTCCCTAGGAAACTATTTTCAAAAAATATTTACCGATCTTTAGTTTTTATCTTGCTTCTCTCCAAAGTTCTCTTTATTTTTTATGAATTGTATTTTCTGTTAATTATTCTCGTGTCTGTATACCTCGTGATTTATGGTTGTGTTTCTGCGTGAAAAATTTTTTCGATTACGTTAAAATTTCAGTAGAACTGGTCTCTAATATACTATATCAAAAACGTAAATTATTCTTAGCATTGCTTTTCATGTATTCACTTCATTCAAAAATGTTCTAAAGCGCTGTTTTCACAAATTTTTTGTAATATTTAAATTCCCCAAGAAAATATAAGGTTTAACGATGTAATGGTACTGTTGGATCTCGTCAAAATTAACTTTTAGCCCCCGGCACAATGGACCTCCAAATTTTTTTTTTTGTTTCTAGTAATTATTTTCACGCATTTACTGTCGTTTATTTGTTGAACTAGAGTCAGGTATGAATGCGTCAGCTAAAGCATTTTTTCAACTTGATAATTCATGTTCTCGTCATATTTTACAATGACTGGAAAATGTCTTATAAATAGCGTAATTTTCCATAGCATTATTTTCTGGTGCTGCCACCCAGCCCCATGCTTATTATCGTGACGAAATTCCCAGCGAAAATTCCCTTTTCTCCCATTCCCATCGGAAAAATATATATTTCCATAGGCGAGGGAGCATTTCGTCGGGACCTCTTGGAATCTTTTCTCAGGCTGGTGCGTTACACTGACATCTCACCGAAGGAATTGACACACTATTTTCTCGCATTGCAAGATAAAGTCTTGAACGCCTTCCTTCGAAGATTGTCCGAACGCCATAAAGCCTGCGATCCGCGCGAGCCAATGAATTATGAGACTGGCTCGCCCAAATAATGTCGGCGGAGAACTGGCCGCTGCGCTCTGCCGCAGCCCGACGCCGGCTCCCAACCAGCCCCGGGCGATGCTTTATACCCTGCCGATGGGGCTGATAGCCGTCCATCAACAGCAACAGTTTCAGTATTAGACTCTTTGCTCCAGAGAGTGAGGGAGAGCACCAGCCTAAAATGTTTCGTGCTGCCGATTGCTCTATTACGAGAAAAGCAGAGATGCATTCCCCTACAACAGCTGTATGTGAACCCAAGTCTCGGGTAGCTAAATACAGGTTTCAAAAATAAAATTCACTCTTTGCTACCGATGTGAGGAAAGAAATGCGCGCGTTCGAGACATGTGTTTAGTGTTCTTCTCGGAAGCACGTCAGAAGGGTGTAAAGGAGATTTGTCCGATGAAACGGGATGAGGAGGCAATATGTTTCCACACACTGGGCCTGTCGGTGGTAACATTCAATTTTTTTTAATTTTAAGAGAAAAAGTATCTAAAACGTAGGGATCAAGAAATTTTTTTAAGAGTGTTGTCTTCAGTCATGTTGGCGTACATAAACTCTTCGAGTGCACACTTGTTCTTCAACAGCATTGTAGTATGCAAAATCCATTTGATTCAGAAGGGCGAGTTCAGCACACATTCGTTAGTTTAGATCAACTTGTTAGGGTGTTCCTGGGGACGAAGTGCGCCACTAAATTTCAGCAACAATCATAACTCTAAAACTGATTCGTTTCTCACAACAACTAAATGACAGTTTGGGGCACTAACAAACAGACAAACCAACATCGGCATCTTTGGGATGCTTTATTTCCAATCAAGCCTGATACATATGATCTTAGCATTGGTTTTTCAAATGTCTTATAACTAACACTCTATATAGGACACCATGACGGTTCCCCCGTAAAGCCGGTACCCATTTCCGACACCTGGGTTGAGTGGGGTATTGTGCTTGAGCTTTCCCTTATACCCAACGGGGAAAATCGCCGCGCCAGCGCCGGGATATGAACCCTCGTCTCCAACATACAAGGCCGATCCCTTAACCACTGTGCCACCGCGAGCACTACGTTAGTACTTTATTAGGAATCGTCTCATAAAACATTCTGTGAGCAGAGCAGGCTCGTGCGGAGCCCAGAAAGTGTAAGAAATATATTAGTGGTGTTAGAAAAACTGATCTTTAACGAGAAATTCTGCTACTGAAGAAGAGCATGGAGAGTTCAACGCAGATGCGCTCAAGGAGCTGTTCATCGCGGCGTCAGTTTTCACCAACTTGTCGAATATTTGTCCATCGTTCTTGCATTCTAGTGGGATTATACCATCGTCCACACTATTTGCTGAAAGTGATGGATTCGTTTATGATTTGTACTTTTTCGCTCTCTGGAAAACGGTTAATTGGTATTGTGCTGTGAACTCTCGATCGACTTGTACAATGTCTTCATTCAAAACGTACATTGAGCGATCTATCAATGTCCTCAGGGTTGCAGCCAACGAGATCTGCAGGAAAACCTTTCATAATATTTCTTCGTTTTTAGATGCCACTAGTTCATGAAAATGCAGCGTCAGCACCTACTAAGAATTAAACACCAAGAGAAGAGATGGACAATATCGCTCTACAGAGTATCGGTACGAGGACCTGTTTCGGGCAAAGTCGAAAACGCTGAGATGAGAATGACAATTTGATAGTTTATACCGCAGAAATGGTTAACTTCACTAAATTCTTACCTTTCTTACCTTAAAACATGATATTTATCAGCCCATAAGTATACTCTACGAAAAATTTAGGTAATATCATAGGGTTATTTGTAAATGATACATTTCTACATACAAGAAGTTACACTCCCGACGCTTCTTGCCTTTTCTTATTGCCCATTACTAAGTTCATCTAGTGAAAGATTTGAAGGAGACACCGCTAGTGAATCCTTGAGTTCTATTTTAACACTGGAAAAAACTATAATTCCACGCCTATTTTTTAATTTTCTCTAAGAAGTTGAAAGCTTCAACGATACCTTACTGCACAGGCACATTTGTGTAGCCAGGTTCAAGTTCCAGTTTCGTTTTTCCCTCCAGCGCTACAGTTTTACTCCATAAACAAAATCTTGTATTTCTTTCAGCCGCCAACGAAGTTCATATAAACACGCGATTTCCACTTTCACGAGGACCGAGTTTATGCACTTAGGACCAATCGAACTGATGACGTGAAAATGCTCTTTCTAATAACCCCAAAATTGCAATCTCTCCTCTGCGTTTGCTATGGACTGCTATTGAATTTCAAACGAGCACTATAAGCTAGACTCGCCTGCAGCCATTCAGACTCGCCTGCAGCCATTGCAGTACCATAAGCTAGACTCGCCTGCAGCCATTCAGACTCGCCTGCAGCCGTTGCAGTACCATAAGCTAGACTCGCCTGCAGCCATTCAGACTCGCCTGCAGCCGTTGCAGTACTATTAGCTAGACTCGCCTGCAGCCATTCTCAGACTTTCCTCCATCATTGACCACTACTTTATGTATTAAGTCCATAAAGTCGAAATTCACCTGAACCAGGGGTAAATTAATCCCTGGTTGAGAACCTTTGAAGCTAGAGGAACCCCAAGGTTGGAAATATCTAAATTGATTAAACCTTATTGATTCACGATTGATTTGATTAACACGTTCCCTGCGATATGTTAAGCTGAAGTTCAATATTCAATTCAAATTTAAAGTCAATAGTAGGAAGCAATTCTGAAAATAACAAGCATTGACACGTTGACTACGTTCGTGCGGTTGCTAGGCTGGTTCAGTTAGGTTGTGAGTAGCAGAATTGAAAAACTGACTGTACTACTGAAATTCATTCTTGTCCTTTCTAAGAAGTATGAAAAATATAATTGCACGGTAACACTTTACCTAGTATGCTTAACTCAATTTTGAAAAACTGCATAAGTAACTCTTTGTATGGAAACAAGCAATTTACATAGTCAACGTGCTAACTGGATCATGCCTTCATTAGGTTTTTGTAAAAATAAGTTAGTGACTGCAGGTTGGTAAGCAGCATTGTAATAATTCTCTGTGATGAACGGTTGGTCCCTCCGCACTGCTGTCCTGGTCCTGTTTTTCAGCACCATCTACTTTCTTCTTCAACTTTAATCTTGTTTCATGAACTTCTTTCTCAACTTACTGTGTCAATGCCCTTTCTGCATGGATTCCACGTTCTCATAACTCCATACTAAATGGTGCTTTCCTTCTTCCTCTCTTTGGATCGCGTTTGTTGCGGATAGGGAGGCTTAAACTAACTAATAATCTAATCTGGTCCCTCCGCAGGAAACGGGTTGAGATCTCCCAGTCATGAACTCGCAATTGAAACTAAATCCAGTGGCTGACGCAGAACTGCACGAGTACACTGCCTACAGGCTCAGGGTTACCGTGGCTGCCTTAACGACCACATCCTATCTGAAGGACGTTGAGAAATCCCGCCCCTCGTTATGTTTTAAAGGCTTCGATGAAAAGTTTTCACTTTACTGGGCCTCACGGATAATAATGCGAGTAAAATTGCCAAATAATGTCGCTCAAGAGCAAAATAACTTGGTCGTTATAGAGTAGCCAACACGCTTTACTCTTTGGAATTACCTAGCTTAACACGTTGACTGTGATGGATTAAACTGG
This sequence comes from Morinoia aosen, assembly GCA_030386875.1. Classification (NCBI taxonomy): domain Eukaryota; kingdom Metazoa; phylum Arthropoda; class Malacostraca; order Amphipoda; family Talitridae; genus Morinoia; species Morinoia aosen. The sequence continues at coordinate 21,550,745 of CM059567.1, read as the reverse complement.
AGTTCAATCTCCGACTCAAATTTAACATCAAAAGTTGTTTAAAATTTTATAAATAGCTAACATTAACTGGGTATATTGGATACCATTAATTTTAAAAGATTGTGAGTCTTAAAAATTTCAAACGACCCATTGATGAATCGTTTTGTAGCTGGAAAAACTTAAGCACGACACACCGGTGTGGTGTGTCTGTGTCGTATCGCAGTCAACGTGTTAAATTGGGCCTATCCAACGCATGAGCGAGTGGCACCTTATAAACTGAAAACGGGATACTTGTCTGATGACGTATGCGGATTTTATCTACAGATTAGGTGATAGGGGTGTAGCAACTACCGAAACATCAGACATGTAAACTAATCGCTAACACTCTGTAAATCAAAGCGTTGTTTTCCTACGTTGGTATTCCTCTCGATCACACAGTATGCTCAGTTGATGCCAATGCTCGCTGATTAATAAAGTTATCTTGAAACTCTTAAGAAAGAAATACTGGAGACCTAAATTATCACAAATATCTTCCACTATGTGAGACTATTCAGTAGGAAATATATTTAAGAAAACTGAAAATCAATGCTTGGTAACGTAAACAATGGAATAGGCCAGCTAACATTCTGCGGAAAAACAGTTGGATGAATGTATAATAAAAAAAACTATCGAAATTTTTAGCAATCTTCATTTTCGGGTGCTTCACCATCGTTAAGGTATAACCAAAATAACTCAATGAAAGAAACTATTCAACACTAAACTTTTATTTGCAATCTGATGCATTAGTAAAGCATACAAGCCTATTCACACAAATATATTGTTTGAAGCCCAGTGGACTTCACCCGCAACTGCGGACTACCAAAGTGACATCCGATCTACAGACCGGCGCTGTACGACAGGACCAGGTTATATATCAAAGAAAACATTGCTACAGGCCTCCGGAACGCGCTGAAACGCAACAGAATTTTATATACTTTAAATAGCACCACAATCTCATCGAGGCACCGCCACAGTACCAAGGCACCGCCACAGTACCAAGGCACCGCCACAGTACCAAGGCACCGCCACAGTACCAAGGCACCGCCACAGTGCCAAGGCACCGCCACAGTGCCAAGGCCCCAACATAACCCGGCTAAAGACACAATGCGACACACAACACACACCGGCTCACCCGAAATACGACACTGCGGTCGGCTATCATTTGCATTCTCTCGCTGTCAGGTGAAGATGCCTCAACTATTGTCATGTCTCCCGTCTGCAGCGGCCATAAGCAAAGTTAGGACCCATTGAACATTCTGCATTCGCGTCCTTTTAATTAAAATCAAAATTAATTAAAATGATTAGCTTCTTGATTTTTTTTTATTCGCAGATTCACACCGAATACGGAAATTAACGGAAAATCCAAGTAATTGGCATACAAAAACACGCAAGCATCGAGCGTAGATTGCCCCCAACAATTGATACAATCATTAGCCACTCTTCCCAAGGAGATTGCATCCCTCCACCACGAAAAGAAATATACATATAGATCCGGATACAGGTTCGAAACTCAAACATGCTCACGATACTAATTCAGGTCATTGTACAGCTCACATGATAAGTAATTCCGACAACAAAGAATTTGCTTTAAGAAAAAGCGGCAAATCACGAACAGTAGAAAAATGCATGCTACTAGCTCTCCACTCGTAGTCCTTGCCGTTGCTCAGAATTCACACTGAAATTATCGCGTCGTCGAGAAAGAAAACATTGATTTAGTTTCACCACAGATTCTCCTTGATTAACCGTCTAACCATTAGGTGACTAAAACTTTACCTTGCTCATTTTCTACGGGATCTAACACACAACACAACACTAGCCTTCCATCGAAGTAGAGCCGTGTGATTTATTGCAACTACTATCCACCTACGTTTCAATACTTTAAGGAAGCAGCTTACCCTGGTCTCTCCGTTAGCAAAAAGACGGGTGTCGTACGCGTGGATGGTTATATTTCACCCACGGAAATGGTGATACGCATTGAATTGCAACGCTTGACATCAGTAACTACCACTCCTTTGCTAAGAATTAAATCACAGCCTAGACCTCTTCGAAAGCAGCCAACTTACTTTGGACAGCGACGTTTCTGACCATATGATTGTTTTCAATAAAATTATTTATTCGTAGCCTCATCTCAGTTTCCGCACAGTTACGCAATTACCACAGAAAAATAAAGTTAAAGTTCAATGTGCACGCAAAGCCGCAAAAATTTCAGTGTATAAATTACCTAACCCGCCAACGCTGCCCAACGAAAAGTTTGCATCTCTAATAGACAAGCAGGATATTCAAGAAGAGAAATGGAAAAAGAACACGCTGATATAAGAAGTCGGCTGCCTAGTACGCCAACTTCAGTCACGAAAAAACAGGAAGACAGGAGAATAGAAAGATAATTTTTACCGAATTATAAATATAAGCCCTTCAACAACAGTAGCAAACTAATAGCGGGTAGCTAGGGTATTCAATTATATAAACATAAGAGAAGTCCAGAAGAGACAAAGGTAAAATAATTACTTCTGCCTATCTTTCGTTATACTTAATAGACTTAAAATTATATTGAGAACACCATTACTAATGACAGTGAAGTACTCAAGAGAATGACATTTTGCTATCACTACCAGAAGTGACAAGTTACCAGCACTTCATGAGGACATCGACCGACTCCTATTAACGTGCCAACCGAGAGTGTCCAGTTATCAGCCCCTGGTAGGTTGCATTTCCACCGTCACTCTCCACTTGACTAGATCACGCTAAGTGTTTCCTAATCGCATCTGTCCGTATAAGTAGACAGACGCATTTTTTTATCTATCTATGATGGTCACTATCCACATATCATTTCTGCAAAGCAACTTTAGTTTGTCATTGCAGTGACAGGGTGGAAGCTCAGAGGCCACACCAGTGACGGTTGACAGGTCAAACAACTATTAAACTTTCAAAGGTTGACTTTGCACAAGAAAAAATGAGTGGCGACAGCGACAACAAAACGCACGACAGACAGCGGAGCACACAACACTAGCGCACTTCACGGAGCGTAGGTCAGGAATCTTACACACTCCCCTGAGCAGCGTGAAGTACCCAAAATACACTGGAGACCAACCTCATTTGTCTCAGACATCCGTCCATGAATTTGCAATGGAAAAACAGCTACTACTACCGACTTCATACTTTGATTCAACAATGTATTAAAAAATATATGAGGAACAAAATCCAAAAATTCTACGATAACTTAAACGAACTAACTTACCGTTGAGATAGAGCTCCAGATCTCTAGAGCAGGACATGACGGTTTTATTTTGCATGAAGGAGCTCGTGAGGCAAAGAACATGATGCAATGTGCCTATTATCTATTCTGATGTTTTATTTGGTGGACCACAGTCTATGAGCGGGAAATTTCCGCAATGGTGTCGAAATACCTCTGCTTACCTCAGGGCGGACAGATTGAATGTGTGCCTCCACACATAATTGCCTTATAAACTGTACGCAAGTCACTCGCTCGTGAACAAGTAAAAGAAACTTCCTACAACTGGTAGCGATATTTTAAAACATTACCAATGTATTAGCATTTTCAAATGTTCATTCCGAGAATTCTAATTAAAATTCTGCTAAATAAATTAAAAACATAATGAAATATGAGTGAATCCGAATAGTTGAAGCATTAAACCAAACTTAATGTCAAAAAATCACACAGATTGATATGCATAGTCATTACGTGAATCAAACAAGCCGATAACTTGAGAAGTAGGGCATACCCAATAGCAGCACAAGGTCAACCAAACCAATGAGCAGCCATGCAGTCTCGCGTCCACTCGCTGTGGCAGACCCAGCACCAGTTGTAGCGACACGAAGCTCTCGTGCATACCATGTGCATGCAGCCGCCAGATCGCTCGGTGGGAGTGCGGCACTGCGGACATGGCTTCGTGAGGCTCTGTATTGCCGCTGCTGAAGCCACGTCCCACCGCGCCACGCCGCTCGCGTTCACACTGAACCCAGCGCTCACAGATGCTGAGGAAGCAGACCGGGCCAGCAACGATGAAGGCTGACCCTGCTCCAGCTGCCAGCAGTCCCCGGTGTGGTACTCCTGCAGGCACAGGCGGCAAAACACGTAGCCGCATCCGCCTACGCAAGTTATCCGCACGCAGTCAGCGTCAGGGATGAGGCCGTGGCCACAGCCTGGTTTGGGGCACAGAACTCCACCGGCTGCCAAAACGGCTTCCTCTGTAGCCCAGTGCTGGTACCGCCGGTACTGGTCGTCGCCCAGCAGCCGGAAATGATGCACCTCCTTGATCAAAGAATCAAAACAATTGGCCGGGCATGGAAGCGTGTAGCCGTAATCAGGGTCGTGCGTGAACTGGCGCTCGCTCAGTTTCGACAGACAATACGTGATGAAGCAATCAATACAAAGGACGTGAGATGCTTCGCACTCAAATACGATGACTGGAGATGCCACTTCAGCACAAGACAGGCAGACCACACCTGGCAAGTTAGCGCGGATCATGTAAAGAGGAACTGCGACATCGTCTTCGCCGGACGTCACATGATTGCCGCACTTGAAGTAAAACTCTGCGTAGCATTCTTTTACTTCATCCTTGCATGCGGGAGTCTCGCACCAGCAGATGATCTGAGAAATCGACCTAAAATCAACTTCAAACTTCATGCTGTACAAGAGCGTCAATCGTAAGTGAAATATTTCTCTATTACGCCCATCAAATATAATTTCTACGACGAGAAACGGCCTGAAATCTATTTAAAAAAATTCACCAAAAAAGATCTACATAAGATTAACCCACATACGATTCAGAGAACAACCTCTCGGACTTGAAATCTAAGGGAAACGTGCAGTGACGATTTTCTAACTTAGTTCATTGAACATTAAGCCAATTTTCAACTTTAACTCCCGAAATACAGACACCAATACTACATTGAGTTTGTGCCTTTACATCCGTCATTTTGAACAACGTCTCCGACTAAGCATGTCACGATAGCACGTCATTTCTGAATGTTTTACGTAGTGTGATAGGTATAGTGAAAAATTTTCATTTTTCTGAAACAAAGAAATAACGATGGATATTTATAGTTGAGAAAACCTTGCCCAAGCAACTAAGTCTGTAACTTCGTTGATAAGTTCGATTCGCAGAACGACGTCACACAAAAACATCAATGTACTTCATACTTAGCAACAATTTTGCTATTCCGCATTAAAAAATTTACTGACTTCTATTCGCGATAATTTGGTTAATTTCATTTAAATTTTTGAGCAAATAAAATTAAAGAGAATGTTACAACACGTCAGTGATGAGAACTCAGTAATCTGCACAATAAAAACTGCAAAAAAGCTTGAACGAATCAATCACAGAATCATTGAGCTCAGTGAATTCATTATCCAGCAAGAACGAAGCGCTAAAAAGTACGAGTTTTGATTCTGCACAGTTTCTGGGAGTAATGCCTCGCAATATGTAGAGAAAGCCTCGATGTTTATCTGAAATGCTGATCGAAAAAATTCTATCCTTCCTCTTGTACTTGCAGTAGAGACTGACCATGCGGATACTATGATCTGTAATGTCATCAAATTTCACCAAGATTCTACGATTCTACGGCTCCAGTGAACATTCCTAGCACAGCGTTCTCTGTGGCATTCAGCTCACAATTACACTTCTTCCTTTCTTACTCCTTCCTTCTTCTTTTCCTTTGTTTTCCTCTGCAATGTCTTATTTATCACTTACTTCTGAATAACTTTAATGAGGGAGATTTCCTAGCAATTGCAAGCAGGTTTTCATAGAAATCACGTCCTGTGGAAAGAAACTAGCCACAACATACTCGCTCAAGTATATAAGTACACATCCATCCAATAAAAAGTTCCCGATCTACTTAAGAACGAACTGACCGATTACCACGTGTGCCTCTCAATTAACTGGCTTTTAATAACCTAGCTTCCAAACAAGTATCTCGCAATAAAATAACATAAAAAATAATTTCAGTACATTACAAACTAGCTCAGGAACCATGACACTCCAGCACCCCCACACACCTGCTCAGGAACCACGACACCTGCTTAAGAACCATAACGTCCCTCCAGCACCCCACACACTTGCTCAGGACAATGCAGCACCCCACACACCTGCTTAGGCACCATGACGTCCCTCCAGCACGTAGGGTCCTCGTCCAAAGTGACGGCGCCCTGCTTGCAGTGGCTGCAGCGGACCCGCAGCTTGCCCACCCGCACGCCGCTGCACGGCTCCACGCAGTACACGTAGAAGTGCGGCCGCTCTCCGCCCCCCGTCAGGCCGCTCGACTCCTGGGGCAGGGGGACAGACTCGTTGGTTCCTCAGTACTAGGGCGACACGTGCGGTATGTTCTACGGTTGGTGTGAGTCTTTTTCTACCGCTACATACACGTTGGTTCCTCAGTACTAGCGCGTCATGTGCGGTATGTTCTACAGTTGGTGCGAGTCTTTTTCTACCGCTACAGACACGTTGGTCCCTCAGTACTAGCGCGACATGTGCGGTATGTTTTATAGTTGGTGTGAGTCTTTTCTACCGCTACAGACACGTTGGTTCCTCAGTACTAGCGCGACATGTGCGGTATGTTTTATAGTTGGTGTGAGTCTTTTTCTACCGCTACAGACGCGTTGGTTCCTCAGTACTAGCGCGACATGTGCGGTATGTTTTATAGTTGGTGTGCGTCTTTTTCTACCGCTACAGACGCGTTGGTTCCTCATTACTAGCGCGACATGTGCGGTATGTTCTACGGTTGGTGTGAGTCTTTTTCTACCGCTACAGACACGTTGGTTCCTCAGTACTAGCGCAACATGTGCGGTATGTTCTATGGTTGGTGTGAGTCTTTTTCTACCGCTACAGACACGTTGGTTCCTCAGTACTAGCGCGACATGTGCGGTATGTTTTATAGTTGGTGTGAGTCTTTTCTACCGCTACAGACACGTTACTTCCTCAGTTCTAACGCGACATGTGCGGTGTGTTCTACTAGTTGTTGTGAGCCTTTGCCTACCGCTACACACGTTGGTTCCTCGGTTCTAGTGCGACATGAGCGGTGAGTGCGTTCTGTGAGTTCTAAGCCTTTGTCTACCGTTATAGAAGGAATGGAATGTTAGAAAATCTTGGTGCTTCGATGGGTGAAACCATTCTCATGAATACTGCAGATATTTTTAAAAGAAGCTTAGGTAGAATCGAGATTGATATAGAATGTACAAAATGTTGCCTCTAAAGTTATGATAACAAACTCATGACGATAGCATTGCCGTCAACTAGTCACCATGGTAAAGCACAAAAACCCATACAACTTAATTTTATTGCTTTTTATAATTTTTCATGGGGTATTTCCCAGTGAACTAAGCTCATTTCCATGCCAGCATTTTGACACGTTTTTTAATGAGTTAATAGCTTTAAGTAGGTGACTCAAGTTACTGACGCTGTTTACACTCAAGTTTAGTTAGTAGGAGAGAATTGAACGGCTAATCTCGTTCAGAAAAAGGAACTTTCAGTTCTCTTACCCGTGCCTGCCTCCGACCTGTGCCACAAGGGCCAACGAGCAATGGGTCGAGTAAGTACCCTGATGATATTTTTGAGCTGAGAAATACTTGAAGTTTTCAACTACCAGCACCAAGAGTCCCTACAACCCAGCTTTGATGCTATAAAAACGCATTAATGCCGTATAGAATACCAGTTAGAGACGTAAATGCGTGATACAGTTCACAGCTATGTTTAAGTGAGCAAAATGAGGGTCGTAGTATTGAATGAGAGTTTAATGTTTCGCTTCCACTGCAAGGATGCGTTCACAGAGGAGAAAAGAGGAGAAATCATTTAGTATGGACTAAGGAAAGATTAGATTATAAGTTAGTTTAAGCCTCCCTAACCGCTGCAAAAATAGAGCGTATCGAAGAGAGGAAAGAGGAAGGCACCATTTAGTATGGAGATAAGAAAATGAGGAATCTATGTAGAAAAGGGCATAGAAACAGTAAGATGGGAAAGAAGTTCATGAAATAAGATAAAAGTTAAAGAAGAAAGACAGAGGTGCTGAAAAACAGGACAGTAGTGAACCGAAAAAAGGTGGTCCTTAACAAAAAAAAAAAACATTTTATTTCAACAAAAGGAAGGCCTACCTAACTCTCAGCTCGGGCCCTCACATTTTTCCCCTGGGAGCACTAATTCCCATAGATACAATAGTTGTATCCCCCTGAGGGGATGGACTAAGGAAAACGTGGAAGTTATGCGTAAAGCGTGTTCCCAGAAAAGATACCCTGTGCATAGAAACGGTAAATTGAGAAGGAAATGGAAGAAAAGACAATAATGACATAACTAATATGGAATGAAAAAAACAAAAGCCCAGTGGGCAAAAAAGATCAAAGTTCTGAACGCCTATCTATAGCAGAGGGAACCCAACACTATTTCCTCTGGTGCCACCAGTCCCCAGAGCATAGCTAGAGAAACCTAAATCTATTGTCTTTCTTATGATAGCAGCAAAAGTGATTAAGACAATGGAGGATAAAGGTTTCTGACAAAAAGTGCATAAGACAGCCAATGTCACTTTTCGTGTACTCCCACGATTTACGTTTCCCTAGAATGCCAATACTCCTTTAGTGTTGCGATACAGAGAAGCGGGTGGGTTTAGGACCCCCTTCCCATACGCTGAGGGACTCTCAACCCCCGTACACATTTTATAGCATTATCCTTCATGCTTGCGTACACCTGCATACCAGACATGGAGAATAAAAGGATTGAAGATTTACATGAATTTATTTTTGGGAAACACGTTGATAAAGTACACAAGGCATTGGAACGAAATGCTTTGAAAGGGCACAACTGCGTTAATGAAAGTATGCACATTTCTACCGCCATAAAACTTTAAACACGACATGGTATAAATGTGATGCTTACCGATAATTCAAGTTACCAATACTCCTTCGTTGACAACACATTACGCATCCACAAAATCGCGGGCTCCACAGCAACACAAGCATAATATTTACGAGAATGACACATCACGATTTAACCTGTAATTGTGACAAGGTGTCGAATCATATGAAGCGTCGCACCATTCACAACGTGAATTTGTGTTAGGATACAATTGATATTAGGCATATATATATATATGGAAACCAACGCTACGCAGCAAGCAACCGGCAAACCAACGCTACGCAGCAAGCAACCGGCTCTGCAGCAGTGTGCGGATCGTGAGGGGATGAGGGGTGCACCACATCAGCAGATGGGAGGAGCACGTAGGGGGTAGAGGCTGTATCAAGGGCTAGTCCGAAATCCATCACATATACGGGAGTTATTGTAAATAAACAAAATAGCACAGAAAATAGTGGGTCAAAAAAACTTATTGGCTACGAACAGGGGACAAAGAAGTCTGGGTATTTGAGAGTAAAGAGCGGAGTAATTTCAAAGTGGAGAGAGGGACACGTCGCATAAGGAAAGGACGCTTAAGAGCGAACCAATCAGAGGGCGAGGATTTGCGCGGGCATTCGCTTAGCAGATGCGCGCCCCTTGTTCGAGGCGACGTATAAATTACGCAGAGAGAAGGCTAGCCGGTCTACTTTGCCGATTTACTGACTCAGTGCAAGATGTAGCGTTCCGAGTTCTTCAATGGGGAGGTGAGAATCAGTCTGGAATTGTTCAAATACCATGCTCAACTGGGGTGTTTCGATTTGATTTGAAATGGGATAAATGGGAATACAGAATGTCCGTGTTTATTTTAGTAAAGTGCAGTCTTCATATTTTTAATGGAATTGTGTCTAGGTGGGGGGCGCAGTGATTTTCATTGTTAATATTGAAATTAGTTCTTTGGGTTTTCATTTGAATTATCCTCGAATTGTTCTCGTGTTTAGAGTTTCACTTTGATGTGGGGAATGAAAGAATTATTACATTATTTCTTAGAGGAAAATCAGAATATTCGTGTCTTATTGAACTATTGAAGTGTAGGCTGAATGGTTTTGCTAATTATTGTTGTTTGAATTTTTGATTACATTGATTCTCTCAAACAGAATGGTTAGCATTGGGCTTTAGTATGGGGACGGCATAGGATGGGGGAATCAGAATATTCGTGTTTTATTATTGAAGTACAGGCTTGATGTTTTTATGTAACAAAGTGCTGGGTGATTTATTTTGTGAAGCGGGGGTAAAATACTCATCCGGATTGATTTCAGAGGGAAATAAATTATGATTAATTTTGAGAATTAAAGGGGAGTAAAGAAGTAATTCGATCAATGACGTTCATATCTCAGGGAATAGATAATGTAAACCTGTGCATTGTTCACAGGCGGGAGGGTCTTCGTAGCACCGCGGCCGGAGTGGCTGATGCTGGGCGTTCTCAATCTCACAGCAAGTTCCACACCAGCCCGGTATGCAGCAGTAGAAAAGTTCACATGGATGCCATGCTTCGTGCCGCCGCAGGCCGCCGTCAGTGAATTGACTAGGGAGCGCTCGCAGCAGTGATCGTGGAGTAGGTACAGATAAAAGCACGCTGACAGTGAAACCCATTTTTGGCGCGCAGTGTTTAATAGGAATTGTGCTAGCCAGGATGTTCATGTTTATGTTTCTAATTTCATGTTGTTTGTGCGTGAACTTCCGGGTTGACGATTGCCAAGAAAGGCTGAGTTGCGTTAAATCATGTGATCGTTCGCTGGCATTCAATAATTTTCTAGCCTGAATCTCTTGTTTCCCTGTGCCAATTTTCCACGTGTTCATCTTAAACAGAATGTGTTGAAATTTTCTCCGTTTGTCTATGTAGCATATCATTATGCCGGATAAAACTATCATGTCGCAGATCATTAACATCTTGCCTGAGGGCTCTGGTGCGAAAATGAGTGTTGCGATACATGTTTCCCTGTGCCAATTTTCCACGTGTTCATCTTAAACAGAATGTGTTTTAATCTTTCAATGCTTTTTATTTTCCATGCTATTTATGTGGGTACCATGCAAGCACAAAGGTGTACTATATTCATTATGTGTGGGGGTTGAAATTCCCTCTGCGTTACGTGCTCTGAGAGCATTGTTTTCGCGACATTAAGGATTTCTATGCATCTCTGGGATTAGATTATTAGTTAGTTTAAGCCTCCCTATCCGCAACAAAGGCGATCCAAAGAGAGGAAGGAAGAAGGCACCATTTAGTATGGAGTTAAGGGAACGCGGAATCTATGCAGAAAGGGCAAAGAAACAGTAAGATGAGAAAGAAGTTCATGAAACAAGATCAAAGTTGAAGAAGAAAGTAGTAGGTGCTGAAAAAACAGGACAACAGTGAACCGAAAAAAGATGTCTGTAACAAAACAAAAACCTATTCTATTTTAACAAAAAGGAAGCCTACCTAACCTTTAGCTCGGGCCCTCATATAGTCCCCCTGGGAGCGCTAATTCCAATAGATACAATAGTTGTATCCCCCTGAGAGGTGCATCTCTAGGATTAGCATACCTTTGATATTTCTGTGCAACCTCAAGATTGATGTACTCGTAAGAGTTCTGTGCGTTTTTGTTCTCCAAGGATTTTTGGTTACCCTAGAGATTGACATTTGCCAGGGCTACTACTGGTTTTCAGAAATGCTTTTTCCTCAAAAATATACAACACAATCCAGATAGCAGTCTTTGTTAAGGAATGCACTAACAGTTTGAGCCAGAACTGATTGGTTAACCTACAACTCTAGCTTAAAATAAGCATTCTTTTCACTTGCAAAAAAATGAACCAAACTTTCATATAATGATTATAAAAACCAACGCAGGTTGATTGAGGTCATCTTTTTGAAAGCTAAAATTAAAAAAAAATAACTGTCACTTAAATATCTAGGAAGTATTCATTGTGGTGCTCATAAGCTATTCAGAGCTCGACACAACTCACCACTGAGCTCCTCTTATTTTTCACTTTATAAAGATGCTTACCTTGAAATAATTTGAGCTGCTCTTGTTCATGCTGGGAGACCCCTATAGTGACGCCATTGGAGTTCCTAAAGTATTTAGAGCATTACTCACCATTGAGCTCTTACTTTCCACTTAGTTATGACGCTCACCTTGAGCAATTTGAGCTGCTCCTGTTCATGCTGGGAGAGCTGGATGGTGATGACGGTGGAAGCGTCGCACAGCAGCCTCTGGCACTCTTGCTGCTCAGCAAACGCCACGCCTCTCGCCGTCTCTACGTCAACTCCATCCTCTGGCCCCTCTGGCCGCTCCAACAGGGTGAACGGCTCAGACGTGTCTACGCTGGACGACTGCCCCGATGACAGGTGGTCTGCACCCTGTCTAAATTAAAGCGCCATCAGGGTGGGACTTTCGAAACGATCTCCGTGATGTAATTTTGGACATAGCTCGCCCAGAGTGAAGGAGATTATTGTGGCATTAGTGGATATGAAACTTCATAGCCACAAACAAAGGGAAAGGTGACTGTTCAGTAAAGACTGTGAAAAACGGAGAATCTATGCACAAGGTGCGTTTCAGGATACAGAGCACTCGCAATCACAAACCTCTTTGCTCAAAATTAAAGACCAAAGATTTTCACCTCAAATAGCGCCAGAACATCACAAGCCTATGGGAAACACCATCGAGTTTAATTAATTTCCGACGGGTTGAAAAATACTTAATATAGGTCCTTTCAACTTCTTCAACACCTTATTAATTATGGTATTGCATACCCGAAAATAAATTTAGCAAGAGCGTGATTTCTTCATAGTTTGAGAGTGAAATTCAATCGAAAAGGAGAAGTTGTGCCGCACGTCGCAGGGTGTAATAAAAAAAGATCGTCAGAGGAACAAATAACGCGTTTTTTTATGAAGGAATTGACGAGGGGATAATTTTGGGATCAACTGAGAGTAGCAAGTAAAGTGTCAGGGTGTAAGAGCCTCAAAAAAACAAATATCTATGCGTGGGATCTAAAAATTAAATATCTGTATTTGAAAAAGAGCATACAGAAATTTGAAGGAAGCTATGACGAACTGCTTCTATTTTGGTATTTAGGTATGAACATATTTGTATCTACGAGAGAATTGGAAAACACTGATCACGACCTTAGCCAAACTTTTTTCAAATTGAATAGGAATAAATGTCTTCGTTTTTTGAACATTAAGGACACCAAAAAGTGTACAATGACCACGAGTATGAAACATTTAGAGAGTCAGTGACTAAATGAGAGAGGGTTAGTTATTGACATAATAAAATAAACATTATCATTTGAATTCCTCGCTGATGCTTAACTACTTGAAAACTAGACATGAAAAGGCATGAAAATATTGAAGTACTATATACAGAAGCTGCAAATAAAGCAAAGTAGAAAACTTAAAGCAGTTGCTAAAATAGGGGTGAAGGTTGTTTTGAACGAATTAGTCAACATTTCACAACGACAAAGAATAACAACCTGTGAGTGAGAACATATAACGTCAACATTTCTAAATACCTGAAACGCATCTGTCATGAGCCACAAGTGGTCAAATGAATGCCACACGAACTGATGTCGGATGCCGAACTAGCATGAATGCAAATTCAGAAATATGCACAAAGTTATTAAGAATAAATCAGCCAATTTCACCTAGTTATACTGATTCATTTGGGCATTGCTGACGCTTCCTCGACGTGGCCGTGGAATGACGATGGGGTTCCCCTGAGGATAGCAATGTAGAGAAGTGTTACATGAGCAGGTCTTGCAGTTGAGCTGAATTGAACCCTCAAAGAATTGATTTCATGACGACACTGCTTACAGGTCTGAAGCCACAACATTGATAAGCATCACAACCAAAATCTTTCTGTGTCCAGAGCAAGTAAATTCATTTGTGATTGTAAGATGGAAGGCACAAAAATCATAACAATTTGATAATGATTGTCTTCTCAGAAGAATAAAAAAAACTTTTTTCAAAGGGACATAGACCCTTTTTTCAATGCAGTTTTGCTTACAATACAAAACTCTCTCCAAGGACCCGCCTTTTCACATACAACTCAGGCTTATAATATGAGCAGATGAAAAAACCATCCAAGGTTCAAGTAAAATACGCATACATAAGCTCTAATCTTGATGCCTGAATGCTACCTCCAACACTCACAGCGTCAGTTCCTTCAGGAACAGACACAACAGTTTCATGTTCCTTTGGACATTCTTGGAGAGGAGCATCAGGCAGGCTGGGCCCTTCAGAAGAGGGGGGGCGTTCAGCAGCAGCGTCCTGCAGCCTGCTGGCAGCAACACCAGGTGCGGGACTGGGAGGCCCGGCTGCAGGGGACGTCACCAGGAGGACAGCGTGCAGGACGCTGTTCTGGCCCAAGTCACACTGGCCCAGCACCAAGCTCTCTGGCAGCTCCTTGCCAGCAAATATCAGTCTGCAAAACATGATGTCATTAGTAACAAATACTGTGACTATGTTTACTATTACAGGAATATTTTGGAAAAACAAATTACAATTTTGGTAGTGTGTACAACATATTTGAACTTTATTTTTCATCACATATTCTGAAAACACAAATTGAATTTATTGAAATAGCTGTTATCTAACGCACAACATCATTATGTATCGGTAACCCGCACATTGCAAATAAAACTGTGCTTTTGAGGAAAATTTTGCATCATGAATATGAATATAAAGCATTATAAAAAACACTTAAATGATAAAATGCACAAGTCATTATTGTATTTGTTTGTAACTGTTTAGTCACATGAGTGACAGCATCACAAAACCAATGAAAAGCGACTATTTAGTACGCATTATAGAAAACAGAGAGTCTATGCACAAGGTGTATTCTCAAACTGAATATTCTGAACATAGGAGCAGCAAATTAGGAAGGAATAAGAGAAAAACAAAGAAGATAGAACAAAAACAACATGAAAACTGAAAGAAGCAAAATGGGGACAAAGAAATAAGTCCAGAATGCCTATCCACAGCTGAGGTAACCTAACAGTACCTCCACTAGGGGTGCCAGTCTCCACTGCAAACAAGCCAACCTAACTAAAACCTAAACCTATTGCCAATTCAATGCCTCCTGAGGGGAGTGAGCATTTATTTCTACATGATAATATAATTAGGACCAGACTTTACAAAATGCTGGAAGAAATTTGGTTAAGCAGTAGCTCTATGCTCCAAACACTAGTTAACTGAAACAGCAAATGTTAGCAATAATCCCATGTAGAAATAAATTTTACAGAATACCAATAGAAAAATAACATTAAGTAAGAATAATACTTGCACATACCAATTGACTTGGAGGGAAAAAATTGAGCAAAGCTTCCAAATTGTTATTTGCTACGAGTTTGTAGAGGTTTGCCAGTCTATAACCTTATTGCTGCATAAATACTTTTTAGATATTTAAGGCTGAAAGCACAAGACTTCTCATGCTTTTCTTGTGCAATTAATATATAGCACATTTAAATCTATATAAATGAACCCCACTGCCCACAGCAACGAGAATAAGAAACCCTGCATTTAAATAATTGTTAGGCTACGTTTTTGTCTGGGGCGCATGCGGCGTTCAAAACAAGCTTGGGTCGGCAAGCAGAGCTCCAAATTTAGCGCTTTTGCTACGAGACTGGCTCGCTGCGCATCTTACGAGAAGGTCGAGTTTTGAGCCTCTCCCCACCTACCAAAGAAAGGTTCCTTGGAACCAATACTTTGAATAACCATCTCTATTAGCATGTTAAAAGCGAGGGGTGTGGAAAATTCTTTTTCTTGCAGTAGGAATCATTCCTTTCCTTTAAATTTGCTCTCAACTGTGCTTTCCCAGAGGAATGCTCAGAAACTTTGGTTGGCTGAGAATTGGCTATGAATGTGATGCTAACTGTGCTGGTAATTCCTTAAGCGGGTCATTGTCAAGTTCCTCTACCACATAGGTGGGCAAACTACGGCCCTTGGGGCCCTATCTGATAAGCTGGTCTTTTAATTCAGCCCTTCAACCGCCACTGAAAGGCTGCGCCACGGTCACCGGAGCTGGTCACTGACAAGTTTTAATCAGCCTGTCCTGTTTTTATGCTGGTGTATGTTTGATATGTATGCATCGGGTGCTGTTTACTGGCAAGTGTAAATCAGCTTGTCACGCTTTTTTGCAGCTTATGTTTGATATGTCTGCGTTGGGTGCTGATCATGTATGCGTTGGGAGATAAGTCTCATTTTTTGCTATTTAGATTTGATAAGTGAGCGTTGGGTGCTGGCACAGCCCGTCTGTCTATTTTTAAAATTCATGCAGCCCCTTTGTTCACCCAGCCAGCCCTGCTCTAGCACCTTCAAACTGCTGAGGTGAACATAGCTACAAAAAATTAGCCTTCCACAAATCTAACATCAGTTTCTACGATCCTCTATACAATGATGTTCTATATTACACACAATAAACATGCTAAAAAAACTCAATTTCATTCTATTAAAAAACTCAATATTGTAAAAACCCAATCCCTACATTAGTAACTCAACAACAAATTGAAGTACTATATTGTCCAATATTTTGATTGAAAGGGAAAATTGGATTTTAAATTTAATTACAGAAACCTAACAAAAAAACAGGGCAAAACATGCACTTTGACCTTATTCTAAACCAGTATCTAAAATGCTATTAGTTTTCAAATCACAGATTCCAAAATAGCCTTCATGAGCTCTTTCGGTAAATCTGAAGCATATGTCAGTTATCGAGTTTCCACTTTTTGGTGCCTGAACCTAATTAATTGAATCAAAATAAACAAGTTTTCTTCTATGCGCTTTCCGTCTCAAATGAGTATTTTACTATTTATAGTGGTAGGTTTAGTTTCTTCTTTGATGACGAATGCTCTCGAATAAACAGCTACTCATCGATTTTCAAATTTTTGTTGCTTGAATCATGGTAATAACGTCGAAATAAACAACTTTTATTCTATACACTTTTTTCATCAAATGAGTATTTAACAAGGTATAGCGGTAAGTTTGGTTTCATCTTTGATGACGATCGCGCTGGAAGCATAAGTGCATTGCAGTGTTGCTGTCTGACGTGCTTATTGAATTACTTGCAGCTTCAAACACTGAAGTTGCGGTAAGTCATTTACAGCTATACATACATACATATACCGGGCTTATCCTCCCCATGGGAGGGTAGCCGACAGCAGGCCACAATCACCACACTTGGTCACTAGGAGGCGAGAGAGGCAGCACTGGCCGCACCTGAACTGCCAGGATCAGCAGCAGCCCAGCACAACCACCTTCCACAGTCAGCCCGACAGCAACAGCTGGTTACCCGACCGCTTCATTGAGTGCAGCCCCTCCCCCGCACATGACAGGTCAACCCCATCACACGCGGGCAGCTTCCAGTAACGCGTCAAAAATAAAAATTACCTCCTTATACACTGCCCCCACTCACTTCTGTCCGCAGCCATCCCTCTCGCCACGTCCACAGTCAGACCCCTTTCATACAAAGCACGTCGCACCCCATCCATCCAACTCATCCGTGGTCTACCTCGCGCTCGAAGACCACTCACTTCCGACATATATATCTTTTTCACCAGCCGCTCAACATTCATTCTTTCTACATGCCCAAACCATCCAAGCACTCTTTCATCCACTCGCCTACTCAACTTTTTGATAACACCCGTCTGCTCCCTAATCAACTCATTCCTGATCCTATCTCTTCTAGTTACTCCATACATGCTCCTCAAACACTTCATCTCAAACACATCCAACTTCCTCCTCTCAGCTGCTCTCAACCCCCAGGACTCTGCTCCATACAACAAAACTGGCACAATCAAACTTTCATACAGTCCCCTCTTAGCATTCATACTCAGACTCCTGCATTCAAAAACTTTCCTCATTGCACCCAATGTCTTACAACCTTCACTCACTCGATGCTTCACTTCTACTTCCATACTATCCTTAACAGTCACATCCGACCCGAGGTACCTAAAATGCTCTACCTCCTCTAAAACTTCCCCATTCAACCTCACATCCAAAGTTCCAAACACTCCACCTCTTGAACATCTCATCACCTTACTTTTATTCACATTTACCCTCAATTTCCGCCTTTCGCACACTCTACCAAACTCTGTAACCAGTCTCCTCAGTTTTTCCTCTGAATCAGCCACAAGCGCTGTATCATCTGCAAACAACAGCTGACACACTTCCCAATACATACCATTTTGTCCCACCAACTGCGCACCTCTTCCCAACACTCTGGCATTTACTTCTCTCACCACACCATCCAGAAACAAATTAAACAACCACGGCGACATCACACATCCCTGTCTCACACCTGTCACAACTGGGAACCATTCACTCACCTCATTCCCTACTCTCACACATGCTCTGCTATCAATGTAGAAACTCTTGATCGCATTCAACAGTCTCCCACCCACTCCATACAAACTTACCACTTGCCATAAAGCCTCGCGATCCACTCTGTCATACGCCTTCTCTAGATCCATAAATGCCCAATATACATTCTTTCCCTTTAACACTTTAACCGCAACTACTAAATATTAAGTTCAACACCAAACTCAAATTAAAAGTCAACTGCAGCGCGCGATGTTGAAAATAGCAAACATGAACTGGATCGTGCCTTCATTTAGCTTTGATTAAGTATTTATGGAAATTGTGTTTGTGACTACTGGTCGGTCTGCAGCGTTGTGAAAATTACCTCCGTGTACCACCGGTGGGTCACGCTGCAGTCAAAGTGTTAATAAGTATTTTTCATTGACCTGCCTCACAGGAAGAAAACTTGTTTATTTTGATTAAATTAACTATGATTAGGCATTGAAATTTACGAAATCAATAACTGACATATCCTTCAGATTTACCGCTCTTTCTTACAAGCACCTTCTTAGGGCACAGAGAGCTCACCTGATGTGGTCTCGGCTTGTGCTGAGCTGCGGCTCCAGGTGAGTTTTCAGTTGTGCAACAGTCCATTCTGGTGCCAGTTGAACTTGGACCTGTAGAAGAATTACAAACGTAATGAAGAGAAAGTTTTAAAATTGAAATATTCAACTTGGAAAGCAAATAAAACACAACTGTTCAAAATATTATTCTAATTACCAAACAGAATAACATTTATTGTCCACAAAGGAGAAAAATAAAAAAAAAATAAAAAAACCAATTGCATAATATCACAAATATAGAGAACAGTCTTGATATCACAAACTCATGAAGTTGTAAGATGAAACAAAAAGCAAGTATTTTTTTTATCACAAAACAGACACTAAAAATGAGAGCAGAAGAGTTTTAAGAGGTAACCTATCAATATCACTCATTTAAGTTCACAACATTTTTCAACAAACCTTTCCCCAGCATGGTCTGCTAGATTCAGTTGCAAACCAAAGCAAAATACTAAATTTGTATTTTTGCGCACTATATACATATATATATAAATAGCATAATTATTATTTATTACTCTGTTCCTCACAAACATAGATAACCAACTACCCAAATACATGATAATATAGAAGCTAAATAAGCATCGTTACTCATCACATGAAAAAATTATATAGCAGAAGCAACTTTTAAATTATCAAATAATAACTAAAAATGTTGCTGGCAGACATACATGGTTGCTATCCTTTCTTACCTTCTCTCCAGTATTTGTGCGCACAAAAATGGACAGCATCTTGGATTTAGGTTCTTCTGAGAATGTTATGGAGTCTGACCCACCTAGACCAAAAAGGCGCAACACCTGAGACACAAGGGACTTTAACCATCCTAAAATACTACTCAACATAGATCTATTTGAGAACAAGGAAAGAAAAATATAACAAACCCTGTTGGAGCAAAATTGGTCAAACATTATACTCATTGACAGTTAGATCACAAATCTACCAATAATGAAAAAATATGTGTGACTCATTAAGTTCAACATTAGTAATTAAGGAAAGATTAGGCATGACATAGAAAGGCTGTAAAGCTTTCTCCTGATCAAGATGTAAACACAAACAGCTAGGGTAATTCAAACCACAAATTTTTCCCTGTGAATCCCAGAAAATGCTCTGCAATCACTCTGATAGTGCCCTGTAGTTTCATTTGACTTTAAATATTAAGCCTCAATAACTAAGGAAAACGCAAATTGTATTCCAACATGATACAAAGGGCTCCGAGCCTCTGATGAACCGTCACTTGAATCTATTGCAAATTTTTAATTTAAAAAAATCATTTTAATTATCATAAGACTCAGTACGTTTATGATACAAACTCTAAATAAAAATAAACTTGCCAATACCACATAATAGATCCACGCATTTACGTGCATTGACTTGACCGTAGCCACCATAGTTTCCCCATTTTCTCAAACAATTTATACCCTACTTCACTTTTGACATGGTGTGATGAGTGGCATTCTATGATATAAACAGATGAGAGATTCAAGCAAAATTTCTAAAAATCTTCTGAAAAATGAATTACTGATTATAAAGCAATAATTTCACACGCGTTCACTACGACGTAATGCTATATTGATGTTCAATGAACTCGAACTTGAACTTGAGGGCCAACAGTGTCGGGGCCTTTGTAACGGCCTACAATTCCCTCCACAATTTTCACACAGAGCTCAGCGCCTGGTACCAGACTTGTCCACTAAACTACTCAGGATCTACCAATCCTTGTCACAAGTCACCATTGGATGGCATCACCGGGACAACCAGTGTGTCCAAACACCATCCCCAGGCACATTGGGTCATTACAGCCCACTCTAGTTACCTGACTGGCTCATTTCAGTCACTGTCTCATACTCTGGTAAATCTGAAGGACATGACAGTTGTCAATTTTGCAAATTTTAATGCGTAAACATGGTTAATGACACCAAAATAAACAAGTTTTCTTCTATGCACTTTTCGTCTCAAGTGAGTATTTTATTAGTTAGAGCGGTAAATGACTTACCGCAACTCCAGTCTTTGAAGCGGAAAAAAATTCTTTGATCGAGTTGTATGGCAATACTGCAATGGCATCTCGCTTCCAGCGCTCTGTCTTGAAAGACGAAACCAAACCTACCACTATACCTCGTTAAATACTCATTTGACGAAAAAAGTGTATAGAAGAAAAGTTGTTTATTTCGATGTTATTACCATGTTTCAAGCAACAAAAATTCGAAAATCGATGAGTAGCTGTTTATTCGAGCGCATTCATCATCAATGACGAAACTAAACTTACCGCTATATATCGTAAAATACTCATTTGAGACGAAAAGTGCATAGAAGAAAACTTGTTTATTTTGATTCAATTAATTAAGTTCAGGCACCAAAAAGTGGAAAATCGACAACTGTCATGTCCTTCAGATTTACCCATACTCCAGGCATGCACAATAAATACTTTCATAGCCTCAATGATACTCACATTACACTCCTGATCCAATCCAGCAAGACAGCTCATACCGCAATCATCTTCAGCACATCTGGCATTCCACTCATTCTCTCCATACTGCTCAAACACCACATTCGTAAAACTCTCTCTAGCTCATACTTACTACATTCCAGCACAAAATGCTCAGTTGTTTCCTCCACTCCACTATTACACTGCCAACATAATCTGTTATTATTCTCATTCCATCTCCATGTACGTCTGTTCAAACTCAATGACTTACATCACACAGCAAACAAGAGTTGACTTCCAAAACTACCATCATAGAACATCTCAAACTTAGGTGCTTCCTTCTTCTTTATCGAGGATCCGGAGGGATCTTGAAAGTCGTTGGACTTCTTCAGCAGAAATCCGTGTAACCTGACAGCTTGTACTTTGGCAGCATAAGCAGGGTCAAGCAAATCCCCCAATACTGCAGCACTTTTCTCTTGAGTCCTCAATATTGTGGGACCCCTCAAGCTGTTATCTGCAGAGGCTGACAGCTTATTGTCTCAAGATCACTTCATTAGAGACAGATATGACACAGTCAAATTCAGGACATTTATAGAAGCTTACATCTATTAGTAGCACCAAGGAAGTTCACCAAGGAGCGGAGAATTGCAAATTGTACACGGGATTGATATTCACCAAATCCTAAGACATTTTTCAGATTTAGTTCAAGATTAAATTTTACAAAAGGTAGACATAAATGGAGTCTGGCAGCCTCATATTGCGGACAGCTGAGCAAGAAGTGCTCAATGGTCTCTGGAACACCACACTCTGGGCAGAGAGGGCTTTGACACAGGTTAAATCTACTCAAATGAGAAAGAACACCAACATGACCAATTCTAAATCGGCTAATAATACACTGAAATTTTCGTGGCATGGCGTCACCCAATCTAAACTTTGGTCTACTACACAACTCATACATAAATCTCCCCTTTCCGGATCCCCTCACTTGATTTCCCCAACACTCGCTCCAGTAGTCCAACATTTTGCTTTTCAGTTGGCTAACCTGCTCCTCATAACTAAGATAAGTGAGCACTGATTTTGAGTTTTGGTGACCCATTTTTGCACATCGGTCCGCTATCTCATTTCCCATTATGCCTGAATGAGCAGGGATCCATTGTAACTGAATCTTGTTATTCAATTGAACAACCATTTTTTGAATTTTTTTACTAAAGATCTCATAGGTGGGGTTAGTCAAGTTCAATATAATATCCAGGGAACATTTAGAATCAACAAAAATGACCACATTATGATTTGATAAGTTTTCAACTGTATAATTTACAGCCTGTAAAATTGCAAATAGCTCTGCTCCCACAATTGAGTGACCTGGGTTTAGGAGCCAAGAAGTACATATTTTTAGATGTGGTACATACATAGCAGCGGATGCTGAACCTGATTGTAGCTTGGAGCCATCTGTGAAGATCCTATAGAAGTTACAAAATTTTGATGTTACATACTCTTCAAATTTATGATCTACCTCAGCTGCAGAGAGAGATTTAACATCAGGAAATTCAACACACACATTAGATGAGATCTCAATACATGGAGAAGTGAAATATTCAATTTGGGATCCTGGAGGAAAAAAATTAAACTGAATCTTGCTCATTATTTCTACACGTTTTAGTGCAAGCTCACTTTTTGGAGGAGACCTAAATAGCTCAATTTTTGCTGGGAACTCATTGGGCTCAGCATCCGAGAAACTGCACCTCAAACACCACTTCAGGAACAAGAAATCAAGGTACAATCTCAGAGGCATAATGAATGCTTCAGCTTCCATTGAGGAAACTGGAGATGTTTTCCGTGCACCCAAGATAGATCGCAGAGCTGAATTTTGAATCACACCAAATAATTTCATACTACTTTCAGGTAGCTTTGTGAAGATTATATGTCCATACGTAAGTTTACTTCTAATGAATGATATATATACCTGTCGCAATAATTTTTGAGAAGATCCCCACGAGACGCCAGACAATGCCCTGAGAACCTGCAGCCGTCTTTGACACTCTGTTTTGACACTTCGTATATGTGGTAAGAACGTAAGTTTAGGGGAGTCCAATGTTATTCCAAGTACACGCTGTTCATCAGTTTTATTTATTGGTTTAGAGTTTAATCTGAGGTTAATCAATGGTACATATTTTTTATGTGTAAAGATTTGATACTTCGTTTTATCCACATTTATGGCAAGTTTCCACTTTTTCAGCCATTTCGTAAGGCAATTAAGGTAGTTCTGCATCGTTCTCTGGATCTCGATTGGGGATCTCCCACTTGCAACTATAGTCACATCGTCTGCATATGCAATGCATTGGATGCTCTCCATCTGAGGTAAATCATGAAGCATCACATTGAACAGCAGGGGGCTCAAGACTGCACCTTGGGGCAAACCACAAGCAAGAATTTTGCCAGATGAGACAGCATCTGCCACCCTTACCTTAACACACCTATTGCTTAAATATGATCGTAGCCATAAGACCATACGAATGTCACAACCAATATTTATTAGCTTATGCAATAGTCCAGCATGCCACACAATATCATATGCATTTTCCAAATCTATATAAACAATCAAACAATAAACTTTTTTGAAGAAGGCCTGTGAGATACAGTTTTTAATTAGAGCAAGAGCATCATATGTAGATCGCTTTCTACGGAACCCTGTTTGATAACAAGAGAAAACTTTATTTTTTTCCAAAAAATAATCAAGCCTGCGTTTAACAATTTGTTCCATGATTTTTGAGAAACATGATAGCAAAGTGATGGGTCGATACCCACTGGGAATCGAATGATCTCTTTTAGGCTTCTTTATTGGACATATAATCCCCAACTTCCATGCTTCTGGGAAATAACCACTAGAGTAACTTTTGTTGAATAAATAGATTACGAGGCCTGTCGAAAAAGTATCCGACCTTTGGCCAGAAAAAATACTTCAACAACCTGACGGGGTTGGGACCCTAATCCCCTTCAAAGTAGGCTCCTTGTGCTTCCACACACTTAGCCCACCGATCCTTCCACTGCCGGAAACACCTCTGGAAGTCTTCTTTTGGAATGGTGTTCAGCTCTGTCGTCGCGTTCCGCATTATCTCTTCTCTACTCTCAAAACGGGATCCTTTCAGTGGTGTCTTCAATTTTGGAAACAACCAGAAGTCGCAAGGAGCCAGGTCTGGAGAGTAGGGAGGTTGGCGAACGGTCGTAATTCCATGTTTGGCCAAGAAATTGCGGATCAAATGGGATGAATGTGCGGGCGCGTTGTCGTGATGCAAGTGCCAGTTGTTCGCAGTCCACATGTCTGGTCAAAATGGCATGTGCAGAATCTTTACTCACTCCAACCTCTTGGGCAATCTCCCGCACGGTCAAACGACGATCTGCCATCACCAAATATCGCACCCTCTCAACAACAGCTGCACTCCGAGAAGCTTTGGGCCTGCCACAACGCTGCTCACTCTCCGCTGATGTGCGGCCATCTTTGAATCGGTTGAACCACTCCTTAATTTGTGTTACACCCATAGCATCTTCCCCAAACACCTGCTGAATCTTACGAATTGTTTCAATTTGAGAATCACCAAGCTTTTGACAAAATTTGATGCAGTGTCTTTGCTCAATTCGTTCAGTCATCTTGCAAGAAAACTAAATCCGACAAACACTTAGAACAGCACCTTACTTGGCGACCCCCAGCTAGTGAGTGGCCCAAGTGAATGCGGTGAAAAAAGTCAAGCATGCGCATTAAGATTCCTCCTTCCACCGTGCACAGTGGCGCCGCCTTAGAATCACTACTTTGCGCGGGAAAAATTAAGGTCGGATACTTTTTCGACAGGCCTCGTACATGTTCCAGAAATGAATATGGTGCTTTGGTGAAAAAAGCATAAGGAACTTCGTCAAAACCAGGGCTAGTATTTTTTGCGTGTTTTAAACTTTTCTGGAATTCGTGCAGTTCAATTTGAGAGTTAAGATACGTATCTTCTACCTGTACTGCTGCTAAATTTGAGATGGTATTTTCGATTGTTTCAGAAAATTCATCACCTAATTTTATCTCGTGTCGAGAAAAATGGGCCAGTAATAATTGAGCTTTGTCTGCTGTGCTGTCAGCTATGTCACCAACAGTTGGGCGTGGATTCACATAACTGCCCCTCATGGAGCGTATTAGCCTCCAAACATTACCAACACCAGTGTTGGAGTCCAGAGTGCTTACATAACTAGTCCAGCTTTTAATTTTCTTTTGCTTAATGATTTCTTTGGCTTTGGTTTCACATGCCTTGTACAGATGTAGATTTTCTGCCGTGGGATATTTTGATAACTTGTTGCGTGCTTTCCTTCGCTATGCTACAGCCAAAGCGCACTCTCTGTCCCACCATGGTGTCCTCCTCCTAGCTCCCCAAGCTGGGGAAGATTTGGGGATGTACTTGTTAGCTGCATCCTGTAAAGATTTTGTCAACAGTGCATTTAGATCATCAACTGAAAGATTCATTATCTGACTTGTATGGATTTGTGATAGTTTTTCTCTGAATCCAACCCAGTTTGCATTTTTAATAATCCATCTACAGAGATGGTTTTCAGATTTTTGTATTACAGTACCAAAAGTACATTCAATGGGATAATGGTCACTCCCAAGGTCTGCACCTCTCTGAAGAGACCCACAAGCAAGGAGAGTTGGAGGGACAATGCACAAGTCTAATGTGGAACTTGTCCCTACTCGAGCGTCTATGTAAGTGGGTAAGTTGGGAGGGTTGAGTATTCCGAGAGAGTTCTCATCTAGAAGTTTACAGAGATTCTTTCCCGAAGCATTCAGTCGGCCTTTAAAGTCCCACAAAGGCGCATGAGCATTCACATCACCAATGAATATAAACAAATCACTCATCTGAACATAATAATGATAAAATTCTTCATAAGTAATACATGCATTAGGATTGTAAATATTACATATATCAATATAACCAAAGGAACAGAACACTTTAATTGATGCAATCTCTAATCTACCATTTAAATAACTATCTATATTATTCACAGAAAAATTAATATCATTTCTAATAATGAAACATAATCCACCTTTGGCTCCATCATTCCTATGGGACCACACACACTCATAGCCTAAAAATTTAGGCTCCTTAGTTTTGATAAATGTCTCACATAAACACAGTACATCAGGTTTCTTAGTATATAGATAGAGTTTCACTTCTGACAATTTAGAAGATAGACCATTACAATTTAGTTGATAAACAAGAAGATTTTTTTCCAAAGCACCACTTCTTTTGGTTTTCTGATCACAGATTTTAAAGTTATGCATCATTTCTTTCTTGGAATTGCTCCCAATCTTTTGTTTCCTTTAGCATGAGAAAGAGGAATTTTGGAGGGGGTTTTAGAATTTTTTTCCAAAACAGTCTCACCTTTATTTTGAGATTTTACATTACTATGATATTCGCTGAGTAGCTGTGCTCCAATTTTTTGGCCAAGATGGTTTCTTATCATTCCCAACAGCAGAAGATTCCTCTCACGCTTGTTTTCATGGTTCAAGTTAGATGAAAATGCTTCCATCATGAATTTACCCAGGCGGAAGAAGAAATCCTCAAACATAGTTTGTTTAGGTGCTTCCTTTTTTCATATACTAGTTAAGTGTAGGCTTCCGCATCATGCTAGGCTTCCACTTATTCAATCCATACTCTTTTGCTTGCCTCTCAATCTCAGAGGGCTGTCTGAAATCAGAATCAGCTGATGGAACTGCGGAAGTCTGTAGTGCGAGGTAATTGCGGAGGAAAAAATAATTTCAAACAACTCTGGTTCTCTGTGTATTTGAAATGCTTTTATTGGCTAATTTAAAAAGAAAATGATATCCAACATTTTTTCAAAATTTGAAGTTATACGTAACTCAGATATTTTGATGGCATTTGTTATTTCTCATAGTTTAAGTATTTCATTTGTATTTTGCCGATAGTTTTCTCTGCGTTAAATGAAACAAATGAGAACCAATCAACATTGTAAAAATTTAGTTATATTAATAGACCATCAATTTACAGACAAATCAGTCTCCTGTTACGTCGAAAATATTTGGAAAAAAATTATAAGCCAGCTTTCATCTTTCATGGATGAATTACACCTACTTCATCCCTATCAGCATTCTAACAGAATGAACAACAGCATTCAAGATGCCCTACTTAAGTTCATATGAAAAATATACGATCCACACCAAAAATATTAGCTCTCTTACTGTTGCTTGGTCCCCCCCAAGCGTTCGCCAGTGTAAAGCATAAAGAAATAAAGAAAAACCGTTTATTTCCAAAACATTTGATACATGAAATGCGTTATAAAGTATTGGGTTTTACAAAAGGCCAAAAAACTCACCGTCGACAGTTTTACATTAATTAAAATCACAATCGACCGCTGCAACTTTTTTGCATGTATGATTGGATTCGTCTTAAAAAGAGGCGTCGATTGATGTATAACATGCAAGTGTTTTTGTTGTAAAAGACTAGGACTCACCTCAGCTAAGACGAGGGTACTCGACGATACGACGAATACAGTACGATGCAAAGTTGAACAGGCAAATTTGGGAAAAACGAACAAAAACAACATTGTTTACAATTGAATTTAAATTTGAGTTGAACAGATTAGATTATAAGTTAGTTTAAGCCTCCCTATCCGCAACAAAGGCTATCCAAAGAGGGAAAGGAAGAAGGCACCATTTAGTATGGAGTTAAGGGAACATGGAATCTATGCAGAAAGGGCATAGAAACAGTAAGATGAGAAATAAGTTCATGAAATAAGATCAAAGTCGAAGAAGAAAGTAGAAGGTGCTGAAAAATAGGACAGCAGTGAACCGAAAAAAAGATGGTCCGTAACAGAGAAAAATCCTATTCTATTTCAACAAAAAGATAGCCTACCTAATTTTTAGCTCAGGCCCTCACAGTCCCCCTGGGAGCGCTAATTCCCATAGATACAATAGTTGTCTCCCCCCTGAGGGGATTTGAGTTGGAGATTGAACTCAAGTATTACCTGCCGCAGTCAAAGCGTTAACAAAATTAAAACAATTTTTGTTTCAACAAAAAGAAGGCCTACGTAATTCTCTGCTCGAGAGCTAACATTTTCTTCCTGGGAGTGCTGATTCCCTTGGACACAATAGCTGTATCTTTCTGATGGGATTCATGGAAAAACAAAAAAAAAACAAGTTCGAAAATATCGACTAGAAAACAACAATGTTGTGCTCTGGTCAGTAAGGCTCCGTGCAAAAGGTTAATTAGCATGGGCACTCGTTTGAAACACACCTTTATTAAGCCGATGCGATTTCCCAGGCTTAAAACAAAAGTAAAGATCACACGTGCAAATACAAGGTAACGCAACATGCGTGAAATGCTTTTCCTTCAGATTTACATGATAAGTATAACTTAAATTAAAGCTAGCATCATATAATGAAACATTCAAAAAATAATTTAAACTTTAGAGGTACGTTTATCTGAGAAGAATGCGATGGTACAGAAGAGGTCCCATTTCGACAAACAAACCGAATTTACGTTGGGTAATAACACACATGTAAATAAATTTGTTCGCTAATATAGCTCGAATAGGCTCAGAAAAGCGCATTTCCAGTCTGAAAGAGAGCACCAAAATGACTATGATTTAGGATGAAAGTTTCACCAGACCTTCACCAATAAAAAAATGATAACCCACATCACATTTTCCGACGATAACCTGAAATTGTGAAGTAAATCTTTAGGAACATTGATCAACAAGTCGTACCTAACAGCGGTGGTATATTACAATGTTTCAAACCACCATCATTGCTACTCTGGGGTGAACCTAGAGCTCTCCTACAAGTTTTTCAAGCCCAGTAATTATAATTTTAAGTGTTTGACTTAATTTGAGATTGCATATCTGTAAAGAAAACATTGATTGAATAATAGCACAGCTCTGCATAGATTTGTAAATTCCTATACAATGTGTATAATTGAATAATACGAAAACTTAACAGAAATACGGCGGCTCAGAACATACAAGACTCTCAAAAGCACTCGAAGGGGAAAACTTCCCGATCCTATTTAAGTTTTTCTAAATATATACTGCGAAAAAGCAATAATATTAAAAAATAATAGAGTATATTAATAATTAAAAAGAAACACTGAAAATGATATACTGAATTCCAGAATCAAGAGGTGTTCATGGACTAGAGTACAGTTACAGATCGCAGGTACAGTTGAGAAGAGACACGCCATCGATGTTGACACACCAACTGGCTCTGAACATTCCAATTCTACGTCACTGGTTCATTTTTCTTCAAAATTGAAACTCATTTTCAAGCGGATAGATATGCTGTTCAGGATTGTGAAGCGCAAACTGCCGAATGCTGAAATAACACATATTGAGCATATGAGCATCAGATCATGGATGACTAACGGTCACGAGCGCAAGACCTGCCCTTTTCAGTTTCAGGACATCTCCAACGAGTTAATGACAAATTTCCAAGCATTCGTAGGAATACATCAAAACCAAAACTATGAAATGATGAGCTGTAAGCCAAATGTGTTATGGATTCATCAAAAGGCAGTTTCCGTCGCCATGATACTTAATATTTTAGATTCATGAAGACCATAGTTGAGAACAACTTGAAAAAACATGACCTGAAGTTGTGCTGAATAGCAGGTATCTACGTGAACAAATGACACCTGAGCTATAGTCCAAGAACAAACCCTTCTAAATTGTGTCTCTTTTGTAGCAATGTAGCAGGAAAAATATATACTTTTATAAATTGGGGCACAGAAAGCCCTGACTTAACCACAATTCATCTTAATCGCCAACAAAACACTGCGACCCACAATGAAATTAGATTATTATAGGCGGAATAAGTTAAGGAATGCCAAGCCCTCCACTGCAGTACAGGAGAGAAGTAACACGCGATTACGATATAAGACTTCCGAATGCCTGCTAGTTCACTGGCCACAAGCATCACTTAACGAGCATGGGGTTACTTGCGCAGAGCACAACGCACACAAATATACAAGTATTTTGTTCTACTTCTAAAAACCATTTGTTCACTTTATGATATTCCTATTAGAATGAAAAGCTACGATCGTCAGTTAATAAACAAATCTCCTAAAATACTCTCAAAGAGTAGAATGAAAAACCAGACAAGAGTTCGGATAAGAATAAACTGCACATGAGCAATAATTATTTGCTGATCACCTCCAACGGAAACGGAAAACTTGAAAAAGAAGAACAAACCCTACCAATTCAGAAAGAAACTCCAAACGAGTTCCCACCACCAGTTTAGCCAAGGCAAGATAAGAAGAACGTCAAGTAAAAAACATAATAACCTCGTAAAGAAGCGAGTGGTTCCAGGTCCCCCTGCTGCTGTGGAGGACGGTCTCCTTGCTCGCGCAACGCAAGGAAGCCGAGGATGGTATCACAGATGAGAATGTTACTCGCACGCTAATGTAGGTACTACTAGAGAGAAATTATTGACTTGCAGCAGTTAAGACTGCCTTCAGCCTCATCTATCCAGAATAATTCGAACTGGACTGCGTGCGTCACTCAGTAACGGGACTCCACAAACGCTCTCTCCACCAGGCACATAAATATTTTCATCAGAGACAAGTATACGAAGAGAATCCTCAAGAGAAAAGTAGGCAAGGCCTGTGAAGCAGATCATAAAAAGAGTTATGTCGGCTAGCAAGAGCTGCCGATTCTCACACATATTATGCCACAGGAATCAACAAGCATAGAAAATTACACGAGATGAGAAACACGGAAAAGCAAAATAAATTAACCGAATGTAGCAATGGACCCTTCATTTGCCAAAATCTGGCATACTGCTAGGGAACTTGAAACCATGCCTGTGAAAGAACATGATATCAAGCAGATTATGGCTGCAACGAAGACTTAAATGTAGCAAAGATAGAATACATATGCGCACATAAATAATTAATCCACGCGACAGTCGCGGTGAAGCAAACACAAATCAAAAACTTAGATTTCTTCAAACCTTAATAAGGAAATAAATGCACCGAACATTCAAAGCAACAACGGCGCACCTACCGAAAAAAAATCAATCTAAACACAAATTTATCACAACCGTCCATAATTTATTACCACCCCAACGTAAAAGAATGTTGCCCCGCACAAGGTACCGTCTACTCCTAGAAGCGCAGCTTCAAACCGGCGTCAGAGAACCAATACACCGCAATGAACGTAAATAGAAACGTAAAACTCTCTCAAAACATGAGATATATCCTTATAATTATAACTTATCACTCCGCTGCTGCCTATGCATAAATGAGCTTGTGCGACTAAATAGGCACTATTAGAGAAAAATTACAAGCCCAAAACAGAAAAGCTTTCAACAAAGATAGGTGCAGTGGATTCTACACTCAGTTTTAGCAGTACATAACAAATGCAGTAATCTGTTGTGGATCCAACGTTAATTTTATTGTCTAGCGCTTCTTACTGAGAACCAAAAATCACGGACGCAGTGAGAAAATTTTGAGTTCACTGAAAATTGACTATTTAAGCATCGTAATAAGAGTCAATATAAAATACGCACTTAAGTTAATAAAAAAGTTCTCAGGAAATTTTACCTTTCTCCAACATTTAATCATTCAATTTGCTACAACGTCCTACAAAGAAAGGAATCGAGAAAACTAAAAATCAAATTCACGGATAAATTTCCACATTTAATTAGATATTACGTTCCATGATTAGTCAAATTTTAACTCACCTAAAAAATTAGGAACGCACCAGAAGTTGGCAGCGCTGTGAGATGGTGTCAGCTACAAAATATACAACTCACTAACACTGAACCCACAACAGACTTGTGCACATTCCTTGCTGACTCAGGAGCCTGCAGCTAGGGAGACATCCTAGAAGCTGAATTCAGAGCTGTGCTGACAAGGACAGAACTCGTCAGTACTCCGGGATGAGCTCAGGGATCCTTCGTCCCCTCATGGATGTTGCATCTTATGGCAGGGGTCTGCAGCACAACACCCAGGGGGTGCGCACACTGCAGCACAACACCCAGGGGGTGCGCACACTGCAGCACAACACCCAGGGGGTGCGCACACTGCAGCACAACACCCAGGGGGTGCGCACACTGTAATATAACACCCAGGGGGTACGCACACTGCAGCACAACACCCAGGAGTGCGCACACTGCAACACAACACCCAGGAGTGCGCACACTGCAACACAACACCCAGGAGTGCGCGCACACTGCAGCACAACACCCAGGGGGTGCGCACACTGCAACACAACACCCAGGAGTGCGCACACTGCAACAACACCCAGGAGTGCGCACACTGCAACAACACCCAGGAGTGCGCACACTGCAACAACACCCAGGAGTGCGCACACTGCAACAACACCCAGGAGTGCGCACACTGCAACAACACCCAGGAGTGCGCACACTGCAACAACACCCAGGAGTGCGCACACTGCAACAACACCCAGGGGGTGCACACACTGCAGCACAACACACAGGGGTGCGCTCACTGCAACAACACCCAGGGGGTGCGCACACTGCAACCAAGCCACACTCCACACTATCCAACAAACAACACATCCAATAGCGTTCAGTAAAACATAACAATACACTCTGACTTCCTAAGTCAGATCTATGAACCGAAGACTCGCGGCATGCCCCAGCTATGGAGACACGAAGGTCGTCATACAGAGACAGTGGGTTGATTCTTCACTAAATTTATAAAAGGTATATTGAGAGGCTCATAAAATGATTTGGTGGTGCTCAAAACCTATGCCATGCACAACATGAATGCAGTTGCCTACTATCTCAGTTAATATGCTACAAGCTTCACGAAATTTGTTAGCAAAGTATTTATTTCATTTGTAAGTCTGCCCAATTGAAATATGCCATAGGGTTTTTTCTGAATTCAGAATTTGAATGTCAGAATCTTTTGAAAAATCTTGATTATTACGCATAATTTGATCCATTAGCAACAAGATTTCTATTCCAAGGTAAAAGTTGTACAGGTAAAACAGTCATGCTCAGTTAAGAAGGTTATCAAAAGACAAACCCATGCTTGAAACATGCAGTTATCAAAAATAATCCCTCTACAAGCTGAGAGCTTCGTTATGGAGACGAATACTTCAACTGGATGGAGGAAGAGCAACTGGAGGAACGAGCGCATCTCAGACGTCCAAATCTTGAAGTTACAATTTATTTTATGCAAGATGTATGGCAAATTTTCCAAAAAGCTAGACTGTGCAACATAAGAACTCTTCCAACACTTGTCCTGATCAATGAAGTATACTAACCCGAAAGCACCTCGTTTGAGCTAAAAGCTTAGAAACTATGATCTAAATGTGACCCAAGGACTTCAGTGTATTTTGTGCTTAAGGCAAGAGCGCAGAGCCTCTACAGCTGGTGTCGTGAAAAGCTTGTGTGAAACTCATTTGTCGTCCCGCTGTCTCGTGTGCAAACAATGTGCATTGACCTAATATCCGCGAGCCTTCGGTTCGGTTCAGAAGGTGTCAAGGTTGGCCAGCGCAGTCACGATGGACACAACAGTCTTGTCAAGCCAGGTGACGGCTCGAGGTATCACGTAGCCGCCGTCATAGAAGCCCAGGTGGCCTCCATGCTCAGTCTCAATGTACATGGAGTTCGGGTGGCAGCCTGAAATCGAGAGAACGTCAATGTATATCTCACAAGATTCAATGGAGTTCGGGTGGCAGCCTTAAACCGAGAACACGTTAATGTAATTCTTACAAGAATCAAAAAATTCTAACGGCATGAAAGCCATTTGAAAACACCTCAATGAAATACACTAAGCAGGAGTTGAAACATGGCGCAATGCGAGGTGTGAGTTGCGAGACTAGTATATACTTTTTGCTTACCTTGCATAAGAAAACTTCAATGCTTGAAAATCACAAGGAAAAATTTAAACACTGCCATGAAAATTTTCAATAATAATAATCATGGCAGCCATAATATTTTCAACGTTTTTTCACTGGTCATTTTTAAACGTTATAAAGTGGACGCAGAACGCATGGTAAACAGAGAGAAAAATCTAAAATGGCAAATTAACAAAAAAAAATATAAGAAATTATTTTCACTGGCATTGGAATTCGCGTGATGAAAAATTCTTCTAGCTCGCCAGACTGAAAGCTTGTTCGCACAGCCTCAGCATATTTTCCAAGCAATGGTTGTGAAATCATAGATTTTACAAGGGTTTGAGCCTAACGCGTGCAATGACAATTGGGAAATCCAGACAACCTGGAGCTGAAGTATAGTAACATCTTGTCTGTATTTTATTAATCTGCCAACTCTTCAATCTAAAATGAAAATCTTAAGAGGTAGACTTACCAACTTCAGTAAACAGCACTACGGGTAGATTTACCAACTCAAGTAAACGACACTACCAGTACACTTACAAACTTGAGTAAAAAGTACTAACCGTATACTTGCCAACATGAACAAACAACGCTACCGGTAGACTTACCCCCTTAAGTAAACAGCACTAACGGTAGACTTGCCAACTCAGGTGAACAGCACTGATGGTAGACTTACCAACATAGTTCTCAGGTATGGTGAGAAGAGACGGATGCACGAGCGGGTCATCTTTGGAGTTGATGAAGATGATGGGCACGTTGATGTTGTGCAGGTAGTTGCCTGAGCTGTCGCTCTTGTACAGCTCGTCCACGGAGCGGAACCCGAACACCCGCCTGTACACCGGCCAGACAAGCAAGGTTATATCAATTGTATCCCCCTGTGTTAGGGAAGTGTTACTTTATTATTGAGTGTCATTCCAATGCGAGTTTTGATACGTCTAAAATGTAGTACTTTTTCCAATGCATAAGAGAAATAAATTTATATCTTTTGGGTAGCACGTTAGAGCAGCATAAGAGACAAACAATTGTTTTATCTGGTTGTAAGCCACACTATAGGGGCAACAGATCCGTGTCATCTGGTCGCAAATTACGATACAGTGGTACCTTGAGATACGATGAGCCTAACATACGAGTTTTTTGAGATACCAGCCGGAGCTCGGGCCATATTTTCGTTCAAGGTACGAGCCCAAACCCGAGATACGAGCTGTGTTTCCGGAGCGTCCGGCTAGTTGGCACGCAACAATGACACTTGTTTGTCACATTTTCGAAACATTTTGAAAGGCAGGCAAAACCAAGCTCTTTAGATACATTTTTCTTGAAAAGAGCTGCAAGTGAAAGCGCACAAAGTGCAGCCAAGAAGGCAAAAACAAGTGATACATAATTAAATTTACGTAAATGTTAAGCTTAGTTTAAGTTTAAAGTTGAGTGTATTGTTTTACGTTTTTTGTTTCATTTAAAATAAGGAAGGTGTAATTTTAGTTTTAAAGTTATGAAAATTGTTTCAAGTTCTAAAACGCCATTTACGTACCTGTCTAGAGTGCCTGCATCCCTTCCCCCTCCCTTCTCCTTGCCGTTCACCTTTGCTAGGCTGTGGTTACAGTGAATAAAAATTCAGACGAAAAATTGTTCGTCCGAACAATCAAAATAATGGAATACATAGGAAGTGGTTACACTGGCAGCATCTTTTCGGACGAACAATTTTTCGCCCGAATTTGGATCCACTGTAACCATAGCCTTAGCTGCACTGGTCTGTCTCCAAGGTAAGACTATTATGCTGAAAAACTCTATTTCTACATTTTATGTTTTGTTTTGTATTTGTTACTTTTGCGTGTTTATTTGTTATTTAAAAACATATCTTTATTCATAATTTACAATGGTTTGGGTATTTTTCATAGGTCCAGAATGGATTAAATCGAATTCAGTTATTTTAAATGGGAGAAATTTGTTTGAGATACGAGCTGATTGACTTACGAGCTCGGTTCTGGAACGAATTAAACTCGTATCTCGAGGTACCACTGTATAGGGAAATAGATCCGTAAGCGCTAATAACACGCCATGGGATTGGGGCAGTGGAGAGGAGTTGCAATGTAAAGCAATAAATGTTCTTAACACGTTGACTATGATTGTGCGGTTGCTACGGTCAGCTTGGTTAGGCTATGAGAAGTCGTTTTGAAGAACCGGCTTTTCTGCTCTAATACATTTTGAACCTTTTTAAAAAGTATAATGAATACAATTGAACCGTAATATGTTACCTTTTACTCTAAAATATACTTCGGAAGAGGTAGCAAAATAATTTAAATGTTATTTCTACATTCTGGTATTTAAATGAACAATTTACCTAGTGGTACACATATGTACCACTTCGGAGTCATAGTGTTAAGCATAATGCTGTTTGAGATGATCCAACATATTCAAAGCTAGGCATTTAAAAATAATTCTCTACAAATGTAAGACAGTGCGTTAAGACGCTATACAGGAATAACATTTATAGAGCAAAGACACCAAAAATTAATGTATGAGGATAAATTTCTTCAACCACATTTTGATGGAAAATGAATGCTACTGAAAAAGAACGTAACTTGAATGGCAACATTTGGTGGTGGTAGCAACGTAACAGTTTGGGGATGTTTCTACACCAACCGCATAGGCATTTTTGACCTTATACCTCCATGCTATGATAGAATGGACGCAGTTGTGTGTCAAGTAGTTGCTAATCCAAATTCAATTGCTGCAGAAAATTCTTGAACTTTCAGTGGAACGAGTCATCTTATAAAATAGTGACCCAGAAGTATTCAGCAAAATTAAAACAGATAATCCAAGTCAGCCCCGCTAAAGTGGGTAACTCAATCAAAACTCTGCACAGTCAAAGAACTGAATCACTAAAATCTGTAAAATTATTGGAGAAATATAAATCCAAAACTAACAGCTCGACGCAACAACACAGCCGTGAAGAAGGATGAAATAAGATACCAATTGAAAAAAGCAAAACATCAACTGATAACTACAGAAAAAATGCATCCTGTGAAAAAGAACAATGGGTAGGTTACAGGTAATATATAACGACTGAAGGGCACCATTTTTTGGCATCTGAAAGCATTTCTTTAATAACTTTTTGAATTTTTGAATAACTTTTTCCGTAATAATGGTTTCCCCGCTTGGCTGATACATTCCTCAATCAAAAAGTTTTTGTATTAAAAATTTTGTGACCGCCCACCTATGACAACTGTAAGAAAAAAAGATTTTTATTTTGTTATACCATATTTTGGCTACCAATCTGAAAAATTGAAAAAAGATTTGCTGACGCTTTTATCAAAACATTTAATGCATATTAATTTTCGGATAATTTTAGTGAACGCACACAAAATCAATTCTTTTTTCAATTACGAAGATAAGCTTCCGAAGGCTTGGCTCTCTTCAGTCGTCTACAAGTATCGTTGCGCACTGTGTGCGTCTGAGTATGTGGGGTCCACAAAAAGGTCCTTGCGTACTCGTGTAGCAGAGCATGCTGGACGAAGCTTTCAAACAAATAGGCCTCTTGCTTCTCCCTCTCAATCCTCTGTGCGTGCACATGCAGAAAAGAGCGACTTGCCTGTTCGTTTAGATGATTTCCAGATAATTGCAACATCTTCTAGTCAAACAGATCTTCGAATTTTAGAGTCTCTTTTTATCATGAAAGACAAACCGGTTTTAAATGATGCCCAATCTTCCTTCCCCTTGCAAATTTCCTGTTAGCAATTACTAATGTTAATCATATGTGTGTATATTTTTTTTTGTCTGTAAAAAATCTCTTGTATTTTCCCAGATGCTGAAGATGACCCTTGTGGTCGAAACGTTCATTTTCTCGTTTATATTTTTAGTGCTGACCTATTAAACTCTCTAAGAAATAATGTCTATTTTAACAGTGACTATCCTTGCTATTTTATTTGTAGTTAGACTTTGCAAACGGCAAAACATTGAATTAAATCTTTAAATTTTAATAACTTTATTATAGAGAATTTTATGTTAGAAAATTAATCCCGTTTTTTTTCGTTTTCAATGCAAGTATCATGCACTTTTGAAAGCATAGGATCGAAATTTGAAGGACTAGATTTCTGACTTCTGATGAAGCACATTGAATGAACTCTTATGACGTTCAAATGCTTGCCTTCCCCAACGTCTCTAGTTGCAAGTCACAGCTTAGGTGCAACACGGACGCGTTACCTCGCAACAAGTCAGCAAGGTAAAAACAGTAATAAAACTGAAGAGTACTGATAGTATTCGTCAGAGATACTTGACATTAACTCTTGTTTAAGTTCTCAATATAAATAGTAAAATCTGGGTGTAATTCAAGTTTAGGCATACATCCGCAGCTTTGCTGTAGTTGTTGTACAACGATTGTGAGTAAGCTATCAGCTGATTAGAGTGAGCTAAAGTTCTTCCAATAATTACAAATCAAATCTAAGGTTAAAAAAGTTCCTTAACAGCATGAAACACACAAATTCCTCCAGTGCACTACACCACATTTATCCCTAAAGTAGGATACAAGTGAGCTTCCCAGTAAAAATAAGTACATCCCAATGGCACTAGGAGCGAAAATCACGTCCTCAAAAGCACCCACTCGTGACATTAACCAAACATTGGCCACCTGCCATTGGAGGTAAACAAGATTCTGGGACAACACAGCTGTTGTGGCTGCACACCACCACGTGTGTGTGTGGTGCCACACACCACCACGTGTGTGTGTGGTGCCACACACCACCACGTGTGTGTGTGGTGCCACACACCACCACGTGTGTGTGGTGCCACACACCACCACGTGTGTGTGGTGCCACACACCACCACGTGTGTGTGGTGCCGCACACCACCACGTGTGCGTGTGGTGCCGCACACCACCACGTGTGCGTGTGATGCCGCACACCACCACGTGTGTGTGTGTGTGTGATGCCGCACACCACCACGTGTGTGTGGTGCCCCACACCACCACTTGTGTGTGGTGCCCCACACCACCACGTGTGTGTGGTGCCCCACACCACCACGTGTGTGTGGTGCCGCACACCACCACGTGTGTGTGGTGCCGCACACCACCACGTGTGTGTGGTGCCGCACACCACCACGTGTGTGTGGTGCCGCACACCACCACGTGTGTGTGGTGCCGCACACCACCACGTGTGTGTGGTGCCGCACACCACCACGTGTGTGTGGTGCCGCACACCACCACGAGTGTGTGGTGCCGCACACCACCACGAGTGTGTGGTGCTGCACACCACCACGTGTGTGTGGTGCCGCACACCACCACGTGTGTGTGGTGCCGCACACCACCACGTGTGTGTGGTGCCGCACACCACCACGTGTGTGTGGTGCCGCACACCACCACGTGTGTGTGGTGCCGCACACCACCACGTGTGTGTGGTGCCGCACACCACCACGTGTGTGTGGTGCCGCACACCACCACGGGTGTGTGGTGCCGCACACCACCACGTGTGTGTGGTGCCGCACACCACCACGTGTGTGTGGTGCCGCACACCACCACGTGTGTGTGGTGCCGCACACCACCACGTGTGTGTGGTGCCGCACACCACCACGTGTGTGTGGTGCTGCACACCACCACGTGTGTGTGGTGCCCCACACCACCACTTGTGTGTGGTGCTGCTCACCACCACGTGTGTGTGGTGCCGCACACCACCACGTGTGTGTGGTGCTGCACACCACCACGTGTGTGTGGTGCCGCACACCACCACGTGTGTGTGGTGCCGCACACCACCACGTGTGTGTGGTGCTGCACACCACCACGAGTGAGAAGTCTGGCGAAAAGGCTAAAAGAATCAAGACCCTCACTCAAGACGACAAAAGTAATACCGAGAATGGAGTGTGGTGACTACAGTCACCACAAAACCTCCACTGCCCCACCACAAGATGCCCCTCACAAACCTGGTGTACTGCTCGTCCAGCTCTGGCAAGGTGGCGGCCGTGAGAGCCTTCCTCTCGTCGATGTTGAAGCGCCTCTTCACTTCTTCAGACAGCAGCACCTGCACGCACGACGCCGGTGATTATTCTGCACGATACTTTGTTTATTGCTACCTACAGTCCCTGCACAACGATTGATGAGGTCCTATAATTGCTTTTGAAGTTGCTATACTCGAATACCAGGAGCGTAAATTTGGAAAGTTAATGGAATGTCCTGACGGGTAGCTCACTGTTTTGAATCTAGTTACAAACAAAATACAAAATACCCAACAAACGTTAGATTCAAAAAGTAATGAGTGAAGTTATTCAACAAACCATGCTAGTAGAATTTACCTACACCATTCCGTCAATGGAAATTATGATAGAGTACCTGATGAACTGGTAACGTAATATAACTGTCTAATAACCTTTGTTGCTAAATTGAGTTTGGTAGCTCGCACGTGCCACACAAGAGATCTGGTCCCAGTGGGGCAATAATAGGGGGAAAAAATTATGCCTGGGTGCATCACTGACAAACTGAATAGTCATTGAATTTGAAATTTCTCCTTAAAAACCTAAAAAACCTAATATGGTTACCATAAACTTGACCTTTCTTGTACTCTAAAGAAATGAATATGCAAAAAATATGGATTAAAAAGTTTTTTCTCCATTATTTTAACACCTTCGTCTCAAATTACAAAACAAAAAACACAAGAGGAACTTCAACCTCTCTTTGTCTACCAAGAAAAAAAATACACCTATTGAATTATTCAAAATGTAGATTCAGATTTCCGGAATGTTATATGCCACAACCCAGAAGACGTTTATCACCTAAGTTTTCAGTTCATTCTTCTTCTGGCTTCATTCTAGACAAAGCTTTTCTTCACAAAAGACTATGCAAGTCCTATACTGAAAAACAGCGTGGTCACCCATCAGTGACATGCACAAATGTACAAACATCTCTAGTCCTGGCTGTACTGCAAGTCAACACCACCCACTAGACAACTGATCAATTGTCTCCAACACCAGGCGAGCGAGACAGGGAAACCAACCCTCTCTGTCTCTGATTATGACTCCTATACACAAACGGCATCAGTATTGATGCAAAACGTGTCACATGAAAATAAGTGTTCTGTGACTACGGCGGAGTCTTGCGAGACTTAAGGAGAATGACGCAATGAAGCCTAAATCTCAGACTTATTGATTAACACTCTTATAAAAACAAGGCAACAGTATTGATGCGAAAAGTGCAACACAAAGATCATTTTCTGAGACTCTGTTAGAGTGTTAAGAGACTCAGGCAGAGTCTTGCAAGATTTAGAAGCAATATGCAGGGAGGCACAAACCTCTCTGTTCCTAATAATGACTCCTCGCATGTTTTCAGTCATGGAGAAGAGGTAGAGGCGGGACATGTTCTGCCAGCCGAGCAGAGCACTCAACGCCCTGCAACAAAGCCAGCGTCAACTGCTGCACCAATTGCACGAGTTCACACAGTTATGCACGCTGCGACCTCTACATTTATTGTTTGATTGAGTAGGCCAGA
Organism: Morinoia aosen; assembly: GCA_030386875.1. NCBI lineage: Eukaryota > Metazoa > Arthropoda > Malacostraca > Amphipoda > Talitridae > Morinoia > Morinoia aosen. The sequence goes on along the minus strand of CM059567.1, from coordinate 21,509,212 downwards.
AAGCAAAGAGCGTATTAAAACACAAGGGTCGTATGCATGCATGAAGTTTTGAACTCTCACCACAAATTTGTGGTAAGAATGCTAAACTTAATCCCCATTTTGCCAGCAAGTTCAATGCTTAAACTTCACCCACTTCAACAAACTTGTGAGATGCATTACCAAACTTACACTGGGCATTTCCTAACCTACACTGGGCATTTCCTAACCTACACCAGGCATTTCCTAACCTACACCAGGCATTTCCTAACCTACACCAGGCATTTCCTAACCTACACCAGGCATTCCCTAACCTACACCAGGCATTACCTAACCTACACCAGGCATTACCTAACCTACACCAGGCATTCCCTAACCTACACCAGGCATTACCTAACCTACACCAGGCATTACCTAACCTACACCAGGCATTACCTAACCTACACCAGGCATTACCTTACCTACACCAGGCATTACCTAACCTACACCAGGCATTACCTAACCTACACCAGGCATTACCTAACCTACACCAGGCATTCCCTTAACCTACACCAGGCATTCCCTTAACCTACACCAGGCATTACCTAACCTACACCAGGCATTACCTAACCTACACCAGGCATTACCTAACCTACACCAGGCATTCCCTTAACCTACACCAGGCATTCCCTTAACCTACACCAGTCATTACCTAACCTACACCAGTCATTACCTAACCTACACCAGTCATTACCTAACCTACACTAGGCATTACTTAACCTACACCTTAGATCTACACACTAACATCCCAACTATTCCTACTATACGTCTTCCTATCATTGCACAAAAGACTCATTAATAAACAGCCCTAAAAGCAATAGCCCTCTTGTTATTCCGTCACACATCAAGCCAATTATTTGAAGCGCTTCAATCAACCGCTGATCATACAGTCTTTTTTTGGTCAAAATCAACTCAATTTTCTTCTTAAGCTTTTGCGAAAAGATATGGAGAAATATTGAAAATGGAAATTTTTCGATTCATTGAACTTATTGTTATTTGATGCAGTCACGTCATTAAGTTTACAATACAATGCTTTTTATTCGACATTACACTGACAGTTTCTGCACTAACGCAAGTAAGTAAACTAGCACTAATGCTCATACTTAAATAAATGCACAAAGTGAACCTACTCTCCAAATGAAAAAAGCTCTGAGTTAACAGTCCAAAAATTCAATGAGATAAATGAAAATATGACCCTATATTTTGCCTGCATCTCTATGTTATTTAGCACTTAGGCTAGTGGTCCAGTCCTGATGCATAACACACAAAGATGGAGCACTAAATATCAATTGGATGAAGTAGGCTCCAACTTGCATCTTTTACTGCCACTAATTAACAAAGAAGCAAACTGAAACCTGAACTAAGTCTAACTCATTAAACTAGACAATAATAACAAAATAACAAAAAAGTTACTCTTAAAAAGCTCATAAATTTAAAACCAAGGACGCCAAAAAAATAAAAATTCGCCAAAACAAGCACAACAGATTGAAAAAATCAATTTTCTAGATCAAGTGGTGGTAAAAAGCCCAACAACAAGGCGATAATATTAAAAGCTAAATCTGAAGAACAAAACTAAATCTGTAGAAATCTGTAGAACAAGTCACATAAACTGGAAAGACTCAAAAGATGATCTCTACATGGAACAGTAGGTATTGAAAACTTAAAATATGAACAGGTAATAAATATTTAGAGCAAACACAAGAAGAATGTTTATCAGAGACAAGAAACATGTTAACAGCTCACTTTTGCGCATGGTATCCTTGACAGATGGTGACCCCACCAAGGATGTTGTCAGGCCGAGGCTTCTGCTCGCCCAGGTACTTGGTGATGATGTTGCCCCCCATGCTGAAGCCCACCAGCAGCAACTTTGAGTGAGGGTACGACTCCACGTACCGGTTCACCATCAGGCGGAAGTCACCTGTCTCACCTGAGCCAAAATGGATTGAACATGATAATGTAACCAATCTATAACGTGAAAAACAGTTCCAAAGGTATTTAACATATTTAAAAGTATTTCACTGGATGGAATCCTATATGCAGTGACTTCCATTAAAAAATGGAACTCCCTGAAGAACGTGCACGGAAGTCCTATTAAAAGGGTGGACACTAAAAGCAGTGACTTTGGCTACGAACATAGAAGCCCCTAATTCTCCCAGCATAAAATGCATGAACATCAGAAAACAGCTCACACTCTTTAGATAATGAAAAAATGATTCCAACTAATTCATTTCCAAGTGTGAGGAGCAGTTATGATGCAAGTTTACTTAAAGTAGGTAATGCAAGCTATGCACTTGAGTGGAAGGTATCCCAAAGTTATCTCCTAATGTACCAAAAATTAAAATAAATTAGAATAATCAAATAATACACATCGGCAAGCACTATGCAGCACATAGATTCTTACATAGAATATTATTAAAAAAAAAAATTTAAATCAAAGGAAGAGCAACAAGTGGGGAAAATATCTGAACACAAGAAAAATTAGGAAGAGGAATAGTCAGTTCAACACTGATATTTACCAACAGTCTATGGAATATAGTTTCTTTTTACAGAAGAAAGGTTACAAGCTTGCTTGAATCCAGCTCAAAACAATCTATCGAGCAATTATTTTTTGTTATTAGTTCAAGATTCCCCATTCATATCAAAGCCAAATTCATGAGAGCAAAGAGAAGGGACTTGAGAAAACGGGGAATCAGCGCACAGGGTGCGCTTCTAGATAGGATCTCCAGCGCATTGAAGCAGAAAGTTAAGAATGAAGAGAAGGAAAAGACAAAGAAGAGACAGGAATGATGTATGAGCACTGAAGGAAGTGAAGTGCGCACAAAAGATAGCAGTCCAAAAGGTCAATCTACAGCTAGAGTATGCAAGCAGTAGTCTCCTGAAGAGGGACCAGTTTGCACAAATTAGGATAGATAAACTCTAGCCTAATGTACCTGGTCCTATCCTATAACGTTTTTTTGAAATTCTAAAAACAAGTTGACACGCATTTAGTACCCAAAAAATTAGCTGTGCTGACAACACAATCATAAATACAAATGAAGAGCACATGTTGGCCTCTGCTCTGTTAATACTCTTCTTATCCATCCTTCCATCATTGGATACTATATAGTGATAGCAAGTAAAAAATTTCCAAATGTTTCACTTACTTTCCAAATGCTCAGATTCTTGATGGAACTCTAATATGTGCTAACGTTATAATAGGCTTTTCTTTATCTAGTTGAATATTTTTGAGTGAAGAGAAAACAGTTATTTTAATTCTAATTTACTTGAATAAGGTCCTATCATTTTTGATCTTCAGTGAAGAAAAAAATGGCAAAGTCAATATGCCTCATGAACTTCTACTTGAAATATGCATTTTCACCTTCTAACCAGCCAAGTGGATGTTCTCAAAAGCATTGTTCTTGAACATCTAAACCTGAAGCTAAATATTGTTTACAGATTCGACATTCATGATGAAAAACAGGAATCTGAAACTGAGTATATTAGATAGAGAGTTAGCTTCAGTCTCCCTAACCACAAGAAAGAAAAGAAGGTCTGAAGGCCCCACTTAGCATGGAGTTCATTGAATGCAGAATCTATGCACAAGGTGTGTTACCGTACTGGGTCCCCTGCACATAGAAATAGTTAGTCAAGAAGTAAGGCTATATAACATGATAAAAATTGAAGAAAAATTCAAAAGTGATGAAAAACAGGAAAACAGTGAACTGAAAATAGATGGCCCTTTAAAAAAAATACTAAATTTAAAAAAGAAGGCCTACCTAACTCTCAGCTTGTGACTTCACATTTTTCCCCCTGGGAGCATTAATTCTTATGGATGCAATAGCTGTATCCTCTTGGAGGAAGTTGATGCTTGGCAAATGCTGTTACAAAAAAGTAATAATATAGACATAATCGCTTTGGTGTTCAAATTGGACTTCACTTACATAGCTCCAATGTTGATTCTGACATCTTGAAAAACTTCTGATATTCAGACTTCTGATAAAATTTTAATTATTTATCAAATCACATTTAATCATTATTTGAATACTTTATATTACTAAGTGATGGCATAAAAAAAAATGTTATAAAATGACAAGCACAATCTGAATAGTGTACCATCCCTCAAAAGAATTTTAATGCCATTGTAAAAAAAATTCAACATAGCAGGACAGATAAGATCCTCCATTCAATAATTTATATGAATTAAATTGATTAATATTGTTTATGTAATGTTTGGACAGATTGCTAGGTAATGATTGGCAGATGTAACAGAGAATGTGCTCAAGCTAAGCAACTTTGTAGCATGAAGTAAACAGTATCTGTACAAAACAGTAAAAGTGCTTAAAGCGGAATTGGTACAGTACTGTGCAACAAAAAAAAATCTCGCTTATACAGAATTCAAAGTGAGTATTATCATACTCATCATGCATCACAATACCCACATAAAAAACAATACCTATTCCTTGAACCTACCATATCTAAAGACTCGTGGGCTGGTGACTTTGACGTGGGGCAACACTCCGATGTGGTTGAGGACGATACACCGGAAACCCTGTGCTGAAGCAAGGGCCACCAGAGAGCGCACGTAGAGTGATTCACTGCTGTTAGCAATCCCGGGACAGATCGCTATTGTGTACACCTCTGAAATGAATATAAACAAATTAGAAAGCACTCCAGTAGTATTGTAAACACAAAAATTGAAAAAGAATTTAAAATAACATTAACATTCAGACACAAAATTAACATTATTCTAGCTTTTACCACACAAAAAACACAGAAAGATAATTATGAATGAAAAAGGACAATTTCATAATACCTATAAAATTTCAGTGACAAATGTCAGAGTTGACATTTGAAACAACAGAAAGCAGCTCAGCAAAAAAAAATAGAGTCATTCTCAAGAATAACAAATATTTCAAATTATTTCACTCCCATGCAGTCACAGTCATTCTCAACTTCAAAATAATCAATTATTGTGATGCAAAGGATCACAGATAGAAATTGAAATAAATTAACATGGTAGAAATCAAGAATAAGTAAAAATTAACCTCTGTTTTATGTTTGAGTCCACCATTCAAACCAACAATTTCTCCTAAATTTTACAGGTGAAATCAGCACACCCAAGATATTAGACATACTAAGGTAACATGAAGGAATGACTCCACAGATTACAGGAAGGACTAGTGATGAATACTTCTACAATACCTGGGAACTGGCTAGCAGCTGTAGGCTCATACACATCCCACGTGACAGTGGCCCCATCCTCCTGCCGTGCTGCGCAGCGACGCGCCTGGATGCTGGGGCAGTATGTGCGCCCAACTGTTGCATGGATGATGGTTTGCACATGGCCACTGCGACCCCACAGACGTATTGGGCAGTACCTTAAACACAAATGCAGAATTAAAATTAAAATGCAAATAAAAATTTAAAAATTAACACTTCCTCATCAAGTATTATCCAATTATACATTTGTAATTGCATGACCATTTTCATACATATATGCAATGAAAATAGTATTTATTTACCTGGAATTCTGTTCATGAAATTGCATTTTGGTTATGTGGTTGAAACTAAAAAAGGAATAAACTTTGAACTACCTCTTCTAAAAAGTTTGCGATGAGCCCTTAAATGAGTTTTTGATGACACAGAACCGTGGAAAAAACTTAATATTGGGCACGAAAACCTTGTAGTGGAAAGACTTCAGACTTGGTTGATTTAGCTGCAAGCAATGCTGAGAACTGTGACACCAATGTAAAATTTGGTGAAGTAAATTAAGTAAGCTACATTTTGTAAAATGAGACAATCGTTTTCAAGACATGTGTTTTATTGTGTTCTTGTCCATCTGTTTTTCTGCATATTTTGTGAGGTCTGTATGATGCATCTAGAACAATCTCTGTCATAGTGTACCCATTTCTGACATGCCAAATGCTTTCCGTTGATTTCAATTTAGCTTATATTTTACCAAATCTTAGATCATTTAAATAAAGATTCCCTAACCGCAATAAAAAGGATCTCAAAAGGGCTAAAAGATAGGACCATTTAGTGTGGATGGTGAAACAGGAAATTTATACCCAAGGTGTGTTCCGTAGCACGATACCTTGCATATAGACACAGCAAGTCAAGAAACAAAAAAAGAGAGAGAGAGAAAAAGAAGATATAGCATAGAAGGCATGAAAACAAAGTAGCAAAGTGAACATGAAAAATAACACTCATAGAAGCATATCTATAACTAAAGAAACCTTCCAGTATCTTTCCTTGGGGTGCCAGTATCTAGACCACAAGATGAACATACATAACTAATCTTAACCTAATGCTCAACCTGAGAAATTGATTTAAGTAAAGTTGGTTCATTTCTAAGATTTTCTATCTCTATAACTACAGAGATATATTTCAAATATGGGTTAAAAACTATACATTAGAATAAAATTAGGCTACAGAGCACTTGCTTCACTACCTTTTATTCAAGTTTTACATCATGGAAAATAAACTTGCATTTTTAGCCAAGTCATATCAGGTTAACAAATTCTTCAAAAAGTAACCTAGATTATGATTAGGGAAGAATCTGAGATTGTTTTGTTACATCCAAACATGTGTCAAATTTTGAGCTATATGATAGGATGCTCAATTTTTCTTTGCACAGAGCATCTTAACAATGGTTTTATTTTTGAACTGTGTAAAGGAAAATGCCAAATTTAATGGGACGTTTTATTCAATTTTCCCCAATAACTGTGAAATTTCATCTAATCATGATCAACTTACAAGATACTTGAAGAATAGAGCAAACTATTTCAAAAAACCCTGTTTATAAATTTAATACATGTTCATAATTAAATTTGACAAATAAATAACAAAATTAGCCTAGATTACTTTATCAGTTTGAAGTTACACTTTCAATGCCCTTTTCACCAGTAAATTAATTTGCTGGTTAATGTGAAGGAGATGCAACTAGGCTAATCAATTTTTGAAACTTTGTTGCCTAAAACATATCAATTACATCAAAATGAACAACTTTTCATCAATGCACTTTTTGGGGCAATTGGGTATTTAATGAGTTATAGCGGTAAATTACTGACCGCAACTCTAGTGTTTGAAGCCGCAAGCAATTCAAGCAGCGCGTCGGACGGCAACACTGTAATGCCGTCTTGCGTGCAGCGCGCTCGTCATCAAAGACGAAACCAAACCTACCGCTTTACCTCGTTAAATACTCATGTACGGCAAAAAAGTATAGAAGAAAAGTAGTTTATTTCAATGTTATTAACATGATTCAAGCAACAAAAATTCTAAAATCGATTAGTAGATGTCTATTCCATCACATTCATCATCAAAGACGAAAATTAACATACCGCTATAACTCGTTAAATACTCATTTGCTCCAAAAAGTGCATAGAAGAAAAGTTGCTTATTTCAATATAATTACCATGATACCATGATACAGGCAACAAAATTTTGAAAATCAATTAGTTACATCTCCTTCACATTAACCATTTTGCTTATTCCAGCTCCCATTAACATTTCACTACATTGATTTGACGCATTTGACATTTCAATGGAAGTTACTTAAAATCACAACAAAAAATTGATCAATATTGAGTTTAATGTTGTCAAAGAATTTCATAATTTCGTAGGTATAGATGGGTAATATAGTCAATTTTAAGACGTTTTACATGAATGACAACATGCCCGGAAATGCTTAGTTTTCAAGTTATTTAAGTTTGAAGTTATACGAACGGCACTCCTGAATGGTTTTTTTAACGCAAAAACAATCATTGTTTTAGCAATGAAAACGGAAGCTAATCCCCTATTACAAACGTAAAGAGGTTGGGTCGTGAGGGGTAGCAACAGTTCTTTTAGTGAAAATTATATATATAGGTTTCTAGTGACGTTTGTTTACATCGGCTCGAAGATGGCTGCCGCCATCTTCAGTACGGGTTGGCGCCATCTTCAGTACGGGTTGGCGCCATGGCGGCAGCCACCTTGGCGTCGATGTAAACAAACGTCACTAGAAACCTTTATTTATAATTTTCACTAAAAGAACTGTGGCTACCCCTCATGACCCAACCTCTTTACGTTGGTAATAGGGGGGTTAGCTTCCGTTATTAATTAAAATACGCTAGCCGCGCGCGCACAAGCCAGCTTCAAAGTTGAATAATTCGAAAATAACGCATTGCCAGGCAGAATGTCATTCATGTAAAGCGTCTTATAATCGACTATATTACCTATCTACACCTACGAAATTATGAAATTTGTTGACAACATTAAACTCAATATTGACCAAAAAAATCTATATGGTAAGAATATATCAACATAGTGCTACAAATGTCTAACAAGAGACTCAGTATGAATGGAAAGTTTAACAGAATCTACCACTGGTAAGAAATTTAATCATAATAGTTTACAGGAAGTAATACAATAAAAACATTTTCAAAACCACCCCAACCATTCGAATAGAATATTTCGAAATCTGGTCAATGTGAAGTTTCATGCAATCACGGAAAATAATAATGCCGATCCCAGGAATCACTAAAGGAACACATTTCAGAACGTTTTACAAGAATGACATTCTGCTCGCTGATGCGTTATTTTTGAATAATTGAACTTTGAAGTTGGCCTTGGCGCCAAAGGAAGCGAGCGCGTGAAACGTAATTTAATTAATAACGGAAGCTATTACAAACGTATAGAGGTTGGGTCGTGAGGGGGAGGCACAGTTCTTCTAGTGAAAATTATAAATAAAGCTTCTAACCCACCCATTAGGGTGACGACCGCAATCTTGTTGACATCGGGTCCAAAATGGCGGCGCCCATGGTGGTCGCCATGTTAGACCCGATGTAAACAAGATTGCGGTCGTCACCCTAATGGGTGGTTTAGAAGCTTTATTTACACTTTTCACTAAAAGAACTGTGGCTACCCCTCACGACCCAACCTCTTTACGTTTGTAATAGGGGGTTAGCTTCCGTTTTTAATTAAATTACTCTCGCTTCCTTGGGCGCGCGACGGCCAACTTCAAAGTTCAATAATTCGAAAATAACGCATCAGCGAGCAGAATGTCGTTCTTGAAAAACGTTCTTAAATGGGTTCCTTTAGTGATTGTTCAGAATATCATTATCAATTTCCGTGATTGCATGAAACTTCACATTGACCCGAAATCTTCCTGAAACACATACTGCAATGATGACTAGGGCCTAACTAGAGAACACTTATTAGCACTTCAGCAGTCAACTTTATTTTAGGTTATAATGTCTGCTCTTAATTTCACTTTGAATTGCGAGCATAGTCAAACTTGGCACTTCCGTCCTCAGGCATCAGCTAACATTGAGAACAAAAATTTCTACGGCACTTGGCATTCTCAAATTATTTCATCTGCAATGAAAAATACGACGGAACACTAGAAAGCTTTCACACAATTCACCAAATGATGGTGATTTTCGACTCCACAGCTCTCAATTTCGTTGAATTGATATAAAATTAAAAAAAAATCGATACACTTACGTCTCCAGCAGTTGCGGGCAGTACTTCAATATTATTTCTTTAAATTTTTGATCACTACACACAACTTTAGGAGGTCTGGGAGGGCTCGTTAAATTTAGAAACTTGATCAATGAGAATATCAATAGAAATACGGCAAACACCACTAGCGCAGACATCCTGCTATCTCTGCCAACTGCACACTTCGCGAATTTCTACCGTACTGTCCGACTCCAAAGTCCAAAGCTCCACACGCCCAGGTGAGCTGCAGATTCGTGAGTCAGACCGGAGCCTGCCTGACGTAACCTGTTTACAGAGAAAACACGAGAGCAGGTTAAAATTGTAAACAGAGCCACTTGAGCCACTGTTGCGTTTCGGAGAACAAGAGTATAAGTTACCGCGCATTTGTTGCTATCTGTTGATTTCTTCCACCCGGAAATGCATTCGCTTGATTTCCATGAATAATGTTGACGATATAAAATGTTCAAGCTGATACAACTCAACAAGAAAAGAAGTTCATTCATTTATCGAAGACGGTGTATAATAGCACATATTTCGCGTTACGATTGGTACCATTCAAAACCACAACACCACGATGGCTATCGCGAAACGATGTACGATGATGAATAGTTCAGTTACATTTATTTCAGGAACAGAACAATACAACAGGTAGCCCAAACAAATGTACTAAAAATAATTTATTTTGAAATTCATACATTGTATGTTCATGATCAGTTGACTTTCTTTGGTATCACGTGAATGAGACGTGAAAAATTACCAATGGCGTTCATATAGCACACTGCTCATTCACATATCATAAAACAAGACGAAGGCTATGGACTAGATTTGATGAGTGAATTTAAATTTGATTGAGTGTATTTAAAACTATCCAAATAATAATCGTCATGCATGATAAAATACAGCAGTGTTTACAATCTGCATGGTATTTCACTTCTACAATGTTAACTTTGTACCTTCGGAATTCTTTGAAAATTGTTGACTTGTGTTATGATTTAAAAACTTTGAGGATAGGATAGAGGATAGAAATACGAGGATAGACGGTAGTTATTTTGTACGTTTTTCATTGATCTTGTAAAATATATTTTAAGGCTGATTTTGTTGCAACAACCAGCTATGTCTTTCCTTGCTTGTTGCTGTGGCAATCAGTAAACTGGCAATATTTTTATTTCATTAGGTACAAGTACAACGCGACGATCAAATTACGACTTAAAGTCAGAGTTGGGTAACAATTGCGATTGACTGGCATGACTGTACGGGGTGAAAAGGTACAAAAATTCTAACAAATAAAAGAAAACGTCCGCTAAAATAAGACTTGCTGTTCCAAGTGAAGTGCGTGACAGTCCCTAATGCCTTTTCCCTTTGAGTTCAGGAAACGGTCCGAAAACTTCCTTGGGGGGGAGCAATGTGATGCTAAAAGGAAGCATGTTAAAAAATACTCATATTTTGCTTCTGCAATCATTAAATGAGGCATATTATTTTTCAATCGGATAAGGTGGTTGTCAAATTTAGGAATGGGAAGGTTTGAGAAACTTGAACATCGGGGTCAATAATTTAGGTTCTAAAATAAGACATCAATTAAGCATTGATTACTTCAATCATGATACATGCTGAACTAAACAAATTATACATTTATTTTTAATATTTTGCTTTCCACAAGCGTTACACGAGTAAAATCATCAGTTAGATCTATCATAGAGGCGATTTGAAGTATAACTGCTGGTGGGCTATTTACTTTACTTTAAACATACTTTAACTGAGAGAGCTGGGGCGTGCTGGAATTCTTAGGTTATAGCTGAAACGAAGGGATGACATATGCATAAGCAATTTTTGTGGTAACTTCTTTTTTTCTGTTTCCGTTTTGATGAGAATCTGCCAAGTTCAGCCGTCCTACACATTATGCTTCGCTTGAAATCGCTCGGAAAACATCATTGTCAGTAATGTTTCATACCTCCACGACAAATTGCTTCCATGCTTTGTTAGTTAGAAAAACTTCTTATTTTTTATAAAATGTGTAGTTTTTTCATGGTCATTTGCCGCACATTTTCGTGAAAGTATATAGAGAGGGTCTAACTTGTATTTAGTCTAAATTTAATTAATGGTCGCTTATCTTATTTTCTTACCTTCACTTCCAGTAACGTAAGTTTTACCGATTGAGATGCATTATTGAGTTCTTAGTTATCCTTGTAAAGACGTTCATCCTTCTTGAACTACGACGAATGAGAAGCCTATACTGTGGTTGCTTTGCATCGCAACTTCCTGTATTTCCCTGCTGTTGCACATCCACCGATTTTCAGCTTCTTTCTTCAACTTTCATTTGATTGCTTAATTAATTATTGGTCTAATTATAGAGTGACATTGTTTTCAAAGTAATAGAATCAAAAGATCTTCACTGAGTACTAAACTGAAACGAGTCTATAATATTTGCAAAACAATTATCCTCACCTCACTGTTTTCTTCTAACGTGATAACATTTTATGAAGCGCTTCCAAACACGCTGAGAAGTGATTGCATGTCATTGCATGTGACTTGAACGTGTGAACGACGTATGTACTTCAAAATTATTTTCACATTACCGCAATTGCTTTCCGGTTATCACACTTTGATATTTCTACTTCATGTATCATAAACGTCATTGAGCAGTATTTCAAAATTTTCCTCTAATTTTGGTAATTAAAAATTTCGAGAGAATTACATTCGTTACTCAGTTGTCCGATTATTTTAGCGTACGAGCACAAGAAACGCTCGTTTACAAGAAACCAAACACTAATTTGCAATTAAAATAGACACGAATGCAATCCTACATAACCAGTAGAGAATGCATTAGAAAATTAGCTACGCATGTACTGTACGCCTGCCTGTCACTGGGCCAGAAGCTACATTATCTTCTTTTGGTTATGCACTTAGAGTACAATTAGATTTCCCTGATGAAATTTTTCATCAATGAAATTACATCCACTTCACAGAAGGGGAGTAGTAAGGAATTCTGCTCGGTTTCATTTAAAAAATTTTGTTTCGACTGAAAATACGGACAAACAAACAGAGGAGAGTATTGTCCCTTCAAAGCCCCTTACTTCTCCAAATATAGGAGGCATCGGTTCTTTGTGAGCACAACTCTTCACGCCACATACTGTACGTTTTACGTACAGATCAGAAATGACTGAGTTTATGGTACAAATTCCATTTTTCAAATTGATATACCTCCCGCTTTCCCGTTTGCCGTGGACAGCAATTTTTCGAAGTTGGGTAATCTACTTACTTCTGGCATTAGGCTGATAGCTTCGCATGCTGCCAGCTTAGATGCACGACTGCGGAAAACGGACGTCAAAAATGTTTCTTAGAGATGATGATGGTCGTCATGGGACTAGGTATGGTGGTGCTGGTATGTCTTCTACACATAACACATCATTGCCACGAAGATTTTCATAACAATTGAGGTATCGCCCCAAACGAAGTGCCAAGTCGAATCTCCTCTAGTTATTTTTTTGCCATGTTCCGGAAATGGCTGCCAAAAGATTAGGGTATGTTTGTTTTCGTAATTGCCATCAGTAATAAGCGATGAGTGGTACCTAATCATTCATTCCTGTGAGACGCAAAGAAAAAAGTTTTGGTTTCGACGCCCAAAGCCTTTTCTCTAGCACATTAACCCATGAAAAATTAGAGCGCAAATAATTACTGAAATGAGAAAAAAACAAAATCAGACAACTGAAAATCACACTGCGGGCAGTGCGCATGTGCTTTTTATCACCATTCTAGCGAGTATTTATAAGAGTTATAGTGAAACTTCCCTTAATAGATGAACTAATTGAGTTCATGAATGATGGTAACTTTGTTTCAAAGATTGCAATTAATCTGGGACGGACGTTACTCAAAGACTCGTCCAGAAACGAGTGTTTCTTTGATATGTGATATCGTTATAATTTTATTTTGGTACACGCTTTTACCACTGTGATTTTATTTTAGGGTGCAATCTCAACGTAATATTTTTACTTTAATATGCAATTTCCAGTTAATAAGTTTGGTCTTCCTAAGAGTCATGGATGTAGTGTTATCAATCCACTTTCTATCAAGATGCAAGCATCTAAACCACACGTGCAAGGGGTATATTTAATCAAGACACTCGTGAGACACATACTCTTCATGATGTTAGCATACTAAAGATGCACCCAGAACCAAAACAATAAATGTGATGAACTGATTACGAGTAAAATCTTTACTCGCGTTATTTCCGATGAGTGAAGTTTTCACTTTAGAAACAAATTAGTACCAGAACAGTTGTATTTCACTTTTTTCGAACATTTTCAAATTATTAGAGTACTAATGAAGCAAAGCTATTCCGTCTGTCTGCCTTCACATTCTGCTATCGACGATCTTATCAGTCGTCTCTGCATGACGAGACGTTATCGGAACACCGTATATATGTGCAAGCGCTTTTGCATTATTAAGTTTGCAGACAGTAACGAGCAAACGAGCACTTACGTGTACGGCGTACGTATTGATATTTCTGCTTCATAAACGCAGGGTGAAATGCGTTTTTATATTGTTCCATTTCATTGAAAGTTAACCCTTAGCTCTTAACTTTACTTCCACCTGTGGATCATGAAACACGGGGATTTAATAAAAAAACACCCACTCTCAGAATAATTGATTGATTTTGGGAAGCTTGTGCCTACAGTTTCCCACGAATATCTTCAAAAGTGATGGGACATGCAACCACTTCCAGCTTTAATTGTTTCATCAAAATTTAAACGAAGAAAACACCCAAGTCATATTCTCGAAGGGTAATGTCCACGAAGTTCCCGCGGTTGTTTTGCAAAACGTTGAGAATCAACCATCCCCAAAATTAAGTTTCCTCGACAAAATTCATGGGAATACAATGCGCAAATTAAATCTGCTTCCAAAATTAACTTTTCTCGACAAAATTGATGGAAATATACTTCGCAAATCAAACACCTTCCCGAATTAATTTTTCTCGACAAAATTCATGGGAATATAACACGTAAATCAAACCCACTCCTAAAATTAAACTTTCTCGTCAACATTTAAGGGAATAGAATACGCAAATCAAACTTACGAAAGAAAAATCAAACAATGCAGGCAACGAAGCTGATGGCTTTTCGGAAGAACAGCCATTCTGTACTGTTTACATTAAAACTCTACAACAGAAACGTCCAAAAACTCATGTTTCTTCATCGAGTCTTTACTTCGTAATTTTGAGGTGTTAATGCAGCACTCATGCTAAAGTGATTATTTCATTTCACAAACTTATTTGATTGAAAAATAATAAAACTTCTCCCAAAAAGTAGCGAGAAAAGGATCTTCTAACACTAAAACATCGCTGCAGTCGTTGGCAGGAGGACTAGGAGTTAGAAAGTCATCGTTGCTGTCACCCACACACATGAACCTCGATTTGATACAATCTGCGTCAGGACTGCATGAGTTGACGGTAGATCCACCTCTTCTCTGGCCCCAATGCTCACTTGCTCTTCCATGGTACCAGGGAGAACACAAATGAATATCGCATATTCTGAATGCAAATGATTTTCGGAGGCACAGTCCAGTTTCATAACCCTCAAAAGTAAGATACCAATTCTTCCTAGTGCTGCAGATTATGGAAATGCGGCAAATTTGAAGGAATTTACCTTTAATCGTTCAATAAATGGAGAAGCACGAATTGTGTTTGTATGTTACGTAATTGTACGAATTGTTATTGTATTTGTATAAATTGTTGTATGAAAATTGAACGTTATGGAAATTCGCTCATCAGCATCTAAGTCTTTTAAATTTGGATTAGAGCACATCAATTTTTACTTCAATAATTCTTCCTTTTCATTTTTTATGAACACAGAAATTAAATTTGCTACAAACTAGAATCAATTTATATCTATTGTTCTCACATTTGCCTTAATTCTAACGTAATAATTAAGCGACATTTGAACCGAGAACTCTTCGAAAAAAATTGTTTAATGGGAAAATAAAAACTAACACTTTCTCAAATAATTTTTGGTTTTATTTATGTCATTTTTACCTGAGAGTTTCGTCACAACAAGCACAAAGTTGAGATGACTCAGTTAGTAACTACACTAAAGCACAGCTTCACATATATAAAATATTAAGTTGCTAGAAAAATCCATTTACAGTTGAATAAATTAACAACAATTGCAGTTTTTCAACAGCCAGACAGTCATTTCAGGAAGAAAAAAGAAGGAAGAAAAAAAAGCAAACTTAACAGCGGCACGGCAATTTGTCACATACACTCATTCCGTTTTCGAGCTCTTTTTCTTAGTCAAGAATCTGATGGTCCACGTGGCGCTGTTATACCTGACGGCTGACATTCTTCGCCAATAATCAAACACAAGCCCATGGGAAAGTTGCAAACAGAGTCCGACCTTTGTACTATTTAGCTTTAAATGGTATAAAATCACATATTAAACTTGTACTAGATATGGATCGATATGGATTGGTAGGTGGAGATTTGTTAGTTGTAGTTTATGTATTGCCAGTAATAGAGTCTGATCATATTAATGATCAGAGCGTGACAAGGAAAGTACCATGAAGGACATATTCAGTTCCAATTTGTCCGACCTTCCTACCAAGGAACGACTATATCCACGGAGCCAACTTATTTCCACGGAATGAAGACAGAGAATTGGTTTCCAGCACTTACTGGGTTGGAACTGACAAGTGCAGGGCTGCTGTAAATATTGACTGATTATTATTATTGTCTTTTTGAAAATGCAAAAAAACTGAGTGATGTTAGAAAAATGCTATAACTAGCAAGTAAAATTAGAAAAAAAATCTTGAGACAACTGAGATGAAGGAGAGGGTGGGAGTCAAACAGATGAGCTAAAATATAATGTTCAAGAAATAGGAAACTAGAGAATTCCAAATGAAATTGCATGAGGTGACAAATGAAGAACTGGGGTATTTTGAATCCTCAGTATGATACATCCCTGTAAATAGAGCGATAGCGAAAAAAATATTAGTAGATCGTGAGACAAATATCAGATACTAATCTCGAGGATCCTTGAGGTGAGAGCTGAACATCAGACCTGAGCAAGTTTGCATAGTATTTAAAGTTTACGTATGTACTGGTGATAATTCCAACCTCATTGTTTGGAGCGATGATGTAAAAATTCAGAGCAGCAGTGAACAAAATTTCAGCCTTAGAAAAAGAAAGATTTAAAAAACATGGTTGGAAAATGAATAAGTGTTTTGAAAGAGCTTCGGCATAAGCTAGACGGCGATTGCGTTAGAAGCTAGAAAAAATGAACTAGACGGCGGCTGCTATGAAAAAATAGTCATGTGCCGGAGACTGTACCTGGAGGTTTAATTTTTACTGACACATGAAGTGAATGATTGCCCCGTAAACATGCAATCCGATCAAAATGAAAGAAAAAGATGTGAAAAGAATTTGACACTAGAGATAAACGGATGAAGAGAGTTCTGGGTAAAAGAGGCAAATCTGAAAGTAAATAATACGAACATACATTGTACAATCCATGAAATACTGTAGAAATAAAATGAGTGCAAGTTTTCAAGCTTGGACTGCAAATTTGACGACGCTTATGCTGTTGCCCAGCGTTCCACGGCGCTTATGCAGTTGCCCAGCGTTCCACGACGCTTATGCAGTTGCCCAGCGTTCCACGACGCTTATGCAGTTGCCCAGCGTTCCACGACGCTTATGCAGTTGCCCAGCGTTCCACGACGCTTATGCAGTTGCCCAGCGTTCCACGACGCTTATGCTGTTGCCCAGCGTTCCACGGCGCTTATGCTGTTGCCCAGCGATCCACGGCGCTTATGCTGTTGCCCAGCGTTCCACGACGCTTATGCAGTTGCCCAGCGTTCCACGGCGCTTATGCAGTAGCCCAGCGTTCCACGGCGCTTATGCTGTTGCCCAGCGATCCACGGCGCTTATGCAGTTGCCCAGCGTTCCACGGCGCTTATGCAGTTGCCCAGCGTTCCACGACGCTTATGCAGTTGCCCAGCGTTCCACGACGCTTATGCAGTTGCCCAGCGTTCCACGGCGCTTATGCAGTTGCCCAGCGTTCCACGACGCTTATGCTGTTGCCCAGCGTTCCACGGCGCTTATGCTGTTGCCCAGCGATCCACGGCGCTTATGCTGTTGCCCAGCGTTCCACGGCGCTTATGCAGTTGCCCAGCGTTCCACGACGCTTATGCAGTTGCCCAGCGTTCCACGACGCTTATGCAGTTGCCCAGCGTTCCACGGCGCTTATGCAGTTGCCCAGCGTTCCACGACGCTTATGCTGTTGCCCAGCGTTCCACGGCGCTTATGCTGTTGCCCAGCGATCCACGGCGCTTATGCTGTTGCCCAGCGATCCACGGCGCTTATGCTGTTGCCCAGCGTTCCACGGCGCTTATGCAGTTGCCCAGCGTTCCACAGCGCTTATGCTGTTGCCCAGCGATCCACGGCGCTTATGCTGTTGCCCAGCGATCCACGGCGCTTATGCAGTTGCCCAGCGTTCCACGGCGCTTATGCAGTTGCCCAGCGTTCCACGACGCTTATGCTGTTGCCCAGCGTTCCACGACGCTTATAATGTTGCCCAGCGTTCCACGGCGCTTATGCTGTTGCTCAGCGTTTTACGGACCGAAGAAGCCGCATGGCATCCAGAGAGAAACTTAGCAGAGAAAGTACTGGGACTTTTGCGTTTGGCACCTGGTGGTGGTCGCACCTGACGGACTAAATTGTGTACTACCTCACTTAACGACCTTACCTTCACTCCTCGAATGATACCTTCTCTGTGAAAAAGAGACGTCGTGATTTGTGCAGGGCACCAGTAAACAGTACTGGGTTCATGAGTGATGCAGCGCCAGCGCTGCGCAGCGGCTGCGCAAAAACGCCACCATGGTAGCTGCATTCAGCGCACATATCCTGCTTGTACCAGCGCAGCATTGCACAGCTACACGACAGCCTCAATCGTAATGATGTCTCAATTGTAATGGTGTGTCTCAATCGTAATGATACGTCTCAGTTGTAATGATATGTCTCAGTCGTAATGATACGTCTCAGTCGTAATGATGCATCTCAGTCGTAATGATACGTCTCAATCGTAATGATGTGTTTCAGTCGTAATGATGCATCTCAATCGTAATGATTTGCCTCAGTCGTAATGATGTATCTCAATCGTAATGATATGTCTCAATCGCAATGATACGTCTCAGTCGTAATGATGTGTCTCAATGTAATGATGTGTCACAATCGTAATGATGCGTCTCAATAGTAATGATACATCTCAGTCGTATTGATATGTCTCAACCGTAATGATGCGTCTCAATCTTAATGATACGTCTCAGTTGTAATGATATGTCTCAGTCGTAATGATACGTCTCAGTCGTAATGATGCATCTCAGTCGTAATGATGTGTCTCAATCGTAATGATGTGTCTCAATCGAAATGATGTGTCACAATCGTAATGATGCGCCTCAATAGTAATGATACATCTCAGTCGTATTGATATGTCTCAATCGTAATGATGCGTCTCAATCTTAATGATACGTCTCAGTTGTAATGATATGTCTCAGTCGTAATGATACGTCTCAGTCGTAATGATGCATCTCAGTCGTAATGATACGTCTCAATCGTAATGATGCGTCTCAATCGTAATGATGCGTCTTAATCTTAATGATACGTCTCAGTTGTAATGATACGTCTCAGTCGTAATGATACGTCTCAGTCGTAATGATGCATCTCAGTCGTAATGATACGTCTCAATCGTAATGATGCGTCTCAATCGTAATGATACGTCTCAATCGTAACGATTCGTAAAAATCGCCTCGATAGACCATCGCAAATTCTGCTGTGATCTAACTGTCCACACAAACTGCGATGTGCGGTTTCATTGGTGCAAGTCTGCTCAAATTTGTACGTGGGTAGGTCATTGGGTGGGGATGTTGTCAATGTATATAACTTCTATGCTTTCATGTTGTCATGTTGTACGTGGGTAGGTCACTGGGTGGGGATGCTGTCAGTATATATAACTTCAATGCCTTCATGAGTTTCTTATCAATTTATATTGACATGTTTTTTTCTAGATGGGAACAGAATGAATTTACACAATTTGGAGTTCAGAGTAAGGCTGGAAGAGCAGTTCATCTATTAACGTTTATGCCTTGTACTGCAGCGACTGCTTGGTTAAGCATACGTAGAAAAAAGTTCGCTGGTCTATAAAATAAATATATCTTAATCCTTTAGTGCGTTTATTCATTCATATTGTCTCATGGTAGCTTTAAACTAAATAACGATAACATGGCAACAGGTAATGATAGTATAGCTAGCAATAAGTACAAGATCAAGGTTACTCCAGATACTGCACCAGGCGAGTTCTGGTGCGTTTTTTTTTCTCATATTCATCTCAGCTCACATTGGGATACTAATAAATTACATACATGAACTATTCCAAACGAGATTCTAAAAACTTCATACTAATTTACGAAAAATTGTGTAACTTTTTATATTCGAGGGCCACGGGTGAAACTCTGATTCAAAATGTCCCATCGGTAAAACTCCACTCGAATCCAAGATACGTGAAATGTATGTGCATATACCTGTTGAATAATGTTAATGAGAGCATACAGTTTGCAGGCTCTCGTTAGATTTCTTCTTAAAAAAATTAGATTTATTCAAGAAAGTGAAGAAAAGAGCACCAAGGATGAGCAAGATGGCGAGAGCGAACGCTGCTGCCGCCATTATGGCCCAGGAGAGACGGACGCCGTACGCCCCAACCACGGCTGTGCCCACCGCTGCTCCTGCCATTTTGCCTGCATGGAGAGGTGAGGGAAGAACGTCTTTGTTTATCGTTTCAATACTCGTTATTATTCCTTATTCTTTACTTTATTATTACAACTCGATTGTAATAATAGAGGAACGACTAAAGGAAAGTTGTAATAAAGGATAACTCGATTGTAATAGTAAAGGAACCTCTGTGTTTATCGCTTCATTGTTCGCTATTATTCCGTTATTCGTCACTTTATTATTACAACTCGATTGTACTAGTAAAGGAACGTCTTTGTTTATCGCTTCATTATTCGCTTTTATTCCTTAATTCGTTACTTTATTATTAAAACTGATTTTAACAATAAAGGAACGTCTTAGTTTATCGCTTTATTATTGAAATTGAGTTGAACAAGTAATTTTTCAGGTGAATAACTGAAGTAAGGGAAGTTAGAGTGAGGTGCAAGTCGATGAATGGAAGAGCTCCTTCGTTGCTACTGCACCGTGAGCGCCATATATTATCGCCTACCCAGGTGCAGTTTGGGATCTACGAATTAAGTGTTTATCGCTAAATTAAATGTGTGGAAATAAGTAATATCCATTAGTAACCTTACCTAACCTAACCTTGCACTATAGTACTTGCTGGAGGAAGGACGCAAAAATGAAAGAGAAAAGTGATTGCGTTAAACTTCCAGAATTGACTTTGAAAAAAACTTTGAAATTGAACACAATTATAATTTTTCGCTACTTTTTCTGCAAAATTGATGTGTTAATATATTTTGGTAGGCGAATCATCCGGTTATTCCGGTGAAAATCATCCGGTTAATTGAAGAAAAGATAACGCATCATTTTAAAGAAATTTACGAAAAGATTAAGAATTATTTTTAAATTTGAGGAAATCTATGATCCCAAGCTGTCAATTTGTTGTAATTTTTCGGATGCTGTACAGGAAGTTACCACAAATGAGGCCGAATTTTATCGCAAAACTTATTCTAGTCGAAAAATTATGCTTTAGTATAACTTAGTAAACGCGCGCAGTTTTCAAATACAGTACTAGGAATATGGAGTAATACGTAATTACAAGATTTCCTAAACAGAATAAAAAAGTTACTCAAATTACTTCAGGACTTTGAAAACTAAATCAACCATCCTGGTTTCAATGTGAAAATGCGTAAAATAAAGAAAAATTACTTTGGAAGTGTTATTTTCCAGAGGTCGATCAAGATCAAGCTTTTTTTCTGGTTAGATCCAGACAAGCGGTAATTGCGTTAAAATATCAATGAAGAATGGCCAAGTATAATGCTAAAATGAAAAACTAATCTAGCTGCTCTGGACTCAGCTACCTCGGTCTCCAGGCGGAGCAAGTAGCTGCGAGACGACACTTGAACGACTGACTACCTCGCGGGGCGAGTTTTTTAATTCGCACGCACAGAGCACGTGAGAAGATTCAGGATCTTTTACCTAGAGTTAAGTTCCTCTAAACTACAATTTAGTTACTGCTAGCGTATTTTAGATACCATTCAGGTTTAACTGGAAAATACGATAACATGGAACACAGGTTCACCCAAACAATACAGTAACATTTAGCTTGAGTTGCTTTAACGAGCTGCGTATACCCACATTGGTTCTAGCCTACATTCGGTAAAACTAACGTAGGTTTTAAGGAAGGATAGTTCTGTTTAATGTTTTTTTTACTGTGTTAGGTGTTAACCTCAGTCGATTGTTACCCGAGTTTAGGGATTCCCAACCAAGGGTGTTCACACCCCCTGGGGTTGCGAGAAAAACCCAGGTAAATAATAGGATAATGGCTATATGTTGGCACCGTCATTTCGGGGGGTGCGAGGCCCGAATAAAAAATCTCTAAGGGTGCGGGGCGAAAAAAAAGTTTGAGAATGCCTGCTTTAGATGGGTACGGTTGGTTGTGCATGAAATTTCGTGTCTTCAGTCGTATGCTGTGCGTGCACATATAATGGCACAGGGCGTACCATGACGCCGGCTATCACTCTATCAGTGATAATGCATTATCTGTCTTTGGTAAATTCCGACAGCGAGAGCTCATTACTCACAGATCAAAGTTCAGATTCAAAGGCTTCGCTGAACAAACGATTGGGAGTGGCCTTGGAGCAAAAATAGATAGACACAAGTGCAGCAAGCGTAGAATTTGTTCTCAAAAGGCCGCATTTTTGCGCGTGGTGATACACAATCGCTTTTGAATTGCTTTTCCTTGTTTTGATCAGGCAACGGGTGAAATTTGGCTTAAATTCAGAAACAGTCATACTTTCTCACGTACCACACTTTCGATTATTCAATTCCTTTATACCGTAAATTTTTCGTTATTTTTCTCAAGGTTTCCGAGAAATTAACATACCAACGCATCCAATCCTGCCAAGGTGACTTTTAACTGGCTATGGCATGCAGGGCTCAGCAAGCAAGACATGCAAGGCTCAGATGAACGCTTCTCATTTGAAACAAAATATTTATACAGTAGTTTTAACGGTCTATTTCCACCGTGATTGTATATTAATAGTTTTTTATTTTGCAAGAATGGTATTCATGTTACAATATCAGCCACATATGCTGTAGAAGGAAATTTAGAATGCAAACGTTTTGGCGCACTAAAATAAGCAGCGGCAATAATATATAGCACTTTTCGAAGACATATTATGCGATGTAATACAATAATAATATTAAGATATTATTAGATATCGATGTGTACAATTTAGGCAGACAGATAGCAAGAAAAACTCACTCTCTCTGAACTATATCAACCATTTTATCGCCGTAAAACTTTAAGATAAGTTCTTGGACCTGTTTTATCGCGGTCAGGGTTCACCGAACAGTATCGCCACATTCCGATGATATTCACAGTGATCTTTTTGGTAGGCAGAACGTGGAGATAGCGAAGTTGCATTATGAGTTATCTCATAACGCCCTGCATATACGACTTGAAGCCAAATCATCATGCTCAAAAGAGACAGTACCCAGTCTAATTTTTTCTCCGCCGGCATGCTTGTTTTTCGCCGCCTTAGTGATTTAAGCTATTAAATCGCTTAGGCGGCGAAAAACACGCTTGCAGATTATTGCAGGCGGGGAAAATGTTAGACTGGGTAGAAGAGGCTATGACTGACTAAATGAATGCCTAAATGCCGCACTACGGGGCTTACAACATCATTAAATCTTCACACTTTGACCGCAATTGTTGAAACTGAAGTTCAGTATTCAATTTAAATTTAAAGTCAATTGTAGTGAGGAATTTTAAAATTGCAAACATTGACTGGATCGTGCCTTCATTTAGCTTCAATTTAGTATTTATAAAAATTGAGCTTGGGACTTCTAATCGGCCAGCAGCTTTATGAAATTCCCCTCCATGGCCACCGGTGGCCCACGTTGCGGTCAAAGTAATAAGCCACCCAAACGACTTAAAGACGAAGAACTAACATACATAGAAGATACTAGATGTCGACGCCAAGGAAAGTTATTTCTGTTATAAACTTATTGCCTTATTTCATTCGATATCTTTGGAAAATCATAAGAGATGTTATTAGTAACTCATTTAAGTTATAATCAATGTTTCTATTGAGAATAGGACTTCAATGCATAACCATCAAACGACGTTACTTACTCGAGAGGTTCGATCGTAATCGTTACAGTACAGTCACAGCTATGGACGGGCTTCCCTCGGCAAGGTAGGCCGAGCCCGGCACTGGCTGCTGGCACCACGACCTTGATAATCGTTGTTTTTTGCTCATCTGCCATTCGGGCAGGGCAAGGCACTTTTTTGATCAAATCCCTTCAAATATCAAAATTAAAGTGGCGTGTTAATAATTTTGAAGGTCCCATTCCAATAAATAATGACACGAACGAAGCTAAGTGCCATGAATTATCTGTTATCATATGAGCTCTTTTAATGCCATCTGATTCACGCGTAAAATTATCTTTGACGTGCAAATTTATCTTTGATGTTGGATGAATATCTTGGATGCGCTAGGTGATTCCGGAATTCTTTGCTTTTAGTGAGCAAATTAATCCTCGATGTATTTCAGGCCGTCTAATTTCCCCGATAATAAAGGATGGAATTGCAAGTTGTCGCGGACGTTATTGAAGTTGATAATACTAGAGTGCTACCTCACGCAACCTTAAATGATGCTGATTACCTTGGAGCCTTGAGCATATGTATAAATCATTTATAATATAAATTTGATATGAACTACGGACCTATTTAGTGAAGGATTTATGGATTCTCGGAGTGACAAAAAAAGGCCACAATGACGAAGATAGAAATATGGTGATGATGAGAGTACGAATTGAGCATACCGTAATGTAAAGATTCTTGAAATAATATCACAAGAAAATCTCATGCATGATACCGCACAATTGGAAAGGAAATAATGAGTAAAGATGGCGTAGCTTCAGGATAAAAAAATCACTACCCAAATAGATCCTATAACACCTGAAGGAGAATATAACTAAATTCAATTTGTTAAGTTACAGAAAAATAACACAAAATATTAGTATCTATTTACTTACTGAAGCTTATGCTAACTCAAAATTTTTAATCGGTAGTAATGTTTTTCGTTTTTTCTGAGTTGTGCAACAATCTAAAGTTTTAGTGGCTCGATCTTCACGCTCATATAAAGAGGGAAGAAGAAAATAAGGCGATACAAAAAAGCACATGGAAACAGAAACGCTAATAGGTTTTTAAAAATTTGACAAAAAAATTAACTTCAAGAAGACAGAAGAGAAAAAAACAGCAAATACCTCATTTTAAACCCTTTTCGGATTCCCTTTTACTTTAAGAAGACGATGAAATCTTTCAATGAACAAACACTAATGATATCTTCAAGCGCCGAAAAAAATTGTTGACTCACTTCCTACTCTTGAGCTAATCACTTCCGAGTGACCATGAACTGCCTGTCTTATCGCACCTCACTGGCAGACGCTCACGAAGCATTGATGTGATACAAAGAAGATTCCTGTTCATGGCTCGATCGATTACTTACGAATAACTTGTCAGAGCACCTTTTCGGCTCCTGTGACTTTACATGTCATTGATACAAAATGAAAAGGTTCCTGATGCATAGTTTGGTTGATACCTAATGGATAGTTTCATGAAGTCAATCCCCTCAAAGTGCAACTGAAATCAACTTCATGGACCCCGAGTCAGAAACTTAGATTTAACCCTTTAGGGGGACCGTACACCTTTTGCAACTTTTCTTTTATTTGTAAACCAATGCTTATGAACTTTGATAGACTGGTAAAAAGTATGAAAAATAGAGGTCACCCTGTGGGAAATTTTTGATTTGCTGCATAGAAAATGAGTTACTGAAAAAAAAACGAAAAATAAGGGGGGGGGGGGGGGGGGCTTGGCAAACCTTACTCCCTCCTACTACACATTTCAACCTATAGACATGAAACAAGTGTAAGCAACACCACTGAGGTAGGAATGTTTGAAACTCGTTTTGGTTTTGGAGATATTCTGAATTAAAAAATAAATTTTCAAAACTTGTAAAAAAATCGTTTTTTTCAACTCTGACGGCCTGCCGTTTTATTAACCTAATTCGAAAGTCTCAAATTGCTACTTCGGGGCGGTAGCTCTATTATTCTACTTTCATAAAAACTCTCGATTCTCTACACCAAAAATTGTAGGAGGAGTAGCATTTCGCGTGAGGAAAACGTTAGGTTTCCACAAAAGCAAAAACACATTTGACATTTTAACAATAAAACATTTTGTTTGTTTGTAATTTTTTTTTTGTGATGGAAAAAGTTTTAAAAGATTTGTTTTTCAAATAGTAAAATAGTTTTTCTCGAAAAAAACTTTTTTTACAACAAAAACAGTTCCCCCTCACCGACAGTCCAACCCCCATAGTGAGTGTTCTATTACGTGCATGCCTGTAAAATTTATTGTGGATGTTCAGCACATGTATAATTTCAATTTAAAGTAAACAATTTTTTGCGTAAATTTTGCCGAAAAAGGTGTTCGATGGCCTTAACGCCCAAGAGGACTCAGAGGTCCTCTTTCGAAAATAGCCTCAATATATTGTATTTCTCTTTAAATTAATTTCTTAATATGTTCTTTTGGAATTCACTGTCGAGTGGCAACTCCTTCCTCATCCTGATATCGGCGACTGCCTGATGCTGTCGCCGGTTTAGTGACGGTGGTTGTGTTAACCGCAATCTGAGTCCACAAATCCCTCTGTTAAAAGGTTAAGCTTTTGCCAAGCACATCATTACTGACCTAAGCCCCTGTTAAGAAGTCAAGCTTTGGCCAAACATCATCACCGACCTAAGCCTATGTTAAAAAGTTAAGCTTTGGCCAAGCTTGGCATAACCGACCTAAGCCCATGTCAAGAGGTTAAGCTTAGGCCAAGCTAGGTATCACCGATCTAAGTCCATGTTAAAAGGTTAAGCTTCAGGTAAGCTAGCACCACCGACCTAAGCCCATGTTAAAAGGTTGAGCTTTGGCCTTGCTAGCACCACCGACGTAAGCCCATGCCAAAAGGTTAAGCTTTGGCCAAGCTAGCACCACCGACGTAAGCCCATGCCAAAAGGTTAAGCCTTGGCCAAGCTAGCCCCACCGACCTAGGCCCATGTAGGTGGTGCCGAGCAGCCCCCGCATGGAGGCGAGTGCCTCGCACGGCACGAGGGCGGTCAGCTGCAGCGACGCCACCGCCATGAACAGCCCCGTCGACACCGCGTCCAGCGCCTCCAGCAGCAGCGCGAACATAGGATTCTGCAGCACGTACAGACCTGCCGCGTCAATGAAAAGAAAGTGTATTATATATTTGCCCGGACATTTAGAATTTGAAAAGCAGGTGCGTTAAATATTTGCCCGGCAATGTAGATAATGCACACAAGTTAAATATTTCCGCGGCATGGTAAGAAATAAAAGCAGGCGCGTTAAGTATTTGCGCGGCAGGATAAAAATAAAAAGCAGGCCTGTTAAATATTTCTGCGGCAATATATGAAGTGAGAAGCTGCTGCGTTACATATTTGAGTGGCAATATAAAATAAATGAATAGAATACTGGTGCGTTAAATGTGTGCGGAACAATAAAAAATAAATATATGAAGCACAAGTGCATCCATTACTTGTGCGGCAATGTAAAATTAGCTAATAAAAAGCCGGTGCCTTAAATATTGCCGTGGTAATATAAAATAAGTAAATAAAAAAAGGTTCGTTAAATTTTTTAACTCTAACATCATACAAATATATAAATAAAAAGCAGATACGTTAATTATTTAAGCGGCAATTTGAAATCAATAAATATTAGCCTAGCAGGTGCGTTGTTTCTAATGAATAGAGCGCGAGCAAAGCATGCCTGGCTAACAACACGCGGGCGCGCTGAAGTGGTTGCTACTCAGTACAAGATCACGAAAAAAACAACAGTGGGGGAAAAAAAGGTGGTGCGTTGAGGTACAAAAATCAGGCGCTGCCCAGGCTGAGGTGAACGCAGGAATTGCCACTGACTAGTTAAAAAACACGAGCACACACTTAAGAAACAAAAAAATTGAAGCAAAGTAAAAAAATGGCATTTGACGTTGGGTCCGTAACACGCGCGATGCATCGCCAACAAAAAATGTACGACCATCTTCAAAATCATCACAAAAAGGCTGATCGGGAAAAACTCTTACTAGATCTACTTTTTCAAATACAAACTTGAGCACAAAATTTCGTCAATAGGAACTAAGAACTCAACGATAATAGTTCAACACTTTCAGCCCATAAAACTTCCTTGAGTGTATGACTATGCTGTCTCTATGGAGCTTGCATATATATAGCATGGGATAAATATTCAATGCATTTAATAGAATGTAGCTTACATTATCAGGAACAATTCTACTCCTGAATAATAATAATAAAATGTAAATTGAAAAATGCTATTTCTTTACTAATAAATGCTCAGATCCCGTTCAAGTAACAAGATTAGGACATTAACCACGACCAACAAGTATGTTCATTTAGGCATCAAAGGGCCAAAATTCTCACGGGTTGTGAATATTGAAAGGAAAAAATTGAAAGCATATCTTCTTTCAGAGAATATTTGTCATGAAAAATAAGTTGCCAGATAGAGCTGAGGCAAAAAAATAATTTCAAGGGTATTTTTCACTAACTTGATAACTGCATTCTTTCCTGAAGTACAACATAGGAAAACAAATATAAGTGAATAATATTATGAATAATATTTTGGTAATATTAATAAATGTTAACGGTTTATTCCAATCCATTATTCATATAACTACGACAAATTTTACGTAAGGCGTCAAAAGAATAAAATCGTAATTATAATTTTTTAACAAACAGTGCGATCCATATGCCAACGGCAACTATTAGCCTCTCAGTCCATGTATTTGCAATTATATACATGGGCAACGAGGACCTGTTTCGGAATAACTAGATCAGTTTGAAATATAACTTTCTGTGGCGATACTCGTCTCACACCAGCGGCCTTCTAACATCCTACTTTTACAGGTCCTCTTCGAATTTTTGGATTGTAATGGTATTAAGAGTAATCTCGTCTTGTTCTTGGAAAAATTACATTGCTCACGGAGAAACTGTTAAATGATTCTTCAAATTCTAATGCTCTAAGTAATGAGTTCATGCCTCCCTGAAAAAATACTCGCGCAAGAACGCACTAAAAAGAAACGTATTTACAAAGAATGCAATGCATTCGGTCGTAATAAGAGTGAATTGAAATGAGAAGAATCAAGTTCACGTAAGTAGGAAGGGAATATGTTGATGTTACAACTTTCAAGAAGCATCGTAATAATAAAAGAGGATTGTGAAATATGAATGGTCATTAACATTAACTGCTGTCGGTGCATAGTTAATTTTGCAAGAATTTCAGGCACGAACGTCACAAAATTAAAATCTCAAAGAAGAGCAAAAAAAAAACCTCAATAGATCTCATCTCGATTGATGGCCATAAAATTCCAATGCAATATGGCTGAACCATAAAATGCATCTTGAGAACACAAAGTACAATTCCTTCGTCTCTCAGTTAGACTGAAATACATTTACGATGTTTTTAACTCGAATGACTTAGTTTCGTATTTGACATACTCGAACCACCACGTGCCTAAAATGAATCATTACAAAAACTCATACGATCTAATACATTACTCGAATGTACTTAACCAAAAAACATACCCATTCGATCTAACAAAGTATTTGAATGAACTTACCCAAAAAACCATACCCTTGCGATCTAACCCAGTATTTGAATGAACTTACCCAAAAAACCATACCCAAGCAATCTAATACAGTATTTGAATGAACACCCAAAGAACCATACCCGTGCGATCTATTACAGCACTTGAATGACGTACCCAGAAATTTCAAGGCGAAGCAGAAGAAGCCAGCGACAAAGAACACGTAGACCCCGGCGGAGGCGAGGATGCAGGAGAGGAAGACCATGAGAATCCCCTCAAGGCAGCCCCCCACCGTCACCGTGGCGCCCAGCAGCGACGCTGACGCCCCCAGCCCGTGCAGGTAGCGGTACACGAACGTCTCCCCGTACCCCATCAGCAGCCCTGCCCAAACTTGCTTTTATGAGTCTGCTTTCAGTGTTAGAAATGCAGGAATTACCAAAAGCCCTTGTGTGGCTTTGTCAAAATCAAAAGCCCCTATGTGGCTTTGTCAAAATCAAAAGCCCCTATGTGGCTTTGTCAAAATCAAAAGCCCCTATGTGGCTTTGTCAAAATCAAAAGCCCCTTTGTGGCTTTGTCAAAATCAAAAGCCCCTATGTGGCTTTGTCAAAATCAAAAGTCCCTATGTGGCTTTGTAAAATCAAAAGCCCCTATGTGGCTTTGTAAAATCAAAAGCCCAAATGTGACATTATCAAAATCAAAAGCCCTACGTGACTTTATCAAAATCGAAAGCCCACATGTGGCTCATCAAAATCAAAAGCCCCTAGGTGACTTTATCAAAATCAAAGCCTCTATGTTACTTTAGGCCACAAATCTGCTTACTGGAAGAAAAAGATCGTTTTGGAAATGGTAAAGAGGTTCTTGAATTGAAGTAGTTCAACGTATAATTCTACTCGAGCATTTAGTGCGCAAACGCACAACTAAACTCCGCGTGAGCTTTGGCAGAGGCTGGTGACGTTGATAGGTTTTGAACAATGTAAACAATTTATTTCTACAAGCGACGCATCAGTAAAATTATTACTAAAAAGTCACATACATAACATATGAGAACGCAACGTAACTTCATACTATCATACCAGAGTACAGCTATGAATGGCATCGGTATTGTAGTGTCGCATGATAGCTATAAAGCAAATACATAATATTCGTCAGCAACATTCATCAAGGTATTAATCACTTTTTCTATTCGAAAAATGATAGAAACTTTAAAGCTCTGATATTTTTAGCAGGTTTTGAAGTATTTTCTCTAGAATGTGAGCATTTTGTGGAACAAGTGTGGCTTAAATTCCCAGTCCTCTCTCGCATCGCTTTCTCTGAATATTTCATCCGATAGGTTAACTTATAAGCAACTTATAAGCTGGTCACAGTTTACAGCCTCACAAGGTACGGAAAACTCTTACCGTGTAATTTACAAGAATAAGAAACAGACGAAGATGGAAAAACTATTAGTTTAGGCTCAATCTAGCGCACTGCATGCATGTGAATCAAATCTAGTGTTCAAGTTAACATTTTTTCTTGCATTACGGGTATAAGGTTGAAATGACTGCAATTTCTAATTTTATGGCCGTTCGCAGGTCATCTATTAAATCTGACGTATGTCTGAATCGACACATCCCTTCTACATTCTGCAGACTAACCTTAATTGCCCGTAAAATTAGAGAGAACATTCAGAATACGGTAACATCTAATGACAAATATGCTGGCACACCCTTACTTAAACTTCCTTGTCTAAAATTGTTACAAAAGATTGCTTTATTAACACACCTGTGAATTATCTTGACCTATATACCGTGTAACTCACAAACGTACTCACTCTTGTAAGAAACTGATCACATATTAGACCTCACTGTTGTCGGAAATTCTTGTTAACTATAAAGGATGCCTTGTTGCTTCATGGCAAGTCGAAATGAGTGTAAAGTCTTCAATCTTTCGCTCCTCCCATAAAATCTCCTCTTCTGGGACGAAGGCTCTTCGTTATAATGGTGATGTGTTTCAGATCCTGACGCTCAAAATTGAAACTTAGAACTTGGCTCATCTCCGGCGCAGGCGGAAACAAAAATCGCAGGTATTTACGACAAGAAAGTAATGACGCAACTGCTTTCGACACGACGCAGCTGAGAGGCAAAGATGATTTTGGCTACATTGATTGATTTCGATGAAGATTTTGATGGAGATTTTGATATTGATTTCGATGTATATATTTCGATAGACGATATTGATTGACTGATTTCGATACTGAAAAATTTCGATTTGTATAACTCGAAATTGATTAAACATTACTGGCTTGAAAGATACTGATTCGATATGACGCTACTGATTCCGATGGACCAAACGCGAGCCGCATGAATATGACAGAAACAAAGCGTACTAGAACATTCCGAAAACACTAAACCCATCAACAGAAACACCAATTCCATCAAGTAACTAACATGAATAACTCCCGTGTTTCATTTCTTTTCGAATTAACCCACCCATTTAAAACTGCGGAATATGCCCAGAGTATTTAGAATGAGAATTGTCTGAAATAAAATGAAAATTGTCTGATTGCGAATTGTCTCACCCAGTTCCTTCAATTCTATTCAAGGTATTTCAATTTGATCCCAACAACCTCACTGGAGAGGCGGTCATTTCCTTTCCCAGGAGTCGATGCTGTGCTAAAAATAAGTCGAACAATTGCGCTGGGATGAGAGCAACATAAAAGATATTTTCACGTAGTGTTAATTAATCTATTTATTTATGTGATCTAACAAGGGATAAATTAATCATCATCACGGCATTCGATCGAAATAATTAAACTAGTATACAAACATTCGAAGTATATTATAAATATACTATATTCAAAATATTGGCATGCAAGATGGGTCGTTTGAAACATACTGACATTCTGGATGTTCACACACGACTAGAATAAATGAGAGTTGAGACACGTTTTGGAGCCAGTAAAGAAGTCGAAATGCGCAAATGAATTGAATAGTAATTCCTTGCTATGTTCGTCGCTCTTCGGAAGCGCTGCTCAGCTGACTGCAACATTTTGATTTCATTTTCTTCACTGCATTGTCACTAAGAGACAAAAAAGTACGATGCAAGAAAAATGATTGAATTGAGGTCTCATGCGTTCTAATAAAATCAAATTAAATTACGCTCTTTAGCGAGTGTAAAAAGACCTGTAGAAATCGTAAACGACAAGCATTCAAAGCCTTTATGGCTCCAAAATACATCCTAATTAACGTTTGTGAAGCTCGGAGTTTCGGAATTAATGTCGATGATCAAAGAATCAAAGACTTCGATTGAACTATCTTTTTGAAACGAGAGTCGATATGATCTCTCACAAAAAAGGATAGCGATGCATTCATAGTTCAAACTTTTATTGTTACTGTTTGTTTCTTCATAAGTTGTTTCAGGCCTCATTCAGGCCTCTCCTCGCACATTGACTGATATGATAAAAATGTAAAGTACACAGATGCAAGAACTGTTTTCAACAACGATAATTGGTTTCTATTAGTCAATGCATTTCAAGGACTTATTTAAACAGCTCTTTCCTCTGGCTTAAAAACTGAAAACTCGAGCCTGAGATTAATGATATTCTATTATAGGCCTGAGATTCTTATGCCTATATGATATTGAGCTAGACTCTTTTGTCCTTAAACACATTATACTAAATCCCTATTCTGAAGAATTCTGTTTGTAGGAAACCAGTTAGTGAAGGTCATGACCCAATTGAACGTTTTGGCGAACGAAATGTTTAATTATTCGGTACTTTCCTAAAGATAAACATCAAATCATTGCCTTCAGATGCACAGGGTAAGATCCTCACCCCCCCCCCCCCCCCCCAAATTCCCATGATAAGACCTAAATCTTAATGTAGCAACGCTACCAAATTACGCTGTAATTTCGTCAGAGTATCGAAAACGGCGGGAAAACCCAAAAGTAATAATAATAATAATAATAATAATAATAATAATAATAATAATAATAATAATAATAATGATAATAATAATAATAATAATAGTAATAATAATAATAATAATAAAATGCACGGGGAAAACTAGACAGGATTCACGGATTCGACTCAAGTTGAGCGAGGCAAAATTCTCGCCTGCATGTGAAGCACGCTGTTAAGGCGACACACACAGAGCCTGAGCAAGTGAGAAACTCTGGGCTGCTGCAGCTCATTAAAGTAATGTAATCGAATCTTGTAGCACATTACCTGCGAGAAAAGTGACGAAGAAAAGAGCTAATAGACGGACGTTTGCGAACACCGCGGGGATATTTTTCAGGCGAGCGACGGCCGGCTTTTTGAAGCTCATGTCCATGCCCAAGAGGAGAGCGCTGGACACGACCATCAGACCACACGACGTGTACAGCACGGTCCTGCAGAGATAAACAGGCTTGGCTTATTGGATGTGAGTGGCTGCAGACTTCCTTAAGCTCGTGCCTTTAACTTGAAAAGAAAAGCTTACGGCAGCAGTACACTAGTGGCGAGGGGAGGGACGTTAAAGTCACTTCTAAGCGTCAGGGTTTCAAGGGATTAGTTTGCACCGGCGTTCAGCACAGCTGGTCTATTTCGACGGAGAATTGGAAAAAGCTCATTCGTTTTGTATTTTCTTAATTCCCGTCTGGACTTTAACCAGCGATTTGTTTGGATGAAAAGCACGAAAAGATATTTAGAATTTTGTAAATAATGAGCCCAAATGAAATATTAAATGTCTTGGCAAATGAAATTAAGCTTAGAAGGCTGAATAACACTGTAATTTCAAAGAGATAAGGATTAATTGTAAAATAGGCGCTACACTACTTAAGTTTATTTAAAACTCTTTTTTTTCTTGCAGAAGAAACCTAAAAAACTGCCTAATGGTTGTTTTTCAACACTCAATACATTTATCCCCATTAATTACGGTTGTAATTATCTGGATTTATTTTTTTCTGGTAAGTGAATAGCTTGCTGCACACTACCCATTAATTCACTCGCCGATTCCTGAAACAATAATTTAAGCTTCTATGATGTTGAAACGAAGAAAAATTGAATTTAATGCGCGATGTTTTGAGATTTGTTCATTTTCGCACGATTAGCCACTATGACATCGAATGCAATATAAAAAAAGAGCTTTTATTGTTAGTATTCATAATTCGAACGACCTTTGAAGCGCATTAACATAAATTATGGTGCATAAAACGCCATGGGGATGCTTCATGTAAACCCATTCAGTGATCAATTTGTCTTTATTTAACACGCCCAAGTAAAAATAAACGAGGGTCCATTACACACTTCATCTTTTTCCCCTAAAGTAGGAAACTCCCCAAAAATTTATTCTGTGTAAAAAAATCTACTCAGAGAATGATACAGGAACAAGCCAAGTATTATGGAAGGAATGTAAATAGCCCTAGCTTCAAAAATATTTCTCAAAGCACTGAATAAAAAATAAAACAGGCAGTAATTTCGTGTTTCATTCAACTCACGCTCGTAATAAATCCCCCGTTCACAAGCTCTTTTGAAAAAAATTTCAGCAAAAAAATGAATGATTCAGCTACTGAAGAATGTCATTTTCAGGAACCATTTAGCGCTGAAGCAGCGACTTGCAAACGGAGCAACAAACGGTCACCCACACAAAGGCGTGTCGGATCATTTGAGTTGTTCGGACGATACTTCATGGTGAAGGTCTCATAAAACACCTCTCCAACAACAGCGCCAATATTTTCGAAGAAATAACTCAGCCCGTTATTGGGCGTCATAAATTTTTTGGATCAGAGTGACGAACTACGGTTACAATCGCAGAAACCAAAACACGAACTTAAACTGGGATGAAACTAAAATGAATTCAAACCAAAACATGCGCACATTTGCTCCACGTCAATTTTGGTTCAGGCATTCGTTTGAGTTCTCGTAAATGGAAGCCGTTAATTATACATGGATGAGAATAGTCGCTCGATTCATAAAATATCAGCTCGGGAAGAAGAGCATGTGTGTACAGAGGGCAAGACGTGAATATTCAGCGCGCAAAGGAAGAACTCGTGGGTTGGATTAAAAGAAATGCTAGCGCTCCGGTATGTTTACCGTGAAAAACAGCACGATTGGTCAGCACAAATTCAGTTTCTATAGTTTTGAATAAGTAAACAAATGTGGATATGAATTCCTCTCGTCATTGTACATACACGTGAGACATTTATATACAGGTTAATGAAGATTTAATAGCCAGAAATCGGTCGATATTTTTTCCTGCACGTAATCGGATTCATAGTTCATTTATTTATGATTAAGATCACAATATGGCGAGCTAACTCACGCACAGACCCAAGGGGTCTGGGTCCTGGCGTGCCAAAACCACGCACTTCCCAAAATTTATTTATTTTCTCAGGCAAACAGCTGCAGGCAGAACAATAACTAAAGCCTCATAGCCTCAATTGCTGCAAAAAGCCCCAGGAAATTAAATTGGCTTGGACACTTCCGGAGGTTGGGGGGAGGAATGAAGCTTGATTGAGGAAAAAGATTTAAAGATTTATGGAAGAGAGACGAGAGGTGTTAGGGCAACGAGAGTTCAGAGGTTAAAATGGAGAGATGAATGGCATAAATCCCGGAAAGAAAGCAGGGGTGAGAATTAAGTCGACGGAAACATGGACACATTCTGCAGTGATCAATAGGACTGGTGCTGTGATGTAATCATTAGAATAAAGTAGTAGAAGTCAAATGATTAATTGGACCTAGAAGGGGAGCTGAAATGATGGGGCTAGAATGAGCTGTTCGAAAGTTGCGCAACGTTAACAAGCTTGTAGCTCCTCTCTTTGAATATGCAAGGAAGCGCTCTAGTCAAGGACTGCCTTAAGATTATTCTATGTCGTAGAAAGTTACACAAGAAACAGTTTTACGGACCGAAAAAGAAAAATTTAGCCATTATTAGACTTCTAACACACTTTTGTGATATATCTTCGAATATCATTCACTTGTGTGCCTCGGATTTGGCAAAACACAAACACTTGCTGTTAGAAAATGTGAAAGGAATTTTTCCTAAGAAGCTTTACAAGAAGAGTATTTGATTCCCGAACGTGATCAGACACTGATCGTCAAAGTCATGTTGTTCAAAACTGACTGGCTTTGGAGTGGTTGTCAAGCGGCAGTGACGTAAAACAAAAGAATTTTGAGGATCGGATGACAGCATCTTTGCAGTTGCGATGTGTTTGTGTTGGATCAATGATGAGAAACAAAACTTCCGCGTGTATTTGCCGTCAAAATTGAGCATGATCGTGTTTTTCGCTGACAGGTGTCTGCATCTAATCTTGTTTGGTTTCATGGAAAAGCGACTTCGTGAGTGAGGACATTTAGAAAACAAACACCAAGTACAGATAGTTTTTCAAAAAAAAAGCTTGACAGAAACATATAAAATTAAAATTTAATTGAAGTTTTTCATAAACTAATCAAACCACAGGTACGCGAGCAAAAAATGTAATAGATCTTAAAATACGTTGAAAAATTAAAAAACACTAGTGCATTTTCCAGTAAAAACTATTCGCTCTCTTTTATTCCTAGGAGGAAGCCAACTTTCAAGTAAAAATACCCTAAATTTTCGTAAGCCTTACATTGCACCATCATTTTCGAGTTGCCTCACATAAAGATCTAAGCGGGAGTTAGTCTTGTAAAAGGGCAAACATGACCTTCAGTATTTTTACCCCAATTGGACAAGTTTCCCGCCACTGGTGTGCCCAGGCCGGGAAAAAAGACTGAAGTAAACCCAGTTGAGATAGTGTTTCGCGAGTCAAATGAGGGTCGTTCTCGCCCTAATTTGTCTGGCTGACTTTAGAGCGACGCACCGCAGCAAGGCGTCGCCCGTTTGGTGCATTTGTCGCTCCATCTCCCGGCCGTGTTCAGGTGCAAGAAGAAAGCATGTACTAAGAAGCTCAATTCCTTGCAACTACACTGTTCACCACATTATGTTTCAACTCACAGACTCGCTCTTTGCTGGTCTTAGCCTATAAGCTCGCTGTGATTGAGCTAGAACCGGTCGCTTGAAATCTTGAAAGGTTTCCTTGAGAGAAACCTTTTGAAACTCAAAAAATCCCTCAACTTAAATTCGAACCCAAAACTTTGCCGTGCTCTGGATTAACCCATAAACTTACGGCGCTCAGGCTCGCGTCAAGCGTCCCACCTGTAGTTAGATTTGTCGTCTCGAGAGCCTGTCGAGTCGACGAGAAGTCCCCCGATGGGCGCCGAAATAGTGGCGGCAATGGAGGCAAAGCAGCGCTGGTGGCCGTAGTTGATGTTGTGTTCCGCCACCACCGCCAGCACGCCGCTCTCGAACATGGAGATGGTGGCGCTG
The DNA here is from genome assembly GCA_030386875.1 of Morinoia aosen. Taxonomy (NCBI): domain Eukaryota; kingdom Metazoa; phylum Arthropoda; class Malacostraca; order Amphipoda; family Talitridae; genus Morinoia; species Morinoia aosen. The sequence continues at coordinate 21,471,557 of CM059567.1, read as the reverse complement.
TTCAGCAGCCTGCGCACAGCACCAAGTTTAAAAAAGGGCTGGAAAAAGTTCTTCATTGTTCTTTCCGAATTTCCATAGATCTTTTTGTTATTATAATCGTGTTGTGGGGCTAGTTTTATAGCTCCTCAACTCACAGGAAAGAAGTGAGTGAGGAAAATGCAAGTTTAAAAAATAGAAGAGTTTCCCCTGAAACCACGTTTACTCGTCTCCTTCATTTGATATAATCAGCAAATGAGTCACTCATACTCAGGAAGGAATACAGCGATTACTAGACTGGAATTGAACGGAGAGGAAATTCTGGCTTGGAAACTTGGTTGAAGAATGAAACTAGCATTTAGCAATTCGGTTCGCGAGGGAAGTTAGTGCTTGCAAATGTAATTAATGAAAGTAAGCCGTGAGCATGTAGTCTAGGTGCAAAGGGAGGTTTGGCTATTTGGTCCAAGAAGGAAAGAAGGACTTGAAAATTTAGTTCTAGCGAAAAGTAAAGCTTGAGCAGCCTTAGCTTCACGGGAGAAAGTAGCGTTTGGATCAAGAGGGAAAAGGACTTGCGGACTTATTCTTGCAAAGCACTGTCTTCACGAGGGAATGTTACGCTTGGCAATTTGGCTCGTCTAAGGAGCTAAGACTTAGTAAATAGAACTAGGCAATTGGATTTGAGGCGGAAAGTAAAGCTTTGAAAGAATTTTCAACAAATGGAAAAGAGGGTAAACTATTTTTGAAAGTTTTTTGAGGTACAATACAGAAAAAGGTGATGCATACGTGCTTATTTTTGGATGAGATTGGGGATAAAGCTGAGTAATTATTGTACTGCAAAGTGTTTAGGATTAAATACGGTTTAGGAATGCAATTCAGAACACGGAAAAGTGAGTGGAGATATTCGAAAAGTTCAGTAAAGAAGTAGACCTCAATAGCAAACGCACGCATTTTTTTTCAGAATTGTTGAGCTGATGAATAACATTTAAGCACAGTTTGTATAAAATTGGTTCTACTCTCAAGTTAATTAGAAACAGTTACACATTAATTTAAATATTAAACTGAAAAATTCTTTTGCTTGAATGAATAAACCCTAAGATAAGAATCAGGGGACATTCGGAACAAATATTCATCAATAATAAATGATTCGTGAAATATTCATTAATATTAAGATCGAAGAGACACTACAACTACCCACATAAAACTAGCGTGCAGAGTGAGGTAGGTCCAGTACGTGACTGCTTTGTCCTCGACAGTTTGAGCTTCATTTGGTGTTTGTGATCGGGTGACACATGGAGCGCTTCTATCCTCAGCTCTTGCAGTTGATTCATCAGGTGTAGCAACAGATCTTCCCAGCTCTTCAGCGTCTGCTGGAACCGTACGATTGCCGAAACTGTTCTCCATGTCGTTGCTCAATGAATTCACTGAATCAACTTCAGGGTCGGGTATATTATAACGCAGAGAACTCGCATTATGTGATATATGGTAACTTGTGAAGTTTTCGAGCACTACTACAGTATCGCTCTCGTCATGGCGAGATTGCAAAAAGAGAGACGTAAGATCTGTATCATTCGTCAGCTCTTGTTTTACGTCAGATAGTTCTTCCAAGTAAAAGTCTTGCGATAAGTTGGACTTGTTGAGATTTAGAGACTGATCCAAGTCAGTGTTATGTCGTAGCTCGGACAAATTATCGCTGGAGCTGTTCAGAGTCTCTGGACACAAGTTTGTAGAAATGTTGTCGGTCTTTAGCGAAACATTTCCGACTGATGAGGCGGGCGGGACCAAGGTGAAGCCGAACGCCACGATGCCGTTCAGAAGAGCTGTAGCTGCCATCAGGCGCTGCAATAAATGACTAGAATGAATTCAAATTTAAAGAGACACGTGTAAGCCGGACAGTACATAACATTTTATAAAAAAATAGCAGATAGTTGAAATAAAACAGGGACTGTAAACAACATTTTCTCAAAAAAATATTTGATAATTGAAATAAATAAGTGAAGTTTGTGGTTCTTGATAAGCGTTGCTATGAAAAATTTCAATTGAATCAATTTTGAAATATACTCGTACAACCCATACAGTGAGACCAGGTTTACAAAAATATTTAGGAGTTGAATTACGCAAAAGAAGTAAATTCAAGAGGTCTGATGCACTTGCATACACTAATACAATACCTACTCCTCACCCTTAAACTTGCATTAAATATCAACCCAGTACACCTCACGCTGAAGTTGCGTCAACAGCCCAGTACACTCACCCTGCAGCCCAGTACACCCCCTGCAGCCCAATACACTCACCCTGCAGCCCAGTACACCTCACCCTGCAGCCCAGTACACTCACCCTGCAGCCCAGTACACTCACCCTGCAGCCCAGTACACCTCACCCTGCAGCCCAGTACACCCCCTGCAGCCCAATACACTCACCCTGCAGCCCAGTACACATCACCCTGCAGCCCAGTACACTCACCCTGCAGCCCAGTACACCCTCTGCAGCCCAATACACTCACCCTGCAGCCCAGTACACCTCACCCTGCAGCCCAGTACACTCACCCTGCAGCCCAGTACACCCCCTGCAGCCCAATACACTCACCCTGCAGCCCAGTGCACCTCACCCTGCAGCCCAGTACACTCACCCTGCAGCCCAGTACACCCCCTGCAGCCCAATACACTTACCCTGCAGCCCAGTGCACCTCACCCTGCAGCCCAGTACACTCACCCTGTAGCCCAGTACACCCCCTGCAGCTCAATACACTCACCCTGCAGCCCAGTACACCTCACCCTGCAGCCCAGTACACTCACCCTGCAGCCCAGTACACCCCCTGCAGCCCAATACACTCACCCTGCAGCCCAGTACACCTCACCCTGCAGCCCAGTACACTCACTCAGCAGCCCAGTACACTCACCCTGCAGCCCAGTACACTCACCCTGCAGCCCAGTACACCTCACCCTGCAGCCCAGTACACTCACCCTGCAGCCCAGTACACCCCCTGCAGCTCAATACACTCACCCTGCAGCCCAGTACACCTCACCCTGCAGCCCAGTACACTCACTCTGCAGCCCAGTACACTCACCCTGCAGCCCAGTACACTCACCCTGCAGCCCAGTACACTCACCCTGCAGCCCAGTACACCTCACCCTGCAGCCCAGTACACTCACCCTGCAGCCTAGTACACCTCACCCTGCAGCCCAGTACACCCACCCTGCAGCCCAGTACACTCACCCTGCAGCCCAGTACACTCACCCTGCAGCCCAGTACACCTCACCCTGCAGCCCAGTACACTCACCCTGCAGCCCAGTACACCCACCCTGCAGCCCAGTACACTCACCCTGCAGCCCATTACACTCACCCTGCAGCCCAGTACACCTCACCCTGCAGCCCAGTGCACTCACCCTGCAGCCCAGTACACTCACCCTGCAGCCCAGTACACCTCACCCTGCAGCCCAGTACACTCACCCTGCAGCCCAGTACACTCACCCTGCAGCCCAATACACTCACCCTGCAGCCCAGTACACCTCACCCTGCAGCCCAGTACACTCACCCTGCAGCCCAGTATACTCACCCTGCAGCTCAGTATACTCACCCTGTAGCCCAGTACACCTCACCCTGCAGCCCAGTGCACTCACCCTGCAGCCCAGTGCACTCACCCTGCAGCCCAGTACACTCACCCTGCAGCCCAGTACACCTCACCCTGCAGCCCAATACACTCACCCTGCAGCCCAGTACACTCACCCTGCAGCTCAGTATACTCACCCTGCAGCCCAGTACACCTCACCCTGCAGCCCAGTGCACTCACCCTGCAACCCAGTGCACTCACCCTGCAGCCCAGTACACTCACCCTGCAGCCCAGTACACCTCACCCTGCAGCCCAATACACTCACCCTGGAGCCCAGTACACTTACCCTGCAGCCCAGTACACTCACCCTGAAGTCGCCCAGCGCATCGGCCCAGACACCAGTCACCATGGGCCCCACGATGATCATGCTGGAGCCGACGATGCTCATGACGCCGGTGTCGCGCTCCGTGAGGCCGAGGCTCTTCTGGTATGGGCCGAGCTGCACCCACACCACCACCACGCCTGCCGTGAACGCAATAAATAGTCATTGGAATCGATTGATTTGTTCATGTCATGCATGGAATTACGAGCGTTAAACGTTAGCATTTGGGAGTATACTGGATGAAACATGCTGAAAGTGAGGTGGATCTTCGAGTAATGCGACTTCATATCAGATGAATCTAATTTCGTACGAAAAAAATTAGTGCTCGTACAAGTTAGTCAAACCTTGAGTGAAGCATCATTTAAGTTAACAAAGTTTAAAAAATTTTTATGCTCACATGACGAGATTCGCATAAGACGACGTAGTTTAACTTCAAAATAGGCAGTATGGTGTCAGATAAAATTATGTAAAATTCCTGGCGTGTTCGGTCAAAACGTTGACCCACCAACGTTCAGGAAACTTTTTCTGTGAATCAAATAATTAACGAATTCTTGGCGAATGTTTTCAACAAATACTTAAGGCAAACTTAATGAACGCTTGACGAATACATGTTTGGTTCTACAGAATAGAATCTTCAAAGATCAAGAGACTAAATCTACGGGAAAACATTCCAGTTTTCAACTAGGTTAGCATCTGCTGCAACTCGGAGGCGATAGCGCAATAAAATTTACCCAAAAAGTGCCGGCCCTCGGAACTAATGAATTGACTCGAGTTAAAAACCTCAAAGGGATCAATAGATATCCAGCTGCAAGTTTGGATAACCCCTTGAACCCCAACCCCTTGAGTCCCTTATCTGTTTGCCCGGCGGAGGGGAAGGACCGTTTGTACACAACACGGAAATATTAACTGGAGTTCGGTCAGGAAACAGGCGTCCAGTTATAGCAGTTCTCAACGTGAAATTTTCATCGCTCATCAGGCTATCAGGTAATTAAAAAGGGGTGGCATGTAGAGTTTAGAATAAGAATAAGGTATAATATATCTGAAAGGAATGAACGCATTTTGATTAACTCTCCTAATCTTGGGAAATAATTTGTCACTGTTTGTAGTTTGTGAATCGGCTTTAATACGTCCTTCACTGATACTTGACTCGTCACCAGACTGATGTACCTTAACGTTCAAGGGTGTAAAAGGCACGCATGTTCGTACATTAAAATATATGCTGCATGCTTTTTGTATCCGTGTATTTGCTAAGTACTCGGGCTTTCGTATGAGTATTCATTTTTCAAAAACACATTCATGAGACTTGAAAACATATCAGTCAAAAAATCACAGTCGGTTTCGACCACAGAACTAATTAAAAGTCAATCACAGCATTGATAAGAAACACAGAAAGATATCTCAAGTTTAGTATTAGTTAATAGACCTAAAGGTTCAATTGCCAAACATTTCATGATTAATTTTAGCTCTGAGAAGAAAGTTCTTCTGTTTCACACCTGAGCTTTAATCGAATACCTGTGATTTTCCCCGCTCTTTGCAACGTAGAGATTCATTCTTGGAGTGCACTCAGCGAGCTCAACGAGGATCGAGGTGCTTATTGACGCGACAAACTTTTACCTAAGGCTTCTGAGCGAACGCTCTGTGGAGACTGGAGAAAAGGAATCTAAAATTTATACCCAAGTGAAGTTTAAAATTTAAGATTACGTATGAGACAAGGTACACAACTTCTCGTTTACGCTGGAGCTGGAGTTGAAAGATAATGTTAACAACATGATTGATTTAGGAAAAATATTTCGCGCATGAATATATCTGGAAAAACGAACATTACAAGCTTGTGAAAGGAAAACTGAATGAATGAAAACTTGAGGTACACAATCGCATCATTAAAATAACGTAAAGGATTTCATGTATAAATGGATTTATGGTAAATGAAAAGTGAACTACGTTTGTCAAAAGAAATCTGCATCACACGAGCTGCTTTCAGAAAGTTCCGAGGACTATAGGTCTTTGTTGACGTAGGCCACTATAATGGCTTCCATTTTTATTTACGTAGTTCACTAATGGCTTCCATCTCCTTTAAAGTAGTCTATCTGCGAATAAATGCAACGTCTAAGGTTTTTTCGTGCCCGGAAAGTGTCTAAAATTATTTTCCCTCAAGACTGTGAAGCACCTCATGCGTTTTAAAAAATGCCGTCGACAGTGTCATAACGGTGACCATGTGAATACTTATTTTCTGGAACAGAGCAAAGTCACAAAGGGCTAAATCTAGTGAACTTGGAAAGTGTTGGACGGCGGTCATATAGTTTTTGGACAAATATTGAGCTAATTTCATTGAAGGTCGAGTAGGTATATTGTCGTGTAGTACGAGCCAGCTTTGGCTTCCTATAACTTGGGCAGTTTACATTTCCTTTCAAACTGTTGGAATGCTTGTCAAGCTTTGGTGAAATTTCAGACGGCGACCACCAATTTAAAATTAAATTTAATGAAAGCTCGTTGCTCAAATTCATCAGCGATCATAAAATTAGCAAATGAACTTCAACACGCAATTACTAAGCACACATCATAGACAGAACACAAACACGCAATGCAACCAAACTCAGCAGAGCGCCTCAGAAGATATCAGACGCTAATGTCGATCAGCAGTCACGTCCAACAGGCGGGAACCTTCTGACAACACCTCGTACACTTCCACATTTGATCAATGGTTGTTATCTCCTCTGATTCTGTCACATTTCTCGATGTGAGTACTGTGTCACATAATTGAAAGCACCAGAAAATTGTATAAAAACTGTTTTAATTTTTCACCAAAAATTCAATTTTCTAACAAAAATATGAAAAACTCGAAATGAAAAAGAATTGTTGCATGATTTCAGAACTCAGGTGAAAATTTCGGCAAAATTCGTCGGGAAATGATTAACGACGCAGTTATGAAAGCATCGCGCATTGATTCCTAGAGTATTGCAGTGACAAAAAAATAATGAGGAAACAAAGAAACAGCGAAACATTAAGCGATAAATCCACAATAGGATAATATATAGCGGGGTTAGAGTTTATCAAAATAGTAATAAAATAATTGCCCTATACTAATAAAGTAATAACAGCGATTTACAGGATAAACAACAATGCAGTGAAGAAGCAGTCCAACAGCAATGCACCCAAAAGCAATAACAAATGAGTATACAATTTTAAAGTAATGATGTTATTAAGAGCAAGTACACAGTCGTAACACAATGGAACGAGACTTATAGTTAATTTCCCCATTATCATATCATGAGGTTCTCAAACAGACCCCCACAGATTTCTCAACATATTACAATTACAACATCTGAAAACAATATTATTTAATGTAGCTGCACTGCCAGGAGCTTATGTACTTTTTTGGATTTGCTGTACCACATGCAGTTTTCATAGGGAAGATCATGTATTTTGAGCATTTTTTCTAAAGAAATTCGGTATCTGGCCACTCTGCAAAGCCGCCAGATGCACGGTTCTCAAATTTAAATTGAAATAAACTCAAACCTGAAGACTTAGACACCAGAAAACCGCATGTGCTCAATCGAAGTTAAACCAAATCGTTACGACGACGAGCTCCCGTTACGACGACGTATATTATTTGGGAATCCAGCTTTAGGGTGTCACATGATTGATCTGAGTAGACTGGCATATTCGAATTCGAATTATTTTGAGTAAAAAACTATGATGGATTGAAGATTAATAAACACCGCTTGAATGAAATACGGTATAGCTTCAATAGTTCATCTTCGGAACTCAATGTGATGGTAATGTCGCCTCTAAATTGTACGTCTCCTGTTGAGGTTTTAAACAAGAATGGCTGGAATCGTCGGGTAAAATTTGGCTACAGGAGATAGAAATAAAAGGATCTGGTCTGATTAGAGCTGCCAGTGATACCACATATAACTTCATGAGTGATGCGACAGTTTAGGTTTGGAGCAAACAGTAAATGTTAAATCAATCAATCGCAATCAATTTTATCAGATACACATGCATCTGTGAAAAAAGATGCTTGTAGATGCACGCTTCATTTGACGGACATGCACACACTACTAACCAAAGAAGAAAAGTTTTCGTAAACAATAAATAAGCAAAATCTTTATTTGTAACGATAACATTAGACAGTTTGAATTATGACTACGTACTTGTGAGCTTGAGTAGGTTCAGTAACTTCTAGGGCGTTTCGTGGAAACCATATTCCAGCGTTCACAATTTTATTTAGCCTGAAATTTTTTTGGTGTTGAATATATAATATATTAATTGGCGCGCAATGCAAAACCGAGAAAATGATAAATTTGAAATATATAATACTTTTTAAATAAGATTTCTGGGTTTGAAAATGTGGGTTTGAGAGGCAAAATCGAATTAATTAAATTAAAATAAATTAATTTTTTGATGGAACTTCGATTGATTGTCCTCGTAAAAAATTTTCTTTTTAACAAAGTTTCTAAAATTTCCTCGCTTGACTCGTTAGAATTTGAAACGAAACTAACACTGATAAAAGTGCAGCGAGATAGAAGGAAATCGCGCACAGTCGGACGTATGACAACTTTGGAAAATTTTAGGTTTAAACTCCGTTTTGAGGCCTTAAATCCTGATGCCTAAATTGCGGAACCACGTAAATCTGAATGTCCATAAATCCTGCGGTTTATTAGTCCGGAAGGCAATAAATAGAGAAGTTTATCTATCGGAGGGCTAATAAATCCGAAAACCAGTAAATCCTGAAGTCTATAAATCGTGAAGTCCAGCCATACAACTCTACTAGACCTGAATAAAAATAAAAAAAGGATTATTGAAGTTTGAGACTGAATCGAAGCTGAAAAGAATTTTATGGAGGCTGCTCTCACACCTCGCGATCAGGCTTAACCAAACACGATGTATTCAAAAAATATTATAGTGTGTCAGCCTTTCATTGAGCGGCCCATCACAACCTAGAGAGAGATATTCGTCGAGTTCTCTCACAAAAGTCGGATCTCAGTTACCGGAACGGAGTCCAAGTCACCGGAAATACAGGGATTTGTTCGGATCTCTGGGATTTAGAGCCCTGAAGATATAAGGTCACACGTTTTCACCGAGGAAACGTAAGCAAAAAGAAAACATTGCGCGCTGTGATAACGCTCGACACAGTTATCCCGTCGGCGTTTCCTGGAAAATAAGGATTATTAATGAAAAACTATGTATTGCAGATCACCCGTGACCCGGTGGGTTTGATGCTATTATTGCTGGTTTATGGAAAATGTTCTTTGAAAAATGAATATTTGGGCCACGATACTGAGAGGGGCATTGTTGACTCCGCCTCATGTGTAGTGTAGTGCAGATTATTGTACTCACTGGAAATGAAGTGAGGATGGTGACCACCAGTAATCCTGGTTGCTCTTAAGCTCCTTTCACACGAGTCCCTTAGTGACCGTGACCGGTGACAGTCACTAGTTACCCGCCATTATATCAAAAGTAGCCTTTCATACGACGTCACTTCGGTTGCCCGGTTGCGCAACAGCATTTTGCAGTTACCCGTGCGGTAGCTATAGTGACCATTGCAAACAGTTGCCGTCACCGACTGTTGGGTATAACATTAATAATAGCTTTCATACTATGTCACTCGGTGACGCAACACTTTCGTCACTGCGCGCGATACTCGATCGCAGTAGTTTCTTTAAAAAATCATGTATTTTTTACATATAAATATTTTACCTTAAAGTTACGGCAAGTTTTTCATTTAGTCTTATAATGCTTCTTCTCATGTTTGTGTCAGTCCGTCTGATGTCATTCTCAATGAGGCTGAGTAACTCTTCAAATAAAGGCATTCTCATACGAAATTAATTAAAAAAAATATTCTCATCAGCACATAAATCATCGTAAAGTGTTTGTACACCTTTGTCTATTCTTCATATGTTGATGTCAACATCTCATGAGTTTACATTTTTCTTTGTCGAGATCGTTTCTCTTTCTTGAGTAGTGACGCCAAGAGAAGTAATTCATCACTTGGTGAAGGCATTCTTGCGATTGAGGGTTTCCTAGCATAAGTTTTTGCAGTGATGGTCTCTACATAGTTGCCTCGTGTGAAAGAGGCCTGAGTAATGATTTTTGACAAATATTCTTCGTAAAAGAGATTTAAGTAACGGATCGTATCCATAATACGGCACGTGGAAATTTCAAATTTTGCTTATCTGCAAGGTAGCCAGTACGTAACTGATCCATTTTGAAAATCAATAAAAAACTATGAAATACATAGAGTTCCAGATAAAAACATTGCAAATAAGTTTGAAATTTTATCACCATGTTGACCATGGAATGTAACGTATTTTATATTCCCACCAAGATTGTTCAAACAAGCACGTGCTCTTTTAATGGTAATGTTCATCACTTAACACGAAACCTTTGGAGTTATACTGATAACTTCTTGAAAGTTGTTGGGCTTCAATTCCTGTAAAACATCAGGTTTGTTGATGTGAACTCTTTCCTTCAAATATCCCTACGAGAACACATCACAAGCATATAAATCTGGAGACCGAGCTAATCATGACGCATTACCGTAAAGTGAAATTAATCGGTGAGAAAAAATTATTTTCAACATTGATATTGACATTGCCATAATCGCTGCATGAGGTGTATAGCTCCATCTTGTTGAAATCAGTTCGTGCTGTGTTCATCTTTTTCAGCTCGGGCAACAAAAATTCTCAAATCATCTGACCATAGCGGTTTCCATCGACAGTCACTGCATCACCACTAGAATCTTCAAAACATACGGACCAAGGATTCTTGGAGATGTCGTACACCGCACCCTACTTTACCTCTAGCTGGGTTAACTGGATGCTAAAAATTTCTCAGGGATTTTCAGGTACCGAAAATATGCCATTTTACGTAATAACTTCCCATTGATGTGGAAATAATGAGTTTTACCACACATGTTTATATTCGATATGAAGTCTTCATTTTCTGTACGTCACAAAAATATGCCTGAACAATTTTTCCGCTTTTGATAGACCGCGCACTGGAGCTCTTGAGTCAGATGAATTTTATAAAGGTGAAATTGTGAATTTTATTTGAGAAACGCAAGTTGCGCAGCTATTTGAGACATTCCATGCAGAGTTGAGCGTTTCCTCGTCGAAGTTGTAGGTTGAGAAGCAACACTCCAGGTTTTTGCCTATGGATTTTCTACAATTGACACGAGTATTAAGATACCCATGTGAGTATATCAACCAAGAATCTTCATATTAAGACATTTTAAAAACCTTGTTGTACATTTTATGTATCAACCTTATTGAAAATAAAACATTTTCTTTTCTTTCTTTCGTTCCTTCTTTCTTTAACAAGTCATAGGTTTTGAAGAGAGAGCAGCGAGTAACTTTAGGAGTCCCTTTCAATTCCTTTTAAAACACTGCATCGATAGTAACATTGAAACCGTAGTGCGATAGAAGAAACAAGATGAACTATTTGTTAGATTTAAAATTGAATTTTTCTAATATTCGGATCAAGCATTTTCAATACATTTTAATTGAAATCATTTGGTAAGCATACGCATAGGATACAACAATACTCCATCTGTGTAGCATAGTTGTAGTTGTAGCTCAAGTTTTAGTTGTAGTAAAGTTATTGCTTATTACTTCAGCTATAACATACTGCCTCTCTGGTTTGGAAATGGTTTACTGGTTATAAAAAATTAGCGATTTATTTGCAATAACTTTGTGGTGAGGTGGACAATCAAATGAAAATAAGAACGTTACAACGAAAAGCTACTGTTTTGCGGCCAACGACTGCTGAAGCTCAAACCGTTTTTTTGAACAACTTTTCCATCATGACTCAAGAGCTTCTTGTGAACTTGTACGCTCGCCAGGAGACGTGCATGTGCAGAAAGGGCAGCCTGGCCTGCAGTACAGCAGCATGTAAATTATGTAAAATTGAGGGATACTCAAACCATAACAATGCTAAGTAGGGTTCGAAAAAATTCCATTTTAAAATAGTTTCTTGAGGAGGAAATAAACAAGAAATTAGAAAATCCCCATTTTACATCAACATGTGACAATACAGTTGCCACACGGCTTTATTTGCCCCGGTAAAGGACCAGGAGGAACTTCGCGTTGACTCGTCATTCTCTGTCTTCTTCCGCGTATTCGAGACCGTTTAGACCGTCTGAGAGTCGATCTTAGTAGACCGCTCACTGTTAGTTGCAGGGTAGTCTGTTTCGGTTCAGTCTGTTTCCGCTCACCTTTGCTGAGTGGTTTGTTTGAACGTAACGTTATTCTGAAATGACGGTTAGGTTTGGTGGATGGTCGAGTCTCCGTCCAAGTAGCTTCATGTGTGGTCGACCCCAACTCCTACAGCGAAGCTTATAAATGCCATGGCATCAGCCTGTTAAATCTTGTTTTGACAGCACTGTTTGCCGGAATAATTAAGTCCAAATACACATTGTTGAGTGGATTAAACTGGATTGAAAAGTTCGCTGATAGATTGACAAGAATGAAAAGAAGTCATTTTAGGGATTTCTGACAATCAATCTGGTGTTTGTGTTGTTAATTAGGGTATAACAATTGTTTCTCACATCAATCAAGATAAAAATTCGTTAGTGGACCATGCACGATTAAACAAATTGTGTTTAGTGGGTTACGGCAGCTCATATAGTTCTTTAGTTTATCAATCTCGACCAAGTATATATTATTTAGAAGGCTAATCTTCATCAGGAAAATGTTTGGTGGATTATTCTGGATGAAAATGAAGTTTATTGGGGCAGCCCACTTCAAAAAACTTCTTCGCTAAAAAAATCCGAAAAAAATGCAGTTCCGTAAATTTCTTACGACCAGATCACATTGTTTAATAGACTAGTCTAGATCAGATAGACGTCCTTTGTCGAATAAACCCAGCAGAATTCAGAGGTGAGGAAATCAATTTTTCGCAGTGCGTGTTCGAAATTTTTGTCTCTGTAACTACATATGCAAAAAAGTTCCTGCCTAAATTCAGTACCTGGAACCAATATTTCTTGTTGTTTGGAAGCCATGCATGAGAAGTTTATTTCTCTTGTGAAGACAATGAACGCACCACCGTGTATGTGCATTGTAAAGCAGTCGCAGCTAGTGAGTGACGTCCTTGTGTTTCAGGCTGAGATTCAAACGCGGTTTGGGAGGCCAGAGGCAGAGGCTGCGGAATCTGACGCCAAGCTTCGCTGTACAACGTGTGCTCGAAAAAATGTTTCAAATAATTCAGGTTTCATAAAATACACTTTTCCAAGCTTTCAATTGAAAAAAAACAAAATTCTTCTTTTATTTGGAAATTGTTTAAGAAGCAGACTTCCTATTTATTAAATCTATACAGTGGATAACGGAGGCCTTTCAACAGAAATTTTCATCAACTAATTCAATGCGAATTCAAATAGCTAAGCATAGTGAAATTTCAATGAATGAGCGTCTGTAGAAAAATGCGAACTAGCGTTACTAAGAGACGATTTTTCAACGCTATATGTGAATGCTTTGACTAGGCAGCGGCCACTGCCGTTCCGTGATCTGGTTTTAGTGTTGTCCTACAGCGGTAGTGCGGTGTAGTCCCCACATGTGCACACACAGCGCACAGTAGTACATGCACTGCACACACAACGCAATACAAACATTCACAACGCAGCACACAGTAGTACATGTACAATGCACACACAACACACGTACATCCACAATACAAGTACACACAGAACACAACACTACATGTCGTTGACGTGAGAACAAACCATCACTCTTACCATCACTAAGAGGACATCACTCTTAGAACATCACTCTGAGGACATCACTCTCAGACTCCCACACCTACGCAGCACTACACCAGCACCAGCAGGTACTCTGGAGCCAGTCAGGACCGGGCGTGGCGGGTAAAGATAGTTAAAGGGGAAACTCTTCTGCTCATTGAGCGCGCACGGCACTAATTCTTCTTCTCTAAGGTTGAGATGCTGAAAAATTTCCGCCTAAATAACGCGATTGTGAAAATTGGGATACAAGTAAAGATGTTCCACAGACTCACATAGCAAATAGTACACGCAGCACATTGCACTACACACACACACGATACTACACAACACACCACACACTACACAACACACCACACTACACACAACACTACACACTACACACGCAACACAACACTAAATACACAACACACTAAACACAACACCACACACTACGCACTACACAACACACAACACAAGAGACCCACCAGCAAAGAGCGTCAAGTAGAGCACCTTGAGACGCAGGGTGCGGGGCTCGAGACACTCAGCACGCGCCCGCCGCCAGCTCCACCGTCCCGCCGGACCGCCTGCAGCGCTCCCGGCTGTGTCCTGGAATGCAAATGTCGTCCGGTGGTGCAGGAATTAAAAATGTCGTACAGTCGTGCAGGAATTAAAAATGTCGTATAGTTGTGCAGGAATTAGAAATGTCGTCCAGCCACGCAAGAAATAGTAATGTCGTCCAGTGATGAGAGAATTAGAAATGTCATCCAGTGACGCAAGAATTAAAAATGCCGTCCAGTGATGCAAGAATTAAAAATGCCGTCCAGTGATGCAAGAATTAAAAATGCCGTCCAGTGATGCATGAATTAAAAATGCCGTCCAGTGATGCAAGAATTAAAAATGCCATTCAGTGATGCAAGAATTAAAAATGCCGTCCAGTGATGCAAGAATTAAAAATGCCGTCCAGTGATGCAAGAATTAAAAATGCCATTCAGTGATGCAAGAATTAAAAATGCCGTCCAGTGATGCAAGAATTAAAAATGCCGTCCAGTGTGTAGGAACTGAATGTTGTGTTAATGCTTCCTCTCACACGGCCACGAAAATCAATCCAGCTTACACAATTCGCAAGCGGGCAGAAACCAGGCAGAGCCACATAAACAAGAATTCGTTTCCATGATATTGGTAATTATCAATGTATCGCTGATGCTTTCTTTCCTTCGGAAAAAAAGATGCTGGATAAAAATAATTCGGTTATACATACAGTGATGGTCATTTACTTTTTTTCAGAGTTTAGGATGTTGCGCCACATGCTAATGGGTGTTTGAAAATTGATGTGGTTATTAGATCAATTTAGAGCAACGTACGAGTTTCGTTCACGCTCTCCCCTTCAGATTTACATGCTAAAACGTTCCAACTTGTTCACGATTTGGTTCTTGATGTTGTGTCTAATTGAAATAGCCCTCGAACTCACAAGTAAGATCAAAAAGATACCTAACATCAATTTTGTTTTCATACCAGGCTCCCAATAAGTCACGATTCGATTCTTCGTTTTCTCCGTGAATGAAAAAATCTTCAAAATAACTTATTAGGATATAAAAAAAAACACAACACCCGAGTTCACATATCCATACCAAGAGCCCCAAAAAAATTCGTTCACTACGTTCTGACGTGAATTGTTCTTTGAACTCACGAGGAAATGCCTACAAAATGAAGTTATTCCAGCACAAAACAACAAAACTGACTTTCAAATTCCGTAATCTCAGCTACAAAAGGCGTCATCAACGACTTGAACTCATCTTCAATGAACAAAAAAGACGATGTAGTCTACTGTTAGAGGCCTATGTGTTAACATCTCAACGGCTTTAATGCTTTAATGTGAGCCCACAAGTAATTAACGGGCAAAAATTAATTAAAAAACATTCAGACACTCAATTTTGTCAGTACTTTTAGCGTAAGTAGGAAATATTATACATTTTTGTTATGGTGAATATTATATTCTCTCCGAGCTCATCATTTGGCATTCTAGTTGATGCGTTAGAGTGAAAAATTGTCCCAAGTCCCGAAAGTCGACGTCATTGTTTTAGTCGCAAAATAAATCAAATTTGCTCATTTTACTTTTAACATCTATCCCTCATGCTCGTATCCCTAGTTCCTATGTTCGTAAGCTCATATTTAAATATAAGTACTCACTAACAGGAGGGCTTTCAGCAATGCGTCACATACATTATGTTTTCTTAGTCACTTGCATCTAAATGCATTATAACAATCAGACTACCACATTGAAGGAAACGTATTTTTTTCTTGCTTTTCTCCGAACGTTTGTTTCGACAATTATCATGGGTATTACGATAACCATGTATGAATAACAATTAAGGATCTCTATGTTAAGGTATTTTAATGCGTTTCTCGCTATTATTTAAATATAAGTGCGCACTAACGAGAGTGTTTTTCAACTATGCGTCGCAAGGATTATGTTTTCTTAGATGCTTATATTTGTACGCATTGTCAAAATCAGATTACGCAACGAAGGGAACTCGTTTTTGTTGGGCTTTTCTGCCAATCATTTTTGGTTCAACATTTCATATGGGTATTACGATACCGATGCGTAATTATCAAACAAGGATGTTAATGTTAAGATATTTTAAAAACTAATGTTAACATTTCATGTTTCAAATCTATTGGAAATAAACTGTTTTTCTTTTCTTCTTTCTTTCTTTTCTTTCAAGTTAATTGTCTAAATCTGGAACTAGCGGCCAGTGGACTTGTCTCTGCTGGCACAGTCAATACGGTCAAAAATCGTCGTGACCATTATACTGGGTCGAAAATCTCTCTTTATTTTGAAAATAAGATCGACAGAAGTTTCAGAGGGATGAGGAAAACATATTAAATGCGTAATTTATTGGGTAGCATTATAATACACATACTTTACAACAACGTACTAAGTAATGTCTCATCAGAAAACACAGTCAATGTACAACGAAAGAAACAAACATGCAGCGGCACATACTTTCTTGCCATTGCGAGAGAACAGTCAAATCGTGAGGCTGCACATATGTGACACGGCCGCACTGTCGTGTTGAAACACAACATTGTACTCGCGCTTGTGAGGGAATATTGACGTGTATGAATGTGACTATTTTTTCTCCTCAGCTCCTGCTCTGGTGCCTGTGCGTGATTGGTGTCAGACGACATGAGGCTTGGGTAGCAACCCAAAGTTGTGTCAGTCGAATCGTTCCTGATGCCATATTCTTTCTGTTGTGTTCCGTTCTTTTCTACTGTATATTTTAAAATCTTATGTAGTGAATGAAGTGCATGATCTGAAACACAGTTCAAATCTAATGGATGTAAACGCAAGAAACTTCTCAGAAAATGCAAAATTACTGCAATAATGAAAACCTTCAGAGCGGATGAAAGCCGACGTACTTATTATTTTAGCCTATCTCTCTACAGCATAAAACCAACGCTAAGTAGAATGTCATAGTAGCATTCAACGCTGGCTGCATTGAATGTCATCAGGTCAGAAGTGCATTGCACTTGTCTTCCTGATAATTGCGGAGGCACGTCACTGTCTGCGTTTAAATAAAATATTTCTGAACTGAAGGTGTAAGCATGAGAGTTTGATGAGAGATACAAAATCCTATTGTTTGGTAATGCACGCTTGAAATTGTGCGAAGCTTAAGTTGCCTTCAAGGACATCGTGCGCAAGGTTAACTAAGGCAGTACATCCATTATTCAACTGTGATGGCTCGACAGTACAACATACACCAGCACGACAACACAGTTCACTTCTGTGTTGGCCTGATCGATTGATGGCTCAGTCTGCGTGTCCGTTCCCAGCCTCACTCTGTACAAAGGATATCTGAACGTAACATACGTATACGTTCAGTATATACATGTATATGTATAATAACATTTAATTTTTGGTTTTCATCAACCATCGATATAGATTGCGATTCATTTGACATTTTTAACAAAACGAAAGGACCCAATTCAGACAAGATACGCATTTGGAGAGTGTACTCAAGTACATTTTTTGCGAATTAATTGCAGTTCAAACATGAAAATGAAGCCTTCACGGTTGACGAGGATGGAGTAGAGGACTTATAATAGGTTTACCTGAATCATGAAAGTCGATGAAATAACAATTTGGAAAAAATTGAAGTCTTTCATTGTAGGAATAAAAACTCCGGTCTCTAGCTCAAATTTTTTCAAGGTAAAAATAAAATAAATTTGCTTCAATTTAGCAGATGATTTAATGAAGTTTTACCGAAGCCCGCACCAAGACGCTAGAAGCTAGTCGATAAGTCAGTCACACAAGCGCTGGTGAAGTGCCTACAATTTGCGACCTTGATGTCACGGTCGATCGATTTACAGCGTGAATGAGCGACATATTGATGTCTAAGCAGGCGGCTTTAGGGGAGGTTTGGTAGGTAGCAGATAGCTCTCAAACCATTGTGGGTTCTTTCTAAGTTTCCGCATTTTCTGCCCAAGCGTTTTATGCCGCACTCTTTGGTGAGATCAAGCAACCATTGCACGCTTTGCTCCAAAAATGAGAGACGTTCCAGGGTATCCAGGTTACGTAAATTGCAGAGTTTATGGGGCAGGAAACTCTCATTTATACTTCCAATACGCTCATTTTGCCTCGCATCAAACACAAACAATATTAGCCAGCGGCATTGATAGTACCTTGTAAATCTACAAGTGAATCCAATTTACTGTACCGGGTGTCCCACAAAAATGTCCTCGACTTTTCAATTGATTATACGTCCGCTTTAAATAAACATGCTTGAATCGTCTTTTTTCTACAATGTAGCAAGTTTTGCTTCCTTTTCGAGCAAATTCAGTTTTTCAAAATCAGTTGAATAACCACTTCACAATGATCGATTTACTAAAAGGGATAGAAAAACTAATTGTCCAAAGGAAAAGATTTTAAAACGATATTGATATTTTTCCTTATTTGGTACTTTTCAAAAAACTGAACTAACAAAATTTAAAAGCGAAACAAATCAATAACTTAAATAATGTTTAAATAAATAAAGAAATTTAGTAGCCTTCGACATACCCTCCACTTCTCTCAAGGCAAGTATTACTTTTAGCCCACCATTAAACGAAGAGTTTTGCGGATCATTTCACCTTTTTTTTCAGTCCTTGAAAAACTATTATTGAATAACACTTGAAACTTGAAGCCTCTCAGTGGGTTTAAATACTTGGTGGTATGTAGGATACATCATCCTGAAATTATTTTTAACAGCAATGATTGAGAAATGAAGAACACTAGTGTTCTTTTTCTAACTTTTCCTTTGAACATTTAGTTTTGTAACCTCTTTCAGTAAATCGATCACTGTAAAGTGATTATTTAACCGATTTCCAAAAACTTAAACCATTCGAAAAGAAAACAAAATTTTCTACATTATGAAAAAAGGACAATTCACATATGTTAATTTAAAGCGGAGATATAATCAATTAAAGAATTTTATTTTAGTAGATCACCCCGTGTAAGCTACGAGTCTAAATTTCGCTTTAAGAGCAAAACTCATGCGCAGTACAATAAACCAATACATGGTTGCCAGTTCCGTTAGTCCTATATTATATCGTAGCAGAATTTTTAAAAGAAATCCAAATGTGATCTAGATCCTGATCGAATAACTTCGTAGTTGAGTACCCATTCTTCCGAACATACATACTTTACTGCATACATACTGCTTTGAAAATCATTGGAGAAACACTACTCACAAATATCTGATGAACATTTTTGAAGCCAAAGACAACAATCATGAGTTTTTTTCATCACTAAAGGAGTTTGACATTAGAAAGATTATAGCACTAATAACGACCTCAATCATGCTGATATCGGAGGAAAATGCTTGAGAACAATATTTACTTTGTTTAAATGGTTTAATATGATACACTAGTATATAAAGTAGGGATACAAGTCTTCGTGAAGGTGAGGAGAGCATGAGATATACAATATTCGCTTCCGTGAGACGTCACGTCAGTCATGAGACACCTGTGAAGTGTATGAATGTGAACGCGTTCAGCACGGCAGGACAGAATGCGAACGCGTTCAGCACGGCAGGGCAGAATGTGAACGCGTTCAGCACGGCAGGAGCAGAATGTGAACGCGTTTAGCACGGCAGGACAGAATGTGAACGCGTTCAGCACGGCAGGAGCAGAATGTGAACGCGTTCAGCACGGCAGGACAGAATGTAAACGCGTTCAGCACGGCAGGAGCAGAATGTGAACGCGTTCAGCACGGCAGGGCAGAATGTGAACGCGTTCAGCACGGCAGGCCCAGAATATGAACGCGTTCACCAGAAGCCTCCTTTCTTGCTCAAGGTCCGAGGATGGCGGCAGTTTTGACTAGAACCCAATGGCGATAAATATATTTCTCTGCATAATTTCGAATAGAATTTAGTGATATTGGTAGTCAGGGATCAAAAGCTACATATATGGCTTGTGAAAGAATGGTTCTTCATGCATGTTTTTAAGGTTCATTCATTGTACCTTTTCTGATTCATTCTCGACTAAATAAAGGAATCTTACTCGTCATGTGGATTGCTGTGCAGCGATTAGGAAAAAAATTGTAGCTCAGGCAGTATTCAAAGTAATAATGTCAGATTTTGAGCGGTTTTGTGCGTTTTTTGAACTCTGCCACACTTTTGTTGAAGCCAACGACTTTTGGCGATCAAGTGGTATGTAGGATTAATCTGAAAATTAAAATTTAGTGAACAAACCATACCTTACGTAAGTCTTTTGATCCAGTCAGAAAATACAGACCCAAACCCTGCTGATATCGAAGGAAAATGCTCGAGTACATAATAACTTTCGTTCAAATTACTAGAACACACTGTGCGAGCTCAAGTCAGGCAAACAAGCTCGACTACGCTTTTATTTTCAATCTCATGAAATATAACGCTAGAAAACCGATTTTGTATACATTTATTTCACAGAAAATTGCGTTTCTCCTAAGGTGCGTTTCTCTCAAGGTTTACAAAAGCCTGCTTAGCGTCGTTCTATGCGAAATCAACGATAGATTGGAGCCAACTTAATTTCGGCCCTACGATTTATTACGAATGGCACGAAATCTCGAAACACTGGTGTGACGTCACGACTTTGAAGGGCTAGCCTCGAGATGAATGAGGCATTGTACTGCAACACTAGCGCGCTGACCATGGCAGGACCAAAAAGCTGCACACAATTTACTTTTTCAATAAACTAATTTCACAAACCACGGAACATAGCAAAACCTTCGTGGTGTTGGAAGTAAAAGTTGGCACAGCACCGGCTGCGCGGAATGGCTCATGTGCCCAAAACACGCACCGGAACAACGACTTTTTACTGCATGTGCGGACCAGCAGTACGTGTTATTCAAGGTGGCTACATGTGACTACGTAGCAGAGTCTAGTGAGTTTATATAATGAATACTTGCTATTTTATGTAACATGACCTGAGTATATAGTTGATGACTTTATTTCAAGACTCACGATCTAATGAATCTTTAAACTGTCTGCACTTATAACTTTTCAGTTCGTAAGAATAAATAAAATCTAACATTTACAGCGTTACAATGAATTGCTGAAACTTCCTTTCACACAAAGTCATCGGAATCTGCTCACATAATTAAAGCGGGCAATTTTATGCAGGCATGAAAAGAACGGACTTAGTACTTCTTTTATTCTCAGCTCAGAGTAACGCAGCGCACAAATACATTATCGACACACTTTGACGCGCCTTGATATTTCACTCTTATAGAGTGCACTCTCTTATGCACTCTGAGTGAGTGCATTTACCCTGGAGTTTCGGTTCTCTTCCTTATCTCCCGTCCTTTAACAGGACGTAAAAAATCGTTGGAATCTGCTCAATTCTCACCAGAATTGGAAAAGCTCCTCCCCGCCAACTTTCCTTGTGTCGATATTGCAAGGCGTTAATTCGCTTAGCAACAAACAAATAAGAGCACTCGTGGAAGTTTGATTTATTTTTTCGACGACTAAAAAGTCCATAACCTGTTCGTTCCGCTTGGGAAATGGAGAGGATGAACGAGTGAAAAAATACTAAGCAAGTTTATCATAATTAAAACAAAATAAATCTCACGCTGAAAACAAACATGCCACTACACACGCATTATGATTAACTCATCACAGATGGCAAATAAGTATCACATGCCGGCACACACACTCATTACTAGCACACACGCACACCACAGGTCAGTGACCTGTAACAATGGTACAACTCTGGGGCCTCATAGAAGTGAATTACTGCGTGACGGGAATGCTAACACGAGACTGTTACTGAACTACAATGCGTAAAATTAAGTCCGTTCTGTTGTCATGATAGAACTTCCTGAGTGACGCCTGAAAAAAATTTCAGTGTAGGATGAAATTCAGGTTTTTGGAGTTGTGTGAATGTATTCCACTCTCGATCTTTGAAATTAATTTTGCTTCCCTTGAACAACTTCCAAAAAAATTAGGAATTGTGAATCATAAAGTAATGAAGGGAGTTATCATCAATATACTTCTTAATAAATGTAGGGAGTGCAAAATGTTTAACGATCGATATTATGAGTTTGGTTGATTCAGACGAGTCCATGTGTAGGGAAATATAATAATATTAGGCGAAAAATGGTTAAATTTGTCTCTGAAATACTGAGAATCATTTTAGCAAATATTTTTGTAAAAGAATATTGGCTAAAATTAAGTATACATGAAACTGTCATTCAAAATACGTAATTATTTTTACTCCATCATCAGATTCTCAGCTAATATCCTACATGACAATGCACCGTCGTCGAGGGTTCACTTTCAATAATGCGAAACATGGGAACTTCTATCAAATCCTACGAGCACCGCAAAACCAAGCAACCGAAGCATTCCCGACTCTGAGTACGTCGCAAGAATTCTAAAACCGAACCAGGATTTGGCGATAAAAAGAAGTGAAAATCGCAGAGGGTTTTGCTTCAGCCTAGCGCTGTGATCCGTCAATTCAAATGTTGATGGTACGCAGATGCATCATCCGGCAGACCACATCGCGTGGACAGTCAGTCGAAATCAACGATTTTGCTGTCCTGGAAGTGAAATTTTTGTTGCCACCTGTGCCTATTCACGGAAAACTAATCGCTTGGAACATTCAGGCCGAGTAAATACTTGTGTTCTGATTTGAAAAAGTTAACAAACAAATCTCGTTACTGAAAGATTTGCATAGAAGCCAATCCGAAATTTCTACGCAAGGTAATTGCGTGGGATATGCGATCGAGACGCACAATTTCGTGCTAGGTTTGAACAGGAGCCTTGGAGTGCCATCATTATTCATGAAGCAAAAGATTCAGCGCGCAAACATTGCGGGGCCGTGCATTGTAATGTGCCAATTGTACCTGAAGGAAATTTAGAGCCGAGGCTACTCTAGTTTATTCATGGACATCTGACGCCAATAACGTTGGGAGAAGTTTTTTATATTGTTCATTTTTTGCTGGAAGTCAGACGGCGCTTGGTCGGACTTTCTAAGGCGAGGGAAGCTTCGAGTGACCGCTGCCGGTCCCTTTTAGGGATCACCCTGAATAAGGGCGTGATTTGAGCTTCGTGTGGGAGCGATGATGCATGGGAATAGGGACCTCAACCTCACGTCGAATAAAATGAGGACGAAAGTTGGTGCTTTAAAATGAGTGTTGATAAGAGCATAAGAGTAAATAATCGTGGTATAGAAATCGAGAAACGCGTGAAAATTCATTTAAATGTACCAGAACAGCACATGGTTCGGAATTCAAGAGAAGAGAAAGATCTTAAAGCAAATCATTCATGTATCCATCTGGGGAAGTTTCAAGACTTGTTCATGAAAGTCCGAAAATTTCTCGCCCTAAGCGAGGAGAGATTGAAGAGGAGTAGAAGATATTCAAATAAAATAATGGTCCAAGACGTCATGAGTTAGTCGGTATAAAGACATTCATTTCTTCAACATATTTGAGTAGAAAGGCAAATTGAGTAATTGTCTTTCTTGCGAGAACATTATAAGAAATACCGAGAATATCGAACAGTACGGGATCTGTAGACTTGAATGTAACTTTTTATTACACGTAGTGAAATATTATTCGTACCTGGAGACGCTGGAAAACAGCTTAAAGAGAGGCAAAATTAGAGGGTTTGAGAGCACTCGCAAGGCTTTCGTTCCCTGGGAGGTGTTGGTTTGATCTAAGTTCACGCATTTCCATACACGATTCCATATTTTCAAAATTTACTTATTTCTATGCGCTACTTGGCAATTAATGGTTAGTCTTTCAGCAAACGCAAGGGATCTAACTCTGAACTGAAATGAACCAGTCGCTGAAGTGACCAACTTTCACTTGCTCTCACGAACTCACCACTGCTATCGAAGATTCTGAACCTACAGGGTGCGGCAGTCAATCCTGCATATTTTCTAAGTATTTGGAAGCCTAAAAATACAAGATTGACTGTCGCACTCTGTATTTTACATTTTTGAAGCAAGAGCTTTCATATCGGTTCTCAAGGTCATGGACTAGGTTTTCAAGCAAAGGTTATGAAGCTAAAGATGGTAATAAAAATGAAATACCTGACATTGCTCTACTCGAAATAAGGCTGATATTCCATCCCACATTTGTTGAAGTGCTTTTGGACGATATTTCCCCTTTCATAGACACAACAATAAAAGAGTGCGGGTCACTCTTTTATGACGGTCGCTTATCACGTGTATCCCTTTTATTATGGCTTGTTTTTCCACGCGCTTCCACAGTGTTAGCGTATTCCTAGCCTCCGTGATGCACCGGGGAGTTTTTCACGAAGTAGACAGAATGTTCTAGAGTTCGCGAGGATTCGAGTTGGGGATAAATTCTCAACTAATGCAAGTTAATTTTGGTCATGATTTTTGGTTCAAACCAGTTGAAGTTCAAGATTGTAATTATATTACTAACGAGAATTAAACCAAAACCCCAACCAACATTACATTGTGAAATATTTCCTAAGGCAGCTCATCGTTCATCTCTACTACGCAATTGTAAGTGTTGAAAATTTTCCGGAAGCCGGGAATCATTGGAGCGAAGAACCGACACCGACCACCGCTGTCGGTTCACTCATAGAGAATACCGCCTTATACCGGTTCCATTCCAAATGATATAACGACTAAGTGAGTTACCGACGTAGGATTAATCGAATATCAGCGATACCATGTTAGAAGAACATCAAATAAGTCTTCAATATCACCCAAAACAACGTCGTAAGATTTTAAGCACATGACTTTCTGAACTTTATTTAAATTTTTGGTGAACACTGAACTTTATATTAGTTAAAGATTATCGTTCGTCCATCACTGAATTCTTTGCTACCCCTTAGGCCTATATAATTTGTTTAACCTATAGGAAGAAGCTTGTACTGTAAGTAAGCTGAGATGGGTGGTCAGTTTTTATGACTAATGAAATCGTTTGAAGAGTTAATACTCCGGTAAAGATTTAAATGACTTTGTAACTTCCAGGGTATCATTCTACAACATTTGTTCGGTAAATTGTCAACAAAATCTGAAATCTGTAGGTCTACTTCCTGTTCAACGCACACGATTCCCGTAAAAACAAGCCCGGTGAGTGTCTCCACTATGTTCAGACTGCAATTAACCATCGAAATTCTTCAAATACTCAGCTATCACATTAAAGTAAAGCATACCTCTGTATTACTCATCACTTGTAGAGATAGCTGAACAAGATGCTCTGCAGTTTCCTTGTAAACAAACTAAAACAGTTGAAACGAGAAGCCTGCAAACTGGAAGAAAAAGCGGACGAACTGCCCTGTCCATTCGACTGCCACACGTGCACTGGCCACTCATGCAGTCAATGGAAGCGAACTGCCAATCCCAAATCCAGGACGCAATATCAACGCGGTTGCCGCATTGTGCGGTGGGTTGCCTGCTGGCGCCAGCCACCGGCCAACACTTGATGACATCACCGCTCCCGGCAAAAGGGATCCCTAATAACGACACATTAACGAACGTGTTGAGGGCGTGTGTCTGCCGTGTGCCTCGCTGGCGCCGGCCGTCTTTATTTTCGCGGCTGCGCATGCCTAGGACATGCTAATTAGTTCGCCAGATACGCGTTCGTAGGCCTCACTCGCAGCCCCAACGTTGGCTTTCTTGCGTTTCGTTTTTTGTCCGGTGACTTCGATAGTGATGTGTTTCCGGAAATGATAACGAACATAGTTTTTCCTTCGAAAGTTTACGGTCGATGCTGTAAAAATATTGTCATTCGCAGGCGTTCAGTTGAAAATTATGTTCAGCTCAGTTCTCACACCTTTCTAGAAAATCCCAACGTCGCTTGAAAGAAACCTCGACTTCGGACTCACTAAATATTCAACTGAGCTCTGACTTGAACTGTTTATTTAGCAAGTGTGGCACTCAATACGTGCGCATGTAAACCGGCATTGCAAATTGGGGGTAAAATCCCAAACGGCATCAAACTTCCTTGAAAGAGTTGCACTAAAAGGAGTTCTCTTATAACCGAGGACAAAAAAGCGCACACTGATACAAGCATAAACAAACTTCCCCACAAAAGAGCATAAAATTTTTCCGATGTTCGTACAGAAAAAATTAAAATAAGCGTTAAATTAAACTCCCATTTTTTAAGAATTAAATAGTGAACGAAAAAGCTGAGCCGCAATTAGAAAAAATTTCATCTAGTGTTTTTTCAATTCACACATAATTCAGATAATGAATGAGTTAGGAATAATTTAAATCAATAATATTATTTCAGAAAACGCAACAAATTCCTGCCGTAGCAGCATATATCAAATTGAAAAAGAACTACTAAGATTTTTAGGGGAATGTTCGCTGCAGGCCTCTCTTTTATACACTGCGTACAAATTTCTTTTGTCCCTGTTCTAGGTGTTACAAACATTTCCCAATAGTAAATTGAACTGACGTAGATATTTTCCGGTGGTATGACTTACTTGGTAACTTGCTATCTCAAAAACGTCGAAGAACACAGCGCGAAAATATTCAAGAATCCAAAACACGCAGTGTGCAGGTGCCGAAACTCTGTGCGTGCTAATCTGCCCAATTGTGCTCAGTTTAATTCAATAACTGCTGAAAAATAAAAAGTACGTTGACTTGACGAGACGGGCAATTCTATAGTCTTGAAGAAACACTTTCAATGAACAGCGAAGTGAAAAAAAAGGCAAACCGTTTTATTCATAGGAATCTTCCCTTCCATTCGTAACAAAGCGTCTGCGTTTTTTTTTTAACCCGCAGTATTTCGCACACGCGTGCTTCGATCGAGGGGGACGTGAAATTAATGAAGCCGACGATATTAATTTTTGCCCTCTTTTTTAATCGAAAAATACGTCGCAGATTCTAACGTCAACGCAGTCATCGAGTGCGGAGCGATGCTCACTTGGGATGACGTTTGAAATTAAATGTTATTGGTTAAAAAAAGAGCAACGCTGTATCCTCAATCTCGGGTGAAGTTTGACGTTATAATGTGGGGTTTGCGAAAATGTTCATTTAGTCTTTCAGATAAATTGCAAGTTAAAAACATTTAAAATTTTGACAGTGAACCTCGAACGAAACAAATGAAAAGCAAACAATTCTGCGCTGATGACGTATTTTATTTTTTGAATATTTTATTTAACAGTCCAATTCGGCATTTCAAAATTAAATTATGCCAAAAATAACGCTCCGAGTAGAAATTCGAAGCGATTTGAAGCCCTGCATATTTCAAAGCTTCAGAAACATTTCATCATCGTCACCAGCCGTCACTGACATTCCCGCTGCTCGCCGAAATTATAATTGGAACTGCGAGGGATCGCCTGCTTAGTTTGGGCAGGAATATCTGCGCTTTCAGTGTCTCAGATTGAAAACAAATATGCATTCAGGTAGAGTTTTGGCACATCAAGTTCACTAAGAGGCAGAGAAGGACATCCACACTTTGAGTCTCCTTTCATCAGATTTAGAATCTGGTGCTTATTTTCTCAGATTTCTGATTCGGATATTTTTTTTCACAGATTTGCCGCTTCTACCAATGTTTTCCCCCCACATCCAATTCCGATTAATGTTATTCTCAGATTTCAATCAATAATACTTCTTTGTTGAATTTTATTCTGATTTCTCAGATTTCGACCTCAAATTTCATTTTCCTAATGCTTTTGGCTCGAACTAATTTTAACACTTCGAGTTCTAGTTATTTGAAATACATGACCTTGACTTTTTGGAAAATGTAATGTGGACGAGAGTAAGTCTTCAGTTTCATTTTATTTCAACACAGCTTTCTAAGAACTCAAAACTTAAAACAAAAGGCGTCATAAAACTAGAACGGAACTACAATGCACCACTGATTTTCGCGAATTTTGTCAGTTTTCTTCTAATTTGTGAAAATATGTTCAATGGTTAGTATTGTATTAATTATTTTAAGACTTCAGCCACGACAAAAGCGATTTCAAAAGTGCAAAGAAAAGCGGTCATTTAGTAAGAGCTTTAGAAAACGAGGAAACTTTGCACAGTGTATTTCAATACAACATACCCTGTGCTCAGAAACAATAAGTTAGGAATGAAGAGGAGAAAAATACAACGAAGCGATCGCGAAGAAGGCATGAAAACTGAAAGCAGTGAAGTGAAGCAGGAGATAGGAGCCCAGCAGGCTACCTCTCGCTGCGCTACCCTGAGAGTATCTCCCCTGAGGGCTGTGGTCCCCACAGCGTTGCGCACACACCTAGCGGGCTTAAATTGCCTATCCCTCGCCCCCTGAGGGGGCCAACAATCAGCGGAAGAATCCAGTGTACGCTAAAAGGAATACGACTACAAACAATTACATTGACAGAATCGTAACAAAAGAAAATAATAAATGAGTGCTTGGAAAGAATTCCACGTACACTAAAGAGAATACGGTTACGACTACGTGCAGAAGGGGACACTACTACGATTACTTTCACATTGAATCGCAACATATGAAAATAACAAATGAGTTCCTGGAATGATGTTGGCACATGAAATGTGTATCAGCTCCGCAAAATGATTCTGTTCAAATTATCGGTTACTATCATAAAGAAAACGCAAATCATTTAAAAAAAGGTGAGGATCTCACGCAAACTTGG
This sequence comes from Morinoia aosen, assembly GCA_030386875.1. Classification (NCBI taxonomy): domain Eukaryota; kingdom Metazoa; phylum Arthropoda; class Malacostraca; order Amphipoda; family Talitridae; genus Morinoia; species Morinoia aosen. The sequence goes on along the minus strand of CM059567.1, from coordinate 21,442,872 downwards.
AAGTATCTATACCGTTCCTTGGGCTACTAGGGCATCAGTAGTCAACTAACCAGCAAAAATTATACAAAAAACTCTCTTTAAGCATAAATAAATCACGCACGTAAAATAAAATCTTAGCATTTTAAACCAATGGGCGCAATTTTTCATCCATGTTTTCGGCTTCCATGGAAGCAACAGTCGTCTAACGTAAAGTTCCTTTAATTCCACCTGTAGTGTTAACGCTGGCCCGGGAGTTCTTCCTTGGTCATTGTTGAGACAGCGAGCTTTGCTGATTATCCTGAGCAGAGTCCTGTTCTTTCAGGAATAATTCCGGGTCTGAATATAGAAGTTTTGCTTCATTATCTTCCTACTCCTGACCTTGAGGATCAGATTTCCACATTTGTGAGCTGAGTGGTGTTTTTTGGGGGAGGGGGAAGGTGAGGGGAGTGCGGGGGTGTGAGAAATCGACAGTCGTGGGGGAGTGTGCGGGTGGGAGAAGTTGACAGTCGTGGGGAGAGTGCGGGTGGGGGAATTCGACAGTTGTGGGGGAGTGTGCGGGCGGGGGAATTCGACAGTTGTGGGGGAGTGTGCGGGTGGGGGAATTCGACAGTCGTGTGGGGAGTGTGCGGGTGGGGGAATTCGACAGTCGTGGGGGAGTGTGCGGGTGTGCGGGTGGGAGAATTCGACAGTTGTGGGGGAGTGTGCGGGTGGGAGAATTTGCCAGTCCCAGGAAAGAGAGAGAGTGTTGCAGTATTAGCAAAACAAATTCTATACTCAGTTTCACGCAGCAGTGCCGATGCCGTAAAAAGCTTCACCATTCAAATCGTGAAATGGTTTCTTTGAGAACCGAACCTAACCTATCCAGCTTATCCTACCTTGCCCTAATTTATCCAAGTGTATCCAAACCAAACGATGAATTTTATACAAATAGCCCTATGTATCTAACAACAGTTGACCCAGTTACGTAACTATGATACCGTGCAAAGCTCAAATTGCCTCGTAATTCTTCCTGTGTAATTTGTGAGAGCGTAACGCTCCAACTAGCGTACGGGCGGACGCACGCAACACATGAAATTTTATAACGGAGGTATGCATGTATAAGTGGTATGGTGAATTTGTGAGACAAAATAATGTATTTTATACGGTATTTTTGGCATCTTTTGTAGATGATTTGACAGTGAGTATTACCATCAAGCTACATAACAATGAGTATCGTGCTCAGTATTGCGTGTGTGTCGTTTTACAATACAATAGTATGAACAGACGAAAATAATTAGAGTGTGCTTGGGAAATTCAATATCATAGCTGAAGCAACAAATCATCGTTCCAGGTGCAAATGAGGTTCTGAAATAATTTTATTTTTCAGAAGAAACACCCTATGAAGTAATTACCTTTATTACAGTAACAGCTGTTTAAACAGCGCGACGATAATTAAATTGGTATTATTTTTCTATACAACTCATTAAGATGATGCTCAACCTCACAAGCCAGTGTAGTTTTTTAGGGTTCTCTCGGCATTGTCGATTAATGTAAAAAAGATCTCAGAATTTTTTTCACATTTCGGAGCACTCGCCGCAGGATTATTGCACGGGGGAATTCTGCGGGGATCAATACCCGTCCAGAGAATGTTAACCTCTCGGCCACAAAAAATTCTCCCAAAAACGCGCCCGTTCTTGCGCAGTAACTTGCAGAAGGTATTTTGTGTAGTAGCGTCAGAGAAGATTGACTGCAGTAACGCTCAAGGCTCGCTGCAGTAACGTCAGGAGAAATTAGAACATTTTGGAGCAAGTTTCACTCACAAAAGTGATTATTTTTTGGAAGACGAAGATTTCAGAGATTTTGATCTTCCACCACGAATGCCACCTCCCTCGCCGACGGAATTTTGCGGAAATTTACATTTCCACTTTGCGAAATGCAGTACCGATGGATTTTGAATCAGTTTTCGGAAATCTACACGGCTGAATTGGCTCCGTTCTTGTCTGAGCAAATCTTACGGATTTCCTACTGGAAATCCCGGCCCGTCGCCAGTGATGAGTGGACCGCCCGAATACGTGCTGCAAAACACGATCGCACCGTATTTATGATACCGAAATGGACGTGATGATACTGGACGACCCGTTCAGTGAGCCAAGTCCTTACATTGAATCTTGCTCCATCGTAGAGTGAATTTACTCAAAATTATTCCGTAAGGAACTAAATGTTTTATCATTTCCATCAGAGATTTTTTTGGCAATCCATCGATAACGTTTAATAAGAGCCTTTGCATGTTTGTTTGTGTGTATTTTTCTTTATATTCTGTCGAATCACGCTCTCAGTATAGATAGCGACAAATTTAACGATTGAATATTTCGACTGTTGGAAGCAAAAGAGTTTGATAACGTCTTTTGTGCTGCAGGCGTATGCATATTTAAATATTCGGTCGTGGGTGTTACTATAATCTTTTAATTGTCTGTATACAAGGATAAATGTATTCGTTTTGTGGAAGCTTCAGATGGACAATTATAAAAAAATACGGGTGGTTATGAACAGGATATTATGCTAACAACCGATGGAGCTAAATGATTTCAGTGTTCCATTTGATTATTTTTGAATACCTTCATTTCAAAAGGCGTTGTACGTTGTAATTATCATGTCAAGAGCAGTGTCGTCGATCTGCGTCACGGCAGAAGAAACAAGGTAGGTTCACACCAGTCTTTTTTTCGTTGACGGTTTGGTTTTGCTGACGTCACGGCAACGAACCAATAACAGCGCTCATATTGCATCTGGTAGCACTGCTACCCTCAAATCTGGCTCCACTATTGGCCTAACGAAATGGCGTTTTGGTGAAGTGATAAAGTTTGTTTGAAATAAAGCCTTTCTGTAAGCTAACCGAACAAAAGGAGGTGTATTTTCTCCCTCATAAATTACCCTACCTTGTTTCCTCTACCGTGATCAGCGTGCCACACTTTGGAAACACAACAAGATCAGGTCCGTAGCACAGATACCACGATACAACTCCATTAATTTCCCACACATGGGGTGCACTAGGACTCGTGATCTGAGATAACTCTGCTCTGTTCACTTGAATACAATTTCCAAGAGTGACTTGTTGCCCAGCAGTTATTTATTTGGCGGCACGGGTATAAATAATATTTTGAGGAATGCTTAGCATCATGTGGTATGTGTTTTGATCGAGTACTTCTTTGCAAGTTTCCTCATCATGCCGGTACAATTCTTACTTTCAAAAATCTCTTAAGTATTGCCTATACCTGAAACACGCTCGTATTTCGACAAACTTAAGTCATGTATGCAAAAATCAAACTTAATTTTACGTTGGTTCCAAGAGCATTCTATGCACTTTGATTGTCAATCAATTTTATGTAGTCCAAACCTGACCTCGGTCACTCAAATCGATCATACGTCACTCAACACTAGAAGAATACTATATGTGGCAGCCCATCAAACCTGTGTTTTACTCGTCGACGAAGAAACAAAGGTTCAATTATTTAATATTCTATGTCATACAGGCATAATTTTATTATAGAAAAAAATTGATATATCAAACAAGCTCTGCATGATAGTACAATGCAGTTATCGATACTGACTGAGTTGCTCATGTGCATTCAGCGCAGCAAAAATTTTCAGGTAAGCTCAAAAAAATTTTGCATCCCAGGCTCAATGTGAAAAATCAAGATGTGGTATAAAAGCCGAGGATCCAACGAGGAAAGTCGCAGGGAGAGGTAAAAATGGAGGTGCGGTGTGAAAAGTTGAAGAGAGCTTTAGAAAATAAAAACACGATATGAAATCTTGCGGAGTGATATGGAAAATAAAAGCCCGAAATGAAAATAAACGGTCTATATGAAATACTGAGCTCCATGTAAAAAGCTAAGACGGACGTGAAAAGTTGAGGCTTGATTTGAAAAATTAAGGTCAAATATAAAGCATGAAAGCTCAATACGAAACATTAAGACTTGATGCGAATTGAAAAAAAAACTATACAAACAAGCTCGTTCTTTTTGCCAAGGAACCTAAATGGTTATTTATGGTCCCAAGATTGTGTGTGTAATCATAATGCCTTAAATTAATGCCGGGCTTGGTCTTCTGATTAATTCTTCAATTTCCGTGCTCGAATCACCTTGTCCTTATTTGGAAATTCCTTTTACACTTTTTTTTTTTTGCGTTCAACTCAATTTTTACATAGCATGTTTGTCAAAAATGAATAATGATAACAAGCATCTAGTTTAACATTACCGTTTAGATGAAAATGGATGAGGTTGAAAATGTTCTTCGTCGAAATGAGCTGGCTCTGTGCATTTCGTACGTGTTAGTAAGGATTTGGAATAGGAGCGACTTAACAAGACCTTGAGCCAAGTCAATAATCCTTCATGTGGCTGGCGATGTAGGCGTGGTAGCAAAATATCACGGGCACTGGAGGTACGGGAGCTTAGAAGTCTTATAAATTATTCTTCTGAAGCTAAACTACAACAATTGCAGCCAACTACTAATTCTATTAGTTATATTTTACTTTACAATTAAGGGGTCAATTAAACGGAGCCGAATGTTTTTCCTTCCGACAAATAAACTGTGGTTTAGTTCAAGTCTGCGCAGCAAATGCATTAGAGTCTCAAATAGGCTGGCTCTTAATGAATAGGATTAACGTGTAATTATATCTGTTTCATCGCGCTAGCTTCCTACACCATTACAAATTGAATGTTCAATTTTTCATGCACGTATAAATTTCAAATTTATTGTAAGCGCAGTATTTGCGAGGACGATTTACGAGGAAGGATTTAATTGTCGAATTTATGAAATCACTCTCATTTAACTTTAAATTTCACTTTTAATAGAAAGATCAAGTCCAGTGATGAATCACGTCGAGTAGATGTGATAATTAGGGACTCTACAAAATGTTCTTAGCCGCAAACTTACGTCACGTCCAAGCGAGGTTACAACGAGAGGTCTACGATGCCTGGCGTAATTACGTTGGGTTGCGTCAAATCACGCGTGCGCAAGATGGGCGGTGTTGTGATTATCAGCACTACGCTGCATAGGGCGGGGTTCCATACCGCTCCAACTTGTGGGTGTGCACCACCGTAGAGGAAACAAAATAGGGTCATTTCTATGGTGGAAAATACACCTCCTCTCGTTCGGATAGCCAATAGAAAGGCTTTATTTCAAATAAACTTTATGTCGTCACTTAAACGCCATGTCGTTAAGCCAATAGTGGAGACAGATTTGTGAGCCAGTGCTACCAGATGCAGTATGAGCGCAGCTATTGGTTCGTTACCGTGACGTCAGCAAAACCATACTGTCTACGAAAAAAAGACTGGCCTGAACCTACCTTCCTCTACCGTAATCTGCACTGGCAGTGAGGGAGCGGCACTGCAACTCACATTACGGGGGTTGCAAAAGTGCTCCAGTCCCAGCGCTTTATTTCAGGCTTCTCCAAGAGGAAAAATTACAGGAATCAACCACAGCTGCACAAGTCATGCGAGAAATTTCTTCAAGGGCTTAACAAATTCGTGCTCATAAACATCAGAAGTTGCGAAAACTTGAGAGCGTGAAGATTGCTCAAGAATCTAACGTTTGTGTTCGAGGTTGTGCATTTTTTGGTGAGCATGCTAATTATTTTGCGTCGAGTCAATCACACCGATATGTAAAGCAGAAATCTTTCTATTAAGTTCATATAACTTTACCACGGTGCAGCTGAACATCAGGAGTAGTTACAACTGTGGCATTTAATTAAGAGTCATGTTTTCGATGTTGCTCGATTAACATTTTTCCTCAATTTTGCTGATTAGATGCTCTGATTGCTTCAGAGACGTTTGATAGTGTTGTTCATTTATCACACGTTTCGTTGACATTTGCATTGCGTGTTTTTACTGTGCCTTCATGCAATTTTTTTAAGCTCACCTCATATGTTGCTTTTTGTGTGCTTTTCTTAGATTAAAAGTTTTTAATCTTTTACCGTCGTCGTTATTTACCCATATCGGTCACACCTATTGCTGTGCCTATTGGCTGTCCTCTTCGTACCCTTGTCATTTCTTTTTTGTTAAAAAATTATTCCTCCATTCCTTCTTGGGACTTTTAAATTGTTCCCTCAAGACCGAACTTTCTCTATTTTCTTATGAGAAATGTAAAAAGATCCGTGACATGACTCAATTAATGCAAACCTTATAGATTCATCGACAAATCATGATACAACGCGGTAATTTAAGAATTATCAATCTATAATAATACGAGCAACTTTGATGAAAATATTAATAGAATAAGTCAATAGGATAGATACAACATTCAACTTCTTTGTACCATAGCCCAGCTTCACAGGGGCACGTGATCTGAGGTGCGTTCCCTCTGCAGGGAAAATGGTTTTGACGCCAGACTTGAAGCTCTAACTTTAGAAAAACGCTGCCGTTTCTGTTGACGTTCGTACACTGGTGATCATTAAATCCGAATTCCACATTGTCATATCGATTCAATAGCCATTTGAAAAGACAATTTTATACGGCATCAACCACAACTATCTCAACTCGTCAGGTTTATGGAGGACGTGTAGGCGAATTGTTTTCATTTTTTTGGCTGGACACTGCAAAACAACCATCGTGATCACGCCAAATCGTGGAATTTTTCAAATTCATGCAGCAGCAAGATTGGGCTAATACTAAAATTTGGTTTAGGAATCCTGCCAAAAAATTAAAAACAATCTGTGCGTCGTTACTAAGGGATCTTAACATAACACAACAACAAGACAGCGAGAATAACACAAATTTTTGTTGGACTGGACTATAAAGATCTGCTTCTAGAGGTCACGCCTGACAGTATAGTAGAATTTAACTCTAAAACCCATCTTGAGCCTCTACTTCGATAAATAACGGAGATAAATTTAATGAGATAAATTTTCGCAATATTCTTTGCTCCAGGAACTCGACATAAATTGTTACACGGTCGTGTTTACTCTGGACACTACTGCTCTGTATTCTAAAGAACGACGATACTCGGAACAACCTACCATCGTTACTACTTTCTTGTGGTTGTTGAGAACATTGCTGATATTTCCGGTCAAAACAAATGCTTGAGCGTAAGTCAAACTCGCAATTTTGCCACTGTAAAAAATATGTTTGGTTATAAGAGTAAAAACTATTTTTCAACACTCGTAAAAGAAATTGTCTTCACATTGAAAGTCGATCAACTGTGACTCGTTGGGCCACTTTACTCATACAGGGTCAGACGGAAAGGAAGCTGATGTACCAAAGCCTGGCAAAAGAAAAATTAATTCTAGAGAAATCCTCACAGCGGTGTGAAGTACACTAAATTGAATTTGAAAGCACATGAATTGGGTAAGAGGGAATATAAAATACACGAGAATCTGTATTGGAACAATATTTAAGTGGAATATTTCATGAACAGATGTTTTGATTTGTTCTTTTTAATTCATTGATTATTTTCTTTTGTATTTGAAGTTCTTTTCATTTATTGAGTGTAAAAAATTGAATAAAATTGGTTACTTATACTTTCAATACCGACCTTGCGGTAACCTTCGGGAATTGCACCAACTGCACTTTGTGTTAGTTACTACTCGTATCTTTGCCATGAAAGATTTCAGTATATGTGGGTCCCTTATATTTTCGAAGAAGATAACGTTGTTGCGACTAATTTTGACCCCTTATTGTAAAATACTCAATAGTTCGCTTCACCCACGAGTCGTCGAATTATTTGGCTACCCGGGTAATGACAATCGGTGGTTCTAACAAGATGGTACAACCCTAAATGATTGTCGGCATTAACTCGGAATCATCCGCTCATGTTTTCAGTTCAGTTATTGAACATTTGATGGTAGCAATAGCTTACGAAATCAAAGTTCCACGGGTTATAATTCAAGTGACCAAGGCGAACTTCCAACAAAAAAGAAAAAAATTCAAAATACGTCGATATTAGCGGTCGCCATGCTTGAGGGATAAAATATTCCGTACCACTCAAAACGAATTAAATTTTTCCTAATAAATTTTTTTTACAAAATTTTCCATCCACTACCTCAGGTTTTATTATCCTCATAAATTGTTGTTTATGTTTTACAAATTGTTCGAAAACGTTCATAACGTAATCGAAATTTGGTATTCCTCCCACAAATGGCTTATGAGAAGGATAAATTTCGCCCTTTATTAATAGCAAAATCAGGATGACAAATTTGACTCGATTCTATTTTTCATTTAAGCATGATGAAAATTGCATTGTGTTAGTAATGAAAACAGGATGCTGAATTTTGCCGAATGTTATTAATGTAAGTATAGAGTGTAGACAATGACTGCCATACAGCATTACAAAGTGAACAAGCATGCAAGCTTACGAGCATGCACGGATACTGGCATGCACACATACATGGCTATCAAAGTTCAATTTAATGTATTGTTTAAAATAAATTACCTGTAACGAGCTAGGTGTGACGAAAAAAATTTATTTGCACTATATCTATCCAGATTTAGGGTAAAAATGTTCCTAAGCATTCGTGAGTAAAAACCTAAATGTGTTCGACCTCATCGTTTAAATTTTCCTATCATTCAGGTTGCTCATCAACCAATTTTTTATCAAATATTCTTCACAAAACGGATACGTGTGGCAGATTTTCAACACCCACAGTGCTGAGAATAATTTCTTTTATCTTTTGTTATTATTGAACACAGTGTGTTGACGGTGGCAACCGAGAAAGCAGCTCAATAATAAGATCAAAGGTTTGAAGTACATGACCGATTTTATTCCTCGGTTTTCAGGTTAAGAAAATTTTCATCTGAATTTATGTGTAAGCGAATTGCACTTCAAAGGCATAAACTCTAAGTAATTATGTAACGTTCAGGAATCCGGTATACTAGGTGAGATAAAAACATACTGATCAGTATAGGGCTGTGACAATATGCTCTAATCATATTGTCACAACCCTATAATAATCACATACACATGCGTCTGTATGTGATTAACACTTGTTTCTACACATTGAATTAAATCACATGCATGTGATTTATTAGCAATCACATACATGCGAATGTGGGTGATTATTAGGGCTGTGAAAATATGATTAGAGCATATTGTCACAGCCCTACTGATCAGACAAACAGAAGCCCAAACAAAAACGGTGTAATTTTTTAGGGAGTCACTAAAGAATGTTTTAGCCGACAAACATTTCAAGAATAATCAGTACCTATACTGTGTGTTGCGCACTTGAGGGTAAGCTGTTACTTTCTCTGTCATTTTTTGGGTGAAGAAGGAGAGGGAAAATGAAGTTTATATGAATTGGAATGGATTTCGGTGATATCTTAGCACTAAAATAGAGAAATCAGAGGAAGAAAACCGCTCAATAGTCAGTTTATTAATTTTTTTGCGAATGATTAGCTATTCTCATCATTCGTCATCTCTCACGACGAGGGCACGATAGTTGTAAGCGTAGACTGACTCCAGCCTCAACGTACATCAAATTTCTTGAGTGTTCAAGTTCAAGAGCAGTTTACACTTGATTTTGGAGAAACAATAACTTCAGAGAACATTTACTTTTTTTTGTGCGTGTTCTGATTGAAATACTATTTCGCTCATTACTTATTTCACTAAGCGTGTTAGTTTTTCTACGCACACTACGTTTCATGTTTCTGCGCAACAATCCCGAGCGTTTTTCGTATTAATTAAGGCCAAACTAATTTTTGATATTAATTTATGTTCTGTATTAATGCTATATAGAGTGAAGTAATGCTAAATAATTTCTGTGCGCTAAATGATTCGTTCAAGTCTACCTTAAAAAATGATGAAACTGACGTAAATATGTCTAGAACAAAGTTAGCCTCACGACGGTTAAAATTAATTGGAAAAAATTTCACAGAAAAAATTCACTCCTATGAATATCTCTTTCCAAGGTTGATATTGAAAAAATTGAAGAGGGGATAATTTAAATGAATAAACGCAAGAGATTAAATTATTCCAGCGTGTCTTTAGTAATATGTCAATAAATAAATGGTGAAAAATTCGTAAATTGGTGCACCCGATGGCCGCCTGCGATCGATCCGCCAGCAACCAACCATGACCTCGGAGAAGCACGCATGTTTAGATGTCAAGGAATGAAAATCGGGCAAGTGTATGAACTAGTTACTGTGTGTAGTGTTGTTTATAACGTGATGTGTAAGGTAGACAACTGAAGAGAAAATAAAATTAACTTCAATACAAGCATAATTTCAGAGACACTGAAGTTTGCTAGGAAGTACCTTACTATATGCACATGAAATACGTCTAGTTTAACTTACGCCATTATGTAACAGCTCAATTTGCAAGTACGGTCTGAGATACGGAATCTACAGCTTTATGAAAGCTAGTGAGGGACGTCTGACTCTAGCGCATCCACTCTTCACTGCAACTCACGCTCACCAGACGATTTCTTAAGATCCGCACAGCGAAGGCGGCTCCGAAAACTCGACAACAGACAATCATACCGCTGAACCCAAGAATGGTAGTGCTCCCAATCCGTCTCCTACGTCAGTATTGGCTCATCAGCGGAGACCACATAAAAAAGAATGAAAGGAAAGAAAAACAATTTATTTCCAATAAAGTCGATACAGAAAATATAGTTGGTTTTTACAATATCATAAAGTAAGGATACTTAGTTGAGACATTGCTCTCAATCAATTATTTGAACTAGTCCCTGTCACTAGTTCAAATAATTGATTGAGAGCAATGTCTTCCCTTTATTACTTAATCTAGGTTTGATAATATATGTAACTACAATTTGTGAAAAGACATTATTTCACTGACGTTGCATTCTTGAAAACCCTCTTATCAGTTCACACATTAAAATACGAGCTCAGGGACTTGTGGTATGAGGGATTATTTTTGAAAGTAAAACGGGTGGATTGAGGGCGACATTCAGAACTATATTTTCACTCCCACGTATAAACTATGTAGTATGCCAAACAAAGAGCTCAGAGAAAATATGTTTTTTAATCACATCACAAATTAATGATATTTCCATGCCAATAATAGTTACACAAAAGAGTCTACCTAGGTCAGAAACACAAAAAAGATTGTCCTACAACGGCAACCATAATTTGTACAACATAATTGAAGTAATAAGTGAAATTAACTACCTAGATAAGGCGGTCATAATATAATCCCAGAGGGTAAGAAATAATAAATTGCACCACACAAGGCCAATAAGAACATTTTAAGACGTGAATAAGCGAAAAAAAAAACATTATTGTCCTATAAAGTTAACGTAATAGGTAAAATTGCATACTTTTTAAATCTCTTGTTACAAATGTCCTTAATTGATAAACATACATAGGTGCCATCACGGTCCATGTCAATGCTTGTACAAAGACGGAGAGAAAAAACATAAAAAATGTATCCCATATAGTTAGTTAATTGAAGTTGAAAAATGTTCAAGATAATGAACTCTGTGAGGTGACAAGACTTTTAACGGTTTCTATGATCATTGACATATAAGCTTTGGCTTTCCAAACATCAGGGAATAATATTAAAAGTGTTTGTTGCGGCAGATATCCAAAAATAACTTTTCGAGCGAGTATAATAAAATAAAAGCGAATTAACTGCCCGAAAGAGCATGCTTTAAATCACACAACAAATTTATAAGATTTCTCATTTAAATGCTTGACAACAATATAGGTAAAATATTGGAAAATTACGGTATTTATAGGACAAATGCAAGATGCTTGATTAGAAATTTTGCGAAAACTGCCGTGTGTAAATATATTAATGTGCACAGATAGTAGGATACAAGCATGAAAATGTAAGTTTTTTAAATTAAATATTTTACCACAAAGGTATTTGGTTAATAAAAAACATCTTATTAAACATATATGGGTGCTATGACAGCCCATGTCAATGCTTGTACAAAAAACTGAAGGAACAGCATACAAATGTATCCCTTGGCCAGTTATTTAACAAAGAATCCTGGGATGAGGCAGCAAGTCGGAGACCTCTCAGCAAAGAAGGACCGCTCCTTAAAATGCCAGCTCTACTTTCACAGTCTCCACCACGACGTCGACAGCTGGGTGTCCGAAATATTGTACTTTTCACTGGTGGACTCGACTAGGTGCACTACGATAAGAAGCAAGAAATTTTGATGGATCATCGTATGACAAGAACAAAATATCATATAAACGAATATCTCATACCTTTGCGAGCCAATTTTACGTACACTTTATTGACAGCTAAAAGAAAATTCTCGCAGAAAACAGAAATCGTAAAAAGTTTCGATGGGATTATCAGCGTTTTCTTTCACAAGATTCCGGGACAAACTTTTCCAAGATCTCTAGCAATCAACTCGCTTGAAGAGTTTGATCAATATTAGCTGCAGCAAGTTTGCGAGACCTCGAAATAAATTATTTGTTATTAGTATTGTACTAACCGTCATACCAGATTTTATGCCATTTCAATTTCTACCCAATTGGCTTTTTTCTATTACAATCGTCTTTCGGCATTATTTATGCACATTTTAGAAATGTCTAGGAATGTGTCGTAACTTCTAAAAAAAATATAGATACTTAAGTCATTATTGGCAGATATAGAACTTTGATTTCCTAAAGTTAATATTTTTCCCTTCGATTTCTACCCATTTGATTTTTTTGCAGCGCACTTTTTATAATAACTGCGCGTCTCCTATGTCGCTAAATCCACGAATAACTAAGGTATTCAAGATCTTAATGTTAGACATCACGTCGCAGTCACTTCAATTTTAATACATTAAATCATCTGTTGTATATTTTGTGTTACATCAGGATATTATTTGACGTATACCAGCTCTTGTTTTCAAACTGTGAGCAATTAATGCACTTCAATGTTTTTACCCATGGACTAAGTACTTGTACTCTTCATGAAATTATACTAGATTGAAAGCGGATCATCTCAGTGGGAGTTTTTCCTTTTCAATTTAGTATATTGAATAAAATACTGTATTATTTCTCATCTTCACTTTCTAATATTTCATATTTTGTAAATTGTATACTTTTCATGTTAGTTCACTTTAGTGGCTGATCATGTTGATATATTTGATGACATTGACCCTGATCGCAATCATTTGAATAAGTTGTATCTAAACTTGAATGAAACTATAAACTGTGAGTCTGCTGATTTTCGAAAATTCAGCGGATTGATGAGAACAATTTAAAATAATTTTTTAAAAATAGACGAAACGACTTGAGCTGAATTATAAATTTGGCGTCATTAGCTTCACCAAGAGTTGGCTAGATGACTCAACTAAAGACATGATTCAAACGCAGAACAATTATACCCACCATTCGCCACGTAATAACAATAAACGTTGCGTAGGCGTGAGTACGTACATATCTAAACACATAGCTCCGAGAATCGTTGCAAGCGCAGCAAGGAATCGTGACCATATTGATACGTTATTCACAGAACTGATGAAAAATGGGAAACGTATTATGATAGCAACTGTATCTAGGCCTCCAACAGCCATAGAATTTTATCGCAGTTTAACGAGCCACTTTATGAAATAATAATTTGTGGTGATTTCAAGTACGATCTTCCAAAACATGAAAGCTCCGAACAAATCTCAAATTTCATAAAGGCTACTCAGTCTAAATCATTCCTTCCAATCGCCACGAAGCCTGCACGAGTCTCGTCAGAATTTGCTACGGTGATCGGCAATATCATCATGATAGATCCAACTGATTTTCTGACCGGAATAATAACTTCCGGCTTATCAGTTTATTTCCCGGAGTTTCTTATTAAAAAAAAATCCATTCTTAAACGTCAAGCCACAAGCAGTAACATGATTATATATAGATGCGCAAATGAATCAAATTTGGGAACAATGCCCATTGTTCTGGAAGAATTAATGCCAGCATTGAACATCTGTTAACAGAACAATAATGGGACAAACATTGATTAAGCAATGCTAAAATTACTCTGAAATTATAACGACTACATATAATCAAAGTTGTCTGATCATCACTCGTAAATTTCAAAGAGCATTAGACAAAAGCCCTTGATTACTGGAGACATCGTTATCGATATAAAGTTACGTCAGGCGTACCTAGCTCTATCTCAACCAATTGAGGATGTACAAAGAAATGTACATCAGTTTCAAGAATTATGTGCTGAAACAAATAAAAATACCAAAAACAACTATACGCTCAAATTCACTCAATATAAAACTGATATTAAAAAATACCTGGCTCCTGCTTTATTCTCTCTGTAAACCAACTAATAGTGGTACGAAAGCAATTGAGCCCATTGTTCAAGGTAATGTAAAAGATTACGAAAAACAATATTGCAACTGTGCTTAACATTTTTTTTGTAAACGTAGGGAAAAGGCTTGCTGAGAGTATATCTAGATCGCCGACTAGCCACTTGGAATACATGGATCATGCCCGTGAACATAAATCTTTTTTCCTTACGCCTACTAATTTCACCGATATAACTGCACTAATGAACAACTTGAAACATAAATCAAGTGAATTAAAATTGATCTCGGCTAAAGTACTAAAAGGTATAGCTGGAATAATGGCGCCCTTCTTTTCCCATATTATTAACCAGTCGCTTTTTTAGGTATTTTCCCGAACCCTCATAAAATTCGTCGAGTAACCCCTAATTTTAGAAACAGTGATAAAAATTGCGTTATAAATTGTATACCTATCAATGTACTACCAGTTATTGGCAAAATGTTCTAAAAAATTGTGTATGAAATACTGCTTTCAAATTTTGAGTAAAAATCATTTCTCTGTGAAAAACGGAATGATTTTCGTTCTAAAAAATCAACAACACAGGCTATATTAAATCATTTACAATACTTTTGTTCTAGCATAGATGAATGAAAACTTGTTCTCTACGTGTTTCTTGACTTTCGGAAGGCTTTCAACAGCGTAGACTATGACATTTTTCTCTTGAATCTCCCCAGTAACGGCATAGAGGAGTTGCACATGATTGGTTCAAATCACACATAACAAAATGGGAAGCAATACGTTGGCATCGACGATGCACAATCGGAACTACTGACAATTAGCTATGGAGTCCCACAAGGATCTGTCCTTGGGCATCTCCTATCTTCAATCGTCATTCATGAAGTTTTCTTTAGAAAAATAGAGCTTTCGAGTAAAAACTATACTCATCTTCAGTCTCTGGAACAAAAATAAACATTCAAAAATTATAGCAGCAGAGTATATAAACATAGAAAAAGTGAAACAAGATTAGATGGGAGCCCTAATTTAAAATATACGGAGGTGCAGACGAATCTGCTTCATTTAACGTAGGCCTAGTGTGGTGAATAAGTATACTTTCTAACAAACGAATATCTAGTTTATTGCAATGGCCTATAATTTCGAAACAATTTTCAGTGATTGGGTGGTCAGCTGCATGCGAGTGGTCTCTTATACTGCTGTGCAAAGTGTTGGTGGTAGCTCTCCCAGTACGTACTGACACCCCCCTATGCTCTGCTATGCGCGTCACCAAGAGGCGAGTCGTCTCCCCACAATATGTAGCATTACACTGGCCACACTTATATTTATAGACGACGCAGCTTTGCAGGAACTCGGGCATCCTATCAGTTAATCGGAAAAAAACTGCCAACACTGAACCTGTTGCGAAAAGTTATTCTAGGTTTTATTTGTGGGTAATACCCACATATTACCCACATATATTATAATATTACCCACAAATAAAACCTAGAATAACTTTTCGCAATAGGTTCAGTGTTGGCCGTTTTTTCCGATTTACTGATAGGATGCCTGAGTTCCTGCAAAGCTGCGTCGTCTATAAATATAAGTGTGGCCAGTGTAATGCTACATATTGTGGGGAGACGACTCGCCACTTGGTGACGCGCATAGCAGAACATAGGGGGGTGTCAGTACGTACCATGGGAGAGCTACCACCAACACTTTGCACAGCAGTATAAGAGACCACTCGCATGCAGCATGACCACCCAATCACTGAAAATTGTTTCGAAATTATAGGCCATTGCAATAAACTAGATATTCGTTTGTTAGAAAGTATACTTATCCACCACACTAGGCCTACGTTAAATGAAGCAGATTCGTCTGCACCTCCGTATATTTTAAATTAGGGCTCCCATCTAATCTTGTTTCACTTTTTCTATGTTTATATACTCTGCTGCTATAATTTGTGAATGTTTATTTTTTTTCCAGATACTGAAGATGAGTATAGTTTTTACTCGAAAGCTCTATTTTTATAAAGAAAACTTCATGAATGATGTTCTTACCCTCCTTGATTATTTTGTTTTTATGTAGATTACGTTTCCCGAAACGAAAATCCATAAGTATCTTCAATCCTTATTAACGCTATATTTAAATCTTCTTCATTTTTAAATTAACACTATTTTCAGATGACAGTACATTTTCTACGGCTGTTTTCAATGAAAATTAAGAGGGAGCATAAATAATAACTGCAAAAGGTTTCAATGGGTCTCAAAGCTAATGAAATAAGCTTCAAGATCGGTAGAACAAAATATACTAGATTCTAATTCAAGCAGATTGCAGATTTTATTCACCAATCAAGATTGGGGATGGTGAAATTTAAGAAACCAACTCCTGAAAGTTACTGGGCATTGTAACTGATTAACATACGACCTTCAAAGAGCATGTTGCACATATCAGTACTATATATAAAAATTCGTAGGAATCCTGAATAAATTAGAAATGTATTATCTGAAAAAGCTTTGAACTACTTTATGGGACGTTCATTTTGAAATATTTACTATATGAAATTGAAACATGGCACTGACCTGATAAAAGCAAAACTAATTTGTTCTTTTAATTGCAAAAAGGGCCATTAGAGCGGTAAGAAAATAATGCTGACACAAATGTTTCGTTCAAAAGTTAAAAAATAATTCAGCTTTTGGATATCTTCAAGTCTTCAATATGGAATTTTATGCGTTAAACATTGACTAATGAAAACGACCAAGACCTTGAACAGTTATTTACTGCACAATCTGTAACCCAAAATCGAAGTAAGTTCACTTCCTCATTATTCAAAAGCTCGGTCACAACACAGTATGGTCTTCATTGGAACAAAGACCCGGAATTCGATCCCTGCTGAGATCCATGAGAAGTTTTTTACAAAGATTTAAATGATTCTTGAATCCATTTTCCTATTGGAATATTAATCACATAAGGTGATCGATTTAAATTTTTTTTTCTACACAATTCATCGTGGAAGGGTAATTTAGTATCATTAATGACATTAGACTTAGTGTGATCTTAAGTCGTTTCTAGAATATACTGTTCTCATCTAGTCCATATACACCACATAAACTATCGTTTTAAAATTAGGCCTCGAATCTTGAGAGAACCAATTCATTGATCAGTCTAGTTTGGAACTAGGTTTAGTGAAATAGGTTAAACATAATTGTTCACCTTAAAATAGCGTTGGTGATAGAATGTCCTAGAAGTCGCTAAACTTATTCGAGCCCAAAGTAGCTGTACTAATATGTGTCCACTCTAATAGCTTCAAGAAACAATCTACTAATGTATTGCTCGTGATAAATAGATTGTTTAAATTGTCTAACTAAATAAGAATAGGCGAGAGTACTTGAACATACGCGTGCGTGCTGTGGAGGCCAGAACGTGTGCTTCGCTGCCACTACGCGCTGAGCTCAAAGAATGCAGCGTTTACATTAAGAGATCAATGACACTGCTAATGATGAGAGCACACTTATAATCGGAAGTCTTCGACAGCTAAACTTATTGTGTAAAGGGAAAGTGAAGGGCTGTGTAATTTATGTTTAACCTCTTGAAGTTACGGTTACTTAAAACTAATTCCCGTTTCTTTACACGGACATAGTTTCCTTCAACAGCTGACTCTGATAATACAAATTGAAAAGCTAAATTTTTCTTGAATGATTGATTTCAGCTCGGTAACTATATGATGATTGACACTACATCAGTGAAAATTTAAGTATCAGTAATTCCCTTAGAATTGAGTCTACTAAATGAGCTAATGAATAACATGTTAATATACGTGATAAAATCTGCAAGCAAGAATGAGGGAACCATACACGTACTCTCTTAATTTAGCTAATGTAAATTTACTAGATTATAGTCGTAAGACAGAACCAATCTATGCATGATGGACCGCAGCGCAGTAACAATCTCCGTGAAGCCTATCGAAAGTAACTTCGAGCACCGCAACAATCCCGAGGAAAATTTCCCGCCGAACTTGGAGGAAGATTGACTGCCCCTGCTCCCTCTCTAAGATTCCGACCAAACCATTAGGCTCCACAAAACTGCTTTGGCTGCCGGCCATCACATGAAGACCTCAACTTTGTTGGTGTTGCATTTTGGGGCATGGTGCCGTAACTGGTGGTGACAGGCTTTTTTGGGGTGCGGAGCAGTCACAAACAGTGGAAGGCTTTTTGGACCATGGTGCCGTAACTGGTGGTGACAGGTGTTTTTGGGTGCGGAGCAGTTACAAACAGTGGAAGGCTGTTCAGACCATGGTGCCGTAACTGGTGGTGACAGGCCTTTTGAGGTGCGGAGTAGTTACAAACAGTGAAAAGCTTATTTAAGTACCGGGCCACACATGGCTCTGACAGTTTTTTGGACCACCAAGACGTACGTAACTGGCTGTGACAGGTCTCTTTGACCCACAACACATTTCCTGGCAGTGTGAAAGGGCTTTTTGAAAGTGTGTACAACCCCAGAAGAAAGTCACTGAAATTTCCGCAGTTTGATGCATAAGATACATGTAAAACAGTCAAGACATCCATCCTCCTAAAATAACTACCATGTTTTACTGCGTCTCGTAAAGGCTGCGTATCGAAGAGTTTGAAAGTCGAAACTTTAGTGTAACAGCAATCTTATAGTTTATATTATTACGCTTTGCTCCAGTGAGTTACACAATGTAGTACTTTATAAATCGAGCTATCGTTGGAACGCGAATGAAGTTAAATCTCGTTGACGTCTAATAAAGCGCCAGTTTTCTTTTAGGGACTTTCGTAAATTTTTAACAAAATTGGTACCATGAATGCCTCACAACGTAACTCCAGGGTGCAAAAATTGTTACCCCACGGTCAAGCAGTTACTGATTTCAAACACCTTCGTAGAATCGTGGCTAACTTAGTTTTTTTTTCAATTAGAAAGAAATACAGGCTCAACCCTCAACGAATATGAGGTTTTACTATCTCGGGTAACCTAAAATCTCCCTTCAAGTAACGAGGTTCTACGGGAATAAAACCAGATAAATGTATTTGCATATGACAAGAGAAAAATTATCCTGGAATCGATGGGAAAATTTACTTAGCTTTTTTGACGCGCAGAAATGGACAGGCAGTAGCACCTCGATACTTCCCTTGAGTTGCATCGCTCTGACACTTGAAAGCTCTGATCTTTGTAGTCAGACTACGACAGCTTTGCTTAAGCTGAAGGGCGAAGACACTCTTCTTCTTCTTCGATAAAAATGTTTTAAAGTTTTTATTCACGGTTATAACATAAATTCTCATATTTAAATCTCCTCATCTTCGTAGTGAGCTCATTCATACGCTCAATTGAGCAGAACTGAAGTTGGTTCATATTTCTCAGAATTCCAGAGAAAATAAAAATGAGCCCCGATAGATAATAAAGGGTGCTGTACTGTTTGAATGAAACTTCGAACTCACGACCTGTACTCACGACCTGCACTCACGACCTGCACTCACGACCTGCACTCGCAACCTGCACTCACGACCTGCACTCACGACCTGCGCTCGCTACCTGCACTCACGACTTGCACTCACGACCTGCACTCGCTACCTGCACTCACGACCTGCACTCACGACCTGCACTCACGACCTGCACTCACGACCTGCACTCACGACCTGCACTCACGACCTGCATTCACGACCTGCACTCACGACCTGCACTCACGACCTGCACTCACGACCTGCACTCGCGACCTGCACTCACGACCTGCACTCACGACCTGCACTCACGACCTGCACTCGCGACCTGCACTCGTTCTGCCCTTTCTCTGACCGAGCCTCGATCATTAATTCCCTCACATATCGAAGCCTGTTGAACGAAATAATTTTCTGCCCATTGATGAGACTTCAAAGATAAATACATATTTTCCTCCTTAAATGGAGAATTAAACTTGTGTAATGAAATAAGTAATAAAAAATATCTACGGTGTTAAAAATCGGGATTTTCTCAGCAAAGTTTGACAAACTCAATCAAGTAGACGTTAATGAAGTGGCTTGGTGTTGCCGTGATGTCGTGATTTTTGAAAAAAATATGTCAATAGTTAATGAAATTGTTTTTTAAAGCGGTTTATTGCCCCCATAAACATGATCTTCACGAAATTTGCATGTTATCGTTTTTTGTAGGTGAGAGACAACAGTCTAGTTTAAAACGAGTTCAGAATTGATTGGTACGGTGCGAAAATCAACGGAATTACATTTAATGAGTGATAATGAGACGATAGTGCGGATGGGAAAAATTTGAACTCAGCTTGTTCGGCACGTATTATGAGGATAAATTCGAAGAAACTGAAAAGGATTCTTGGTCGACACACGGTGATGGAATTGCTTTGGAATTTGAGGAGCTGTTTGGCACCATGAAACCGAGAGTGAGATATCGAATGCAGCCAGAGTGAACGAGCAGTGTCCTCGCGTGTATGAGCCAATGCGAATAAATGAGATTCTATCGTTGATAATGAAGTGTGCGCTAGAAGTTAGTTGAGTGTGCTGTGTGCGTTTGCATTGATGACCGAATTCGATCGGTGTTAACTATCGTATTGGACACATTCATCAAAAGAATGTCTCTTTTGTGTTATTCTTATTGAATATAAGATACGTATTGTGATATGCATGAATGTAGTAGGGGCCAATATAAGTAAAGTATGAGAGAATTTAGCAGCATATGTGATACGATGAATACATATAGAGATGATCCTTCGTTTGTGAACTGTGAATTTCACAAGAATGCACCCTTGGAAAAGTAAGAAGATTCGGTATTTCAACAACATTGAGCAAAAAATCCCGGTTACTGAGGAAAGTGGCGGAAGTTAGCAATGAAGCGAAGCAAAGGAATTAATCTTGACTGGAGAGGAACTTTGTGAGAAGTATTGAGGAGCAGACTGCCAAGCAAGAATGTAAAAAGGAGTTTGAAGGAGATTGGGTTGTTCACTTTTTTTGTGAATGTTGGGACTTGGAGACTTTGAGTGACAGAGAAGCGAACAAAAAATGTGTTGTAGATGAAGTTTTCGAAAAGTGCGGTTTGACTGACTTCGCTTCTAAAAGTCGGATGTGAGTAGAGTGACGGAGTAGAACAAGATGTACGAGCTCCGTAAGATAAAATGAAGTTCTTTATATTGAAGATGTATTGATAGAATGAACATGCAACCCCGAAATTAGGTAATAACTTTTAATAAGAAAAAGACATTTTTAAAATAAGGATTAGACTTTCCTGTATATAGATAAGAGTATTGAACGAGAACAGAACTGATTATGTGATTAACCGAAGAGGTAGAGAAAACCACTCGGAAGCAGAATATGTTCTCGTTGTAAGGCCGACGATATCGTAGCTCTGTTTGAGTGTGAGGTATTGAGGGAGACCATTTTGCTACAAGGCTGAACCAACTAGGGACATCGTGTCTTGAGTTCGAATTCACGCACACATCTCAGCCTAAAGCAAAAAAAAGAGAAAAATCTCAGAGTTGAAAAATAGATTTGATTCATTTTAGTGATTCTGTCCCCTTCTTTGAAAAGCGAGAGAGGCGTGTCGAGGAGTTGTATTTTATCTTGGTGAGAAAAATACTCACTTAAAGATTTCGGATGAATATTTCATCAACGGGCGTACAATTTTATAAAGCCGTGTATCAGGTCAGCGTAACATACAGCAAGAAAAATTCCTTGAATTATTTAAGTTCCTCGCTAACTGAAATTAAAAATATAATCATACACAGCAGCACTATTTGCGGCTTTTAAAACAAACCGTTTTCCAACAAAGAACGCTCTCATCACACCCCCCTCCCAGGCGGTGAGATGCTCACTCCTCACTTGGAGCCCCCGCACCATTCAGTCCACAGACAAACCAATCCCGGCCAGTATTTTTGACATCGTCCTTTAGGAGAAAACTGTGCGCGCGGCCGCCCAGCGTCGCGCGAGGAGAGGACCGTAGATGCCCCAAAAAGAGCACATCAGCGGGCACGGCGGAGGCCGGGCGAGGAGCACGGCTAGGGCATCCCTTCCTCGAGGCAGAGGGCCGCAAGAAGAAGGGAAGTGAGGGCTGCCGGCTGAATATCCTGTGTCTGGCTCACGACCAACCCTTACAGAGATGTCTTGAAACATTCCATCCACCAAGCACTCAGGGAAAGAGACGTACCGTGGGAGTTCTGTTTTACGTGAGATAGCAACGTGAATAAACCTAAGCACGGCAGGAGTTAGAAATCCTCTACCTGATAACGTTTCATGTTGTTATATTTATAGTTATTTGACGTGGATCTGTCTGGGCATTTAAACGACACGGTGACGGCAACACTGAAGGTCCAGTCATTCCGCAGAAGTGGGTTAGAAAGGACGGTGTGAGATGCCGGTGCGACTGTCGTGCCTAGCTTGCGAGCGATCCATCAGGGTTGTTGTGTGCTGGGCTTCCCGTAGTCCGCAGTGCAATTTCATACACCAACGCATCAGAAGGGACGTATTAGAAGCCTCGCTCTTTGCCATAACGTGATGCTCATTACCTCGGTGACACGTAATCTTTGGCAGACCGGACACAGTCACGGCAGTATTTGGAGTCAATGCTGTGCCTCGACTGATCTGTCACGGATCATTTCTGACGTAGGCGTGCTGCCGTTCAAGTGTTTATCATGCGTGACGAGACGCTAGGGCCATCTCGGACCCTGCCTCATTACGGTGTGGGTAACGCTCTTCTGTTCGGATCCGCGTCCGAGAAAACTGGCGTTTAGTCGTCATTCACTTTTATGGGAGATGCGAGGGCTGCATTGTAATCAAACCCTGGGCCGCGTGGTCCTGGGACGAGGCCATTGTGTCTCTCACTGTCCTTGTCCTTCTTCTGCTCGTCTTCTTTTTCCTCGCGCTATTTCAGCACCTTCTTTTGCTGCGACTGATTTTCTTTTTCTATTTTTTTAAGGCTGCGTCTTCTTTTTCTCCTCTTTCTTCTTCTTAATTTTCTTCTCCATCTTCTTTTCATTTTTTCTTTTTCTTCTCCTCCAGATTCCTTTGTTTCCGTCGTTATTCTTCTTTTCATCTTTTGTTGTTCTTTTTTCTTTACCTTCGATTTTCCTTTCCCGTATCAATGCCACCTTGCCCTTTCTCCTGCTCGCTGTATAGCATGTTTTTTTGGCTATCAAACAACTAGATTTGTCAAGCATGGGTGTGTCATTAGAGAAACGACATTTGGACTTTCGATTATGAAACCGTGACGTGACAGTGTTAATTTGTACTCTCATTTTGATAGAGATACTTGCTAAACGGTGTGTTGTGTCCTACGCTGAGCGTTGTCTGTTATTTTATTCACACGTTACTGACTCAGAAAATGTTCTTTGGGTAGGAGGACGATCATTTTTCTTGCTGCTTACCCGGTCGTACTTTACCGCAGCGCTGAACATCGCTGTGATGGCAAAAACGTTTATCACTCTACGAGGTCAGATTCCTGTTCTTAATGCCCTGAGGAGTGCGAACAAATGCGTTTTATTTTAGTGAGGATGTGGCCATCGAAAGTTTACTATAAACATTCTGAAGTAATCAATCTTGACTCACACGTTCGATCGAACAAATGGAAGCAAGCGGCCTTTGCGCAGATCTGGGTCTTAAGGAATCTTAGTTTTGTCTGAGATGTCTGTGCTTGCTTGCTGCGTTGATGAGTTGACTATGTGATAGAGCTTAAATCCTATAGACTATGTGCTATGGCTAAAATCTTATAGAGTATGTACTAAGACTAAAATCCTATAGGCTTTGCACATGGTTAAAATTATATAGAATGGCTGTGTACAAGGGCTAAAATCCAGATGACCTCTTGTGTGCTCGAGCTAAGATCCTACAGACTTAGAGCCACTGCATGGAAGAGTAGTGTGTAGTGGAAGAAATACTGCTTGCATACTGGCTTGGTATCGTCAATTTACGAAATTAAGTCAAGTGTTAAAACAAAAAAGTTCCGTTCCAGCGTGCACAAGCGTTATTTTAGGTGGCGTTGTTTAGACTTTATGAGCTGGGCGCATCACGGGAGCAAATTGTTGTGTTTGATCAGAGTAACGACTTGCTCTGCTTCGTTTTCAATCTGTATCCTGCATTAAAAATTCTTCTTTCTTTCAATACAATTCAGGAAAATCAATTAAATTCAAAGCACGTAGTCTGTTTCTGTGCGCGTTCCTAAACCTCACGCTACTCTCATATACATGTATGCTACTACTCTGTAGGAATAAACAGTTAAACAAATTCACACAAGTCCGTGATGTAAATATCTTTCATTGCATCTTCAAGCCTGGTGAACATATATTAACACAACTTATTACACGACAGTTGAGCTGTGCTTTCAAAAACCATTTCGCTCAGACCCGCACATTTCGGTTCTTGTGCCTCTTATGAGTCTCGCGAAAGAGATGGAAGGCTTCCTGCCAGAGAGGTGTTCTGGAACACAACTTATTTTTCTGCTAATTACCCAAAACTTGGCAATATGCGGACCTAGAAGTTTGTTCCCTCGATAAATCCTTGTTCATACTTTGTTAACATTTTGTTACGAGCTCCGCATTGATACCTCGCTACGTAAATGTTCTCGGTGTGAAGGTGAGTTTCCTGAATACTGTGGTCGTGATTGCCATGAAACTGACATCTGTGTATTTTACACTTCTTATGCTAGCTTTATTTAGTGCTCATAAGTATATTCCCTGGTTAAAATTTTATTTATTACCGCTGCTATTTTTTATCCGGCCTATTTTAAAATATTAGAGTGTATTTTAATTATTCTAAGATTCGTTACACTCTTCTAAGAGTTTTTTTCATTTTAATAGAAAGGCTAGATCAAAGGTGAGCGTATGTATTTCAAAGATGAAAGACATAGAATAAGATATTGACGTATGTTGACGATGATCGTTTGGAATATGTTGACGATGATCATATGTTGACGATGATCGTTTGGAATAAAAAATTCCAAACGATCATCGTCAACATATGATGTTAGGAACAATTAAGGTACGCTCAAAACGAATTTCAAACTCACGCAAAATAACGCATAAAAATGGCTGAAAAGAAACCCTTGCTGCAAATCAATCAAAGCAATTTCTCGCATTGCACGTGAATATCGAAAATCCCAAGAATCTCTCACATATGCAGCGAATCTTATTGGATACATTCAACAATAATGTACACCTCATTCTTATATACATAGCATAAATTTTCTGCCACACTGCGTACATTATCTTTGATACTAAGTCCAAGAAAATTATCAATTTGGGCGCCACGTCTCATGCAGAAGCCGCAATCCTCAAGTGAGTTTGAAAGTTTCTTGGATTGTTGAATCAGCGTCTGGGACTAAATAAATTGCTGTTTTCAGAGGCTTTCTGAAACATGAATGTGAGAGATTTTTAGTACCAGATACTGAACCAACAATTCTAAAATCTTCGAAACTAACATGGAGGCATTGGTTCGGAATGAGAATCAGACTTTGGTTGGTTCAGAATGAAAATTGTCTTCATTTTGAGGATGAAAATATGCGTGATATTGCAGACCCTGACTGATGTGCGTCACATTGCAGACCCTGACTGATGTGCGCCACATTGCAGACCATGACTGATGTGCGTCGCATTGCAGACCCTGACTGATGTGCGTCACATTGCAGACCCTGACTGATGTGCGTCACATTGCAGACCCTGACTGATGTGCGTCACATTGCAGACCCTGACTGATGTGAGTCACATTGCAGACCCTGACTGATGTGCGCCACATTGCAGACCATGACTGATGTGCGTCGCATTGCAGACCCTGACTGATGTGCGTCACATTGCAGACCCTGACTGATGTGCGTCACATTGCAGACCATGACTGATGTGCGTCGCATTGCAGACCCTGACTGATGTGCGTCACATTGCAGACCCTGACTGATGTGCGTCACATTGCAGACCCTGACTGATGTGCGTCACATTGCAGACCCTGACTGATGTGAGTCACATTGCAGACCCTGACTGATGTGCGCCACATTGCAGACCATGACTGATGTGCGTCGCATTGCAGACCCTGACTGATGTGCGTCACATTGCAGACCCTGACTGATGTGCGTCACATTGCAGACCATGACTGATGTGCGTCGCATTGCAGACCCTGACTGATGTGCGTCACATTGCAGACCCTGAATGATGTGCGTCACATTGCAGACCATGACTGATGTGCGTCGCATTGCAGACCCTGACTGATGTGCGTCACATTGCAGACCCTGAATGATGTGCGCCACATTGCAGACCCTGACTGATGTGCGTCGCATTGCAGACCCTGACTGATGTGCGTCACATTGCAGACCCTGACTGATGTGCGTCACATTGCAGACCACGACTGATGTGCGTCACATTGCAGACCATGACTGATGTGCGTCGCATTGCAGACCCTGACTGATGTGCGTCACATTGCAGACCCTGACTGATGTGCATCACATTGCAGACCATGACTGATGTGCGTCGCATTGCAGACCCTGACTGATGTGCGTCACATTGCAGACCCTGACTGATGTGCGTCACATTGCAGACCCTGACTGATGTGCGTCACATTGCAGACCCTGACTGATGTGAGTCACATTGCAGACCCTGACTGATGTGCGCCACATTGCAGACCATGACTGATGTGCGTCGCATTGCAGACCCTGACTGATGTGCGTCACATTGCAGACCCTGACTGATGTGCGTCACATTGCAGACCATGACTGATGTGCGTCGCATTGCAGACCCTGACTGATGTGCGTCACATTGCAGACCCTGACTGATGTGCGTCACATTGCAGACCCTGACTGATGTGCGTCATATTGCAGACCCTGACTGATGTGAGTCACATTGCAGACCCTGACTGATGTGCGCCACATTGCAGACCATGACTGATGTGCGTCGCATTGCAGACCCTGACTGATGTGCGTCACATTGCAGACCCTGACTGATGTGCGTCACATTGCAGACCCTGACTGATGTGCGTCACATTGCAGACCCTGACTGATGTGCGTCACATTGCAGACCCTGACTGATGTGCGTCTCATTGTAGACCTCGACTGATGTTAGTCGTATTGCAGGCCTTGACTGATGTGCTTCAGTATTAGGCAGAGGTTGATATGCTTCAGTACTTAACAGAGTGTAACTCAGTATAACTTCAGTATAACTCACCTTTACCCCTCCCCAATTGCTCATCCTTACATACACTTATAGCTTTCACACTCACCATTATCCCTCATCTATATATATCCTCATACTCTCCATTATCCCTCAGCTACATATATCCTCATACTCACCATTATCCCTCAGCTACATATATCATCATACTCACCATTATCCCTCAGCTACATATATCCTAATGCTCATCATTATTCCTCAGCTATATATATCCTCATACTCTCCATTATCCCTCAGCTACATATATCCTCATACTCATCATTATTCCTCAGCTACATATATCCTCATACTCATCATTATTCCTCAGCTACATATATCCTCATACTCATCATTATTCCTCAGCTACATATATCCTCATACTCATCATTATTCCTCAGCTACATATATCCTCATACTCTCCATTATCCCTCAGCTTCAAATATCCTCATGCTCATCATTATTCCTCAGCTACATATATCCTCATACTTAACTTTATCCCTTCCTTCAAACTCCTTTTCACCTACACCCCTCATTTTCACATTCACCTACGCCTTTTCTTTCGCTCTTACACTCTCACTCACCCTCACCTTCATTCTTTACCCTTATTATTACTTTCGCACTCACGCTCAGCCTCCGTCTCATTCTCGTCTTCACTCATACTTCTTCTCACCCTCACTCTTTCCGTCACTATCAAGTTCCCTCCCTAACATTCCCGTCTTATCCACATTCTTCCAATTTGCCTTACAATTCTTTTCACTCTCATACTTCTTTTGCCCTCACACTCTTCTCACTCTTACACTTACTCTTGCCCTCACACTTCCCATACCCTCACCCTCACATTCCCACTCCCCCTCACCCTCACATATCCACTCCCCCTCACACTCCTCTCACCCCCACACTCTTCTACCCTCACCCTCGTCTAACCCTCAGCCACCTCTCACCCTGACACTCCCCGCTTTTTCCCGGTCACTTGAAGTCGAAATTAGAGCGCAGCGCCGCAGGGTCGCATGTGATGCTCAGGGTGCTGCTGGCGCGGGCCGCGCGAGACAATATTGCGTGAGGTTCCGTTGCACATTGCCAGATTGCGGTCACCTCTTGTGCCTTTAATTATTCCTCCACGCTACAAGTTCGCGGCCCTGTGACCTCCAATTGACTGGCCCATTGAATCACTTTTGTTCCGGTGAATGCTGAGGAGAATTTTTAAGTTTGGGGTTTGAGTTTCGAGAGCGACGTATTTCGGCGTATGGACGTATGATGGAGTATTTTTTCGATGGCGTGGAAACGTGAAACTGCTTTGAATTTTCCTCTTTGATGAAATAATTCTACTTAAATGGAATCGCATCGAAGTTAGCGATTGTTTTCAAACATTTGCAAGGCATCTTCATGTGCTTCACTTTGTTCTTCCGGAATTTATATAGCCTTGAAAAAAACATTTGGTAATTCTCCTTTTCGCTTCGAAAGTTGGGGATGAGCCAAGCACATCAGAGGTGTGACCTCCACCACGCACCCAAGACTGCTGGAACCCTAACTTAGCGTTATCTAGGTAGCATTTCAGCTAACAAGAGTGCTGGAACCCTTACTTAGCGTTATCTAGGTAGCATTTCAGCTAACAAGACTGCTGGAACCCTTATTTAGCGTTTTCTAGGTAGCATTTCAGCTAACAAGAGTGCTGGAACCCTTACTTAGCGTTATCTAGGTAGCATTTCAGCTAACAAGACTGCTGGAACCCTTACTTAGCTTTATCTAGGTAACATTTCAGCTAACAAGAGTGCTGGAACCCTTACTTAGCGTTACCTAGGTAGCATTTCAGCTAACAAGACTGCTGGAACCCTTACTTAGCGTTATCTAGGTAGCATTTCAGCTAACAAGACTGCTGGAACCCTTACTTAGCGTTATCTAGGTAGCATTTCAGCTAACAAGACTGCTGGAACCCTTAATTAGCGTTATCTAGGTAACATTTCAGCTAACAAGACTGCTGGAACCCTTAGCGTTATCTAGGTAGCATTTCAGCTAACAAGACTGCTGGAACCCTTACTTAGCGTTATCTAGGTAACATTTCAGCTAACAAGACTGCGGGAACCCTTACTTAGCGTTATCTAGGTAGCATTTCAGCTAACAAGACTGCTGGAACCCTTAATTAGCGTTATCTAGGTATCATTTCAGCTAACAAGACTGCTGGAACCCTTACTTAGCGTTATCTAGGTAGCATTTCAGCTAACAAGACTGCTGGAACCCTTACTTAGCGTTATCTAGGTAGCATTTCAGCTAACAAGACTGCTGGAACCCTTAATTAGCGTTATCTAGGTATCATTTCAGCTAACATGACTGCTGCAACCCTTACTTAGCGTTATCTAGGTAGCATTTCAGCTAACAAGACTGCTGGAACCCTTACTTAGCGTTATCTAGGTAACATTTCAGCTAACAAGACTGCTGGAACCCTTACTTAGCGTTATCTAGGTAGCATTTCAGCTAACAAGACTGCTGGAACCCTTACTTAGCGTTATCTAGGTAGCATTTCCGCTAACAAGACTGCTGGAACCCTTACTTAGCGTTATCTAGGTAGCATTATAGCTAACAAGACTGCTGGAACCCTTAATCAGCGTTATCTAGGTAACATTTCAGCTAACAAGACTGCTGGAACCCTTACTTAGCGTTATCTATGTAGCATTTCAGCTAACAAGAGTGCTGGAACCCTTACTTAGCGTTATCTAGGTAACATTTCAGCTAACAAGACTGCTGGAACCCTTACTTAGCGTTATCTAGGTAGCATTTCAGCTAACAAGACTGCTGGAACCCTTACTTAGCGTTATCTAGGTAGCATTTCAGCTAACAAGACTGCTGGAACCCTTAATTAGCATTAGCTAGGTAGCATTTCAGCTAACAAGACTGCTGGAACCCTTAATTAGCGTTATCTAGGTAGCATTTCAGCTAACAAGACTGCTGGAACCCTTAATTAGCGTTACCTAGGTAACATTTCAGCTAACAAGAGTGCTGGAACCCTTACTTAGCGTTATCTAGGTAACATTTCAGCTAACAAGACTGCTGGAACCCTTACTTAGCGTTATCTAGGTAACATTTCAGCTGACAAGAGTGCTGGAACCCTTACTTAGCGTTATCTAGGTAACATTTTAGCTAACAAGACTGCTGGAACCCTTACTTAGCGTTATCTAGGTAACATTTCAGCTAACAAGAGTGCTGGAACCCTTACTTAGCGTTATCTAGGTAAAATTTCAGCTAACAAGACTGCTGGAACCCTTAATTAGCGTTACCTAGGTAACATTTCAGCTAACAGGAGTGCTGGAACCCTTACTTAGCGTTATCTAGGTAACATTTCAGCTAACAAGACTGCTGGAACCCTTACTTAGCGTTATCTAGGTAACATTTCAGCTGACAAGAGTGCTGGAGCCCTTACTTAGCGTTATCTAGGTAACATTTCAGCTAAAAAGACTGCTGGAACCCTTAATTAGCGTTACCTAGGTAACATTTCAGCTAAAAAGAGTGCTGGAACCTTTACTTAGCGTTATCTAGGTAACATTTCAGCTAACAAGACTGCTGGAACCCTTACTTAGCGTTATTTAGGTAACATTTCAGCTGACAAGAGTGCTGGAACCCTTACTTAGCGTTATCTAGGTAACATTTCAGCTAACAAGACTGCTGGAACCCTTAATTAGCGTTATCTAGGTAACATTTCAGCTGACAAGAGTGCTGGAAGCCTTACTTACCGTTATCTAGGTAACATTTCAGCTGACAAGAGTGCTGGAACCCTTACTTAGCGTTATCTAGGTAACATTTCAGCTGACAAGAGTGCTGGAACCCTTACTTAGCATTATCTAGGTAACATTTCAGCTGACAAGAGTGCTGGAACCCTTACTTAGCGTTATCTAGGTAACATTTCAGCTGACTAGAGTCCTGGAACCCTTACTTAGCGTTATCTAGGTAGCATTTCAGCTGATAAGAGTGCTGGAACCCTTACTTAGCGTTATCTAGGTAACATTTCAGCTGACTAGAGTCCTGGAACCCTTACTTAGCATTATCTAGGTCATATTTCAGCTGACAAGAGTGCTGGAACCCTTACTTAGCGTTATTTAGGTAACATTTCAGCTGATAAGAGTGCTGGAACCCTTACTTTGCGTTATCTAGGTAACATTTCAGCTGACTAGAGTCCTGGAACCCTTACTTAGCGTTATCTAGGTAACATTTCAGCTAAAAAGAGTGCTGGAACCCTTACTTAGGGTTATCTAGGTAACATTTCAGCTAACAAGAGTGCTGGAACCCTTACTTAGCGTTATCTAGGTAACATTTCAGCTTACAAGAGTGCTGCAACCCTTACTTAGCGTTATCTAGGTAACATTTCAGCTAACAAGACTGCTGGAACCCTTACTTAGCGTTATCTAGGTAGCATTTCAGCTAACAAGACTGCTGGAACCCTTACTTAGCGTTATCTAGGTAACATTTCAGCTAACAAGAGTGCTGGAACCCTTACCTAGCGTTATCTAGGTAACATTTCAGCTGACAAGAGTGCTGCAACCCTTACTTAGCGTTATCTAGGTAACATTTCAGCTAACAAGAGTGCTGGAACCCTTACTTAGCGTTATCTAGGTAGCATTTCAGCTAACAAGACTGCTGGAACCCTTACTTAGCGTTATCTAGGTAACATTTCAGCTAACAAGAGTGCTGGAACCCTTACTTAGCATTATCTAGGTAACATTTCAGCTGACAAGAGTGCTGGAACCCTCACTTAGCGTTATCAAGGTAGCATTTCAGCTAACAAGACTGCTGGAACCCTTACTTAGCGTTATCTAGGTAACATTTCAGCTAACAAGACTGCTGGAACCCTTACTTAGCGTTATCTAGGTAACATTTCAGCTAACAAGAGTGCTGGAACCCTTAATTAGCGTTATCTAGGTAACATTTCAGCTGACAAGAGTTCTGGAACCCTTACTTAGCGTTACTAAGGTAACATTATCGCTGGCCTCGTTTGTGGGAGGATCTTTTATTGGGCCAGAAATTTTGTCACGTCATCTTTGCTTAGAAATAATTTGATCAGCACGTCACATTAAAGAGATTTTCGATTTCCTTAATCCTGGTCTAAAATGTAATGCAACACAGAAAAAGAGCGTCTGTCCATGAAAATTTACGCAAGTAATATTAATAACTAGTTTTCATAGAAATTGAAATATTGTTTTCTTTGTGTTAGCGTTTATCCAAAATCTTCACTGAAAGTTTGATTGCCACGATCCACAGTTTTCTTCACTCACATGATAAAGTTATAAAAAAATCATATCCATTTGTTCCCAAGGAAAATGAACGAAATCTTTTAAAAAGAGTATTCGTGAAAGCAATATGAGCTCTAACAAATTAAGCTCGGGAATCATTAGGCAGGCCAAAACAAATGTATATTTCAAGTGCATTTCGCGCAGCATTTCCGCTTTCTCTCGGTAATAAGGACAATTTGTTCAGTTATAATTCAATTTGCTGAAGCTGTCATCGGCGGCGCCAGGAGCAGCCACTGCTGATTAATTATGCCTCGAGAGCCACTCCGCTCGCCGGAAAATGAAACGCGCGTCACTAACTATCCTGTTTATGTATGCACTTGACCTGTTGGGTCAAGTTGTTTGCGTTGAAACTATTTTTTCCGTAATTATTCTGCGCCCACATGAATGTTTGTCAGAAATGAGCATTCATGTATTCACTTCCTCACGGTACAGCGTGCGGGAAATTTCTAAAATTCTTCTCGTGGTATTCTCAAAATAGGGAGCTGAATTTTGCCGTATCTTGTTACTGAAAGCTGAGTTTGAGCTGAGTGACCTAGCAAGCAACCCAACTAAAATGCAATCTTATAATATGATCAGAGTTTAAAAAAATTGTGGAAAAATATAAAGAGTTCAGAAGTACTTTTTCATTACCACTTCCGACTCTGAATTACTGAGAAGTAGAAAATACTGCCTCATGAAATGAAGGTAAAGCTAAAAGCTCTAGTCAGTAGTTTCCCTCCTTTTGGGATACTTTTGCTGTGGTTAGGGAGGATAAAACTAACTTATTATCTATTAATCGATAGTTTAGATGTTTTGCAGGAAAAACTTTTGGGTATTTTTGAATAAAAATTATTTTAAAGTAAGAACTCCTTGGTGAGTAACTCAGTAATGAAAGAGGTCGTTTGATGATGAAATTTACTGAGCCAACTCCTATACCAATTAATGAGAGGCAGAGACTTCTTTTTCATTGAATTTCATAGTACGTAATCCAAAGAGAGGCTTTTAATATTTATTTTAGGTTTAAGGTATTTAGTAACAGATATTTAGCTACAGATATTTAGTAACAGATATTTAATTACAGATATTTAGTTACAGATATTTAGTAACAGATATTTAGTAACAAATATTTAGTTACAGAAATTTAGTTACAGATATTTAGTTACAGATATTTAGTTACAGATATTTAGTAACAGATATTTAGTTTTAAACCAAACCCCCCAGGGAGTGGCTGATGTACCTGACTGAGTGGTTCAGAGAAGATCTTGATGAAGGAATAAATTGTTTTCTGAGGAGTTTTCGCAAGAAAAGAAAAATAATTCGTTGCTCTCACCGCACGAGCGCCAAAATGCAAATTGATGTTAAAATTGCGCTCTGCCGCAGTGCAGGCTTTCGCTCGGCTGCGCAGAAATGTAAAATACTCAATTTTGTGATTAATGGCACGTTCTAGGATTTTTCCAAGCAAGGTTCTTAGATTCAGAATATGTCGATCGAAATTGCTCATGTGCAAACATAAATCGAGTTCCAGAAGACTCTAATCTAATACAAAATATCTGTTATGAATTAGGTGCTCATTATATTCACGAAGTTTTTACGTCTCGCTGATAATTTTCGAAACATTCGACTATCTTTTATCGACTTTATCAATCAGTTCAATTTGACGTTGCGTTTACGGTAGTACAGCAACAGCGTTCCAATCTGTTGAATGGAAGCAGCAACGAACAGATGCAACTCTGTAAAAAATCCACATTAGGCGCAGCTTGCAAGCAAACGATAGGCGTGGAAAGGCAGTTAAAGGGGGAATAATTCTCACACGCAGCAATGTTTAGTACATTTATCATTTCGTAACTTGTAATGCTCGTATGAATTTAAACCACTCATATTCAATTGAATATACTTAAAATTAAAAATTGAATTCCCATGCGATGGATCAAGTAATAAGTTCGACATGGACATCAAGCAGAAGATAAAATGTTAAAATTGTTCATTTCATTGAAAAATTCTTCTTAGCGGAATCGATCAGTGTATTTAAAAAGAATTCACCCTTCTGCCTATGTGTTGAGTTTTGTATAATATTTATTACCCGAATATTTTTTACAGTTCCAGCACGCACAAGTATTGGATCAATTAAATACTCTTTTTCATGTGAATAGCACTATAGTCATGGTCAGTTTGACCGAAAGATGGTTCAGGCAAAATGGCTCAGAGTTAATTTGAGATGAAACATCGATCGTAGACTCTTACATGTCCGGGGATAAAAAATTGTTTCTCTCAACATGTTCAATTGTCCCTGTACAAACCATGCTCTATGACATTGAGTAGTTTAAAGAGTTTGGAGCGGCAGAACTTCGTGTAAGCGCAGAAGACTGTCGAAGTTGTGAAGAGGTGACAGCGAGCTGCGTTGCCGTGCTATGATGAACAAGGAGGGTTTTGTTGAGAGACAGCGCCTCCTAGCCCTTATTGCATGACATTCAAGTACTAGTACAAGTCAACGCTAGTTACAATTCAAGTACTAGTACAACTCAACGCTAGTTACAATTCAAGTGCTAGTACAATTCAACGCTAGTTACAATTCAAGTACTAGTACAACTCAACGCTAGTTACAATTCAAGTGCTAGTACAATTCAACGCTAGTTACAATTCAAGTACTAGTACAACTCAACGCTAGTTACAATTCAAGTGCTAGTACAATTCAACGCTAGTTACAATTCAAGTGCTAGTACAATTCAACGCTAGTTACAATTCAAGTGCTAGTACAATTCAACGTTAGTTACAGTTCAAGTGCTAGTACAATAATTATTCATCAGTCATTATTTCCATACTTCCAAGTACGACTAGCTTACATGGACACATGGAGCGCGACAGACGCCTCTTTATAAGCGACATAATCTTTGAGCGCTCTTATTTTTCTCTAAGCATTCTAGGAACTACAAAATTGCCTTTGGGAACGAGCTCCGTGGAGTGCTTAAAGAAAAGATTGAGTTGCCTGGGAAAAATAACGCAAACAAGATTTGGCTTGAGAGAAGTAGGGCTTGTCTCCGCGAGAACTGAGAGCAGCATTTTAACATGGCTATAGTTACGCACTGTTTTGGGGTCATTCCAGCGCATGTGATGTTGGTCATTTTGGGGTCGTTCCAGCGCATGTGATGTTGTCATCTTGGGGTCATTTCAGCGCATGTGATGTTTCATCTTGGGGTCATTTCAGCGCATGGCATGTGATGTTGTCATCTTGGGGTCATTTCAGCGCATGTGATTTTGTCATCTTGGGGTCATTTCAGCGCATGTGATATTGTCATCTTGGGGTCATTCCAGCGCATGTGATGTTGTCATCTTGGGGTCTTTCCAGCGCATATGATACAGTCACTACAGTAATTAAACATACAGTCCCTGTATGTTTAATTGCAATGGAAGGAGGGAAAAATTTACTGTTTTTCTTCATCTCTGACGTACTGAAGGAAAACTTTACGTTATCGGGCCAGAAACTTGAGGTTGACAGGCGGTTCCAATTCCACCACGACAATGAAGCCCCAAACATGCGTCTAAGTCTGTGATTGAATGGCTTTAGGGAAATTGAATTATAGCTTTCCCTTAGGTTTCGATGAGTCCTGGCTTGAATCTACTTAAAAATCGGTGCTGAGAATTGAAAGCTTGAATGCATTGTACGGTCTCAAAAATCTTTAAGAATTGTAGCGTGAAACTATTGAAGATTAGGAAACATCCAGTTAATATATCTTTGAATTTGATTCAAGAGTATAAGAAACGTTTGATGTATGTAATCAATAAGGAAGCTAGGTTTTGCAACTGACTCTGCAACTGTTATTCTATTCCCATTTTCTAAATCTGTTCATTGCAATGGCAATGTTTATGTTCAATTAAAAATATCATTCACAAAATTAAATTCCACATCATTTTTCTTCTTATACTGTAAAAATGTAAAGAGTCTAGAATAATAGGGGCAATAAATCCAAGCATGTGTTTGAGAGTATTGAGCATTGGAGGGTACGCGAACTATTTCCTACTTTTTTGTGTTATATGTTTCCTATTTTGTGTTTAAATTTCCTATTTCCTTTTTTTGTGCGTTTATATTTCCTATTTCCTTTTTTTGTGCGTTTATATTTCCTATTTCCTTTTTTTGTGCGTTTATATTTCCTATTTCCTTTTTTTGTGCGTTTATATTTCCTATTTCCTTTTTTTGTGCGTTTATATTTCCTATTTCCTTTTTTTTGTGTGTTTATTTTTTATGAGGTCGAGACAATTTTCAATAATCGTTCATTTTTTCATCAATCTTGTTACATCTGCTGTAATTTTCAGCATGATTTCGGTTTCACGTTGTCAAATTTTGTTTTTATAATCAGTACATGACTTGCATTTTGGGTAGTCATACCATCACTGCCCACTTTTAGTAGTTGATTTGGATTTTTTTGCTATATTTCCTTACCCAGTATTTCACTTTTGGTTCAGATAATAATAACTAATGATTTAATTTGAAGAAAATCATGTTTTGCTTCGCAACTTGAATTCAAACTAATTAAGTTGTGGACACAACGCTTGACTGCACGCTACACCATTTCAACTTCACCGACAATTTTTACAGGCATAAATTTTACGTTGTATGGGGTGCCGTTGCTTTGATTACGAGTCTTAATATTTCATTATTTAACACATCGGTTGCGGTGACCTACCAGTGTGTCGTGCTTAAGTTTTTCCAAACGCGAAACGACCCGTTGGTGAGTCGTTTGAAAATTTTTGACGATTTAAATTATTCGCATTTGATATACCCAGTTAATGTTAACTACCAACAAAATTTTTACAAACTTTTGACTTTAAAGTTGAGTTGAAGATTAAACTTTAGCTTAACCCACCGCGGCATCGCAGTCAATGTGTTAAGGCGAGTTTTAAAAAGAATTTTGCTTTTTGATTCCCTGATTCACTACACGATTTATTAAAACTATTTTTCGCAGAGCCACCCCAACAACGCACGGACTACTCTTGTTTGCGCGAGATCCACCTTCGTTCCGAGGTCAAATTTGGCGTGAATTGAACATGAATTTCTGTTTTGCTCGGTGACATGCGATCCCTTGACTTTGTCTAACACGAACGGCGATGTCTCTATTCCTTTCTTTTTCAGATTTCTCGAATGGTATTCCAATTAAATTCATTCAATGGCGAACTTTGATCTTAATAAAAGCTAAATAAAGCTTCAACAGACAGAAATGTCGGCCTTTTTCTTTTTAATTATCGCCGTTTTGCCTTCTTAATGAGTAATTTTCAAGAGAATTCAACAGTGAAATTTTGAGCTGGATACCTAGAACGTTTGCCCCCAACTCTATATAAGGTTGTGAATAATAGCATAATTTCAAGTTAGCAAATGGTACAAAACATATCGAGTATTCAAAAGCTACGAGCAACATCTTACACGCCGCACTTGGCATTCTTTAGCTTCAGTTCAATGCCAGTATTGGAAAGCGGCACTTTATTTCCTGGAAGTGTCTGTATTTCTAGCAGAGTCAAGCGGAGGCTACATATAGCGTCTATCCCTGAGCGAATATGACTATGTGGACTCAATATCGATTTCCTGGAACGTATTATACGTGATGAAAATTCCAAGGTGAAGAGAGATGAATTTTCTTACTAAGAAATGCTTCAGGGAAAGTCTTGCACAAAGAAGTGAGTCCATCTGCTCTGTAGAAACGTGGTACAGGAAGATAGTGCACAGTCGCTGGTCTGTGATTTGAACGTCAAAAGTATTGAAACCGACTGCCACAGAACTGGCTGCAGATGAATAGCATGGAAGCCTTCGACTAATGAACAACATAGAACAAAAGAGAAATTCTCGCTTTGCGCTGTTTTTCTTCTTTGAAGAAGAGTCAATATCGAAAGAAAAACAATGAAACTTGATACCTTTTGTGAAAACATTCCACTACTTTTATTCACATCGCTCGTTTGGCTGCTGTTTCAATATCACTTTCCTCTGCTGCTATTTACCGGTTCAGTGCACGGTATAGAGTATGGATACAATGAATAAATAAAATGTTGTAATAGGAATGAAATACGCTGTATAAGTAGTGATATCATTATTGATGAAAACGTCCTCATGACAGCGAATGGCAAAAGCCTTAGGAGTTGTTTCAGTTTCAACCGCATGCAGAAAAATATGAAAAAACTGTGTAAAGGTTCGTTTTTTTACAACTATAAATATACAGATAATTGTTAGATTTTTCTCTATGACATCAATTGAAGTAAATTATTTTCATCCAATTCAAGTTAAAATTATACATTATAAGGTGTAATACAACGATATATTCCTTACAAATAGGCCTCATCAGCTTTAGTAAATAAAAATGTTAAATGTTGGCTATGAAATTCCCAGACTCTCAATATAGCGCTCACGCAGTCAGTGAAGGACCCGCACCTTGAACTCCAAATAAAGGATCAAATAGTTTTCATGTCATTTCTATGCCGCAGTAGGAAAGACTAATGGCTTTTTTTCATGTCGGGATCAAAACAGTTTATCCGTTTTTGGCAGTTGAAACTGCCGAGTAATCTGTATAACTTCCGTAGAAACAATTCGGCCACTGCTGCCTCCAGCGGCTCCATGTCAACCTTTTCTGGGTCCATACCCAGCCCCCACGGCTCCGTAACGGCTTTTGCCGAATTGATATCGGCCATGCGCTGCTCCGTATCGACCTTGAGCTAAGCCGTGCTAGCCTTCCGCGACTCCATGCAGCCTTCTAATTTTTACCTATCACGTTTCAAATTTCTTATGAATTATATGCGTATACGCAAATTACTTATGAATTATAAACGTTTGCGCAATAATCAATATAATTGTATACGCGAATTTCTTATGAATTATATGCGTATACAATTATATTGATTGATATACATATATACATAAGCCACCGAGATCATCCTTTCATCTGATGGTTGGTGAAAACTGAAGTACTTACAATCGCTGGATATGAACATTTTCATCTTGTTTTTCATGATGAAAATTCAGGTCTATCATTTCCCATAATTCGAGAAAATATTATTGCATTTGAGGCATTATCAATACTTTCAATGTTTAAATGAACACCTCTCACGATAGGCTTACGAACCACAATGGACTCACATGAGCCAGCACTCACATGCCAGTTTCAGGGAATTGGGTTGACCAACGGCTCTC
This sequence comes from Morinoia aosen, assembly GCA_030386875.1. Lineage (NCBI taxonomy): Eukaryota > Metazoa > Arthropoda > Malacostraca > Amphipoda > Talitridae > Morinoia > Morinoia aosen. The sequence continues at coordinate 21,403,194 of CM059567.1, read as the reverse complement.
AATTCTGGTGCGACGGATGGTTTCTCGCGGTCACTGCGTTCGCTTTTCCAATCGCCTTTGTTCTTCAATGCGCTTGTGACGGTCTTGAAGAGTTATTTCCGCGATGCGCAATGGAATGGTCGTTGACAGACAGCTGCTGAAATAGAAAGCTATTAGTAGATATCGATAAGCTGTCCGTCTATGTGCTCAATAATTTATGAAAGACATCGAAGGACACTTCCCTGTAGGTTATTTACGCATAGAAATGGTGTAAATTAGTTGTGCCACGGCACTTGGGCTTCTCTTAAGAGAATAATAGAGACCGGCAGAGGAGGAGGAATTTAAACTTCCTTTGGGAAGATAGCGAAACAGCGAAGAGACAAGAGCAGAGAACACAGAGGAAGACAAATAGACAAAGTGGCTAGTTTGACATATGTGAGTGAATAACGACTGCGTATCATAGTTTGAAAGTTTTGTTCTATCAACAGTACATAATAAATGTGACATGTGAAGCAAGCCAAAAATTGGCACAGAAACACACATTCAAAGACGAAGGAATTGTCTTAAAGTGAGTGTGCACTCATTTCGTACCATTGGGGCTCAACACATTTACGTTTTTACCTAGCGATGTCGAAAATACTACAATCTAGCGAAATTTAAGAACCTATTGTCCTTTTAGCAATCATTAAAAATGAGTGTTTTGCGCGTGTTTCAGGCAATTTAAAAATTTCGATTCCTTCTTGCAAAACGTAGCGTTGAAATTTATTCAATTAATTCCTGCGAAACGTACATCGACGTTGTGCAGGCAATTCAAGTCGACGTAATGGATTTCAAGCTAACGGAAGGTTACATAACACATAGTGGTTGTTGTATTTTGTAGCCCCCGTAGGTCGTTTCTCTATTGATCCTACTATTTTTTACGCGATTTTTTTGTTCATGCCAATGAACTTTTTCGTCGTCATTATTTCCATAACGTGTACGTTTGACTCATTTTTTTATGGATTCATCGTTATTTTTTCCCTTAAGTTCTATACCACCATATCGAACCAGAAAATTATATTTTCTAATAAATAAGATTAAAAATCAGTTGAATGTGAGTTTCATCGTTTCGATATTCCGTAACAAATTGAATTATCTTTTGAATACTACAGTTGAATTTTCAGATCTCCATAGCTCACGTGACGTTACTTTAATTCCATAACATTCAATTATTCAATCATTATTTTTTCAGTGAGTTTAAGGATGGAATTATACGTAGAATGTTAGCCAACCGTTTACTATAATACTATTAAAGAAGACGCACCGCGAAGGAACGACACAAATAAAGACACACAATCATGGGACAAAAGGGTGAGTGCAATTATACTCAACTTTACAAAAAATTACAGCGACGACGATAATTACCACAGGGTCTCAGTTGTACATTACATTTATATAAGTTGAAAGTAATAGTAATTTTTGAAAATACAGAAATATTTCGCATAGCAGGAGTAATAAGCGCAGAATGCCGATTGTGTCCAAAATGCTCCTAGTAAAATAGTGGCATTCCGAGGATCTATCAGAGACCCAGCGCCACGGTAGAGACAACAAGGTGGGTTCATTTCTAAGGGGGAAATATACTTCTTCTTGTTCAGCAATAGAAAGGCTTTATTTATCAATATCAATAGAAAGGGTTTATTACAAACAAATTTTATGATGTCACCAGAACGCAGTGACATTAGGCCAACAGTGGAGATGGACTTAGGGGTAGCAGTGCTACCATATGCAATATGAGCGCTGCTATTGGTTCGTTGCCGTGACGTCAGCAAACCCACACCGTCGACGAAAAAATGACTGGTATGACCCTACCTTGTTTCCTCTGCCGTGCCCTGCGCAGACGAATCCACGTCTTGGAATGAATATCACCTACCTCTACTATGCCTTTGCATAGAGAATTCGAGCAAAAATAACGTGGCTTGTGACTGATACTTTGATAAAAGCAATATGTGAAACAGAAGGATCCAATTCTTGTCGTGATTATGATAAATTTAATCTACATCATGATCAATTCAATTTTCTATCTACATTTTTACAGATATTCATTTACGGCATCATCGTCGTCCCGCGTTTTATTTGAGCATAATTTTTTACAATTAACAGCGTATTAACTGTACTTGTTTCGTTCACTTTAGATGGAACGCGGTCTTGCTCGCTGGGACATTCTTCCTTCAGAGGCGCTGAGGGCAGTTTAGTTTTCAAGAGCAGGTCTGGGCAGCTTGTAAATGGACGAATTTTGCCTCGGTTCGAAGCTGTTTTAACTTCATTATTTATAGTGTACTAGGTATGGTATGGGGTTTCCTTCGACAATCATTTCCTAGCTCGGCAACGCTTTTCACCCATAGCGTTGAGCACAAATTCACGAGTTAGATGTGAGATATATATACCATCAACATCAACAGCTCGTGATATTGATATCCTCAGTGTGCGTGCAATTTTTCTATCCAAATTTTAGTTCTGGAGTTTTCCGGCTTAATTTTCTTCCATTGCAGGTTCCAGAATGTCTCAATTGCACTACTATTCCTGGTGCCAATGCATTGTACACACCCCATCTGTACCATGAAGGTATGAACAATCGAGATGTAAAGTGTGATGTGTCCCCTCATGGTCAGCGCGATCTGCAGCTCTTATCATGGGTTGGCGTCTACCATGGCTCTGCAGCTGTTATCACCTACTCACACTGTGGTCGAATGCTGGTGACGCTACAATTTATCTCACCTCCAGCCCCTTCGATCTTCTGCTACCACGCCTACATCTTGTCCTCGTTACGTGGAAATGGGCAGAACTCTTCATCCTAGGCTTGGAAAGCTACTTATAAAACGCTGTGTGAGGCAGCTGGCTGGTTGTTTTGGAAACATGTATTTTTAATGCTCGGAAATGCGCTCGGAAAATTTATTTTTGTTTAATGAACGCGCAGTTCTTACATCATGCCTTCTGTCATCAATGATCTCTTCTGTATGCTGCACTTTTTTTCCGTACAGAGCTGGGCTCGCCTGATCCGAGATTAGTTTCTTCGATAGGGTGCTGTGAAACCCTTAAGATGATGTACTTTATTTAGAATGAACAAATCTGAACAAGTCAGTGGTTTACTTGAATCGTGACCTCATCATATACTTGAAAATAAATAATATTAAATATATACATATTCCGGAGGGGAACACATATGAAGGGGCCCTCAGCTCATTTATTGTAATAAAGTGGTCCATGGTTGAAAGAGTTTGAGAACCCCACGCTAGAGTCCCTGTACTTGACTGCATAAATTACGCACAAACGCTCCCTGCTACACACCCGCCAATTTTATACTCGTAGCCCTTTGCTTATAATGTTCCATTCTGCTTGAATTTCATAACATCGTAATCTAAATTTCCTCATAACGTGGTATCGCAATCTACATGTCCCAATTTATTGACAGCTGCCATCTGTACAGGCTTCTTCATATGATCCATATTTTTTAGTACTCATTTAGTTAACTATTTTATTTTACAACATTGATCATTGAGTTTGACGTAACGCATCCCTACGTGAAGATGTCAATAATCGAACACGATAAAATGTCTTCCTATGTAACCGCTTCCCGTGCAGGGTTTTTGAATGGGACATTCGTCTGGTTTTCACTATTGGTCATCGTTTTAATGGGGTATGAGTTTCTTCGGCACCAGAGCTTTCATCATGCAACTATTTTTGTTAGAATGTGCTCCTGACTTCTTATACCAATTAGGTATGAAACTCAATGTCATATATTATGAACAACCGTCAGAAAAGTAATCTATCCGCATTAACCTGGAAATTAAATTTAAAGAAAGTTTATTTACACACATCATGTGTCGCAAATAATATTTTGTAATTCCTACCACAAAATACGCAGCCAATAAGCAACAGGTTTGAATGAGTTGCAACAATACTGTACAATACCATTCCAGGTACTTTTGTGTTTTTTCTAGTTCTCTACTGGTTGTGGTGAAAGTAGGCTGATGATTGCTGCGATTAACTCGTGGGCCAAAGTTGCTGCACTTGCTTTTTTGTACATGCATAGTGCACCTGATCAACTTAGGCACTGAAGTAGTTGAGAATTTCTGATTTTACGCCATGTACACAAATTACAGACTCTCTAATAAACTCATTTTAATATTATAAACTCATTTCAAGCCTAGAAGTAACAGTTTTTTCAATAAGTACGCGATGAACTGAATACAAACTCATCGCCTCCGCTAACACAGGCTTGCTGGACGCTTACGGTCGGCGCCTTTTCGGATTTTGTCATTACAGGCAGCACTTATTGACCATATGCCGGTCTTTGGCGAAACCTGCCTATTGCGGCTTGCTTAACGTCTAAATTTCAACTGGGCATGGTCGAAAGCGGAAAACACTCGGATGTTCTAACTTTGTGTGGCCTTTTCCGTCCAGTAATAGCTATTGTCGACATGAAAGCGGAGTGAGATTTTACAAATTTTATAATTTTGGTATCAAGTGCCCAGCCAATGAAGTAGCTGTGAAGCACCCAAGCAGTTAGTGAAGAACTCAAGAAATTAGTGAAGCACCCAAGCAGTTAGTGAAGCACCCAAGAAGTTAGTGAAGAACTCAAGAAGTTAGTGAAGCCCCCCAGCAGTTAGTGAAGCACTCAAGAAGTTAGTGAAGCACCCAAACAGTTAGTAAAGCACTCAAGAAGTTAGTGAAGCACCCAAACAGTTAGTGAAGCATTCAAGAAGTTAGTGAAGCACCCAGACTATCAATGAGGCGTCTATACTAGGAGTTAGCCTTCGAAGCTTCCTGGTTGTCGAAGAAACGCACAAAACAAGGCAATCAACCACGTATTTCTGATGTGAGATCTTACCGTAACTCACAATAGGAGACAATGTCGCGCCTTAGAATGAACTCTACTGGATACCGTATAAAAAGACCAGTTAGATTAAAGAAGTGGAGTATTTCGGTTTTAGCAAACGTATTGCAAAATGTAAGCTTTAAAGAACAGTGCGATTTTATTTCGAGTTCTGATGACACTGATGTCACCGGCGATTTAACTTTTTGAAAAATTTTGAATTAAAAGGCAGGAATATGAACCAAGTGTATAAGAAAGAATTTTAATCAGTACATGTAAAAATCTCCCGACTAAAAAGGTTTAAAGATTTATTTATCTCTTGCGTGTACATTCCTGCAAGTGTGCCGGAAGAATATACTTTCGAAGAATACAACTGAGCCTCAGACGCAAGTACACAGGAGTTGAGAAAATTTGAGAACACTTATGAACAGCCATGTTTCATTAAATCCTTTTCTATAAATTGTTAGACTGTAAATATTTGACTTACCCTGGATTTATACGTACAACGTAGGGCTTATTATTTCTTGATTTTCCAATAATCAATCTATGAACGCGCTACCATGGAGATCATGGAACCGGCGCCGCGTGTGCCATTATAGAGATGGAGATTGATGGCACTCACTTCTTTGCTGTCAAGTGTTGCTTCCTCTAGCTTTTTAGCCTGCAAAACACTTTAAAAATTCTCAAACAGCCCGTCCTTCAGACAGCTTACTGATCACCCACATTAATTCTTCGTCCCCCTCACGTCACCACCACTCTCAATGTCCCGATACATTTTGATAACAAATAACTTACAACATACCTAAGAACAATTCAAATAGGGTTGACCAATCATAGGGTTGACCACCGGTTGAACAAATGGAAGCCGACTTTCTGAGACAGAGAAGTACAACATGCCGCCGGTGGTGCGGCGCGCTCGTGATGAAGGGCCCTCATGATACGGCCATCAATACTTTTATAGCATCGATGCCGCTACTGAATAACGTAAACGATAAAGCAAAATTACGAAGCGATCTCGAGGCATGTTAGTAACCATTAATGCACGTTGCACTGCATTGTAAACAGCAAGAGCGATCACTTCAGAGTACCTTTGACGTACTCTCTCAAGGATTGATGGAGGTTAATCATAGAGTCGTAGTGATTGCCGTCGTATATTATTCACAAAATCTGTGCTGAGATTTCGAATATGACGATAGTAATTCTACGATGTTGGGTGGGAAATAAAACTAATGGACTTGAACTGTGAGTCACTTATGCTTTCTTCCGTTGCAGACCAACTTTTCATTCGTGCAAGTCGAACAAGAGCGGACTATGTAGGTGCCTTCCATGAGTTGATCTAAAGATTAAATAGTTACAACCGAGTTACGGTTTTTATGTACTGAAATTGGAAAAAATCCACACGATGACATCGAGAAATTTAAATAAACGTAAATGTAATTCAATTCAAACAATGAAAATTTTAATTGCCGCGACGACAAATTTAAACGAACTCATGTCTGTTATATTCTTCGAAACTGCGTTGTCCTAGTGCAAATATTTCATTATAATTTTGTTGTAAAAGCTATTACCTGTTATACTAAAATCTATTTTTTCTTTCTTATACGCATAAAATATGTTATTATGTAGACCGTCACGTATAACCTTCATAATACCTCTCCTAAAGTCTACGTATATGGTAAAAAAGAAATGAGCTTATAGTAAACTATAATTCAATATGATTTAATGCACCAGATGCTTCTTGGTATGCACACAGAATAATCAATAGCAATTTCGATCATAAAATTTTTTTTCAAGTTTGTGATGGCCATTTTTAATCCTTTCAAATATTGACAAATCACTTCTGGAATATTAAGCAGACCTTCAGTTTTGGGAATTTATTATTTATTTGCAGCCCTAAAATTTCCTCTTCAACAACATACATATATTAATATCTGTAACTATCAGATCAGAGAACATTTGTACAATCGTTGCAGTTAACTGAATATTTAGCGTTAAGTCCTAAGATGGAAAGCCGTACAACAACCCATGAAATTCCTTTCAATTATTGCGAATCCAAGTAACATCTGCCGTTTTATTTCTTACTGAAGAGTTAAGAATGACCAATGACCAGATACGTTAATGACAAAAATTCTGATGGGGGCCTAGAATTGTTCACACGGCTAGTCCACACATTATTGCTCTCGAAGCTCTGGTACCGAAGAGACTACCAGCAATTAGCAAATTAATTCACCCTAAAACGCCACCGTTTACGAAGGACAATTTACCCAATTGTCCTCAGTGAACAAGAAAGAGAGGTCACATTAGGACGGCTTTCGGTAGAGTCTTTCAGCGTCTGTAACTTGGGTCATTTGAGTGCGCGCTATAAAGTTTATTCTTTTTCGCTATAGTCTGAGAAAAATGTACTTAGCTTAAGTAAATTCTGAGGGTAGTCCACTATCACTCAACTAAAGCTCGGAGTTGAGGGAACTTCCGCAGTGGCAACACCAGAGCGACACCATCGACTGTGGCACGGTGGTGCATGCAAACGATGTCTTCTCAGCGCGTCATTTTGCTTCTTCCCGAAGCCTTCGGACGTAAGAAAGAGGGCAGGGAAGCGCTATATCGGAGTCGCGCTGCGGGATTGTGCCAGCTGAGCTTTCTTCTCGTCAGGCATCGAAACTGCTTTGATGGAATTGGACTTTTGATCTAGATAATGCATCTATGTTCAATTTTGAAAGTATAGTTAAGATGTTAATTCGAATCAAGTACTCTATCGACTCTATATGTCAACTGAATTTAAATAAAGTACCCTATCGACTCTATATGTCGACTTAATTTAAATCAAGTAGTCTATCGACTCAATAACCCTGTTTTTATTGCATTTTCTTCTGTGCGGCTATCAGTGGCGGGACATTTAGAGTAGGCTACTTCTAAGTAAAATTTGGAACAGGTATTTTTGATACGGTGATTAAAACTCGAGGAAGTCGATGTCCATTAGATAATCTTGTGCCATACCCAACATAGGAAAGGGGCATTGAAGTAGAATTGAACTTGGGATTTGTGAAATTAGTCGTCAGTCATTGTACATCTAAGTTCGAGGCTCTTTTCTGAATACAGAATATCTACACTAAGATGCTTAAGAAATATGAACGGAACATTTGTTATTAGAAGCAGGTGCAGCTAGATTATAATGAAAATGAAATGATGAAATCAGAATCATTAACTTTCTCGGACACGTACCCTAAAAAACAAAACTTGCTCATGCGAAGGCAAACTATTTCATAAAAGCAAAGAAAGTTCGAGTGACTGCTTTTGAAAGTAAAATTGCGAAAAACTCTCTGACGAGCAAACAACTCTCAAAAAATTCATAGTAACGAAATTTTCTTTTGAAGGACTAATGAGCTCGATTAAAGTGGAATTTTTAAAAATGTGAACCGAGTTGAGGCGATAAAAAGAAATAATTCAAAACTCAAAGAGGCATTGCACGCTGCGCAACAACAAAGAAAACTATTTTCAAGCGCAAATGTTAACTCCCGCGTACGTGTAATGAAGGCGTTTTAGGTTGAATTACTTTAGAGCAGGTGGAGTACGCCCTCGTCATGCACTTCTCTGAATTCATCAGTTTCCTCCCTCAGAAGTTTGCGGTTGGCAACAGAAGACTACGGTTAGTTCTAGACTTCTCGAAAATACCGGGCCAGTTTGAAATTAAATTTCTTCTGGAACAGTTTTTACTGGCAAGTGCAGCAAGTGTTGCCTTCGGCGCAATATTCTGGAGTCGAGTGAACTTCCTCCAAGTTATGTTGTCATCAGTGTAATTCATGGAGCGCTGAGTGCTTTGGCTTAATTAAAGTTGCAGGCTTGGTGGCATGTGTAAGTTTTGATGTAAGGTGTGTTTCACATATTAATGTGGCAAGGGCGCTGATGCTTAGCTCAAGTTTGTTTGTCCGATGAGAATTATTGGACTAGTTGTGCTCGCGATACGAATCTGGAGACATCCCGTCGCGTTCAATTGTTTCGTGTTGTACAGGAGATGCAGCGTTCTACTTGAATTCAATACATGTCTACTCTTGACCTTCTCTCTAAGTACAGGCTGCTCTCAACTTGCCGCTCACAAAAGCGCGTCATTTTTACAACTTTTGGAATGAAATTTCAAATTCAACAAACGCATTTTAGAAGTTTTGGTTAAAGAATGTCTGAATATTTATGGGAAAATCACAGTATTCAAAAGGCTGGGCGATGATTTTCTAACGCTCGAAAAAATGAGATCACGCTCGTTTGAAATGAAGCCCAGGTGAACAGAGATGAAAACTCAAAAGTGATGTTTTATTAGCTGTTGCCCATGATTTTTGCTGCGAATTTCGAAGTATTCGCATTCAGGCACACTCTGGTGTATCTCAGTTATCCATGTATCTCAGTTACCGACTGGGCTTTTAATATCCTGTAGCTTAAGGCGAGATTTCAGTTTCCTCCCAAACTTTACTGCAAAATGTACCAAAATAAATTCGATGATCAGTTAAGTTCCCAACAACTTTTTAGGTCATCCTCGCGCGAATTCGTAAACTTTGAAGCAAAGGGACAAAATATTTGAGTTGCTGTTATTTGTAGATGCTGTTCACTACAACACGACAAGAGTTCCTCTCTAAAATGTGTTCCGTGTAGCGATAGCTGTCGGATATCCCCTGCATCGATCAGTCGCTTGAACCATTTTCTGGCTTCCTGGTCCGGCGCTGCGGAGTGAGGCCGTCCACACAGACTCGCCGGCCTGCAGGACTTCGGTGCAGACAGTTTTTCCAACATGGCCGCCGTAATGTTCTCAGAATTCCAGCGTTTCTGCTTGGTTTCTCTCTCAAGTTCAGAGGGCCTATCTTTTCTTATTGCGCAAAACCGAGTCGTTTTTTGAGTCCTGTCGAAGTAAATACAAGTAACTCACTACTATTTGAAAGAAATGTGGGTTTTTGCGACTGAGACGTATAGTTCATAGCTAGGGCTTCGGAAAAATAAATTTACATCGCATCTTATTTTCAGTTCTAACAAAATATCATCTCTTTAAAATATCATCAAATTTTTATTTTCTCAGCTTGAAACGAAAATGTTGTAAAAGAAGTCAAATTCCCTGTGAATTTTTCCCATAACTGAAAAATAGATCCAAGGTGAGTGAACTCAAACCTTTCAGGAATTTTGCTAAAAGTACACAGCAATAGGAGGCACCAAACCTCAGATTTTGTAAATCCATTTGATGTTAATGACCATTTTACAGCATAATTTTATTAAATGTTTTCATTTGATCATTGGTACGAGGTTCGCAAGCTTACTAGAGTTTTCATGAGCTCGTTTGCTAGAGGAAAACAAAATTGGCACACTGAGCAATACCACACTGAAGTGCCAATTACCCCAAATACCACACTGCAATACAACACTTTACGCAACATTCGTTTCGTAATACCGAATTCTTACGAAAACAGTGTACACTATTCCATTATTAAATTATTTTTCATGTAATTTTACAAGCGAAAAAAGCATTTGTTTGAAGTTTCATCAGTGCATTCGAAGTGTATCATTTTATTTTCTCTTCATGTATTCTAATTTTCATTTCTGCCATCGCTGTTTGGCAGTATAGTTACGTTAAAAGGTGAAGTTCTATCCAACATTCTTATTTAAGTACTGATTGATAGGTAGCAAGATGAAGTAATAACTACTAACGAAACAAAAGATACGATGAAATGGGTGCGACGGCCAGTCGTGAAACGTATGACACTATAATAACCTGAGAAGATAAATTGCTGAGGTTCAGGCTGCCCATCGTCTTGCCATGATTTTATCTCTCATATAACAGAATTGAGGACAATGTCCGTATAAAAATGCAAAAGTGCTTCCGTCACGCTTCTGTTTGAATATTATGTCAAATGATATGAGTGATCTCTCTTAACTTTAATGTACTACAAAACTTGCCTTCTTTTTTCCTTGCACTCGATGCCCCGGAAAGGCTTGCCTCTCTTCATTCAGTATAGGGAGTATGTGTCATCAAAATTGTGTGCTAGTCTACACTTGAAGCAAAATTTGCTTGAACAAACTCTATCTGCAGCGCTAAAATTCAACAAGTTATCTCTTCCACGATAGACTCATGAGTGGTGAAAGCCTTTCTCTGAAATTGACTGGAATATTGGACATACCCAGCTGGCGGTGCTTCGTTACTATACAGGATGTAATGCCTCTAATGCCTCTATCGCTACTCATGGTGTATCATTTCGTAGCACACTTAATCTGCACCTTCATTTATGATCGCTTCAGGAGGAGTCTCTGTTTTGTTAAGGATGTGTTAGCTTCTGAATTAAGAGTAGAAGAACATTTTCTCTCGTTCATTACGATTTTCAATTTGGGTTTGCAACAATTAATCGACTGACTTTTATCCGGGTTTTTGAGCTGTAACTGGCCAGCTGTACAGCGACCAATTCTCAACTCATAAACATATTCTAAGGACAAAATTTCAACCTAAGAACAAATCCACTGAATGTTAGACTAGGCGCGCAGAAAATGAATGTTCTGCCCTTCATAAAATGAAGATAGTTGCTTCGAGCGCTTGCTGAGATCTTTAGATATGTTCCAGCAGCCCTAGTCCACTCGTGATATAGATGGCACAGTAGTTGTTGGATCTTATTTATTTGTTTAAATATCGTCTGATCGAGCTGCGTGAACGTCCGTTGGGGCTGTCTGAACATCCGCTGGAGTGATATGAGCGCTCGTTACAGAAATGTGGCCGCGTTTGACATGATATCAACGCTTTTGGAGTGGCATTGACGTCCGTTGGAGCGAAATGAACGTCGGTCGGGGTGGTATAAACGTCCGTTGGAGCGATATAAACTTTTTTTTGTAGAAATATTGACGATTTGAGAGGATATCGACACTTTTGGAACTATTTGAAAGGCCTTTGAAGTGACATAAACGTCCATTGGAGGGATGTAAAAGTCCATTAGAGTGATATGAGCGTTCGCGTTAGGGCAATACGAAAACTTTTAAAGCGATATCAACGGGTGGTGTGGGAAAATGAACTTTCATTGGGGCAATACAAACATTACTTGGGAATATGACCGGCCGCTGAGCAATATAGACGTCTGGTGGAGAGCGAGCGATATGAACATACTCGAGGCAAGATGAACTTCAATCTGTGTTACGTCATTTGGAGCGACATGTACGTCGGCTGGGGTGACATGTACGTCGGCTGGGGTGACATGTACGTCGGCTGGGGTGACATGTACGTCTGCTGGGGTGTCATGTACGTCTGCTGGGGTGACATGTACGTCTGCTGGGGTGACATGTACGTCTGCTGGGGTGACATGTACGTCTGCTGGGGTGACATGTACGTCTGCTGGGGTGACATGTACGTCTGCTGGGGTGACATGTACGTCTGCTGGGTTGACATGTACGTCTGCTGGGGTGACATGTATATCTGCTGGGGTAACATGTACGTGTGCTGGGGTGACATGAACTGTACATGTGACTGTACGATTGGCACGTCTAGCTTACGTCTGCGTATCGAATGAAATCGTGAATAAAAGTGTAGGTTAAAATTAAAAAAAAACGGCCCTAACTTTTGAATTTGTGGTAACTGGATTACTCAAGCCAGGTATTTTTTTCAGAGCGAGTGTATGTTGAATATGAGTAGTTCTAATGTTCATCAGTTTTATCTAGGGCAATTTTGCAGCGTTATTCAGGTACAATAATCTGCTTTATAGCTGTTCGAAAAACTCAAAACAAGCTCTTTTTTTGAACCAGCAAAGAAAAGGTATGGTTTCTCAAAAAATTCCTGACAATTTTTGAAATATTATGTTCGTAAGTGCCTCAAGAAAGACCAAAGAACTCCGCAAGCAAGTGAATAATGTTATCGTGCGTTGTATAGAAAAGCCGTAAATTGCAACAGTGAGCGTTTGCTGGCAAAGAATATGAGTCAGCTCTCTTTGTGCCGAGAAATTCAAGTAAAAATGTAACGCAAACTACGTAGCAAGGAACACTGGTATAAATCCATGTTATTTGAGGAAAAGGCCAGCACTGGAACCGTTCGTAAATGGACCCTCGAAATTAATGCAGGAAAATCCACGTGAGACTCCAGTGGCTCAGAACAGCATCCTTGTCTTTCGTTGCTAATTACGCGCTCGTTTACTAATATCTAGGCGGAATTATAGCGGCTCTAGAGACCATCACAGTCTCCCTTTATAATTACTGGAATTAGCTGGTCTTATCGACTCATTTGGAAAGTTGTTGGGCAAGAAGCCCAGGGGGGCGGCGTGTTATTGGAAGTCAGTGCGAGAATGCCCCAACCAATCGGGAGTCTTGTTTACAAACTTCACTTATTGGAGCTCAGCCACGTCTGATCAAAATACTCTTAATGGAACCGAAGCTTTAGAGCCAGTGAAAGCAGGTCTGCAACGATGTCCGTCAAACGTCCCACGCTTCTTCGGATCTTCTTCCTCCTCGTCTTCGTCTGCGCCCTGCGTGAGTATACCAGTACCTCATTATTTTACTTTGTCCTTAGAGTAGCAGTTTTTCGGCAGTTTAGTGTGTCATATTTTAGCGGAAATTTACTTAGAGTAGGAGATTTTCGGCAGTTTAGCGTGTAATGTGTTAGCGGAATTTAAATTTACTTAGAGTAGGAGATTTTCGGCAGTTTAGCGTGTTATGTGTTAGCGAAAATTTACTTAGAGTTCCAGTTTTTCAGCAGTTTAACATGCTTTGGGTCAACAATTATTTGCTAAGAGTAGCAGTTCTTTGGCAGTTTTGGGTTAGCGGAAAATTGCTTAGAGTAGCAGTTTTTAGCAGTTTAGCATGCTTTAGGTTAGGGGAAATTTGTTTAGAGTAGCAGTTTTTAGGAGTTTAGCATGCTTTAGGTTAGGGGAAATTTGTTTAGAGTAGCAGTTTTTAGGAGTTTAGCATGCTTTAGGTTAGGGAAAATTTGCTTAGGGTAGCAGCTTTTAGGAGTTTAGCATGCTTTAGGTGAGGGGAAATTTGTTTAGAGTAGTAGTTTTCAGGAGTTTAGCATGCTTTAGGTTAGGGGAAATTTGTTTAGAGTAGTAGTTTTTCTAAACTTAGCCTTGGCTTTGCGGAAATTTACTTTAAGAAGCGTTTTTTACAACTTCAGCACGGGGTTAGATGATTTTTTCTCAATGTAATATAATTTTCGTAAGTATCTTCTGGGGTTAGCAAAAATTAACTTGGAGTTACATTTTTTAACATATGTTTAAGGTTAGTAGATGTTTGCTCAGAGTAGCTTATATTTTATATTTTTTGGGGGTTATGTCAATTTTTTTGTGAAATAGATTTTTTGCATTGCTGTGACTCAAGAAAAATTTTCGGCTGAACTTTCAGATCATAAAATGGTAACTTAGCTAAACAGTTTTCGGTAAGAAACTCTCTTGTATCGGTAACCGTGGTAATTTTTTTCATCTAATTTTACTATCAATTTTGCTTCATTTTACATGGTCTTGACATACCTATAAGTCCATAAATCGATGAAGACTCACTTAAAAGTAACATTTCGTCAAAAAGTCTTCTTTATCAGTCATTGAGAACTAAGAACTATCAAAAGTATCAAAGGTTTCAAGTTAAAGAAAAAGCGATCGACACCTAAACGCGCGACACATGACCCATTTGATATAATTTGACCTTCATTGATCCCTTCAACCACATTCCAGCATGCGTGCTGTTCACGATGAAACGCAAATGATTCCGTGTTCCTCAGAGTACCGAGTAAAAATTTGCGTTTTGCGTCCATAAAAAATCAATTGGTGCGTTTCAGGGAGTGACAAAGCTATACCTTTGACAGGAAAAGCCGCTTAGAATAAAGGTTGTGAATTTTTTATTATTATTACAAGCATGTACGCTGATACAAGCAAAACACAAGACTAATTTCATATATGACGGTGAGAATTATTGCGCTTTCAAAATTGAATAACTATATATTTGCACGACAGACTTTCATTGGCGCATTTTCAACATCTATAATATGATACAAACTCTTTGGATAAATAGATAAACAAACACTCCGTGAATCTAGATTTGTTCTGTCAACTTAGCTTTCATGTTATGTTTTTTGCGTAATAAAGGTTTTTTTGCGCAATCGTAATAAAGGGTGTTGTGTAATTCGATGCCAATATTTTAATCATATACAGAAAAACCTTCACCCAACCCAAAAAACATTTCTTGAATCTTCGCGTGTACTGTGAAATTCACAAAAAGTGGAGTTTCAAATTCAAATTGTAATTTCAAGTTTTCATTTTAAAATGACAAAGCTCGAGAGAGTCAATAAATCTATGAAAAGGGAAAGCATACATCGCTACCTAGCAACACAGTGTTCTGCGTTAACTAATTATTATACACAAACTCTGTTCTTAATTTACAAACTACAATCACAAATTCTTTACGCATTTGTAAATCATGTAAGCCTGCATCGCTAATTCTTAATCAAGAGACGAGAAAGTCAAGTTTAATATGAGTTTATTTTCATTCCGGGATGATTAATCAAAGAAGTAGCAAAATTGTTCAAGAACTGGCTCTTTTTTCCTTAACTTTTGGGAAGATTTAATTTCAGGGCTCAAGGATATAGTACAGGGCCCTCTACGCTGGAGGCTTCTACGCCAGATTTTAACATGGACGAAGAAAATTGAAGTTAAGGAATTTTCGTATTTGAGAACTCGGGAAATTGGCCAAATTGGATGAAATGAAAATGAGGTCCTGCGGTGGGTGGAGGAAAACTTCTATTATAGGCAACGACGAGATGGAATTAGCGTTGTAAATAGTTCTTTGTTAACGTTTTGGTGACTTCTTATGTGTTGCAGTTTACAATGGACTGCACTCAGAGAATTATTATCTGACGTTCTTGAGTATATATTTATGAATTTTTCCTCTTGCTGTGAAGTTGATTTCACATCGAAAGAATCCCTTTTGAAATATATTCTCTCGTTTAACAGAGGATGAGAACAATATCGCTCGGTACACAATAATTTTCACGATGAAATTTATCTCAAGACCGAAGTACTTTCGTCTATCATATGAGCTTCGGCCCAAAACGTCTTACGCTAAATTTTTTAGTGAGAGTCAAATACAGTAATAACTGGAGCACCGCAGCTGAAACTTTGCATGTAAACAGTATCATGAAAACGGTATCATGCGTTGTTTCATCAGTTTTAGCATTAATAATAGTCTGCAGAATGAGCATCAGGTATAAAAACAGAAGGAATAGCGTTTTCAATAACATAAATTATTGCTTGAACCGAAGTGCACATTTCAGCATTCAATACGACCGAACTATGGCAACGACTAAAGAAATATATTACGAGGTGTGACAACTGTTCACCATTTTCAGAAAATTGTGCGTTAGTGTACCCTCTTCCACAAACTATTGCGAGTAAAGCAGTAATGAGAGGCAGACAACTGTTCCCCTCATTCAGAAAAGTATATTAGTTAATTTAGTAGAAAAATTAACGCAAGAACCGTGGTATAAAAATCTATTTATGTAGCTTGAATAAGTGCTCGATATATTCGTAGAATTAATTACGATGTAAAAAAAAACCTGGACAGAGGACATGAACATTCCTTACCGTAAGACGAACACACGGTGATAGTAGGTTTAAAAAAGCTCAAACCCTCTTCGAAACTTGCCACCGTTTGACAGTCTAAGCGTCAGTGTCTGATGTACTGCGAAGCAATTTAACGTTGGGACAAGCAAAAACGGCCGAGCGCAACTTCCAGTGAAACCAAAAGAAAACGGACAACAGAAAGCTATATCAAGCGGGTCCAATAACTGACAAATTTAAAATTCACAGCCAACCTTCCCGTCCAGTGCACTTTAATCCCTAGGCGCCGACGATGGACTGTCAGGCGTGGGGTAGTTTTAGGAATCTAGGGTAAAGTTTAAGAGCGGAGACGCGTCGTACTGGAGGGTCGAGACGCTGAAATGTTTACAACTCGGAGGAGAGAGAAGGCTCCTACCGAAGACTAAGATGTGCTGATCAAATCATACGTGCAATACAAAATTTCGGAGCATTACAACTTGGAATTTTGCTGACAACTCGTCTTCGTGAGGTTCGTGTAAATTTCTATTAAACTTTAATTTGCTTTAGACTAATAACTAATCATAACTCTCTCAAAAAATATGGTTTATTTTAACAATTGTGTACCGGTGATTCCTGATGATCGCTGTCGTTGTAATGCAAAGGTTCGATGATTTGCAGGTCAGTCTCAACTCCAGTATTTGTAATAAGAGAAAATGACACCCAGAGCTACGTAGTCAATTATGGTACTGCAATAAATGAGTTGAATAATTGGCAAATATACACACATGAACAGGAATGATAAACATGTGAGGCGTCCATTTATCATAAAAATATCATAATTAGCAAGGCAACATTCAACGTAGTACCAGGTAAGTTAAAAAATTAGTAAAAATGGGAACGGATATGTTTTACAATATTTGAATAGTTAAAGTCATGAAATATACCACGCTCTTGAAATTTCATTGAGCACTGGCTCTGAATTTCATTGAGAGCTGCCTCTGAAATTTCATTGGGTGCTGCCTCTGAATTTCGTTGGGTGCTGCCTCTGAAATTTCATTGGGCGCTGCTTCTGAATTTCATTGGGCGCTGCTTCTGAATTTCATTGGACGCTGGCTCTGAATTTCACGGTGTGACGGCTCTGAACTTCACATCATTCTGCTCCTCTGCTCGCCTAGTAAAACAAAGCCGAATATGAGCAATTGGTGATTAGCATATTTACATAATTAAGGAGCGCAACGCAATGAAAGTTTGCATGTCATTACGTCACTCGCTCACGCTCGCAGGAGCCCCTGACTCTCGCGCCGGTGCCCGGGAGCGTGGGTCTCTCGTGCTGCGTTGGTGGGTGTGTGTGCTGCGTTGGTGGGTGTGTGTGCTGCGTTGGTGGGTGTGTGTGCTGCGTTGGTGGGTGGGTGTTCTGCTTTGGTGGGTGTGTTGTGTTGGTGGGTGTGTGTGCTGCGTTGGTGGGTGTGTGTGCTGCGTTGGTGGGTGGGTGTTCTGCTTTGGTGGGTGTGTTGTGTTGGTGGGTGTGTGTGCTGCGTTGGTGGGTGTGTGTGCTGCGTTGGTGGGTGTGTGTGCTGCGTTGGTGGGTGTGTGTGCTGCGTTGGTGGGTGGGTGTTCTGCTTTGGTGGGTGTGTTGTGTTGGTGGGTGTGCTGAAATGCTGGGTGTGTTGTGTTGGTGGGTGTGCTGAAATGCTGAATGTGCTGATGTGCTGCATTGGTGGGTGTGTTGTGTTGGTGGGTGTGCTGCTTTGGTGGGTGTTGTGTTGGTGGATGTGCTGAAATGCTGGGTGTGTTGTGTTGGTGGGTGTGCTGAAATGCTGGGTGTGTTGTGTTGGTGGGTGTGCTGAAATGCTGGGTGTGTTGTGTTGGTGGGTGTGCTGAAATGCTGGGTGTGTTGTGTTGGTGGGTGTGCTGAAATGCTGGGTGTGTTGTGTTGGTGGGTGTGCTGAAATGCTGGGTGTGTTGTGTTGGTGGGTGTGCTGAAATGCTGAATGTGCTGATGTGCTGCATTGGTGGGTGTGCTGCTTTGGTGGGTGTGTTGTGTTGGTGGGTGTGCTGAAATGCTGGGTGTGTTGTATGGGTGGGTGTGCTGAAATGCTGGGTGTGCTGTTTGTACTGCTTTGGTGGGTGAGCTAAAATGCTGCGTGTGTTGTATCGGTGGATGTACTAGATATGCTACGTTGGTGGGTATGCTGAAATGCTGGATGTGCTGCATTGGTGGATGTGTCGAAATGCTACATGTGCTGCATTGGTGGATGTGTCGAAATGCTACATGTGCTGCATTGGTGGATGTGATGAAATGCTGGACGTGTTGAATCGATAGATTCACTAAAATATTCGGTGCGAAACTTGTTTCAACCTTTGTTTTCCAATATTTCTTAACATAGAAAGAGGTCCTTAATTGGCATGTTAAGCATTTTAGGTGTTGTAATGACCCCGTCTACGGTTAAATAAAATATTGAGGGTAAAACTGATAAAATATTCCCTTTGATAGTTCACCCAAGACTTAAAAGCGGATAAATATTGCTCGTTGATAAGAACGCCTTGGAGAACATGGCTCTGTTCACATCGACTCATGGGATAAGCGATTTTGGGATCGGAACCAATGTATTTGAAAGTGAGGGTAAATACCATGCAGTACACGTAAATTAACATGTATTAACGCCGTTTATTTCTAATCCAATGGCAGGTTATAAACCGTCAGTGATTTTGATTGCTAAATTCACGTAAACGATTTTGTACTTGAATGTCGCCGAAATCGAGAGACAAAAATTTTGAACACAGCATTTTAAAGTTGAGCGAGCCACAGAAACGTTCACACTCTAAAAGCCAGGAGCGCAAAAAGAAATCGCATAGCGTCATGTGTTTGAGGCTTGTCAATGATTTCATTGGTAAAATGATTTCAGACATTAACTTCTGAGCTTATTTACAAAATTTTCTAAAATACGTAATTTTCTAAATTACGTTTAGAAGCAGCAGTTTCGTGATTGACGGCAAGATACTGCGTTTAGAGTTAAAATGGAAAACACAAGTTTAACTCTATCGCTCTATTTTGTACATATCAACTTATACGCATGAGCTGAGCACTCCAGGTAATCAGATACACATTCAAATTGATGTCTGATCAATGATTCTGTAGTGTTGAAGAATACTTGTACGGAATTTGAAAGTAACTATTTGTGTTAGCACACCAAGAAACATTTTGGAACTAGAAGAATGCTAGTACAGAATTTGAAAATGAAATTTTGCTACTTGAAAATTGAAAATTTGCTACTTGAGAAGTGCTGCCAGAAAACATTTTCGAGAGCGTGAAGCGAAAAAAATTGTCGAGCAAGTCTAAACAAAAACTTTATCCAATGTGAATATAGAACAATGAAATCAATTTTTGCAATGATTAGCCAATTTTGCGGTGATATTCATCATACACTCACGGTATTAATTTCCAATCTAATATTTCCGAATGATACGTCGTTGTGTAAGGGTAGTATTAAAAAATTTCAAATTTGTAATTTGATAAATAAATTGAACAACACTGATGTTTTATGCAATACCTCAAAATAAATAATGAAATTCTATTCCCTTGGTTCAGTTATTCCAAGTTAGAGAAGACGTATGAATAAATCAATGAGTTACTAGTAACAGTGATTCACGGTTAAAGAACGCCTTGGGGAAGAGCCTTCACTTAAATTGAAACAGATCTTGGTCTTCTACAGCAGTCGAAAGTTAGTACAATGAGAGGAAGCGAATGATTTTACATAAGACAAAAAGGACGACTGCTTTGAAGTTAGAGAAGTAAGCATCCGTGTATACACATTCAACACGCAGCTGTTAACTCCCTCGAAGGACTTGTTTTAGCTCTTAACAAATTCATGAAACTTCGTCTATGAATAACGTAGCCATAAAAGATTACTGAGCGCCAGGAGCGAGGAAGAACTTGTCACGCAAGGCAAATTAAAATTTTATTCGACAAGAATAAAATAAGGAAATAAACGTTTACGCTACAGAGCCAGCATCTCGATGCTACTTGCTATAAGCCGACATGATGGATTCATAATCTTATGCTAATAAATTGTAAGCCTTCAAATGATTGCAGGTGTAAATTATTTGCTAAAATATTTTGCAATTATTATACTTAGATTTATGTTAAACTTTTACGAAATGAGCGCTGCCAGTCAAAACAGCGACTGTGACTAAGAATAATTGAAGTCGAGCGACTTTCGAAAACGTCCAAGATCGAAAAAATTGTGAGTTCAGGTCTAAGTTTCAACCCATCCTTCATTTGAAGTTCCTTATTTACAACTTATTTAGGATATGTTCACTGACATTGACACATGAGCTTGACAATAACAATATACCAAGGTGATGTGTGACGTAACGTAACAAGTTGTTAGTGAATAGAAAAGTACCGCATTCTGAGTAAATATGAAAGTTACTGGCTTAACAATTTTGCACCAACTTCTTTACGTAGGACTATAACACGTATTACCATGCAAGAGCATGACTATAACATGTATTAGCATGCAAGAGTTTGACTATAACATGTATTAGCATGCAAAAGTATGAATATAACACGTATTAGCATGCAAAAGGCTACGTCCTGTACGCATACCAGCAAAACTTTGGGCCAAAAACTAACAATGCAGAGATATGAAAGTATTTTGTGACTATTTCTTCAGTATGTGCAGTAAAATACAGTTATTGTTGAGACACAAAATGACGGAAATTGCTTGGAGTTCTTTCATCGTTTGAGGGAATTTAGTACACGGTGGAAGTTTGTTCCCCAGTAAGGCATGATATCGACTGAGCCTTTTGCTCAATATCAAATGATTTGTAGTTCATTAAGACACCGTACACCTAACTTTGTTCTTGATTCGTTCCAGCAGGTTCAAGGAATTCTACAGTATCAGCGTTGATTTAAAGGAAGTATAAGGACAACAGCACGTATTTGGCTTTATGAGTGAGATAGCTTTCCTGATTAGGAGTCCAACCGGGTCTTATCAGGAGGCGGGAAGTATGATCGCTCCTCATGAATTTACAATTGCGTACCAACTTGACCGCAAATTTCTGATATTTTCTCAACTCTCTTTGAACATATTCAAGTATGTCTCCCCAGACTAACCTGCAGTAGTGAAGGTGTCTTGCCGCTTTAGATTGAACGGCTAATTATCCAGATTTTTCGTCCAGCATGCTTTTCTTAACATGGGAAAAACATCAACATTCCGTTTTACATCAAACAGAGCAAGTTTCCTCCACTTGAGATTTGAAGTACACATTTTGATATTACCAAAGAAATAAATTTTTCTGGTTTTTCATTGACTCAATTTCATCACTTTCTTACCGTTTAAGTCAGATTGGGCAATTTTTTAATTGTTCCTTCGGATACATTGAATGTATTGTATACTGCCTGCATTCAGTTTGAGGCCGTTTTGGCTTTACATTAATTCCAGATTACTTGAGAGGCACGCAACGTTCATTTGCATCGTGAGCGATTCTGCAGCAGAACTCGTCACTGCGGTTTGAACATCATCTGCACGCATCGAAATTCTTCATTCTTCTGTTAGAAGACATTGAAGGGAAATCATTAACGAAAATATAGAAAACCGTGACAGAACAGTAACTGAAGTGGCGGATGTGCTGAAGTGTCGGATTTGATGAAGTGTGGGATGTGCTGAAGTGTCGGATGTGCTGAAGTATCAGATGTGCTGAAGTGTCGGATGTCTGATGTGTCGGATGTGCTGAAGTGTCGGATGTCTGAAGTGTCGGATGTGCTGAAGTGTCGGATGTCTGAAGTGTTGGATGTGCTGAAGTTTGGGATGTGCTGAAGTGTCGGATGAGCTGCAATACAAAATGTGTAGAATGTCAATTCCCTATAGGAGAATGACAAAGTCACTGAAATATACAGCTGCTGGCTGTAGTTACTGCAGTAAACACAGAATTCATAGTTACAGTTGGGTGGAAAATTACAGTTCGTAGAACTACTTTCGTTCCTAGGACACGTCGAATTTGGACTCGGGAATAAAGCTGAAGCTGATCCAGGAGATACAGTTGCTAGATCATTTCCAGTTGTGAGAACAGAAACAGCTGGGAGAAGAGTTACGAGTTACGTGTGGTTCAAGTTATTTATAAGTACTCTGTTTTGTTGCTAACGCTAATTTCAATGCAAGGAGGAAGTGACTTGAATGAGAATTTTAACTGACGCACCTCTACAGACAACCTCATTAGCCTCAAATTTTAAGCGCAAAAACCTCTTCAGGTTCATCTCTGCACAGTGATGCGCAACATGGCGGCGCTGCTAAATTCTCAAAAATTATCGAGTTATTTGCGACTGCAGCGACCGTGCGGGGTTGACGCGAGCTGAGTCCTTCTAATTATGAATTTTATTTAGAAAAGCACGCGCTTCAGGATTTTGGCCAGCAAAAATGCTTTTTTAGCAACCTTGTTTATTTGCGTATTAGCTATTGGCTTATTTCAGGTAATGTTTTGATTACTTATTGTCTTATTTGAGCTCATATTTCCAGGGAGCTTTAAAACTCACGTCACTTCCAAGAATTTGTGTACCACTAGATTTTCGACAGCCTTATATTTCTTTTTTTTTCTCGAGAGCAGTAGCAAGGTATCCAACATAAAGTCGATAAAGTCAACTAAATTTTCAATTACAGTCATTCCACAATGTATGTCTCAAATTGAATATTATTTGTACAAACAAACACTCATTGTTACCATCGATCGGCTGTAGTTCTTTCATTTGAGACGGCTCCGAAATTCATTTCATGAGCATCCAAAATACTGACAATTACTTGAACCAACTCACACCAATCAAATCCTAAGAGACATCAAATTGTCTTTCATCCATCCTAGACGCAGGAATTTATCGCTTAAAATACAACAACCTCCCAATCTCTTATTCGAGCTTGGGCAACTGTAACAGGGAAGCAAGATGGCTGTAGAAAGTCTCGGAGACAAGGTACGGCTAGTAATTAGACCTGACTCTTGTAAGACAACTCCTGCCTGCATACGGAGGTTTGTCTCTTGATACTCGAGACGGTGTTTGCTGGAGAGAAACAAAGAACTCACGTACTGGCGCGGCTACTGCTGGAATTTGCAAACAAAATCCGAGAGAGTCTGAGTTTCAATCTAAAACGAATTATTGAAGCCATGAATTTTTAAAGTAGAACGAATTATTGAAGCCATGAATTTCAGAAGTAAAACGAATTATTGAAGCCATGAATTTCAGAAGTAGAAAGAATTATTGAAGCCATGAATTTTAAAAGCAGAGCGAATTATTGAAGCAATGAATTTCAAAATAGAAAGAAGGACTCGGGGATTGCATGCCCCGAAACTGGGACGAAGAACCCAGAAACTGCTTAGTATAGAATCTGAAACGAAAACTGAGACTGAGTTCTAGAAGTGCAATCAAAAAAGAAGACTATGTAACCAAGAACTTGATTGAAAAGCCAAGACTGACAATTTCAAGACTGGAATGAACTGAGACTCTCAAGCACAGGACTGAAAAAACGAGTGTGCGAACTCCAAGACTGAAACAAAGAATTAACTCTGTCAATAACAAAGCTAGAAACTTAAAATTGAGGGAAGGCTTGTCTAAGAAATGAAACAAACTATAAACTTGAATTCATAGAATATAAATTTTCAAACTGGAAAATTTAGAAGCAGCTGACCATTGAATTGTACCTTGTTTTCCATTTGGCCAAGGAATAATTTCTTCGACCTAAACTTTTCATCCTGCCCAAACTTGCTGATCGAAATAGATGCTCTCTAAAAGCACGAAACCCATTTCGTACCGTTTGAGTCATCGCTTCACGAAATTTATTTCCATTTCACATGTGTAACCGTAATTCTTTTGAGCCATGATTTCTTTCCCATAGCGCTAAATTCACGTATTGTACAATTACGTAAAAACTTAAAAAGATGTCGCAATAATATTCTATATACCTGGTTTCCTTGGGAATAGGACAGTTCTTACTCATACAGTTTTAGACAAGAACTAGCGAGTTTTTTCGACATGCACGATCTCTCACAACGGCTGGCCAAGACCTCGTCCGCGGTCGTCATTCGACAGCCAGACTAGAATGCAAACGATAGCCCTAAACCAGTTGAGAAAGTTGAAAGAAGTTTCCCTCACAAGAATGCTAATTTCACAGCATGAAATTCCGGGTTGCAAAGTTTTGAACCCTGTCGAGGATTTTCAGATCGGAGTAAAGCAGCTCGTTTGTTTTCTTCTCATTTAGAGCAGAGCTTAATCTACTCATAGTTTGTAGGTCTGAAGCATGCATTGTGTGCTCTGCCTGAACAATTATAAACAGAATGAGTGTCCCCATACATATACGAACGGTGTAGAATTGCTAAGGAGCTGATGTATCCGTAAATTTGTTTGAGCCGAGATTTGCATAAGGAGGCCACATTGTCTCATTTGAAACGCAGTATTCATGTGTCTCTATCAAGCATCGCCATTTTTGCATCATCAGCATTTCAACGCGAGTCATCCATTTTCATATTTTTATGAGATAAACGGAAGCGTTCCGCCGCCATCTTGAATGTTAAAGATCTCTCCGCTATATTTTCGTGTTATGTAAATCAAAATGCCAAGCTGGCCTTTTAAGAGATCAAACCCATGCGCCATTAAAAAATCTTCGTATGATTTACGGCGGTGAGATGCTCTTTTGGGAGCGGCTTGAAGCAGGAAGTGCAGAGAAAGAGAGGGGCATCATAAACCGACAAGGGGATCGCCCTTCTATGCTTCACATCGGTGTAGCTCTTGATGTTGAACTCTTATTCAGTGAACTCTTAAAACACGCATCACTGTTGGACAGTTTTATCCGAGCCTGACTTTATATAGAAGGTAGGTTACAGAATGTGTCAATGTGATTTCTTCGAAAAAAAAGTTGATACATATTTTCTTCGTTGTCTCACCAACAGTGCAGGCATGCTCACTCTATCGATGCAGTGATCACGTTTTTTCTGATCTCCAATATTCAATTTTGAATCAAATTTGCATTCAGTCTTCATGCTTAAAGTCACTCACGCGAGGAGTAGGATATTTATGGACCGGTGACATATCACCATTCGATTGAAAATCCTGTTTTTATGCTCTAATAAAAAATTATTCGTTCATGCGTCCCATCGGAACGAATCCTGGTAGTCTTCAGTGAGAATTTTTTTAATAACGGTTTTGAATTTCCCGTAAGAGATGATGATTTATGCTTAGAATGGTTATCATGGATATTCGTGCTTAGAAATGTTTTTCACCGAATACTACCAAAGGTATGTGACACAACCACGCACACATATTGAGAGCGGCGTTACAGATATAGGGGTACAATCCTGCACGGTTGTAATAGTTACTCGATAAACACGCCGAGAGGGTAAAATATGCTGAGGCCTGGTGAGGTTTCATCCACTATAATATAATAACACACTTGTTGCTTGCTATTCATGCTCCCGGTATATTGCTGTTCATCAGTGCACGAATACTAGAATCCTGTCATTTTTGACGGGCCGTGTAACCTACACAGCAGTACGTTTATAGTCAAAAGCAATATATCAACAGCATTAATAGTGAGATGTATTTCTCCTGTACAAACGTACACATTTACACTGATGTACTTATGTACAGATGCTTACCTTGATCAATATAAGTTAATTAAGATTTTGTTGTACATTAAGCTTGATTTTTCTCATATAAGTTTGATGAAAAAACTAATTTAAACCATTACTGTACAGCTCAAAGCAAGTTTGGTCGTGGATATTTTAAAAACTACTTACTCATGTAGAAACATGAGCAGTATCTTTTTGTGTGTTTAGTACTCAATTAATCCAAAATGGGTACTCAACGGGTACTTAATGTGTACTGAATGTGTACTTGATGTGTACTTAATTTCTACTTGATGGGTATTTAATGTGTACTTAATTTCTACTTAATGGGTACTTAATGGATGTGTACGCGCCACAAAATCAGCCTGTCGTGGAACCAATTGTCCCTTAATTTTAAACACCGTTTCAGTTTAATTGCTGCCGTCGGAACCGAAATCTTTTCGTACTCTCGCGTCTAAAAAAAACATCGCTTTCTTCTCCAGCTGAGCGCCCGGTCGGCCGATATCATCATTTGTTAGCCAAGTTGGTAGTGCCGCCGTCCGCAAGAAGAGACACCACCGAACACATTCCAGAAACAACATCGTCTCCGCCAGCATCAATCTGTAAAGAACTGCTTTAGAAGAGTATTGGAGAAAAATTCAAGAAAGAATCGGCTTCCTGTCCTTTGAAGGGACGGCCTGTTCGGTTTAAGAGCTGGAGCTTCCGGCCTGGAGGCGGACATACTGCTTTGCTAAATGCGCTGCATTTAGAGGAACTTCCCCGTGGCCATCTTGGGGACATTCTGGCCGTTTTGTGGCAATCTCTTCGGCCAGGACCCAGATTAGGATCCCATCAGATCACATTGGGGTCCATTATACGTACGGCTTGCTCAGATCGGGCCTCGGCCTCGGGTAATAAGATTATTCGGATATTCGAAGGTCTTCTTGTTTTTTTCGTATGATCAAGAGCAGGGTTGGGAAGATGAACTGAGATTTTTTGATTCACTGAGCAGAAAATTCGCAGTGGTCTTGGTTCTCACGTGTGATTTTATTTTTTGGTTTGGTAGCTTATCTATGATAATTTTGGCAAGAAATCGTTCGCTTGTCGTCTAAGTCCAACCTTCATTGTGCACAATTCTCGAAAATAATCATTTGTGTTAACACAGTCACTTGCTCTAGAAATATGTTTCATCGAGAGTTTATCAGAGAAGTAAAAATGAAAATTTAATGTTATGCACAAGTGAAACGTAACATAAATAAAATTCTATCTTTAAACGGGATAGAAAGATGAGCTACTCATTGAATTAAACATTAAGAAAGCTAAAATGTTTTTAGAACGGATGGAGGAACTATTCAAGCAAGAAGTATTCTCCGAATTAATAAAGCAATTTGCAAATTTATGGAAACAATTTGCAGAAGCGGCAACAAGATGAGAAATAAATCGTACATCTACGTGACCGTAAAACGCTATCTATTCGCGGTATCAGAATATCGATTTTCAATATTCCTCACACTGATAAAACTGCCGACGGATCTCAGAGGATTATATTATTAATATTTCGTTTGCCCTTTCTCAACTGCGTTCATTCAATCTATTTCAATCCAGCAGCTGGTGACGGATTCTAGGAATCAAATTAAAAGGAAACGAGACTGTATTGATGATTTTGGATTTCCAGCTTTTGTGCATAATCTACTGTAGATATTTTGCATAAAGTTTTAGATCTTTCTAGTTTTACAAAGATTGAAGTTCGTAAAGCACTGACTGCGATGAGGAAGTTTACCATATTGAGCATTGAATTGAAAAAGTGGTTTAGTTTTGGTACTATTTAAGTTTATAAATTGCACTGACAAGGATCAGGAGACACGCATACATTTGCGGAGGAGCAATACGCAGAACATCCCACGAACAGGTGCTTTGATCTCCAGAGACGAAGCGCACTTCCATTTATCAACGATGTTTAATTAATGAACCTTCCAATTTTGGTTTGAAGGTTTCTCCCGTGAGTTGCACTAACAAACATTTTATTCTGTAGAGGTTGCTCGACATGAAATATTTCCCGTAAAATATTTCGGGGTGTAGGGCGCTTATGTTTTCGGAGAAGATAATGTCTCAGTGATGGATTTCGACCTGTTAGTGCCAAATGCTCGTAAATTTGCGCTGTCCACAAGTCATCGAATTTTTCGCCGGTAATTAATGATCCTGACGATCTAGGGTTTCAACGCGATGGTACAACACTGCAAGTGTCTTGACGACCGCTCTGCACCTTGCGTGACATGCTTTAGTTCAGATATCGAAGATCTGTAGGTAGAAATATCTCATGAAAAATGCGTTCCACGGAACATGACTCAAATGACTTTGCCGAGCTTGCATGAGAGCTTAAAAACTACGTCGAAATTGGGGATCGCAACGCAAATGAAAGGTTATCAAAACCTCAAAACAAAATTGCATCCAATATATATCACAGTCCAAAATTTCTACTCGTGTCATTATTAGTTTCTATTTTATTAAGTTATAAAACCGCTACACCTCTTTTCCCAAATCATGATCAACTAATTGTCTTCCGGAAGTCCACAACTGCAACCAATCGCATCCACAATTCGGCTAGCCATGCAGAATGTTAATTTTTTTTTAATTTGCGCCGTAATTAGGGTAGGAAATTTAGTCTGCATTACTACAGAGAGCACGATACTGAATTTTGCCCTTTGTTGATATGGAAAACAGGATGCTAACTTTTGCTGTATGTCATTACTTAATGTGGAGCGTGAGCAGTGATAAATAATTATGTGTACAAGCATGTAAATCAACAATACTAACAGAATTTTATAAGCGTATAAATAGGTTACATATTTCCCGCTCTAAAAATTAGTGCCAGAATATACATTTTCAGCAATAAGTTATCCATAAACTCATGCCGGTGAAAATAGGAACCCGAACTTTATTATGAGATTCAAAATGAGGTCCATCTTGTGAGCGATGATCTGAACTCTGAGAACAACAGCGGCACCTTTTTTCTTAGCTCATTTTCGTTCAATTTCCTTCCAATTTTCAGTTGAAGACCGTTTCTGCATGTTGATGGACAGTGGATTCAGTCTCCTATGAAATAAGCTGTCGAGTGGACAGGGCTACTCTTTGTTACTGTACATTGGTGTTGTGTGAACATTTTGGCTGGTATTGGCTTCTGTTTTGAGACTCAGAAAATTGAACAAAATTTACGTTCCCCATCGAAGTGTTATGCAAGATTTTGGTATTAAGTTCGCAGATATCAATGTGTAGATGATGGAAACATGTAGCAATGTGGGAAATTTGGCTAGCGTTTGCTCAAAAGTCTACGATTAGCGATATGTTTTTAAAATATACCTATTGTGCTCTCGTTCGAGTTGATTCATTCATTACTCCTTTCGGAAAAATTTTTAGACCCTATATTCAAACAGGAGGAAAGTTGTGTACTTTTTTCTTAAGTTTCACTATGATGAGAGCTGTGTCTGTCTGGACGTAGGTCTGTCCGTCTCACTTAGTCACGTAGCGCATATACGAGATCGAAACACATGTGTTATATGTCGAGCAATGTAGAGAAAATAAAATTACAAATGCCATGCAGTGACACGTTAACGTATTGGGTACATCACATTTTTTTCTTATCTTAACTCTGAGTTATCGTTTTTAGTTCTGATTTGATAATTACTTTCTATTTAGTTTAATTTATTGAAATATGAGGAAAAGGAAAGTTAAAAAGTCGGTGTAGAAAAAGTGTTATAATCAAAATTCAAAGTACCCCCTAAATAGTACTGGATACATGTTATAATTCCCATTACATCTCTAATGTCTTTTTTCTTTTTTTGAACATAAGACCGTAATAAGTTCCAATAGTATGCATGTGTTATCGATGACATTTCAGAGAGGCACGTGGTTGTACACAAAATAGTTCCTTCTTCGATTCTCTCCTGTGATGAACTATCTGCATGTTGCGAAGCCAGAAAGCCAGCACAAGAAATACTTGATATGACGCATGAACATCACAAAGAAAGATTTAGCTATCGAAAATTACGCAAGAAAACGAATTTACTTAAAAAAAAGAATACAATGTAGAAATACAGTCAGAAAGTGAACGAAATACGAAACAGTTGCAAACCTGCCAAGAAGGGCAGACGAAAGAAAAATCAACATCAACAATTCTAGTTGGATAGGTAAAAAGGTGCGCAATATTCCTTCCATTACCGCGCAAAAATTAAAAACAGTCTTAAAGTAGATGAAATTGACGTAAAGGCATCATCATTCGAGCAGGCAATCGCGCTGGTTTGAACTCCAGGTCATCAAGAAAAGTTACATTACGAGAGCGCAAATGCTCTTATATTACAGCGCCCCTAGAAATATATTAAAGCATGCCAAAGCAAAAGTGGAGAATTTTGAGAAAAAGTTATAATATTAGACGAGATCATAGCTGTTCGTAACTAAACTGAACTTCAGTGCAGGTTTGGAGAAAAAATGAACAGCCCTTAACATAACACTGAAAAAAACAGTCCACAGTGAAGTTTGGAGGTGGTATATCATTCCCTGGAGATGCTTTACATCAGGAAGCATTAAAAAACAAGAAATAACCAGAAAATAAATGAACCATAGGTATCGGTAAGTTTTTGCGAAAATTTTCTGAAACCTACCAAATCATTGAAGCATTGCAAAATTCTGTGTTTCAAAATGGCCCTGATGCAAACCATGCTACCGATCTGACGAACAATTGGCTTAAAGATAGCGAAATTGACTCCGTAGAATGGCACAGTCAGGCTGCCGACCGACGTGAATCCAATTGAAATATTGTGGAAAATCTGATGTATAAAAAGTTCAGCAAAGGAATCCGCAAAATATCGAACAGCCATAACAGTTGTGAGGGAAAAAATGGGGTAAAATCTCGGTGGATGTTTTTATTTTTTAAAACGTGTACTCCACTACGGATAGAGCAAAACGCAATTAAACGAAATAGAGTTTTTTGCAAATTATTAAATGAACGTATCCAATACTTTTGTTTGGGGCTATTATGAACAATGATGTGTAAAACTTTTGGCACCCTCACTTTTAAAATTTTCCACCCACACTTAGTTATTGAATTATATAATACACACTAAATTACAGCTAAAAATGTTAGCGAAATGTAAACGCGTGACAAAAGAAATAATGAATAACCAATTTCTTACCGCACCACTCAATATCTTTATGTTACGCATTAGAATACAACTGTTATTATTTCATAGACATTTGGTAACTGCTTCGATCATTCAAAAAATATTTTCAACAAACATGTTAGATACAGAATCGATGCAAATCCAATGATAAAATAATACATTGCGTGACGGCTGATTCGCTATTTACTTCTGCTGGTTTCGATCCCTGAATGATGTACACAACTCATGTATACTCGTTGAATAAAGACATAAACAAACTACTTGTGTTACACGCGGCAAACCAACGTCAAAAACTTCAAGAAGCGAGAAGAAACCACACGTAAATTTCCTCGCGGAAGTTTAAACTTGAATTGCTTCGGAAGCTCCTCAAAATACGGCAGCCTCATCGCTTCGTCCAGACTTCACCCTTTTATGTTCTCTAGCTCAAAAACGTTTCCGCACTTGAATCACTCGGTGAAAATTAAACCTGCATAACAAGTGCGCAAAATACTCGCGTCTCCACGTCACCATCGGCCGATACAGGTAAACATTCACATTGATACCGCCACTGTACAGGACGATCCTACTTCGTTAACGCGTTCAGTTGCTCAAATTTAATTTCAGTTCGATCTCGAGGAGCCATTCCAAGCGAGTCGCTCCTGTTTATTGTTTGTGACGGCACGCGGCGCTGCAAGAAGAAACCATTCCAGAAAGTTAGAGGCTGCTTCTTTCTCTACGGAAGTTATCGCCATTTTAACGTACGCAAAGTAGCCGAAGAAATGCCTGAATGTTGTCGAGTAAACATTGGCTACTTGAGATGGGGCTTCCATCAGTGAAATATTTTGGGTACTGTGATATTTTCCTCGCTCTTTTTGACGCAGCGGCTGCTTGTGTCTGGAGTAAAGTTTGTTATGCTCGGGAATAAGAACAAAATAATTGCTCGGAAAAAGATTAACTCATGGATTAGTCCTCCTATTTTCTAACTCTCCCTTTCACAATTCACTTGGAATATTTTGGTAAACTGTAAGCGAATGCTAATTTTTTTCTTTCCCACACACAACTCACTTGAAATATTTTGCTTCTAATTATTGTTAGCGAATGTTTATATTCTTAATTTCTCATCTATATACTTAATAGCAAAACTCAAAATTTGTGCGAGTCCGTTTGGAAAATTGGCTGAGTCTACATGGTCGAGTGAGGTATTAAATTGAAGCCACTGGTGTCTATATTTGCAGAAAACTATTTATTTAAATTTTTTTAATTTTTTTTTTTTTTTTGATTTTTTTTCTTCTTTATTTCTTTATTTTTTGATTATTTACTTTTTTTTTTTTTTCTATTTATTTTTTATTTATTTATTTTTTTTTTCCATTTTATTTTTTATATTTTTTTTTATTTTTTTTATTTTTTTTTATTTTTTATTTTTTTTTATTTTTCTTATTTTTTATTTTTATTTTTTTTTTTTATTTTTTTATTTTTAGGCTAGTCGGACAACCCGATACTCGGGTTGAACCGGCTTAAGCTTAGCCGGTTACCGGAGGTAACTGGCTAGTAGACAATTCACTTGAGAAATTTTGGTTAGCTGAAAGCAAGTGCTGACGAATGAAAAGCTAAAAACGCTCGAATATTCAAGTTTGAACTCCTGTCATCGACGACAGAATGCAAATGAACACATCTGTGGGAATTCGAAAACCCAGGATTTTTAAAACGCGTGGAATTTTGGATCAAACACATCGAAGTATAATTGAATCCTGTTATTTTTTCGCCAAATTTGCATTTTTAGACTTTCGTTTTTACCTGGAAAACCAGCACCCGATGAGGAGATTTATTTTAATTCTCCAAGCCCCAGACAGGCTCAAGTGTTTCCTCTCCGCTGGAATCGACAACTGCCAAGTTTCATTTTGAAGTGAAATTTCTGTTTCTTTTGAGACCTGATAGTTTCGAGCCAGCGCTCTGCAAAATCCCGAGTTATTTTGCGACTCGAAATTTCCCATCTGCATGGAAGGTTGATAGTCTCATGCAAAGCAGCCAGGTTGGCTCGTTTGAAGAATGCAACTTAAAGAAGAACTTCTCATTCTCGTTTCTGTGTACTTCAGGCGCGTGCTACGCTCCTCGTGCTGCCACCAATGTTGACCTGCATGTATTTTCCGTGCGTACTAGCAACAACACCTTTGCATGTATTTTCCGTGTATACTAGCAACAACACCTTTGCATGTATTTTCCTTGTATACTAGCAACAACACCTTTGCATGTATTTTCCGTGTATACTAGCAACAACACCTCTGCAGTATTTTCCGTGTATACTAGCAACAACACCTTTGCATGTATTTTCCTTGTATACTAGCAACAACACCTTTGCATGTATTTTCCTTGTATACTAGCAACAACACCTCTGCATGTATTTTCCGTGTATACTAGCAACAACACCTCTGCAGTATTTTCCGTGTATACTAGCAACAACACCTTTGCATGTATTTTCCGTGTATACTAGCAACAACACCTCTGCAGTATTTTCCGTGTATACTAGCAACAACACCTTTGCATGTATTTTCCTTGTATACTAGCAACAACACCTTTGCATGTATTTTCCGTGTATACTAGCAACAACACCTTTGCATGTATTTTCCGTGTATACTAGCAACAACACCTTTGCATGTATTTTCCTTGTATACTAGCAACAACACCTTTGCATGTATTTTCCGTGTATACTAGCAACAACACCTCTGCATGTATTTTCCGTGTATACTAGCAACAACACCTTTGCATGTATTTTCCGTGTATACTAGCAACAACACCTTTGCATGTATTTTCCGTGTATACTAGCAACAAACCCTTTGCATGTATTTTCCGTGTATACTAGCAACAACACCTTTGCATGTATTTTCCTTGTATACTAGCAACAACACCTTTGCATGTATTTTCCGTGTATACTAGCAACAACACCTTTGCATGTATTTTCCTTGTATACTAGCAACAACACCTTTGCATGTATTTTCCTTGTATACTAGCAACAACACCTTTGCATGTATTTTCCGTGTATACTAGCAACAACACCTTTGCATGTATTTTCCGTGTATACTAGCAACAACAACTTTGCATGTATTTTCCGTGTATACTAGCAACAACACCTTTGCATGTATTTTCCGTGTATACCAGCAACAACACCTTTGCATGTATTTTCCGTGTATACTAGCAACAACACCTTTGCATGTATTTTCCTTGTATACTAGCAACAACACCTTTGCATGTATTTTCCGTGTATACTAGCAACAACACCTTTGCATGTATTTTCCTTGTATACTAGCAACAACACCTTTGCATGTATTTTCCTTGTATACTAGCTACAACACCTTTGCATGTATTTTCCGTGTATACTAGCAACAACACCTTTGCATGTATTTTCCTTGTATACTAGCAACAACACCTTTGCATGTATTTTCCGTGTATACTAGCAACAACACCTTTGCATGTATTTTCCGTGTATACTAGCAACAACACGTTTGCATGTATTTTCCTTGTATACTAGCAACAACACCTTTGCATGTATTTTCCGTGTATACTAGCAACAACACCTTTGCATGTATTTTCCGTGTATACTAGCAACAACACCTCTGCAGTATTTTCCGTGTATACTAGCAACAACACCTTTGCATGTATTTTCCTTGTATACTATAGCAACAACACCTTTGCATGTATTTTCCGTGTATACTAGCAACAACACCTTTGCATGTATTTTCCGTGTATACTAGCAACAACACCTTTGCATGTATTTTCCTTGTATACTAGCAACAACACCTTTGCATGTATTTTCCGTGTATACTAGCAACAACACCTTTGCATGTATTTTCCGTGTATACTAGCAACAACAACTTTGCATGTATTTTCCGTGTATACTAGCAACAACACCTTTGCATGTATTTTCCGTGTATACCAGCAACAACACCTTTGCATGTATTTTCCGTGTATACTAGCAACAACACCTTTGCATGTATTTTCCGTGTATACTAGCAACAACACGTTTGCATGTATTTTCCGTGTATACTAGCAACAACACCTTTGCATGTATTTTCCGTGTATACCAGCAACAACACCTTTGCATGTATTTTCCGTGTATACCAGCAACAACACCTTCGCATGTATTTTCAGTGTATACCAGCAACAACACCTTTGCATGTATTTTCCGTGTATACCAGCAACAACACCTTCGCATGTATTTTCCGTGTATCCTAGCAACAACACCTTTGCATGTATTTTCCGTGTATACCAGCAACAACACCTGACCTGAAGTTAGTTTTCGCCGGAGCAAGTGAAATATTTGCGCTCAGTCACATTGTAGACATCCTCGCACGTACGTCGTGCTCACATTTCCATGCGTTAGAGAGGGATAAGAAATTAGTTTGTAGTATTTTTTTCGCGCTTAAAAAAAATTGAGAAGAATGAAGGATTGGGTTGTAGTACACGTAACGCTTTGCGATACGCTTAAGAGGAACAAAAAATTTTGGTTTGTGCTCTTTTCTCCGAGTTTTTGAGTCAAAGCCTTTAGATCCTTTATGCATGAGTTGACAATCATTTGAATATCCATTGGTGTAAGTTTAAAAATGATTCTTCATTTTCTTGCAAAATGCCAGCAATTTACGTGCGTGTGGATTATTCTTCTGTTTCAGTTTATAAAAATCATAGTTAGAAATTTTAGTTTAGCTGGAAGTGCGTACAACCAGTGCGAATACTTTTTCGTTGAATTTATATTCGTTAATTTGTTGGAACGATGCACTTCCCTGTGAAATAAAAATGGATGGCAATCAAATCGAAAATGCCTCATGCTCACCACGCGTTGGAAATTCAATTTCTAATGTGATGAAGGAGTTGAGTTTGGGATGCGAGTGTCAGAAAATGGTAACGTCATGCGAACGACAACCCAGTGTGGACTTGTGAGCTTATTGAAATTCTATAGAATTTCGATAATTCGGTAGGGGCCTTAAGCTTATCCCTGAAACTAAATTGATGAACTTTGCTATTGGACGCTGATAAGTAATATTGTGAATGAAATGTGAATGAGCGATAAAGGCTCCCAGAATGAGACGAGCTTTAGTGTCAGGTAGTATATACAACATCTGCAGCAATAGACTTGAATGTTTAATGTTGCTAAAATCTAATACAGGGTGGCACAAAAAACTTATTTATTATACATTAAAACAAGAGTGTTGAAAAAAAATATTTCGTTCAAAACAATTGAAACCTTAAAATATGCCATTTAAGAAACAGTGATGGAATTTTCATTTTTTAAATATTACGTGCATACTAGCAACAACATCTTTACATGTATTTTCCGATGCCATCTTCTTGTTCGAATGCATTCTTGAAATCTGCTCATGAGATTCCTTATTGACCGCTGCAACATCTCAGCTGGGATACTGTGAATTTCATCCTGAATTCTTTGTTTCTACTCATTCAGAGTTCTTGGTCAAGTCGGGTACACTTTACCCTATGAGTAAGCGCCAACGTATCTCAATTAATAGATCACTATGCATACACGGAGCACTATGCATACATGGAGCACTCTGCATGCATGGAGCACCATGCATACATTGAGCACTCTGCATACATAGAGCACTATGCATGCATGGAGCACTATGCATACATGGAGCACTATGCACACATGGAGCACTATGCAGACATGGAGCACTATGCAGACGTGGAGCACTCTGCATACATAGAGCACTATGCATACATGGAGCACTATGCATGCATGGAGCACTAAGCAGACGTGGAGCACTCTGCATACATGGAGCACTATGCACACATGGAGTACTATGCAGACATGGAGCACTATGCAGACGTGGATTACTGTGCAGACATGGATCGCAATACAGAGATGGATCGCAATTCAAAATGGACGATTACACCATATCTAGTCACAAACAAGCATCTAGTTAATAATATCCACGAACTAAATCTAGAAGCGAAGTACTTCGGCTCCCACGCCGTGGAACATACATTAAATTCCGATGCCAGCTACAGGTTCCCTCTTTTCACTCCCTGAGCGACTTCAGAGCTACGATCTACATGGAACTCGCAAGTCAATGTCTTGTGAAATTTTCTGATCGATTCGCACGGAAGAACCAAATCGAGATCCGAGCGAGATCATTTGCATGGAGTTAGGGAAATAAAAGAAGAGCTCATAGTCTCGCTGGGGCGAGGGTGAGGTGCACGGTGTCTTGAGCGATGTTTGAACTTCCGTTTTTGAATTTTGAGCAACTTTTTTTTCGTGCTGGCTGGAAGGGAGTCTATTGTGCTTTGTGAGAGGCTAAAAGGCGCCCGACATTTTTCATTCTCTGTCTTGTTTCATCTTTGTAAGAAAATTGAAGAGGTTATCCAGTGGCCACGCACGCATGCATGGTCATGAAAAAGAGAATCTTGAAGGAGATCGAAATTGTTTAACAATGCTGAAAATATGTGTAAAAAATACAGAGAAATGCATTTGTGTGATCTGATATGCAAACCCATAGTTAGTTTCAGTAGTGAAAGACCTGATAAATTTTTTTCCCCTTTCTGGAAGGAACCAATTCTTCCCATGGGAGATCTACCTTTATCTAGCCCAAAAGAAATACCTGCGCAGGTATCTTATTAATGTTCCATTTGATGCGGCCGGACAAAGAATTGCCATTATCTCTTCAGCTTTCTTAAAAAATGACATAGAGATGTGTTTTCTTCAGTCGGGAGGAATCGGGCTCGTAAACAATAAAGACGTCAAAAAAAATCGTCGACTTCTTCCCCCTACAAATGATATGACATCCTTTTTGCTCCGTAAGTCTATTCGTTATTTTCATGCTGTGAAGTCACAACACTGGATCGTTTGAGCCGCGATCACAGCGTAAGTTATCCTCCGACTTAACCTTGCCAACTCCACATGAACACGCTGCTCTGCTCGACAGGAACTGCTCGTTCCAAGCCAAGACTTGCATTCATGACATCTGCCCTAGTGGCCAAAATTGGCCAAGTTCGTGAATTCTGTTCCAGCGAAGAAGAAGTTCCGTGAAACATGTGCATGACCAATGCAGCTGAGCGGGACGGTTGGCGTCAAGACATTTCCTTCGTTCTCACTAACTTCTGGAAGCAAATTCATAAACGTTCACAAAAGAAACCATTTTATGATTTCTGCCGAATAAGAATCTTGATTTTTTTGGGATATCGATAGAGATATTTCCTGCATTTTGCTACATTGTCGAATTTACGCAAGTTACGAAGAACTCTTCGTTTAAACTTTCGAGTAGCCTGAAGTTCGAACTTCGTGCAGTGCGACGTTAGAGTTCTCCAAACGCGTCGTTATTTGTATTTTGAGCAAAAACAGCATTCTGGGCATGGGAAAAATGAGCATGGGAAAATATATATGGAAAATTCTTTCTCCTGCTAAATTAGTCGCAGACGTTGTTAAGACAATTGTCTAGCAATAGCTAGCATAGAAAATACGTTAAAAGAGCATCAAGAGTTGGTGAATAATTAATTTTCGTTGCGTTGTTCAAAATTTACCGCATGAACGATGCCAAACTTTTTCAGATCAATTAATATGTTAATATACTAATCTTGGCTTTTACCTCCAGAAGGACAAATTACTAGAATTTGTAATCCAGAAGGTTAACAAATTTACCAAAGGTTAATATAAAAGAAGCAGATGGTAATATTCAGTAGAAAAAATTTGAAGAGAATCCCAATATTAAAAGTCAATGGGAATGCCTCCACTATGTTATGTTCTAACAATTGTTTAGTATAGTTTAAAGCAACTTTTGAATAAATTTCTCCTGTGATATCTTCAAATTTATCAATGGTTGAACGTACGCTTCGCAGCTGCACTAATTGAGAAATTTGAATCTCCGCCGCAGAATACCAGTAAAATTAAGCACCCATTGGAAAGCAAGCATGAGCTGGAATTAAATTTTCTGAATCCTAACAGCCACTGAATATGAGACGCGTGCTTCGAATCGCCTTCTTACCGGAGGGAAAATTCAACGGTTTAGCTTCCCATTCTACGTCGGAAGTTTTAGATTTTTTCGGGACCTGGGCATCGTGATCAGATTTTTTATTCTCCTTATCGTTTTCAACTTTCCAATTGAATAGCGTAAATTACTATAAAGCTATGAAACTGCTTTTATAGTTCAATCTAGATATTTCAACGTTGTGAAATACTAGTGATTTCATGAGATTCTTGCTCTCTAGGACAGAACACGTCATGAATGTCAAAAACACTTATTTTACTGATGACTCTTTTTTTATGTAGAACAAAACCTCACCGTATCTGTGCAACATCATTTTTTATTTCATGAAAATGTAAAAAAATTGTTATCCCCTAATGTTCTCTCCATTACTCCATTAATTTTAAATGCAACTTTACGAGTCGATTTGCGCGTAGAGCGGGAGTAAACATATTGTTGTCTCGAGCTTCTTTCCACCGCTTAGAACTTTGACGTTAGTAAGCAAAAAACGCGTTGGATAAACTTCCCGTATTGTTTTAGTTCTTTATAACCCGTGGAATTTATTATTTTTTTATTTATTTGATTATTTGGGATATTTTAAATAATTTCTCGAATAAGACTTGGATTACGAGTTTTCACCAGCAGGTTGAATAAACAGGGTAAGAAATAACTTTGTGACAAAGTTACATACATGGTAATAACATTAATGTTTTCTACTTATGCATTTTTTATATGTGAAAGGAAAAGTCCCGAACTAGCAGCGAAACAAATTCATTTAGGATTCATAGACAGTTGGGGCAAAATAATAAAATACATTGATTAAATTGACAGATTCAACGTTATAAACCACGTACAATTACGAAAATTGAACAATTTCTAAACCATTGCACAAAAAAGTTAGCAATGTATCTAAAACCCACAAATATTTAACAGAAAAAAATATAGCAACATGTAAAATAAGTGCATGAACAAATGTTTACAATACCGGATTTTTTTCGACATTATATATTAATATTATTGTAGCATTATTCCAGAATGTTTTAACACATTCTATTATTTGGCAACCGAACTTTCGTCAGCATTCATCTCCAATAACGTGTCATTGGTACAGCATTTCTTGCTGTGAAAGGTCGTAAGCATGGGTAAGAATAAGGACATCAGCCAAGACCTTAATCAGCCAAGACTATTGTGGAGCTTCAAAATGAAGATTTGGGATATCGGAAGCTATGCGCACAACTGTGTGTTCCTATTGCCTCGTTTGGAACCATACTACGTGAATGGAAATACCAGAATAAGACTCTCAGGAAGGATCGAAGTGACCGTCCACGGAAGATTAACGACCTTGCTGTTTGTAAAATTGGTTGGAACAGTAATGCAGAGGCCTCAAGCGACTCGTGAAGAATTGAAGGATGATCTCAAGGCATCTGAGATCGAAGCCAGCAAACACACGATCAGCAGGGTACTACGCCGTGAAGGTCTTCGCTCCCGCACACCTCGTAGGACACCTTTTCTTCAGAAAGGTCACGTCAAGGACCGGCTGAAGTTTGCCAATGACAATTTGAACGAGCCAGCGGTGTTTTGAAACTCAGTACTGCGGTCAGATGAAACAAAAATCGAACTATTGGGGAGCAATAGTTCAAACCATGTTTAGAGGAAACAAAATGAAGAGTGTAAACCAAAGTGGACTACACCCACTGTTAAATTGGGAGGAGGTTTGATCATGGTGTGGGGATATTTCAGCTCATCAGGGGTAGGTAAACTTCAATCATTGAAGAAACCATGAATGGCAGGAAATATCTTGAAATATTGGAAGAGCAACTCCTACCTTCAGCTCGTTTGCTAAAATTGAAACGCGGATGAAAGTATACTACAAACGAAACCAAGGAATGTTTGAGGATGAAGAAGATAAACATTTTAGAATGGCCAAGTCAATCCCCGGACATGAATCCGATCGAAAACTTGTGGAGGGAATTGAAATTAAAGATTCAGAAGAGACGTCCCAATAAAATCACTGAACTAAAAGAAATTTGCATTGAATAATGGAATAAGATTACACCCAAAACTTGTAAAAGGCTGATAGTGAACTACTCTAAACGTCTCGAAGCCATGATTAATAAAAACGGCTATGCAATGAATTAATAATGTTCAGTATGTATGTCTTGAAATGTGTCATAAACTTTTGTTTACGTGTTTATAATACATGTTCCTATATATTTTTCTAATAAATATTTGTTGGTTTTAGATATACAGTATTTATATCCTAGCGCTCATATGTAGTTGAATTTTCATAATTGTTCGTGGTCTAGGAATATGGAATCTGGCGGCTTAATCAACTTGCTGTATTATTTTGCCCCCACTGAATATTTTTTCCTATCCTTCGTTAAGAAAGAAAATGTATGAAATATTTCAATGTCAAAGTAATGTTACGTTTTTGGTATTTGAAATACTTGATCCCTGAAATATTTTTGTAACGAACACATTGCATGGAGTCAAATGTGCGCTTTTAGGTTATTTTTTGAATAATTCCATTTGGTAGAAGTTTCTGCCGAAACCCGCTTCATAATTTAGTTTTGGCTGGATCAAATCGATGCGCTGATGTTCATAAATGCATTTTATATTCTTTGAGCAAATCCTGAATAAAATTTGCTGTAAAATTAAACAAATACCACCGAGATATTTAAATTTTATTTGAAAATATGAGAAATCAGGCAGGGACATTTCGTGATACGCTCTGTGGTTAGAACAAATCATAACGATCTCGTGTCATAGTGCTGATGGCTAGTGATGTTTAAAAAAATAGCTTTCGAAACTGAATTAAAATACTCCTGATAAATATGAAAGTTTTGCAGTACAGACACGACATATCTTGCAGTGATAATTAAATCAAAAAACGAGAAGACTGTGCCGACTCGTGCCGAAAAAATAAAAATGACAATAAAATCTAACAGCTAGAATTTACTCTATAGTATTCCCATTTTCCAATAGCTGTTTGTTCGTACACGTTAAACAATGTGTTAAAATTCTTGTAAAACTCTTAGATATGCTTAAATATTGTTTTAAAAATTATAAGGTCACTTAAACGAATGGGATTTGAAGTGACGACTGCCGCGTTACTTTTGCGCTTGACTCAGGTGCTGAAAAATATAGTTAATACTTGCTACCCTTAATTTTCAGAGGCATTATTTTACGAAAATATTAGTACGGTTAACATCATTACGACACTTAGCGATGTCTGCAGAAGTTCAACGTAAATTCAACGTACACGATAGCCATAACTTGTTACTTTTGGTTTGTATTCTTAGTGAAATTTTAGATGCAAAATTATTTTTCGGATTTTGTATAATTTTACTTGATTCTTAATAGAATTGAGCGATGCTAATTCCATATTCTGTATTCATGCTCTTTTCGTGGTACGATTCTCCGTAAAGTTCTCTGTGGAGCTTCTCGTTCTGTCTTTATAGAAATTTTAGCAAGGTGTTTGCAAAATTTGTAAAAAATATTGAGGGATTATTTGTAATTTTTCATTGTTATTCAACCCTGCTCTCTTCAACACTCATATTAGGTGTATTGAAGTGATTTAAATTGCATTTATCTCAGAAATCATTCCTAGTTCATTAATTTGAACCATTTTAGAGAAAATTGACAGATTCTTTGCTAAATTTCTTATTAAACATTTTTATAATTCCTCCGCTATATTTTTCTGAGATCCTTTGAAGTACTGAAAGAATAGTTTAAGTAGGCTTCTCTGTAAGATCCTCCATAAGCTCGCTCCGGATTCTTACGAGTATTTGCGCAGGATCTGCGTAGGCCACACTGCACGACGCGCCTGCGCCTTGCGCTGCCGAGCGATTAACGGCACCTGCAGCGCGTTGGCTTCTTTTTCATGAGAGCTTTGAGATTCAAATCACGAGACTGCGGTGCACAGAATTACCTGCAGCCCTCCAATATAAAATAACCCTAAAGTCGCTCAGGAGAGTTGGCTAATTGTAGTCCGGAGTCCGCTTTAGAGGCGGCGGAAGTGAATAAATTGCGGTGACCCGCGCCATTCCGGCCTCTCGCAGGTGTCGCCTCTCACTCATCTGAAAAGGTGTCTTCTACTAACACAAAATTTTACCCCGATTTTTTAAATTTCTTTTGTATAATTTGTTAACTATTTAGTTCAGGCAGTATTTTTTTTGGCTGAGTGTCATCCATTCAACGAGTATTTATTTTTACATTGTTTAATTAACGAAGTCGAGATAATTTTTCTAAAAATTCCTAGTTCTTCACTGAGACAGCATGAGTGCTTCGTTCATTAATCCGTAGTGTTTTTACTGAAGATTTAAATACAAGAAAGCTTCTCTAACTAGATTTGAGTTCTTTTCTTTCTCGTATGTTATTTCAGAATATATATTTTTTTGCTTTACCATTGATTGAGCGAGAATTCAAGTTTTATTATTCTGCTATCACAAATTCTCTAAATTACGATTAAGTTGCTGAACAATACTCAATAAAAAAAGAAAGCCGTTCATTTCCGTTATTATCGACTTCAGCTGTGGTTAAATTGACATTCGTTGTATAGAACTGTTGAAGATATCCGAGCTAAAACTAATAACCAAAATTCACTCTCTATCAATTACCCATACGACCATTAGCCAAAAAATCAACCTTCAACCGACCCCGTAACATTACTTTGAAAACCTATGATTTTACTGAGAAATAAAAAGCCGTGCCCTATGATTGCTTGCGAAGGAATGTAAAATTCAGTATATTCCTTTCTTCCGCTAGTATCCACGAATTGTACG
Source organism: Morinoia aosen (assembly GCA_030386875.1). NCBI lineage: Eukaryota > Metazoa > Arthropoda > Malacostraca > Amphipoda > Talitridae > Morinoia > Morinoia aosen. The sequence goes on along the minus strand of CM059567.1, from coordinate 21,359,352 downwards.
TTTTACAATGCTCACATGAAAGTAATACTTGTGAAGCATTGTAATTCTGTGGAGAACGTAGTAAATTTTTCCTAACTCAATTTTTGCATCAAATTTTGTCTTCATTATATTCGATTTATAGGAGCCTGCTAGCAAAGTAATACATAGCAAGCCCGTTGAAACAAAAAAAAAACTTAGGAAAAAATATGCATTTTCAATCGCTTCAGTATCGAAAAGCAGAAGTTCACCGATACAAAAATTTGCATGACCAAGATAATTCTTCAGAACTTACGTCACGGAGCTTGGTAAATGTTTGCGCCTGACACTGTACGCAGGAGTTGGTTTATTTCCCACTATAAAATATAAAAATATTCGAATAATTAAAATGATTAATGTTAGAATTGGCGCATGCACATGACATGAAGACCCTGAATATCAATATTCAAAGATAATATACTAAAATGGGGAATATTAGAATTTACGCACGCACATGATAAGAAAAACACGAAAATCTAAACAAGTAGTGGTACTTCTCTGGTTAACTGTATAATCTGTATACCCTTTCCTTACATTTCCTGTCACCCTGTTTTGGAACGCTTCCATCTTGTGGTGTCGTTTGTGATGACACCTTTACATTATGGGATAATCACGCGTTCACATTTTTCATTATCATATACCATGCTATAAAAAAAATATTCGATATAAATACAACCGTTTATAAATGTATGGTCTATTGACTGCATGGTTCAAAAAACGCTCAATTTGATTGGCCGAAGATCCCCTACTTCAATACAAAATACAAGAATAACTACTAACTTCTCAACGTACTGAAATCAAACAACTGCCGAAAATATTAATCAAACTACGCTTGATGTAATCATGACATCAAAGGACTACTTTCAAAAGTATGAGACTTTGATCCAATTGCATTACTGCCGTTCAACAATTTTCATTCGAACACTGTGACCTTGAAGTACGAATTTAAAATTGAACGTTGGTAACATTTTAAGCGACGGCGTTTCACTTTACGGAATGTTGTGCTGCGCACTCCTAAATTCTCATATATTCTAGTTCTATTTTTCTCATAAGTTCGTATGTGCGAGGCGTATCGCTCCATTCTCAATGAAGAATAATTGAGAATTCCCACGAAACTTCAGCATATTTCTGTTGCTCGTAGCGTCGCTTGGAAATAGTCAACCCTTTTGAGCATCTCTCCACCGAGTGCTCCACTTCCGCCGCCTGCACTTGAAAATAATGGTGCTGAAAACCCTCTAAATTTCTGCCTTTTGAATATCCTCTCAAATGTGTACATGCATTCCAACTTTTGTTTTTCAGACTTATATTAGGTACTTTGAGCAATTAATTATCAACATGATATTCACGTAGTAATTCGTTTTCTGTTTTCCTGACTTACCCCTCATCGATGTACGGTTTTACTCTCTCTAAATTCAACCTCGCTCTCCTAATTATTCTGCTGATGGTGATTGCTGCGTCAACAAATCGGAATGCCCTTATTGTTTTTAGAAAAGAACTAGAACGACTATTAAAATAATTTACAAAATGTCATCCAAGCCGGAAAAATTTTACCCCTAATTGCAAAACACATCGAAAAAATTTTTCCAACTACTCTCAAACAAATCACATATTAATTATTATGTTCGTCTCAATTTCTATGAGCTTACTTGCTCATTTTTAGCTTCAGTAATTCAAGCGCTGTAAATACTTTGCTCGTGACATTTAATTGCTTTATAATGGTCACTTCTCTTATCAAAAGCGCACACAGCATGCAGTAACACGTCCCACCACTTTTCCGCTTTGTTTCCTGCTGTAGCTCCTTGCACTTTATTTCAAACCTTATTCTGCGCTAAGGAGGAAGAATTCAGCGTTAGTGATCATGGCTAAGTAGGGCTGTCCAATGCTCGGTGCCTCACTGGTTCAGCTACCCTGAGTGCACGAGTCACAAGATTTGGATCTACTCCAGCTGTTAGTGGTTTCTTCAACTGCTGCTCTGACAACCCCATTGGGAAGTCTGGGAGCCTTAAAACCCTTCGTCTGCGCCGCTTACTTGTAAAATGTTCTGCCCCTGAACTTTATTATATACCTAAACTTGTTTATGTGTGTCATTTGCATCCCCGAGAGAGGTCAATAAACCTAACATCACCTAAACACAGGCCGGTTGGTCACCGTAATGTGCATATTAGAGATCACTGATGATCCTGCGGGCCTCTCGCGATGGCAACACCTTCTAACTAACTCTACCCGTTAAACGTACTCCAGAGGACGGCGTGAGTTGACAGCATAAGTGTTGACAGCATGAGTTGACAGTTTGACAAGTAAATTTTTCCTAACTCAATTTTTGCATCAAATTTTATCTTCAATTGATTCGATTTATAGGAGCCTGCAAGCAAAGTAGTACATAGCAAACCTTTTAGGATTTAAAACTAGAGTGCAATAATTCAAACGTTTATTATGGTTTTTGGAACAAATCCACAACGAGTTGCTTCTCCAAAAGAGGAAATACAGAGTTGCAACACCAATGAGTTGCTTCTCCAAAAGAGGAAGTACAGTAACCGCACTCAAGTTAGGGCCATCCTGAAAATTCCAGCGGATTCCGAAATTCGTAGCTTCCTCTGTAGCAGTTTGATTAAGGCTCCTTAAAACGGCCAGAAACGCGAAGCTCCTCAACGCGAGGTTTACGAAAACGAGACTCTCCAGAGTTCAAGACGACAAATAGAAAGACGGCAGCTCGTCCAATAAGACCACCACTGGCCAGCAATACGGTACTCCAAGGGAAGCACAGAGTCGTTCTGAACAAGGAGACAGGACTTTAAGAAGTCTGGCTATATATCACTAATTATAGTAACAGTAATATTTCGCTGCTTTATAATTTCAAAGTTACAAGTACATATTTCTCAGGTAGATTCTAAGAAAACATTATTTACCTTGAATATTAAATCCCTATTCAAGAGGCTGCAAGAGCCGGGTCGAGGAAGTTAATGGGCGAAAAACCCGCTTATTTAATATAGAGAAAATAGTTTAAGGAACCAGACCCACTTTTAAAAGGGCGACATGCTGCCCAAGCAGTAAGTTAAGTTTAAGTTAGTTTAATGGGTACACGCAAACGCGTCCCGTTTTAGGTTTAATTAATTAATGCATTTAATGTTACAGTGGGTCCAGAAGAGGTTCAAACATGCTTAATTCTAGAGATACAAATTTGAACACAATAAAACGAAAAGAAAAGTTGCAGCTGCAAAACAAAAAACGAAGAACAGAAAGAACTAAATTCAACGGCTTCAAATCTCTCCGGCCACTAAAACAGGCGATCGGAAGAGAGCTTCTTCTTCCACAGGGCCAGGCCACGATCAGTAATGCGGAAGATTTTCAACACACTCCCAGCCAGCGAAAAATGCTAGTTTAACTAGCATTCTCTGCCAATTTCGCTCGACAACGCAACGCAGCCGCGCGCTGAGGTCTAGAAGGCCCCACATCTGGTTGACCCTCTTGGTCAGCCCCAACCGCGCCACCCTCGTCGCGCGTCTCCACTTCTGTCGGAGCAGTAGTTTCAGCAAGACTAATTTGGTCAGAGTTAGTGAAATAACGGTAACCCAAGAGCTTCTCGTAGCTCGACGCGTGATCGGCGCCGATCCCATCTGTATGAAAACAGTTATTAAGAAACGAGTTGTTAGAAACCCATGAGCGCAGTTCAAACCCTCCCTGCCTCATTCGGTGACAAGATTCTTTGTACAAGTCATGCAGAGTCTGCAAATTGTTCCCAGTAATGAACAAATTGTCTACGTAAAAGTTTTCCGACAAAATTCTAGAACAAATGTCTTTAGGGTACTTGGCCACATGCCATTTGATAACAAAATTCAAAACAAAGGGCGACGATATGAATCCAAACACTAACGTTTTATATCTAAACGCTGCCAATTTCCCTTCATCGTCAAACCACAAAATTGTAAATTTGTTACGATCGAAATTAGTTTTAAGTTGGATTTGCAAAAACGCTTGCTTAATATCCGAAATCATTAAGTAACTGTTGAACCTAATGCTTAGCAAGAGGAACAAAATGGTTTGGAACAAATTAATGCCAGGATAAGCGCTTTGGTTTAAAGAATAGGAATCTCCTGTTTTAATACTGCAGTTAAGAACTGGTCTTACTTTCGTCGTTACTTGCTCAGCTTCTTTTACCACAGGTCTATGAGGAATCCAAACGTGTTCCTCCCTTTTAATTTCATTTAAGTTCAAAGGTTCAAGAATTTGGTCATTAATTTGTTGTTTAAAAACAGAATCATAAGCTTCGTACAAGGAATTATGGTGGAGTTTTTCCACAACCCTATTGAGTACAGCAAGAGCTACATTGAACCCGCTTTCAACCTTCGCAAGTTTTTCCTGATACCAAGGAAGCTCTACTTGATATTTACCGTTGGCTAGTTCAATAGTCTCTGAAAACTTAGCTACTTGCTCCTCATCGAAGCTCGAAGACTCTTCCTTCAACCCGATAGATTCAATTTCAAACAAATTTTCTAAACGACCCTCCACGTCGCTATCATCAAGAACACCAGTTATAGGATCAAAATTTTGTCCCAAAGGTTCGAGCAAGAAATTAATTGAGCTATGCTCCACCTGCTCGGAGCTTGAGTCCGCCTGCGAGTTCAGCGCACACACTTGACCTTTGTACAGGAAATTCTCCACCTGCCCAAAGGGTATTATGCCACCACTGTAACTAAAAGCAGCTCCCTTCATACAAGAAATCAAAGAAAAATCCCTGAAAAACTGGATAGCATCAACGCCAAGCAATCCCTCAAGCTCGCAAGTATCAGGCTCCGAGCAACCCTTGAAAGCCTCATCAGCTAACCTAAATTTTTGAGAAAGATTTAACAAGGCTTCTTTCAAGCCACGAACTTCAAATTTTAGAGAAAAGTCTTTATCGATCAGAAATATAAGATTGAAGAAACCTAACTGATCGCAAAAACCAACAGACAAACTGGCTTCAGAAAATTTCCTGATGCCGGAATTGAGAAAAGATTTTACAAGGTAAGGCTTCTCAGTACCCTTGTTGTGGGAATTCAACCTATCTAACACCTTAGCAGCAAGGTAGGATCTTTGGCTCCCCGTATCTACCAAGCATCTCACACTGGTTACCTTATCGCCACGAGCTACTTTAATCGAGAGAGTTGGAAGTAAATGTCCACCGCCCAAGGTTGAATTATTCAGGCAAAAGCTATTCGAAGTTTTACCGCACATGAACCTAGAACACAAAGCTGAAATGTGCTTTTTAGAGGAACAAATAGTACACGGGTAATCTAAGACAGATTGACATCTCTCCGACGCATGCTTCGAGCTAGAACACTGTTTACAAAGTCCAAGCTCGTTGCAGCGAGAAACTCTAGATTTGAAGGAAGAATAATTATTGCAGTTAAACATGGAATGATCTTTCGAAGCACAAAATTTACAAGACCTCCTAGCAGTAGAGTTAGAATTGAGGAAGACAGGTTTAGGATCGACTTTTCCTACCGACATGGATGAATCTCTATGCTTGACAGGCATGAGATCGAAGACTTTCTCCGGTTGATCTTTGCTAGCATTTCGCATAGTCAAAGTTTTAATTACCTCTACGTAGTGCTCGAAAATAAGATCGATGCTAGGATAATTGTCGTTCAATGTACGAACGAACTCTTGTCGCACAACCAGAGGCAGCTTATTAAAAATAATATGAGACGCAAAATCTTTACTAGTTTCTCTCTCGAGCAAATCCCTATCGTAAATTTTCAAGTCAGCCAGCAGACACCGAATTTCATTAATGAACAATTTTGTCTGCATGAACGAGGAATCGAACTTAACCTTACTTTCTAGTAACTTCTTGTACAAGTCACTTATCAGAGACCTCTTGTTCAGGAACTCTGTCTCTAACAAATTTATGGCTACACAATAATTGTCATCGGTGACCTGTAAATGTTGCACCAGTTTCAAAGCATAACCGCTCAAAAAACTTTTAAGATAGGTAAACTTGACAGAGTTAGAGAGAGTAGTACGCAAACCAATAATGTTATTGTACTGGGTAATGAACTTATGATAATCCAAGCTACTAGAACCTTCGCCAGAAAAGGATTCGCACGACAGATGCGGCAGCTTAAGATCATGACGTACTTCATCGAATTTCGGCTTTGCCGTAATTGCTTCGATTTTAGCTTTAATTTCCAAATTATAACAAGTTTGATTGTCAAGCTCAGCCAAATGCTGCTCTGACAAATCGTCGGAATCGCCGATTAAATTAAGGTTAATCTGCTCATCCAGATTACTCACCCTCTTCAGAAGATCAGCTACGGTCTGCGTGATGCTCTCTGAAGAAACGCCAGCCGCACCCTCCTTGGCAAGGGTAAAAGTTATCTTTCGCTTAAGAACAGCGCGCTGACGGACAAGATCGCGGTAAGCCTTATCGTCATTAGGCATGACGAAAATTGGCGGGGCAAGTTTTAGTTAAAGAAAAGAACCCAACCAGAGGAAAGCTGGAATCCTCAAGAAAGTTAATATTCAAGAACTTATTTTAGGATTTAAAACTAGAGTGCAATAATTCAAACGTTTATTATGGTTTTTGGAACAAATCCACAACGAGTTGCTTCTCCAAAAGAGGAAATACAGAGTTGCAACACCAATGAGTTGCTTCTCCAAAAGAGGAAGTACAGTAACCGCACTCAAGTTAGGGCCATCCTGAAAATTCCAGCGGATTCCGAAATTCGTAGCTTCCTCTGTAGCAGTTTGATTAAGGCTCCTTAAAACGGCCAGAAACGCGAAGCTCCTCAACGCGAGGTTTACGAAAACGAGACTCTCCAGAGTTCAAGACGACAAATAGAAAGACGGCAGCTCGTCCAATAAGACCACCACTGGCCAGCAATACGGTACTCCAAGGGAAGCACAGAGTCGTTCTGAACAAGGAGACAGGACTTTAAGAAGTCTGGCTATATATCACTAATTATAGTAACAGTAATATTTCGCTGCTTTATAATTTCAAAGTTACAAGTACATATTTCTCAGGTAGATTCTAAGAAAACATTATTTACCTTGAATATTAAATCCCTATTCAAGAGGCTGCAAGAGCCGGGTCGAGGAAGTTAATGGGCGAAAAACCCGCTTATTTAATATAGAGAAAATAGTTTAAGGAACCAGACCCACTTTTAAAAGGGCGACATGCTGCCCAAGCAGTAAGTTAAGTTTAAGTTAGTTTAATGGGTACACGCAAAGGCGTCCCGTTTTAGGTTTAATTAATTAATGCATTTAATGTTACAGTGGGTCCAGAAGAGGTTCAAACATGCTTAATTCTAGAGATACAAATTTGAACACAATAAAACGAAAAGAAAAGTTGCAGCTGCAAAACAAAAAACGAAGAACAGAAAGAACTAAATTCAACGGCTTCAAATCTCTCCGGCCACTAAAACAGGCGATCGGAAGAGAGCTTCTTCTTCCACAGGGCCAGGCCACGATCAGTAATGCGGAAGATTTTCAACAAACCCGTTGAAACAAAAAAACAACTTAGGAAAAAATATGCATTTCCAATCACTTCAGTATCACTGGATGGGTCACATTCGCACAGGCGATGAACTGTCAGAAAAATCTTTTTATGATTCAGCGCGAAAAATTTCGACTCAGAAGCTCAGTGACAACACTGAAGATGTTTGCGAGCTCTGCGTCGACGTACGGAGATGCTAGACACAGTTTGACACTTAAGCTAAGATATGCGCCGGCAAAAACACCTATCATTACGTTGACAACTTCTTGCCGGAAAAAGAATCATTTTTATATCAGTTAGCTAGTTTTGCTTGCATTTTGAAATCTTGTAAAGTGATTTTATTCCCCTTCGGAGAATGGATATCCATTTTCGAAGATCGTCTGCTCTCCGACTATGGTCACATTACTTCTAGCTGTTATGAGCATCAAGGATCAAAGTCCTTATAAATTAGTGTTTAAAAATTAATCGCATAGTTTGTATAAAAAACATCGAATTTTGAAATTAAATATCATCTTTCTCTAATCTTCAATTGTAAAGTAATTCTATTGTGAAGTATTTCTCTGAATCACTTTCATTCCCCCTCTCTCTCTCTCTCTCACACCAACTGACATCCTATTTATACTTTGGCTGTTACAGGTGAGACTAAATAACCAATTCAGCTTAGAGATATGAATTAAAGTTGCTTTCTTCACATGGTGAAGAGCGTTTCACTATCACTCTGCACATAAAGGACAAAGAGAAATGAAGAACTACGAATGCTACAGCGCTTTATTAACAACACTAACAATCAAATTTTTGAAACTTGCGGTTATCTTGGTATCCAAAACTTGTCCTAAGGCACGTGGAACATGCTTATTCAGAATATGAAAAACATTTATCTCTATCACTCATATACGCCTTCAACCATTTTTATTTCATTAAACTAATTTACAGAATTAACTAAGAAGAGAGTGAAATTGAGGCACACTGCAAATTCAATACATAGTTATATCTAATTCAACATATAATTTACACATACACTTCATACACACTGGAAATTTTTCGATAATCTAAGGTGTCTTTGGTTTAAATTTCTTGGCCGAAGACTTGCGTTTGTGCTGAGTATTTGGTGTCGCGCTGAAGTGTCCAGCAGCAGCCTGCCAACATTGCTGCACTCCATCGACCTTATAATACCGTGACTCCATCGCCAAGAAGGCCTGGTGAAAACGTTCACTGCGTTCGTCTCAGACTGAACCTAGGTTTTCGGGGAAGAAGTTAAGATGTGAGCCTAGGAAATGAATTTTGAAGGAAATGTTAGCGCCCAACAGTTTGCACACACTGACGCAGTGCTTCACATCATTAAACGTTATCTGCAGGTGTGTAATTTCTAAGGAAATTAGCTACAACTGATTTGTTTGCCCCTCATAAATTTCTCTCAATTTCATTTAGAAAGTCGTGGAAGCGTGTGACAGCAATTCCCATCCTTATTCGTGAACCTATGAACAAATCTTCTTTCCCTTCCGCATAGCTCAGCTCTGGAAACTCTTGCACAGGCACCGAAAAACGTCTTGGTCGTTGTCCAATGCAGTGCCTTCACAAAATTCTTCATGAGCCCCAGTTTGGTGTGAGCAGTGACTGAGAACTTTATCATGTTCGACCAACGGCACACAAGCGACATTTTTATTTTCCTGCTGCACTCTGTTTTCCGTTTCTTTAAAGTGGGTAAAAATTACAATAGAGACTGATTCATATTTGTTTACATTTCGTAACAATACTCTTTTAAACTTATTTCTGATAAGTCGATGTACAATCGCCATGCTTCAATATTGACTTCCACCCCATATGCCTGACATTTGACTTTCAGTGCTCGAACAGTAGTAAATAGTGTCAATCATAGCAAAAAATTTCAGAAGTTTCTTGTGTCTGTGGCGAAAATGTGAATTAGTTGTACTCGGTGTAAGCAAATTAAACTTTTTAAGGCGTGAACCGAGCAGAAATTTAGTTTGACACTTTTGAAAGGGAAGGGCCAAGTCCGGTAATTGGACAGAAAGATCAACAGTAAATGAATACCTTCTCTGGATTGGTAGTCAGGGTCGGATTCGTTGCTGAAAGATGAAAGCGAACTTTCTTCTAGCATTTCTTCATCACCTGTATATTCTATGGGTGCTGTTGGTATTGGAAAATTTTAAAATCGTATGAAATTGGTTTAAAGACTAAGGAAACGTGTGTATACATTACAGATGCACGAATGTTGTAAGAAAACCATGTCACGAAACGGACAAGGCTGGTGCCTCATCCATGTTCGTAGTGAAGACTCGAAACCTCATAGTGAAAGGGGAAAAATGAAAACACAAATAACACAGGAGGGAATAACACAGAAGGAGGAAATACAGAACAGGTGGTACAATTGCCGTAGCAATTACCAAATAGGAAATTTTTTTTCATTTATTCGATACGCGTTCCGATTTTTGACTTTATTATATGAACGGTTTCGAATAGTGTATATAATATAGAAAACTGAAACAAAAGATGAACAGATTTAAATTACAAAGCGAAAACAAATCAAAATATAAATTACATGGCACGAAGAAGGTTTCAATATGCAGAACATGGTAGAATATTTAAGCAATCTCCACACCGTCCGGAAACAGAATGAAATAAGCCAGACGCTGAGTCCAACTGAAGTCAAGTTCGTCAGTACAATTTACGGAGAAAAAGGAACAAAAGCAGACGGCACCTACAGGCGGAAAATACAGACAAAATAACTAATGATCTGCTCACCCACACCAGTACCTCTAGTTAACATGGGAAATAAAACACCTGGCTAAAATTTGTTATTACTTTATTTAAGTACTGAAGAACACGTAAAATCGTACGTTGAATTAATGACAAGTGCGCGTTCACCCATGCGCGTGGCAAATGTGAGAAGCCTACACTGCTGCAATGCCCAACCTTTGCGTTACAATTCACAATCCAAGGGGATAGCAATGTAAAAAGTTGTTAACTACAAATGCCAGAGCACACACTGCGAAACAGAGCACACACGGCGAAACATACTGCGGATTACTACTAACGGTTAGCATTCAGCGCGCGCGCGCGAGCATCCAGACACTTCCCTGTACGTAGAGTGTCTGCTCCCACTGTGGGCACTGGGCTTCTCAGGGTTTCCACGGGAGGCGACTCTAATTACCCTAGCTGAAGGGTGTTGATTACCCCAGATTACCCTAAAGCAGCTAATCCTGACCTATGATCTATTAATCGATTAAAAGGTAAATGGACTGGTTTCCAGAGCTGCCAGTATGAATAAGTCCTGTGTTACATACTGCGTGAGCGTCAAGAGGGAAATCCAGTCGAACGACGTTAGAATGCTGGTTTGATATCCAGACGATATCACGTTCAAGATGTTTGCCAAAAACCTGTCGAATTAATTTTGATGCCCGCTGTTTTCCAAGGCGCACTTTTTTTCTGCTACTCCTGATCTGGGAACATTGTTTTCATCAAAATAAAAGAGGCTCACACAATGAGATAGGTGGTGCTTAGCTAAAAATGCACAAACTTGCAGTTCCACTTTACGAGCACGATTTTCGAGAGGATCATTGGATAGCACGTAGATGGCAATTGATGGCTTTTTTGCCACCATCGATCGTTGTTTGTGTCGCTGAGAGAATGTGACGCCTGATCTTCGATTTCCCACAAGTAATATAGGTTCGACAAACCTTGCAATATTCCACATCCTTTAGCTCTGTTGATTTTGAGAACTTGGCTAACCATCCCTCAAACCCAGGTTCCGATGTCAACGAATCTTTAAATTTCTGCTGGTTGTTTCTAGCTTTCAAGTGGAGCTTTCCTTTTTTCGATGTGGTGTCGTTGGCTCTTCCTCACTCGGTGCGCGATCATCTGCTATGCTGCAAGAAATGCAATAATATGTGTACCTATCCCTAGTACAATTATTTATTTTTTATTTAATTTTCCATCCATTCACGCACTTCAGCCATTCCTCCCACATGCTCAATCTAATCTACCACTTTGATCCACTCTCTGCGATGACTTTCTGGTTTCCCGCACACATGACCTTCGTCATATCTTTTCATAACGGATTTCATCCAGTCTTGTTACACTACATATGCTTCTCAGAGACTTCGTTGCAATCACATTCACTTATCAACTCATAAGTTGATCGTAAAGTTTTCAAATTTCTTCATTTCCTGAAGGGCGGGTGAGGAAATTCAGAGGTTTTTTGGAAAAAACTACCTTGCCTTTATTAATATGCATAAACTTTCCTCAACACTCAGTTGTAGAACCCCTAGTGCTTCAATTTTGGTTGTCAGAATTCTAGGCATGATCGCAGCTATATCAAATTCTACGTCCGTGCTGCTGCGCCAAAAGACAGGGAGAATACTGTACAAACATATTGTAAGTTTTAAGTCGACAACTGTACTCTTTTGTTTATATGAATTTTTGTAACTAATTTTATAGCTTCTTCCTTTCGCGTTTAACACTTTTTTGTAACTCGAAGTGTCAAAGAACCCCGTCTAAATTTTTTTGTTTGCATCGCTACAATAACATGCTTCTTTGGCGTGCAACATGGCTAAGAAATAGGACGCCTTCCATCTAATTAGCTGGCATAATCCCGGCGCTGTGAGGTAACTCTGCTGTTAATTCAATGACTATCACAAGAATGAACCTATTGATCATTTCTACGATGAAATATATTAGCTGTGGAATTTAAAAATACAACAAACATACCTGTCAATATTCTGTTGAAGCTTATAACCACTAGCGCAATCAGAATAGGACAGTGACTTTCGTCGACTGGCTGTTGCTGACACCGATCGAGTTTTCATTAGCAAAATGCAACTCAGAATCATTTGTTAAAACGAAGTGGACAAGAGATATTATGGCTTCGTCTCTTGACGCCGTCTTTCGTGAGCGATACCTGTTGACATTCAAATATGCGACACTAACCACAGCAGCAGTGCAGTTTTGTGAACACTAAATTCTGACTCGTTTCATTACATTTCGTTCAAGTGGTAACCAGTAGGGTGCTTGCATATTGGCTTTCAATTTTCTAATTTTCGTAGATTAGGCGGTCACTTCCTTCACGAAGCTTTGATTACCCTAGATTTGCCCATATTTTTCATTACCCTAAACATTACCCTAGGGTACCCCTGATTACCCTAAACTGGGGTAATTACCCTGCTCGTGGAAACACTGGGGCTTCTCTTGATGGAAACTTGATGTGACCCCAGATGTTTCACTATCCTCACCACAGACATTCTCTCTGCGGTGCAGCCCCCCAAGCTGCCTGAGATTTGAAAGCTGCAGAGAGCACCACGTCTCCGAGAATGCCCAGCTGCAGAGACAGCCTTCGGTTGCAGAGAGTACCCAGGTTGCGGCGACAAAACAACCCACCCGCCTGTAACAATAAACAGGGTTGCATAATCTATTCCCCGAGACATGAACGTCATTAAATCCCCCTAAAAAATTAATCATACGAAAAATATTCACTTTCCTCTATAGTATACTACCCATTTTCCCTCTGAATGCATCCTAAAGACGAAGTACATTAATTTCGCACATTTTACTTGAGAGACAATCTAGCCTTTCCCCACACCATGAATATTAACTAACTCTCTCCCCAAATTTTAATTTCACTATTTTAACCAAAGAATCCCATTCAAATGAATCCCCTCTGAGAAATAATTTAGATAATTCTTTCACCCCCCATATCAACGTGAAACTCTAAATACAATCTAAATATAATTCGAGAACAATCTAAAATGCACACCTGAAGAACTAATTGGCATTCTAATATAAAAATGAAGATCACTGAGCCCCACCTAGACAACTACTTCAATGAAATATAAAGACTTCACTTCGCTAAAAATAAAGCTCGGATGTTCTGAATTTCCATTTTATGCCATTTCAAATAAAATTGACACACCCCGGTTGAAAATACAAAGACGTTACTCGATGACACTTCCCAACTCTAACCATCCTTAGCACACAACGTATATAACATTTATTACCCATATCTACTTGAATCACTCCAATCTTTTTAGAACTCAAATTTAATAAGCTGCATGAGATTAGGATTTACTTCACTTTTCTAACAAAGAACAATATCTCACCTCCCATCGTGGATTTTGTGGGCCTACATCCTGCACTGAGTCAGTAAATCGGCGAAATAGACCGGCTAGCCTTCTCCCTGCGTTATTTATACGTCCCACCGAACATGGGGCGCGCATCGGCTGAGCGGAGGCCCGCCAAAAACCGGAGGCCTGCTATTGGCTATCCCTCGAGCGTCACCTCTTTGTACTACGTGTCCTTCTCCCCAATTTGAAATTACTCCGCTCTACCCTTTCAAATACAAAAACTCCTTAGTTCACTTGCTCCTAGATAATAATCTTTTTTAACCCACTATTTTCCTATGCTATGTTGTTTATTTACAATAACTCCCGTATAAGTGATGTATTTCGGACTAGCTCTCAATACAGCCGCTACCCCATACGTACTCCTCCCGACTCCTGAGGTAAGGCACATCCCAATACCCCTCGGTATGCCGCGCAGCGCCGACCTACCGGTTGCTTGCCTCTGTAGCGTCGGTTCTCCACCACACATATATCACGCGTATTACATATATCCTCTCTACGCATATATATATATTAGGCTTACTACATATATCCTAACAACCAGGTGACATTTGCCCCACAAAAATTATAGTCTGTGGAGTGGTTACTTAACTCACGCCATATCATAGAAGCTCAGAGTATGGTTGTTCCTCTTTGTCTTCCTTATCCAGCCGCGCAAGTTACGTGAACATACCAAACAGATGAAATTTGGTGCCCAGATTTACTAGCATCTACCTTTGAATCATAGTATAGTGCGTACGCTTTCATCAGCAATGGTGTAAAAGTCGTCCGATGGGATACGTCTACTAGACTGCTTCACACATGACACAACAGATGTGGTGAATTTCTGCAACCTCTGAACGCAAGAATTCTGCTCTAAACTGAAAATAAAAAGAAACAAAAGAAACATGAAAATGCTATGTATTAAATGTATTGACACATTACTTTAAACCGTGACGGCGATGCATGAAAAATTACCAAAAATGTACGTTTAATTTTTTTTAAACGGTGTCTCATGAAAATTTATTTTTAGCAGTATCTACAATAACCTGGTGTGATAGAGAAAAACGGTTTTCAGATATGAAATGAGCATAAAAAACTATCTTAAAAATTGTCTACACAATGCCAGATGTCAACTGCTTGGTTATTAGTGTATATATATACACGAGTGCGCACGGCCCGTCAAAAAAATGGCAGGATTAGATATAGGACCAACTGAGCTTCAACATGGCTTTCCAATGATTTCCCATGCTATTCTATGGCTTTCCAATACTTTCCCAAGTCTCAACCGCTGATATTCTATTCAACCTAATCTAACCTACCAATACACGTGATATTCATTCCGACTCCCAATCTGCAGGGTTAAGGAGGTCACTTCAGGCCACATTTGGCCCGCGCGCCCAACCGGGGTCCATTTTTTGTTGTTGTTGAAAAAGGACCCTTAAGTGGTGGACTATTCGGTCCTAAAATTTTATGGCGCTGCGGAAGCTAGAACCCCTCCCCCCAGGGGATAAGGGGATAAAAAATCAGGAATTTTCGATTTCATGGAAATGGAAAATTTTCTACCGTACTTTTGTTAAAAATGTTCCAAGGATTCTAAAACTGTTTTTGTTTTTGTTCTAGCATAAAAACTCAATGAATTTTATTCTATTGAAATATCAAAAAAAAAACAATATGTCTAATTTTTCAAAAAATAATGGCTGAATCGAAAAAATGAGTAGATGAAGTTGTGTTTATTTTTAAAATTTACACATAGTAGTCAAATTTCATAAGAATCAAACCACAAAAAAAGTTCATAATTTTGATAAAAAAAAAGATAATTTTTTCTTTTTTTTTTCTATTTTTCAAATTACAATTTACAGTGAGAACAAAGCATGGAGATTATCGAAATAAAAATGAAAACCGCATTCAATTACATAAACTGTGCATGATATTACAATTCAGGAAATTTATTTTTGTTTTTTGGCTTTCCTGAAAAATCATGTATATGAACATTCAAAAGAGTAGAAGTCATTTAGTTTTCACGCTAGAACAAAACCAAAGGCAGTTTTAGAATCCTTGGAACATTTCTAACATTAGTACGGTCTCAAACTTCCAAATTTGACTGAAATTTTTGTTGTCAAGCTCAAAACGCAAAATTATTTTACATGCTATTTAAAAAATATCGCATGTCAAAAAAAATTACAATTTTGAAGCGTATTATTGCTAGAAATGTTCCGAGGATTCTAAAACTGTTTTTGGTCTTGTTCTAGCATGAAAACTCAATGACTTCTACTCTTTTGAAATATCCATAAAAATGTACCAAAAAACTAATATTTCGTATTTTCCCAAAAAAATAAGACCTAAATCGAAAAAGTAACAGTAGTGAAAAATGTGCACTCTCAACAAATACATATACTGGCCAAATTTCAAACGAATCGGATGAAAATAACTAAAATCGTGAAATGACCCCCTCAAGGCACCGAAAATTGTGGAGTTGATGAAGCTTGTATCACAGATACGCGCATCTCACACTTTCGGCTGGTGGGTGTGACACACAGACGGACGGACCGACGCGGCTCCTTTTATAATATAGAAAATTATCAAGACAACTATTTTACAAATACACTTTCTACTGTTGCTGGCTATCAGCTTTTCACTGCATGGAATTGCCACGCTTCTCTACTCTGAAAGTGATACTTGAACTTATTTCTCCTTTTTTATCACCGTAGAATATTAACTTTAGATTTCCCACGCTGGTTTAGACCATGAAACACTAAAAAGTTAATCGGTACTTGATAGAGTTAAACCAACCGCTCTTAAAAAGATTTTTGCTACCTTTATACGTATAAACAGGCAGAGCTGAACTCAAACATCCTTTCCAAGCGTATTTTCGAATTGCGCGTGACAGAAAATTCCCTGAAACAACCGCAGGTCAATATTCGAGAACTTGGGACGAGACCCAAAATTTACAAGTCAACAAACCTGGTCGAGCTCGCCACTGCTGGGCAAAAATGACCGTCGCTTCTGGGCACGAGAGTTCGAAAGGCCGCCATGTTGTGTCGATCGTTCGATAGCAAGGATTCACGCATCAGTTTCTGTAATTCAGGACCGCTTCGTAAATCATGGTCAGCACACGACCACCCGGCAGCACATCAACACCCGAGAGACCTCGAATTTATTTCCCCTCTTTCTGCAGCCACCGCGAATTTCTCCTTTCTTTCCTACGGGAATTCTACGTGCGTGAGTGACCAAATTGTTTTGAAAGATGTGCATCATGAAATAAATGCAGCTCTATATATAGTCGGCTTTCTCTGACGAGGAAAGTGTGATTACAGACAACGCTAGCATAACAGTGTGAACTTGTATTGTGTTCTTCGTAATGAGCTACGTTGAATTGTTTTCTCAGGCACTTTGGCATGTTACTCAGATATTATGGTTTATATCGTCGTAAACGGAATAATAATTGCCCTCGCGTATTTTTATTCATTCTTAAGAAGAACATGACAGAAATGTAAGAAAATCGAACAAACCCTTATTGGTCAATGACCAGTCAAGACAATTGAGGGTTTTCAAAATGGCCTTGAAAATCTAGCGTCTCTTTGATGTAGCAATATATTGTACGGAATGAAAAGGACCTTAACTGCGGATTGTCATTGTATAAATTCATTTACACATTATATTACGAAACTGACACTTTAAGCGCAATATATATCAGAAATTTAGTCAAATATGGGTGTAAAGTATCAGAAAAAATTCGGGAAATAACAGCTACGGTTAGGACTTAGGAAGAACTCGGGTGTTATTCAGCTGGGGTGGAGAAGGGAAGAGAATTGCTCTGGGGCGGCGGGTGTTGGGGTAGCTTAGGGGAGAGTGTGGATGCTTCCTTAAGCAGACTTTTGGGCATAATTGGACTTCGAAATGTGTGCGATATAAGTTCCATTCAAAATTGAGAACTGAACGACACTAAGGTATAAGGGTTACAGACATGCTCATAAAATTTATACGTTCACGTGTAGGAATGTTAAGGGCTCCTCTATAGGGTGGTCAGACCGTGGGGATTGGCATGTCTTTCCAGACGGATCTAGAACTAGGGGCTGGCTTGGAACATACTGTAGGGCTTAACGACAGAGGGGGCTTTTGGAAGTGGGAATGTGTACAAGACGTACGGTGCAACTTTGGTCACAGTTATCAAGCGACGGGAAGTGTGTTTTTCCGAGGTAAATAATGGCAGGTGAAAGGTAAGCAGTGTTGTGTGCATTTCAGAATGAAATAACTTTTATATGCTGATAAAAAATAATGGCTCATTTATGCTTGTAACTAGCATTTGGAACGCCATTTTTCTGTAAAACGCCATAGCTCTATGAACATCTGTGCTGGGAGGCGTAGGCTCTAATTGCATTGTCTCCTCAAATTAGCTCATTCACTTAGTCATTCCTAGGAGTTCAATGTTCAGTAATCACTATGAAACCTTTAGATAAAAAGGCCAGTTTATCAGCTGCACTGGGAATAAACGATGAATTACCAGTTTAAAAAGTCTATATCTGGTAAGAGTAACTGTGTTGTGCATTCATGTATGTCAACGTTTTCCATCTCATTGCAATACCACTGTTGTTATTTGCATGACGTTGTTATCGTTTTTATCCTACTAGTTAGGCGCAATTATTCTCGTACTTAATAATAATAAATATTCTCTAGAAAATTTATTTGAGAAAAATTCGAATCCCATCATTTTTGACAGGTCGTGTACACCAGTGTTCCAATATGAACTGCAACTAGACATGGGGGCTAGCTACAAGAGGTCTTCCTACGTCAACGGAGCGGCGAGCTAAACGATACGGAATATGGGTCACTACTAAGTCACCAAAACAGGAATGGGTGTGTCAGGAGATGGCGCAAATAAATGAGGGCTATCTAGGGTTTATTCTATACTATAATAAGAACCGCATCCGTCCGTCCGTCCGTCCGTCCGTCTGTCTGTCTGTGTCTGTGCGTGTGTCACACCCACCAGCAGAAAGTGTGAGATGAGTGTTTCTGTGATACAATCTTCATCAACTCCACGATTTTCGGTGCCTTAACCCGGCAGATTGGGAGTCTGAATGAATATCACGTGTATTGGTAGGTTAGATTAGGTTATATAGAATATCAGCAGTTGAGACTTAGGAAAGCATTGGAAAGCCATAGAATAACTTGAGAAATCATGGGAAAGCCATGTTAAAGCTCAGTTGGCCCGGTATCTAAACCTTTCATTTTTTGACGAGCCGTGTGCACTAGCTATTGTAAATTTCTTGGTTCAGGAGTGAGCAGTGTGCGCCCGTCAGTGGTAATTCAATGCGGATGACGAGTTTTCCTTCGTGGAGCGTCTATTGCTGAATAATTATTTGATATTCAAAGTTAAGTATGTTAAATTTCATAAATATTGATTTCCACATTGTGCTCTACCCATATCTATAAACAATATATTTTTTATGGAAGTCTCACATCAGCTATTTAGTTGTGCAGTTTTCGCGCGCTCATTCGCAATAATACCAACCTATTCAACTCAAGTGTTTACTTCAAGTGAAATGGTTGAATATTTCAGTTTGTCATTCTTAGCCTTATGTTAATCAAGAAAATGTAGCGTAGGAATTTCTCTCGATCTCTTGCTTTTCTCTTCATGGGTATCTGTACTCTCTAAGATTTCTAATTTTTTTCTTTTCTCCCGTGCGGAAGGAGGCATCAATATGCCGAGACCCACGAGTATAGCACACGCCAATATTAGTCGCAAATCATCACCTGAGTGCGTACACATGTGGCAGCATTGGTGGCTGCTCAAAATGAGAGGCCATTTTTTTGCCTCGCATTTTATTTTACAAAATAGTGTGTGATGGACCTGTTTGCATCTTTGACTTGCTAATTCTGAGTATGGCTTAAAATAATGTTTTAATACGCTATATCAAATAGAAAAAGTTTGTCCGACCGGAAAAAAGTTACAATGGCTTAATAAACGCGCTGTATAAAACTGCCAGCTGATGTCACTATATATGTATAGCGTCACCTCGTCAAAAAATTTGCTATGAAATGCTTTTAACAATCACTAGTGTACTCGACAAGTCAAAAATGACTGGATTTGATTTTTTCGTAGGACAAATCTTTCAGACGTGGATGACAAATACAGTAAATACAGGGTGTCCCACAAAAATGTCCACTATTTTGTATAACTTACGCCTCCAGCTCAAATAGAGAGTCTTTGAATCTATTCGTTTTACGTTATTGAAACCTTTGTTTTTTATCCAGGTAAAATAAATGGTTAATACCTTCACAATATCTACTGCACAGTAGAAAGTTAGATGAACAAGGTACAACATGCTTCGTGACAAGTAAATCCTAGAAATACGGCATAAACCTTACTACGTAATTTTAATGAATATTAATAATATTCAAAATTTGTATCTTACGTACTCACGGGTACATAAACCATTTGTGGGTTAGAAATTTAATTCTTTATTTTCAACATTTGAAGACCCCTACAATGCAGCTGACTAGAGATCAAAGAATTTTCGCACTCTTAGAATTTGGCAATAAAAGCTGTGCACAAGTTCGAGGAGCTTATAAAGAAAAGTTTCCTGGAAGGAACTCCCTTGATCAGAACACGGTTTATCGAACGCTGGGGAAATTTAATGATCATAAAAACATTGAAAATTGAAACAAAGGAAATTCAGAGAGAAGAATAACACAAAGAACTGAAGATAATACCCCAACATGACTATCAACATAACACCCAACATACCACCCAACATAACTCTCAGCATAACTCTTAGCATAACCCTCAACATGACATCCAACATGACGCGCGACAAGACACTCAATATCAATTATGTGATTTCAATAATTCCTTGTCACAAAGCGAGTTCCACCCCTGTTCATTCAACTTTCTACTGCGCAGTAGATATTCTGTAGATAATAAAAAATTGTATTTTCATCTAAAAAAGCAACATTTTCGACAACATGAAACAAACAGACTTGAATTATTTCAATTTGAATTATAATTTATGCAAAATAGGGGAAATTTTTGTGAGACACCCGGTATATCCATCCTAATTGTACCCTCAATTAGAATATTCTTGTACTTGTGCACGGGGGAAATTCGTATCACAAATACGGTCATTAAGCTTCCCTTTAATAGCGTGAAACGGATACGAACCAACCAGCTAAACAAGCAAAAACTGTGTTTCATTATTTGTTATTATAAAACTGTGTATCAATTGAATGCAAACTGCATTCAAGGAAGAATTAATTTATGATGAATGATGGCATCACAATTACAAAGTAACGCTAATTTAAAATTTCATCTTGCTGATATACTTTTCTTGGTTTTCAATTCGGGTCTCACAATACTGTCTGATGAACCCTTCATCACTGCAGAAATGAAACATATGAATGAAACCTGCGTTATCCATATACTTGGTTGGGCAGCACACTAACTGTTAAACATTGCGAATTGAACGTGTTCAATGAGATTCCCATTGAAATAACATAGGAAAAATTACGCGCATAAAAATATATAAATTAAATATTTATTTAAAGAAACACCTGGCGTTTTATTATATAGTGTTGATTTTTGGTTAACTACATAGTTTCCAAAATAGATTTATATATACAGGAGTGGATAAAAAATGGAAATACCTTGACAAATCGACAAAATACATTTCAATATGGTGTAGGTCTACATTTTGCGGCAATTACAACCTCAATTATTCTCCAATGCATTGAATCATATAATTTCTGAATTGTTTCCATTGGGATTTTAGCCCCTTCTTCAGTTAAAACACCCTCCAGTTCTTTTAGAGGCGATGGGGGTGGAAATCGACTTCTTCTCTTACATGAATCTCTAAAATCGATCATAATGCTCAATAATGTTGAGGTCTAAGGATTGTGGTGGCCAGAAGAGATGCTCAACTTCATTAGCATGTTCTTCGGGCCATTTTTAAACAATTCTAGTTTTATGGATTGGGGCATGATCATCTTGAAAGATGGCGTTCCCCTCTGGAAACAGTTCCTGAACCATAAGATGAACTTGGTCGCCGAAAATTCTTAAATAGTCTCGGCTTTTAATTTTTCCTTAGAGGGAAATCATTGGCCCGGCAGATCTTGAAGAATGAGGATCCCAGGTCATCACAGAACTCCCGCCATGTTTTACGGCTAGGAGATGGCAGTCTGGATTAAATACATGCTTCTTTCTGCTGTCTCCAAACGTACACCAGGCCGGGCCGGAGGTCTGAAATAAGAAAAAAGATGATTCGTCAAAGATAATCACATTTTTCCACTATTTGAGAGACAAAATCTGAAGGGTTCTACACCACTCAAAACGCTTCCAAACATTTGTCTTTGAGAGCAAAGGTTTTCTAATTGCAGCGTTTCCGCGGAATTCAGATTTGTGTGGCTCCCGACGAACGGTTTTTGTGGAAACTGGGTTTTGTAGGTGTTCAGTGAGGTCTGCTGCGATTTTAAGAGCCGTGGTCTTGTGACCCTCTCTAACAATTCGATTTAGAGTCCGACGGTCTCTCTCAGACAACTTCGACTTTCGGCCTGACCTGTGCTTTGCTGAAGACGGTTTCCCTTCTCTGTCAAAGGCAGTCATTACTTTTGATACAATACCTTTTGAAACGCCAAGCATTCGTGTAGTTTCTGCTACGCTAGCGCCTGCCATACGAGCACCAACAATTTGGCCTCTTTGAAAGTCCGAGAGGTCTGAAATTTTTATAAATTAAAACCAACGTTTTTTCGAATCTGTAAAAGACACTCTTTAAAAAAAACATATCATATAACAACAGTAAAACACAAAAGCATCAAAGTGAGTCACGTTTTGATTGTGTAAGACATGTTCAAAGCTTATGATGCCGAAATATTAAGTTTTCCATTATTCTGTCCAACCCTTTTATTTACCAACCTTGCTCTGTTAGGTCAGGTAGCTGTTGCGAAGTTAAGCCACCTGTAACCTCTGAGCGTGGTTACTTCTACGGAGTGGTTGCTAAAAATGTTTTACCTTTTAAAAGTCCAATAACTTTTTAAATACATAAAATAGGAGACTATAAGATAGAACATCCGAAAGGACAGAATTCAATGTTTTTTACGTATTCGGTATACCTTCCAAATAAGCATAAACATCGTGGGTGGAAGGGAGAATATTATTGTAATCAGCAAACATGGAACCACTGAGCCTTCAACAATGCAAGTTCATGATCGAAGAAATTTCGAAAATTGGATCCATCGTCAGTACTCATAGGAAACTTCTTGGAATACCGATTCAAACCTAACAAAATAATGATTCGGAGGAACTTCCAAAAGTGACAATCCCAGTTAATTGTGAGGTGGCAATCCCAGGAAGATCTGCAAAAAATGTTTCTGAACGCACAGCAGAAAATGTTTAATTGTATCGCAGCTCGTGGCGGGATTTTGAAGCGTAAGTCCAGCAAAGTAAAATGAAAATGAAAAATTAACTTATCTTCTTTCCAATAATACTAGTTTTACTTCTCTATCCTGTGGATGAAAAAGGTTATAGCAATTTTAAAAGGACTACATTTTTAGTGACCACCCTGTAAATAGAGCCAAGCCAAAATGAAGTAGCTTCTCCAAAGTTTAATTCAAGCAGTTAATAATTATCATCGTGTGAAAAAAAACTTTATAACACTCTGAAGCCATTTGAACGTATTTATGATGATCTACGATTGAGTGCAAGGGATTGTGAAACCCGTAAATCTATTCACCGGATGAACATTCCCACAACAGCATTCCAGAACATCAGTCCTGATATGCAGACCCTGATCTGAGCGCACTTCTTTTTATTGAAAGTCTTCAATTAACGAAACTTTCGATCCTAAATATCGAAAGTTTCAGTAAATTACATCAAAGGTCATGTAATTGGCAAAGGTTACTATGCGGTAATCCAATAGAGACTTCAGCGAGTGGAGTCCTTTTTTCGAAGAATAAAACGTTTCGGTGAATGATCTCGACTCGCTACACGGAAATGCTTGAGAGCTTCCGCTATTCAAGGGCATCGAATTCCTCACCAGTTGTGATCCAGGCGATCTAAGGCTCCAACAAGATGGTATAATATGACGCACTTTACGATTTTCACTCGCAATACAGCGCGACATGCTTCCAAGTCGCAGTGCGATATCGAAGATCTAAAAGCAGCAATAAGTCACCAAATCAATGTTTCAAGGGAAATTAATAAAATCAACTTGGTGAACTTGGGAAAAAGGATTCAAAGCTGCGCTGACATTGGCGGTTGCAGCCATTGTGATAAGACTTTCAAAACCTTTTGAAATGAAAATGCACTCATTCTACTATAGCTTTGTTTCAACTTTTCTATCCTTATTTGTTTTCCTTTCATCATCCTTCAAAATGACCACTTGTTTTTTTCCATTTCACGTAAAACTCTTTTTGGAAACATTCTTCAGGAGATGGACATTTGTAGAAAATCATCCACAACACAATTTGCAGAATGATTAAATTTTTGCTTTCAATTGACACTAACTGGAGGTTACTGATCGAGTTTACCTTACAGCTTATTACTTAATGCAAGGTGTTATATTTTGCCGTACGTTATTACAGAACGAAAAGCGTGAACCGTGACTTGCAAGTGTGGAAACGTTCAAGCATACTTAGGAGCAAGCAAACAATGCCGTTAATGTTTTAAAGGTGTACAGATAATAAGATAGACTTGAAATTTCTAAATTGATAATTGGCCACGCTTTTAACGAAAGTGTAAACTACTGAATACCAATGGAAAACATTTTTCTTTAACAATTTTTCAAACGAAACGACAGAACATATAACTCGTAAACTGCACAATTGTTGCAGACCATGCCCACAACACAGCGTGTATGATAAAATTAACATGATATATTAAATCGCGAATTTCTCTTCGCGCAAAAGAGAAACTCTCCAATTATCAGCGGTATGAAAACGAAGTTGAATTTCCTGTATTTTCTTTCTCAAAGCAGGGTGTTGAGCTTTGCAGTGTGTTATTACAGGGAGCAGTGCGTGGACGGGGATCACTAAAAAAATGAGCTAACAAAGAAGACCACTAGAGATTGATGCGTCCGAATTCATAAAGGGCCGCTCGTCAGTAACTCCTCCTTCCATAAAACCGCTGCGAAGAAAGCTATAGAGCACAAAGACTAAGCGATAATTTTAAATTATTAAGGAAATTATTCAGTTATTGAAGTGTTTCATCTTATCTACTAACAATCCTCTCCTCATACAGCAAGATCGACAGTGAATGTCTTTGCTAAAAATAATTGTTCCACACCATTTAATTTTATTTTACAGAGGCGCGTCGCAGCCACGGCCTTCATCTCTATACAGGGTATTTCAGGAAAATTTGTACCTTACGTTTAAATGCTAATAAAACTGTAAATAGGGAACGGATTTTAACATACTTCACCTCAATGGATGCAGGAACTAATTCTTATCATATCCTTAGCTGTAAAAATGACATAGTTGTCTTGTGAAATACATAGTAATCTACTATATAATTTATATAACAATAAATCAAATCTCTTTAAGATGCATCTAAAAAAGGAGCAGTGAATCTTTATCGTGAATAGCTGCATTCAAACAAGAAGCTACAAACAAATAACTATAGTGTCCCAATAATTTTTAGAAGCTTTTCCAGGCTGATAGTCTCCAACTACAACTAGCCGTGTATCGCATTGTGCGTACATTTAAAAATGAAAGAACTGAGCTCAATTTTAACCAGGCTAAAAGTGAAAGAAAAAGAACTGCAATAATTCAAGAAAATATTAATTTGATTTCCCCGATGATTCAAGAAAATCAAAGATTTTTTCCGAAGAAACAATTTAAAAACGTCCTGTACAACCATCAGTCGAATCATTCGAAAAGATTTGAACTTCTATCCCTTCAAAATCCTCTTACGACAACTTACTGAACACGGCTGTTTGGATTATTGTTTTTGATTGCAAAACTTTTTCGTTATTCGGAAATTATTTAAAATGATATGAAGAGAATAAATTTCTGCATCAAATGAGACTAAGTATCTTAAAATCGGTTCACTATTTTTAATTTTATATGAGTTAAAAGTAATATGTAGATTCTTTTAATACACCCTGTGAAGATTTGAATGCTTGCGATTTCTTGGTGGGTATATTTTAAAGAAAGAGTTATTATCAACCAGCCTGATGACTTACAGGTATCAAAACGCCGCATATTTAAAGTAAAAAAAAAAATAGCATAACTCCCGAGGCCTTGAGAAAATAATAAACATCCCCATAAAAAGAGCACGTGTTTGTTTGAACAATAGTGGCGGGGATATTGTATTCTAAAAGTTATTATGTTCCATACTTAACATATGAATAAAGTCCCAAACTTTCCTGCATAGTTTTATATTATTCCAAACTTATTATTTTACATGAGTTTCTTCTTCTTCTCTATTATCAAAAAGAGTGTCACTCACAGGCTACCCTGCACATACATCATGAAGTACTTGAGCGTATTTATCACGCTGGTTTTGCTGTCTTTCCCATAAGTATGCAGTATTAGGATCATGGGTATTATTGGTGTCGATATGTTTGTTTATCCTCCGCATTTAGATGGAAGACACAGGCAAAATTCAGAATGCAGATAATAGTTATTCGTGACCACCAAATTGATTGATTTAAGTGCTCTACGAAACATGATCAAATCCTGTCATTTAAATGAACGTGTTCGCTGGAATAATAAGATTTAAATTTTTTCCATCGTATTAATGTACAAATTGGCACCTGTTCAGTTTCCAATGTTGTTAGTGCTTATTTGGTGTCACTGATGGACAAATAACCAGTATTTTTACCGCCCTTACATGACACCATATAGCTAGATTTTACGTGTGTATTCCAGCACTCAAAAATGACGGCGTTTGCTTCAACTATAGCAACAATTCATAGGTGAAAACAGTTTTTGCAAGAGCGCCTTATTCGGTTTTTGATTTTTGCTTTAGTATGAGACTTAAAAACACCATCAATTATTACACTATCATTTATTGAGCATCGATTACGCTATGAATTATTGAACATGTAATGTCGTGCGCTAGCGGAATTGATCTTCGCTTCGGCACGCCATTGAACGGAACTCGGTAGGATGCCCAAAGGGAAACGAGGTCTCTTCAGGTTTTTTATTTCTTATCCCCTGGTTCCGTGAATAGACGATGAGGAAAGGTCCCTCAGTTTAGAGCTGTGACATCTTATTTTAGTCTGCAAATTAAGTGCCTACTCTGGCTTTCTTTACCCTATCTGTGGAAAAGAGACAGCAGAAATTAGGTCTCTGAAGCAGGGGCAAGTCACTAAGGTTATCAGATCAGCCATTATCAATAAATTCTATTATCAAAAAATGAGAGAGGCAAGTACACGTTTATCAACGTCACTTTGAGAACACAAATCGTATGAGCTAGTGGTCTCGAATTCCTGCGCCTATTCTCAGTCTACTGAATGCCGTGACTTTAGGCTTCCACCTTGCTGACTGGCGCAACTTGCCCAGCACAGCTCATAGGTAAGAAGCCACTCGACTAAATTTATTTTACTTTGCCTCACATCTTTCTATTAATGAATGTTATAAATAATACAAAGACAAGAAATAATACAAAGACAAGAAAAACACAAAGACAAGAAAAATCATGTTCCCAAGTTGGTGCAGGTCCAGCACGACGTGCCGTGGATTTTTTTATCAACAACTGATGTCTAATCCATGGAAGAAGCACCATAGTTTTTATTTTCAGCACACAAATCTCTCAATAGTGAAGCAGTGGTTGGTTTGCATTATCAAATAAATATATGATTTTGCTATCCTGTGTTAATCTATGAAATGCAATAAACTTCAAGTAATCCTCTGTGTAGACTAAGAGGCATTGAAATGTCAGTCTCTCCATGTTGCATTTACTGCCCATGACACTGTTTACAATACTATGTATGACAACATAGCTTACATGGCTTGGCTATTATGTAAATGTTGTTGAGCAAAAGGTTTGGACATTAACACAAATCACTTAGAGCAGTGAAACAGAGATAGGAAAGTTCATTAGTAAAATCACAGTGTTCAGCTAAAATACCGTTAAACCAGAACCTGACTAATTCCCAGCATTACACTGCAGCTTACTGGCTACACCGTGTGAAAACACCCGAAAAATATAGTCAGCGAGGTAACACGTCAATCGAATGGGTTCACTTCCTAAACAACGCAGAACTTAAAATTATCCGGGAACCTGTTCCTCCCACGCACTTCAAACAAATAAAACGTTGGCGTCATTCTTGCGGACGAAGCGCGGATCCGCAGAATGTTGCCGCAATGAATTTATCAAAATTCTTCAAATTTCCTCACGTCTTGTACGACGTGACACTTGGTGGCAGTTCTTGGTGGCTCTGGCCACCAATAACTGCCTTCGGGGGGGGGGGGGGGGGGGGGGAGCGCTGGTTAAGGGCTGGTTCAGTGGCGGGGCGCCACCCACTGCGTGCTCATCGCAGTCGTCTCGCCCCGCGGGACGCGTCGGTGTTGTCTTCAACGACGTGTGGGTGGCCTTCCACCTGCTGCGCGGGCGTGACTCATAGAGGAGTCCTCTCTGCTTCCCCGACCAACGTCGAACTTTCCGTCGCTGGCGGGTGGTGGACCTCTGGAGGGGTCCGGGTGTTGTCTCCTGGTCTTTCTCGACACAGCCCGGCATTCCTCGTGCGTCGGCGAGTGCGTCATGCTTGTCCCTATGCTTCGGATTCCGACGGTAGCTTGTCACGTAGGCGGTACTGAGAGGCTGGTAAAGGGAAGATGGAGGTGGGTGCTTGGCGTCTCCTGGAGGGTCGGGGGCTACGGGGCAGCCTTCTCCTTTGCTTGGCCCGTTCCGTCGAGCTCTCTTATCAACAGAGGTGCGCTCAGCATGGTGCGCGTCGTGCTTTCTCTTCGAATCACCAGGGTGCGGAAGCTCCCGTTTCCGTTTCTTCTTGGACTTCGGTGGTGCGCTGTCTGGATCGCACTGTGCGTCCATTTCATCGTTTGTTGCTGACTGGTTGATAAATCTCGTCGCTGGCGGGGCTCCCGCTTGATTCTCGTCCTCCATCCTTGTGTTTTTCGTCTTTTCAGGTTCTCCGCGGTCGTCGGGGGGCCGCGGTTGAGAGGTCTCGTCGCTGTGCTGCTGGGTAATAGCGTCTTTTCCTGAAAACAGTTCAAGGCACGCCTCCGGGCCACAGGTTTTGAGAGCGACTTCGGCTACGATTCTTGCGACCGTGTAAGAGTGCTCTCCTTCGGGGCAGACGTCGTCGTTCACCTTGCCGACCACTGCCCAGCCCAAGGCGGTGTGGTGGACGAACGGAGCCTTACGACGTTGTTTGTCGGAGTGGCTGTAGAGTAGGTCTCCACAGTCCGTCCCTAGGAGCACCGCGACTTCTGCGTGTTTGTCCAAGGGCAAGAAATGGTGAGCGAAGTGCGATATCTCCGGGGTTCTTGCGACGCGCTCGTAGGTCGCAACTGCTTTCTTTCTATCGGGGATGGAGTTGCATTCCAACATCGGTGGGAGCTCGAATGTTTGGTCTTCGGACACTCCCTTTATTTTCAGCCCTGACACGCGTCTGCCGTATCGAGCGGCGGATTGATCGGTCAGCGTTTCCAGCTCGTAGTGAGACTTGGGGGTTGTCACGCGGAGGGCGTTCAACAGCTTAGGAGAGCAGAAGGACGTGGTACTTTGCTCATCTAAGATTACGTAGGCGCGGCACGACCGACCCGTGTTCTCGTCGATAACGTCTGCCAGGACAACTTTGCTGCATGCACCCTTCTCGGCTGCGGGTACGCGAGAGGCCAGGGCCACGGTTCTCAATCTCTCCCCGAGTTCGCTCTGAGCTCTGTCGTCGCTCGGTTCTCGACTGGGTCTCTCCCGACGAGTGGTTTCACTCGAATTTCCCGCTGCTCGCCAGTTGATGTGAGCGGTTGTGGTGTGATTCTCGGCTCCGCAATCGTCGCACTTCACGATCTCTTTGCAATGCTTTGCCCAATGAGTCCCCAGACAGCGGTAGCACAGCTTGTGCTCACGTATGAAGTCCTTCTTCTTCTGAGGTTCCATCTTTCTTACTGCTTGGCACGAGTTCGTCGCATGTTGTGCACTCTGGTGTAGGACGCAGCTGCCGGTTTGATTCTCCGAGGACGTGTAGAGGACTCGCGGGGCTCTTAGATTGGGGCGAGCGGGGGCCGCGGTCTCGCGTCGAGCACTCATCCAGTTGAGGTTCGATGCCCCGAAACTGTCGCATTGGGTATCTGACAGCGTTTTGATGAAATCGCAGAACTTCGCGAAATCAGGTAACGATCCAGTTAATCTTCTGTGCCTGCTTCTTTCGTTTCTCCAGGCATCTAAAACGAAGAAGGGCAGTCTCTCTACAATGGGGGATAGCCCTACGTCGGTGTTCAGGAAGGAGAAGCCGTGATTGTGCTGCATGGTGTGATGAATCGCTAGACAGGCGTCGCTGAACTTCCGCAGCTTAAGGCCGACCGTGCGGTCGCCTTTAGATCCCTTGATGTCCGAGGCTTGCGCGAGGCGTTCGAGCAGAGTGTCGGCTACCCGGTCGTCAGAGCCGAAGCGAGTCTTCAACTGTTCGACGATGTGGGTGAGCAGGGCCGCTGTGTCTAGGTACGTTGCGGCCAGTATATCGTTGATCAGGCTCCTCGGCTCTCCGCAGGTGTGGTTTGTGAGGATCTCAATGGCGTCGATGGGCTCCACGGCGAGTCTTTCCATCCTCCTCTTGAGGGCGTCGAACCATCTGTGGAACAGATAGGCCTCTCCCGCATAAGGTTGGCTAGGCCCTTTCTTTAGGTCTTCGATCATCGAGAGCCTCATAGCTCCGTCGATCACTGGTGGCCTTGCTTCGAATACTATGGCAGGCGAGCTGGTGGAAGCGCTAGGCTGGAATGCTGGTGCGGAGGGATTCATCAGGGGTGCGAGTGCGGTGTCACCGGGTAGAGCGTTCGCGACTGCCGTCGCGCCCCTTGCGGGCTCCACGACGTGGCGTTGGAAAGCTTGGTCGACCCAGGCACCTGTCCGAGCGTTTTTGCTCTCAGTGTTCTCTTCACCGAAGGGCTGATCACTCTCCGCTCGGTTCCCGTTCCTCAGTTTCGACCTCTCGATGGTGATTCGTGCCAACAGTACCGATGGCTCTTCAGTGATGTCGATAAGCATCTGCTTATTGCCTTGGCCAGGGGGCTCGCGGCGCTCGTATTCGCCGTCCTTGTGACGAGGGCTGGCGCTGAGAAGGCTCTGGCTTCGATCACTCTCACTGTCTTGGCTCTGGCTGTAATAGCTCGAGCCTTGGTGACTCTGACGACGATGGCGGGGGCTGGCCTGGTCTCTGCCCCGACGGTTGGAACGGTGTCCGCTCCTGCTCTCGGCCAATGATGGTTTTGGGGGCTTGTTCTGATAGGCAGCGCCTTGCTGCTGGTTCTTGGACGAGGTCCTCTTCGACCTCGAGTTCTTGCGCTGGGAGGGTTCCTTTGTCACACTCCGTGACGAGCTCCCCAGGAGCTCCTCACTTCTGCGATCCATTGAATCCATCAGCTTCTTCCTGCGGGCCCTGGCGATTGTCAGCGAGTCCCGGACTGCTGTCGCTTCTGCTGTGGCTCCCGAGCCCTCTAGAGCTAGGACCAGCTGGTCTCCGATTCGCTTGACGGTTTTAGCCTTTGCTCGGATTCCGGCGTGGACTTGATCCACCTCGCTGGGCGTCTTGAGATCTCGTGGTACTGCACCATTCAGGAGACTGTTCAAGGCTGCTAGCTCCGTATGGAATTGTTCTTCCAGCTGTGGAAGTCTAGGCTTGCTCTTTCTTCCGAGAGAGGTCATTTCTGTGGTCTCGGATATATATATATTCGCCGCGGGCGGCTGAGAATCTGCTGTGGGCCTCCTCTTTGGAGGGCTTCTTCGTGGGAGGGCACCTTCCGCTGACGTCTATTCACTGTAATGTCGTGCGCTAGCGGAATTGATCTTCGCTTCGGCACGCCATTGAACGGAACTCGGTAGGATGCCCAAAGGGAAACGAGGTCTCTTCAGGTTTTTTATTTCTTATCCCCTGGTTCCGTGAATAGACGATGAGGAAAGGTCCCTCAGTTTAGAGCTGTGACATCTTATTTTAGTCTGCAAATTAAGTGCCTACTCTGGCTTTCTTTACCCTATCTGTGGAAAAGAGACAGCAGAAATTAGGTCTCTGAAGCAGGGGCAAGTCACTAAGGTTATCAGATCAGCCATTATCAATAAATTCTATTATCAAAAAATGAGAGAGGCAAGTACACGTTTATCAACGTCACTTTGAGAACACAAATCGTATGAGCTAGTGGTCTCGAATTCCTGCGCCTATTCTCAGTCTACTGAATGCCGTGACTTTAGGCTTCCACCTTGCTGACTGGCGCAACTTGCCCAGCACAGCTCATAGGTAAGAAGCCACTCGACTAAATTTATTTTACTTTGCCTCACATCTTTCTATTAATGAATGTTATAAATAATACAAAGACAAGAAATAATACAAAGACAAGAAAAACACAAAGACAAGAAAAATCATGTTCCCAAGTTGGTGCAGGTCCAGCACGACGTGCCGTGGATTTTTTTATCAACAACTGATGTCTAATCCATGGAAGAAGCACCATAGTTTTTATTTTCAGCACACAAATCTCTCAATAGTGAAGCAGTGGTTGGTTTGCATTATCAAATAAATATATGATTTTGCTATCCTGTGTTAATCTATGAAATGCAATAAACTTCAAGTAATCCTCTGTGTAGACTAAGAGGCATTGAAATGTCAGTCTCTCCATGTTGCATTTACTGCCCATGACACTGTTTACAATACTATGTATGACAACATAGCTTACATGGCTTGGCTATTATGTAAATGTTGTTGAGCAAAAGGTTTGGACATTAACACAAATCACTTAGAGCAGTGAAACAGAGATAGGAAAGTTCATTAGTAAAATCACAGTGTTCAGCTAAAATACCGTTAAACCAGAACCTGACTAATTCCCAGCATTACACTGCAGCTTACTGGCTACACCGTGTGAAAACACCCGAAAAATATAGTCAGCGAGGTAACACGTCAATCGAATGGGTTCACTTCCTAAACAACGCAGAACTTAAAATTATCCGGGAACCTGTTCCTCCCACGCACTTCAAACAAATAAAACGTTGGCGTCATTCTTGCGGACGAAGCGCGGATCCGCAGAATGTTGCCGCAATGAATTTATCAAAATTCTTCAAATTTCCTCACGTCTTGTACGACGTGACAGAACATAAATTTTAAGATATGAAAGTACGCCTTATGTAATGCGCAGGTATCCAGTTTACGGGATGGGACAGACACGTCCAGCAAGCTATGAACTCACCATTATTGTTCGGGTGGATTGTGGTTTTCCACTGTGGTGAGTGGCAGGACCCCTTCCAGAGAAATGAACTTCTTCCCGAGATAATGAGCAGCCCAAGTTGAGATACAATATAGTTCCAAGCACTGTTTCGCTCTAAGAAAGGTCCATTTCCTCATCGAGGTTTCATTCGAATATTTCAACTGCGACATAAATTAGTGTCGAGTACGTTCTTCCCCTAGATATTACGCGTTTTTATCGATCATTTTCAGTTTGTTTTTTAAATCACGGTCGCATATCTCTTTGAAATGGAAGCATTTTTGTTTATTGTATTCTTGAAAACTAAATTCCAACATGTAATAAACCAGGTCCGAATACATTCCTCTCCCCGCACGCGTGCAGAACAGAACAGGCACAAGACGTGGATCATCGAAATAACTGTCAATAGAACTTCAGGTCCACTTACCTATATCTGATCCAAGTCAAGTGACCTGGAGGTCTTTATAAAAATTCTCTTTCATTCGTTTGCTTGCTCCTTGAGGCTATCGACCCGTCATCCCGCGTAAAGATGCTGTGGTATCATGGATATTCAGAGTTTTCCAACAGCATCAAGCGGTGAGCAGCTAAAAATTTCCATGACGTGTGGCTTCGTTAGCGCTAAGTCTGTGTTTGGCAGGTGAATTATGTGCTTGTTTGATTTTTTCGTGAAGTTGTGAGAGTTTCGTACAACGAAGCAGATTTTGCGCTGAGTTTTAAATAGGAAAAAACTTTTTGAATCCCTCCTCCTCAATAAATCCCTAAAAAGAATTGTGTGTTTACGGCAGAGTCATCAACCTGAGGGTGTAGATTAAATTTAATGTCTATAAGGTTGCTATCCAGTATTTGATTCTCATTAATTTCTTTTCTGCTTGTGTCCACGACAACAATTGTGTGTCTAGAACTAAAATTGAAAAAAAAGACAGAGACCGATGAATGAAAATTTACATTATTTCATTAAAAATGACAACATGAGGTGCATTCTACATCGTTTAATGAATTGGAGAATTTTGATGAATTGCAAATATATGCTTTTGTCAGTTAGTCCACAAATATAATTTGTTCGAGTCAGACTCATACGGTGTTCAGGTATTATAGAAGTAAAACAAAAATAATTTATCCTAACTAGGTTTTCTGAGCGGCTTTGACGCATAAATTCGCTAAAATTGCAATAGTTTTCTATGAACTCAGGTTTATGGTATTTATTTCAATATGTTCCATGAACTGAGACTCTACTACCGTCTCTGTGTACACGAAGGAGAAAACGCAGATAGCCTCAGTAAATTGTGGCTCCATTTACCAGGCACCTTACATACATTAATTTTGGCTGACAATTCGAGTGTTCGTGTAGCGCTCTTCTTAATTGCATGTCTTACCTTAAGCCCCAGTCTACAATTCCAGTGTCCTTGACGTCTTGGCTGGACTTGACATGTGTACCTGAAATACTTGGTTACAATTCAAGTGTCTATGACGTTTTGTCTTGACTTGTTGCCTTAACTTAAATACATGGCAACAATTCAGGTGCCCT
This sequence comes from Morinoia aosen, assembly GCA_030386875.1. NCBI lineage: Eukaryota > Metazoa > Arthropoda > Malacostraca > Amphipoda > Talitridae > Morinoia > Morinoia aosen. Next base: position 21,324,869 of record CM059567.1, on the reverse strand, counting down.
TGTTGTCTTTTCTTGACTTGTTGCTTTACCTTAAAAACTAGGCAACAGTCTTAATGCCTTTGATGATTTTTCCTTAAATGTTTGTCTTATTTTAGAACCCAGGCAATAATCTGAGGGCTCTTGATCAGTGCCTCTAATATCTCCAGGCCCCATCTTAGGCTAGTAACATAGCCATGAAGTCACACCACTGGTCATAGCAACGGTACTAGTTTTAAATAATCGGAAGGGAGTAAATGTGTAAATCCATTTAATTTTTGTTCAAACTTCTGCGATAATGTGTGTGAGGGACTAAAATTTGCGTATGTGATGCGTAAAGATCTGTAAAATCTAAAAATTCATACATATTGCGTCTGTTCGCTGTGTACTGTTTGATTTATATGCGTTTTACAGAAGGGAACCGCAATCGGAACGATGCAGCGCTTCAAAACTCAAGACTTTTTGATCATATTACGATGAAAGTGCCCCTTTTAAGTGTTTTCTGTTGGTTCGTTAAACTGTGCGAAAATTCCGTAGTAACTGACGATTTTTGACGCCCAAGTGCTATGTAGGATCAGCATGAAAAGGAAAATGGTGCGAAGAAGCCCAACCTAATTCAACTCATGCGCTCCAGTGATGAAATGACACAAGCTTACTGCTATTGGAAGAAAATACGTGAAACAATTTCATTAGTTCAAATATTCTATCTAATGACTGGGACTAGTACTAATCAAATGACGCGAACTAATGCCCGGACTTAACCAGCGTGACTACGAGTTTATTTTCGGTTGCATCAGAAATAAAAGTAGAAAACTGAATTTTTTATACACTCATTTGAAAGAAAAAGTATCACTATCTCCTAGGGTTGTTCATAAGCTGATCAGTCTCGCTCATCGGGAAATAAACGACAGACAGGAATTAACTTAATTTCGTTCCTTCGGTTCATCACAAATGGAGCGAATACTCCGACCACGACTGTGACATCACAATTTCCCAAAGCAGGCGTGAAGATTTGCATGGCCTTGATGAGCTGTTCTTAATTGGCTGTCTTACCGTAAGTGCCAGGCAAAATTCAGGTGTTCTTAATGAGCTGTTTTGGACTGGTCGTGGTGCCTTATTTCCCAGGCAATAGTACAAGTGCCCTGGCAACGCTTCTTTTAGTTGTGTGAATTACCCCAAATCCCATGAAATGATCATCCTATATAGGGGATATGAGATTCAAAAGAAAATATATCTACCGATGAAGTTAGATGAAATTATCCCCTAAGAATATGCGTCCCCTAATTTATAGAGTGTTCATTGCTTCATAATTTGAAATAAAAATCCCGTTTTCTTCTGTTCACTCTAAACTTGCAACATTACCTAACTCGTCATCTCTCTTTATTATTATATAGCATTCACAAAAAAGTAAAAGTTTGTCGTGTGATCACCCATACATGTTTTTCTAAGATGCTTATCAACTAATGACCGTTATGTTAAAATTTTTTGACTAGGAAAACAAAACTTGTAATTTCCATAATTTTCAAACTTGTATACTGGTATTTGCGTGCATGTGTGTGTCTATGTATGCGTACGTTCTTGTATATGTACGTAAATTCATAAACTTACCCACAATATTTTCTGTAAAATTTCTGATCAAGCAACATGCATTTATCTTACTAACATGCTGTGTGGGTTAAAGCGTGCTCTTTTAGGCAGTCAGTTCCCTTTTTTTCTATTTTTCAAGCTTACTCGAAATGATATTTTTTAATATATGCTGAAACAAGTAATTCTCATATTATCCCATGATGTCAAGAAATCTAAAGCTTATCTGTCATATACATGTAAACTGTCATAAGTGTTTTCAACCTGATTATCTATATTGTTTTCATGGATTAACAAGCGCTATTCAACCTCAAGTGACCAGCTACAGGATACATTTTTTTGTCTTTGCTCTCCGTTTTTTGCAAACATTAAACTGGACCGTCACGGTACCTATGTATGTTTATCAATTACAAACACTTGCATCATATTTCGGAGAAAATGAACCTCTATCTAATATGAACCCCTTAGAATACATTAATGTTTTATTCAATCATTCACATCCTAAAATGTTCTTGTTGGGCTTGTAAGGTCCAAATTATCATATGACTTCTTGCGCTCTTGAATGTATTATGACAAGCCTATCTATGTTTTTAATTTCACGTATTACTCCAATTATGTTGTACACGTCTTGATAGCTGTTGTAGAACAATCGTTTTCATGCTCCTGACTCAGGCAGACCGTTTCGTGCCACTATTAAAAGCATGGAAATATCCTAAATTCGTTGCGTGAAAGAAATTTTTTTATTGGAATACTAGTTTATACGTAGAAGTGAAAATATAGTTCTGAATGTCAACCGCGCTGCATTAGCCGCAGCATTACTTTAATCCCCCGTTTTACTTTCAACAAATTCCTTAAGTCGCAAGTCCCAGGGCTCGTATTTTAATGTAAGTTTACACTAAAAAGAGTGTTTTCATCGTTACCGAAATTGTGTTCTCTTTTATTATTGCAGTTCCATGTATCATCAAGCCTAGATTAAGCAACATTAGGAATACATTGCCCTCAATCATTTATTTCGACTAGTGACATGGGAATTACGATACTCATGTGTGTGTAGCTTATAAGGACACTTACTTTAAGATATTTTAAAAGCCAAAGATGAGTTTTTGTATCATCTATATTGGAAATGAAGAGTTTTTTCTTCCTTTTTTTTCTTTTCAGTTTCTGGTTAAATAAATAACTATTCCAGATTCAGACATCATTCGTACTGGATGTATCGCACGGAAAATTATTGCACCATTATAAATAAAGTTCTTATTCCACTTACTCTTCATACGTGAAAATGTTTGCTACTGCAAAATTCTTCATGATATTTCAACCTCCTACCAATGAAGCCATCTCGGGTGCAGACATCATGAACACCACTGTAACGATATTTTAATCGCTGATGAACCTGTGAAAAAAATCTCTATACTGTATTCACACAAGCGTCGTTCCCAGTTGAACTTGCAGCTAGCTCGACGCATGACAAACTGTGGAGGCATAAACGTATTTGAGATACAGAGCTAACGGCGACGTGGACCAGCGGAGGCGGCGTTTAATGCTCGAGATCATTCAGTTGTTTGCTCGGGCCCATTACTCGCCCGGGGACGTCGCGAGAATGGTGGTGGCGATGACGGCAGAATCCAGACTTTCTTGTTCCTCCAGCGTGTTTTCATGTAATATCCTGCAAAGAATGTTCTTATATTTTCAGCTTTGGGACACAGCTAGTGTAGGATATGACAGAAAGTTAAGCATGTTTTTGTTTTCATTCGAGGATTGTCTGCTATAATTGAGCTAATATAGCGTACGCGATGGAAACATTTATTTGACATCCTAAAAATCGAAGGGAGCTACCAGTGTGATTGTGTATTATTTTGTCAGCCGTAATTCTAATTTAGATTTGGGCGGTGTGCCGTGAGGTGTTAAATTACATGCTCGTTTGAATTAACCTTATTGGTTCGTTGAAGTTAGAGACTGCCTCGGTCACTCTTGTTAACCTGTTTAATTAACAGGAAGGCACCATAACACTCTCCTGTTTCCGATGTGTTGACACCAGCTCATTAGAGGTGATCCTTGACAACGCACCTACGTTCAAGCACATTGAGGCCTTTCGAAACGAGATCCGTAACGACACACAAACGACTACCGCGTGTTGACAACAGGAGATTTGAAGCGATCCATACATAGTACTTCCCGTAACTCCAGCAGAGGGCAGTGCGTGGCAGGAGAACTCAGGCTTTCTTATTCCTTCTACATGTTGTCATGAAATATATCGCATAGAATGTTATTATAATTTTATCTTTGACTCACAGCTATCGTAGGATGTTACAGGAATTAATGAAATGCGTAACAGCAATCACGAGCAATGTTAGTATTCATGTACAGAATACAAAAGTATTGATCAGATTTACGTACATTTCTGTAGTCCGTGCGATGAGGGCAGATTACACGCGTGGCTGGCGGAGAACATAAACACAAAAGTACCTGGTGACAAGTTTGCAAGCGAACTGAGTTATTAATTAGGTTTTTAAGGATATAACAGTCACCCCAGCTGAGGTATTAGCAAAGCATTAGTGATGACAGTTAAACATGAGGTGATGAAAGATGTTTTCACTCATACATCAGTTTTACGAACAAAGAAATAAATCGGTCGAGCAAAGATTTTAGTACAAAGAATTTGAGAAATAGGTTATGAGAGCAAGTTAGATATTAGTTATGCACATTGAGGTAATAGTTATATTTATTAACACTGGATATGTGTTCTTTAAAATTAGAGTAATGTAGGATAATATGTAGTGCATGAGCAAATGATTTGGTTTTCAATGCTGTCGATCGCTCTGAAGCATCAGTTTCCTGCGTAGAAGCATCAGTTTCATGATGCACACAATTTTTACCCAATCTTCATTTCGTATAAATTTGACTTTTACTTTGCGGATAAAACAGTTGCTAAGAAGTGAAAACTGAAAATTTAGTTTTAAAATAACCTGCTATGTAACAAGGGGCTGATGAAAGAACCAATTTATTTGCTTCTCTTAGAAAAGGATGCCAAAAATTTTGATTCTGTATTTTCTCTGAAAATATTCACATTATGATATATTATTAAATGTTTATTACCTTTTGTGCTATAAAAAACAGATAATTTATATCAGGGGATAAATGTACCTGTATGATAAGCGTACAAGTGTCATGCTCATTTCTTGAAATAATTTTCAACATTCACTAAAACTCATTTTCTTATTTAGGCCATGGGATTAGATACTGAGAATTGATGTGTAATCGCTAACCTACATTGATGCAATTTTACATCAAATGTGAATTCCGTAGATTAAATGACCAACTGCGGATATTTATTGCGCTTTATTGTTCGGGTAAGACAAAACTTTAGCTTGTCATGCTAATGAAGGCTTTAAAATCTACAATGTATCTACTTTCGTTTACAAACGAATTTGGAGCCCTTAAGATTTTCTTCCGAGTTGTTATCTTAGATCTTATCAAAGCCCGATAATTATTGAGCCTTGAATTGAGAATGGGTCTGTCGAAACCACGAGGGTAATCCTGCAGTTAGTTAAGAAAATGGACGGGAGTGAAAACAACACGAAGAATAATGTCAAAATTGAATTGACTTTGTTAACATTTAAATTGAAAAATCGTCGGTGAATAATAACCCTCTACAAATAAAATAACTCAATACGACAAAAGATCTTCCATGTTCGAAGAGGATCCCCTCACACGCGACATAGTGTCGACAGATGAGCTTTTCACACCAGAGGTCAAATTTAACTGTTTGAATGACAGAGCGCGAGGAGAACTTCTAACAGATTTCAACACTTCCAAAGAACAGTTTTCAGACTTTTTAAGCCCTCCTCAGTTATGTCGTGAAAAGCTATGTCGATAACATGAATGTTTTTGGCTTTATTACTGTCACAAGTGAAAGGGAACCTAAATTCCTGGACCCGATACATAATAACTTCTCCAGTGAAGGAAGTTAAACAGCAGTAAAAAATCCTTACTTTTCAACTGTACCGCTCACACTTTCACACGCCAGAGAAAACAATTATTCTATGACGTTCCCAGGCCTATTTGCCAAAACATTGAAAAAAAATAAAGCACCCTCATTACCTGATGTCAAGCATAGGGACTTTTCATTGGTCCACTATAGAGTCTCAAACGCTTCCCATCATAAAGTACAGTAAAAAATTCCTCAAGATATCCTACGCGCAGCGTTCTTAAGGCGGACTAGAACTTGTTGATGCGGCCTAGTTGAGTACATATGTACTTCTATTGGTATAATTTTGTACACTAGATGATGGCCTTATCTAGATGTTGATACAGTTTACTGCTTTTACAGGCGCAAAAATAAAAAATTTTCTTTTCCAAGGACTTTGTTTGCACCCTGATTGTCTAATTTTTGCTCATTATGTCATGTGGTGCATGACTGCGGGAATTAGATGAAGTGTATTCTAATAATGCTAGAAATTTTAGAATTCAGTAATGGTGCTTCCTTGGTACCTTATCTTCGAGAGTCTTACTTGTATTGTGGTATTAGTATCGCGCAGACTGATGTTAGGATTATAAGGTATGATATTTACATCCAATGGAGGGATATTGGAACCAAATTGGATGTTATTGACAATATATGGACAGGTATTGACATTATTTGGTGCGATATTGGCATCGTTTGGAGTATTGGGTGTGTGATATTTTAATATTGTGTATTTGTGCCCTGTGCAAAAGCTTTAAATATAATGGGCATAGTTGTGATTGGTGTTTTATTCCAAAACGCTGACGTCCTATGGAATGATATAAATATTGGCTTGCTATCCATGTAATATTGGCTTATTTCTTTATCATTTTTATTGGATCCAGGCCTCCAAGTATGGTAGGGGGTCGAGGTCGATGAAGATAGCCATCTCTCGCGATCTTACTTAACAAATAGTTCGATTCCTTACGCCGCCTGACCGACCCAATGCACCCGGGAGATCCAAGTATTAGACATACTCTAGAATGTCACGGTTTTTACATTATGTTATATTTAAAAAATCGAGAGCCATAGAACTGAAAAGTCTCTCATCCTTTGCGTAATACATTATACATTCCTCTCTCTAGCAGGCTCAAAATTTCAGCACATCATTACGATAAACATCAAAAAGGCATGAAACGTAGGAGTACAACTTCCTTTAAAAATTAAGATTAAAAAAATCCTTTGAATTCATTTTTATTCTTTTCATTTTCGGTGAAATTCCAATCTTTTTGCCCCTCCGTCACAAGAGCACAACACATGAGCAGCTCCCAGTCCATAACAGGTCGTAAGCAATTCATTAAACCCAAGCCCCCTATCTCGCTGCTCTGTCGAAGAATTATATTGCATATTGGTGGCACAAATACGACTAGCCCGGCTTAATTCAAGCAACGTTAATAAAACTGCTGCAATAAATATACTCACTCGTAGCCATGGCTCTGACTGTAACATTGATTAAGCGTCGGCAGGTTCATAGTCCCTGACTCTGCTGTAGACCCGCTTCAAACTTACTGCGTATTTACTGACTTGAATGTTTCGAAAAAAGGATGTTTTTCAATCAAAGGAGGATTTCAGAAAAAATTTAGTAACCAATCAAAGGGTTTTCGTTTCAGTTGGGTAAATGTGAAAATAAACCATTGAGCTCAATTACTTTCATAGCAAATTCCTCTTGAATCAAGGATCTTTGGAGAACCTCGTAAGGGATTATTTTGCCCATCTCTGCAGCGATAAAATGTTCTTCCGTGATCACCTAGATGAGGCCCATTCTTACGTACGACAATGGGAGTCCTGAAAATTCTTCTCTGCCTTCTTGCCTCGAAATGCCTCGATGACTCAGAGATGGCCGACGGTGTAATCTATTGATTTCAGAATCACCAACTCGTGACCGTTTTGTTGAACTTCTCCCACCTCTGTCTTCTCAAATTACGTCTATTGTTGTTAGCGATAACAAAAAGATAAATTGAGTGCAACGAAAACTGCACTGCCCGTCGCAAAAGTAGATTTATGACTTACTTTGTTGCCTGTTTGAGATGGGACGCGTCGCCAAAAAAGACATCGGCGTCCAGAAGATTTATGAATCACTCACCAATATGACGGCCGCCCGAAAACACGTATCTGAGGTAAATTTATGAATCGTTCAGCAACATTGAGGAAGCGGCAGAACATGCTGCAATGATTGGTTCATGAACCATTCTTAAAAGCTCACGAATTCAGAGATATTACTCCCGTTTTTGCAGGAAGTTAATCATAGAAATGAAATTATTTTTAATTAAAACGGCTTGGTCTACGTGAGTTTTTGACGGTTCCCGGCGAGTCTGCTGTTGGCTTTGTCTGTGTTCTTTTTTTTTCATTCGCTGGTGCGCTTGTGTCCGCTCAATCTCGCGTCAACAAAGACGGATGTTTACACAACGAAAAATATTTGACTCGAGGTTTTCCGCTATCAACTTCGAAATAAATAAAGAAGTATTGCTTGCAGCCTCTGCCAGCCAGGAACTCCAATATCAAGAAACGTGTCAGCCTCTTGAGGTAGTTGAGGATATATTGAATCGGCCCTATAAATAAAGCTGTTGGATACCGCTCAGGATTCTAGGTGCACTGAGAGGGTTTTGTCCGAAGACGGGAGTTTCGCTTCAGCAAAGAAGTTAGGAGTGCAGACAGTTCCTGCATTGGGCTTCCGTAGGCTAGATTGTTCAATTTGCATATCTCTCCAATAATCGCAAGACTTTCTGACAGCTGCACTTTCAGACTTTAAATCGAAAGATTTTACGCTGTGACATGATAATGGGGAAAATTTTGATGCAAATCTGTCCTTGAGTGGAAGATTTACGGCTGGAAAGAAGACAGAAAGTAGCTAATAACTGTTGGCTTTTTTCTTTGTTCTCTTGGCTTTCAAAAAATAGAAACGTTTTGTCACTGTGTCAAGAGAAATTTTTACGTACGCCACAGTTGAGAAAGTCCTTCAACCTCCGTAGTGTATGCACAGATAATCAAATAACATAAGACGAGTTTACGTCTATTTTGCGTTATTTCTTTGGAGTATTTTTCTCGTAAAAGGCATGGTCTTCGTTAGGATAGCCAGCGTCATAAATCTCGCTGCCCAGAACAGAGAAATAAGTAGTAAAGATGGGAAATGAATAGAACTGGGGCTATAACTTAGCCCGAGCCGCAGATAAAACTCGTGTCTTGAATAGAAATGTTTCATCTGACTTTTTACTTAAAAAGTCTTCAATGACCGGAAAATTCCAATTTCGAAACATAAAGCTGAGATGAAATTCTTTTATCGCGGCAACAAAAAATACAAAGCCGGGTGATTTTAGCTGAGTAGAACGCCGGCTTATGGTACAGATATGCCACCACAGAAGCTAGAAATCTTTTTTTAATTTTTTTATTTCTCATTCTAACCTAAAAATATTCCTCTGAAAATGATATCACTCGTTGGAATTGTTCACTTAAATGCACAAAATACGTTCTCGTAAGATAAATCAAATGAATAAATTAAGTTGACATTTAAATGAAGGTTATACAAAGAAAGTTCCTTGCAATGCTCCACTAAACGACTTTGAGAAATAACTTCAGTAAACATAATTATTTCATGAACATGCGAAAAATACATTCATTACGATACTGTTGAGCTAGTATCAAATTCTCTTCCATATAAAACAATCCTGGGCTTCGCAGAATTTCAGGAGTATTTCATTGGTTGGTCCAGCGTTCCTTATTTCACCGTAAGTAATCTTACTGAGCGAGTGGCGTGCGTTCGAGTTATTCGGTATTGGATTTTTTTGCTGACCAAGCTACCAACTGTTGCTCAATTCCTTCGGCGTCGCGAGTATTGGAAGAATTTTGAACTGTTTCGAGAATTTTGCAGTCGTCAAAATTTTTTGCAAACGGATTTTTTGTTTCAATTCTTGCCTAATATTTACACGTTCAAGCAATCGATTCAAGTAAATTTTGGTCTCCACTTCAGCATTTCATGAACATGACAGAATTTAACAAAGCCATCCATGTTCATCAACACTGGGTCTAAAGATAAAATATTTTCTTGGCTATGCGTGATCAAGACGAGTCACTTGTACCATCCAGTCCCTCACAATAGCTGACGTACTTAGTGCGTCTATTGAAAAACTCGCAAATCACAATGCTCATCCGAACCATTTCCTCCGCAGAACGTAGCAGATATTGTTCCAATAAGTCTCCCTTTTTCTCGTCTCAGGGGCGACAGCTGCGGAAAAGTCTGGTGTCGTGGTCTCGGCGAGCGCAACTCTATCATCTTCATCTCAGCCTCTTTCTGCCACCCTTCAAAAGTCGTCCCTCCGACCTCCCTCGTCTTCTCTTCCTACATCAATGCCAAACTTTGCACTTCTATCAAATGCAACTGCGACGACTGGCAGGACAGGCGGATTTGGAAGCTCGTCCCGTCGCCAAATTTTATCCAGGTCTCGAGACGAAGCTTCGACTTCGGTAAATCTCTTGCCGACTCAACCGTCGCGTGGTAAGCCTTGGGTAAGTGAAGTTGTGCTCCCGCATCACGGGGCTTACGTCCTGTAAGAATCAAGTCTGGATTATCCCTCAGGCTTTCAGCTTTGCCTGCGAATGAGTGCTAGCATACGAATATCTCACTCGAGCTCTGGCTCCGTTCTGAAAGCTTATGGACTTCTGTGCGATGGCAATCGAATTATGAGAAAGCACCTCCTTATGCAAAAATTTTCTATACATCATGAATTTAGCGTGCTCTTTCTATCAAGGTTTGCACACAATTATCTGCATATGGATGGTCAAAGCGTAAAATGTTACGAAACTAAGGCCAATTTTCTCATGACATCAATAATTGTCGTCGGCTTTGGTCGTTTTCAAAGCCTCATAGATGTTTTTTTTTAGATTCAGTCCACTTTTTTGATTGAAGAGAAAAATCATCAGCGTTAAGTGATAGCATCGCGCGCATGAATGACATGAAATAGAAGCTTAGTCTTGTCCCTACAATCACGATAATAGCGGAAATTGAAACTCTCACTGTACTTAAACGTGATTACATCTCGTTTCCAGCAGTTCACACCCATGCGCACGCAACCCAATACTGTCAGTAATAAGCCTCCAGAATGATGCCACTGGGATATCTCGGTAGAGCTTGCCAGAGTAAATATTTTAGAAGGTTGGCTCGAGAGCTGATGAATTTATTCTGCTAAATATTACCTCCTCTGCAAGAGAAGTTTAGCAAAAAATTTGAATTTAGGGCCTGGCTCAACAGCTCTATTCGGTGGCTAATTTTCTAGCTTCATGTTCGCTCAATTAGGTGTCATCTTGGTACTTTAGATGATACTGACTCAAGACCTTAATGAACATTGGTTAGCTTGCCTTATCGAGTCGAATTTTTTTGCCGAGACATGGATGATTCTAGCCTTCCATGAACAGCTTCTGCGTAGAGCGGCCAAAATGACGAATGAGACTGCGAAAAAGTTGGACTAAATAGTTATAATGTAGGCAAAGCATTTGGTGCCATGTGCTTTGAGTTTACTTGCAGAGCGTACGAGGCTCATCACATGATTTCATTTTTTGCTGATTTAGATGATCCTGTCGGTGCTCAACGTATATGAACTTCCAAAGCGAGGTCTCTTCAAAGTATTGTCTGTCCAAGTAATAGCATTCTATTTATGCGAAAATTATTTACGTGCAAGGTCTTCAAATGAGTCCAACAATTAAGGTGCTTAAAAAGTTTGCCCTTTGTTCAATATTGACTAAAGAGTTCCGCTTCCATTTGTCTCCAGATCTCTACGATATTCTGCGCCTTTAACGTCAGTTCCACGACGCTCTGAAAACAACTCTAACATGCAGCGAATTTCTCCGTCAATTTGACAGCGTTGTTCCCGTAGTGGCGGAACATCGCTTCTACAAGACACGTAGAAAATTTCCCCAGCACTTTGGAAATGTTTCTTCCACATGCAGGCATCGGAGACGCCTTCGGCGGCGCTCTGGGAATATATTCAGCCATTCCGAGTGTTGTTTTCATAAGCCGCGTTCTACGTGCGTGGCCGCCATAAAATCTTTTTGGAAGGATAATTTTTTGGCGTCATGACAATGTTGCTAAGAATGAAAGTTGCGCACGCTTCGCCAAGATGCAGTTAGGAAATTGCATTTGGCGCGAAAGAATTTCTTTCGGCCTTCACGTTTTGAATACGTAAGTGACATTTATGAGTGAAACGTTTCTCGTACTATACGTCCCCAGCGACCATGGTTTGAAAAATACTCGTTTGGTGCTAGAGAAGACTTTTGGCTACTTGGTCTACAAATATCATAACAATTAACATATTAGCGATTACTTATTAATTGTAGGGACTCACACGAGCATGATATAAAGAATATGTAACAACGCAGAATTAGCATTAATTATAACAAGGATTCGGGAATACAAATGAATGCAATAACACACCTCATTCACTCTGTAATTGTACCTCACATTACTGTTACGACTGCGCAAAGGTTCTCGATAGGAGAATTTCAATTGAATAAACCCTCAATTACCCAGTCAGAAATGCTAGTGCGGATCGGCATCGATTATCTGGGGACAGTGCATCTTTTTTAGGATCAGTGCGGGACCCAGTTCGGGATGAAATTTTTCTTCACCGGTCACTGCAGATCAATGCAGAAAATTCGGGATAGAAATGTCTGCAGTGATCTTAACAGAAAAATCGGCACTGCTCATCAATAATTAGAATGAGAGGTATTTGTTTTCAAACCAGTGAACATTATGAAACTAAAATTTGATTTCAAATCGAACGTGTAACTTTCAAGTTAATTAAGGTATCTCTAGCCCTGCAAATTTTCTAATTTGTAAAATTTCCCATTTTTGCATTTCTTTTGCAACTTGGGAAACCAAAATGCATAGGGATATGTAACATTGAAATCGAAACACATTTGCTTCAATGAAACTCCGCAATAGGAAAAAATTTATTGCGCGAACATATGAAAAAAATATATATATCGGAAAATTTCTATACATACATTGCGCAAAACACTTCTTCAATTTTTAACGTAGAAACTTGATTTTCATTTCATTCGACGCAGTAGGACAGTGAAAACAGCGAAGCGAAGCGGAATTTCATTTGAACTCTAAATTATATTTCTATGGAGAAAAATCTGGGACTTGGAAAAAAATTTTTGACAAATGTATCAATATGTTTTTTCTAATTCGAAACTCAAAATAATCCTTCATTTTCCAGTTGCTGCATTCTTTCCGCGTCGAATGAGGCCAAAATAAAGTTTCTACGTTGAAAATTGAAAAAGAAGTGTTTTGTGCAATATATATATTTTTTTTCATATGTCCTCGTGATAACTTTTTCTATTGCAATAATGGAGACTTTTCATTGGCGTGAATGTATTTCGAATTCAATTTTATACTTCGTTATGCTTTTTCGTTGCCCTAGTTGCAATAGAAATTCGAAAAGGGAAATTTGAAAAATTAGGTCAATTTTAGGGTTAGAGAACCCCTTACATGAAGCCAATTCACAAGTGAACTTGGTTTGTTTAAAATCAAATTTGACACACATTACGTTTTCAGTTATAGCTTATCACCAAGTGGGTACAATTCTATGTTCCGATTTTTCTAAGAGAACAAGGCTGGGAATTTTAGGTTATTTTTTGTAAAATGTGCAAGCTGTGATGAAAATTTTGTTTGCTTTTTTTTAAATTTCAAAGTCCTTCACACAGTCAATTTATTCAGCAACTATTTTCTTGTAGAAATAAAATACCAACTTCCATGAAATCCCTTTATTATATTATTACTCTATTATTATAACTATTACGCAAGAATATTAGTGCTCGCCGTAGCACAGTGGTCAAGGGATCGGCCCTGTCAGTTGGAGACGAGGGTTCGCATCCCGGGGCTGGCGTGGCGATTTTCCCCGTTGGGTATAAGGGAAAGCTCAAGCACAATACCCCACTCAACCCAGGTGTCGGAAATAGGTACCGGCTTTACGGGGGAACCGTCATGGTGTCCCATATATAGTGTTAGTTATAAGACATTTGAAAAACCAATGCTCAAGATCATAGCTTTCAGGCTTGATCGGAAATAAAGCATCCTAAGATGCTGATGTTTGTTTGTTTTCGTCGTTCTGCTCCTAGTTATGGAAACTTGAAATTCCGACGACCAACCTATATGACTTGATCAATTTTATAAGAAACAAGCATGGCGTAACACACGAACAAATAAACATGCGCATTGATATAGGGAAAACAAATCTACTTGCAGCAGGGCTAAAATTATTATGAGCCATTGAAATGCAACATCCAAATGTTAAATGCAAGTATTGTACAAATTGTACAAGCATGACATAAATCGCCTGTGGTATTATTACTCCAGCAATAATAATTACTGCCAACTTTGCATCATATTATGAAACTCATTCATCAATTATTTTATTTCATAGTGAAAAATTTTTTAATAATTTTGATTCCCAGTTAAATTATTATATTGTCACATGAAATAGCAAAAATTTAGAACTAGTTTTTTGGTGGCGCACATTTCACCACTGAAGCGTGCAGCGGTCAGTGTTGACATCAATCGCAACTTCACAACCAGCGGGTTAGGGTGCGTTCACACTACGAGCGGAGCGAGCGGAGCGGAGCGGCGCGGAGCGGAGCGGCAATAATGATTGTACAGGTTTGAATGCAGAAACGCTTGGCTGTTCACACGACAAGCGGAGCGGAGCGGCGCGGCGCGGAGCGGAGCGGAGCGGCACGCTCGGGAAATTCGTTGGGATTTTTTGACGCTCGCGTCGAGCGTTTCTCCTTGGCTCCGCCTTTGGATCGTCATATCTTACAGGGGTAGAATTGTCGTTTGAGTTAAATAAAACTAGTATATAACTAGTTATTTGTACAACTAATCATAATACAATTATAACTGATGGTGTAACATGTAATATTTTAGTGTAATTTCACTCATTTGGGTTCATTAATCATTTATTTCTATTTTCTTCTGCTTTCTCTGATAAATTACTTTATTATTGCTTCAGTTTAAGGAATTTATTATGCTTTTCTCGTGATGTTGTTTCATCTTTCGTGTGATGCTGTGCATTTTATTTTATGATCTTGATTAAAGTATAATTATGTACGATTTTTTAATAAAGTTTTCATTTTTTCCGTAAAATGGGAGAAAAAGGAGGCCGTATGATGATGAGGAGGACTCAATGAGTGTCAAATACACAATAAGTTACAAAATTTTAAGAGCTTGGGTGATTTTTTCCAATACTAACGGAAAGCATATCAGTATTTCGAGAACTATTTGGTCAGGACAAGTCAATATTTGTCAGTATTTTTCACTTAGGTTTCTCTGGCACAACCCTGAATTTCTGAAGGGAATTACTTTACGTTCACTCACGTTTAAGTCACCACAAGACTTTTTTTGATCGTACTGGCCTACGAAAACCTGTAGTAATATATGTGATACAGCCTATTTGGAATGACTTTAATTTTGCTTAAACTACTTTGCTTTACATGTATCCTCAATAAAAATTTGTGTATTGCTAAACAGCAAATTTATCTAATCTCGTTGGAAATTTTTCTTTCTGTAAGGGATGGTAGTACACCAAAAGTTGCCGGCTTCATCCGTAAATACTCGTAGAATTGTGATTCATCTCTCCTCAGTGCTTCGAAGAGATAGAGGTATTCTCCATAGCGATCTCTCCTCATGTTGATGGGATGGATCCAGTGTTTCCGTTTTGCCGTCGAGCAACAGAAGCGCATTCACGGAACGCTTCATAGCGACTGATGCTTGTGTAGGTCGCTCTGCTCAGCTCACATGTGAACACACGCGCCGCGCCGCTCCGCTCCGTGCCGCGACGCTCCGCGCCGCTCCGCTCGCTCCGCTCGTAGTGTGAACGCACCCTAAGTTAGTCAAACTAAGCCTGGTCGTTCTTAGTTTGTGAGATAAGCTTAAAATCTAAAAAAAATACGCTTAGCAATTGTGTTATGGTGATGGAAAATCAATGAATGAGAAATTGATTCTATGAATTAAGTGAAAGACAGAAAAGGTCAAGGATTGAGTGTTTAGAAAATTCAAACCGACGTAGGTAGCTATTCAGAAAGTCTTTTCTCAAGAAAGAGTTCAAAACACGCGCAGTGAATCGGACTGATCAGCTGATCGACTGATAATTCCAACAGCTCTTCGTCAATTTGTTACAGTGAAGATATGATTTAGGTGTGAAGTGAGTTACATAAGTAATTAAGAGTGTGTGCACTTTGATTGGATAAGCAGTTGAAAAAAATTAAAGAGATTTCTAAAATGAGAGTGCATCTCATTAATATAAAGTGAACATTGAGGGCATCTTCTTCTAGAATATAATAAATGCACAGCTAATGCAATCCTTGTGTCTGCTATTGAATATCGAGTCATAATAATTTGTGTATGTAATTATTGCTCTAATAAAGTCTTTATGAATGAAATACCTAACCCGACTTATTGCTAAAAACAATTCTAGAAAGATCTGGAAAACTTATCTGGTCAGTAGGAATGAAAGACACGAAAAAATTGCAGCCATTGAGCCTACTAATGAGAGAACAAGTGCTTTTGTGTCATGTTCTTTGCAAAACTCACATTAACCATCACAAAAGAGCAACTACCTTAGACCTGCACATGGCAGCTGTACCTGTACACCGGCTCACAACTGCAAGTAAGGATTATATTTAGTCTGTCATTGATCCCTTGTATTTTGAGGTCCTTTCAGCTTGTGTTGCATTAAATTCTGATTTGCCAAATACAAGATGAAAGTCAAAATGCAACGTGTCAATATTTTAGCTAAGTGTCCTGAATTTTTGTGCAATGCATTTCTTCAGATGTCACTCTGAAATCACAAATATTTTTAAAATATATCAGAAACTGTGTTTTTTTTATCACCGGACATGCATTTTAATTGTCCCAACCTAGTGTTGAAGTTCTTTGACACAGTGTGAGCACCTTGTAGAAATAAACATATGGGAATAAAAAATATTTATTTTGATTTAAAATTAAACAAAAAGTTAGTTATATTGCTTGTGAAATAGTTTTCTATAATGAAAAAGTAATGAATATGTAGCATATGATAAAATGTTATTCATGTATTTCAATTATTTTTCAATATTTTACAATATAATTTTCTTCCTTCCCCAGCAATGCATGAACAGCAATGCAGTATGGTATCACTGGGACTTCAACTACAGGGAGGGAACTTGATGAGAGCAAGGCAACTTCTTCTCGGCTTCCTCTGTGTATCGCTTTCACCCGGACAGCAGGACACTCATCTCTCAGCCAAAGTGAGTTTTATTTCTACTTTGAATGATGCGTTAATTTAATATTTGCTATCCTAATCAAAGGCTTAGGAAAACATACAATGAAAGATCATCTCCTAATTTTTAGAAAGCAATAAAACTATTTATCTTGCTAATTATGTTTTTGCCAGAATGTATATGCCAAAGCTTATTTCTTTCATTCAGAATGAATTGCTGTGAAATGAACAGACCAAGTGTTCTCAAGTGAATTTAAAGCACCGGCTTTAGTGTATATCTGTCAGATAATGATATATATATATATATATATATGTATATATATATATTTATATATGTATATATATATATATTTATATATGTCATTATATATCCTAGTTTGCTTGTGCCTTATCGCAAACAGTATAGAAAACCCATTGTAATGAGAATTTAATTTTACTTAATAATTTTGTATTTTTAGGAATAAGATGAATGGGAATAAGATGATGCCTGGTTTATGATGGACATTTTTCATGTAGAGTTGTATTTTTAGGTTGATGTGTTAGGCTTGTTAAGTGGGTGGATAAGATGAAAGGAGAAAGTGAAAAATTTGGAGTTTTGAGTTTATTGAAAGCATTGCACATGTGAAAGTGAAAAGGGCTAAGATTGAGGGCCTGAAAACTGAGTTTGATTGGTTAAAGGGTAGAAGAAAAGATGAAGGTAAGCAAAAAGATGGACGACAGGAGAAAGATGCAAAGCATTGAAACAATGTATAATGATGCAAATGACTGGTGGAAGAAATGAAGCTCATGCTAGGAATAGAGTTAATTACATATGAACCATAGTTTACTGTGAGGTAAGAAAGTATGTTACAGTAATTCTCGTAGGTGAAGATTAATTTGAATGGAGTAAAATCATCATATGGAAGTGGTCAACTGGTACAAGATAATGAAGAATTTAGTACCGATGAGTGATGTGAAAGAATAAATATTCAGCAACCTGGCATAGGTATGAAAGTTTAAGGAATTTGAACAATTAAAAATAAAAAAGGTTGAATGTCGCAGTAGAAAGCATGCGAACCATAAAATGTAGAAATAATTCAACTAGAATAATGTGCATTGCTTTCCTCCATTGCACGTAATTTTCTCTAAAGTGTTTTTTGATCATGCGCACAGTAAACTGTGATTTCAACTGAACTATTACTTTCAGATTGGCAAGCTCAAGCATTACGTTGGGGTCAACAGCGGAGGCACCATTCGTCGCATTCTCAAAAGAGCTTGCTGTCACGGGAGCTTGTTGTCCAGTTTACCTACACTGGGCTTGGGAAAACCGGCGGCGAGATGAACAAGAATTCAGAGTGTATTCATTCCGCCTCAAAACCATTGGTGAGTAGACTTATGGGAGACGTCCACCCAAAATCAAGGAAATGTCTGTAACGTTTGTTGTATGACACTTGGATCTATGAAAATTAGCATTTGTATGTATTTCTGAAAGTAAATAGGGGTCGTCTCTATGAGTTTTTCCCACTTCCTACATAATTTTGGAGACAATGGGGAAAAGGGTAGAGGGAAGTGCATACTTTTCAAGAGACATCTTCTCAAAAAGTACTTATTGTTGAGCAATGATTTAGGTGTCATTGGATTTGCAATAAATTGCTGCATGACGGTTCGAATGATTATTTCGGTTTTCATGATAATTTCTGAGTTACATAGGAAAAATGTATGTAAAGAATTACAGATTGGAAGATATTAGTTAATTTTATAAAATGACTGTAACGTTCTTTCTATAGAATCTAGATCTAAGAAAATTGACATACCTATGTATTTGTAGAAATGAATAGGGGTCGTGTACATAACTTTTTCCCATTTTGGACATAATTACGGAGATAATAGGGGAAAATGTCGGGTACATGGTTATTTTTCAAAATCTTTTTTCTCCTAGGGTTTATATTTTAGAGCAATGATTTAGATACCATTAGATGCAAAAAAGCTGCTCTATCTACTTACATGCGATTTTTTATAGTAATTTTTGGTTACATTAAAAATATGGGAAAAATTTATTTTTCAGAAAAAAGTTTTAAATTTTATAATATCTAAACCATTACGAAATTAAACCTAATCCTTCGACTGGTCATGCAGCAACTTTTTGCGAATCCAATGACACCTAAATAATTGCTCGAAGATAAGTATTTTTTGAGAAAACATCTCCTGAAAAGTATGCACTTCCCCCTTACTCCCCTTCCCCTATTGTCTCCAAAATTATGTCAGAAGTGGGGAAAGTTATAGAGACGACCCCTATTTATTTTCAACAGAACATGTGTATGCCACTTTTCATAGATCTAAATTCCATAGAAAGAACGTTACAGCCATTTCATTAATTCAGTAGATTTCAGCGTGGGCGTCTCCCTTAATATTCCATGCATTCATTCAATATTTAATGAAATAATCAATTTAACCTACTAAATTTAACTTATAATATTTTATTCAACCACTGAATCTTTCCTATTCTGATGCAATATACCGATGCTGAATTGCTGATCTGTTACAAAAGTTATTAATCCCATGTGCTTAGCATGTATGTGCACAGAGTTTGATAATTCATTTTTTCATGCAGTCTAATCTTGTTTTAATTTTTCTCCATTTGATTGTTGATGTTTTTGAATCCTACACAGGTTTTCTTGTCAGTTAACCAAGATTCTACTTTGAACCTAGCTAGCTGGAAACCCTCTCGTTTCTGCTTGACGTAAATGTTTCATTAGTATTTCTCCTTCATATCACCCACTGACATCATGCAATGAAATGGTCAAATAATTTTAAATATGCTCCTAAACTATTCCTCGTTGTAAAATACACCACTGAATTGCTTTTAAGACGGTCTGTCATCAAAAATGTTTATCTTCTTGTTGAATTGAGCTCCCAGGTAGATAATAAGCGGGCTCGATCTGACGGTTAGGTAGTCCTTCTTATTGATGAAAAAGTGTGTCCTTTGTTTTGTTAAGACCATCTATTTTTGAGTCAGTACTATCCTTTTCTTCAGAACCTATTACTTACTTTTTGAACTTTAATCTTGTTGAGACTTTCTTTCTGACCTTCTGTTTCTATGCGCATTGTGTTCAGTTAACTTGAAACACACTGGTGTTACCTCACAAGAATGACCCATGTGGCAACACACGTTGTACATAGATTCTGCATGTACGAGTCTATACTAGATGGTCATTTGATTATTCCTCTCTTTGGAGCGCCTCTTAAAAAGCTTAAACTAAGGGGTGGTTAAGGAAATTTTAAACTAACTTATGTTAGAATAATCACCAATATGTTGATTGGTATGCAGTTTTACCTCATTGTATAGTATTATTTTACATCTACACTTTAATTTTTATATTGCGCTGCAGAATTGGGTTCCAAGGCAAGAAGAGCCCGAGACTGGCACGGGAAACGAGGATCATCTTCGCTGAAGGTTACTTCAGGCGTTGATGAAGATGCATCGCAGTTGAAAGTCTGGGCATCAGACATCGGAAGCGAGGACGAGGAATGGAACCCTGAAGAACTTGATCTCAGGCTGCTCATGTAGGCTCGTTTGTGTGAAAAATTTAGTAGTACAACTGTCGTCAACGAGGGAGGCTGTGCGTATTCGTTTTTGCTGAACACTAGCTGTTTGAATGTTCACGTTTTAAATTTATCAATTTATTCTTTTTCCCATAATATTGTTTGCGACTTTATCCATTAGCGGAAAACCCAAAAATGCGTCTACCAGCTAGGCAAAATTGTGTATTTTAACTACGCTTCAGCCAAAAGCTCTTTATCATAAGAAAATGTTCGTAGCAACCGAATACTTGCAATGTTGTAAATGTTGAACTTTATTAAGTAGTGGTACTGTTTCACCTGACAGCAGCAGCCTCTCACGTCCTGTATTGTATATTTAGGTTTTACAATGGAGGCAAGCCATTCCTATTGAAGTAAACATACACTGATTCTAATTCACAAATCTCGTGAAATTATTGAGGAACGAGTGGATAATAGTCGATATAAATTGTTACTAAAAATGGAAGTGTCCCACATAAATGAAATAGATTATAAAATTCCTCAGAAGCGTCTTCTTATATTATTTACAATACTCGTTTTTATCAAACGAATATACACGTGACGATATGTGTTATAAAATTATTTGATTGATATTTATTTTATTACATTTAGAGCAGATGTGCACAACTGGCAGCTCCTGGACCACTGTAAAAAAATGATGACTTATAAATTACTCAAATTTTTTACATCACTACCTTCAGGGGGATACAACTATTGTATCTATGGGAATTAGCGCTCCAAGGGGGATTAAGTGAGGTACCGAGCTAAATGTTTGGTCGGCTTTCTTTTTGTTGAAATAGCACAGGTATTTTGTTTTGTTACGAACCATCTTTTTTCGGTTCACTGCTGTCCAATTTTTAAGCAGCTACTACTTTCTTCAACATTTTTCGTGTTTCATCAACTTCTTTCTTAGCTTACTGTTTCTATGCTCCTTGTGCACTGGTTCCGCGTTCCCTTAACTCCGTATTAAATGATGTCTCCATCCTTCCTCTCTTTGAACATCTTTGTCGTGGGACTGGAGTCTAATAAATTTTTACATCATTCTATTTATAAACATTGCTGCGGCTCTAAAGTCGCCAGGTTTGACTCTACAGTAGTCCAGTCAGTCTCACGGCAAGAGAGTAAAAAGATGGTCTACTAAGGTCATAGCTAATCTCAGTGTCCTACAAAAAATGATCCATAAGTAAAGAAAATTTATGGGAGGGAGGGGTTTGTGCGACATGCTGCTCTCTTGACACAGGGTCTATGTCAGAAATAACAAGTGTTATTTTCCTATATTTTTTATTTGTTAAAGGTTGCTGATACAAATCTTTGTTGCCGTACCGAATGATTATATTGATAGTTTAAATTTGTTTTTAATCACGGATGCTAATGTTTTAGCTTTTCTCACCGAAGAGCTCGGCTTTGGTTTTAATGGATAAACTGTTTTCTGATCCAACTCGCGTTGTAGTAATTTCTTCCAAAAATCGTAGGTCAGTGTAGAGAGTCTCGCCCCTCTGTCATAGAGTCGAACGTCCGTGTAGGTCGGAACAAACTCTTCTCTCACACACACTTTATTGAACAAAACGGCTGATACGCACTTACATAATTTCTTTTCTATCTATTCAGCCATACGTAATAGTCTAATTTCTTCGCGTGTACGTTGATTCAGGAATGCTCCTAGCATTTTTGTACTGAAACAGCAATTCATTAAAATGTACAATTCTGTCTAATTGCGTGGCATTTTATAATTAAACAGATGTATTGATTTTAATGAATTACTGTGTATTAGTGCAAAAATGATGGGAGCATTCCTGAATCAACTTGCACGTGAAGACATTGGACTATTTTGTAAGGCTAAAAAGTAAGAAAAAAATTAGGTAACTGCATGCCAGCCATTTTGTTCAATAAATTGTGTCTGAGAGAAGAGTTTGTACCGACCTACACGGACGTTTGGCTCAATGACAGAGGGGCGAGACTCCCTACGCTGTCGTACGATTTTCGGAAGGATAAACTGTTTTGTGGTTGAATATAATGTGTAGTATTTTATCCATGCGTTTTTTTCTCCTATTCGGTAAAGATCGGTAGAGATTTATTTTAAAAGATCTCCAATGATTAGTGCAGTTCATTGCAGGTTAATGAAATTTTCCGCTCCTGGTCGGTGAAGATCTTTGCAGAAATTCGATGCCGATCTGCACTTCGAAAGCGGACAAATACTGCACTAAATCCGCACTGAATGCAGATACTCCTGCGAAGGTCTTGTATGATCTGCAAAAAATTTCGGCAATAAATGGCAATAATCTACACCGATCGGTGAAGACATTTCTGATTGGGTACTGAGTATTTCTCATTGCGTCCGATGCATTCGAGGTACGCGTGATTAGGATTGTTACCTGCAGATGAAATGCTCATTGGAATTGAATTTCCGATTGTTACTTGGAGGTAAAATGTGCATTGTAATTGAATTGTCAATTTTGAAGAGATTGCCCGATTTTTTCCTCTTCATGACGTATACTTCATATTGGATTACTTGAAATTTCGGAAAGATTCGTCGTTTCAGTGAAACTTAGTCAAAATAATGTTCTTGTAGAAATAAAATTGCATTGTTATGAATTTACTGCAGCTTAGCTTCTTTGATTGCAGTTTGCCATAAAGCTTCTACGACTATTATTTACGTCTGTATTCAGACATTTCCTCATTCGCTCTATTGTACACATGCTGGGGTTGGCCTTGGTTTGGTAAAAGGTATGACGACAAAAAGAACCGTGACAGAATTCAAGCGTCATAGTCCATGCAGGTTTTATGGTATATCTATTTCCAAGAAAGATGACACAAAGTGAATTAGGATTATTTGCGTTGAAATTGGGTTAGGTTTTGTTTGCCGAACTTGGTTAGGTTAATTAGCTTTGGTAAATTAGACTGGGTTGAGTTAGATCAGACATGGCTACGTAAGATTAGATTAATACTTAAGCAGCGGCGGGTTAAACTTTATTTTAAGGTTCAACTTCATTGAAACTCATTTTCAAAGTAGACCTAGTTTCAAATGAGCAAAAAACATGAATTGAAAATTGCGATCCTTTTGGTTTTGGAAACGAATAAACTGCTTGGTTAGGGTATGTTGTTAGATTAAATTAGGTGATGTTACGTTAGGTGGTGCTATTTTAGGTTATGCTAGGTTATACTATGGTTGGTCAAATCATGTTATCTTACGGTACGCAATCGTGTTTACGATTGCAGTCAAATGATTACATTTTTTATGTTGACACTTTCAGAAACTTTAGAAAATAACGAGTATGGTTAAAATATTAATATGCCAACAACTCTTCAGAAATATACCATCAAATAATATATATTTATTTTCAGAGTTTGTTTCATGCGTTGTGGAGCTTTTGAAATATCCATTCGTGTATGTATACGACGATAGAGCTTTTGACCATAATTTCTTGGTCCTGTTTTGACGTTTTCTGACTTCACGACGTTGCTACTCCCCTACCGTGTGACTTTACGACGTTGCTACTTTCCTACTCTGCGACTTTACGAGGCTGTTACTCTCTTACTCTGCGACTCAGTTACTTTGCGACTTTAACCACCAGGCTTGCAACTCGGGAATCTCATCTTGTTATTTGCGAGCAGGGCAAGCGCACCCAATGCATATTTGCCACAACAAATGCCCTTGCATCTGTAATGCAGTCATTGCCATTCGGCGCAGAACGCAAGTTATGATGTATATCTGCAAGCAGGCATAGCGGGCAGTTGTTGAATATCTAGCGGCCTGGTGGGTCATCTGTCAAATATGTTACTGGTCGCCATGTGGCAATCTATGTGGTGACCAAATGGCAATATAAGTGGTGACGAGTGGCAATTTAGGTGGTGACCAATTGGCAATGTATGTGGTAATCAAGTGGCAAAGTATGTGGTAAACAAGTAGCAATGTAGGTGGTGACCAAGTGGTGACCAAGTGGCAATGTATATGGTAACCAAGTGGCAATGTTTGTGGTAATCAAGTGGCAAAGTATGTGGTAACCAAGTAGCAACGTAGGTAGTGACCAAGTGGCAATGTATATGGTAACCAAGTGGCAATGTGTGTGGTAATCAAGTGGCAAAGTATGTGGTAACCAAGTAGCAACGTAGGTAGTGACCAAGTGGCAATGTATATGGTAACCAAGTGGCAATGTAGGTGGTATTCAAGTGGCAAAGTATGTGGTAACCAAGTGGCAATGTAGGTGGTGACCAAGTGGCAATGTATATGGTAACCAAGTGGCAATGTAGGTGGTAATCAAGTGGCAAAGTATGTGGTAACCAACTGGCAATGTAGGTGGTAATCAAGTGGCAAAGTATGTGGTAACCAAGTGGCAATGTAGGTGGTGACCAAGTGGCAAAGTATGTGGTAACCAAGTGGCAATGTAGGTGGTGACCAAGTGGCAAAGTATGTGGTAACCAAGTAGCAATGTATGTGGTAACCAAGTAGCAATGTATGTGGTAACCAAGTAGCAATGTATGTGGTAACCAAGTGGCAATGTAGGTGGTGACCAACCAAATGGCAATGAAGGTGGTGACCAAGTGGCAATGTATATGGTAACCAAGTGGCAATGTAGGTGGTAACATCGTAGAATAAGTAACAAGTTTTCGGTCACTGATTTCACGACCCAAAATTAATTCAGTTTTAAACACCTAAAACGGATTTTGACGGATGCACTGAATGTGAATTTTCTTTTGACTTCAGGTATCCAGGATACATTCGCCGAACGTGACGGCACACCTCGGCCAGCCTGCCACCCTCAGATGCCGACTGCATGA
This sequence comes from Morinoia aosen, assembly GCA_030386875.1. Lineage (NCBI taxonomy): Eukaryota > Metazoa > Arthropoda > Malacostraca > Amphipoda > Talitridae > Morinoia > Morinoia aosen. Next base: position 21,299,726 of record CM059567.1, on the reverse strand, counting down.
CCGCAGCAACTACACGGTGGGTTGTGTTGCGCTGTTGTGTTGCGCTGTTGTGTTGCGCTGTTGTGTTGCGCTGTTGTGTTGCGCTGTTGTGTTGCGCTGTTGTGTTGCGCTGTTGTGTTGCGCTGTTGTGTTGCGCTGTTGTGTTGCGCTGTTGTGTTGCGCTGTTGTGTTGCACTGTTGTGTTGCACTGTTGTGTTGCACTGTTGTGTTGCACTGCTGAGTTGCGCTGTTGTGTTGCGCTGTTGTGTTGCACTGTTATGTTGCGCTGTTGTGTTGCGCTGTTGTGTTGCGCTGTTGTGTTGCACTGTTGTGTTGCGCTGTTGTGTTGCGCTGTTGTGTTGCGCTGTTGTGTTGCACTGTTGTGTTGCGCTGTTGTGTTGCGCTGTTGTGTTGCACTGTTGTGTTGCGCTGTTGTGTTGTGCTGTTGTGTTGCACTGTTGTGTTGTGCTGTTGTGTTGCGCTGTTGTGTTGTGCTGTTGTGTTGCGCTGTTGTGTTGTGCTGTTGTGTTGTGCTGTTGTGTTGCGCTGTTGTGTTGCGCTGTTGTGTTGCACTGTTGTGTTGCGCTGTTGTGTTGCGCTGTTGTGTTGCGCTGTTGTGCTGCGCTGATGTGTTGCGCTGTTGTGTTGCGCTGTTGTGTTTCGCTGTTGTGTTGCGCTGTTGTGTTGCGCTGTTGTGTTGCGCTGTTGTGTTGCGCTGTTGTGTTGCACTGTTGTGTTGCGCTGTTGTGTTGCGCTGTTGTGTTGCGCTGTTGTGTTGCACTGTTGTGTTGTGCTGTTGTGTTGCACTGTTGTGTTGCACTGTTGTGTTGCACTGTTGTGTTGCGCTGTTGTGTTGCGCTGTTGTGTTGCGCTGTTGTGTTGCGCTGTTGTGTTGCACTGTTGTGTTGCGCTGTTGTGTTGCGCTGTTGTGTTGCACTGTTGTGTTGTGCTGTTGTGTTGTGCTGTTGTGTTGCACTGTTGTGTTGTGCTGTTGTGTTGTGCTGTTGTGTTGCACTGTTGTGTTGCACTGTTGTGTTGCACTGTTGTGTTGCACTGTTGTGTTGCACTGTTGAGTTGCGCTGTTGTGTTGCACTGTTGTGTTGCACTGTTGTGTCGCACTGTTGTGTTGCACTGTTGAGTTGCGCTGTTGTTTTGCACTGTTGTGTTGCACTGTTGTGTTGCACTGTTGTGTTGCACTGTTGAGTTGCGCTGTTGTGTTGCGCTGTTGTGTTGTGCTGTTGTGTTGCGCTGTTGTGTTGTGCTATTGTGTTGTGCTGTTGAGTTGTGCTGTTGAGTTGCGCTGTTGTGTTGCGCTGTTGTGTTGCGCTGTTGTGTTGCGCTGTTGTGTTGCGCTGTTGTGCTGTGCTGTTGTGTTGCGCTGTTGTGTTGTGCTGTTGTTTTGTGCTGTTGTGTTGTGCTGTTGTGTTGCGCTGTTGTGTTGCGCTGTTGTGTTGCGCTGTTGTGTTGCGCTGTTGTGTTGCGCTGTTGTGTTGCGCTGTTGTGTTGCGCTGTTGTGTTGCGCTGTTGTGTTGCGCTGTTGTGTTGCTCTGATGTGTTGCGCTGTTGTGTTGCGCTGTTGTGCTGCGCTGATGTGTTGCGCTTTTGAGTTGCGCTGTTGTGTTTCGCTGTTGTGTTGCGCTGTTGTGTTGCGCTGTTGTGTTGCGCTGTTGTGTTGCGCTGTTGTGTTGCGCTGTTTTGTTGCCCTGTTGTGTTGCACTGTTGTGCTGCGCTGTTGTGTTGCGCTGTTGTGTTGCGCTGTTGTGTTGCGCTGTTGTGTTGCGCTGTTATGTTGCGCTATTCTGTTGCGCTGTTGTGTTGCGCTGTTGTGTTGCGCTGTTATGTTGCGCTGTTGTGTTGCGCTGTTGTATTGCGCTGTTATGTTGCGCTGTTGTGTTGCGCTGTTGTGTTGCGCTGTTGTGTTGTGCTGTTGTGGTGCGCTGTTGTGCTGCGCTGTTGTGTTGCGCTGTTGTGTTGCGCTGTTGTGTTGCACTGTTGTGTTGCACTGTTGTGTTGCAAGGCCGGTTGTGTAACACGGTCTTGTGTTACACGTTCAGTTGTGTTACACGGTCAGTTGTGTTACACGGTCAGTTGTGTTCCACGGTCAGTTGTGTTACACGGTCAGTTGTGTTACACGGTGAGTTGTGTTACACGGTCAGTTGTGTTGCACGGTCAGTTGTGTTACACGGTCAGTTGTGTTACACGGTGAGTTGTGTTACACGGTCAGTTGTGTTACACGGTCAGTTGTGTTGCAAGGCCGGTTGTGTAACACGGTCAGTTGTGTTACACGGTCAGTTGTGTTACCCGGTCAGTTGTGTTACACGAACAGTTGTGTTACACGGGCAGTTGTGTTACACGGGCAGTTGTGTTACACGGTCAGTTGTGTTACACGGGCAGTTGTGTTACACGGGCAGTTGTGTTACACGGTCAGTTGTGTTACCCGGTCAGTTGTGTTACACGGGCAGTTGTGTTACACGGTGAGTTGTGTTACACGGTCAGTTGTGTTACACGGTCTGTTGTGTTGCAAGGCCGGTTGTGTAACACGGTCAGTTGTGTTACACGGTCAGTTGTGTTACCCGGTCAGTTGTGGTTCACGGGCAGTTGTGTTACACGGACAGTTGTGTTACACGGTCAGTTGTGTTACACGGTCAGTTGTGTTACACGGTCAGTTGTGTTACACGGTGAGTTGTGTTACACGGTCAGTTGTGTTACACGGTCAGTTGTGTTGCAAGGCCGGTTGTGTAACACGGTCAGTTGTGTTACACGGTCAGTTGTGTTACCCGGTCAGTTGTGTTACACGGGCAGTTGTGTTACACGGGCAGTTGTGTTACACGGTCAGTTGTGTTACACGGGCAGTTGTGTTACACGGACAGTTGTGTTACACGGTCAGTTGTGTTACACGGTCAGTTGTGTTACACGGGCAGTTGTGTTACACGGGCAGTTGTGTTACACGGTGAGTTGTTTTACACGGTCAGTTGTGTTACACGGTCAGTTGTGTTGCAAGGCCGGTTGTGTAACACGGTCAGTTGTGTTACCCGGTCAGTTGTGTTACCCGGTCAGTTGTGTTACACGGGCAGTTGTGTTACACGGGCAGTTGTGTTACACGGGCAGTTGTGTTACACGGGCAGTTGTGTTACACGGTGAGTTGTGTTACACGGTCAGTTGTGTTACACGGTCAGTTGTGTTGCAAGGCCGGTTGTGTAACACGGTCAGTTGTGTTACACGGTCAGTTGTGTTACCCGGTCAGTTGTGTTACACGGGCAGTTGTGTTACACGGGCAGTTGTGTTACACGGGCAGTTGTGTTACACGGTCAGTTGTGTTACACGGGCAGTTGTGTTACACGGGCAGTTGTGTTACACGGTCAGTTGTGTTACCCGGTCAGTTGTGTTACACGGGCAGTTGTGTTACACGGGCAGTTGTGTTACACGGTCAGTTGTGTTACACGGGCAGTTGTGTTACACGGGCAGTTGTGTTACACGGGCAGTTGTGTTACACGGTCAGTTGTGTTACACGGGCAGTTGTGTTACACGGTCAGTTGTGTTACCCGGTCAGTTGTGTTACACGGGCAGTTGTGTTACACGGGCAGTTGTGTTACACGGTCAGTTGTGTTACATGGTCAGTTGTGTTACACGGGCAGTTGTGTTACACGGGCAGTTGTGTTACACGGTCAGTTGTGTTACCCGGTCAGTTGTGTTACACGGGCAGTTGTGTTACACGGGCAGTTGTGTTACACGGTCAGTTGTGTTACACGGGCAGTTGTGTTACACGGGCAGTTGTGTTACACGGGCAGTTGTGTTACACGGGCAGTTGTGTTACACAGGCAGTTGTGTTACACGGTCAGTTTTGTTACACGGGCAGTTGTGTTACACGGGCAGTTGTGTTACACGGGCAGTTGTGTTACACGGTCAGTTGTGTTGCACGGTCAGTTGTGTTACACGGTCAGCTGTGTTACACGGGCAGTTGTGTTACACGGTCAGTTGTGTTGCACGGTCAGTTGTGTTACACGATCAGTTGTGTTACACGGTCAGTTGTGTTACCCGGTCAGTTGTGTTACACGGTCAGCTGTGTTACACGGGCAGTTGTGTTACACGGTCAGTTGTGTTGCACGGTCAGTTGTGTTACACAGGCAATTGTGTTACACGGGCAGTTGTGTCATACGGGCAGTTGTGTTACCCGGTCAGTTGTGTTACACGGTCAGCTGTGTTACACGGGCAGTTGTGTTACACGGTCAGCTGTGTTACACGGTCAGTTGTGTTACACGGTCAGCTGTGTTACACGGGCAGTTGTGTTACACGGTCAGCTGTGTTACACGGTCAGTTGTGTTACACGGTCAGTTGTGTTACACGGTCAGTTGTGTTACACGGACAGTTGTGTTACACGGTCAGTTGTGTTACACGGTCAGTTGTGTTACGCGGTCAGTTGTGTTACACGGTCAGCTGTGTTACACGGTCAGTTGTGTTACACGGTCAGCTGTGTTACACGGTCAGCTGTGTTACACGGTCAGTTGTGTTACACGGTCAGCTGTGTTACACGGTCAGTTGTGTTACACGGTCAGATGTGTTACACGGTCAGCTGTGTTACACGGTCAGCTGTGTTACACGGTCAGTTGTGTTACACGGTCAGTTGTGTTACACGGGCAGTTGTGTTACACGGTCAGTTGTGTTACACGGTCAGCTGTGTTACACGGTCAGTTGTGTTACCCGGTCAGTTGTGTTACACGGGCAGTTGTGTTACACGGGCAGTTGTGTTACACGGTCAGTTGTGTTACACGGGCAGTTGTGTTACACGGGCAGTTGTGTAACACGGTCAGTTGTGTTACACGGTCAGTTGTGTTACACGGGCAGTTGTGTTACACGGGCAGTTGTGTTACACGGTGAGTTGTGTTACACGGTCAGTTGTGTTACACGGTCAGTTGTGTTGCAAGGCCTGTTGTGTAACACGGTCAGTTGTGTTACCCGGTCAGTTGTGTTACCCGGTCAGTTGTGTTACACGGGCAGTTGTGTTACACGGGCAGTTGTGTTACACGGGCAGTTGTGTTACACGGGCAGTTGTGTTACACGGTGAGTTGTGTTACACGGTCAGTTGTGTTACACGGTCAGTTGTGTTGCAAGGCCGGTTGTGTAACACGGTCAGTTGTGTTACACGGTCAGTTGTGTTACACGGACAGTTGTGTTACACGGTCAGTTGTGTTACACGGTCAGTTGTGTTACACGGTCAGTTGTGTTACACGGTCAGCTGTGTTACACGGTCAGTTGTGTTACACGGTCAGCTGTGTTACACGGTCAGCTGTGTTACACGGTCAGTTGTGTTACACGGTCAGCTGTGTTACACGGTCAGCTGTGTTACACGGTCAGTTGTGTTACACGGTCAGCTGTGTTACACGGTCAGCTGTGTTACACGGTCAGTTGTGTTACACGGTCAGCTGTGTTACGCGGTCAGTTGTGTTACACGGTCAGATGTGTTACACGGTCAGCTGTGTTACACGGTCAGCTGTGTTACACGGTCAGTTGTGTTACACGGTCAGTTGTGTTACACGGGCAGTTGTGTTACACGGTCAGTTGTGTTACACGGTCAGCTGTGTTACACGGTCAGTTGTGTTACACGGTCAGTTGTGTTACACGGTCAGCTGTGTTACACGGTCATTTGTGTTACACGGTCAGATGTAACAGCTCTTTGGCAGAATTGGGAATAAACTCGAAGCTCAATTAGTTGTTATCAAATCCGTGTTATCGTCAATTATAAACATACGTTTTATTTTTGATCATTATCTATTCATCCATTATCAGGTTGATTGAATTATAATTCGCTTTTTCATTTCTATGTAATTGTAAGAAACACCTTCTGACCATTTCAACACGGCATTTTAATTTCTTAAGGCAACGTCTAGTGTTAGCCGTTCGTCATACAAAGCAAAATTATAGGTATAGTAGACATTAAAAACTTGTCATGACGACGTAATTATGCGGAGTTATTTTTTAGCTACATCTGGGTTACTGCCTGCTGTTTCGTCGTACCAGGCAATACGTGCCTGTTATGTCATTGTTTGTCATTTCGGCAATCTTCGATATTTTGAAATTGGACAATCTTCCTGTTTATCATGAAGATTACACGGAATTGGAGATGAAGATTGATTGAGATCATGAAGATTTCTTTCACTTCTGTATTTTTTTATGCTAATAATAATAATAATAATTGGTTCGTTATGAATAATTTTTAGGTTGTTTAAATAATTCGGAATTTTAGGTTTTATATCCTTAAGATCAGGTCATACACAGTTTTAAGTTGAGAGCAAAACACAGCTCATTGAACTGGTCATCACGTTGCGAGACGCTCTCACGTTTGGTGAATACCAAAATTTGTGTCAAATCTCCGCTATATGTCTTGAAGAATAAAATAATAAGATTTCTGACAAATTTATACATGAAGATATTAATATGAATACTTAAATATTCAGCAACGTCTTTGCATATGTAGAGGAAAATTTACATTCATTTTTGATTTTGCTTAAAACTGTTTCATTGCAGTCATTATCGAACTGCGCTGGGCTTTAGCTTGAGAAAATTAGAGGGACTCTTCTCTAACCACCAACGTGTAAAGGCGTCTATGCGCGTTTCCATCCGCAATTTTACTCACATTATATGGCGAAGTTTGAGAATTACTCCTATTTGTAAAAACCGAGTAACTGTATTGTTGTTGTTGAGCACAGCCTAGTGGGGAATATTGTGATACAAATGCAGCGAAAATTCTGAAGCATTCATCTTGGGGGAGCCAGCACCATCCGTGTCGAAACTACATCCCGTTCTGACAAACCATGCTAAAAAGAATGCCGTTCGTTTATTTATCCATCAAGCTTATCCAAATCATCTTATTCGCTCTTAGGTTTACAATTACTGTATATCACTGGGAAACTCTTTTCTGTTTTATTTAGCTGCTATGTTCACTAGTGTTTTATTTCGAGTCTGAGTTTTGGAAAAGTAAAATTTCGTCTCATTTCTTTGTCTATGAATGCTACCTGAAAATATTAATATCTGACGTCACGCTTCGTGTTACTCATCTTTGAAGATTCATTTCATATCGAATGAGAAATAAACCATGATAATTCATCAAAGATAATTATTGTTCCTGGATCTGTATTATCTGAAAATTGTACGACATCGTATCTAAGAACGTCTTGTTTATACACAAAACTTCGATTTTTTTTATCGACATAAATTAAATAATTTCGAACACTCGTCTCACAACCATGGTCTGAGAGAGCTTTATGAAAATAATGTTCAAGTAAACAAAAATTGTTTTCCTCATCAGAAAAAAAAAAATTACAAAAAAGAATAAAAGTTCACGAATAAAAAAAAGGGCCGCAACACCTTCTCCTAAAGTTAAGGTCCTGTAAACGGTGTCCTCCAGTGAAGGCTATCTATATGGCACATCAGTAAACATTCACTTTCTCCTAATTTTAAAACAGTTTCACGGTGGCACATTTTTTCATAATGATCTTAAAAGATCTGCGCGAAATGATCTATAACAAACTTTGCTGCTATTTTTTAGCCACATTTTAAGCCCTCCAGCCAGAAGATTGGAGTTTTGTGTCTGTTTACGGTCACTTTTAAAGCATAAAATTGAGTTCGAGCGTTTATTTGCGTCGTTTCAAAGTAGTTTCACTGGCGAAACCCATTTCCTGGTTGAGTTTATATTTTTTATTGCAAAGTTCAGCGCAGATTTTTTTAGAAGGTCAGGGCCTTGTAGTTTCTGAATTTTTTATGGCATTCAAATTGAACGCAGCTACTTCGAAAAAAATCGTGAGTTTGAACGTGTAGCACACTTATGTAAAATGGTTTATGAACATATATTTTTCAGCTAAACAGTAATTGTGCCAGTGAGAGTAGAATACAAAAATGCACCCTCGAGTTTTTCTGACATTTGTTTTCATTTTTCGAAGAGACGTTGACAGGTGGAGATAAAGTAAGTCAGTTATGAATACAGGGTTAAATAGTGACTCATTCATCGCATTACAGCTATTCAAATGCATGCATCTTATCCTTCAAGGCTCATTTCATTTTGTAATCGACATTCTGGTGCGCTGTGAGCGTTCAGTATACACGAGTCAATGCAATTACGTTAATGATAACAGGAATGTCCTCATTAGCAGAATATAAAAGTTCAGCTGAGCATTAATAGGTGCTAAGGGAGCTTCGTGCGGGGCATACTTGCTGTCTTGATAAACTCGTCTCCGTATTGCGCCGTAATTCTGCAAGTTACTGACAACGCCCATCATACTTGCGGCTCATTTCAACGCTGCGCGTAGAAATATTCATATGATTGATTTTAGTGATATAGCTGAGTGAGGTAGGGTCGTATGCCTAAAAATAACCCCGCTATGCTGAGCAAAGTGGAGTTAGATTCTCTGAATTGCTTTGGTTGACAGGTCTACACGTTTTTATTTACAAAAAATGATTGATACAATTGGTAAGTTTTGATAATTTTAAAAGTGTCCTAAAACTCTACGAAGTAAACTTGAAAGTCATGCTTGCCGAAGTGGAGTTAGATTTTCCAGATTACTTTGGTCGATAGGTCAGTTTGTTTTTGTTATAAGATGGTTGATATAATTCTCAAGGTTTTATAACATTAAAAGTTTCTTAAAAATTTGCGTAAGTACATTTGAAAGTAGATGTGAATAGGTGTCAATTCTTTGCCTCAGGCATAAACACCAGAAGGTCGCGTTCACAAGTTTTCTGATAAATTTTCCAATTATTAAGAAATATTTGTAAAGAAATTTTTATTGATAGAGTTGCTGTACTTTTCCTACTCGAAAAAGTTTTAATGTTTAGTTATTTTCTTTCACGAGAGTTACTGAAGACTGAATTTGTTTTCATATTATTTGATTAATAAAACAACATGCAAATTTTATTTTCAGTTCAAAAGCGTGCACACCAAAAATAAAAGGAATATATTTCTGCACGTGTTTGACAAACCAATGTCCACATAGCAGATGCATGGAGGCAATTCCAAGCATTTTCCAAGCGCTTGCTCTCCAGAAGTCGATTGCTGGGAGCAAATACCGTAGATTTATCTCCGCATGACCGCGCGAGACTGAAGAATGATCAAAGAGCGCGCGTAGGCTGCATGCCTAACATATTGCAGGATATGTTAATAACTGCCATTATTGCTAATGGGTGCTGAAGTTTCGCATAGCTCATCTCGTGAGGCAATTTTATGGCACAGTTGTGGAGAAATGTTCACAGTGAGCGCAAATGGTGAGTTGGACAGAGACCTTAGTGTGAAATACTCCAATAATTTATCCCAGTGATCGCTCAAACTCCGTGCTTTGGGATGGTACTTCGGCTTAAAATTCTACTGTTTAAAACTTTTTCCACTCGGCTGGTTCCCAAAGTAATGTGGTTAAATTTAAAATAAATTGTGTAGAAGGAATACATTTGCAAAATTGCAAGGTATATCTTACTTAATATACTAAAACACTGATTTGAGGGAAAGCTGATGAATCTCGTGTACGCACATCATTATTTGTATTCGGAATCAGCATGCAAGTCAAGAATTAATTTATGCGAGCCAAAAGCCTTCCAGCCCCGGCTAGTGAAGAAAAGTTTATTCATTGCTCCTTTTGAACCGCATGCCGCTAAGTCCCTTTCAAGTCTTTGTTGTATTTCTCGTAACTTTTTTTACGGCATTGCTGAATGAATGTCAAAAAATACCAAAGCACTGAATTACAATTCACACTTAATAGTTTTAAAATTATTTAATACGTTCTTTTCGAGTAGGCAAGAGGATTTTACGTATCACAAGAACACTTCTCAACAATATTCATAACAGCACGCTGCAATTTAGGGCAAAAAGAAAGCAAACCGCGCCCCCGCTGGCAAAAGTAGAAAAATTACGACCCAAACTTCAGAAAAGCGCTCAAGATTAGCCCGTGATACCTACCGAAAAATCAAGAAAAGTTTGCGTGGCTTCGCAGATCGTCCAATTTTTGTGTCAAACACAGCTCGGAGCCGCAACTGTTCGCCATGGTTTCGGCCGTCTGGACTTGCGGACATTGGAATGGTGTAAGCCAATTGTGCGCCCTGATAAATTGAGGAGCCTAGCGTGGTGGGGCTAAGAAGATTTGGGACGTCGTAATTGGCCGGTTCGGTCTGGACGCCTTTGGGCAGTGACGGTCTTTTGGTACAGTGTGACATCATCGCTAGTGATCTTTACGGCATTTTGCTGACGGCGATGGTGATGATGTCTCGTTGAGAAGACGTTGCTCTATTCTTGGGTGTAGTCGTGGGGGTATGATAACGAGCTGATTCTGTATCATGGTTCTTCTCTTCCAGAAATTGAAGCAGATGTTGTATCTGCGAGAGGAAGTCCTTTCAGAACGAAATTGCTGGCCAAAGTGTTGAGACTATTTTTGAGTTTTCGTTAGGGCTTCTTTGTTTGTTCATTATCACACTTGGCTAGGTCTTCTAGAGTCAGAAAAATGTGACATTGTGTAAACAGATTGTAGGATGCGAGTGATTCCGTGAACTTATTACTCGAAAAATGCTAAAACATTTGCAAAATAGAACTAGATGACGAGAAAGAGCTTGGAAAAATGATTCGTCAAATAGAATCTCAAGCTCTTCGCTAGTTCAATTCTAGAAAATCGATGGTTATAAGCACACAGGAGGGCGAAATGAGAAGTTAACATTGTTACGAAATGGAATATTAAATATATCTAGAAATCAGCCCACCTACAATTGAGGAATGAATTTTTACTTCCGCTTAGTTTCCTCCTCGCAGAATGCAACCTTTCACGATGCGATCATTAAATCAAACATACCTAACATGTATCAGAAAAATTATTTATAGAAAACATTGTAAACGAAGTAGAAATGTGTTCAATGGAAAAATTACATTGACAGTTTGAAGGAGAGATAAGTGAAAATGAAAAATTTCGAATTTAAATGGATTGATTTCGTAAACGGCATTGCAGACAGATCAGTGCAAGCCATTCCATCAAAATATTTTCTACCTAAATTTGAAGAATGACATGGCAAAGACAGTTGCTGCTAAATTGAGTAGTACATCACAAATGTGAAGCAGTAATTGCGCCGGGCCTAAACGGCAACAATAATTTGTTATGGAGGCGTCAGCAACATGTGTGTAATTCAGGCGTAAGCAATTTGTGTGTAATTCAGGCGTAAGCAATTTGTGTGTAATTCAGGCGTCAGCAACTTGTGTGTAATTCAGGCGTCAGCAACTTGTGTGTAATTCAGGCGTCAACAACATGTGTGTAATTCAGGCGTAAGCAATTTGTGTGTAATTCAGGCGTAAGCAATTTGTGTGTAATTCAGGCGTCAGTAACTTGTGTGTAATTCAGGCGTCAGCAACTTGTATGTAATTCAGGCGTCAGCAACTTGTGTGTGATTCAGGCGTCAGCAACTTGTGTGTAATTCAGGCGTCAGCAACTTGTGTGTAATTCAGGCGTCAGCAAATTGTGTGTAATTCAGGCGTCAGCAACTTGTGTGCAATTCAGGCGTCAGCAACTTGTGTGTAATTCAGGCGTCAGCAACTTGTGTGTAATTCAGGCGTCAGCAACTTGTGTGTAATTCAGGCGTCAGCAACATGTGTGTAATTCAGGCGTCAGCAACTTGTGTGTAATTCAGGCGTCAGCAACTTGTGTGTAATTCAGGCGTCAGCAGCTTGTGTGTAATTCAGGCGTCAGCAACTTGTGTGTAATTCAGGCGTCAGCAACTTGTGTGTAATTCAGGCGTCAGCAACTTGTGTGTAATTCAGGCGTCAGCAACTTGTGTGTAATTCAGGCGTCAGCAATTTGTGTGTAATTCAGGCGTCAGCAACTTGTGTGTAATTCAGGCGTCAGCAACTTGTATGTAATTCAGGCGCCAGCAACTTGTGTGTAATTCAGGCGTCAGCAACTTGTGTGTAATTCAGGCGTCAGCAACTTGTGTGTAATTTAGGCGTCAGCAATTTGTGTGTAATTCAGGCGTCAGCAACTTGTGTGTAATTCAGGCGTCAGCAACTTGTGTGTAATTCAGGCGTCAGCAACTTGTGTGTAATTCAGGCGTCAGCAACTTGTGTGTAATTCAGGCGTCAGCAACTTGTGTGTAATTCAGGCGTCAGCAACTTGTGTGTAATTCAGGCGTCAGCAACTTGTGTGCAATTCAGGCGTCAGCAACTTGTGTGCAATTCAGGCGTCAGCAACTTGTGTGTAATCCAGGCATCAGCAACTTGTGTGCAATTCAGGCGTCAGCAACTTGTGTGCAATTCAGGCGTCAGCAACTTGTGTGTAATTCAGGCGTCAGCAACTTGTGTGTAATTCAGGCGTCAGCAACTTGTGTGTAATTCAGGCGTCAGCAACTTGTGTGTAATTCAGGCGTCAGCAACTTGTGTGTAATTCAGGCGTCAGCAACTTGTGTGTAATTCAGGCGTCAGCAACTTGTGTGCAATTCAGGCGTCAGCAACTTGTGTGCAATTCAGGCGTCAGCAACTTGTGTGTAATTCAGCCGTCAGCAAATTGTGTGTAATTCAGGCGTCAGCAACTTGTGTGTAATTCAGGCGTCAGCAACTTGTGTGTAATTCAGCCGTCAGCAACTTGTGTGTAATTCAGGTGTCTGAAATATGTGCGCTACTAAGGCGTCAGCAACTTGTGTGTAATTCAGGCGCCAGCAACATGTGTGTAATTCAGGCGTCAGCAACTTGTGTGCAATTCAGGCGTCAGCAACATGTGTGTAATTCAGGCGTCAGCAACTTGTGTGTAATTCAGGCGTCAGCAACTTGTGTGTAATTCAGGCGCCAGCAACATGTGTGTAATTCAGGCGTCAGCAACTTGTGTGCAATTCAGGCGTCAGCAACATGTGTGTAATTCAGGCGTCAGCAACTTGTGTGTAATTCAGGCGCCAGCAACTTGTGTGTAATTCAGGCGTCATCAATTTGTGTGTAATTCAGCCGTCTGAAATATGTGCGCTACTAAGGCGTCTATTGTGGTCCTATTATTTTAATGTTGATGTTGCAGAGCTGTGGCATCTTTTGTCTTGTGATCCTAGGTTGCAGCTCTGTTGTATTTCTTTTTTGTCTCGTATTCTCGTATCGTTGCTCCATCACTCGTTAATTTTCAATGTCAGACAGACCTTTTTAGTATTCTCGTCATCGAATCATGAAATATTTTTTTCCTAAATCATGTCTTCATAGCTATTCATTGCAAAATTCAGTATGCTGCCACTAACATGTATAAATGTATATATATGTGCAAACTAATTTGCAATGATTGATATATTTTGCGATGATGTGTACTGAATAATTATATGTATTTTGGGTACGGTAACGTGGACATGTTTCGTACCAATCTCACATCTTTTCAAGACAAAAGGGAAGTGACTCATTTGAGATGAAGATCGTAATTTACTACTAAAGAGTCAATCTGATGCACAGGATAAATTGAATTGATACTACATAATCTCGTTCACGTTACGACCTGGGAGAAAAGTAATAACCTGCGGTTTCGTGAACCGAATGAATCAGAATACTCAGCTTTGGGATTTTTCAAATAGCAGCAATCCAGTATGAATCCACAAATACATATGCGCACGTTCTTTCTATAAATACTTCGAAAGTCCAGTGCACTTTAAGATATACATTCAAACTCATATCTGAGCGCGATTTATTCAGACAAATAAAATTAACAGAAACAAAGCCATTGTATCGTGCGAGGGTCGTCCAACAAGCTCCTGCAAATTGGAATCACGTATTCTACTAACTTATCTTGACTCGCGAGCGCGTAATTGTCTGTAAAAGAAACTCCGAGGAGTGTCTAGCAGAGGCAGCATCTCGCGCGCTCGTAGACAACATTTCTATGAAGCATTCTGAGATCTGAAAACCTTACCTCAACCGTAAAGATTTTGTTGTCTGGCCACGTAGTTCCTGCTGGTGAAATAACGCCTCTTTTGTACTCAGGAACTTGCCTTTGTAGGTAACATTCCTGGATCTGACGCGAGGGCTATTTTGATGCACCGGGGGCCTCTACGCTAGAAGCCTTCTGACGCCCTCTCCCGAAAAGTCCTTTTACCTTCGACACTTGAAAGCCCAAGCGCATTAAAATAGATTTTTCCTCTTGATAAGCTAGCTTGCTCCTTCCACAAGCACTCCAATAATTTTGGATAAAATCTGCGCCTAGAACAGAGTCTCTGCGCTCCCGTAAAGTTCCTCTCCTTCCTTCTCGGTGGGCTCGCTGTATGCAAAGAAAGGATGGTTCCCGCGAGCCGTTTTAGTTCGAAGCGCCAGACTTCATTAAAATATTCGAAATTTTTGCCCGATGTTCTGCAAAATTTCTGCCTCCCATTTGGGCCTGAGAGGGATGCGCTTGTGCGGCCGGCGGTGCGTGTTGTCTGGGGAGCCAGACGTGGTGTGGGAGGTATGGGTGGACAGTGGGGTGTGGTGTGGGGTGTGGTGTGGGGTGGCCTGGTGTTGTGTGGGGTGCCCTGATGTTGTGTGGTGTGACCTGGTGTTGTGTGGGGTGACCTGGTGTTGTGTGGTGTGACCTGGTGTTGTGTAGGGGTGACCTGGTGTTGTGTAGTGTGACCTGGTGTTGTGTGGGGTGACCTGGTGTTGTGTGGGGCGACCTGGTGTTGTGTGGTGTGACCTGGTGTTGCGTAGGGGTGAACTGGTGTTGTGTGGTGACCTGGTGTTGTGTGGTGACCTGGTGTTGTGTGGGGTGACCTGGTGTTGTGTGGTGTGACCTGGTGATGTGTGGGATGACCTGGTGTTGTGTGGTGTGACCTGGTGTTGTGTGATGTGACCTGGTGTTGTGTAGGGGTGACCTGGTGTTGTGTAGGGGTGACCTGGTGTTGTGTAGGGGTGACCTGGTGTTGTGTGGTGTGACCTAGTGTTTTGTGGGGTGACCTGGTGTTGTGTGCGGCGACCTGGTGTTGTGTGGTGTGACCTGGTGTTGTGTGGGGTGACCTGGTGTTGTGTGGTGTGACCTGGTGTTGTGTAGGAGTGACCTGGTGTAGTGTAGGGGTGATCTGGTGTTGTGTGGTGTGACCTGGTGTTGTGTGGGGTGACCTGGTGTTGTGTGGTGTGACCTGGTGTTGTGTAGGGGTGACCTGGTGTTGTGTAGGGATGACCTGGTGTTGTGTGGTGTGACCTGGTGTTGTGTGGGGTGACCTGGTGTTGTGAGGGGCGACCTGGTGCTGTGTGGTGTGACCTGGTGTTGTGTAGGGGTGACCTGGTGTTGTGTAGGGGTGACCTGGTGTTGTGTAGGGGTGACCTGGTGTTGTGTGGTGTGACCTGGTTTTGTGTGGGGTGACCTGGTGTTGTGTGGTGTGACCTGGTGTGGTGTGGTGTGACCTGGTGTTGTGTGGTGTGACCTGGTGTTGTGTGGTGTGACCTGGTGTTGTGTGGTGTGACCTGGTGTTATGTGAGGTGACCTATCTAGAGCTGTGTAAACTGATCTAGAACTGTGTGAACTGATCTAGAACTGTGTGAACTGATCTAGAACTGTGTGAACTGATCTAGAACTGTGTGAACTGATCTAGAACTGTGTGAACTGATCTAGAACTGTGTGAACTGATCTAGAACTGTGTGAACTGATCTAGAACTGTGTGAACTGATCTAGAACTGTGTGAACTGATCTAGAACTGTGTGAACTGATCTAGAACTGTGTGAACTGATCTAGAACTGTGTGAACTGATCTAGAACTGTGTGAACTGATCTAGAACTATATACGTACACTGATCTAGAACTTTGTGAACTGACCTGGATCAGAGCAGACCAACCTGCCTCAATACAGACTGCCTGCTGCATCCAGTTAGCGCATTTGTGATGAGAACAGAAGGCCTAATAATATATGCATCTGTTGAGCTGTTGCGTTAACGGTCTGTTCAGCTGAGGTGAGCTGTGACGACAGTTACTGTCCGGACGGCTTGCGCGCCACTTCTGGCTGCACAACATGAATGAGAGATTATGTGTGAGTAATTGGAACTCGCGCGGGTCTGCTCCGTGAAGTGTTGGTGTATAGGCTCTTCGTTCTGTGTATTGCTCCGCTCGTTTGATCTGTAATGAGTCCTTGGTTGAAAGTACAGACCTTCCTAAATACAAGTTAAAGTAATTGATACTGATAATAACGATAATAACTTATCGTTGGACTAATAATGGACTTCGTTATCGTTGAGTAGTACCTCATCAATAGAAAGATAGTAATCGAGATCTAAGAATGCGAAATGAGTTCGAAGCAAGGCACTATTATAATGTTTGTACAATGAGTTATCATAATGATTACAATGAGTTATCATAATGATTACAATGAGTTGTCATAATGATTACAATGAGTTATCATAATGATAACAATGAGTTGTCATAATGAATATATTGGCGTTCGTTCCTGCTCCCAGTCATAGAGTAATAATTATTTCGTTTACCTCAGATGAAAAACTGAGGAGACTGGTTACAGAGTTTGGTTGAGTGTGCGAAAGGCGGAAATTGAGGGTAAATGTGAATAAAAGTAAGGTGATGAGATGTTCAAGAGGTGGAGTGTTTGGAACTTTGGATGTGAGGTTGAATGGGGAAGTTTTAGAAGAGGTAGAGCATTTTAGGTACCTCGGGTCGGATGTGACTGTTGAGGATAGTATGGAAGTAGAAGTGAAGCATCGAGTGAGTGAAGGTTGTAAGACATTGGGTGCAATGAGGAAAGTTTTTGAATGCAGGAGTTTGAGTATGAATGCTAAGAGGGGACTGTATGAAAGTTTGATTGTGCCAGTTTTGTTGTATGGAGCAGAGTCCTGGGGGTTGAGAGCAGCTGAGAGGAGGAAGTTGGATGTGTTTGAGATGAAGTGTTTGAGGAGCATGTATGGAGTAACTAGAAGAGATAGGATCAGGAATGAGTTGGTTAGGGAGCAGACGGGTGTTATCAAAAAGTTGAGCAGGCGAGTGGATGAAAGAGTGCTTGGATGGTTTGGGCAGGTAGAAAGAATGAATGTTGATCGGCTGGTGAAAAAGATATATATGTCGGAAGTGAGTGGTCTTCGAGCGCGAGGTAGACCACGGATGAGTTGGATGGATGGGGTGCGACGTGCTTTGTATGAGAGGGGTCTGACTGTGGACGTGGCGAGAGGGATGGCTGCGGACAGAAGTGAGTGGGGGCAGTGTATAAGGAGGTAATTTTAGTTTTGACGCGTTACTGGAAGCTGCCCGCGTGTGATGGGGTTGACCTGTCACGTGCGGGGGAGGGGCTGCACTCAATGAAGCGGTCGGGGTAAGCCAGCTGTTGCTGTCGGGCCTGACTGTGGAAGGTGGTTGTGCTGGGCTGCTGCTGATCCTGGCAGTTCAGGTGCGGCCAGTGCTGCCTCTCTCGCCTCCTAGTGACTAAGTGTGGTGATTGTGGCCTGCTGTCGGCTACCCTCCCATAGGGAGGATAAGCCCGGTATATGTATGTACCTCAAAATACTTCAGTAACATGGAAATTATATTTTACACGAAAAATTTCAATCAATACAATTTCAGTATCAGAATGAGTGTTTGGATTGTCAAATTTATATTTTTTCTCGCGAAATCTTCAAGTTTTCGTTTTATCAACAATATTTAGTCAAAAAGGCCGCCTTGTGTGTGGCAGCCCTGAGTGACAGCCTGGAGATGGGTATTAACCTGGCATAATATTACTCTAAAAGCCTAGGCTCGAGATTACAGCCTGTAAAAATCAGATCTGACAGTCCTGATACGTGGCTCTTTTGATAGAATTAACGCTTATTTCTATAACGATGAATGTTTGAGATCTCCACTATAAGTGTCTTGAAGTCGTACTGACGATAGAAATATGCTACTAATACATAAAGTAGGTTCTTATTTATTTGGATCCTACATCAATAATATCAGTAAACTGACGAACGTACGTTTACCAAATGGTTTCCCTAAGTATACCGTCCAGCCGACTTTAGAGATGAAACATGCTCTGTCATAATAGCAACTCGCAGAATCTCTTTTATAGCTCCTTTCCAGGTACATAAAGCTCTTGCACGGACATTCTCTAACCTGAATTCGAGCACGTAAGCTCACAACACATGCAGCGGAAGATATTCCACGTGTTGTGCACGCGAATGTCTTCATTTGAGGAACGACAAGCGCCAATGATGCGTGGAAATGCGCGTCGTAAGCTCTGGGCCTTCAAAATTCAGGTTGCAAGAGACACGACGCATTATTGATTTGACCTTCGCTGTGTGTCGGTGTCGCCAGAAATCAGAGCTGCGTGAACTAAGCCCAAAATTCGATTACTCTCCTCGAAATAAGCACGCGTGAAACCTTTGCAAGGAACGTACAATTCAACCGTAAACAAAATGCCTATGAGAATTTTTTGTTGAAGAAAAAGTGTTTTGGTAACAATTGCGCTTGCTGGTACAACTGCTTTTTGACTATTAGTGTTCAATTTAGATTTATTAACTATTTTTAGCACTCAATTGTGTGTCTCTCGAAACGTTTTGCAAGTTTGACCCTTTGTCTCCTGTCGAAGCCCGAGATACGCTCTGTTCAGGACTGACACTTTGTGTCTACCGTCAAGGAACGCAATGCGTTGTGTGCAGGACTTACGCTCTTGACGCTACATGTTGTTTTTTACGAGAAATATATCATGCAAGACGTGTATGCAAGGCAGCACAACATTTCGAACCGATGCGTTTTGCGTCAATTGTCACAGCACACGACAGACGATATATTCGACTGACGCTTTGTAAGTAATTTGTGAAGGTTTTTGATGAATGTCATCCTACTTGGTACATTCGTGGGCCTATTCTTGATCATGTTTTAATAACAGACAATGATAGTCCATGTACATTTCTTCAAGAGATGCCAATTGGTGAAGTAAATACTTCGGGGAAGTTCCATTATTGTGTTTTGGAAATGAGCAAGAGAGGCGGCTCAAAAGTCGATAGCTCGTAGGCATTAACATGAAACCAACATTAAATGGAAAACAAAGCGTTGAGTGTCAAAATGGTACTTCAATATACACAACGCGAAAACGTTGCATTTGGTCGAGTGTGGCTTGAGATGAATGATCTGGGCCATGAGATGGTGTTACCTGTGCTCCATTTCTAGAGTTGAACCGGACTTCCTTTTTTAAGAAGTTGAATTAGGATTATTCCTAGAGTTGAACACCTCCTATTTCAAGAGAGCTATATGGGTGTCCCATTTCTGGAGAGTTGAACGGAACTCCTATTTCTGGAGAGTTGAATGGATCTCCCATTTATGAAGAGTTGAATTTTCATTTTCATTTCTAGAAAGTTGAATTTGGCTTGTACTTCAAAAACAGCTCATTCCTTTTCTGGAGCGCTGACTTAGGATTCCCGACTTCTGAATTCAGCTCTCATTTCTACAGCGTTGAATAGGGCTCTCATTCCCGAAGAGCTGATTCGACCTCCCTTTTCAGAAGAGTTGAATAGGGCTTCAATCCCTCAACCTCAAAACCGAACTTCCATTTCCCGCGTGTTGGATGGCTTTCCATTTCTCGAGTTTTGGATGAAGCTTCCATTTCTCGAGTTTGAGGAGAAGCGTTCCGTCTTCAGACCCTGGGCGATCATTTATCATTTGCAGGCGGCCTATACCAGCCGCGGATGTGTTGCTTGCATACAATTTGTTTGCAGAATCATGTACCGCTGCCACGGCGGAGTGGCGGGCTGCTCTGCGCGTAGCAGCGCCGGTGAGGGGGTGGAGTTCTCTGTAGGGTTATCTCTGTTCCCTCGTGGATAATTCCTTTTCGGTCTGGACTGTCTCTGTTCTCTGATGGATTATCTGTGTTTCCTACTGGATTATCTGTGTTCCCTGCTGAATTATCTGTGTTCCCTGCTGGATTATCTGTGTTCCCTGCTGGATTATCTGTGTTCCTGCTGGATTATCTGTGTTCCCTACTGGAGTATTTCTTTTCGGTCTGAACTATCTTTGTTCCCTGCTGGATTATCTGTATTCCCTGCTGGGTTATTGCTTTTCGGTCTAGATTCTCTCTGTTCCCTACTGGATTGTCTGTGCTGTCTACTGGATTATCTCTGGTCCCTGTTGGATTATTTGTTACCAAGCTCGATTGCCACTTCTTTTTGTTCCCTTCCTGCCGGATTATATCTTATCTTGCTTGATTATCTGAGTTCTTCGATGAATTATTGATGTTCCTTTCTATGCGTTCACTTTGTTGGAATATTATTGTTCCTTGCAAAGCTAGCAATATTCCTTATTGGACTATATTAGTTTTATGCTGAATTATTTATGTTCCTTGCTGGATTATTGGCGTTCTTCCTGGATTGTTGTTCCTCCATACGGGATTACTAGTGTTCTCCCAGCTTGGACTTAGTTTCTAGTAGCTGAATTATTTATGTTCTCAGCACGAAAATTATTTTCCTGGTACTCTGTTACGTTTCTTGTAAATTTATTGCATTCTTGTGGTACTTAAATAGTGATCCTGGAAACATAAATTATACTTTTGGGGCCTCTTTCATGTTTGTTTCCTAAATTACTCTCCTGGTATTAAGTCCGTGTTTCTGGTACTAATATTACATTTCTGATACCTCGTTAGTGTTTCTGTTGCCTAAACTGATCTCTATGTACATAATTCGTCTGTATGCTAGCTAAATTATGTTCCTAGTACTCTGTTCGTGTTTCTGGTACTTGCATTGCACTCTTAGTACTTCGTTTTTAGAACCCGCACTGTACTCTTAGTATGTTATTCGTGTGTCTGGAGCCGGCACTGTGTTCTTAATATGTTGTCGTGTGTCTGGAGCCGGCACTGTGCTCTTAGTATGTTGTTCGTGTGTCTGGAGCCGGCACTGTGTTCTTAGTATGTTGTTCGTGTGTCTGGAGCCTGCACTGTACTCTTAGTATGTTATTCGTGTGTCTGGAGCCGGAACTGTGTTCTTAGTATGCTGTTTGTGTCTCTGGGGCCGGCACTGTGTTCTTAGTATGTTATTCGTGTGTCTGGAGCCTAAACTGCCCTCCGTGTGCCTGGAACTTGAATTGCACGCTGGGAATCGAGCACCGACAGGTTGCACGCACCAGCATGTTTCTCGCAGGTATATTGCAGCTATAGAGGTGGCCTTCCTAGCAGCAAGTAACTGGAATATTGTCATTGCCTGGGATTTGTAATGATAAAAATAAAAAAATGTGCATGTGGAAATAGTTTGAGGGCTGCTATAACATTATACCTCGTTTTTGTTTTGGTTTATTGCTGTCACTACAGTAAATCCAATCCTATCAGCTATACCTCTGCGAAAATAAAACACTGAACCAATAAATGCACAAAGCAAAGAATCGAGGTCTTTCTACCGTTGAGTTTGAGTAGAATTACCCCTCGATAAATTTAAGAGATTTATATACTTCTCTTTTATCCACCCTGTGTAAAAAAAGTTCTTATCATTGTTCACTGTGCGTCTTTCGAATGCAGTGAAAATACAGACACTTTCATTTAGCATTTGGCAGAAAGCCTGCATTCGCGCTCTCCTATAATGCGTGTTTGTGTTGAATGCGTATTTATGAGCGAAAGAAGTCTAGAACATTTATCTGAACTCTCTTCCTTTGTGGAAAAAGTAGGTGCAGGAAAGAAAAGTTCATTACGCCATCTATTGTTGCTTCGTCGTAATGTAATGATAGAAAAAACGAAAAATAGGGTCTTTCTCTCGCGTTGTGTGCGCGGTCCGAGATCGTAATTGTTGTCGTGCGAATTTCCCCCTCTACGATTTGCACGATCCACGATCTCCACGACCTCGCGTTGCGTGCGCGGTCCGAGATCGTAATTGTTGTTGTGCGAATTTCCCCCTCTACGATTTGCACGATCCACGATCTCCACGACCTCGCGTTGCGTGCGCGGTCCGAGATCGCAATTGTTGTTGTGCGAATTTCCCCCTCCACGATTTGCACGATCCACGATCTCCACGACCTCGCGTTGCGTGCGCGGTCCGAGATCGCAATTGTTGTCGTGCGAATTTCCCTCTCCACGATTTACCCTGAGAGAGCGCAATAAATATTGCGAGTGCTTCTGTCCATCTCATGGGCAGCGCATTTAGCTTTAGAAATAGTCGCGAGATGGATGAACTTCCTCGTTTTATGTATAAATTTAGGCTTTTTTTATTGAAGCTCCTCTGGCGGCGTTATTCAGCCTATCTCATGAGGAGTGAAAACGGTCAAAAATGACGATATTACAGAGGCATGAAAGATAGAAGAATACCGAGGCATGAATGACCAAAGAATACAGAGGCACGAAAAATATTGCCATCGTCATTTCAGTAGCAAATATCCACGGCATTTCTTTTGTGAAGGATCGAAAGTTGAACGCCGGCTTTTTTCTAGCTGAGAGCTTGCGGTTCGTCAACTTTTGAAATGCAGTAGAAAACCGCAGTGAGAATACAGTAGAAGACCGCATGTGATACTCTCACTTTCGACACGACCCACTCGATCATGCAAGAGAATTAAGTTGCTGATAAGTACGCAGGCGCCTATAGCTCACGTCCTCCACTTGACGGAAGGAGCAATGAGCACGTCGCTGTTTCCACTTAATTGGACGCCGGAGACTAGCATTAAAGTGCTGGCTTCCGAGAGGGACGCTAACACTCTAATGCAATCCGAAACAAATTAGAAAAATCCAGCTGTAAATTGCTCGTAATTCAGGCTGCTCTGGTTCGATCAAATTGACTGGAACTTCACGTACATTTTTTGGTTGAAAAATGGGGCTGATGAAATAGTTCTCTAGATTATTATTAATAGCGTCATGTCAATGCAAGGGATCTTGCCACTAGATAAGTTTCTAACGTAAGTTAAATCACAGAAAAATAACTTTTATGCAGATGCAATCAATTCCAGAGAAAGTTAAATGAAGCTTTCCGACTTCTGCTCGACTCGCGCCGTGTGATTCTGATTGCTTTCTGCTCTAACGTCCCTCGCCAAAGTTCCAAAAGTCCGCTTAAAGTCGCGAATTTTCGAGACCTAGCGTTTCGAAACTATAATAATTATAGTTCCAAACTGCTACGTACTGTACAAAACATTTAATGACAGGACCATTACGAGCAGCAAGTAGCCTAGTTACGTCGTTGTCGAGGCGCGCATAAATCAAGAGTAGGTGGCTCTCCTTCATTAAACTTAGGAACACTGATGAGCCCACTGTGATAATTGAAAGTAATGGTCCGCTCTCTTCCAAAAAATTTGTTCAACCCAGAAACCTCAGAGAAGGGTTGGAATTATGAACTTTGAGAGTTCCTGTTTTTCCTTCGGCCTAATGATGTTGCTTACAGAAGTCTAGGAACCCATTTTGTTCCTGCGCATAATATTTCTGCGTGATGCATTGCCGAGGAAATCATTTTTCTCCTTTCGGACGGCGGTCGCTAACCGACGGCGAGGAACCAACTCATCTTGTCGTCGATAGAGTTTTTAAGGGAAACCTGGACAACCAATTCACCTCTGGCTGCTGCGGAAGTGTCACTCGTCGAGTGGACTGGATTCAAATTTGAGCTTAGCATGACACGCTCCATGAACGATTTTTTGCGAAGCCAAGAAGAGCTCCGGCTCATATGCGGAATTGGTTAGCTGCCGTTCCGCCCAGTCAGAAGATTGATGGTACAAAGTTGGGCCGCTACCAAACTTTGGTGATGGATTGGGAAAGCAATCCCTAAATCAGGTTCTTTATAAACAAGGAAGATGTGGTGCGAGATTGCCGTCGAAGTTGCGCATTTAACAAGTGAATGCAGAGGACGAACGCCTACCAGACGCGGGTTGTCATCGCTTATGCATCCCAAGACTATGCTCGGTGAGGGATGTTCCGTGGGCGGAATTGTGACTCGCGATCTCGATAGGCTCAAAGCTGCTTCTGTGGGTCATGGAACTGAGAAATAGACGGAGTCATTGGGCTGAAAGGAGATAAGAACTATAGGTGACGAATGAATTACTTTCACCTGTACGAATGAAATACGGATGTTTCAGAACTATCGTGGGCCTCAAAGATATTAAGGTTATCTGTCTCATGAAGCAGGACGACAGATGGTAGTATAAAGACCGAGATACGCTTTTCAAATTATTTCTACACATCACAACACACGGGAGAGCTGGTGGTGAGGGTAGTGGCGAGACGGACTGGTTGAATATTCAAACAATTTACGCCATCGTCGTTGCACAGCTGCTTAAGTTTTTTCATTGAACCTAGTAGCATAAGTAAATTGTTTGAAAATCTCGCCGCAAAAATAGATCCTAGAACTCTTCTCTACCAAGAGCTACGGCTGGTGACGACAGATTTATTCTGATGTTCTTTAAACGTGGGGGATATTGGAACATTCTTAGGTCAACAGAAATTGGTAAATATTCTGAGGCCTCCATCAAATTTCTTTAATTTCGAAGATTTGAAAATCATCTGTGCTTGTTGCAATTTCAAGCTCTGAATATCTCGACAAGAAGTGGTTGCTTGGACTTTAAGTGTTTCTGGCGGATGAGCCAGTGGTGCAAATTACGCTAACAACGTAAATGAAACAAACATCGAACGCAATAAATAAACTCTGTTCTATGCATCCCCTGAGGCCCATAACTATCGTACTTTTGTTGCTTACCCGAAACTCAAGCCTTCATTGCTTTTTTTTAAACTCGATTTTTTACTGTTCTTTACAGAAAGAAACAGTTACTATCTTGAAGTGTAGGGAATATTTGTTTTAGTCACATTTTCTGTGCTTCATATTTCACTTGTTTGAGTACAACCCAATTACAATATATACTGATGCTGGCGTGAGCCACTTTCAATATTGATCACAATGATCATCTTTATGAATCGCCTGCATTTTGCACTCAAATGTACTGGTTCAGAAAAAAATGAGCATTAAAGTGTAAAATTCGAACGCATTATATCAGAAAAACCTTCTGAGGTGGTTTCAACTATTATTTGTACGAGAATTATCGCTTCCAAGGGAAGATGTGAGGTCCTGAGTTGGTTAGGAAGTCGTTCCTTGTATAGCTATAGGGCAGATTTTTATGCTGTTACGGGCCATCTTTTTCTCCTTCACTGCTGTTTTTTTCTTCAGTGCCAATAACTGTCATTTTCATCTTCTTTTTTTGTTTCAAAAGCTTCTCTAAATCTTTCTGTTTCCACGCTCAGCGTTAGGGGGCTCACATTGTGCATAAATTTCCTATTCCCTCAATTTCACACTATAGAGTACAGTCTTTTTTCCGTTTTTTGGGGTACACCTTTGTTGTGGTTAAAGAGGCATAAACTAGCACACAATCTAGTCTGTGAAATTAACCATGTTCTGCTCATACTATGACATTAGGTCACTCAGGAACAAAAATTACAGCGTGCCTCTGCCAAGTTCTCTGATGCGCAATGTGCACAACTCTCTCAATAATTCATGCATTAACTGTTCAACAGTTTACCACTAAAGTTTAATTCCCGACACTTGACTCTCAATGAGCATAGGATGGGCGATAAGTTCATGATCGTTAAGTTTATCTGTCCTATTCTATGGAGTCCAGCGTGCTAAGAGGAGGGTATCTTGTTTGGTTACCTCAGGTCTGGAAAAGCCTTCGGGGCTTTTCTGTTATGTCCACTCTGCGTCTTCGAGTTTTCATGCATTTTTTTCATCTCTTCTTCGTCTTTTTATCCTCTTCCTTCCTAATTTGCTGTTTCTACGCGCGGGTATCCCATGTGAGGACACACCTCGTGTTACGTTCCGATTTCTAAGCCATATTGAATGGTCCTTTCTTCTTGCTGTTTTGAGATCGCCTTTGTTGTGAATGAGGGTCTCAACCTAACAAATATGATGATGATAATGTAATAAGTACTGAAAATTATACGAAGCGTGAACCATTTTCATCAAATTCTCCTACCTACGGCCCAATTAACTAATAAGGAAAGAGTGTGCCGAACAGATCAATTTGGGAATCATCATTGGAAGATCAATAGTTCATTTTCCACTTATGTTCATATGTATTATACCACAGTTTTCTTTTCTCATTGAACAAAAAACTGTATTATTTTACATCTTTATTTTTGCTCTTGGTATACGAATGTCAATGAAGAAAGTTATGTCGTGTGCATTTTTTTCACGAGGATCTGATGTTTGCGATTATTGTCGCTTTTGGTGTTTACTTAGGCGTGCATTCTAAGCTCATATTTTATTTTCCTTTTATACGAGACACAATTTGATGCTCAAGGTTTCACGTTGTTTCTTATAATTCAAGAATGTGAAAGTTTCTGAGTTTGTTTTAGTCTTATTGAGTGCCGTCCATGCAAGCGCTACCAAAGTAACGAAGGTCACTTCCTGCTTCCTCAACTACAGGATGCATTTTGTTCGACGCTGAAATATCATACTAGAAATTTTCGGCGACGCCAATCCAGTTTAATGCACCCCGAACGGCCAAGAATTTCATCGTGCTCGACGCCTCAAAATGAGAGCGTGACTGCTACAATGCCCTTAATAAAACTCATCTAGTGCTCTAGGACTTCCTCCACTTGCTCAGCCAAATCAACTGCAGGACTGGAAATGCAAACAAATCCTTGACTGGTCAAATACTCAACTGAGCGAAAAGAACCTTTTCTCGCTCCGACATCCAGCTGCAGCTCCCGCTGATGACTGCACCTGTGTCTCCATAGACAACAATAGCCCTCAGGAGAGAGATCTAATTATTTCGATGACCGATCTAACCCTTCATTTATTTTTGTGTTGGAACTCCGCGCCCAAACATTTAAGTCATGGACATGTTTCAATATGTAGCGTCTTTATGTGAATTAAACATGGAAGGAAACACGTAATTTTGTATTGAAGTGAAATTGTTTGTTGATGGAAGAAATGTATCAGGACGACATTCCTACGAGCGAGTTAATGTGTTTTACATCCTCGAAAAAAAATTAGGTGGATTGGCTTATGAGCTGTGTGTTAGGTCGAAATGACTGTACACTTAATCATGTAATTTGTATAAGTATCTTTTTATAGTATTTATACTGATATGAAATACTTGGGAAATTTACGCATTATCTACAACGCCAATCGTTACCCTGGAAATGCCGTGTATGGAGCTGGGTATAATGAATTCACTGCTCAGCAGTCAAATGACTCAGTAAGAAGCAAATTTTCAAGCACGCGTAGCACTGTAAGAGACAGTGTTCCATAACCATATAGCTCAGTAAAAAACAGTGTTGCACAGTTATATTGCTTTGTAAAAGACACCGTTACACAACCATGTTGCTCTGTAAGAGACATCGTTGCGCACCTATGTTGCACAGTAGGAGACAGAGCGCAAAAGCCAGCGACTGAAAGGACGAATGCTCCCCCGCAGGTGTCGTGGATCAGGCACAGGGACCTGCACCTCCTCACTGTGGACAGCTACACCTACACCAGCGACCCGCGCTTCCAGGTAGGTGGTGGTGTGGTGGTGGTGTGGTGTAGTATGGGTGGTATGGGGGTGGGGCGGTGTGGTGGGTACTGCGATGTGGTGTGGTGTTGGTGGTGTGGTGATAGGTGGTGCGATATTGTAGTGTGGCGATGGTTGCTTCTCGTGGCAGTGGTGGGTGGTGGTGTTGGTGTGTTGGTGGTAACAATGAGGTTAACTTCACCCATGACAAGTTTTGATAAAGGGGAGAGAGCAATTCATCTACAGAATGCTATTCATTTCATGGAACAGTCTTTGACGTGCCGGAGTTCCTAAAGGAATCAGTTTAGTACAATGAGGGGAGCTGTCTAAAGTCAAAGGAAGCTTCAAAGAATTCACTTTAGTATTTGAAACTACGTAGGAGTGAAGGGAAGTATCAGTGAAACGAGTTTTATTTTTTGAGAGCTAGTGTCAATGGAATGGATGCGAGTAGAGAAATATTGAGACAATAATTAACACTTTAACTTCGGCAGGTAAATCTGAAGTTTAATATTCGGTCGAACTTAAAGCCGATTGTTGTTAGCAATGTTGAAAATAGCAAACAGTAACTAGATCACGTAATCAATTAATTTTGATTAAGTATTTATGAAAATCGAGTTTACGACCACTGGTCGATCAGCAGCAGTATGAAAATTCCCTCCGTGTACCACCAGTGGCTCACGTCGCAGTCAAAGTGTTAATTAATGCCATCTATGCATGGTAGCAAAGGTAAGATTTGATTAAGAAGTCTATTTTAGTGAGAATAAATGTCACAACTGTGTAAATAAAAGGCCATTGTTGTGATGAGTTGGATGAGTTGATTTGGTCCGTGATGGCTCCAGTAGGTGTGGTGGCATCACCTGACATGTTGGAAATGGTGATGATTGTTATTTGTTGTAATGTGATGAGCCAGTGATGAACTGAGGGGTCGTGTTGGGACAGTTATCAAGTTGTGGTGAGTCTGGATTGAAATTGATTTTAACAGCATTAAATGAGTAGGAGAGTGTCCTGTTATATCATCTGCATCTTCAGAGCCTGGCATTATTTTTATTTTTTTATTTTGTGCAAAGAAGTTGAAGTGGTTTAATTAAAAATATCAAACTTTTCAAACACTTCTATTCACTCGCCTCAAGTAGCGTCTCAGCGATACCATCCTGAGCTTATTTTTGATGCAACTGCGCATAGCCTGGAAGTAGCCAGGGCCAGAACGTCAAAACACCCCTATAACTCCACACAGATTTTGACTTCTGCCTAGCTCGTCGCACCTCGCTCTCCCTCTCCGCTGCCATGGAAGAAACCCTTCTTCTTTCGAGGTTTCTTCTTCTTACGATGCAGAAACCATTCTTCTTTCATTCTTCTTTCGAGGCTCGAAAATGTCCGGCGGAGGAAGCATCGCGTCGCCAGTTTTAAACACAATGTCCTCACGAGAATTCTAAACTCCTGGATTCTTCAACGTTGGACGTAATTAGAAAACTAAAAAATGTAGGAGTACTTGTAGTTGAAAAAATTAGTTTTGCTGATTAATGAATTTGCTTGGGATCTGCACGTATACGGGCTTAAGGGCTTGACTTATCTAAAATGAAGGAGTTCAAAGCCTATGATTTTAATTAATCTCATGCAAATTGTTTTTTACCTTTATGAAATAAACATCAAGTTTTTACACTTTTAATTGAAAGGGCTAGGGTAACATGATTGTATTTAGTTCGTACGAATGTAACATTGGTCTAACATGAGGATTATACTGAATGGACCACAAAAAGTAAACCCAACCCTAAATGCTAATAACTTTGGATAAGGATATTTCAGTTTCATTGGTTGCATTGCACACAGAGATGTGTATCCTGAATACAAAGCTTTAGGTCTGAGTTCTAATAAGGTGAAAGTCATCTGAAAATATACGTTTAAATGTAAATTTTCAAATGACTAAACCCATCGTTATGCAACTAACAAAGGGGCAACGCATTTTCATCAACGACGTCTATGCGGAGAGTTTAATCAAAGAGTTTGAAGGAAGTTCGAAATAAATTCGTACAGAGATTTTCTGAATTGAGCTCTCGTTTTTTAAAATAATATTGCAATGACCCTTTAAATTTTGTATCAATTATGATCTCAATAAAATGTCAAGTGCAACTCAGAATTTTACAACTATTATTTATCTCATTACAGATACAGCTAATTTTAATGTGACTTAACACTTCTAGGGAAAATATTTTTCTCCACCTAATTCAAAAAAGAGAATTAAATCATCTTCATTCACTGTAAAGTTATTAAGATTTAAAGTTGGATTTACTTTCTTATGGTCCCTACGGTATATTGAATGATGAAAAATAATACCTTGTGGTGTTGAATCCTATCAAGGGAGTGTTATTCCAATCATAAAAACAGTTATTGATATACTCACATATTTAAAGTGCAAACAAATCAATAGGAAACAATAATTTACTACGCAAAAAGTGTCTAAACATGAACATAAGCCTGTTTTTCCTCAAGACCTCTCACATGGCTGTCATCCAATGGTGCTATCAATTTTAAGATAATCGATCAATCAATGTTCCCGAAACTTCTTGAAATTTCATACGAGGTATTATTATGCTAGCTCCTGTGCCGCTCACTGCCACGGTGTCTCTCAAATTTGATGATGCTCTTTATAGATCTTCAATGCAGTTGAGGTCAGGTGAAGACGGAGGCCTCTCCATTTAATACTTCTCAAAACTTTTCGTTAAAACTGCACTTCTGTTTGGAACTATTGGTTTGAAGTAGTTACGAAGAGGGAAAATGTCTAATCAGAAACAAGTTATATACAAGCGTATGACTGCAAGTTCAGCTTTACTTCTTTTCTTCTGGATCCTAAAGCGGCCGAACTAACCACGTCCAAACATCACGCCTCTGCCTCCGCGTTTCAGCCTAAAAAGAATATTATGGTTGTCTGAAATCCATTCTTTTCACCAACTATCGATACCGTCCAAGGCAATAGTCCTACATTCATCTATAAATACAAGCTTCATAAAATCAATCTTCCGCTATTTTTTGATCAACGAAATTCTTCTAATTTTTTTTTCTCGCAAGGCTTAGCTTGTAATTTTTCCTTATTTTGGACCATCGTAAGTATTCTGCAACACATGTCGTGTCACACGACACTTAGGTCACCCTCTCATCTTGCGAGATGGCCAAACTACTTTTAAAAGACTTTTTTGAAGCCATCAAAATTTACTTCACATCATTAAGTAATTAGTTGATACCGCTGGGAATTTTTCTCTTAAGCTTACATCTTGCATTCCAATTGCTTAGTCGCTGGTCCTCACGTCCCTATTATGAACCCCTCCCCACCTCAGTTGCTGTTTTACAAGCAGCTGAAAATTTTATAATTCATTGAGTTCATGAAGCCATCGTTTTCTTTCAGGGTTGATAAGTATTTCAAAAGAAAATTCTTGAAGATTAGAGCTTTTTTCCAGCCTAATTTTGCCACTTGCCCAATATCGTCGATCACTCAAAATTGACAAAACCGCTAAGTGTAATGAAATGAGGGTCCATTAAAAGTAACTTTCTCAGTTCACTGAGTAGGTTATAGAAAAAATAATGACTAATTTGTTCTAATTATTTACGCACAAATTTAAATTGAAGTAATGCGTGGAGAGCGGACTAACGTGACAGTGCCTGAAGCAGCGCGGAGTATCTTCAGATGGAAGCGTATCATGTACAAGGTATAAGCGGAAAAAACTCACCCTAAATGAATTAAAAACCAGTAAACTGACAAAACGTTTCAAGATACAGAGTAGCTGGTACCTCTGGAATGCAAACAAAATACAAGCACAGCATGCGTGTAGATTTCCATAGGACTAGGGGATTAGAGTTTACAATTTGACCTGAAGTCAATTCAACTATACTCGAAGTACTTTCTAATTATACCTTGGAGTTTTCAACGTCGAAAAAGCGAGCTCGTATACTGTAAGTTTCAACAGTGTTATGATGTTTACAATATTTTTGATCACTTTTGAAGATTGTTTCAGTTTACAATCGGGTTTTCCTGGCCCTCACGAACAATGCTGAACAAAGTTTTCACTCTTACGCTCTTTCCCTAAGGAGAAGTGAGTGAAACGCAAGCTCTTTGAATAAGAAATCTTCTCCCGAAACCTCTCTCATACGCCGTCTCCGTTTTGTGTTGTGTAGCCCAGCAGGCCTGCGCTGCTCCTGCTGATGTATCGCTAAGATGAGGGATCAAACCAAGGACCTTCTCTACAAGCGCGCAAAGCTCTGTCTTTGAAAAAAATTGAGTCACAAAAAAGACTACTGAGAATAAAAGCATATGGAAATGGCATTGTATTCCTAAGGAGAAATACCATCCCACGACCGAATGAGGACGTACATGGTTTGGTGTTGTGTTCCTCAAATGTCAGAGAAGCGTGATCTCCAATAAGCAATGTTATACGTAACAAAGTTCACTTGCCTAGTAAAAAAATACGCTCGTCCCAGCGTAACAACATGTTGAATGTATTAAGTAATGTAATGTATACTCCCTCCTGTGTTTCATATATTACTCATGGTGATCTTCTCGTTATTAGTCATAAATATTATTAATGTACTCGTCATAGTCAGTCAGTGCCCTTTTCCTAGTAAATGCTATACGTGAATAGATGCATATTAACTGATAAAAAATAAAGGTTGTACAATGTGCATATACAGTACAATACCTTCACAAAATGATCAAAAATCTTGAAATAGTTTACTTTTCTTAAAAATTTTGAACAATAGAAAATAAAAATAAAAATCAACGAGAAGATTCATAATACAATCATATGCAAGCAAATATACGAAAACGTATGAGAACCCGCATCAAAGTTATTTAGAATTTCCAAATAAGACAAAAAGTACTGGACGGAATTTTAAATGTTAATAAAATTGTGAGAGTTTCTCTAAGAGAGCAAAAATCATGACATATGCGACTCGAAAATCTTTCATAATGTAATATTGCTTACTATGATACCAAGTATTAGTTACATCGGGAATTTTATAAAACCGGACCCACCTGTGTTTCACCAGTGCGTTGTGCATCGCGCACTAGATATTGTGCAGCTGTCAAGTGTGGTGAAATCTATAATAATTCAAAAAAATAATCAAAATTACTCAATCCGAAACACATCTAAACAACTGATAGTGCCGCGGTCAACAGTTGACGATATTGTAACTAAATACAAAAGTTATGGTAGCGCAATCAATCGCTTTCAATTCGGCCGGCCGGCTGAAATTGGCGCATGGACAAGCAAAAAAGCTGGCGCGACATGTCCTCGCAAGCCCCATATTTACTCGTAAGAATATTCTCAATCAGTTGCCCGAATCAGGGGCAAATGCCAGTCTCTCCACTGTGCCCAACATCTTGCACAGGGCAGACTTAAAACCCTTCAAAAGCTGTTTGAAGTTTGCTAGAGAAAACGTAAAGACGCTTGCTTCTTTTTGAAGTAGCATATTAGAGTTAAGTGGAACCAACAACGATTTTTTTGGTGGAAATGAAATAAAACACGTTTTCCACAAAACTGGTTTAAGAAATAACCCTAAATACATCATCTCCATCTCCAAGTACGAAGCTTCACCCATGCTTTGAGATTCATTAAGTGCAGCTGGTGCTGGAAGTCATTAAAGAATTAATGGAACCATGAAGAAAGAAGATTATTGAAAGATTCTCATTACTTAATTGCATGAAGGGAATAAGACACTCAGTCAAGGTTACCGTTCGATCTTTCAGCACAATCGAGACACAAAACATGCTGTAACGATCGGGATCAACTGGTTTCGAAACAGCAAAGATTGTGATAAACTGGTTTCAAAACTGGCGATTTCAGTCACAGGATCTCTATCAGAATGAGAATCTTTGACTTTACTTTTAAAATTAGATTCACCCGAGAAAGCCAAAGAACTTGGAGGAATTTAAAGCTATCTATTATAAGGAATGAGCCATGGTACTCCTATGCGTATGTGCTGTAACTCGGTAACCATTTATAACAGTAAATTAATGTAGGTATCTGAAAGGCCACAACACTGACTATTGATACGAAGTTCTACACTTTTCAGTTCCTTTTTGGCTCGACTATTGCGAAAGTTGTGTTACAACTTATACTTTGTTTCACATGTGTTTCTTAAAATTTATTTGCATGCGTATGATTACATTATATGCAGGGTGTTTCAGAAGAAGAGGTTCAAATTTGCACACCAAGTAGAAAATAGCCAAATAAACACATTTTCCCCTATGAAATTTTCCGAAAAAATTTGGGGTTTTGAGAAATTAGCTGTTTATTGTTAAGGGATGAAATTTAATTACACCATTACTCGAAATATTTATTTTGAATTTACGTTACAAACACTTCTATTCTATAACAGTTTACAATAATAAAATTTAGTTTAGGGATATTGGGTAAAAAAGTTTAAGCTCAAATATTTTAGAATCTTGGTGGATAGTAGTAGTAGTATGATCTGTAGTAACCTGGTAGCACGATCTGGAACATTCTAAGAAGTTTTGCTAAAAATTTTTTACCAAATATTCTTGAAACTAAATTTTATTATTTTAAACTCTCAAGGAGTAGAAGTTTATGTATTGTAAATTCAAAATAAATATTGCGAGTAATTGTGTGACTAAATTTCACCCTTTAAAAATAAACAGCTCATATCTCATAAACACGAATTTATATCATTTCATAGAAGAAAATATATTTGCCATTTCCTATTTGGTGTGCATTTTTGTACCTCTTGTTCTGAAACACCCTGTATATTGACTCCGAATTTTATTTTCCTATCTCGTACAGTTTGTATATCAAAAAATACAAACAAAAATTTTCGAGGTGCCTTGAGATTTCCTGAGAGTACTGCAGGTATATATTCACACCCTAGATTTCGAGGAGATCTGCACACGAGAAATGAACGCAACCTGAGTTCGGCTGGAGCGGAACGCTGGGAGCGACGTCTTATTCTGCCTGATTTGCCTCAATATTATGTCCATTAGGCTTAAATTCTGAAGCAGAGCTGGCGCTTCGTGGCTTGTGTGGTGCTCGCAAGACTTCGTAAACGCCACTTCAGTCCAATAAAATATGACCGTAAAATATTAGCATAAAAGAGCTTTTGTGGTGAGTTTTTATTCAGCTAAGAACTGGAAGGTAAATACTTTGTGCTGATATTTTCAGAAAACTTTTGAAATTTATTTGACTTTTTTGGTTCAATATTTAACACTGATGAATTTTGTCTTCATCTGGCAATGAAAACTGAAATTCATTTATTTTTATCGTTCAATTTTATCCGCTCAACGTCGTGGAGCATATTGGACAGCACTTTATTTGGAAAATTCGTCGGATTCCTGAGCTAATTTTGGTTTTCCTCATAACATCTGTCGTCTTCAGTAAACTGGATACCTCATAGCATCTGTCGTCTTCGGTAAACTGGATACCTCATAGCATCTGTCGTCTTCAGTAAACTGGATACCTCATAGCATCTGTCGTCTTCGGTAAACTGGATACCTCATAGCATCTGTCGTGTTCGGTAAACTGGATACCTCATAGCATCTGTCGTCTTCGGTAAACTGGATACCTCATAGCATCTTTCGTCTTCGGTAAACTGGATACCTCATAGCATCTGTCGTCTTCGGTAAACTGGATACCTCATAGCACCTGTCGTCTTCGGTAAACTGGATACCTCATAGCATCTTTCGTCTTCGGTAAACTGGACACCTCATAGCATCTGTCGTCTGCAGTACACTGGATACCTCATAGCATCTGTCGTCTTCGGTAAACTGGATACCTCATAGCATCTGTCGTCTGCAGTAAACTGGATACCTCATAGCATCTTTCGTCTTCGGTAAACTGGACACCTCATAGCATCTGTCGTCTGCAGTAATCTGGATACCTCATAGCATCTGTCGTCTTCGGTAAACTGGATACCTCATAGCATCTGTCGTCTGCAGTAAACTGGATACCACATAGCATCTATCGTCTGCAGTAAACTGGATACCTCATAGCATCTGTCGTCTGCAGTAAACTGGATACCTCATAGCATCTGTCGTCTTCGGTAAACTGGATACCTCATAGCACCTGTCGTCTTCGGTAAACTGGATACCTCATAGCATCTTTCGTCTTCGGTAAACTGGACACCTCATAGCATCTGTCGTCTGCAGTACACTGGATACCTCATAGCATCTGTCGTCTTCGGTAAACTGGATACCTCATAGCGTCTGTCATCTTCGGTAAACTGGATACCTCATAGCATCTGTCGTCTTCGGTAAACTGGATACCTCAATGCATCTGTCGTCTTCGGTAAAGTGGATACCTCATAGCATCTGTCGTTTTCGGTAAACTGGATACCTCAAAGCATCTGTCGTCTGCAGTAATCTGGAAACCTCATAGCATCTGTCGTCTGCAGTAAACTGGATACCTCATAGCATCTGTCGTCTTCGGTAAACTGGATATCTCAAAGCATCTGTCGTCTGCAGTAAACTGGAGACCTCAATGCATCTGTCGTCTTCGGTAAAGTGGATACCTCACAGCATCTGTCGTTTTCGGTAAGTTGGATACCTCAAAGCATCTGTCGTCTGCAGTAATCTGGAACCTCATAGCATCTGTCGTCTGCAGTAAACTGGATACCTCATAGCATCTGTCGTCTTCGGTAAACTGCAAATCTCAAAGCATCTGTCGTCTGCAGTAATCTGGAACCTCATAGCATCTGTCGTCTGCAGTAAACTGGATACCTCATAGCATCTGTCGTCTGCAGTAAACTGGATACCTCATAGCATCTGTCGTCTACAGTAAACTGGATACATCATAGCATCTGTCGTCTACAGTAAACTGGATACCTCATAGCATTTTTCGTCTAGAGTAAACTGGATACCTCATAGCATTTGTCGTCTAGAGTAAACTGGATACCTCATAGCATTTGTCGTCTAGAGTAAACTGGATACCTCATAGCATCTGTCGTCTACAGTAAACTGGATACATCATAGCATCTGTCGTCTGCAGTAAACTGGATACCTCATAGCATTTGTCGTCTAGAGTAAACTGGATACCTCATAGCATTTGTCGTCTACAGTAAACTGGATACCTCATAGCATTTGTCGTCTAGAGTAAACTGGATACCTCATAGCTTTTGTCGTCTAGAGTAAACTGGATACCTCATAGCATCCGTCGTCTTCAGTGAGCTCAGCAAAACAGCGTTCATCCAAGATATCCTTGCCAACTAACAGCACAGTCACAAGTCTTTTGCGAGTCTACAATTACATAAATTGTCCATTATATTACTCTTCAACCAAAAATTTTGTTATGGCTTATACCCAAAAGAAATAACTTTCAACATTCAAACCGTATCTCCTCATTGAGTTTTGATGCTAGAACAAAACCAAAGACAGTTTTAGAATCCTTGAAACATTTTCAACAAAATAAAATAGGCTTTTTTCAAATTTTAGAAGAAAAAAGTTATACAACTCTAAACACAAAAATAATATTTTGTGATGTAATCATGAAATATCACCTATCACAATTTTTTTTTAAATGTTAAAATTTTACTATTTGATTTTGTTAGAAATGGTCCAAGAATTCTAAAACTGTCTTTGGTTTTGTTCTAGCATCAAAACTCAATGAGGAGATACGTCTTGAAATGTACAGAAAAATGTACCAAAAAAACTAATTTTTCGTAAAAAAACTAAGGCCTAAATCGAAAAAGGGACAGGAGTAAAAAGGTTTATATTTAAAAAATACATATACTGGCCAATTTTCAAACGAATCGGACGAAAAAAATTGAAAAATTGGGACGATCTCCCTTAAGGAGGTCGTCCTTAGTTTTTTTACGAAAAATCAGTTTTTTGGCATATTTTTATATGTATTTCAAGATGTATCTCCTCATACAGTTTTGATGCTAGAACAAAATCAAAGACAGTTTTAGAATCCTTGGAACATTTCTAACAAACTCGAACGTTTTTTTTCCAAATTCAATTTTTTCCTATTTTTTGCAAATTTTTTTAAATTTCTAAAAACAACAGTAATTTTTTGGGTTTAGAGCTAGGTTATATATATTTTTTCGACAAATTTGAATTTGAAAAAAAAAACATTTAAGTTTGTTAGAAATGTTTCAAGGATTCTAAAACTGTCTTTGATTTTGTTCTAGCATCAAAACTCAATGAGGAGATACGGTTCGAATGTTGAGAAGTATTTTTTTTAGTAAAAGCCATAACAAAATTTTTTGTTGATGCGTAATATAATGAACAATGAATGTAATTGAATGCAGATTTGATTTTTACCTCGATAATTTCCATACATAACTTCATATTCGCACTGTGAATTTTGAATTGCAAACTCAAAAAAAAAATTCTTTAAAAAATGTGAAATTTTTTATTTTCAGTTTGATTCTGATGAAATTTGATTATGATATGTAACTTTTGAAAAGAAACACACTTTCATTCATTCATTTTTTCGATTCAGGCCTTAGTTTTTGAAAAAAATTGACATATTGGTATTTAGGTATTGATATTTCACTGATATTGATATTTCAAGACGTATCTCCTCATTCAGTTTTAATGCTACAACAAAAAAAAAGACAGTTTTAGAATCCATGGAACATTTCTAACAATAGAATGAAGCGAAATTTCCCATTTCCCGTTATGTTGTCTTTTTATATGGGGTCTAAATGAGTCGAAAATTAAAGATTTTGGTCCCCTCACCCCCCCATGGGGGGGAAGGATCTATGGTCCGTAGAGCCATAAAATTTTAGGACCGAATAGTCCACCACCTAAGGGTCCTTTTACAACAATAACATGAAAAATTACCAGCGGAGTGACAAGGGCCTGGCAAGGGCCTGGGACGATCTCCTTAAGGAACTTCATTGCGTTGAAATAATAACTTTAAGCAGTGCGTACTGCAGTAGTTCACTCTAAGTTAGTACAGAGCTGAGCTGTTTGTGGCCGGGATCGATTTGCTCTAACCAGAACTACAGACGCAATTTACTGCTCTTACCCGACTCTAAACTACTATAATTACTCTGATGAATGGCAGACAACCATTGGACATACAACAGCGATTTTTTATCGCGGGTACGAGTTACCTATGTTTTTCCGGAAACTTTTCACATTCTGAGAGGTTTGTTCATGTTCAATTGGCAAGAGCATGCACATCCAGCACATGAGACTTTAAGCTCAAAATGGTCTGTTAGTTCTGGCATTATTACAGAGCATCCACGAGTCGAGCACAGGCGACTGGTGCTCATCCCTTCGTTCTCACATGTTGCAGAGCATCCACGAGTCGAGCACAGGCGACTGGTGCTCATCCCTTCGTTCTCACATGTTGCAGAGCATCCACGAGTCGAGCACAGGCTACTGGTGCTCATCCCTTTGTTCTCACATGTTGCAGAGCATCCACGAGTCGAGCACAGGCGACTGGTGCTCATCCCTTCGTTCTCACATGTTGCAGAGCATCCACGAGTCGAGCACAGGCGACTGGGTGCTGATCATCACGTCGGTGAGCAGCAAGGACGCAGGACGGTACGAGTGCCAAGTGAGCTCGACGCCGCCGATGGGACACTTCGTCTCCCTCAACATCAAAGGTTGGTCATGTTGCCGCCTAGTTTTCATAATTTATTATGCAATCTAAGCACATCTTCGTAATTAATTTTGGCCGTGTGGTCGGTTGCAGCGCAGACTTGTCCCCGGGTAATGGCTGAATATTCTGTTACATGCGGAATTGCGGCGAGAGCTTCTCATTTCTTTCATTTCTAATGAAATTCCAGGCTCAAACTTGCGTCCCTTACTTCATTACTAATCTACCGTCTGATATTAGCAACTCGTGAGCGATAACCGAGAAACAGCTAAAAATTTATTCCTGTGAGATGGCATGAAAATTGTAACTCAAACGACATATTTATTCCGAACATGATTCGTTCTAAAACTAAACGTGAAACTTATTTAGCCACCTAAGGTGTGTAGTAGAGCATGCATTTTCTTCATAGCATAAAATTAGAAGAATATTTTTAAGCTTCTTCAAATGCGTGAAAAATTCATATTAGTATTCATGCTCGAGCTCTCACGGGACCTATATTTCAGGTCGGTGCTCACCAATGTTGTCGTTTTTATCATTTCCAGAGCCGCAGACAAAGATATTAGGAGGGCCTGACATTCACATAAATCTTGGGTCAACGCTGAACTTGACGTGCCTTGTGTTGTACCACCAGCACTCCCCTGACGTCACCTGGCTCCACCAGGACAAGGTGGGTCAAGCGGGCGCTCTCATGTGCGCGAGTCTATATCACCTTATCTGCTTGTCTGTTCCATGAGGCCTCGCTTTTACCGGACAGAAGCTAATTTTTCTTAAATATGTATGATTCGGTTAAATTTAGTATTCCTCATGTGCGCGAGTCAATAGCATCATCTTAGAATCTTCAGTGAGGTTATAGAATAGAATTAATGAGGTTTCGCTTTTACTGGTCAGAAGCAAATTATTCTTTAATTTATAATATTCGGTTAAGTTTAATATTTATGAATCGTTTGTCCTGCTATATAGTTTAAATTTTTTGCCCTGAAAGTTATTGACACTTTGACAGCAATTTGTTGGAATGAAGTTCAATATTCAACTCAAATTTTACGTTAATTGTAGTAGGCAATATTGTAAATAGCAAACATTAACAGGATATTCCCTTCATTTAGGGTTAATTGAGTATTTATGAAAATTAGGTTTCTTGACTACACGTCGGTCAGATGCAGCATGAAAATCCCCTCCGTGGCCACCGGTGGCTTACGTTGCGGTTATAGTGTTAAAGTCATTATGCATTCAAGAGATGTTAAACTGATGTGGCAAGCTGCATAATAGGTAAGTTTGGAGTTCAAAAGTACAATTTTTATTCCAAGTCAAAATTTCATGTTCTATTTCATCCAGAATTTGTAATTTTGTCCCTCTCACATCATGTTTTAGTGTGAATCTTACCAAAAAAATTTGCGATGGCGAAATCGATTATTACCAAAGAAGGGAATGCAGAAGTTGAGAAGGAAGTTCCAGCACGTTATGAATCCCTGTGAACGAGCATGCGTTATCCTCTTAGAAAAGAATATTCAGAAGTAGCTTTCCTCCTTTCAATCACGGCCTAACTAACGCTTGTATTCACTTAAGTACCTCAGTGTAGTTTCATGTGATGATCTTTTTCCATTCGAAAGTCAGTGAGAGAATTCGTGCACAGAAAAGTCAGAAAACGTGCACATTCCCACCGCTTATTTTTGTATACATCTGTGCACAATATCACAACCCATAGCTGGTCTCGACCACACGCACACCTTCAAAAGGTTGTTAAGATTTCAAAAGTTGTTCCCACTATTTCGTAGCCTTCACGACCTTTAATTAACTAAATTGAGGCAAAATATTTCAAGGATCTGCAGCCTACCACATCAAAATAATTACGTTGATGGACAGGGAAAAAATTTGGCTTCCACATAACTGTAATACTAAATTGTTTGAACGATAAAATATTAGCCGAACTAGAAATAAGTGAGGAAGAATTGAG
The DNA here is from genome assembly GCA_030386875.1 of Morinoia aosen. Taxonomy (NCBI): domain Eukaryota; kingdom Metazoa; phylum Arthropoda; class Malacostraca; order Amphipoda; family Talitridae; genus Morinoia; species Morinoia aosen. The sequence continues at coordinate 21,258,916 of CM059567.1, read as the reverse complement.
GTCGGGATTTTTCAGTGTGTTTAGATCAGTGATCGGTATAAGCAATGTGTATGCATTCCAAGCGATCAATTGATTTCTTCGTGCGTTCGAATGCGAATACGTACCATACATTTGTACAGTAGTGCGCTAGTAGCATCGACATACGTTTGTGCGTTAGGGCTAGGTGATAGTGATACACATTCGTACGTTAGTGTGACAGTGGTGTAAAATCGTGTGTTAATATGCTGGTAATCGTGATAAACGTTATACATCACGGCGCTGGTAATCGTGACACATTCGTGCATCATCGTGACCCACATTCGAGCACTAGAGTGCTAGTAATCGTGATACACTAACATTCGTCATGTATATTCTGAGCAATTATAACATATTTATTGAACTCGCTCCTTGTACATTTTGAACTTTGTCGCTTATTCTGACTCAGTGGGATCTTAAGAAAGAAACCCAGTGCAACTAATTATGTTTCGTAAGTACAGAACATCCACGATTCGAGCACAGGCGACTGGTACAAAATAAGAAAAAATTTTAAGCGTACAGGTAGCAATTCCTGCCGTAATACTTTAAGTGAAACTCCTTTTCTCATAACCTATTTTTTCTTGTTATATTTTCCCCCCAGGTAATAAAAAATAGGTGAAAGATTCAAACACCCACACCTGAATTGTGAAGCCATTGACTTATTGTTAACTTCGATGAGAAATGTGAAAGTGATCCATGAGCCATCACAGCAATTGATATCCATTTCATGGCCCTAAATCTATTCAACTTTGGAAAAAATTTCTTTGCTGAATACAAGTCGCCCTGTGTGCAGGAGTTTGAGCGGCAGAACTCACGGAATCGTCGAGTATAAACGAAGAATTAGGTCACTGATGAGGCTAGACATAGGCGTAAAACCTTGTAACATTTATGCATCAGCACGAAGACCTTGGCTCAACATAGGCGTAAAAAGCTGAAACATTCATGCAACAGCACAAGATCCTCGGCTCAACATAGATGCAAAGAGCCGCAACATTCTTGCAACAGCACAAGAGCCTCGGCTCAACATAGATACAAAAGGCCGCAACATTCATGCAACAGCACAAAAGCCTCGGCTCAACATAGATACAAAAGGCCGCAACATTCATGCAACAGCACAAAAGCCTCGGCTCAACATAGATAGAAAAGGCCGCAACATTCATGCAACAGGACGAAGACCATCGTCACGACGCACTCCAGCAATAACAAACGGCGGAATAATTCACAGCCCATCAATAGCAGATGATGCCTCTCAGAGTGAGATATCTTGGTTCATTACATATTCCAGCTTATGCTCTGATTCAGTTATTGGCTTTATTGCGGAATTCTGATATTAGCTTAGTAGCTGTTAAGTTGTATTCGGACTTCATTGGGTTTCTTCATAATAAAACGATTAACGAAAACTTATTGGAGTCAATGCTGTTTAGAAGTTTAAATTTCATGCAATCGTTACGAGACTATATAAATTGAACGATGTATGAGCTCACACATATTACATACATTGCTAGTCGTGCGCTAGATCAGCCATTTTATCATTCAACGAACAATAGTCACATTTGCGTAATTGATCTTCAACATTTTGATTGATTATTTATAATATTAATCTGCACTTTTCTTTCATCCTCGTGAGCTACATTGATTCAACTTCTAGACAGTAATATACATAAGAACTACGAACATTCAATTGTTTGATAGTCTGAGTGTAAGTTTGAGCATCGGGGCGACTCATTTTTTAGGAATTTGAGCTCTTGGTTACAGAATAAATGATTTATCTTCCAATTCTTTAATATAAAATGAAGTAATTGCAGTTAACATTTGTGCTATTTATTTTGAAGGTCTCAATTCGAAAGACATCAACGCGTTACATAATTTGAGTGAACAATTAAATAGAAAGAGACCCGATTGCGAGTTAAAATGACCAAAGGATTATGTTATGACCCCTGACACGGTCGTATGTGCGCAGACAAATGACATGTGGTCGACTCAACACATGCATTTCAATTTCACCGTTTACAACGAAACCAATTTCCTGGCATCAAGAGTGATTAAAATTGCACGAATGAACATTTTGTTTATTCTACGTACAGAGCTATATCAGAAGTGAACTGACATAGAGCATGAGAGTGGGATCGGTGTTAAAGGGAGACATTTCCTAGATAAAAATCTCTGCTTTAAACCAGTTCTTGAAGATTTTTCTTTGAGTGCAAAATTGCTTCTTATCTTACGTATTTTAAAATGTCGTTTGTTTGGTAGTAGTCTTTTGTGGTGCGATGAGACTAAAACTGCATGGAAAAAGGGGCGACTGTGCCTCGTACGCTCCACTTTTTTCTACCCTATAACCTACAAGAATTACGATTAATTTCTTTGATTAACAAAGGTTTGTCTTCCGTGAGTAGAACTTACTCCATAATCACATCTGAAATTTCACACTTTTGTAAAAATAATATAAAGTTACCATGAATTAGAGCGCTTTGTATGAAGTTCCCGAGTTTCTATCATTATTTCCGAGTTTTTCTGTTAGGCAGCTGTTCAACACAGGCTTACGTCCTTGCTAACCACACCACGGCTTGTTAATGAATTAGCACCATTATTTGCTGATGGAAAACAATCAACACTGATTTTCTGTTCCTTGTTCAGAACAAAAATATGCTACGTAGATCTTTATTAACTACTTTCATAACGAAAGCTTCTTTTTCGAACTGAAAGTAAACCCTCAATGTTTCTAAATCCCAATGACATAAAAGTATGTGATAATTCAACATTGTTATGAGAGCAGCCCCTGATTTGCGAGCGCGAAAACTCATCAAAACTTTTTATAGGTGATAAATGAACTTTAATTGCCTGGGTAATTATTTCCATACCTTGATTTGACATGTTTTGGTCTCGATAATGAAATTATAGATCATCTCCTTTCACTTACGTAAAGTTTAATGATCTCTGGTATTTAAGCATATGTTCGACATCCCAGGATGGGAATTATCGCATCGAACTACATAGCAAATTAAAGATTTTTCCTTCGCATTACATTCACAGTGGAGTGACATCGTTGAAAACATAGCTTAACATAGCTTAGTATGAGACAATGACTATTTTGTATATTTTATTTGCTTTTTTCTTCTAGTGTTCTTTCTTCTATTTCAGTAGGGACTCTAAGAAATTATAGCATACCAAATGATTGATTGCTCTTGTACGACATTTTCCTAAAAATCTTTGTTTCTTTACATGTGTTCTGCACCTAGTCTAATCTTTTCTTACCCATCTAACTTCAGGACACCGTCCGAGTAGAAAAAAAGTCCGTTATTTACGGATGGTTTTCTCTGAAATTATCACAGTAGGTGTAAAATGATGCAAAGATCATTTGTTAATTGGACAAAGTTTTTGTATCTGCACTGGATTTATTTTTTATTTTTGAAAAATATGATAAAATAGTTTTTTTTAAATCCTACTTCTTCTACAATTTTGAAGTTACATAACCAGTACTTCGTTTTTAGATTGCTTATATGTCTATATAACTATCCGCAATAGGGCATTTCGATAACTTCTTTTTGTTGATTTTGGGAATTTTTTTTTTAAATGTGACTTTTTTCATTTTTTTCTTTTCATGTCGTGTAATTTTCAAAATAATAGATGTATCAAAAAATTCTATTGCGAATGGATACACCTTGCTAAGCCCTATCGAATGGTATATAAGCCATTCTTGTAGCTCTAAAATTGTGGAAGAAATTTTTTTGAGAAACAAAATATCAAGTTTCCCTAAAAAACGCGTTTTTCACAAAAAAATTGTTTTTCTTCTTATTTTTTGAACTACCGGGTTTTCTACAATGAACTCTCGAGCTTTTGTAGCTCTCTTCAAGCCCTTTCGATTGATATAATTTACATTGCTGTTGCTCTGGAACTCTGGGTAAAAAATATACATCAAAAGACAATACGTGTAATTCATCAAAACAACCACTTTTTTTATTTTTTCATTTTTTTTCGACCAAAATACGTTTTTTCAATTCAACTCCTCTGTTTTGTAGCTCTTTTCAAGCCCTTTGGATTGGTGTGCTCGCCATAGCCGTAGCTACGATACTGCAGCTGTCATCGAGCTATGAATGAAAGCTGCGGTATCATAGATACGGCAGAACAGCTAAATTCTGAAATTGTTGAAAATTATAAAAAATATTTATTCAGCGTTAGAATGTTTCATTTGAATAATGGAAGCACTTTGAGTAGCCCATGAATGAACTATATTGCAATTGCCGCAGAGAAACGCTCAATTGACCCCCAATAATGAGGAGGGGGGAGGGTTCAAGGTCACTCCACCCCTATCGCTTTCCCCTCTCTTGTGGGCGTACCATTCGGAGTAGACGTAAGCGGAAAGTACCAATAAAAGCGCAAGAAAATCCTCTATAAGATGCATATAAAAACATTAAATCAACACTTATCCCGATTTCTACCCAGACGGTGTCCTTCACTCTACTAACCTTCCTTAACGAAGCATAATGTTACTTAAACCATCCTAATTAAACCTAATTTCACATCACTTCTCCCAACGTAGCCTAACCTAACGTTACTTCACCTAATCCAACCTTACCTAATCCAGCCTCATCTAACCCAACCTCACCTAACCTGATATAACCAAGCCTAACCTCACCTTTATTGTGAACGGTTATTTTATGGTTCGAATTTTGCGAGACAACTGAGGCCAGGTGTCCTGGGGGCAGTTGTCGTCAGTAGAGTGGCCTGCCTGGGAGCAGAGCACTTGCATTTCAGTGCCAATAAGATGCACTTAGTGTCGCTTTATTGCCTCTCGTAAGTAGATGCATAATTTTCTTAGTTCACCTTCACTATCGATAGAATGCTGAGTTGCTGGCCTATCCTCTTTAACTCGGTGAACTATATTATTAAAGGTATTCTGTCGCAGTGTATGTGTGGTACTGGTTGACAGTTTACGCGTTAATTGTAATTGATATGTGAGTTGTTTCATTGAAGTATTTTTCGTGCAGAATAGCTCGTTAGATATACTCTCTACCAAAGTTCCTTCTGACTAACTCACCTGTGGCTTCCGAAGTCAAGCAGTCCCATTGGATGCTCGAGTTATGTATCACATTATGCCAGCTTTAATATGTACGGATAACAGTAAGTCTCAAAGTATTCAGCTATTGCGTTAGTTGGTGCCAATTATGAATGGCTAGGAAAATCTGGTATTAAATTATAATTGTACACTGAGAAAATTTTCTCACAAAAACAAAACACTTTTGTTTGTCAAGTTGTCACAAAACCGACACACAAAAGTGCAACAATATACATTATCAGTCTGTGTATTATGACACACTTTTGTTGGTCATGGTCTTATACGTAATTGCTGGCACACTTGCTGCCAGCCTTGACACACTTAACGTAAGTCAATTTTATTTCACATAAATGTTTGACCTTCTCAGACTGTTCATTGATTACACTAATATACAGACAACATCTAGGAATTAGAAGAAAAATTAGCGAAAGTTTTAAGGTTTTTTGGGGAAAAATAGTACTCATTACAAAAAATCTACACACAGTTAAGTTTCCTACGAAAAGCTTTGGGCCATTTGAGATGTGAATATATCATTTAACTCTCTTAACCGCTTCAATATGGGGTGAAAAGGGAATACTCCAATGTGAATCAAAGAATTTCTCAATAACCGTTTGAAACACACACACAGGTGTGTCAAAATTTCTCTCAGTGTATGAGCTCTCGTAAGCTGATGTCGCATAACTTGAGGATCTAGTGTAACGCTGTAAAAAAACAGCACCCAGTGTACAGATGTAAAAATAACACCTTATTCGTACAGCGGCAGAGAGTCGAAAATTTTGCTCACCGCGAGCCTGCAGAACATTTCTGAACGGGATTCCCTCATGATCATTATAAGCTAGCGCAGTGTGTGTGGCCAACACCAATAAGAAGTCCTTTATATTGTGTAGGTGGTGGGCTACCAGTCGGCCCGCGGGGGAGTGAATGTGGTCACCGAGAGCGGCGAGGCGACCAAAAGTTCGCTGCTGATACAGCGAGCGGCGCTGTCCGATGCCGGCACCTACACCTGCCGCCCCAACGGCGGGCGCTCTGACTCCGTGACGGCCCACGTCCTGTCTGGTGAGACTTCGGTGTCACTGTGAGGTGGTGCGGGACGGTCCTGACTGTAGCCTGTGAGAGTACACCGATTGTGTTCGGTCTTGCTTGAGTTCTGTGAGGATACCCCGATTGTACAGGTTGATTTTTAAGTATGGGACCTAAAAACTACATAATAACTCCTAAATTTAAAAAGAGTTCAAAAAACAAAGTAATAATGAAATTCTAAGAAGTATTAGTTTTATTGGATATGTTTGTAACCGAGATACACAAAACGGCATGAAAGTCTCATTCGAATGAAAAATAGGTACGATTTTAACGTTACGTCATAAATGACAAGCTGGACAAAAAACAACTCATCTTCGTCACAACTGCCTACTCCAATCAAGGATGTTTTTTAGTTGGATGATACCTTACAGGAAGAGTTTACAGTGATAAACATCAAATCTACACCAACTCAAAGCATCCATCGAACAAGTAATCCTGTGAATTGGATCTGATCTCTCCAGCACTGCATTGAACAGTCAGAGTAATCGTGCTGATTTTTGTCGGCACTCAGAGGGGCGGCACATGAAGAATATTTTATTAAAAAAACATTCTGAATAAAACTTATATTTTCCAGAATTTCACAAGTACTTTATTTTTGAAATCCGTTAATTAATATATGAGTAAGAGTATTACATATTTTTTAAGCCCCATATTTAAAACTCACCCTGCATGTATTCGGTCTTGCCTGCGTCCTGTGCGACTTCTCGTATGTGTTTGGTCTTGTCTGCGTCGAGTGAGAAGACCCCGTAAAGACTCCGATTGTATTATATATTGTTTGTCCTGTGAGGAGAGTCCGATTGTATTTGGTCTTGTCTGCGTCGAGTGAGAAGACCCCGTAAAGACTCCGATTGTATATATATTGTTTGTCCTGTGAGGAGAGTCCGATTGTATTTGGTCTTGACTGCGTCGTGTGCGACTTTTCGATTGCGCTTAGTCTTGTCTGTGTTCAGTGAGATTTAAATACTACAGTGATGTGTTAGTGAAAGGCTTAGCCTTTGTTCTGTGAGACTCGTAGATTGTGCTCGGTTCTGTTTGTTTTTGGATTTGAATGCGTTTGGTAAGACTTTAATGATATCTTAGGTTACTGTGTTTTGTAAGTGAACAGTCTTGCATGCGTCTAAGCTTGTTTTCGCAAGGCTCGATAATACAATTGCAGTCAATACGTCATGTGAAATATTCAGGAGTGGTTGCGTGAAGACTTTCGTGTGTCGTCAGAACTCAGGTAGAGTCTATGCTGAGCACTGATTTGATTGATTTCTGAGGCTTGAAACTGCCTCTGCATTTATCGTCTTGTTCCCTGGCAAAATCCTGTCAACAAGGAACGGGTCGAAAAAATAGAATATAATATAATGTTCTCTCTTATATTTGCAAAGAGCATCTCTAACATACATAAACTTCATGCATTTGAGGTTATTAAGAATAATGAGTTCGATGTACCTTAATGCACATCGAACAATGTACAATGTTCATAAAATATCGACGTGAAGAATCTTAATGACAGATCTCAACAACACTATTTTAATGAAGTTGCTGCCTTACAAGTTGAATTCGTCCTCCAACTCCACTTGATCGAGAGGCAACCTTCCATGAACTAATGTTCAGATGGTGCTTTCTAAAATGTTGAATAATAGTAATAACACATCATGGTAATAACACATTTCACGTATACCACGTCATCAAAATAATACGACAAATAATTAACGCATCAGAGAAATTTCTCAGATGAAAATAGCGGGTCACAAATATAACTCACCAATGGAATTGGTTTCCCATTCTAGGAACAGATCATCATGTAAATTGCAGCTCATAAAACACACGTTAAGGGAATATTACTTCGAATAAATCGCTCGCCATTGAAATCATCGATTAACGAATGGCACGTCATAAAAATGTCATTTCATTCCAATGAAACATCACAGAACGAGCAAGGTGGTTTCTCACACTCGATTTAGTTAGAATAATTCATCATGGCTGTTTTTCAGTTCTACACATGAGGACACTCATATAGTTGGGCGATAAGAAACGTAAACTGCACTCTACTTGCAAACTGCCCTCGATGCAATACGATAGGTCTTCAAGCGAGTACAAATCTTCTGGCACGATGCATTTCAAGTTACAGCGGCTGAACATTCCCGTTGAAATAGGGAACGCCTCGTCTATTTCGCTATAAATCTCTTCAAATGAGCCTATTGTCCTTAAGCCAATGATCCACGCAATACGCAGTCTCCGATCCTCCGCTCAGTACCGGAATTGTTGGTCAAGTTTGGCGTAGTCCGCCCGTGTTCGAGGGAAAGTTTTTTGCAATTTTGCGCATCGCTCAAAGCACCTTGTGTCGCAATCATCCCTTGTCCTACCGACGCTGCGAAATTTTATCGTCAGCGCCCCCAAATTATGGTGTGTTAGACAAGCATTTCTGGAGTTTGGACGGGAAAGTTAGATTGAGAAATTGGTTTGATCCTAGTCTCACTTTTTGCGACTCCAGAAAAACACGATGTTCCTCCAACTTGAAGGATGACCTCACAAGGAGAAATTTTCGGGTCGGCATGATAGGAATGTTACTCAAATTTGAGAGTGATTACTCAGGAACAAAGTATGTAGTTTTTTTGCCAAGAGATACAAGTATTTTACTTCTAAAACACAAATTACGCATATTGGTATAGATATTTTTTATCAGATTAATATCACTTAATCTAAAATGCACTCAACCATTGTTCTTTCCTCCATACGGCGTAAATAATTACGCTGCTTTAAAAAATGTTGTATGAAAATTCTGCCGAAAAAGTGTTAAACTATATTTAGAAGCATGAATTTGTCTACAGCAACGGAGGGAACGATGCCTGCATGAGCCCCTGCGTTTGGAAACTGATTTCGATTTAACTATAACAATACAGTAGATTCTTTATCCATTATTCATGTCATACTGATAGGCAAACGGACTTGTGTTTGTATTTTTCTAGTCAATTGCAACACTGATCACTTTTACACTGAAGTATAGCATTAACAGATACACTGAGAGATATCTTGTCACAAATCGAGACATTTTTAAGTGTCAAGTTGTTACAAAACCGACACACAAAAATGCGTCAACAATGTGCATTATGAGTTTATGCATTACGACACACTTTTGTGTGTCATTGGCATATACGACACACTTAAGTGTGTCAACCATGACACACTTAGTCAATTTTATTTCGCATAAATATTTCACATTCTCAGACTGTTGACTGCGTACACTTATATACAAACAACGTCTAAGAATTAGAAGAAAAATTAGTGAAAGTATTAGGTTTTATGGGAGACTTGGACTCCATTTACAAAATCTAAACACAGGTTGGTTTTCTACAAAAAAAAATTGAACTGTTTTGAACGTGAATATGTAATTTAACTCCCTCGACCACTTTAACTTGTGGTCAAAGGCAATACTCTAATATATATATCAAAATATCTCGAATATCCGTCTGAGAGACATATAAAGGTGTGTCAAAAATTTCACTCAGTGCAAAAACTGTACACGATTGGCTTGGAATGGCTTGGGCTCCGCTGCAACAAAAAGGTCACTACTAAAAAATTTCACTAATGTTACGTGCAAAAATGGAAAAAATATTAGAAATTCGGTAATTAACTAACAGTTTACAGGATAATTTTTCTAAACTGAATTAGCTTCTAACCAATTTTAAGTCGAATTCTCGTCAATCGTTGCTGTTCTTTGTCATTCAGTACAGCCCGGTACTTTATACAAGGTTTAGTCAAAAATTGCAAAATTTTCGTTTCACTTCGAAAAACAAAGAAATACGGCTAGAGATGACATTTTTGACTAAGTCTTCAGTTTTACCAATCTACTTTGACAAGCAAGTCGTAAGTTTACGCAAGTCATAAAGAAAATGATTTTGGTGTTTTCGAGGTACACTTGCACTCTTTCCCATATTTGAGGCTTCTTAAGTTGTCCAACTTTATGAAAGCCTGAAGGAATGAGATCTGAGCTGCATGTATGGAAGGGTCCCATAGTTCAAAGAAATAACTTACAGTTGGTTTTTAAAGTACCAAGAGTAATGTGACCTGGGCTTTTTCATACACCAGTGAAGCTCTTTGCTGGAGTAGACCGATTCTTTGGTCGTGAATTGCTGTTTTTAAAACCCTGGAACCCCCACCATCAAACCAAGTTATTGCTCCCTCAGACTTACATCTCTTAGGACCATTAAAACAAGATAAGATAGTCGATTTGCCTTAAATACACACGCTCGTAATGCGTGGCATACATACCAGCAGAAAACCTTAAGCACTCCTTGGAGTGCATCCTCCTGGAGATATGCTGTGAAGATTATCTTTTAGTGCTTTTCCGGAGACTTGGCGCTTCTCATAGGTACTTAGGATGCCTGAAATACACTCAGAGGGGGGTAATGATGGTAATGTCTGTTCTCGTCCGCGTAACAATTAGGAACGCAGCTCTCCTCAGTAGCTACCGAAGCGACCCTCCACAAAATCAGCAACACTTGTTGCAAGAGTTTACGTGGGTTAGTTTAACATTCTGTTTGGCCATATCTCTGATTATTTTTTAGATCTTTGTATCTTTAGTGGGAGAAATCAGTTTATCGAGCAACCAACCTCATGAGATCGGTTGTACGATTGTATTTGTATTTTTCGAATTCATCTTTTAGACTCATAACGATGCTTACGCTATCTTTCTCTAGAGGAGTGACGTGTGGATTGACGTATATAATTATTTGACTCTCAGTTTGATAATTGAATCTGCATTCGGTAGATTCGTGCTGAAATAGCTATTGCTATTGCTACTCGTGCTATTGCAAGCGATAGCTTGCGATTCGCTGAACATAGCGAATTACTTGAAGAGACCTAGAGACCTTTTACTATATTTATGCTTATAGCATTAAATGTCAGAGTACAATTATTAAAATATTTACGAGCACGAGAAATGTAATTCACGTTAGCTCGAGCTGATGCTCATTTAACAAGCAAATAAATGCAGTGGAATTGCGCACTCAATTTTTCATTCGCGCGCCGAGAAACTTGAAAGTCGTTTTAGGAAAGTGCGACATTACTTCCTTTGGCAAGCTAACAGCGCCGACCGTGATGAGATGCCCGTCACATTTATGAGAGAACTGAGGAAGACCGAGAGTGTGAGCGGTGGGGAGCTAGTCAGAATCATAGGCTGCAAAAATTAATGTGATGTTACCCTCAAAAATGCAAATGAATGATGTTCGAGTCGCACGGAAAAATTACTATGTCGTTGATGAAAATTTTCAGCGGTGCAGGTAACGGATTTTCAGACTCGGGGAGAAGGGAGTCATTTTCATCAGTAAAAAACGTCGTGAACTTCTTGCAAAAACTCAAATTCTTGAAGGAACTCAATTTCTAGGTTGTTTGAGTCGTAAGATAAATAAATTTCTTACTTCAGTCAGATTAGAGTAAGTTTTTTTGTATCTTAATCAGTGCACGGGAATATCTGAAATTATTTAAGCGTGATAGGTTTTGAAACATGCATCATGTAGAACAGCTTGAGAAACAAGTTTGAAACGAATGACAGATGAACTTACTATAGGGCTTCAAGTTTAATAACTATGCGTTGTAATTAATAAGTTATGAAATACAATGCCAAAATTACAAGAGATGCAATTTCTAAAAACCACAACATTACACAGATTAGCAACTAAACACTGAACAACCTATGAATAAAACACTGGAACGCATTCACCACTGCGATCGAAGCCACTGTGAAAGAGAGATACGAATGAAAGATACTCATGCTTAAAGGGTGATGTATCATTCTCTTCATGGAGTGTGTTCAGATGCAGGACAATCAAACGAAGAAGGCGAAGATAACATAGCCGCCACAGAGCAGCGTTCTATTGAGACACTACGCAAATATTATGAAGACTTCAGGAGCCGATCGCAACAATGGGTCTCACTGTGAGACTTTCTCTAACGGTCCGTGCGTGACTGTAATCCTGTAACAAAGGCGCATACACGATAATCCCCCAATCGCTCAGTCGATGACTAAGGGAATACGATCGACTCAACATTCTAAATAGCATTAACGTTGTGACTTTTCTCTTCTTGGAGGAAGTTTAGTAAAGAAGAATAGGCTTTCAGAGGCATGCCTACTTCTTATAATGAGGGAGGATACCGGAATAACATTGATAGTAAGCTCATGTGCTTTTGCTATATTACAGCTCGTGGTTCTATGGCGTTCTCATGATCATCAAATTCTTCACTTAACCACGGCAAACATACGAGACGATCTCAACTGTTACACAGGTTCTCCTGTGTATCTTAAAATATTATATGAAATTTAATAGAAAGTCTTCGTAATCCAGTACGGATAAAAAATTTAAAAATAGAAATATATTTCCAATTTTAGATAGCTTCATGTTTAGTTGAAAGTGAGGTTTATTTCGCGTTCTGCATACGTTCAAAGAATTTAAATCCTTTGAAGGGTTTGAATTTAGAGAATTTGGTGACTTCTTAACCCGGGTCTTACTATTGTCTCCATCATCCACAAGCTAAAAATTCTACAGTTAGAATCACGCGTTGTTTGCTATCTCCCTTGAAATTAAAAGAACACTCACTTCAGCTTATCGGGTTTCGTTGTTACAATCTATCCAATTTTGCTTGCACACTTCCGACACTTTTACACACTTCCTACTCGTTACCCAGCCTCGAAAGTCTGACACTGCCACGTTTCCAGGCACGCAGTTTGATTTCGTTAGCGTGTTTGCTGGATCGCGAGCAACGCGTCTCAATTAAGCATTTTTACGAACTCAAAGGCCAAAATATTCTCAATTACAGGCACTTTTTAGCTCTTCTTTCATGCTCCTCACGTCTCGTAATGAATGCTTCGGAATTTCTCTTGTAGGTTCGTCTCACACTTGATAATGGAGTACTCAACCCTTGAAGACAGTAATCCTTTTGAAGCTTCGAAAGGAGCTAATTAATTAAAGGTATTCAATCTGGTTGTTGGGTAGTTACGAACGGGTATTAACGCTCCACTTATGAAGCTTTCAAGCACGTTTATTGTTAATCCTCATTGTTTGTATTCGGTTAACAAAGCGCGTTGAGTCTTTTCGAAGTCAAAACTCTTATTCTCATTACCCATGAATTCACATCTTGGCTTAAAAATAAATGCCTCAATGCTTTGTTCTTGAAACTCAGACCAGCATTTATTTCTGGGAAGCTGGCGTCGGACAACCTGCGTCGTAGCCTGGCGTGTTGAGCTCCAGGTGTGCCGACTGAAATTAATCATTTTAACGGAGCAGACCTGATCCCGCATGCAACTTGTCTGACGACACTTTTCTTCGCAAGTCGCACTGGGACAGATGTTTCTCCTGCCGGCCTACGAGACTTCACTGAGCGGAGCGACATTTTTAGCTTATAGCATCGTCGCTCTTTAGACGAGATGGCCTACAAGTACCTTGCATGGTACATGCGTTACCTAACAGAGTTTCATGATAGTTTTTTCCTCCTTAGCGGATGATTAACTTCAAGAGTTTTATCAAGAGTTTGTTAACTTCTGCATGCTTGAGCAGCTACATGTGTACTTGTTTAGTAGTGCTTCTCTCGGTCACTTGAATTTAGAGCAGGGTGGCATGATTAAGTCTTTTTTACCCATAGCCACAAATTTTGGCTTTCCCGGGTGAAATATGACCATAAAAATGGGCAATTCAGCTAGAATCATTGTGTTTTTATGGATGTCTGATATTTGATCGTATTTCATAGACAAATTTCACTCGGTAAAAGGCCAAACTGGGAAATTTTGGCAAGAAAAAACCAAGAGTTTGAAGGAAGAACTTATTGTTCATCAGTGCTCTCCACATGGTCGATCAGCAAAACTGTTGCGAAAAAATCAAGAATCTTTATTGATTTTCACTTGCGATGCAGAACCATCACCTTGCTGAAGAAGGGTAGTATTGACGTGTATCATATATTTAAGCGCTGAAATATTTGTAAATTTTTTATATGTACAGAAAATTGTCCCATATCTCTGACAGCAACGCGCTGCAGTACCGCAGTAGTCTGATATGGTATCTTCTTTGACATTTCGAGTAGTGCAAACACTTGAGTAACAAGTTCATTTTTTCAATGCCCTGTGTAGATAAATGACTCGATTAAATTTTTTTTAATTGATTAAACATTTTTTAACAGAGCAACCTGTGTGTACTATCACAGAAGAGAAATTTAAATAAGAGTGGCCGTTCTCTTTGTTTTGAAACTCGTTGGAAGTATTACGCTCATTCACCTTGTTCAGGTAACAGACCGACATCTCATGTATGTACTTCATCTCACACCATAAAATTCTGCTTCAGAAATTAAAAACGGGGAAAATTTGAATCTTTTTCGATAAATTTTCCCGTTGGAGAAAAGTTCGTCACAGATCATCGAATAAAATGTTCCAAATTAAGTGAAGCACGTATTAGGTATTTATATATCATTTAGCTGAATGGTGGTAATAAACAGATATCCAAAAATAAGAACGAGCACTGAAAAATAAGAAAAAGAGAGCTTTAAATTCAAAGGGAAAAGGTTCATTTTTAAAGAAGATATCTTTCGCTCTGACTCTCTTCGAGCCACAGCATGAACTTCGCAGTAGTTTGAATAGCTGAGCACCGACTCTCGCACCAAAACTATCACCCAACTCCCGACCTTTCATGATGCGAGAATTTACACATCACAATTTTGCAGGTTTTCCTTCTAGTTTCGATTGCTGTGAAATTCAAATTTAGATGCACACTGCATTCGAAGCATCACTCCGAACTTTTGTATGCAAATTAGCCATGCAAATGTATGTCTAGTTTTCTCAGGTAGGATAACAGTTGTGTTATCGTGCAACAACACGTTGCAAATGTGCTTCTGTTTGCCTGCGGGTTCAGGTGCTTTTACGTAGTTAATTCAACGCTGAAGTTGAGTATCGTGGATAAAATTAAATCACTTCAGTGAGGGAACATAATTTCTTGGTTCCCTTAGGGCGCGTAAAGTTTCACTCATTCATTTTACTTGTAACCTTTTATGCAGAAAAGATATTTGTGCGCGTGTAGCTCTTATCGCCAGCTACGGCGTAGCGACCCACGTTTCAAAACAGTCATGCGATGCAAAGGAGCACACCGAGCATACCAAAGGAGCATACCGTCTTGTAGAGGTCAAGACGGTTCGCAGACGGTGTTTCTTTTATAGAATCCCGTGAGCATATGACGCTACTCCTGAATTTTCTTGCAAGAATATCTACATTCAAACGTCTTTTTTTTAATACACCCCTTTAAATTGACTCTCTACGTGTTTGTTTTCGAGAAAATATCTTTGGTCAAAGTGTGATCTGTTCGCTGGATAAATATATACGATCCCAGAACTGCTCCTTGAATTCAAATACAAAGAAAACTCATCTTCACGGCACTACGTTCATCTCCGTAAACAACGATATACGTTCACCGCGCTGCTTGTCATTTATGAAGAAGAATTATTCACATTCTCATCACTGATTTCCAACGTCCGTTATGTAAGAGCTGCAACTAAATTGACGGATGTACTGGGGCTTGTTCAACGGACGAAAAAGCACTTGAATTGACAGCTGTATTTATTCATTGTAAAAACACACCGGCAGTTGCACGTCCATTACGTATAGAAAAGTAGCACCTCCATAACAGCTGCACTCGTTCATGATTTTAAAGGAACATCTACATTGACAAATGCACTTGCTTATGATATAAAAGAAATTCGTTGACAGCTATACACTTGTTCGTTTTATAAAAAAATACGTGCTTACATTGACAGGTGCACTCGTTCATGGCATAAAAGAAACACCTGCACTGACAGCTGCACTCTTTCATGGCTTAAAAGTTACACCTACCCTGAGAGTTGCACTTGTTCATGGTATAGAAGAAACACCTACAGTGGCTGCTGTACTTGCTCATGATATAAAAAACACCTGCATTGACAGATGCTCTTGTTCGTTCAAGAAAAACAGAGATCCCGTGTGGAACACATAATCTCACAAATGTTTCACCGCGGCCGAGTGGTTAAGAACGCGCTCTTCCAGGTAAGGTGTCGGCAGTTCGAATCCTGGCAGTGCCACCCGGTGTTTCTCCCCGTTGGGAAAAGGGAGAACTCAGCCACAATTCCCCACTTTACCCAGGTGTCGGAAATGGGTACCGGCTTGACCGGGGGTAACCGTCATTGTGTCCTGGTGTTAGTTATAAGGCATTTGGAAAACCAATGTAGAAGAGGATATGTATCAGGCTTGATTGGAATAAAGCATCTTTTTTATGTTTGTCACAGAAAAGCTACAGGCGGCGAAGCACAGCAGCGGCAGCGTCTGGAGAAGCTCTCTGTCTGCTCTGCTCAGCACCTCCCTCTTCTCCACGGTCCTGCTCTACGCACCGCTGGATCATCTTTACAAATTTTCCGTGTTCCGGCTCTAGGGAAGCTCAAGTAAACTCTTGCTGCCACAAATAACAGGATATTTAATAACGCCTTCGCTGTCTTGACTGCAGGAGTGTCCACTAAAGTTTCCTCTTTTGCTGTGTGATTCTCCCGTCATCGATGTCGCTCGTACTAGTGTTGGCTGTATTGTGGTCCACGACTTGTTGTTCATTCAGTTAGGCACGTTTTGCGTTAATTTCACAGGTTTGTCTTTTGGATGCATTTTAATTTTTGGAGTCTCTCCTCTATCGTTTTCTATCGTAGAATCATGGTTTGATTTTACACGTTAGGCATTCATGACAGCTTTCTTTCCGTTGATGAATTTGAAAACCAAGGGTAAATGTAACCGTAAGCATCGTCTGTTCTTAGTTTTCGAATGAACTGCAGTATTTAGTGAATTCCTTATATCTGAATACAGAAAGATTCAGATATTATTATTATGTATTTATAGTCAACTGTTTATAAAGTAAACGGTTTCGAAATTGAACAAACCTAACGTTGTCAGCGACACTTGACTTCCGATTAGAATCGTTAGCCGTCATGCATCAGTCATGTTCATCTCTGAATTGCAGAAAAAACTCGCATTCATTTAAAATGTGACAAAAAAGCAAAATGTTCATCGACAAGCATTCATTCATCACTACATCACGCGGTAATTCACGTTCTAGTTTTCAAAATTGGACGGCCAAAACAATAAGATATTGTGTCTCCCTCTCCATTACGAATCCAAAACCAGCCATCAACCGTTTTTTTTCGCTTCCTCTAATTTTATTCTTCATTCTGCATCTGCGGTTGCGAATTAGGAGTAATTTTTTGTACAGTTGTTTTTTAACACGTTTTATAAAGTGACTCAATAAGTTCTTTTAAGTATTCTGTTTTATTTTCTTGTGTCCTTTCCTGGCTTCATCAATTGTTGGGCCTCCACTTTCTCTATTGACATTTTGTTAATTGAAAATGCTTCGATGTGAAACCCTAGTTTCAATTTTAGCCGTCAATTCTGCGATATACATACTCGTTCTTGATTTTATCAAAATCCTTCAGACTGACATTTGTTTAAATTCTTCAGTTCTAATTTTACCCTCTCAAACAGTCGTAAATTCAATGCTTAACCCACTCATCAACATTCCGTTCAAACCTCTATTTTGTATTAACCGTAGCACACATTTTATGCGAGTCTTTTCATGCTCCCCCGTGCTTTAGTGCTACTCGGATATGCCTACTTTCGCGCCCATCCTCCAGTTTTATTCGCAATTTTCGCCTTACGACCAGCAGACGCTGAGCTTTGCGTCCTGTTTGCGTGGCGCAGATTTGTTTTGAAGACGGCCGCCTCTGCCCTCTCTGTGCTCAACATTTGGTGCTGATGCCCTGCGTCTTCTGCTGGACAACACGGGCATGCGTCAGTGCCTGGCCCTTTTGTTAAGCGCTTTGCCTTGAGTGCTTCTTCGATCACGTGCGCTCGTAAATAATGAAGGTTATGGACCAGCAATGGGTTTTTCGCACATTTCTTACGGTCAATGAAAGAGACGTTAATGTAAAGCGTTTTTATGTCATTGCTAACGTAGATGTTTTGAAATCAAACACGACTTGGGCTTGATTCATTGCTTCGTGTAAGGCCTATACTATAGGCGAGCTGTCGTGTAACCACCCTGGACGCTCCTGCGTGCTACAGCTTCCTATTCATTCCCTTATGACGAACGAATATTGAGTTGCAAAGGCTTTTCTCTGTTCCGTGAGGTTTTCTCACACTTCGATGCCGAAACATTGTGGTACTATTTGTGGTAACGGCTTAGTAAGATTAGCTGGAATGTGTTTGTTCTTTGAAAACGTACGGAAGCGACTTGGAGGAGAATTTCTGCTCAATTTGAAAATAGTTTGCTTTATTTGTACATATAAAATGTTGCATTATGATCAGCGTAGATATTTTTAACTGATTGAACGCATTGCATTCGAGAAGCAAGAATGAACTTATTTACTTAGCATTGATAAAATCTGAATTTTAGTCT
Source organism: Morinoia aosen (assembly GCA_030386875.1). Lineage (NCBI taxonomy): Eukaryota > Metazoa > Arthropoda > Malacostraca > Amphipoda > Talitridae > Morinoia > Morinoia aosen. The sequence continues at coordinate 21,240,340 of CM059567.1, read as the reverse complement.
CTGGAGAACACATTCTACTGTCACTCCGAAATTGTATTGAATTTGGTTTTGCCAAATGATTTCCCATATTTCCCTGGTGAAGCTCTTTTGGACGTATAATTAATGGCTGAATGATTTTTTGATGAATTCACGGAGAAATTTAAGAATGTATGAACTAGTAAAAAACGTGCGTACTGCTACTTTGTGAACAAGATATGTACTTTAATGCTCCCAATTGACTGCATGTGTGTGTCATTTCGCGATGATGGAGCCGACCGTTTTATTTGTGAGTAAAAAAATATATTTGTGCGAGACACTAGAGATATTTCATGACGAAAAAAAGTTCTAGGTACGGGTACTCTTCAGAGAAGTCGCATGCCAAGTTGATGCCCGGATAGATTTTCTGAAGAAAATTCATGCCCGGATAGATTTTCTGAAGAAAATTAATGCCCGGATAGACTCTCTGAAGCCCCGGGCTGTTGCATTCAATGTATACATGATTAATGTGCTTGGCTGACGAGAATGCTTTCATAAAGAATCGAGCACCTACCTATAAAGTCACGTGCCACGTCTCGTACGTGACTGTTTTATAAAAAAAATGCGTGAAGAGAAACTGTCCATACTAGGATATGTTAGGAGATAGCATCCTGTCGTCCATTGTTATATTTCCCTCGTGTAAGATGTTTATATGTTTTAGATTTTTACGAGCATTAAGGAAGTTTTTCATGAAATTCAATGTTTAGAACGCCTGTACTCACGCTGCAAGTAAAGCCCATCGCGTAGTACCGACGTCAGCATGGACGCTGAGGAATGTTTTCTTTTCTTGCGAATTCTCCTGCCAGGCCGTAATTTGCTGCTTTTCATCGTTAAGCTTGAAGTTCAATTCCGGTGCTTAGGTAGCCATGCTGAAATTGGAACACTGGCTTAAAGATGAAAAACCTGATATTAAAAATGACGCGTAAAGTAGAAGTGATGTGAAAGCTGAACTACACGGCCTTAAGGCTCACACTTCAAAGCCATAACTGAATTACTGAATTATCAACGGTGAAATCAAATGAAAGATCTGCAGGCCTTTGCCAGCAAAGTGATCCTTTTTCTCGGAGCTGCTCAGAATTCTATGGAAGAAGATATTCCTCTGATTAATTTAATCTTTACGCTTAAGCTAAGGCTTTAGTTGTAATGAAGATTGTAGAGTAAGGTGTGTAGAAAACATATCGTAGTGGGAGTGTAGAAAAATTTGTAGCTTTTTAGAATTATCAAACCTGGTTATGTTCCCTTGTATCCTATAGAGAAATAAGGAATTATAAACTGTACAACATTTCTATAATTATGTAAAACTGTTCATTTGCCTTCATAGACGAATGCTTACATTTTCATCACAAGGTGTGAGGGGTCTCTTGTAATATATGAAGTGAATCATCAGAATGAGAACTGACAAGCACTTAACGCGTTAGCGTTGTTTTTGGGCTACGGAAAACGTATCAAGATTATGCAAAAACGTGTTTCAATTTCGCTGTTCTTGCACCTCGTTCTCGGTGATTTTTTGGGACTTTATGAGAAGTGATCATTGAAGAAATTCATGTGTAATTAGACTGCTCGTAGATTTTTGTTTGCGTTCAATTTTGTTCATGGAGTTGGACTGAGTAACTGAAACCAGTGTTGAACAGAAAAAAGTTTATTTGAAATAGAGTTAGTTTTCTTTGGTTTCTGCACAGCGTTAAAAATCTGCTTCATCTCTTTCAGTCACGACGACGGAGGACATATTTTTTTAAAATTATCGCTGTGTGACACACCACAAATACTGATTTAATTTGAGACCTGGAGATTGTGATGACGATTCAGTATGTTCAAACTCCCTTACACGTTCTTCGAACACATTGTTACGCGAATTAGCAGTATCTATCCAAACATAATCACCTTAGAAGATACCTTCACTATCAGAAAATACTGCTTGGATGACCATACCATCCTAAAATGCTTAGCTGACCCTTGAAGTGGAAATTACAATGCAGGGTAACGATCGGAAGGAGAAAATTTCACGCAATTAACGACGAAAGCATCACTGATCTGCCCCTGTGCTTCATTGCTTCATTATAGGGAGAGGACAGTAACCTTCCGGAGTTCCCTTCCACATAAACACGCTTTGTGGTCGCCGAAAGAGAAAAACTGCACTCGTCGAATAACACTTGCCTCTATTGGCCCGTGTACCGACCCTTGTGATTTTTGCACCACTTCCACCTCTTCTGAATACTGAGAGTGGAAACCATGGGCTCCCTGACGGCGACTCTTCCATTACGTAGCTCTTTGCTTTGCTCGCAGCAAACAGCTTAGGTCGAAACTGCTCTATTCAGAGAATGTTTCAATCCAGCAGTCACATTAGAGGTAGTAGTTCGATGATTTCTTCCCACAATGATCGTCGGTTTTTGTGTGTAAGTTCGGAAGTCCGGCTGAAATTACTCCTGTCGCTGAGTTTTTTCGGGTTTTTCGGTTTTGCCGAGGTCCTTGATAGGCCAGGTCTTAAAAAAAGTTTTCTGTGTTGGTTACCGTGGCTCCTACCGTGCAAGCTTCTAGAGTCGGCTATTTTTCAAGTTTACGTGACGAATTTTTACTGTAATTTTATACTCACATTTTCAATTTTCAAATTAAAGTCGTCCGAATTTTTTTCATAGAAAATATTCACTCCTCAAATGCAAGTCACTCATTTTAACTTTGATTAAACTAAATTCTGAAAAATTGTTTAAAATACAATCATGTAGGCAAAATAGCCCTACATTAATAAATTGAAATCGCAATTGTTCAGTTTACTCCTATAACTTCAGTATAACAATACCTCATTGAAATTTTTACTAATCAATTATTTTCTAGAGCCCCGGTTCGTGACGTAAGTTATTGCTTAAAAAATACCACGATCAGCTAGATCATACTTTCCTTCAACAGGAAAAAAATTTTTAGACATAATCACAGAAATTCACGTACTATACTTATGTCAAACCTGGTCGATTACGCCTGTTTTCGTACCATCAAAACCAATAAAGGTAGCGGTAGAAAATTAAAGGTTTTTCTCATTCATGCTTGCTGTGACAAACTGTGAGTGCAGATCAATAACAATATGATACATGTACGCATTCCCAGATCCCATGCACAAGAACATCAATATTAAAAATAATAAAAAACGAGCTCGTGTTAGAGCTACTCTAGCTTGCTTCAAGAATTTTTTACCTTTGCTAGCAGAAATTTTCTATGGGTGGTATCCATAGATCATAAATTTTAAGATTAGCAAATGTCTAAGAAAATTTTTTGAGCCAATAGTCGAATTTTTATGGGGAAAGTTGCGCGTTTAATATTGTTTTGTTTTGCTCGCATTATTTTTATGTATTTTCCCGTAGACTTTGAACGCCTAATTTTTAATGAAATGAAATACATTAGCTCAGAGAACGTGCGCGAATCTCATAGATATTTTACCCATCTGACGACTTCCCACAGCTCTCTTCACGGGTGGGCCAGGGGACGCGAAACTAAGACATGTCTCAGACGCTATTTCGCCAAACTTTTTCGCATCTATCGCTCTGTGGAAGCTTGTTGGTGGAGAGACTATAACAGTCGTGAGCCGTCCTGCAATTACCGTTACAGTCGCGATAAAATCAGTCTGGGTTATCGCGAAGTGTGCTTGCTAGAATTTCCGTCGCTCCTGATGAACAGTTCGTTCTCATTTCAAGCAGAAATATCGAGTTAGAATGTCAGGCAGTCACATTCCCGCTGCTCGGCGATGTTTAGCATCAGGGCGTTCTATTTCGATCTCGACATTTAATGCCGGAGTTGTACCTTCAAGGATTTTAGTTTGCGAGCTTCATTTTTTCTAATATAAGGTTTCCGATGCTACAACACACGGTTCAACTCTGAGGGTGAGATATCGGAAACCATTTCAAGGAACACTTCATCCGTTTTTTCTAATTTCAATTCACGCTTCACGGTTCTCTCGAAGCGAGGCAAAATTATTTATCTTCCTATTCTCTCGAAGAGTCGTCAGCTTTTGCTCAGCGCCCCGGAAAATTGGAAAGAGTAGGAAACTTCAACAGATCGGGACCAGGCTGTGCTGAAGAGACAACGGCTTCACGAGACCCGAGCGACACTTTTCAGGACGTACGCTTCCAAATTTTGAGTTTTCTTTGGCACTATACGAAAGTTTTTGTTAACCTTATTTTGACTAAACAGTTTGATTTACTGTATTTTTTGTCATAATTTACTTCAAATTTTTGCATGGTTTTGCTTTGGCATTTTCAGCTTATTGCTGAGTTTTGCCCCAACTTATTGCTGCATGTTTTGCTAGGCAACAGAACCGGCGCTAAAAAATCTGTTTTTACACGATTGGAAAGAAAGTACTGGGGCTGCTCTCATTTCTCCCGCGTGGCTTGAAGCAGAGAATTAATTTTTTTGTTTGGGTAGTTGGGAGAGGCCTTTAAGATGCTGGTTTTTATAAGATAGGGTGCAACTAAATTCTATACAAAATTAGGGAAGCTGAAGAAAAATATGCTTTTGAAATTAACGTTTATTTTCGGATCCCATGCGGATTTAAACGAAGGAAATTATTCAGAGGTAAACTTTTATTGTTAGATTTTAGTCTAAAAGGGTTTGATTCTTGACATGTGCAGGTATTGAGCAATGAAAGCACGAGTTGATGAAACCATCTCAAATCTATGAACTAAGACTATGTAAAGTTTACGTAATTTTCAACCATAGATTACCAGTGCGTTACTATCCGATTTGTGAGTTCAACGAACATTCCTCTCGATGCTTGCATTGGGATTTAGACCAAATACATCTATGTGTCTCATTATTGGTGAGCTGTTTCAAAATTAAAAAACTCTCACTTCAATGAAGAGCAACCTTAACTTACACATTTGGTACCCAACGAACACGCGTGTAAAGTTAATGTTTGTAATCAGGTAGTTCTTGGATGGATATCTTCGATGCGCATGTGTTTTCGAGCGATGTGTTTTAGCCATGGGCGCTCAAACACTTCATTTAGGAATTGATTCTGTTCGCGACAGCGATTAAACTGAAGAAGAAAAGAAAGAAAAGAATGAAAAACAGTTTATTTCCAATAGAGTTGAAACATGAAATGTTTAACATTGGTTTTTAGAATATCTTAACTTTAACATCCTTTGTTGATAATTACACATCGATATCGTAATACCCATGTAAAATGTCGTAACAAAAAATGGTTGATAGAAAAGCACAACAATAGCACCCAACATGACAGCACAGCCCGTCGCATTGACACTTCTTAAAAGAAATACGATTAGTCAACATTTCTGTTTCAAATTAGAGTCATAATTTATTATAAAAATGTTCGTATCATAGAGTTATCATTTATTATGGGTCATATTGTGCAATATAGTCTGCATATAATTTCATTTGGAAAGTCGTGTCAACGAATTTACCGTGAGGATTTTCCTAAGTCTTTCATTATGGTCAGCAAGAACCGATGAATAAGGGGTTAGTAAACTCAATGTGTGGGAAATGCAACTAATATGTAGAACACAATGAGTGTTGAATACAACACAACATACGTTGGACACAACATAAGTGATGTGGGTGATGAAACGAGTACGTTAGTGGGTGATGTGGGTGATGAAACGAGTACGTTAGTGGGTGATGTGGGTGATGAAACGAGTACGTTAGTGGGTGATGTGGGTGATGAAACGAGTAGGTTGGTGGGTGATGCGGGTGATGGTGCAAGTACGTTGTTTTACCACAAAATTTTCCTGTCAGTCGTAGGGGAGAATAAGTCCCTCCCCCCTGTCCTAGCGACATTGCAGTCCTACTCCCAGCCTTCCGCCCAAGCTACAGTTCCAAGCCGCGTTACAATCGCGAGTCCAAGCCACAATACGGTAAAAGTTATGACTATCAACATTAAAGTCCCACCCCACATTACAGTCCCACACAACACTACAGTCCCACACTACACTACAGTCCCACGCCACATTACAGTCCCACGCCACATTACAGTCCCACACAACACTACAGTCCCACACTACACTACAGTCCCACGCCACATTACAGTCCCACGCCACATTACAGTCCCACACAACACTACAGTCCCACACAACACTACAGTCCCACACAACACTACAGTCCAACACAACACTACAGTCCCACACAACACTACAGTCCCACACAACACTACAGTCCCACACAACACTACAGTCCCACACAACACTACAGTCCCACACAACACTACAGTCCCACACAACACTACAGTCCCACACAACACTACAGTCCCACACAACACTACAGTCCCACGCCACATTACAGTCCCACACAACTCTACAGTCCCACACAACATTGCTGTGCTATTTTGCAGTCATGGTGAACTTATACTCCACTCTCAGCTTCTTTTTCTCAGACTAATTAAAAATTTGTGAGGAATAAAGTTACTGAAAAGAACTTAATCCTTTTTTGATGTGAATTAAAACTAAAGTTGATTGCTGTCACCAGAATAAATGTTGAGGTGAGACGTGCGCTCCGCTGTGTTACGTAAACATTTTACAAAAAAAAAAGGATTTTGTTAACCAAAAATAATTGCTCCTTTTTAATCCTTGTTTTTTTAAATAAATAAGCACTTTGATTATGTTGACTTCAAATTCCAAATTTTTACCATAAGTCCTTAGAAGTTTTCTTAATCGATATTGAAGCTCATTTTTGCGCATGGAAAATGAAATTTCTGCTTCAATACACCTCATATGAGGTGAACGTCTAAACTTGTAAGCTGTGAAATAATTCACTCATTTTATTACTTTCTAATTTGAAAGGCTTTCAAATAATCCAATATGGAAGAGAATTGACTGCAGCGTTTAAGCCCTCTTCATCAGCCTTCACAATAGACAAGGGAAATGTATAACAACTGTGTTGAGTTACTTTGCCCATCCCTGAGCTGCGCAGCTGACCAATTCGATATGTTGTAAAATGTGTTTAAACAAACTGAAAAACTCTATGGAAAACTTTTTATTTGATGTAATTGTTGTAGGGTGTGTAAGGCATTTTGTAGCGTTAGCAATATTTTCAAACGTTGAAAAGAAGATCTTGTCTGATGCTTTTCGTGCCTAAATTCTCGAATTGCCAGTGGTTTGGTAAAGAACACGGTTTGCCTGAATTTTGTCTAAATTTTGGTTTAAACTGGTGTTTTCATATTTAAAGTTAGACCTAGGAAAGAAATCTCTTCCGGCAATTTACTTGGAGGCATAATCAAAATCCGGCCGGAATCTTAGACGCACAGTGAAAATAAACTTCAACTAGTTGGTTAAATAAAGGGCGTGAGAGAGCAGGTAATGGGATATCCGACAAAAAGCATTCAAAATCATTGGAGCTGCGAAGTAAAGTATCCGAGCCTATGTCGTTATTTTTGAAACGAAACTTTAAGAGATTTATTCACTTTAAGAATCTGTCACTTTTCACCTGGGAACTGAGAACTGAAATAAATTAGACAGCGAAAATAACTAAAGAGAAATAGGGGAAATTTGTTCTGTCGTCAATTTCTCATCACTTGCGAAAATATCCCGCTAATTTTCCTGAACTTTTTACCTTATGATTTTTATTTCACCAAGAAATTTATTGCCTTTGCTTGCTCTCTCTGTTCCAGATATTCGAGTAAAGCAATATCATTTTTTACCCACGCGGAAAATTTGAGCAAGGGGAAGCGTAGCATTTAATTCCTTCTATGACAAACGATTTTAACATGCCATCATTAGTCACTGCATTGTGTCGCCTAAAATTATCTAAAACTTATCTTCAAATTACCTGTGTCTATCAGCACTAGCTTTTGTTTAGAGTCTACTTCCACAACAGTCTGTTTCGTGAGCACCATGGACATGAATCCCACGTTCTATTTTACCTCTCAAACATTTTGATGCCTCGCCTTTATTTGTCCGAGACTGAAAGCACGACAAACGCCTAACTAAAATCGTGTCCTGATGAAACAAAGGCAAGCAACTGCCGGGATCACAGTTCACAGTTCATGGACAGTTGCGAGCACTTATGCTCTCTGCTGAGCTTGCAGCTCCCGAGTCACTCCCTCTCTCGAATTGTGCAGAAAATAAGGTTCCTTGCTCAGAGTTAGTTCTCTATTTGGTGCGACATCGCAGAGGGCTAAAACACAGCAGCCTTTTGGACCGGTCTACTTCTCCTTCTCTCCCCTTCTGTCTCCTTACACCAGCATTCTCGCTGTGGAGCGCGTCCCTTCTCCCGAGCTCGCCCGTTTCTCAAGAAAATCGACAAGTGCATTAGAATTTACTACTCAGTGTTTGCCTAGACTCAAGGTGGGCGTTTTTATACAGGTTGAGAGTGTGTTAAAATGCTCGCCTAAAGTTTGCCGAAATTCAGCGACTTGAAAATAGCGAGCGGGTCAAATTGCAAAATTCGCTGTTCGCGCTTCACAAACTTAGGCGTTGCTCTTCGAAATAGCGAGAGGACTTAAGCGAAAATTTATTACTAGCGTCTGGATATTCTTGGACGTCCGCCAATCCTACTTTGCTGGTGCAGTAACTGTAGTGTACGTTGATTACGTAAAATTTAACTAAAGAACGTTTAATGAAATAAATAGGATGTTATATTTATCACTCAGAGAAATTAGGTTCAGTCCTTTGCAATAGAAAGTGAAATTTTGGTTTTTGAGATTTACAAAAAGTATAATTCTTCTAAGTAGTGAATGAAAAAAGACTGCGCCAGATTGAACTTTAGATTTTCGCTGAAATTCATCACTGGCAGGAAAATGTATTTACAGTAAATTTAGCAGTCCTTGAGTAAAATAAATTGTTGAAAATGATTTGTAACTAAGAAAATTCCTTTATATATATATATATATATTTAAATATATTATTCGATACTATTTGTGACGAGAAATCTAAGATCTGATCAAAGCTCCTCTGACCAATTTTGGCTGCAATATTTTGAGCCCTACTAAATTCGATCTTGAGCATGTCCTGACACTTCACACGTTTGGATGAATTCATTTAGTCGTAGCTATCCACAAAGTGTTTCTCAACTGGTATTGAACTCAGTGCGTGCTTCTCCATAACGATGTTCAGCAGTAGATAGGATACTGAAAACTAGAATTATTCGTTGCACAATTTATTCTCTCCAGAAATTAACGAAGGCGAGAGCACCATGAAGGCATTTTTGAAAATTTGTTCCCCAGCAGATGCACGCTGCACGTGTCTCGAATAAAAGTTCATAAGAATTCATAATTTCATGAAAATTTCACAACTTGGCCTGATACATTTCACAACAGAATATTATAATTAGGTTGGTGTTCAATCACTTTCACATTCTGCCAGCGAATTACAACAGCGATTAATATATAGTCTCCAAGCAAATTTTTACTCCCTATGGAATATCATGTAGTTTAGCTTATGAACTCAGAGTGTTCCGTGCATCAATTGAATTTTGTCTTACAATTGACATTCTAGAAGACAGTCCATAAAGGCCGGCATGTTCTGAATTTTGCAGGCAAGCAGAAAATATAGCCTACACAAATATAATTGGCTTCTAAATCATTCCAATTGATGCGATTTTGGGACGAATTAATACAGAAAAAATTTGTCCTATGTTGATAACCACACCTCGAGCTAAAACCCGAAATACAATTAATATTAAAATGTTATTTGTCCTTGATATTTACTTATTGGAAAACACGTCATTCGATTCAGAAAAATGTTTCCTCAGAGCCCCATACGTTTTTCCAAGAAATCATCGTTTTCTGTACGCATGTTAGCAATCAGCATTCCAATTCTTTGCCTGTGAATGTTATGTTCAACTGGAATTTAGCAGTGAGCTCGCTATACCCATGAGCTATGAAGAACATGAAAGCAATCGATTTTGAAACAGCGATAAAACGTGACGTCTAACGCTCGACGCGTTCAGTTAAAGCATTTTCTATTAGAAGATTTAGTCGGAAGCAATCTCCATTGAGATTACATAAATCTTCACTTTTTGGGTGCTCGAGATCCTTTCAGCCGTGTAATATATGAGAATTATGTGATCCCTGAAATGATGGATGAATTGCAAGGAGCCGTTCCATCACGTTGCATCAAACCTCGATCTCTGGCGGCCTTTTCAAAGGGGCCCGCATCGCTTGATGTCCTGCAACGCATTAGTTAAGTGTCGCGAAGGTAATCTCTCAATCAGGCTTTGTATTTTGGGACAAGCCATGAACTGTGAATGTGACCTCCGTTGAGGTTCTTGTCACGGTGCCGGGTTGTCTGGGAAATTTGCTTACTCGTATTGACGTATCAATGGCGTAAGAAATCATTTCAAATTTACCTGCTCATAGCCCGACGCAACCAAGATTTGGGTCATCATTTTACACTCTACACCACATCTGCACAAAACACAATCACACTTTCAAGTCCCTGGAGACCATTACACACGTCCGACGCTCGATGTCCCACGTCCCTGATTGACAGTTCTAACTATTGACAAATGAAAGTTCGAACAACACTTCAGGGAATGACTTACCAAGTCCGATTTGGTCAGATCGAGCCACATTATTATGATGAGAAGACTTGACCCAGATGTTGGAAATGTAAGTTATGTTACAGACGTTGTCTCGTATGTCTCACCACCCTCCAAAAATGGATAACATGAAATTTTTATAGTAACGTGTTTTGTTATTTCCTCTAATGGTTGCAAACATAATGAATGAATTAACACTCATGAAAAAATACTGATGATACGGAAGGCAGTCTCCTAATTCCGAAAAGCATGTTTTTAAACTTGAGATATTATTTTAAATTCACGGTATGGCGTATTTTGATGCGCTGAAAGTTACTTCCTTCGTTGCAAAAAATATTGTCAAGTTAGACGTTGTTTTGCTCTCATTAGAGAATTTTGTTCATCGTGCGGTGTAATTAAGTTTCGCAACCTTGAGCATTTTTTCATTTAGGGTAACTTTTCATTGGATAATGACTTATTGTCCCTAAATGCAATGAATTGCAGAATTTGTTTTCTGAACATTCTTTTGGAATTTGTTGGGTATTTTTTGCTCTTTAGCATGAAATGAATACTGTTAATTTAAACATTTCGCAGCAATTTTCAGTTCTAATGATTTAATTAAAATTAAGTAAGGGCGTTTGATCGAATATACAATATCGCTTAAATTGAGCATATTTATATACCACAATGTGAAATATTTGGTGCAATGAGAAAATCGTACTCTATATAATCAGAATTTAACTGGCGTCCCCATCAATTGTTTCAAGCATCTCAAGAAAATAAATTTCAGAAAAAAAGAAACTGCTCCTGATGTTTATTGAAAATTTCCTAGCACAACAAGAGGTGGTACTGCAAATAATGAGCCACACAAAAATAAACCTTCGATTTATACGATGGGTGCACCCATATTCTGGGTCGTGAACACTGAAAATTTCGTTCCAGTTAAGCATTTCCATCATTACGCTTTAGACATTTTTGCACTAATTTTCAGGTACTTTGGGCATGAAGCTTTGAAAATTTTTATTGTCAAGTTCTGATCTATGAACTTCATGTAACTCGATTTCTAAGTTTCAAGTATTTTCAGCATTAGAGCGTAAGCATTAACAGCATCAAATTAAGGGTATTTGGGGTGTTCAACTATCAGAATAATAAGTACTCAGGTTCCAACATTTGAGGCCTTTCAGACGCTCAAACATCGACTTTTAAAACCCTTCACTGAAGAGCTTTTGAGTTTCTATAACTTCCAAATATTCTTCATGTTTGTTCTCTCTCCCACGCTTTTGTTCAAATTAAATGTTTGTTCCCTCAAAAAAAATCAATTTGAACTGCACTTTCCATCAGCGAGCACTGCATACATTCCTTTGGTGTCGTCGTCCCTCTTCTGCCGAAGAAAATGAAGTCTTAAATCAAGTTTGGCCCTAAATTTAGAAATAACTTATGCTTCCGCAAATGCTGACCGCGTAACTCATCTCTCAGAAATCCTGCACCTTTCAAGCCCCATCTTCCAAGTTATGTTGTTGCTCCACGACCAGGATTTTCACCACGTCATCATGCCGTGCAGCAGGCAGCGTAAGTGCTGCTGTTTGTTTGGCTACGTTTCGGGCTGCAGACCCCGTATCGCAGCATAGTCGGCTTGTTAGAAGAACTTCCATAGCGACTGCGACAGCAAACATTTTTTTGAGATCCTGTCCCTAATTTCTCGGTGAGATCGCAAGGTACTGTTGTCTGCCCTGTTCAAGTGTGGTCTAGCTCAGATATGGTGACTTTACCGTTGTTTTTAATTCACAATGTCAATTCCACCATGCGGTACGAAATGATTTCTATTTTCAATAATAATAATGTACAGAAACCATGTGTTAATATCCTGAACTAGCATGTAATAAGAAATATTGCTTTTAGCACAAAAACTCTGCGTGAATTGCTTGGTCATCACGATAGAAACAAATTTTAAAGAGTTTTGTTTCGCTTTTGGTTTTGATGTAATAAAACTTGGATGTCCTTTCACTCGTGAAAATTGATGTTATATCTAAGGTTTATATGCTGTATGTGTGTACAATATACTTAGTCGTTGTGGAATAAAAAAATAAGAGTGACTTGCCAGAGACAATAAAGTTGCTCCACATACCCGCTTTTGTCTTTTCTTTTCTGGCTACAAAAACTTTGAAAAACTTTTGATGTCGAAAAATTAGAGAAGAAGAAATGCTCGAACGACGCCGTCTCTCGGAGCAGCTCGTCTTCAAAAGTGATCATCGAGTTCGAGTCTCATTTAGACAAATTAACTCTACAAAATAAACAACAAAATGAACAGTTTTGATATGTAGAATATAAAAAATTAAAATAAGTAAAGGGGAAAACTGAGAAATACTGCAAGCTTCAGGCTTCAAATTTTAAAATAATGACTACTTTATTAACGAGAACTGTGAGAGGTTATAAATACTTCCATGGAGTGAAAGTTGGTTTATTAAAAATGGATAATTTCTTCAAGATTAATACTGAAATTTTGAAATTATTTAGCAGGAATTTCAAGGATACGAGCATGTCGACGATTTACTGTAATCTGACACAGCATTCATGTTCTACGTCTTGAAATAATTCCAAAAACCACATCGTGTAAGAGTACCATTATTTTTACTCTTATTTGATCGGAAATGTATGTTTCTAAACGCCTGCAAATCAATTGCAACCTCCTGCAGTCAATCTAACTCAGATAACATTTTCAGCTGCTTGATTTGCTCAATTTCTCATAACGATCGAGAATGATGAGTCGTATCTTGGCAATTTTTATTAGATAGAAATTGTCCAAGCTTGGCTTCTAAATCTGTATAGTACACAATAATTCACGATGTTTCAGTAATTTATACACCATACTTCAGTAAAATCATTTAGGAAGACTTCATGTTGCCTCAACTGCACGAATCTTTTTTTTTTATCTTGACAATAAAAGTTCATCATTGAACTTTTCCAACCTCATATTTTTACTTTTAGGATCACAAGCGCACATCAATCCCCGGTCAGTGGTCAAAGTTTGTTTTTTGCGTACTTGCACAGAATTGCTTTCTTGTAGCTGCGCAGTTTTGTATCGAAGATGTGTTTGTTTATGAACGCATACATGATGACAAGAAAACTTTTCAAAAGCGCTATTCAGAAAATGATGCATATTTTGACGGAATAGTCAACACAAAACACTGGAAAAAATTTCAGTAATTTTGTTAGCGGATAGAATTCGAATGGCATTAGATCAACACTAAGATTTGAATATGCACTAAACATTTCCAAAGTACATGATTTCTGGTTCGCATCTCGTGCATTACTTTACGGCACACTCTTCAGTTGGTGGAGTTCTTGAAAATTGCGAGCAGGAGGCAAGAGAAATTAAGCAACCTCACAGTAAATTAGTGAATGTTTTCGCAGAACGTACTCTAATCTAACGGATGCATGACAACATGAAGGCCCCTAAAGAGGCTCTCATGCGGCGTACAAGTTACAGTAGTTTGGTCATTGATTTCATCGGTGCAAGATTTTTCCCACACGTTATCAACTTCCCTCGTAGGGAGCCCACTCAGATTTTACGCTCACGGAAATTTTATATTAAACGACAGACTGCGTATTGGAGAAACTGAGTTGTAAAATTTCAAGCCACACAGGAAGTCTCTATGTTTTTATTCAATGAGAACACGCAGAGGTGTATGAAATCACCACCGTGCAGTATTAACTGTCGTCAAACTGTTATTCATTTCTATAGGTTGTGGTGTTTTGGACCTAGACGTATAGAAATATTTATTAAAAAAAGTCAAGCTAATGCTGCGTTAAATTCAGAAAAGATATGGTCGGCAGATGGAAGGACGCAGCGACAAGCCACTACGCCGAGGTTAGCGGCTTCACTAGAATGTTTTATTCCCAGCCGTCAAGGAGACGGGTTTTATAAAGGTAAAATACCGCAAATTTGCTAAATAATTCCCAGATTTTCTCTTATATTTTCTGAGAGAAATTGAGGCAACAGCTAAGATTTTTACTTGAGTTTATCGCGCCATTATCGGTAATGGAAATTATGTGATGACAACAAAATTATATATATACTAGAATCAACCCATTAATGTTTTTAGCAGAATTTTCGATGGAAAACATCAGCATTTTCTGAGCATACCAATTGGAACAAACGGTGAGAATTCAAGCAATCGACACACCAGTGGATCTGAACAAATATGTCCTGCAGCAAGCAAAAATAATCGCAAACGAAATTTCGGAAAATTTATTTGTAGCTATCACTGCAAAATTGCCTCATTTTTAAAAATAAACTTTTTTGTACTTTCCATGTGTTGAAAATTTTGTACCCTCTGTCATTTTAATATATTTCTTGTTCCAGCATGTTATGATCCAATATATGTATATCTTCTCATGGCATTATTTGGTTTTTACTTTAAGAGGCAGTTCAAGTTTCATAAAACATGTTTCGGTCCTCTTTCATGCCAAAAATAATTTTTGAAATAAACATTTCTTTGATTTTCATTTTTAAAATTTATTTCAGTTTGCGTTCTTTTTTATTAATATCTTACACTAATTACTTTCTTACATTAATCACTGATCAGGAAGATGCTTTCGCATTTCTCGACCCACACACTGATTATTATTTTACTACTTTATTTCCAAAAGTTTTTTTCTCTTAAATTGTTTGTTTAAGTGAACCAAAGAATTGCCAGCATGATTTTCTTTGTTTTACCCTAAAGAAACAATTGAGTTGCCGCAGATATATCATAGAATTTTACTAACACTTGTATTATTATATAAGCACAAAGGTGCGGGAATGAATTGGTTCAACGCTAAATTCTCCATGACATGAGATTATTCAAGGGAAAGCACAAGCTCTAATATGAATATTGGTTAAAATGTTTTTCAAAAACTACATACAGAGTATCATAAGAAAACGTGGGCCTTTTTATTTCATTTATAGTAAACCCCCAGAAGATTGCCAAAAATCCTCGTGATAAAACAGGACTTGAAATCTGGAGGATAACTGCAAACACTGCGGCATTTGAAGCAGATTAACCTGAGTACAATTCCAGCTTCGTGAAGGATCATGTTTCTGTTCTGCTCAGCTGTCACAGCGTCACAACCGACAATACAAATTCCTCAATATTATCGCCTTAAAATAATACGAATGATGTCCCCTAAAATTCGCACCTGCCGAATTTTAAGCCCATTTGCCCAATCAGATAACACAGCTTGACTCTCCTTTGGCATTGCGAATTTACGTGCTAGTTTGAGTTTACATGTGTGTGTGTGTGTGTTTGCGTAGCTCGCACACAAACTGTACGTTCAGCATTTCTGTGTAAGGTTCGTGGTAAGGGAAATACAACTATTCCAAGAGCTTGAAGCAGAGAATAAACAGCAGCTGTGAAGCGCGAGATGTTTAATTCTCCCCGTGCACAGCGTTCAATGCCGCAGTCCAATCGCTTCGTACTTGCAAATTTCCTCCATTTTAATCCGGCCTGAAGAGCTCAGAGCTGCGATCCATTATGAATTCTAACCGTAAGCCTAATCTAGAGTTCTATTAATAACCATTAAAAGGCAAAACTAGTCCATTGGCACACATAACTATCTGAACTGAATTTGAATGAATGTCGGAGAGGAGTTGGAGAGGAAGAGAGGGGACTCGTGTGTGGCGTATGCTAAAGAGAGGATGTGGTACGTGACGTATGATTTAAAGAGCACCGTACTAAAATATTCTCTGATAGCATCCACTGCCGTCAAACATGAGAGACTTTTTAAAGTTAGAGCTGTCATAAGCACTATTTTTAAATGAACAGTTTAGATGCTCGTTCTTACATCCTTCGATTTCTCGAGGTCTGTTTTTGGCAATATCTTAATAAATGTCAAGTCAAAACGAAGAAATTGTGAAATAAAACAACGATTTATACATTATTCAGTGTTTTGTTATCCCGTATACAGAGAGGGAGTAGTGACGACAGACCAAGCAATCAAGTCAGCAAGCTTGCCAGTACGCGAGCAAAAATGCAACTAAATGTATTATATAATCTTTGAAATTACAAAGTTGCTTGTCATTCTGACGCAGAGCTCTAGTTGGAGAATATGATGAAATTATTGTATTGCTCTAATCCTTCCAATAAAAATAAGCTTTTAACATTGTGTGAAATAAATCATGAACTCGAACGGTGAATGATGTTAATGATTTCATAAATTGATTGGTCAAAGCATTATGACATGAATGAATAAAAACTGTTTATTAAATTTTCACCTCCGTATTTGCATGATCATCAATGAAATATTTGACTTACACGCTTGAGTTTTCAACGATAATGTGCATTTGAAACCTATTCAGGGGAGGGGATTCGTTCAAAAAAACAATTATGGTTAATTACTCTCTTTCCCTTTTGAGCGACACGAGCTTCACTCTGCATCTCCTCAGCCTCCTCCCACAGTACACAAAATACGCGGGGAATTGAGTCTGATTTTCATAATATAAATTTTAGCCGAGCGTAAAATTAATTATAAACCCATATGTTCTATGAGGAATACGAACGTAAAGTATCGAACATTCAACAAAGTGACCGAGAAATTATTACAATTTGTGAGCAGTAAAACAACGAAAAATATCATGCACAATATTATACAGTTCGTTGATTGCTAGCTAGATTGGTTGATTTATTGTTCAGTCGCTTCCTATTCCTAAGGCTAATATCCATAATGTAGTTTTTATCAAATTGTATGCACTCATAGGAATTGATTCGTGACTTATCTTAGCGCAGACACAGGAGAATCGAAGGGAAGAGGGCTACTGATGTTGCATTGCTCATTTTAACAGTGTACCCAGGAACGAACATACTGTTATTTGTTGTTTAAGTTAATCTAAACGTAGTTTTAAAAAGCGCTGTCATTTTCACGCCGAGGATACGCAAGTGAGGGTATTGTCCTAGTTAATAAAGACTCAGTATACCGACCGCGCGACGGGAGAAGCATGCATGGTATTTGATATCATTGGTCACTTCAGCGATTCATCCGCACTAACAAATCAGTTGAGCAGTTTGATTTTGAGCTTGTACATTTCTGATGAAAACGAAATCCTAGGAACGAGAAATCTGTAAGCCTCGTTGTTTTTCAACGTAATTTACTCGTATCTCAAAAATTCACAAAAAATAATAGAACCTTTCTCACAATGGCACTTAGCAAGAACGTTGGCGACTACTCGATCGATCATAGCTGTGTTGTAGTTGTAAAGTTGATATGGCATCGCACTCTCACCATTACAGAACTCTTTATTCTTCATGAAGAGTAAAAATTATCTCAGGATATTGCAAATAAAAAATGATGGAAGCAAAAACCCGTGAGCAGAATCTTTGCAAAAAAATTCTAATTCTGAGATCTTAGACGTTTTTCTCTTCTTCACACCTCGGGGATGTGGAAAAAAGTTCATCAATTGGAGCAACTTAGAATATATCTACCTATCTATACTCATGAAAATCATTACCCATACTCTTTTCGGTAAGGAAATAATGCAAGAATTCAACTCAAAGCTTTCATCAATCCGAGGGCGAAAAAGCAGTCTAAGTTACATGCACATATAAACTAAGTTTTTGACTTTTACGAAAGGAAAAATTTACATTCTCTTTAGTCCACCTCATCATATTAGTCCCGGACGCTGTGCTCTGGATACGGTCTGCTTCAAATGTTGTTGTATGTTCTATGCCATAATTTACTAATGTCAGTTAATACTCCTCACAGTTATTTCAGCCAAATTTTGAAAGAAATAATTCATTCAATATTTATTCATTTCTAATTTCATAAAAATTATGATTATCAACTTAATTCCAGGCTTAAGATTCGCGTTTTAAATAATTTGACCGACCAAGCCACGAGTAGCCTAAACCTAAATACGCGTAAAATTATGCTAATCTTGTTTGCTTGTTCAGTGGATGTCTGTATTTTCCGGAATAACATCGCCAAAATTCGACAATTATAGTACTGGGCAAAATTATGGACACAGACTGCCTTATGGGTTTAATCTGTAGCACCTATCCATTTCAGAAAGGTTATTTCCATGCCTCATCAGCAAGTACTGCATAATTTGCAAACAAATTTAGTCATGGAAACCAGCTGGCCCAGCAGGCCAGGGGTGGTTTGCACTGTGAAGTCAGTCCAGTTGTTGTTTCGATGCCCGTATTTTTTCGCTGGCAGCTCTTTAATTTGAGCGGCCAGGCTCGGCAATGTATTGCAGACCTCGACGCGTAGCAGAGACACTCTCCGATATACGAGAACACTTAACCCTTCTCTGAACAGAGGTCTTATAATGTGACGAATGATCTAGTGCTTCTTTTATTAGCTCTTGCAGCTTGAGGCTTGTTACGGTAAGCCCGCGGTTCTTTCATCCGTTGCGGCCCGCCTTTGTTTCTCACTTGAAAAGTTACTACACTACAAATTCCAAAATGAGGTTAAATTATGGTTGTGTCGTCTTGGGTCTGCATAAAGAAATTCCTCTCAAACGCAGTTAGCGATCAGGAACTTTGTGCGAAAATTTTAGTAGAATTTTTGGAGTCGTTCTGAATTAAAATAAGTAGCGAACGAACTATAATTTCTGATGCTGCGAGCCTCATGTAGTTTGCAAAATACTTCTTTAGAGTACAAAAATAAGAGTTAAGAAGATACTAAAAACATGACAAAGTTATTAATTATGTCACCTTAGAATGCTGTAAAATCCTATAGCATTTTGAGGTTGTAGTTCACTACAAACTAACGAGAACATTTCATAGATACTGTGTAAAGTAAGCCGTACTTCAAAAAAACTAAATTATCGTACTTCATGAATGCTGCATAAAGTCAGCCATGCTTCAAAAATGCTGCATAATGTTAGCTGTTATTCAGAAATGCTGCATAAAGTCAGCCATACTTCAGAAATGCTGCATAAAGTCAGCCATACTTCAGAAATGCTGCATAAAGTCAGCCATACTTCAGAAATGCTGCATAAAGTCAGCCATACTTCAGAAATGCTGCATAAAGTCAGCCATACTTCAGAAATGCTGCATAAAGTCAGCCATACTTCAGAAATGCTGCATAAAGTCAGCAATACTTCAGAAATGCTGCATAAAGTCAGCCATACTTCAGAAATGCTGCATAAAGTCAGCCATACTTCAGAAATGCTGCATAAAGTCAGCCATACTTCAGAAATGCTGCATAAAGTCAGCCATACTTCAGAAATGCTGCATAAAGTCAGCCATACTTCAGAAATGCTGCATAAAGTCAGCCATACTTCAGAAATGCTGCATAAAGTCAGCCATACTTCAGAAATGCTGCATAAAGTCTGCCATACTTCAGAAATGCTGCCCAAAGTTAGCCATATTTCAGAAATGCTGCATAAAGTTAACCGCACATTACTATATTGTTTGCTTTAAGTTAAAAAGGCACAAATGGAAGGTTTTTATTTCCCAAATAATTATGCACTGCTTAACAATAAAGTTGGAGACAACGTATCACTGTTGTAATTCATTTCATTGCAGTCTTTTTTGCACCTAGGGACTTGAAAATAATTTTTCACATTGAGTCATTTGTTGTTCCTTGAATACATGTCCAAAAACTAAATCTTATTAAGTGAGACGTCGTACCAACATTGAAACAAATGGCTGACATCGTCGAGAAGTAACCCATCGAGCATTCTAACCAAGACAAACGACTCAGCTCAACTCTGTTAAAGTTATTCTTGTTCCAAAATGAAGCACAGGCCCCAGAACCCTCAGCTCCTGTGCTGTCAACGAACGAGTGCTCGGATTGCTTCGACTCCTTAAAAACTGCTCAGTTTTGCCAGGGCGGTGTTGGGTTTGATTGCACTCGTGCTGCGTAGAGAGATGCAAGTAAAGTTTACTCACACTCACGTATTTTTCCTCCAATGATCATAGAGATATCCCTCGATCACAACGCTCTGTTAGAAATAGAAATTTTCATCAATACGCTCACCATCGCCACTCATAGCTCAGCAAATTAGCCAGATACTTTTCTCTCGTGCAAAACATTCACGTTATTCGATCGGGTTTGATCCGAGGTGCTATATTCATTGGCACTCACCACTTTCTGGACTATTGACGTATTTGTTAGAGATCATCAATTTCAGCGAAGCAGTGTCTACCATTTTGTAGAATGTCGCCATGGATGTCGACATCGTTCGGCAATTGTTCAGTTCCAACGATTGCTGGCGTTCGATTGTTCTCGTTGGATTATTTCTAGCTTTGACGTTGCAAAAGTCAGCGGGAGATTTATGGCTTAACTCATTACAAACGTTTTTATTTTACTTCAGCAATTTGTGAAAAGTCTCTCAAATGCACTGAAGAATTATGGAGCTGCGCAATTCACGACCTAACAAGAGAAGTCCTTCTTTGTTTACGACCGACAGGAAAAAACTGTCGATAGCAGCCCATTGATGCTACAAATGTCGATATACTGATGACATAGCGGCCGGTGTATCGAATGGCCACAAAATAATGAGCTACGCGAGCGTTTGATTTCCCGTGAAAACTGTTGCCGTGCACACCGGAGATGTTGGGTGCGAGTTTCTAATGCTGAGTGGGCTGACTGTACTACATGACGATGGCTGTACTACATGACGCTGGCTGTACTACATGACGCTGGCTGTACTACATGACGCTGGCTGTACTACATGACGATGGCTGTACTACATGACGCTGGCTGTACTACATGACGCTGGCTGTACTACATGACGCTGGCTGTACTACATGACGCTGGCTGTACTACATGACGCTGGCTGTACTACATGACGCTGGCTGTACTACATGACGCTGGCTGTACTACATGACGCTGGCTGTACTACATGACGCTGGCTGTACTACATGACGCTGGCTGTACTACATGACGCTGGCTGTACTTCATGACGCTGGCTGTACTACATGACGCTGGCTGTACTACATGACGCTGGCTGTACTACATGACGCTGGCTGTACTTCATGACGCTGGCTGTACTACATGACGCTGGCTGTACTACATGACGATGGCTGTACTACATGACACTGGCTGTACTACATGACGCTGGCTGTACTACATGACGCTGGCTGTACTACATGACGCTGGCTGTACTACATGACGCTGGCTGTACTACATGACGCTGGCTGTACTACATGACGCTGGCTGTACTTCATGACGCTGGCTGTACTACATGACGCTGGCTGTACTACATGACGATGGCTGTACTACATGACACTGGCTGTACTACATGACGCTGGCTGTACTACATGACGCTGGCTGTACTACATGACGCTGGCTGTACTACATGACGCTGGCTGTACTACATGACGCTGGCTGTACTACATGACGCTGGCTGTACTACATGACGCTGGCTGTACTACATGACGCTGGCTGTACTACATGACGCTGGCTGTACTACATGACGCTGGCTGTACTACATGACGCTGGCTGTACTACATGACGCTGGCTGTACTACATGACGCTGGCTGTACTACATGACGCTGGCTGTACTACATGACGCTGGCTGTACTTCATGACGCTGGCTGTACTACATGACGCTGGCTGTACTACATGACGATGGCTGTACTACATGACACTGGCTGTACTACATGACGCTGGCTGTACTACATGACGCTGGCTGTACTACATGACGCTGGCTGTACTACATGACGCTGGCTGTACTACATGACGCTGGCTGTACTACATGACGCTGGCTGTACTACATGACGCTGGCTGTACTACATGACGATGGCTGTACTACATGACACTGGCTGTACTACATGACGCTGGCTGTACTACATGACGCTGGCTGTACTACATGACGCTGGCTGTACTACATGACGCTGGCTGTACTACATGACGCTGGCTGTACTACATGACGATGGCTGTACTACATGACGCTGGCT
This sequence comes from Morinoia aosen, assembly GCA_030386875.1. Taxonomy (NCBI): domain Eukaryota; kingdom Metazoa; phylum Arthropoda; class Malacostraca; order Amphipoda; family Talitridae; genus Morinoia; species Morinoia aosen. Next base: position 21,217,988 of record CM059567.1, on the reverse strand, counting down.
GTACTACATGACGCTGGATGTACTACATGACGCTGGCTGTACTACATGACGCTGGCTGTACTACATGACGCTGGCTGTACTACACGACGATGGCTGTACTACATGACACTGGCTGTACTACATGACGCTGGCTGTACTACATGACGCTGGCTGTACTACATGACGCTGGCTGTACTACATGACGATGGCTGTACTACATGACACTGGCTGTACTACATGACGCTGGCTGTACTACATGACGCTGGCTGTACTACATGACACTGGCTGTACTACATGACGCTGGCTGTACTACATGACGCTGGCTGTACTACATGACACTGGCTGTACTACATGACGCTGGCTGTACTACATGACGCTGGCTGTACTACATGACGCTGGCTGTACTTCATGACGCTGGCTGTACTACATGACGCTGGCTGTACTACATGACGCTGGCTGTACTACATGACGCTGGCTGTACTACATGACGCTGGCTGTACTACATGACGATGGCTGTACTACATGACACTGGCTGTACTACATGACGCTGGCTGTACTACATGACGCTGGCTGTACTACATGACACTGGCTGTACTACATGACGCTGGCTGTACTACATGACGCTGGCTGTACTACATGACACTGGCTGTACTACATGACGCTGGCTGTACTACATGACGCTGGCTGTACTACATGACGCTGGCTGTACTTCATGACGCTGGCTGTACTACATGACGCTGGCTGTACTACATGACGATGGCTGTACTACATGACACTGGCTGTACTACATGACGCTGGCTGTACTACATGACGCTGGCTGTACTACATGACGCTGGCTGTACTTCATGACGCTGGCTGTACTACATGACGCTGGCTGTACTACATGACGATGGCTGTACTACATGACACTGGCTGTACTACATGACGCTGGCTGTACTACATGACGCTGGCTGTACTACATGACGCTGGCTGTACTACATGACGCTGGCTGTACTACATGACGCTGGCTGTACTACATGACGCTGGCTGTACTACATGACGCTGGCTGTACTACATGGCGCTGGCTGTACTACATGACGCTGGCTGTACTACATGGCGCTGGCTGTACTACATGACGCTGGCTGTACTACATGACGCTGCCTGTACTACATGACGCTGGCTGTACTACATGACGCTGGCTGTACTACATGACGCTGGCTGTACTACATGACGATGGCTGTACTACATGACGCTGGCTGTACTACATGACGCTGGCTGTACTACATGACACTGGCTGTACTATAGACGATGGCTGTACTACATGACGCTGGCTGTACTACATGAGGATGGCTGTACTACATGACGCTGGCTGCACTACATGACGATGGCTGTACTACATGACGCTGGCTGTGCTACATGACGCTGGCTGTACTAAATGACGCTGGCAGTATCACATGACGCCGGCCGTATTACATGATGCTGGCCGTATTACAGGCGCTGGCCGTATGACATGACGATGGCCGTATTACATAACGCTGGCAGTATTACATGACGATGGCCGTATTACATGACGTTGGCCGTATTACATGACGCTGGCCGTATTACATGACGCTGGCAGTATTACATGACGATGGCCGTATTACATGACGCTGGCAGTATTACATGACGCTGGCAGTATTACATGACGATGGCCGTATTACATGACGCTGGCAGTATTACATGACGCTGGCCGTATTACATGACGCTGGCAGTATTACATGACGCTGGCCGTATTACATGACGATGGCCGTATTACATGACGCTGGCGGTATTACATGACGATGGCCGTATTACATGACGCCGGCCGTATTACATGATGCTGGCCGTATTACATGATGCTGGCCGTATTACATGACGCCGGCCGTATTACATGATGCTGGCCGTATTACACCACGTTGGCAGTTTTACATGACGCTGGCCGTATTACATGACGCCGGCCGTATTACATGATGCTGGCCGTATTACACCACGTTGGCCGTATTACATGACGATGGCCGTATTACATGACGCTGGCAGTATTACATGACGATGGCCGTATTACATGACGCTGGCAGTATTACATGACGCTTGCAGTATTACATGACGCTGGCCGTATTACATGACGATGGCCGTATTACATGACGCTGGCCGTATGACATGACGATGGCCGTATTACATGACGCCCGCCATATTACAGACGCTGACCGTATGACATGACGATGGCCGTATTACATGACACTTGCAGTATTACATGACGCTGGCAGTATTACATGACGCTGGCCGTATTACACCACGCTGGCAGTATTACATGAGGCTGGCCGTATTACATGACGCTGGCCGTATTACATGACGCTGGCAGTATTACATGACGCTGACCGTATTACATGACGCTGGCCGTATTACATGACGCTGGCAGTATTACATGACGCTGGCAGTATTACATGACGCTGGCCGTATTACATGACGCTGGCCGTATTACATGACGCTGGCCGTATTACATGACGCCGGCCGTATTACAAATGCTGGCCGTATTACATGACGCTGTCAGTATTACATGATGCTGGCCGTATTACATGATGCTGGCCGTATTACATGACGCTGGCCGTATTACGTGACGCTGGCCGTATTACATGAGGCTGGCCGTATTACATGACGCTGGCCGTATTACATGACGCCGGCCGTATTACAAATGCTGGCCGTATTACATGACGCTGTCAGTACTACATGATGCTGGCCGTATCACATGATGCCAGCCGTATTACATGACGCTGGCCGTATTACATGACGCTGGCCGTATTACATGATGCTAGCTGTATTATATGACGCTGGCCGTATTATATGAGGCTGGCCGTATTACATGACGCTGGCCGTAGTACATGAGGCTAGCCGTATTACATGAGGCTGGCCGTATTACATGACGTTGACCGTATTACATGAGGCTGGCCGTATTACAATGACGCTGGCCGTATTACATCAGGCTGGCGGTATTACATGATGCTGGCCGTATTATATGAGGCTGGCCTTATTAAATGATGCTGGCCGTATTACATGACGCCAGCCGTATTACATCAGGCTGGCGGTATTACATGATGCTGGCCGTATTATATGAGGCTGGCCTTATTAAATGATGCTGGCCGTATTACAGACGCTAGCCGTATTACATGAAGCTAGCCGTATTACATGACGCTGGCCGTATTACATCAGGCTGGCCGTATTACATGACGCTGGCCGTATTACATGACGCTGGCCGTATTACATGACGCTGGCCGTATTACATGACGCTGGCCGTATTACATGAAGCTGGCCGTATTACAATGACGCTGGCCGTATTACATGACGCTGGCCGTATTACATGACGCTGGCCGTATTACATGATGCTGGCCGTATTACATGACGCTGGCCGTATTACATAATGCTGGCCGTATTACATGACGCTGGCCGTATTACATGATGCTGGCCGTATTACATGACGCTGGCCGTATTACACGACGCTGGCCGTATTACATGATGCTGGCCGTATTACAATGACGCTGGCCGTATTACATGACGCTGGCCGTATTACATGACGCCGGCCGTATTACATGATGCTGGCCGTATTACAATGACGCTGGCCGTATTACATGACGCTGGCCGTATTACATGACGCTGGCCGTATTACATGATGCTGGCCGTATTACAATGACGCTGGCCGTATTACATGATGCTGGCCGTATTACAATGACGCTGGCCGTATTACATGACGCTGGCCGTATTACATGAGGCTGGCCGTATTACATGATGCTGGCCGTATTACATGACGCTGGCCGTATTACATGATGCTGGCCGTATTACATGATGCTGGCCGTACCACATGGGATATAAGTTATCACCCGTCAATTGCTGCATTATTAATCGGCAGCCGTACTATACGTCGATGACCGGATTACAAGTTGCTGGGAGCATTACTAGTTGATGTCTGTGTTAGATGTTGATGCTCGTAACACATCGATTACCGTATTACATGGTCGTGTTTCAAAGTCGAATTTCATGATGATGACCGTATTACACGATGATGACCGTAATACACATCGATTACCGTATTACATGGTCGTGTTTCAAAGTCGTATTACATGATGACCGTATTACACGATGATGACCGTATTACACGATGATGACCGTAACACACATCGATTACCGTATTACATGGTCGTGTTTCAAAGTCGAATTACATGATGATGACCGTATTACACGATGATGACCGTAATACACATCGATTACCGTATTACATGGTCGTGTTTCAAAGTTGTATTACATGATGACCGTATTACACGATGATGACCGTAACACACATGGGTTACCGTACTACACAGCCGCATACGAGGTAATTTAACATGACGGTGTCCGTGTCAAATGCGGTTGACCACTGTACGCGACCTTATTACACCTCAATGACACTACGATACGCGCGCTGCGCTCGCATCTGTGGATCCTCACTGAAAGGTTGCGCGATAATTACGCAAATGTTTGGAGAGAAATATTGGTGTAGTCATCGCTGAAGGCTGGCTTTGAATTTAGTGAGGGAAAATACATCAAAACCATGCGTAATGTTTACAAATTGCCTATATTGAGAGGGCGTTTATCGTGCGTTGAACAGTGAACAGTTTAATTTTTGCACCGGGAATCTATGATTTTAGCCGCCCAAATGTAGTTTTTGTATTGAGCAGGATCAATCCCACAAAGATGCTTCGATGAAAAGCTAGTTTGGGTATATTGCGAAACGTTCGCACGAACATAATAAAAAAAGAAAAATCCTTTTAGTTTCTAATACATGAGACCAATAGAACATATCAATGAGATTTCGAGTTCGATTTCCAAGAGCCCATAATATCTCCATGAGTCTGAGTCGGAAGGTCAGAGTGAAATATGAATCTACTCAAGTTCGAGTAAGAATAATAAGTCTAGTGCAAAAGTCTAGCCTGAGTCTAGCCTGACTCGGTGCAAAATGAATATAATGCGAGGTTATCAGCTCCAATAAGGCAATGTAGCTCCGATTGTAAACGTCTCGGAAATATGGCCGCCCTCTTATGTACATAGCTCTAGCATCCCTTGCTCTTAAACGGTTATGAATATTATAATCGAATATTACACGGAAAGTTAGATACTCTTATTAGAAGCTTTCAATTTACGCCTTGCGTTTTTCTGTGTGTGGGCGCTTCTTCATTAAATTTTCATGAGTGATAACGCGTAATGAAAACAGACAAATAGTTCTTAATTACAGCTCGATCTTTAGTAAAACTCGAGCTCATTCTATACCAGTGATTTTTAGAGACCACATTCCTTCATGACTCTGCCAACATAAGTGAATTAATTGGCCAAATTGATAAAGGAATTAAATCTACTTTGGATTGTTGCTGCTCTTGTTTGTTCTATTTTGTGATTCAAAGCTCGGAATTTGATCATTGATTAGTTATCGCAACACAAATTAATCCTCAACGCATTTGCATCGATTGTGTTTTCTCATTTCTATTGCAAATATAAAGCTGAAAAAATTGCGTTTTAACCTATAAAAATGCGCAGTTGCTAAATGAAAAATTATTGAACTATACGTCCAAACATTTTAAATTTAACTTGTTGTATAAACTGTCGCGATACGTGAAATAGGTTACTAATCACGCACGCAGGGGGAGTCTCAACCCCCAAACATGTTAAAGTATTATCCTTTATGCTTGCGTACACCTGCATACCAGACATGGAGAATAAAAGAGTTATTAAGATTTACATGAATTTATTTGGAAACACGTGGATTTGAATAGGACACACAAAATATTTCAATGCAGTGATTAAAGCACAGGGAAATGTTATAGCAACAAGCGCATGAATTTAACGACATGGCAATCCCACACGACACAATGCGGAAACCACACCTTGGCTGTCTAGGCCGATGACTGCCATAAATCGTGCTTTGTGCACGCTTCGTGGCGGCCCGACTGGCCAACCTGCGCACCAAATGAACGCACTAACATGAGCTACGTAATGAGCCACACAAAGAACGGGACATCTACTCTCCTTATTACCATGAACGCTAGCACAACAATTTTCGGGTTACGACAAAAATAACCTTCCGCACTGTGCAAAAATCAGGAAACATAGTCGGGGAATGGGCTAGCATGAACACGAAACATTTGGAATAATGCAACATAAAACATCAAAGAACTTTGCTTACCACAAGTTGTTCAAAATTTAATAAACGCTTCGGGTTACGTACCCTCTAACTCTTGCTTTGTGACCGAAACACATCCTCCTTGCCAAGAGCACACCACCACAGTAGGAAACACAAATCCATATTTATACATTGCGCGCCGCTTTGAATGCCGCGTTCCGTGAACTACTTTGCACTCTAATTTAACTGTGGATCACTCTTTCCAAACTTCTCAATAATACACATTTAACTCTTCGGCGGTGATTTTTCGGCACCACCCTACATTTCTTTCCGTCACTTTTGAAGATTAACCGCCATCAGGCTCACTTGTCGCGGCTGCTCCATCGTAGTCGTATGCCGGCGCTCAAGATCTCAGATGCTCCGAGTACCCGGCGCTCGCCCGTGCAGGACTCGCGACTGGTGTTATCGTTGCAGACTCCGACGTTGTTGCGTATCAAGCGGAATTTGATGTCGGTGGTATTTCCGTGTCTCCTGATTACGTGCTCCATCGCAGTCGTAGACCGGCGCCTAAGATCTCAGATGCTCCGAGTACCAGGCGCTCGACCGTGCAGTACTCACGACTTGTGTTATCGTTGCAGACTCCGACGTTGTTGCGTATCAAGCGGAATTTGATGTCGGTGGTACTTCCGTGTCTGCTGGGTCCGTTGCTAACTTTTGGAGATTCGAAGGAGCACTGTATAGGGGCACTTCGCGATGCTTTTCTCGAGTAGCAGATCCAAGGGGATCTCGGCGGAGCCGGATCCCCGAAAAACGTGCACCAAAAAGACCTTCTCTCGTCGTGTAACCAAGTTAGAATCCTCCCTAATGTACTTGTTCGCCGCTTATATACTCTCGCTTGTTTTCTTTTCCAGACTCTTCTCGAACCTTCCCAGCTACAGAGAGAGCCACTGTATTCTAATTCGTTGAACGCTTGCCGGTTGTGAAGTTTCTATCTCTGATTGGATCGCGCTCGACACCTCAAACACGTGATTCCTTAGAGGGCACACCATTGGTGTAGCAGGTGCCGCTCTCTGCTAAGCCTTACTCCTTCTTCTTTCGAATCTGCCCTCGCGCTACCCGCTCAGCCACTAACGCCTACGTCTGTGTGTGTGTTCGTGAGTGTGTCGATGTGCGTGTATGTGTGTGACTGCGTGTGTTTCGTATCTGCCCCTCGCCTGTGCTGGCTGCGCAGCACCGGCGCTTGTTTTAACTGGCTGAAATTCCAATACCTAATAAAACACACGTGTATTTCCCCAACGTTAAGTATTTCCCCGAGTAAAGTATTTCCAAAATTTGTTTCCGAAAGTATTTCCCAACAATACCCGCATCGCCCCAGAAAAATTTGTGCCAACTTGCAAAGTTGGTGCAAATTTTCATCCGTTAATTTAAATTATAACCGTGACGTACCCCTTACGTTAAAAATTTAGAAAATATTCGCCCCCCCTTATTCAATCCCCTCGCTCTTCCCGACATCAAAATATCCCTACATATCACCTCATGATTTACGCCGATGTTGACGCATTTATAAAAAGTTCATTAATACCTGACACACACCTAATACTTGAAACGCACATTTCTTATACACATCATTATAGAACGCAAGGAGAAAAGAACACATCAAAGATAACGCATAAATCGGACACTTCAACGCATAAAATAAAACACACACGACATATTATTCTCGACTTGCTCTCGGCAATTCATCGACATAGATAAACATATCAATTAGAGATCGAAAAATCGGCGAATTTGTTACAAGCAGAGACATCCTTTCAGCTTTCAATCCACCTAACAATTAAAATCTCAAATGGAGGTAATTTTCCAACCTCAAGTTTTCTTCCTCATAATTATCATTTCATCCTGTGATTCAGAGTACACGTATTTCTTGCAACAAAAACTTGCTGTTGCTCCTCCTGCGAGCCTAGGTACAGCTTGTTGTTGTTGTTCCTGTGACGTGCTACTCCTCGGTTTGCTACTGATCCTCGGCTTGCTACTGATCCTGGGCTTGCTACTGATCCTGGGCTTGCTACTGATCCTGGGCTTGCTACTGATCCTGGGCTTGCTACTGATCCTGGGCTTGCTACTGATCCTGGGGAGGGCCCCCTGCTGAGAATCGAAGTTACTGAAGCTTTTCCATTAAAAAATTCATCCTTGGCGTCACGTGAACTCGTGGAAAATTCCGTAGATCCTCGTTGCGTAAAATCGCGGACAAATTCTGTAGATTACTGCGTCAATACGCGTAGGACTACCACGTTGGAGCTCATAAGCTCTTTCATTATAATTGTAGAAAATGAAGCACATTTATTTGCGAAGACCTTCAGGTTTTGTTCTCAGTCAGCTCGTCGACTAGCATGACATCAACCCCTTAGGTTCGCGTTATAGTGCTAAGATCAACTTCCGTAAATACGCGTTTAATTGTCTAACATGGTTACTTGGTAATAGAGAGACAGCGCATTACATGGTTGCTCAACGTAAGAATCGTTCCTCGGTTTTCTTCAAAATCTGCCTTGAGTGAGGCGGACGTGAGCTACACGAAGAATTCCTACATACAAACATAAAATAGTTACTTTCCGGTATCCTCAACCAACTCTAGACAAAGCCGAAATTCGTTCGACGGTGTTACTAATCGGTAAAGTCACCTAAATATTTCGAAGAAAATAATACATCTCATTCCAGTAACTTACGACCAGCCCCATTTTTCAATCGTAGGCGTCGATTACCTTGGCACAAGACTATATGAACATTCTTACACATAAGGTACGAAAGAGCAGGAAAATCACCAGGCAGGTCGAATTCCCGCATCCGCACCAAAAAAAAAAAACACATATACATTGGGTATTGTCAAGGCGTCCAACTTTACATTATACTCTGCCGCGAAGGCTTTTCTAACGATCAGACATTATGCCAACACCGACACACCAGAAAAAAAATTACACATACATTGGGTACTATCAGGTTATCGGACTTTGCGTTATACTCGGCCGCGAAGGCTTTTCTAGCGATCCGACATTCTAACAATACCGACATACAAGAGAAAAATTACACATGAATTGGGTACTATCAGCTCATCGGACTTTACGTTATACTCGGCCGCGAAGGCTTTTCTAGCGATCCGACATTCTAACAATACCGACATACAAAGAAATGCAAAAATAGACAAAATGTAGTGTTACCAACCCGTCAAACTTTACATCTTACTACGCCGAAAGGCTCTACAGACGATTTGACATTGTGATAACACTGACACAAAATGCAAAAATAGATACGACACAAAATTTTATCCGATTCTCAGCCCCAGAGACAGTGCAGCACATTTAAATGATTCCACGTTGCCGCAAGATTATATAAACATTCACACAAATATTGTACACCAAATCGGGAGATTTGCCAAACAGGCTGAAATCCCTAACGCACTTAATGTACTCATGAATACACAGTGTGTCATCACTCTGTTAGACTTTACATCATACTTTTGCTGAGAACAGCCGTTCTGATGATCTAACATCCTGATAACACACACAAAATGAAAAAAACATGATTATGAACCTAATTCTCAGCCTTTGAGTTGCACAATTGTTATTTAATGATGTCATTTCTTCATCGTCCTTCAATTACTACGCATTTATCTCAATGCTACTGATAACATTTAATAAACATTCCTTCCTTGTTCTCACAACATCCTACATTCTTGCGTTCCGTAATACCACACTAGAGTTTTAACCACATCAGCTTGAACGTACCGACAAATTTCTTAATTGCGAGTGCTATCCACTAAGCAATAAAATTCCGGCAAAGGCTCTCTGCTGCGCGGTCCATCTCTCTCACATACATTCTCGATGAAGATTTTCCTTGTACAATCCAGTCGCTATGCATTTTCAATTTTTAAAGCCATAAATCAATTCCTTTTGCAGAAATTACACTCCATCTTGAATATTGAGCATTTTCGTACTAGAAAATAAAGATATCCTAATGAAGTTGATAAGTACATCGTTATTATGCAAACACTCTATCGCCATCAATTAACGCTAGAATTTCAATTATTGACGAAACGGTTCACACAATTTGATTAAAGTTACAACTAAACCATGTCAAATTCAAAGCATTGTCGAATGTTTCTGCTCCTCCCATCTTACGCTCAAACATTAGAAGGCACGCCAGAGCTACTTTTGTTGATCAGGCAAAACCGACCCCAACGAACCTGTCCAAAATCCGCGCACGAACGAGAGAGAATGCGTAGACAAATACGAGGAATGCATTATAAAATCCAAAAATTATTCTGAAGAATTCTCATGGATGTTCCGTTCCCCCGATTTAATTCAATACCGAATGTTAGGTCATTTTCGCTTTCAGTACAAGTAAATTTCTCTGTTTAGCGAGACGATACTCCCAGACGTACGCAAGGAATATTCATCTCTCACACGAGGCAATACTTTACTCTGCGATAAAATTCGAGGTCGAATCCCACTCGAGAAATGGCGTAGTATTTCTTCCAAAACTACACAACGCTATCTCTTTCGCTGTAGTAGAATTCAGTTTCAGTAAGATATAATTTGTACCTCTCACATGAGTATAACTTGAACATTCCCTTAGACGACGAACGATTTGAAGAAAAATACACAATCTTCCAATTAACGCACACTTAAAAATGAAAATTAATTCATCGGTGACATGTAACTGTTTAGACTACAAAAATTGCATTTAATCCACGTGTTCCCTTTAAAATCTACAGATGCTTAATATAATAAAAATTCCTTCCTACCTGAAGGCAGCTAGGATTGAATAATCTTAAATTACCACGCTCTACCGTCGAATTCACATCAAAAGGAAATTTTTAAACATCATGAATTTATAAAAGTTAAGGAAGCAAAATTTTCATGCTCAGTGAATTTGATATAAAGGTATTGATTGACTTATGTCAGTGTCGAAATGGATTGTATACTTGGCACATGGGAAAACTACCCAAAATATTTAATGATTTTAGTGTATTATTATTGAAGCAATTATTTAAATTCTCACTCTGATGTACTGGAGCTTAGCACAATGATCTTGTGAATAAAAAAAAGGAGGATCAATTTACTTTACTTAACACACGAGCAGAGGCGTCATTTATATCTAAGTGAATAAAATTAGACCACGAACTAAATTCGCAGCATCGTTGAAAATCATCACTTACTTTAAAACACTACATTTAATTTTTATCCTAAGCACCGCCACTTAATTCCTTCAACAATTTTGCAACAAAAAAAATTTTCGCCCCATTGATAGCACGGAAATTGATTCTCAAACAATCCCATTACTGCTTCTTAGTCGATGTTAATTTAAATAACTGAAGCACTCAAATATCAATGAATGAAAGTAGGAATTATGTTGCTAAAGCTGATAGGAGAAGCTTGACGCACACAAGGCCAAAAAAAATTCTGTAAATTATTTTTAAGTGAGGCGTCACAAATGAAACTTTCAACCGAATTAATTACTCAATGCCTCAGACCCTGGTAAACTTGGACTTGCTTCAAAGATTCACTCGAGACAAGGCAGTGTTTGCTAAAATTACGGCGTCATTTTCCACAGCCAATGCTTCACACCTAAATTCAGTTAAACCTAATGATTGTACAGATAATAGAAAAATTCAACCAAAGAATCCAGCACTCAAGAAAAATTTTATCGAACACATTGTCAAGAAAATAGAGTAAGTATTTGATGCAATATTCCCTCAGACACTATTAACTAGATCAACTTAGCGGCACAAAAAAAATGAGCAAAGATTCCAGAAGGTATAAATTTCTCGTAGCATTTCGAAATTAATGGCCATGGATTACACTCAGTCAAGTACACTTCAAATTAGGCGCTCAGAAATGGTCCGACTGCAGTTGCAAGGATTTCAATTTTATTGCTCCACACTCTAACAGCGCGACCGGCGGTAGACATCGGCACCGCTCTCTGCGTTAGAATTTTACTCCAAAATTGGAATGCCCACGAAATGACACGGGGTGAATTGTACTCGCAGAAAATTCTGCTTAATTATGTATTAATTATCGAGCGACTGGTTAACTGAATTAAAAGAAACAGAAATTTTTGAACAACTGAAAATGAATTCCTTTAAATTTCCAAGCTGATATACAGACAGTACGCTTGCACAGGATAATTAGAATTTTCCCTGTCGCGATACGTGAAATAGGTTACTAATCACGCACGCAGGGGGAGTCTCAACCCCCAAACATGTTAAAGTATTATCCTTTATGCTTGCGTACACCTGCATACCAGACATGGAGAATAAAAGAGTTATTAAGATTTACATGAATTTATTTGGAAACACGTGGATTTGAATAGGACACACAAAATATTTCAATGCAGTGATTAAAGCACAGGGAAATGTTATAGCAACAAGCGCATGAATTTAACGACATGGCAATCCCACACGACACAATGCGGAAACCACACCTTGGCTGTCTAGGCCGATGACTGCCATAAATCGTGCTTTGTGCACGCTTCGTGGCGGCCCGACTGGCCAACCTGCGCACCAAATGAACGCGCTAACATGAGCTACGTAATGAGCCACACAAAGAACGGGACATCTACTCTCCTTATTACCATGAACGCTAGCACAACAATTTTCGGGTTACGAAAAAAATAACCTTCCGCACTGTGCAAAAATCAGGAAACATAGTCGGGGAATGGGCTAGCATGAACACGAAACATTTGGAATAATTCAACATAAAACATCAAAGAACTTTGCTTACCACAAGTTGTTCAAAATTTAATAAACGCTTCGGGTTACGTACCCTCTAACTCTTGCTTTGTGACCGAAACACATCCTCCTTGCCAAGAGCACACCACCACAGTAGGAAACACAAATCCATATTTATACATTGCGCGCCGCTTTGAATGCCGCGTTCCGTGAACTACTTTGCACTCTAATTTAACTGTGGATCACTCTTTCCAAACTTCTCAATAATACACATTTAACTCTTCGGCGGTGATTTTCCGGCACCACCCTACATTTCTTTCCGTCACTTTTGAAGATTAACCGCCATCAGGCTCACTTGTCGCGGCTGCTCCATCGTAGTCGTATGCCGGCGCTCAAGATCTCAGATGCTCCGAGTACCCGGCGCTCGCCCGTGCAGGACTCGCGACTGGTGTTATCGTTGCAGACTCCGACGTTGTTGCGTATCAAGCGGAATTTGATGTCGGTGGTACTTCCGTGTCTCCTGATTACGTGCTCCATCGCAGTCGTAGACCGGCGCCTAAGATCTCAGATGCTCCGAGTACCAGGCGCTCGACCGTGCAGTACTCACGACTTGTGTTATCGTTGCAGACTCCGACGTTGTTGCGTATCAAGCGGAATTTGATGTCGGTGGTACTTCCGTGTCTGCTGGGTCCGTTGCTAACTTTTGGAGATTCGAAGGAGCACTGTATAGGGGCACTTCGCGATGCTTTTCTCGAGTAGCAGATCCAAGGGGATCTCGGCGGAGCCGGATCCCCGAAAAACGTGCACCAAAAAGACCTTCTCTCGTCGTGTAACCAAGTTAGAATCCTCCCTAATGTACTTGTTCGCCGCTTATATACTCTCGCTTGTTTTCTTTTCCAGACTCTTCTCGAACCTTCCCAGCTACAGAGAGAGCCACTGTATTCTAATTCGTTGAACGCTTGCCGGTTGTGAAGTTTCTATCTCTGATTGGATCGCGCTCGACACCTCAAACACGTGATTCCTTAGAGGGCACACCATTGGTGTAGCAGGTGCCGCTCTCTGCTAAGCCTTACTCCTTCTTCTTTCGAATCTGCCCTCGCGCTACCCGCTCAGCCACTAACGCCTACGTCTGTGTGTGTGTTCGTGAGTGTGTCGATGTGGGTGTATGTGTGTGACTGCGTGTGTTTCGTATCTGCCCCTCGCCTGTGCTGGCTGCGCAGCACCGGCGCTTGTTTTAACTGGCTGAAATTCCAATACCTAATAAAACACACGTGTATTTCCCCAACGTTAAGTATTTCTCCGAATAAAGTATTTCCAAAATTTGTTTCCGAAAGTATTTCCCAACAAAACTGTAAAAGAATAGATGTTATCAATTTCTCAGTTGTGTTTTACAACTTGTTCTATATGCGTTTTGCAGCTGCAGTTCAAACATAAAATGTACATTTATTAACTTATTCCTTATTTTTCTTTGCGTTTCCGAACTGCTTCAAGGCGCTGTGATTCTGGCAGCAGTTCAAAATATTCAACAAATAATTAGAATAACTGAAACTGAAAAAGACGGGATGTTCATCTAACAAAAATGTGCAAAAGAACAAGAATTATAGGATCACATAATGCGAAAAGAGTAGAATTATAGAATTTCTCCACGCCAATTCTTGGAGGCAATCGAAGGGCATGGGAAATGCAAGTCTCAGTTCCGACTCCTGAGCCAAAAAAGCTTCTCAGTCAAACATGGCGGCGCAAGTTCTCCAACTTGACTCATCTACGTCCTTTTCTAAAGCACGTCTCCTTTGAACTCTCAGGAAAACGACTCCAAATCTTCGTCCATTATGGACCACTCAGACAAATTCGCTTCCCATTCCAAGAACTCGCAGCTGCCAGGAAAGGAAAAAAGTTTTCTTCTGTTCCGAAAATTTACTATTCGTGTAAAGGTGGTGGCATTCGCTCTTAAATACTACAAAAGAATGCCATAATGGGGAGTTGGAGGTGTGTCAACGGCGCCAAGGATAGGTCGAAGTTCCTACCATTCACAGTCGCGTGAATTTTTTGGTGATTTGCTTCTGTCTCGCGGAGTTGAGTTAAAAAATCCAGAAAGTAAAATTTCACGAAAGCGACAAAAAAGTTCGAATCTGGGCGGCAGAGGAAGTGTGCATAATGAAAAAACGGCGGCAGTGGATAGCGATGCTCGAACTTGTGGGCAGCTAGAGACCTTGGAGTTAGCACGTAGTCCATCACTCACCCCGCTCATTGACTTGCTCACAGATGCGTTGTAATTTAAGTTTCTTCCAGAAATTACGAAGACAATTTCCTGCTCCAGTCTGAGGCCGTTTTGGAAGTTAACATTTTGGAGTGTTTGCCTGTTAACTTTTCGTATTTTGGCACTTTTCGGCTCTTTAGTAGCAATCTTTCATGCCTATATTAACTGAAGATTAGTGGATTAGCTTTCTGCAGAGTTTTACTTTTACAGCAGAAGTATGTTGCTTCTCGCCTTATCACCTTCGATACCTAGGCCATTCAATATACTGCCCGGTGACGTTTCAACAACTCGACAGCTTAATTTCCTAACTTATAACTTTTAATTTATTCAGTAACATATTATGGCGTGTATGTACGACACCCTCATTGTGCCCATGTTCTTTGTTGTACATACAAAGTGTGCTTTTAAATATATGTGTTTTTCCTTCAGAAGTAATCAAAATATGTTAACGCAATTATGATGATACTGAAGACATTTTTGGCATTCCTAATACCGTAGTTAGAAAGTTATAGCAAGTTTCACATCGAGTTTAACATCTGTTTTTGTTTCAGAGTATGAAAACGTGAAAACCACAGTTCTCTTATTCTCGCACTTAGCTTTCTACTTTTACTTTTGGGTTTATTTTAAGCCATGGAAATTGGGGGGAAATCAACAATTACCTTCCAGTTACTCAGTTCCTCAATACAAAATATGAGATATAACGTATTTATATTTTAGTCAAACATTTTCTCATTAGAGTGAATAGAAATTCGTCAACATTGACAGAACTCACAAAAGTTCAATGACATCTGTAATTTAATAGTTGGGATGACTGAGTTAACAAAAGAAATGTCATGACAAATTCTGGAAAGTCACAATCACGAACACAACACATTTAGTTCCACCGCAAGCCACGTTCATTGTATAGTTCCTAAAATCCGTAACTGTACGAGTACAGTGGTCAAGCGCGATAAAGCAAAAAACTTAATCCATGAAAAAGATATTCCTGGTGACCAGTGTGTGCATATTTACGAGCTCCAATTTTTTTTGCTTTTTGCAAGAAGCTCAGAATGGCACGCTTCGTGAAACTTTCTGACTCCGATGCAAAACTGCAGGCTCGCCAAAAGCACAGAAGAAATGGTCACACGCTTCTGCAGGTGTGCAGAGTCAGCTGTTCGCTAAGCTGGCTCAGATAGCTGGTCTTTATGACGATGTTTACTGCGCCGCTTGCTTTAGAAATTCAGCAAAAATTTAAACCGTATAAGAGCGAATTCTTTTTGAGAGGTGCATTTACTTCACAGTCGAAAAACTAAATTTTGCAGAATTTGTTCCTTTAACACTGAGAAGTTCATTCACTTAGATTAACCGAATTTGAATGAACTCAACCGAACACAATTGCATATTTTTTATCAAGGGGCTTCGAGACATAAAGTCGGCCATGCGGAAGTGCTAACATATAAGTACTTTCATTCAGTCAAGAATGTTTTTATTAATACGTGCAGTATGAATACCCCTTTAGAGCCTAGAGCATATTGCGCATAGCGACACTTGGACAGGAACTCGAGATGAACTCAGAGTTTCTTTCACAAATTCCCTCAAAAAAATATATTGTGTCGCTTCAACATAAATGAGGAGTATGGGTGCAGGTGTCTGGAAAATTATAATGAACAAGACTCACTCTAGACAGATTTTTTGTCTTGAATCAATCCTAAATCCGAAATGCAAATGAATGTGCAGCAAAATGTGTTTCGACACACATTTCTGTGTAATGCAACGATATGACACACTCAAGTATTCCAACAGTGATAAACTTGAAAAAATCCGCAGTATTCAAAATTGATGTTTCACTTGCTCAGATAAACCGTTAATTATGAAGATGGTCAGAAAATAATTGAAAACAACGCTTTCAAAATCAGAGGGACGATGCACGAGCGTCATTCAATATACCTGTGCCACTGGCACATCACACATGCGTGGCGCTAGCATTTCACGGACACTCAAAATGTCGGCTACATAACATTTAACTGAAACAAACCTCTTCCGAAAAATGATATCCGCAGCAACACGGAAGGATAAAAAAGAAAAATTACACGGTATATGATGGTCCCTCGAGGTTCTCCAAGTTGACGGAAATTAACTTGGTTTCATTGGGGGAAGGCGAGCGCCGGTGTAATGAGGAGGCTGCAGTGTGGTCGAATGACTGTCGTTAGAGAGAGCCTGATGGTGCCCCAGATGGACGTGAGCTATGGGCCAATATGAGCCCTGGAGGGAGCTTTGCAGAATTTGCAGCTTATAATTAAGTGCTCTCTGCCAGCATCAGAGATCGGGGGTTCTAAGTGGCATGTGACTCTCATAAGGCGCTATAAAGGAGGACGGACGAGTTATAGTATTGCTCCGCAGCAATGTTCTGATCTCGACAGTTTGCAGCAGACAGGGAGCGTTGCAGTCTCAGGAAGGCGTGTTAATGAAAATCTCAAGCTTAACTACAAATTTCTACAACAAGTTTCAATCAATAGTTATGACTTGAAATCTAAAATAGAGTTCTGATAAAATTTGAAATAGCAGAGAAAATTGAGAATAAAAGCTGATTCATTTCTAAATAAAATGTGAGGCTGGGTTCCAACTTACGTGAAACGTTGAAATCGTTATATACATTAGTAGATAGCGAGTGAAATTACGATTTACGTTATATTGTGCACCGTTGAAAAACTTCATCTACTTTTTGTCAAGCTAACGAACTCAAAAATGTCATGACTTGAGAAGTCGCAGCTCTTCATGTATACACACATGATATTAACAGGTAATTTTAACTTTCTACCTTCTTCCAAAGAAATGTAAAAGTTGTATGAAGAGTAAATTAATTCTTCCGAAGGGACTTGCCTCAGTTGAGTTATATTTCAAGGCCTTTTTAATTAGAAAACCGCTCCTCGAGTTTCTTTTCCATCTTCTATAATCCAACGAGGCAAATATTAAAAAAATAAATTGGTCACATTTACCGCGCAAGAGGTGTCTGGGGAATGTGTTGGTGAGATTACAGTTCGACAAAGAACTCCACATTTAAGATTACTTCTCATTTTAAACCCTTTTAGAACAAAAAGAAAATCTTACCATTGTTGATAAGACTCTATAGCTTCAAGCTTGTAGAACTTCGAAGCATGAATTGTTCAGTAATGAGTATGAAAGTTGTACATTTGTTTAAAAACCAGTTAGAAATTCCTAGCAGGATTAAATGCATTCTCATTTTATTACTGAAAAAAGTGACGTAGTTCAGCAACAAATAAGAGCTAAAACAAAATGAGTTTTTCACTCAATTCAAGTCCTTGTATTTTCTGCTAAAGTTCCTGATATTTTTTCTAACCAACCTCACTGGAACGCACAATTCCACAGAAAGAAAATTAGCTCTCTCGAAAATTCATGCATTCGCTTATTTGGGTTGGATCTTTTACGTCTTCTACTATTTCAGGTGCAGAGAAGGTGCTACAAAGCAGTGGTATAAAAAATTCTGGTCTACCAAAGGGGAACTGGCGCAGTTGAGGCATGCATGCAACTTTTGATGGACGCTGTTCACTGCTCAATATTAGTCATGTGAATATGAAATTGTTGTAGAGCTTGTTATCAGAAGCAAGAACATTATTTATTTCGGGAAACCATTGACGAATGGAGTTATTTATCGCAAAGAAAGATGCTGGTATGTTGTTAGGAGTGTAAAAAGAGTCTACTTATTTCGAATGACTTTGAATTAACATGCGAACTCAATTTAAGGACCAAACATGGAAAATGTCCGATTCTTGCATGAAGAATTTGAGAATATTGTCTGATTGATTTGAAAATCCAGCATGAAGGATGTATTTGAGATCCTAGCGTTCAGAATGTAATAATCTTGCATTCAAATTTGTGAATCAACCACGAAGAATATTAAAATCTACCGTGTTCAATGTAATTGTTTATCATGGAGAATCTAGTACACAGAATTCGAATAAAGTACCTAAAAATAAAAATTATATCGTTTTTGAGTTTAGCTTGAGAAATTGAGAATGAAATATGAACGAGTTGAAAACATAAAATTCATGATGCGATGCTACAAATATCATCATTATTTATTGCATACGACTGCAGTTCAGAAAACTATAACTTATTGAAGTATTTTTTTTTATTTCAATTTATTTCATCACTTTACACCCGTGAGCCCGATTTTCGAAACGTGATAAATCAAACGGCTGATAAAACGCAGTTATTTTCAAACTATCACAGTTTGTCGATTTTAAAGTTCAAAACAAATGTTTCCTGATGTCAATGTTCAAGTTTTGGCGGTAGCCTTCTTAGTATTTTGGATGCCCCCATGATAGAATAATAATAAAACATCCTCCCCGTAAGTACCTATGATTTCACTATGCCTTATTTGATGTCACTATAGTATAGTGTAGTTGGTTGACTATTACTACTACTACTATCACCACTAATGCTGTGCTACGTGAGACTCAATTGATTCTACCGTCTACAGCAATGACTACTGTCATCTCAACCAGCGTGGTGCCACAGCAGTGCTGCCATTCGCAATCAAGCATTTAAGATTGCTATTATTATATAGGACGTGTCACCACCGAAGACGCCACAAAGACGTTTCATCGGTGTATTCGATCTTCCCTAGTTCGTCATATCTATATATAGGGCAAATACCATTTTTGTTATCGCCGTGTGGCGACATAGTTCCAATTTTAAGGCATGTAACGTTTTATTTAGTGTTGTCATATGTGCCGTTCAGTTCGCTTGGACCTACCATTTAAGGCTGGACTGTTTCTACGCATAGCCAGTAACATTTGCTTTATGGCCAGGCAAACGGACGTTGAAATTATTTTGGATCAACATGCTCTGTGATAGTCAACAGGGTGCTTCAGTTGCGTCTTTTCTCATCTCTTCAAAGTCCCGACGATATCGCGTCATGAAAGCCCGCGAAAATTTGAACAGAATTTTTTTCGCGAAATGACATTGAATTACAAAGCAGCAACTGCTGATGTAGATGGAGCTTGCATTCTGTCATTTCGATTTGCGCTGGATTTATTTGTGCATTTACGTAACGTAAAATACGAAGCTGGAGCGCATAAATTAGTGGGAATCGCTCATCTCTGCAAGCGCGTTATGTAAACTGCACTTTAAGAGCTCACCTGCTTCGAGTACTAAAAGGGTTGATTTCTACGTTTCTGTTTTGCTGTGTGAAATGAGAAGCAATTGGAAAATCTACATCTGTTAAGAATTTCTAATTCCTGCATGCATATAATGTGACATACACAATAGAAGCTGGAAACGATTGCTTTCGACTGTGAGGGCTGAAAAGTCCGTAAGGTGAGCGAAGCTTCAAAAATTCTAGTTGATTAAAAAGAAGATATGCTAAAACACGGTTTGTAATGGATGCGAAAAGGATGATAAATTATCTCTCTCTTGCCATTAATTAATTATGACGGGGAGCACGCTCCTCCAAGGGGAATATGCGATGGAATGTAATTTTTTAATGCATAGTTTAAATCGTGGGCTTTGTAAAACGTGACACAATATCCGCGAACATCTCCATTAGTAGTTCATTACAGAGCGCATGCTACAGTAGCCGCGGAGCGATCGTTCGCGATCGTCAGACAGTTTTGCCGATGCTGGAATCGAGGATTTCAGGAAAAAACAAGCGCACTTTATTCAGCTCAGAGAAGTTTGACAGTCCGCTCGCACGAGCGCTCGAAGTTGTGAACATATGAAGACCAAATGCTGCAGCTTCGAGCTAGACAGCGTTCTGTGGTGTTAGGCATGCCGTGGCGGGGAGGCTGTCAATCTTCTCTTCCAGGGAGATGCAAGCTGTTGAACTTTGATGATGGGCAAAAGTCTTAACTCCGTCCTCGAAGAATATATCCCAATATTTCTTACTAAAATTTCCTCCTCTGGTATCATTAAAACAATTTTATTTGATTAACGTTCTTGTTGGTGATGGGCATTTTTACGTTTATTAATCGATTATCTACAACTTTTCAAGTCATTAATCAGTAGTATACGCAGCCTTCAATTTTAAATTCTGCTACTGAACCCTATGTATCAACTTTGAATACATCTTATCGTTGCTCAACACTATTTTTTTGTAGACTTTCACAGGTCAATTCACCTCACCGCCGAATAATAGCTTAATGATTATAATTTTGTAGTACACACAGCTAAACATGATGTTACTGGAAATTAACATGGTAGACGTTGATTTACATCTGTAGCTATCTTTCCGTTTTCGATGTGAAAGGCGCGTTGCTATCATTTTCTTGTCACCTCAGCTCGGACAGATGAGAGTCGTTCTGAGCCGACGTCTCGACGTGTCAAATCCCGCGCATGAGTGTGTGAGTTGGTGCAGTAGCACGTAAAAATCTATTTATAAAGAAGTGCTAACTCAACGCCCATGCATTTGAATTTCATACTCCGAAGCGTCTACATTTATGCAGCTATATGCACGAGTACATAAACTCATATACCGAAGTGTTTGAATGTGCCTCATAAATTCACGTTCTTAAGTGTTTAAATGCTTAAATTCACGTTCATAAGTTCATGCGCTTCACGAAATTCATGTACTTATTCATGAAAATTCTAGCATCTGGGCATAATATTTATAAATTTTATCGCGGTGAAGCGTATACTAGAGATCTCAACGTGAGAAGGCAAATAACAAAGAGTAAATTTATTTACGAGGTTTAATGAGAACTCTTGCCCATAACATGCCCAAAATACAAGCACTGTATGGGTGACTGCAATACCCACGCACGCTATACCTTACCCTATGTCACGAGAAAATAAACTTTAGCACGGTGATGAGCGCCTGGCGGTGCGCACTTTTCCCTCTAATTCCATTGAAATAATGTTGAGTCCACTCCCGCTCCGGCCTCACCAGCACCGCAACCCTCGTAAAATGGCAGCGCGCCCTGCTAAGTTACGCCAATACGCACAGAGGGGCGACACTGCTGCGTCTCTCCGGCCTGAGTGTGGTCCATGCATCGGTCATCACTGTAGTACAGGACCATCGTTCACTAAAAAGGTTACCAGATTTTATTCCGAAGTTCTCAATTTTTCATTCCCGAAAATTCTGCAAGATTGTCATCCATAGTGCCTGTTCTAAGTCATCTTTATAGTCAAATTATGCTTGAATCTACGCCAAACTTGAGAAATTTGGTCTGAAAAATATTAATCCAGCAACTCTTCTTTTAAGGAAGATCAAATGCTATTAGTGTCGTGCACTTGTGTACTTTTGTGAGCCTTTTTCGTGTTTGAATTAGTACGTATTTACGAGAGTATTGGTTTATTTTATCGTGTCCTGGCGAGTAAAGAAACTGTAATATGCTTGTGTCAGCGCATTACTATAAGAAATTTAATGTGTTAAGTATATGCTTCAACGATACTTACCTATTCAGACTGAAATAAAACACATGGTCGAAGGATTGGGCTTTGACGCGCCAACATTGTTTTGAATTTATTTGAATCTTCGTATAACAAAGATGAACGTTCTAAACTGAATAGCCAGTGATGTCAGAGTCATAATCTCTGTCCTATCCTGAGGTTAAATATGACACATTTTTTGCACCCTTTTCTGAGTGTATTTTGCACTACAAATGAAACACAAATACGTATCTTAAATATATTATAATGCACTGTGCTGTTTCTTGGACAGTATAACATAAATTCACTAATCCTGACAAGCTAAGCTGAAACTTGCGGTATTATGTGTCTTTTTGTGTGTTTTTCTTCTCTCTCTGCAGCGTGGTATCGTACATTGGAACTTTTATTTTTTCTCACCGAATCATTTTTCTAGAAATCATTTTAATTGGATATTTGGTACCCACTGCCATTAGCCTCTAATGAGACGAACTATTTGGACAAAATTAAATAATTCATTTGTTAAATGATATGAATAAATGATTCTCTTCGATCAGCGAGCGCAAACGATTATCTTCAGTAAGCGTGCGTCGAAGGCGCAGGTAAAGCCGCATTTTTAAGGTTATCATTTATACATGCAACTTTAGTATCATTAGTATCATTAATAGATTTATTTTCATCTTTTTCATTCTATACTCTCATTCTTTCTAACTTAAGAAGGAAATTAAAAATAAGAGAGATTACTTCTTCTACTATTGAAGGTGATGAACGCTGATAAATATAAATCACAAAGCTGTTGAAAGAGAAGCTGATTAGACATGATAGAAATAATAAGGACTTGCGTTACGAGTCCATTAGGGCGGGATTTGGTAATGATCATGAGGGAAATCTGATCTCATTTTCAATTTAAGTTAATTGGTATAATTGAGGCAAGGTGGGATTTCTAATCTTTTACAATGAATCACTTTTGTATTCGTGCATTCAATTTTATAGACCACTTTGAAATAATTTCACTGACCTTTGCCAAGAAAAAAGGAAGAACCAATGTGTTTGCATGAAGGTAGCTTTTCACATTCGCCCAAGGTTGGTCTTTTCTAACACTCAAGGCACACCGTTATGAGCTAACATGTTACGTCAATGATTGAAAGTCAATTGTCATAAAAGCCCACAATCTAAATCAATAATTGAGAAGCTAAATCCTACGTTTAATATTTATAAAATGAATGTGATCCTATGAGGCTCAAATTCTATCACAAAGACATAGAAATGTATTCTTCGAAGTGATAAATGAAAGGTGGTAACTCTCATGTGGAGCTATCGCAGGGTAGACGTGACGGGCGTGTGGTGAGGTACGTAAGGCCTTCAAACGGTGTGAGCTGCGACGATTTCTCGTGTGATTATTCGTAGTAGAGTGTGTGAAGGATGTTAGAATTGTACAAATTCTCGATTTATCCAATAGAACACATCTCTCAAGAGCTGATGAATTTTCGGTTCCTTTCGAGGCATGGTAAGGAAATGTCGTTTTCCAGACGCACTGAGAGTATTAATCTACTCGAACATATGTTACGAAGATCTTAATATTTCAAGAGAGTGGTATCAACTTAAAAAATCTCAAGGTAAGCACTTTTTGTAATTAAAGTATTCTAGCCCCCTGAGGAGCAAATGGATGGTTTAACTCTCCCAATCGCTTGAAGATGATGTCAGGTTGACGCACTCAGATGTGTCAAGATTTAACCCCTGTCGTGCACGGGACCTAGCGGTTTTTACCCAAAATTAAATAGTTAAAAGTCCCACTAAAATCGACAAGAAGGTAAAAGGCTTAGATTTTTTAACTGATTGACTTAAATTTCTTTTTTATTTTGTTGTAATGCACCTGTGTTTTTGAAGTTACTGTATGTTAATGACGGTGATCACAATAAAAATTACTGTTGCGAAAAATGAACATGAGAAGCGTAAGTAAATATTTCGATTACTTCCATGACAATCAATTCTATTTGTTATAGATTAAACGCCAGTAATGTGTCAGGCAGTTAGGGTTGTCGAAGCTGCGCTGGTCAAATCAGCTGTTCATCTTTTCAGACTTAAGAAGTGGATGGTCAAGAAATTTGACATGAACAGCCTAGATGTGCATAAAGCTCATATGTGCAGATATGCCACTGTAGTGCGAACATCCTTTTTATAGCTCCTAATAATAACTTCAATCAATGTTTAAATTATTACTTTTCTTCTAGTTTAAAACACTGGAAAGTATTTAAATTTCCTTTTTTCCATTTGTTTTGAAGATGTCCGTTCAGCATGATTTCACCTGTAACTCGTCAACTACTCATTATAGCCCTAACGTCTGAACTCGCAGATAAGAGAGTCCGAATCGTACGCAATTGGATTCTTCGAAGATAAACAGACCGAGTTTATGAAAGCGAGTTGTGTACGCAGGGTAAAGCGTTCCCCTTTAAAGAAAATATATAAGATGGAAATAGCAACCAACGTCACAGGGAATGTCTTTAGTGACACGCGTATTTTATAGTTCACTAGAATTGCGCTTAGTATTGCTGATACACGAACAAATTTCAACCTCAAGTTCCACCGCTGGTGCGAACAGTTACACATGCTAATGCCCAGAGCGTTGCATTAAATTCTTCCCCACAAATGTTCATTAGCTTATTTACACTAACGATATTGGAACATTGAATAAAGATAACCTGATGACATAATGACTCTTTATTAGAGCTAGCTTATTTTTTTCATTATTTTTTCCATTATCATCATAATCATCATTATCATCATTATCATCATTATCATCATTATCATCATTATCATCATTATCATCATTATCATCATTATCATCATTATCATCATTATCATCATTATCATCATTATCATCATTATCATCATTATCATCATCATCATCATCATTATCATCATTATCCTCATTATCATCATTATCATCATTATCATCATTATCATCATTATCATTATTATCATTATTACTATCATTTTTATCATTATTATTATTATTATCATTATTATTATTATTATTATTACATAAGAAAGTTTTAGCCTCCCTTAACCACGACAAAGATGTTCTAAGAGAGGAAGGAAGAAGGCACCACTTAGTATGGAGTTGAGGGAACGCGGAATCTATGCACAGGTACACAGAAACAGTTAGCTAAGAAAGAAGTTCATGAAACAAGAAAAAGTTGAAGAAGAAAGTAGTACGTGCTGAAAAACAGGACAGCAGCGAACCGAAAAAAGATGGTCCAGTACAAAACAAAAACCTATTTTATTTCAACAAAAAGGAAGCCTACCTAACCTTTAGCTCAGTCCCTCACATAGTCCCCCTAGGAGCGCTAGCTCCCATAGATACAATATTTGTATCCCCCTGAGGGGAATAGACCTGGCTATACTAGCAGGCACGAAAAGAAGCGCTCACAACAATGGTAACTGACAATAGACCTCTTTTCCTTACTTCATGGCACAATTATCTTACTGGAGCTCGGTTCCCATGGTAAGAGATTCATCCGCCCACTTTCACTAACATTACACTTCTTTAGATAATGTTATAGAAATATGTCTCTAAACTGCTTTCACCGCGTTTTAAAAATAGAAGCTCAATAGCTAAAGTTATGTTGGCAATCATTTTCTATAGCTGCATAAGCGATCTCGTCTAAGCCCTTCATTTCAGAAAAAACCTAAAACCTCAGATCGATCATCATTCATTTGTAAAACAGAAGTTTTATCTTCTAAAACAGCTTCATTTGCTGAGACAGAGAACACGAGTCTAGCATAATTGCACAACATTTCCAGCAACTCAGCAAAAATGCGCTGCAATTGCACTCCTCAACTCGTGGCTTTTACGCTAAAACGCGTGCAAAAATTATACAGGTCTCGACGACTCTTTTGTTTTGCACCAGATACACGTGTGCGCCGGTCAGATCTGACGCATGCAAGCCCACGCTGGAAAAGTAATGTATTTATGATGGCCGGTTGTTTCTTATTTTTAGTGTTTTTATTTCGCACAAATAATTTCGCATTCTGTATTAATTTGTACGAGAGTCGTTCGATCGCGTACGTTTTGTAGTACGGCTGTGTTTATAATAGTTGTGCTGTATGTATCTGCATCTTACACAGAACACAAAGTAGCTATGATAGCATTGTATTTACGGTCGTTTTGTACGCTGCATATAATGTAATCGCATGTAATCGAATATTATCCGATAATTCTCAATATAATTAGTACAGTATAGCGTATTTGATTGAAATCTTCACCAAAAATTGTTAGCATTCTATTGATTCAGATACATACTATACGGATATATTTTGCATATATACATGTATACACATGTAATCTTATTGGAATCCTGTAGTATCCCGTACCAGTTCATATAGCACTGCTGTTATCGCGCACGTCAGTTATCCATTAAAACATTTTAATCTGTGCAACAAATCCAATTTTAATTCAGCAAATAATTCCATGACAAACATATGTGCTCATTATAAATGTACGTTACATAAAAATACGAACGATTGATTGTACTGTTCGTCATTCTCTGAGAATAATTTACGGTGTGCGAATAATTTTAACATTCAAGATATACGATTTGTGCATTCCATGTACCGTACATGATATGAAAATAAGTACATATACATCATACGCTGTTCAAGAATTTTACCCGCGGGAGAAGCAGTGCAATGATTTCAATTTAGCCAATATCCCACTTGCAACCACCTTCTCAATTACAGGCAATATCTCACTTGGAACAGCCTCCCTAATTACAGCCACTATCCCACTGGTAACTGCCTCCCTAATTACAGCCAATATCTCACTTGTAACAGCCTCCCTAATTACAGCCAATATCCCACTGGTAACAGCCTCCCTAATTACAGCCAATATCCCACTTGCAACAGCCTCTCTAATTACAGCCAATATCGCACTTGTAACTGACTCCCTAATTACAGCCAATATCCCACTGGTAACAGCCTCCCTAATTACAGCCAATATCGCACTTGTAACTGCCTCCCTAATTACAGTCAATATCCCACTTGTAACAGCCTCTATAGTTACAACCAATATCGCACTTGTAACTGCCTCTCTAATTACAGTCAATATCCCACTTGTAACTGCCTCCCTAATTACAGCCAATATCGCACTTGTAATTGCCTCCCTAATTACAGCCAATATCCCACTCGTAACTGCCTCCCTAATTACAGTCAATATCCCACTTGTAACAGCCTCTCAAATTACAACCAATATCGCACTTGTAATTGCCTCCCTAATTACAGCCAATATCCCACTCGTAACTGCCTCCCTAATTTCAGCCAATATCGCACTTGTATAACTGCCTCCCTAATTACCGGCAATATCATACTTATAACCAGTTCCCTAATTACAGCCAATATCCCACTTATAACCTGTTCCCGAAATGTGCCCAGCCATCAAATGCAGGCAGCTCCAAATTCTAACCAAGCGATAAATTGTAAGCTACTCCCAAATCCCAACCAACTTATCAATAACAAACAACTCCCTAATTAAAACAAGCCCCAGATGCTAACTAGCGCCCCTTTACCAACCACCGTATAAATTGCAAACTCCCATAGAACTTACGAGTATCAATAACGAAACGACTCCTAAATTACAACTAGTAGTAGGTTTTAACTAGCTCCCCTATGATAACCACCGTATAAATTGCAACAAGTTCCACAATTTGAACCAGCTATCCAGCTGAAACCGATACTCCAATTGCAACAAGAACATCAGATGAAATTAAATTTTTACAGTATCCAGTTCTCCGTCCCAATCGACATCCTTATCGCCACTAATATTACAACTGCAAGAATTTAATCGATTGCAATGTGCGCACCAGTAGCTACACGCACCCGAAATGCAATAATCTTCCCAATACAACATGCTCTTCAACTGCAAAAATCTTCTCAATGATGAAATGCACCTCAATTATGAGCACCCCCTCACATATAACAATCTTCCCAATTGCACCAAGCACCCCGGTTGTAAGCTTCCCATTTGTAACGAACACCACAGCTGCAACCAATACCGAAACTGCAACCAACACCGTGATTGGAACCTACATCGCTAATGCCACCAACACCGAAACTGCAACCAACACCACACGTACAACCAGCAGCACAATTACAACCAACACCACAAATACAACCAACACCACAATTACAACAAACACCCAAAATCCGGCAGGATGCACACAAGCGCACAACCACCGCTCATGTAAGGCCGCTCGGCCACCCCGTCCCAAGGTTCTAATTGGCTGCAGGAGCTGGTCTAATTTCCCGCCAACCGAAGGGAAATTATTGGCGGCCTCAACTTGCGCTCGTGCTTGCGTTTAGCAGCCCAAGTTTACTCGGTAATTAGCACGGAGCTAAAATAGAGCGCTATCTAAAGCATCTTAGCCTAATATCTTTGTCTCCGATCCCGAGCTGCTGTCCTGCAACACCGAGCTGTGCGAGCTCAGTCTGACTATCTGGCATGGTGTCAGAATATTCTTCGGGTTTTTGAAAGATGTTTCAAAAACGCATAGGGATAATTGAGTAAATTGGTCTAAATTGGTTAATGTCTTTTCTGTAATGGGAATCGACTGAAGTAGGCCAGTATTGCAGAACGCTGTGGCCGGAAAAATTTTACTGCAGTTTCTTCGTAGTTTGCATAATTAAGAAGCTCTGATATTTAAAGCATGAGTTTTTTTAGGTTTAAAGTACAACTTTCGGTAGTTATGATGTGTTCGTTTAATTTATAATAACTCCATAATTGCAATTCAAAACAGGAAACAAGCTTGTGATATTGAAAATTTGGCTGGTGATATTGACCTGAAATTGGAATTTTTGAATTGCAGTAAAGTGTGGGAAGGCACTATTGGCTTTCATCGGCTATGGATTCTAAAATGTACTTGCCTATTCGAAGCACAGAAGCAGTCTAGTTACAGAAGCAACTACTTTAATCGAACTAACTATAAGTATTACTAGCAATTCGGACCATAGAATCAAAAGAACAATATTATTTCATGCACACGGTGCTCCATGAATAGAACGTATCACTTGTACCGCATCACGACGATAAAACTCAAAACCAGAAAAAGTGAAAATTCTCTTCCTCCGTAAGTCATCTTTTGCAGCGTCCACTTCCGAGATAATTCAGGAAAATAATAACGCATCTACAGGAGACAAGATATAGAGCGCAACACCAGCGTTTGTAAACCCATTTGGCCGTAACTTTCTCCAGTCCAGTCAAAATAAACAGAGAATAAAGATGTGCATTCTTCGTTAATACGAGCAAGATTGTAATTCCCTGGCATGCTCCAAGAGAAACTACGAGCTGCTTTAATACCACGCCAATAATTTCCATGGGTAATGAATGATACTGAACCGATGACCTGAAAGTTGACCTGTGAAATTGTACTTTGAATGTAATGTCGAGTCACTCTTTCTCAAAATAGCATAATCAAACATGTGCGTTAGAATGGATGTATTCATTGATTTTTTATATTAGAATAAAACTAGAACTCAGTTACACAAGTTCGAGTTAATCTATTTATTCAAAGCCCATTTGGCTGAGTAATTCTTATCGCGTGAATCATTTTGGAGAAAGCCCAGCGAAAGTGCATTCATGAAAGCAGGATTTGGATTAAAAGCACGAAAGCTCAATGAACAAGTGCCCGAGTTCCGAGTGCTGCTTAGATCAATCAGTTCTTTTTGCACGCCGCAGCTATGAACTGAAGTCTGGATGACGCCATTCTGGGGCTGTTTACTCAGCTGTGAGTGCGCTGGGCTCAATTTACAGCCCCTCTTTAGCTGTAGTTCAATCCTTGAGCAAACATATATTGGTGCAGTATATTTCTCCGGAGCTGAGCGGAGGAACTTCCGTTCGCAGGAGAAGATCGGAGGTGGAGAGTTAATGAAAATGTCCTAATGTTCCTCGAGTAATACGGTACATCTTGAGCGAATATATGCCAACATGCATTCATTATGCGGAAGGAAATTAATCCCAGTTCTTCAACTAATAAGATGGTTGATTACAGTTATGATTAACTGGGAGTACTTAGAGCTAATATTCATCCACAAAAATTGAGGTTAGTGAAGATTGATGTTGATTAAATAAATGAAGTGTGGTAGACTAAAAGAACTCTTTGTGTTGTAACTGAGCGTCGAGGTGTCAACTCGAGAATCGACTTCACATGTGCTGGAGTACTACCCTCATGGCAGCGCGCTTCACGAGAACGAGCGAGATGCAGTGGAACTGCATCACCGACACGCTCATCACAAACTTTTAACTGCTCTTGTAGACAGAGGCAAATTTTTTCTTTCTGGGAAATACAGCATGAATTCCGTTATTTTTTATAGCAGGGTGAGGGTGTACACTAGTAGGTATTATGATCTTCCTATTCTGCATCGTTGACTGGGGTTGAAAGTCAACGTTATGTACGATGTTATCTCTGTATTATGCTATGCGCATAGTGCACTCCTGGCATCAGAAATGAAGGTGTTATTATTATGTAGTTAGAGCCGAAAATCATCGGGGAAAATTATTTATGCATCATCAATTTACATTTAGAACTTTTCTTCGTTTGTGTCCACTTTTTTGTGTTAGGATAACGTCAGAATGAATCCAAATCATGAGTATATATTACAATAAAATAAATTATCAGCTACTACGGAGTGTTTGAGTGTCTAGTTCACAAGATGAGAGCAAGCAATCTACAGATCGAGCAAGCAAGTAAGCAAGCAACGCACTTCAATATTATTTAGGGGAAATTATTTTTCAAATCTTATCTATAGTCAAATGTAAATTTACTCACCCTAATTTCCTCATTAAGATAAGAAAATATTATGGAACTATCATAACACATATTGTTATCTTGAAGTGAAGAGTATTTTGCAACAATAGTCGACAGATGAAGAGCGTGGCCTCGGGTGCCGTACGAGTTTGAGCAAAACAGACAAGGTCAACTCGCAAAAATTATTGACAGAAGTGAATGTAAATAACTCTCGTTCTTGTTGAAGAAAACTCGCAGCAAGAAACTGGCGGAGGTTCTTGCTAGGTTTGCCTTCTCACGTCCCCAAGTTGCTGCTTAACTTGTGACGGCACCAAAACATAAAAAGGCGAGACTCCAAAATGCTCTTTACGGTGTAGTGCTCCACGAAAACCTGCGACTCCGACCGAGTTTCCTAGGCTTCTTTATTTCTACGCCCCTAACTTCGGGTTACTTTTTGATTCGCGTAATGTGACTCTTCTTTAAATTGATATAAATTCAGCAATAGATTCCGCTTACGTCTCCCAGGAATTCTAACACAACACCTAGCTTTTTCGTACGCGTGAGACCATCAAACTCCTGGAGCTTGGAGCTCTCGTTTTAGTGAAGAGGGATAGGAATTTAGCGAAGAGTAATAACGATCAGAGCCAATATTGGCTTGGACCGCTCTCCCACACAGCAGATAAGACATAATCTTTCGTTGCCCTGTTGCCGCAAACAAAAACAATTAAAAATCCTCTGTGCTTCTCTTTGCTGTCTTCAAACGAAAACTTGGAAATTTCGCCGCACATTTTTTATCAACTTCATTTGAATTGCGAGTGAAAGGAGCAATCTTATCTATTTTAAGATTTTGAGAAATTATATTAGAACCGTCACCGAAATCCGATGGTTTCCATTTATACGAGATCCAAGCTCAGTCTACTCATGAAGATAAATGGGTTTGGTGGCATTTCCGAAGTGACTTTTTCTGTACTCCGAGTCACGGTGCTTCCAAGATGAAGGATTTAACGTAGAATTGTAATAAATTGCTAATTCCCTTCCCTGCACCTGTCAGGGGTAAGATTTAAAGTACCTTAAAAATTTTTTGAGCGATGAAAATTCTTTAAATTAACGTGAATACTTCTGATAAAAAAAGAACGATCTCTCAGTAGTTACCATTGAGAATAATTCACGACTAAAAGCTATTCTAAAACTCACTCCTGTTTCATATTTATTTCTCGTATGAATTAAGGTCAAAGTTGAATCTTGTTGAATCTTTTAATGAACTACACAATTTTTAGCTATTAGTGCTCATGATTTACTTGTAATGTTGCCGTGAGGAATCTGTTATGAAAATGATTATTTTGTCTGCAGTTGAACGGTTCAAATTGGAGAGAACTGAGCAATATTGGCAGTACATAGTTTTAGCAACATTTTGTGCGCATATTATGAATTATTTATAACTTAACGTTTCATTCACATCATTTATCAAAAACAACAAATCACACACACACACCTGATAGATCTACTTTTCAAATGGCACCGACTGTCATTATTTCTCAGTTCGACAACGCAAATCTTTTACTAATTTCATACTGTACGTCGTTGCCATTGTTGCATCCGACCGCCGGTCGGCCTGACGATGCAATTCGTGCAGCAATTTTTTTGTTCTCTTATCTCATTGTTGATTTTTGGGCACGTAAGTGCGTCTCGCAGCACACTTCGCTCCGCTTGCGAACGTCAAGCTCAGTTTCTTAAGTCGATGCCTGGAGCAAGTCGAAAAGTTTGCAGCTGCCGTAGTCTCTGGAACTCCGGACGCGAGGTGGCTTTCTTTTCCAGAATTTCAGTGCGCGTTTAAGAAGCGGACGCAGGCCGGAGGGGATGCTGAGTGCTCTCCTCAAGGGTCAGGGAGAGGTGTTATTTGAAGCAGCCTCGAGATTGCTGCCCGCCAGACCTGGAATGTCTTATTTTCTGCCCCGGTCCGGGCTGCTGATTTCATAACTCTCCTTCCCCTTGCTGATTCAGCCTGCTTCTTTTTAGCGGCGGGATGATCAGGGTCAAAGATTTCAACATCGCTGTAGGGGCTGGAATTTAGAGTTGCAATGCGCCAGGCAACTCCTGACCCGCAGGAGAGGGAGGAGCCTCCTATGCTTTGTTTGAGCGTAAATAGAGACGCGGTACTGCTCATTTTGTTCCCTCCAACCCACTGATAATTCAAAGCCCATTCCATCACTCACACTAATCTAACTTTCTCGACAAATAAAAAAATCTTTGCTCTGACTAAGATTAGGAGGTGGGCGTGTAAAACAAAATGATTGTGCTTATGTAAGTAAAATACTTACTAGAAATTTTAAGCCTCAAAAAGACATTCGAAACGTATTTCATGCGGGTTACATTAACGTTTCATTCATTCCAGATATTTTGATGCTGTTTTTTCCGTCTTTGCTTAACTAAGATTAGGAGAAGAAAAATGATTGGGCGAATACGAGTGGAACACACAGCATTTTAAACCTCAGCAAAAAACATTAATAACTTATTCCGTGCTTGCAAACATTAGCTTTTATATTACTCAAAATATTTTGGTGCTACTTTTCTCCACCTTCTCTTAAGATGTTTGTGTTCGCACTCGAGATTTAATTGAGAATCTATGTTCGGACCAGAGCAACAAGGTTAAAATCATTTCCACGCACTCGGCATTTCATTTCTGTTAATTAGAGTTTGGAATGCGGACGACAAAATTCCGACCGTCCTATAAAAGGATCAGATTACGCACAACCGCCGCAAGGTCATGCGCGCTGCATAAAACACAAAATTTAAATGTCTAATTGAATTCTACGAACTTATGGAAATTTCAGCGGTTCTCTGAATTCAAAAGGATTATGAAGGCTCTACACATTTTGTTAGTTTTGTTAGATGATATTTGAACTATTTTTTATAAAAAAAAGTTTGTCGTACAATAAAATGACCTCGATGCTGCTGAAGTCCAAGACGCAAATCTCATTATTCAAATAGAGTAAAAGAAAGTACGCCATGAAACCGAATAAGTTGATTCAGCATAATAGCCAACACACGAACTCAATTCAATGAATGAATTTGATAATTTCCATGTCTTACATTAAAGTTTTGCAAACAATACAGGAACTTCACACATTTCCTTTTAGATTTCGAAGTAGTAATTCCAAGTGAGGAACTCTCTGCAAAAACTTCATTCGATATTTATTTTGTAAGTTCTACTCAAGAATTAAAGTTGAATTTGAAAGAATCATATTTCATATGATTCTTTAATTCTTTTAAAAAAATTTAAAACTCATGAATTCAATTTGACGCAATGATTAAATGATCATGTTCCATTAAATTCTTTTAAATTTTTTATTGCTAAGCGTTGAGAAGCCGAGGGTCTCATAACATCCCAGCAGGATCGCCGCCACCAGCTCCTTAAATTCGCTCCCTCAGTTTCGGTCTCCAAGAATGTCGAGCAGCAGAAGAATTCAACTGAAAACTTGGATACAGCAAAAATGCATATTGTATTCGTTATAATAATGGCGTGTTGGAGATTGGATACCTCGCGCCGAGTGTGTCAGTCTCGGGGATGCGAGGAGCTGTGGGCTGGGCTTCAGCAGGTGTGGGCTGTGTAGGTTGTGTAGGCTGCAGCAGGTGTAGGCTGTGTAGGCTGTGTAAGCTCCAGCAGGTGTAGGCTGTGTAGGCTGTGTAGGCTCCAGCAGATGTAGGTTGTGTAAGCTCCAGCAGATGTAGGTTGTGTAAGCTGTGTAGGCTTCTGCAAATGGAGGCTGTGTAGGCTGTGCGCCAGCAGATGGTTGAGTCTCCTCGTTGCCTGCCACAAGTTTTGTAGCACGACCAGGGATGATCAGAGCAGTGTGCTCCTTAAACGATTATGGGTAGTAAAGTGTCAAAAATCTGAAAGATTATTTCTCGTAGATAATTTGGTTATCAGAAGAAAGAATCCTTGAACTTTTGTTGAACCTACAAACTTTAATAATCTAAGCACATAAATTCACATGTTTAAAAAAAAATGAATGAAAAAATTCACTCTATAGTTGATTGTCTGCATATCATACAGACATGAAGACAGGGCATGAGAGCAAAGTGAACTGGCAGGTAATTACGCACTGTATTGAAATAAAAATAGGTAAACTTTAAAATAAATTCAGCCTTCTTCCTGTATTGAGTTCACGATGTACCAAGCTCACACGTTCTCCAAATGTTTGTAAGATCGGAAAATTGCAAGGAAAGTTCCGGAATGGAATTGGCGTCTTTCTTGTTCACACGAGAGCCCCGAAGGCAAAAGAAAATTGCGTTGTCCCGATGTGATTCATTCATTTCTCAATTGAAAGCAAACCTGGGTTGTTCAACTATGATGAGGTTATGAGGTATACATTTTCAGCAGCGCCGGCGGCACGAATCTCTGCCCCGAGAGAAGAAAACGCTAACTTATTATTCATTCTGCGCTTCAACTTTTATTGTCCCCTTTCTTGACCTCGTTTGATTGCTACTGAATTTTTATAGTAACCCTTGGATGATGATGAATACACGATAAGCTGAAAACGAATGACTCCGCTTTTATGTACATATGACCCACTAGTTTCTAAAAATGATAATGCAACAACGCAATAGCTCCTACATATATAACGACACGAGCATGCAACTCAACAGTAATTCATACTAGAGAACAAACAAGTACAACTCTAAAACTTTAGCAAATGAATAAACAATACTATTCCTACGAGTAATCGTTCAGCATACTAATTATTTCTTGAAGCGGGACAAATTTCCAAGGACCTTTAACTATTGCATTTCAACTTCATTTCTTCTGACTTCACATGCATTTCTATCTCGTGACCCTGAATCTATTTCCTTTGTGTTTCAAGATCCCTGAATACATCGAAACAATGTACTTCACTGTTCATTTTATCCTCCCTGGCGAGTACACCCGCACACCCAATCAACGCTGGACACAAGCCCTTCGATATGCAAGGGCTGGCCTGAATCGCCAATTTCTGGGGAAATTCTCGATGTTGAGCTCACGAAGCAACAAGCCTACCTCTATCTTATCCCTCTTATTCGAGTTTAGTAGCACTTAAATTGAGTGTCTTACCCTTAAGTTTCTTTGGAAGGTCAATACGTTACAAAGGCGCGGCCATGCTTAAACTTACATGAGTTTTTTCAAAAGAACGAGAAAAGTTTTCGACTGCAGGGCTTTTTAACGTCCGACGAAGTTTCAGACAGACGCTTTGAATTCCCGCTGAGGCTCTTAACTGGGCAGCTGTTAAATTGTAAGGTAAAGAATGTGTAGGGAAGCAAGCGTACCTTAACGGTGCGCTTAACTTTTTAGCGGTTTCCCCCCGAAAACGCCCGGTCAAACTCGCGCACCTGCGAAGTTTCCCGCTAGAAATGCTTACAAGTACTTAGAAGATTGAGCTCAACGTTAGAGACTTCGTCCCGCTTGCTATTCGGCAAATATTTTCCCTGGGAAAAGTTCTCCTATTAACTTTGCTTTGTATAGCATTTTTGTAACACAAACATTATAAGCGGATCGCATCAGAAAGTTCGAGGCCCTGCTGAAGAGCAAACAGCCGAAAAGGAACGCATTTCGGCAAAATGAGCGGTCGAGTAAATCGGTCGTTTGCGGACTGTAACGGATGGTGACTGCTGACAATTTTAGCACAAAATTTAAAGTGAATAAATTCATAGAATTGATAATTCTGCTGTACGCACGCTCATGCTGAAGTTTTGCATCTATTTTATAAATATCTTCGTTACCTACACACTTCTCTTTCTCCAAGCAGGCAGCTGGAATAATGCTTAAGCCAAAATAATCAAAATTATATTACAAGGCCTCGACAAATGCGCAGTCAATTACCGCAGCATGACCAAACGAGGGATTCATTTCCTGACGTTAGAAATTTTTGCCTGCGTTCTGTTTTTTGTTCACTGGGCATCAGAACGGCATAGTAAGCAGGCTGCTTCTCATATAGAAACGCGCAAAATGATCCACAGATTGCAAATTTGACAACATTGCGCAGCGATTACATTTTCTGTTTGCAGACGGAATCATTAAAAGCTCATCATAAGCTCTTCATGGACGCTCCTGAAACTAAGCGCCTCATTGATTATTGAAAGCTGTATGAATATTCGGTTCCATCTCAGTAAAAGGCCCTCCTAGGTTACTCAGCGTAATGGCATTAGAATAGAGGACGTAAAAAATTAATTATGCAGGTTCATGTAGTCGGCCACTATAATGGCAGCTAATTATGGACTAAAGTAAGCCTTCAGACGGGATATAAGGAGGCTGGAGTCCACTCAACTCGAGCCTGAAGATATTATCGCGGCTTAGGACAACCAAAGGAAGGATTACACCAGGATTTGCTCGTTGTGCTTCAGCTTGCATGGGAAAAGACGCCTGGTGCTCGCATTCCACGACGATGCAAGAAATGATTTGGTTTCACAGCAATCAAGGGATTATTTATCTGTGTGTTTGCAAACAATACATCATCCACAGTCGAGCTCCGTCAGAGAGGCACAATCGGTTTACTCTCTGTGGAAGTTTCATTTCCTTACAGGATAAATGCTTGTAATTTTTGTCCCTGGCTTTCATGCCTAAGCATTTGTATGTACCGCGTTACAAGTTCCGATTATGTCTGGAAAATTAACCCCATGAAAAATACTAAGACGATGTTTTTTCCAGCTCAAGCGAAATTCATTATTTTTGCTGAAACAAAACGTGAACGTGATGAGCTTTTTCTATTTTCTTTCGTGCCAGCTAATGCACAACAGAACAAAACTTTCAAGCCACTCTGTTGTGTGTACTGTAGAATTAAATACGGCAAAATTTAACGAGTGTATTTCGAAGTTACGACAGGAAACATGCATCTTTAGTAAATTAATAGAGGCATTAATGACTGTACGCATTCTCTGACATTCATGCTTCAACCGCATACATGCAAAGACACCCAATACATTCCTTAGTTTTAAAAAGGGGCTTATGGGTTCCAGAGAACTAGATTTATACGGACTTTCATTTAGCAAATGGATCCATTGACACAAGTTGCAACAAACATCTCCCCAGACTGTGCTTAAATCCGGGGCCGGGCCACACAGTCGTACTCTCGCTGTGTCGTTTGCTGATATTGTTACGCGGAAAAAGAGGCTTCGGAGCTGAGGCCGGAGCTTGGTTAACGTGCTTGATATCTTCTCTAGGTATATTGTACCCAGATCTATTTCACAGGGATGATAGAACCTGGTAGGGCTACGACTTGCCCCCACAGTGAACAGTGACCGTATTGCGATGCGTGTACTGTCCATTACTCACAAAATAGATGTAAAACATTAGTAGTTCTCACTCTGCTGAACTCTTTTACTCATACCGCGCAGTGTGAACGCTTTTCAAGCCGTACACCGTACGTAGAAAAACCTTAGTGTAACTAAGTGAACTCTCCTGCGAGAGAGCACGGAGGAGCTTTTAACACACGCTCATTTAACTACCATGAAGCAAGAGCTGAACTTCTCACATCAAGAGAGTAAGGGCGGTTTTACTGCAGCAGAGATCCTACTTTGGACCACATTTTCTTGTGCAATTCTACATAGTGCTTGCAGCGCACAAAGTAATTCCATTAGCAAAAGCTGATGTAATATGATTGACTGATCTATTTGTGGTCCTGAGTGATGCTGATAATGGGTATGCACAGAACATAAAGGTATCACTGTTTGAATGGATGAAAATATTAAATAAAATGTTCTAAGAGTTAATATAATCGATTTCGTGGTTCAATCGACGTTATTGAAATCTGTCATTACAATAGAAAGTCCGGTATTTATAGTTCGTTTTACTACAATTGAAGGTTTACTTAGCAAATAATAACTATAAAAACACGCGGAGTCCATGTTGTTACATGTTTTTTAAAAGCTTTCGTGGAATAAAAATTTACCATTGAGCCTCCAAGGTTTTCAACCAAACTCACAAATCAGCAACACACTCGCTAATGAATAGCATCCAAATTGTTTCTTTCGCTTAGGTCTAAAATAAAAATATTTTTGCTTTTTGGTTTTCAAACTTTAATTATTGATTGTAATTTTTTCAAATAACTCTCAAATAGCAGTTTTCGTTTTACACATAATTTCCTTATGTAAAAATAATTTGTTTTATTGCACAGCCATTTGAAAGAAGAAAAAATCCAGTCTGAGAACTTTTCTGAAGGGCAAAATGGACTGCAAATGCGATGTTGAGAATATTAAAAATATTAGAAGATCTCGATGGTAATGTTGCAGGTAGGAGGAACATGACAGAAGTATGTTGGTGCTGTTGCAATTATTTCCTTGATCACTCCTCGACCGCCAAAAAAAAAATCGCTATGTCTTTTGTACGAATGATATTTTTGTACTTCAAGAGAAAATTATGTTGTGAACGAAAAATCGGTGCAAATTTATCTCCAATAACCTCGTGATATTAAGGATCTTTCACGTCTAGTACAAACTTCATCGTTGTTACGAAGTGTCGCCACAGTTTGACTACAAATAAGTATGCGTGATCCACGATTTCGGTTTTGAGCAAACTAAGTTATACGAAGTGGTCATATCAAACATATTGAGCAACACTTACTGAAGTTAATTAAGTGATTACGAAACTAGGGTCATTTGAGATTTACATTTATAATTAGTTGGAGCAGTTGGCGTTGTAGAGTAATTATTGGGCAAGACTTATCACTGTTGAGTTATCAGTGTGATTGGGAGAATCTGGCCTCCTGCAACTTGAAATGCATCTTGAAGTTCCCTCCGCTTGGTCATGAAGCCAAGATAACAGCTATGGCTTCAAATAATTATCACTAATACTTAATGTTCACTCTACGATTTACCGCTGTGATTTCCAACAAACTACTGATAATTCAAAAACTACGTCTTAAAACTAGAGTAAATCCACCACTTGCCAACCTACAAACTATGCCATGAAATGAGTGTGATTTTCCTTCTAAAAATATGATCATTACTTAAATAGAAAATGTGGAGAAAGAATTCAATATTAAGAATAAAGGCTATAAGTGACAATTAGCAATACATGACTCTTTGTGCCTGAGTTGCGTTGGTAGCAGTTAGCCAAAGATTATCACCCGTGGAAATAAAAATTATGACAGTAGGGTAGTTCGAAAAATATATGACTAACAGTTAATGATTAAGGTAGAAAATACACATGATAGTAAGTTTATAAGGAAAAAAAATATCTAATTGCATTAACTGCAAGAAACGAAATTCAAACAGAATAATGAACTGCTTAAGCTTTCACTCATGCGTTCATTTAAAAGAAATTTTCAGAGTGTAGAAACTTTATTCGAACAGAAAATTGTTTAGTCGTAAGACTTTTGAAATATTTGCTCTTGTGGGTATTTTCTCTGAAGAAAAAGACCGAAGGCAACTTAATTTGCAACAAGAATAAAACTTCGCTACTGTGGCAACAGCAACCTATCAATTTGCTGCAGCAACAACCACTGCCGCACTTGTCGCTACAAGCAACAACCGCAACCACACACAAGTCACTCCAAGCAATAACTGCAACCACACACAAGTCTCTCCAAGCAACAACCGCAACCACACACAAGTCGCTCCAAGCAATAACTGCAACCACGCATGTCGCTCCAAGCTACAACCACAACCACACATATTGCTGCAAGCAACAACCGCAACCGCATATGTTGCAGTAAACAACAACCACAACCACACATGTCCCTACGAAAAGTAACAACAGAGATGAGTCTTGTACCAAAATAGAATTTTAATCCAAAAAATAATTCGCCGTAGAATATTTCATGCAAAATTAGTTATCAAGAAAAAACTCAACACGGACAGTACTACAATGCAGTTAACAAAATACATACATACCATAATGCAAATTATTTGCATTACTCGAATCACCATGTGCAACAAAGATTACATTTAAATTTAATGATAAAAAGTTTCAGAACAAAATTATTTGAACGGTAGACTGTCACGAGACAGAAATATTTTTACTACACTGTAAAATTGCGCAATAGAAAATAACTGTTTTTCGAATTCACGTTTCAAATGGAATCTTAACAAGCCCCCACTGGGCGTGTGAGGCCTCAAGAGGCTTAGGACCGATTGACTAACTCTACCCTAACTGCATTCCAAAATTGATTGTGTCATGTGTGAAATAGAACTGAACGCTGTTGCTGCACAAGGCATCAATTGTCTCGTCGTTCTTTTCTATTTTCTTTTAGTGTATCACGGCACGATTGAACAGGAGGAAAAGATAAATTATTTGAACCATCAAAAAGTGTTCTCTGATCAGAAGTGAGTCGGCTGCATTTAAGTGTTGCAACGCAAACTACATGTAAGAAAGTCGGTGTGCCTCCGTAAAAATCTACTTCCGTGAAAATTGGAAAGTCACTAAACAAAATATGCAGGTACCAAAATGCGATGATAACACAATTTGGCCCCAGGCGTCAACGAATGGAGTTCATAATCAGGAGCTAAATTCTCGCTTCGGCCTCAATGAAAGTTTCAAATATTTTCCGCAGAACGCTTCAGTGAATGCTGCGGTATTACCACACAGCTCGTGCCGTTCTGTCCGGCTCAGTTCACTCCGACATTCAAAAGCTACGACGGTGCTTTGATCACAGCTAGACCGCAGCTCTGTGAAGACGGAGATGCAGATCTGCATTGGACGGCCACGTTTGTTTTCTTCTGAAGCTGCTGCAAGCTTCCGGTTTCGCTATAACTATCAATTTTACGATCACATTAACTTATCACACCGAATACCCTTCACAAAAATATATTTTTCTTATGAGGCAGTGCAAGCAAGCTTTGAGAAGAGTGAGTTCGAGCAACAAACGTTCTGGCACTTGACATTACTTTAGATCCAGGCAGTACAGCAACAGTAAGGAGAAACTTCTCGCAGGTTCCCATTTCAAGTTTTACAGATTCCAAGAGCAGCCTTGCAGCTGCAGAGCCACGCTTTGTTGGAACTTCTGATGCCTTCCGGAACAATACAAGAAGTGGTCCGCTCGATATCCAGCATCATGGACGGCAGTCCAGCTGAAGGATGCACAGCTG
The DNA here is from genome assembly GCA_030386875.1 of Morinoia aosen. Lineage (NCBI taxonomy): Eukaryota > Metazoa > Arthropoda > Malacostraca > Amphipoda > Talitridae > Morinoia > Morinoia aosen. The sequence continues at coordinate 21,175,695 of CM059567.1, read as the reverse complement.
AGCTCAGGCTCTCCTCTCCAGAATTGTCAACATCCGAAGTCTGGTCCATGACCTCGACTTAATTGCCATCTTCTCCTTCAATGCAACAGCGTTGTCAATGAGACAATGACTAGTCTTTGCAAGTCCGAGAAGGTTGAATGGGAAGGAGTCAAAAGCGAATGATTGGGTATGGATTTCTTTTGAAAATCAATTGGTGGAAGCGCTTCTTTGATGCATGGTTTTAGATGATCGCAGAAACTTTTACACTTGTACATTTTCTCACAAACGCAACTGCTGAGCTTCTCTTGTCGCTGTGCTATTTTATACGCCACCTTAAGGGCCATAATGAAAACAAGGGACACCGTCCACGCCACTCTGACTCAGATGCACAAACAGATCATGATAGGTTCATTTTTCGGAACCCCTATTATAATATTCCACTTTTGTAAACGGGTGCGATGCAGATGCAATATCCAGCAGAGGAGTGCCGTATATTTGCGTTAAATCGCCCGCCTTGTTGTCGTACCCTTTTGATGCTGTCGTCGTTGAGCCGACTGCCCGCCTTCCATACCAGGCTCTTGAAGCCTGTAATGGCGTAGGAAAAGAGGGAGGCAGCGTCTAACTTGTTTGCAAAGAAGCACAGCCGCCTCATACAATCTGCTCCAAGACCCTTCATTGGCAGTAGAGAGTGGCTCGTCGTTTCGCAGAGCTAGCCCGATGGCAGCAATAAGATTATGAACTTATAACATTACGAACTTGAGGTACTCCGAACCGCTAAATTGTGTCGGGCTTAAAGAGGAGCTGTAGCAAACGAGCGTGTGAAATGCGTGCCGCTCATCGATAAGGAAAATAGGATACACGATTCGAGCTCTTGTAATCCTTATGGATACAAAAAGCGAAATTCAGTGTGTCATAATCGTCTCTACCACCAGCAAAACTGGAACCCGAACGGATCCAATTAAAAGGAAGCGCCAAAAAAAACACAAAGTTTAATTGCTACCGAGATTAAGGGAAGTGGACGGATTTGTTTTGAATAATTAGTTGCTGAGTCTGCAGAAATAAGATTGGATTCATTGACTTGATCCGAAAAAATAAAAGGTTCTCAAAAAGTCACTTTCGAAGTACGTAAAAACCTAAAAGTATAAAGAAGACGAATGAGAGACACTTTGAAAAACTAAGCGCATTTCGAGATGAGAAATAAGTTTCGTGTGATGCTATAAAAAGCGAAAAGAAATCTCTCGAAATGGATGGCCTGACCTATTTTCCGGAGAATAAGGAAAATGAAAAGATGTACGCAGGCAAAGGAAACAACTGAAGCTGTAGAAAACTCTACAGAACGAGTGAAGCGATATATGTTCAAAAAAAACTACTCCATCTTTTACGAAGCAACCAAGCAAGTATTTAATTATGATGTCGACAATATGAAAAAAATTACATCTCAAAGTACAGGAACTGAGAAAGGGTGCGCTTAAAATGAATTTATTTACTGTTTTGTAGAGAACTTTTTTATTTTTATTTTATTCTTTTCTACTCTGCAGAGAGAAGAATAAAATACAAGTTTACCCTCATACACATTTCGTGCAACACTGCTAGATCATGTTTGAATTCAAAAAGACGAAAGACAACTAAGGAAAATGGAACGGTGGCACGCTCTCAGGACATTACAAGGACCTAAGTAGATAAATTCTCTCGCAAGAGGGCGATCTTTTTCCTTCAGAGAAAATGGTCGGAAAGCAAACGGCCTTCTTAAAAGATTGACGTAGCAGGTGACAATCTAATGTAGAGAGGGCGGACGGGCCAGGACGAGGATATATAGCGCGTCCCTGGATATTGATGCCGCAAAATTCTGAAATTTATGACACATTTTGTGAATTTTGTAACCCAAGCTCAACTGCCTTCGTCATTCATGTATGTTTTACGCGTTAATTTTCTCATCGGTTTGACATCCCGAGAAGAAGGAAATAACTTAGCCACTATGCACAAAAAAATGCTTATATTTGCGATTATTTTATCATCGCGCAAGAATAAAAGACTCTAAAGCCTGCCTTACATTTTTGGCTAGAGGAAAGCATCTGTAGCTTTCCCAACGCTTTGTGTTGTCACCGTTACTCGTGACTTAGGCCCGGGTTTTGTGCACCGCAGTTCTTAAGGAAATATTCAGCTTCTTGCCCTGGGCATGAATGCTAATGTTCCGTTAAACATTGTGAACGCAATTCACTATTTTCATTGTGTTTGTTATAATTCTTTACTGAAAAGTTCTGAGTAACGGCGGGAGGTAGGCAGAAAAAATAGCTTTTGTTGCGGTGATTGTTTAATTTCCCGGATAGTTTTTCTGAGTAAGAAATACTGGTCCAGAAGTGAAAACGGTACATACGTCGTTGTCCTATGCACCACAGTGTCATTGCTTTGCTCTCCGCAACATTGAACTTACAACAGAAAAGCAAAAGTTACTCCATTTGCCGTTATTAATTTATTGCTTGTTACAATTGAAGTAAACAGTGAGCAGATAGTATTATTCACTTATATGCCTCTAAAAAAAATGTTATTTCTTTCTAAGTAATGGCTTGAAATAATGGCTCTTTTACATATTTTGCACTAATTGTAACTAGTAACAAACATGATAACACTGGGAGTGGCTGCTTTCGTTTCTTCGTTTTTTCTGTTTTTATCGCAGCACATAGAACGAAGGTGTCCTCAGTTTGATTGAGGGGCTTGTCAATCTTCACTCATAGTCTTGTATAAATTCATTTCCAAATTTATGCATATCACGTTAAAACCAATACACAGCAAACTTATAATTAATTGGCAAACAAAAAACATTTTGAGAAGTAAATTTAGGGAAGAATATAAATAAAATAATCCGTAGATAACTAGTCAGAAACGCATTCATAGAAACTTATTAATTACTAATTAGCAGGTTACTAAAAAATGCGTGGTATATCAAATCGAGGAAAATCTTAGCTAAATCGTTTCATGACTCATCCAACCAAAATTAAGATCTTCATTTAAACTTAGATAAAAATAAAAAATCAAAAATCTGCTGCAGTTTAAGTCACCGGCATCGATCATGATGTTATAACAGAAACCAAGTAAAAATCAAGTGCTTGATGTCATTGCACTCAAGCAATCACAGACGTCTGATCTTGAAAAAAGTTCTTACAGAGGAACGTTTGCCAATACGTGGAAAAGCATTTTCTGTCTGGCACTTGCACGTCGTTATTTAAATCTAAATCAATACCTTTTTCATGCAGTTTGTGGTGGTTTCAATATTTTATGTATAATATTATTTTCGTAAGTAAATGTTTTTATTCTCTACGAAAAGCAAGGATTCATGTAATTTAATCTCATTTTGAAGGAATATAAGACAATTGAAGCCTCTGTATTTGAACTTTCTTGTGTTTATATTCATTCGACGACAATTTCCATTCAGAGCATTCCACCTTGGCAATCAATCCGTGGTAAATATTCTATGAAATTTGTCTTATAATTCGCTTAAACATATTAGCTGGATCACGCATTCTCGTGTTCATATGAATGAAGCGTTGTATTAATTAATGTATAAACTTATTAAAAAATACTTTACCTCGAACAGTTAAAAAAATTACTATTAAAACCATTGAAGTAATATTTCCAAATACACATTAACTTTCAACAAAATTTGCAGACAAGGGCTTTGTCGAAAAATGAATTAGATGCAAGAATAAAAGTTCAACATTTTTACATTTTCATTCAGTTCCTTTGATCCTGGGATGCTCGCCTGGATGCTATATTTTGCATACAAGTAGTTAGTCAAGCGGAACACGTCAATTCCGAAATGAATCACTGAGAATTCCACAAGACAGATGAAATTCTATCTCTGTCAAGATGTCCTCAATACGCAAGCGGGTCAAAAACTCCAAATACTTGCCCCCAGGCGTCTGTCGATGTGTTCCAACACTATCTACTCGAGCGAGTTTATCGTTAGTGCTATTAAAGCCTATGATTCCAATTTTTCTGGATCCTGGCAATGTCCTTGCTGCTGTTCCACTTTGATCATTGCTGCTGGGCTATCAGCGAGAGCACAAGGCAGTGGTCAAAATTCTGTTATTAGAAAGAGCTGGGATTAAACAAGCAAAAAATGTTTTTTTAATTGAGCAATTCGTAAAAAAATCGAGCCCTTGCGTAGGAAAAAGTTGTGTCATTTCATAGCTATCTGCACGTTCGGTCACTGACAGTCAACCTGTTGAGACAATTACCAAACATGGTTCTGAAGAGCAGGAATATATTGCTTTCAATCAAAATTTCGCTCCACCCGACTTTCATCTTTTCAAAGCACTCAATGGTATAAAATAGGATTGTGAATTCCCAACAACAACTAAAGTATATAAATAATTGTAAGCAAAGCGCTATGAAAAGCCGAAAGCATTTTTCAAAGGGAGCAACATTTTTTTTCAGACAGCTGAATCATGATCATAAAAAAATAAAAACTACTTCAAAGAACAAGAACGAACTTGTTTACTTCTATTTTTCCCTCGACGAATGAAGCGGAACACAAAATGTCGGATAATTTTTGCTCATTTGCGCATAAATTCAAATTTTTCCTCCGCTTGCAGTTCAGCGAGCAGCGAATAAGAAAACGAGACAGGGCAAATTTGATTTGTTAAAATAGCTGCATAATTTTTGCCAGCGCGATGGCCCTTTGTGATGGTTACTCTGTCGTAAGTGTACGACCAGCTGCAAACATTCCCTCTTAAGCGACTTTCTAAATGCAAAACAAGTGCCTTAACCCAAAAGGGAGCGTCAGAGGAGGGAGTGAAATACCCCCCGAGGAGTAGAGGAAATACCCCCCATATGAACATCACTGACTTTACAGGGAAGATTTGAAGTTAAATACCTGCGTGGACGTTCATTAATTAGAGACAAAACGCGATGGGGAAAATTTTTAACCAACGCTCCTCAGGAAAACAACACACACACACACACACACACACACACAAGCTCTCACTTTCACGCTAATTATGAGGACTTTTCAGATTAATTTTCCTCCGTACAAAGAACAAGCGGATCAGTTCTTCAGCATCCCAGATCTTGCGGCCTTATATATTTACGCGTAAAGTTTCAGTTTAATAAACGAGGTTAACGCTTGACTGCCCGCTTTCACAGCCTCATGCTTTTTGATAATTTTCTCTGCTTCTATAAGTGATTAAACAGCAAGCCAATACACAATCCTTTCACTTGAAGTTAGCTTCAATCTAGTACATGTAACAACGTGCGTATTTGATTCGTAAAGTACAATGTGTTGTAATGTACACCTTAAGTTCAGATAGTTGTTTTCAAGAATTTTTGAGCGGACACGGTTATTTATAATAAAAAAAGTAAAGAAGAGACCTCTGGGAATGTGTGTGTGTTTAACAGACAACTCTAGCTGCTGGCGGACCGGTAGAGAATGGCGCAAGTCAGTGAAAAGTGGAACAGGGCTGCAAACAACAAAATATTGATCAAACTTTCGAGCATATTTGAAATTTAAGAGCGTAAAATGATGAAACAATCGAAACAGTTCAAAATAAAAACAATTTCTTCTTGTTATATATTTCATTTACATTGCTTTATCTTTCAATTTTTAAATTCGAAGATCATTTTGACTGTAATTTTTTGAGAGGATGTTGTCCACTAAAATCAATTCCTGCACATAAAAGGGAAAATTTACTGACATTAGAAAACGGAGAGCTGATTTGCAATTATATTTCTTAATCTGATTACTTTTATCCTACAACACCTGTTTTATTATATTTTCTCATTGCGGTAGTTGATTTATTGCGTTTCATATGATATTATTACGTCTATCGTCCCAGAAGAATCTCATGCTTGCATTTGTCGCAAACCAGCTTATCTTAAATTAAAAAAAATATGAATAATTCGAACATTGTTGGAAAAACTACGGATAAGTATGGAAACAAATATAAATATTATAATAAATATATCCTAAATTTTCATTATCCTCCTGTATTCTTTATCATTATCTCCGAAGACATAAAAAATAGTATAAAACTTATTATAAAAGTCGTTTAAACGTTTCCTATATTATTTATTATTAACGATGATTTAAAAAATATCACTGTGTATTATTTACCGAAAATCGTAGCCGTGCAAATTAACTTTTCATAATGTTCATTTAATGTATAAGAATAAAATAGAGCACATCAGCAATACAGTGCTCCCACCCCTGTACATGGTCTCCAGATTCAGCTTTTAACTCCAAAATTCTTGAATTCAGGTGTTTTCCACTTATGTTTTAGAGATCTGGTCAAATTTCAGTTTATGAACGATTTCATTCGAGAACTTGGACGAGAGTTATGCATCAGGACAGCAGCCCTCCTCTGCACTCAACCTAAATTTTCAGGAATGCAGAACTTCATCAAACTTAACCCAAAATCAAAGCGCTTATAAGTCGAACCCCACGCACGTAATTCTTAGCTCTAAAAGGGCCAAGCCTGCATTCCAACATTTGCTTAATTCTTATCCGAATTTCGATCAACTCCCGCTGCTACGCAGAGCGTCATTCACGAAAAACACACCATTTTTTGATGGAATTCATAAAATGAAGTCCGGAGATAAAATAACGCCCAATTATTCTTTAAAACAAACCTTACAATCGTAGCCTATGATCTTCGTTTAATAATTCCTAATTTTCACACACTATAGGATAACGAGTAAAATAGATAAAGAAAATTAAATTGATTTTGTTCTGTACAAACAATTTGTCATTCGGCCTTGCAGAGTGTCCAAATCGGACATATTTTAGATGTAGCAATCTAATATCCTCTTATTTTAAATTTGGTAAAATTCTTAAATCGCCCATCACGTAATTGATTGTTCTAATTAATTCGCAATGAAATTATTTCCATCAGGTATAGGCAAGTTTTGAAACTCTAGAGTGCATCAAAAAGTAGTTTAAGACTCAGGAATACACACACATTTAGAAACCCTGAATATACCCGAAAATTTTATTTCGAACAGATTCTCCAAATTGCTACCATGTTTCAAAAATTAATAAGTGAGGCCACCTCGAGGTTTTCCTGCTTATCACAAATTTATTCAAAATGCAAATGCCCGAGACGCCGCACTTGTAAAATTGTTCACTAAAATTATTTTGCTGCATTTCTGCTGCGATTTAATGCGAAAAACCTGAGAAGCAACTCCATCATCAGTTGTTATAGGAAATCTATCAGTGGTGACGGACCTCACTCTGCATGAGAAGCACCTCGTGCCAGCGCTGCGACTCGCTCGTCGATAGGGAGGCGAAATTACAGGCGTCAACGAGCGATTTTATGATCAAAATTTCGCCCCATCAATACTTCAATAAGGAGTGTCTTTCTGTCCCTCCCTCTGTCACTCTGCGGGAAGAAAGAGCTCATGAATAGAAGTGACATATTCAAATATGCGTATTTGTCTTGAGACTTCATTTGCCATTTCAAGACAAATTCTTGGGAAAATTGATACCTCCGAAAATACGTTGGAAAGTATAACAAATTTCAATATTTGTATTCAACAATACTTCAAGAGCAAAAATTGCATATCTATAAGCAATTTTTCCCGGAGCAAGTTCAGTGAATGATTGCAAATTTTTAAACTAAAATCTAATTAACGCGGTTGAAAATTTAAACTTCAGAATTTTGTGCATGGAGGCTGGGGTACAAAGTCTCTGTGCACAAGAAGCGATTCGGAAAAATATTGAACTTTTGAATTGCTGCTAGTATCATTTCTCTCCAAAAGAATTATTTAGAAAAGAAAAGTAGACTAGCAGCGGTAATCGATTGCAGCTCTAGCTCTCGAGCGCTCTATTCTAAATTCTGTGACCAGCATCTTTTCCCTAACTAATGAGCTCTCAAATCAACAGAATAATAAATACTTATAAAGACGATCCAGTCATTTAAATCCTATCTAGGTTCAATGGGCAACTGAATCGATACTCTGTTTTGCTTCATGATAAAATTCAGCTTTCATTTTATCATTCAGCTTTCATTTTACCATTCACTTTTCATTTTACCATTCAGCTTTCATTTTATCATTCAGCTTTCATTTTACCATTCGGCTTTCATTTTACCATTCAGCTTTCATTTTATCATTCAGCTTTCATTTTACCATTCAGCTTTTATTTTACCATTCAGCTTTAATTTTATCATTCAGCTTTCATTTTACCATTCAGCTTTCATTTTACCATTCAGCTTTCATTTTATCATTCAGCTTTCATTTTACCATTCGGCTTTCATTTTACCATTCAGCTTTCATTTTATCATTCAGCTTTCATTTTACCATTCAGCTTTCATTTTATCATTCAGCTTTCATTTTATCATTCAGCTTTCATTTTACCATTCAGCTTTCATTTTACCATTCAGCTTTCATTTTATCATTCAGCTTTCATTTTACCATTCAGCTTTCATTTTACCATTCAGCTTTCATTTTATCATTCAGCTTTCATTTTACCATTCAGCTTTCATTTTACCATTCAGCATTCATTTTATCATTCAGCTTTCATTTTACCATTCGGCTTTCATTTTACCATTCAGCTTTTATTTTACCATTCAGCTTTCCTTTTACCATTCAGCTTTCATTTTACCATTCAGCTTTCATTTTATCATTCAGCTTTCATTTTACCATTCAGCTTCATTTTATCATTCGGCTTTCATTTTACCATTCAGCTTTCATTTTATCATTCAGCTTTCATTGTACCATTCAGCTTCATTTTATCATTCAGCTTTCATTGTACCATTCAGTTTCATTTTATCATTCAGCTTTCATTTTACCATTCAGCTTTCATTTTATCATTCAGCTTTCATTTTACCATGCAGCTTTCATTTTATCATTCAACTTTCATTTTACCATTCAGCTTTCATTTTATCATTCAGCTTTCATTTTATCATTCAGCTTTCATTGTACCATTCAGCTTTCATTGTACCATTCAGCTTTCATTTTACCATTCAGCTTTCATTTTATCATTCAGCTTTCATTTTATCATTCAGCTTTCATTTTATCATTCAGCTTTCATTGTACCATTCAGCTTTCATTTTACCATGCAGCTTTCATTTTACCATTCAGCTTTCATTTTATCATTCAGCTTTCATTTTATCATTCAGCTTTCATTTTATCATTCAGCTTTCATTTTACCATTCAGCTTTCCTTTTACCATTCAGCTTTCATTTTACCATTCAGCTTTCATTTTACCATTCAGCTTTCATTTTATCATTCAGCTTTCATTTTACCATTCAGCTTTCATTTTATCATTCAGCTTTCATTTTACCATTCAGCTTTCATTTTACCATTCAGCTTTCATTTTATCATTCAGCTTTCATTTTACCATTCAGCTTTCATTTTATCATTCAGCTTTCATTTTACCATTCAGCTTTCATTTTACCATTCAGCTTTCATTTTACCATTCAGCTTTCATTTTACCATTCAGCTTTCATTTTATCATTCAGCTTTCATTTTACCATTCAGCTTTCATTTTATCATTCAGCTTTCATTTTACCATTCAGCTTTCATTTTACCATTCAGCTTTCATTTCATCATTCAGCTTTCATTTCACCATTCAACTTTTATTTTACCATTCAGCTTTCATTTTATCATTCAGCTTTCATTTTACCATTCAGCTTTCATTTTACCATTCAGCTTTCATTTTACCATTCAGCTTTCATTTTATCATTCAGCTTTCATTTTATCATTCAGCTTTCATTTTACCATTCAGCTTTCATTTTATCATTCAGCTTTCATTTTGTCATTCAGCTTTCATTTTATCATTCAGCTTTCATTTTACCATTCAGCTTTCATTTTACCATTCAGCTTTCATTTTACCATTCAGCTTTCATTTTACCATTCAGCTTTCATTTTATCATTCAGCTTTCATTTTACCATTCAGCTTTCATTTTATCATTCAGCTTTCATTTTACCATTCAGCTTTCATTTTACCATTCAGCTTTCATTTCATCATTCAGCTTTCATTTCACCATTCAACTTTTATTTTACCATTCAGCTTTCATTTTATCATTCAGCTTTCATTTTACCATTCAGCTTTCATTTTACCATTCAGCTTTCATTTTACCATTCAGCTTTCATTTTATCATTCAGCTTTCATTTTATCATTCAGCTTTCATTTTACCATTCAGCTTTCATTTTATCATTCAGCTTTCATTTTGTCATTCAGCTTTCATTTTACCATTCAGCTTTCATTTTATCATTCAGCTTTCATTTTACCATTCAGCTTTCATTTTATCATTCAGCTTTCATTTTACCATTCAGCTTTCATTTTACCATTCAGCTTTCATTTTACCATTCAGCTTTCATTTTACCATTCAGCTTTCATTTTATCATTCAGCTTTCATTTTACCATTCAGCTTTCATTTTATCATTCAGCTTTCATTTTACCATTCAGCTTTCATTTTATCATTCAGCTTTCATTTTACCATTCAGCTTTCATTTTATCATTCAGCTTTCATTTTACCATTCAGCTGTCATTTTCATTTCATCTGTAACAAACACATTTCAAAAATAAAAACTCTCACCACCAACACACTTTGTTTCCTTATGTTCCGTTCGACAAGCAATGAAAAACTGCGAGTTTAATTTCTTTATATTTCATCATAGTCCAAATTGAGCTTCGGGTCGTGCCCTGTGATAGATATAATTGTTCCCCTGTCCGATATTTTCATTAAAGTCAAATTGAACTTTTTATTTAAAACTGCGGAGCGGACTGCGTTTCCGCAAGGTCAGGTTGAGGTTGGTCATTTTCCTTAATTTTATTTTATTACTTTCCCTTCTCAGTTATTTATGGGCCGTGGTAACTGTCATTGCGTCCCGGTGTTAATTATAAGGTATTTGAAAATCCAATACACAAGATGATGAGAATCAGGCTTAATTGTTTGTAATAAAAAAGACTTTTTTATTAGACTTTACTTAGTACTTTTTCTTGGCTATTTCTCTTAGTCGTACTCTTCCGCTTTGTTGATGCTTTGTTTAATGTGCTATTTTTCATGACTCCATTACTGAATTATTTTACGCCATTCGGTTCCGTTATTTCTATCAGTTCTTCCACTTTGCGAGTTTACTTCATTTTGGTGTGAAGTTATTTCACTTTGCTAATCATTTTATTTCAGCTTAGCTTTTTCTAATTTATTTTATGCACTTATATGCATAATTTTTCGGCTAGTTAGTTTTGTCAGTTATCACACTCAGTTATTTTACGTAATTTGCTGTTCAACCTTTTTCTCAGTTGTTTTACTTAATTATTTTACTTAATTAATCTGTTCAGTCCTTTTCTCAATTCTTTCACTTAGTCATGTTTCATAGTTATAGTTCTCAGGTCTTTCATGTAATTATTTTCTATAATTTTCTCGTTCGAATCTTTCGCTCCTTTCTTTCATTTATCTACTTACCTTTTTTTAGCAGTGATTTCGTTTCATGATTTTTGCAATTTCTGTACCCGGATTTAATCAATTCATTTCATTGTCCATTTGCTTGTTTTCTCTGTTTCATTCTGCACTTAATTTGCTCAACTCTTTTGCTTGGTTTTGTTTCTCACTTATCGTAATTCTCTACATTTTCTCCATATTTATTTTTTAAATTTTTTACATAGTTTTCAATTGAAATTTTGCTACGTAGTTTTGCTCGGTTAGTTTGCTTTGTTCTTTTGAATTGACCGTTGCTCCTTGTTATTCGAACTACTCATTTTATTCACTTATGCTTTGTAGTACAATTTTAAAACTTTTTTTGCCTCATTTCCTTAGCGAGTTTTTAACTTTGTTTTTCATATTATTTAAACTCATTATTCATCTGCACTATTTTATACTTATGTCTTGGGCTCAATACTCCTCTTAATTCTAGTGTTCAACTTGAATTTAATTTTTTTTATTATTATCTCAGTTTAAACCTTTAATTTGGTAAATTTTTTACATTCTTCATCTAAATCGGTTTCAATTAGATGGTAGTTGCTCATTGTTTTATGAAATTTTCTTTGCAAATCTTATTATAAGATTGATGATTACATTGCGAGAGTGGCATCGCTCTTCGTTGACCATTGATTCCTCTACCCTCCTGTATTGTATTCCGTCTCTATTGCCCTCACATCTTTCCATTAGCTCCTCAGTTCCCTCATCCTAAGTTCGTGTATGCCAATCGAACACTGTAATGAACTGGCAGCACCGTGCTATCTTAGCGTACCGGTAAAGTTGTCAGAGATGTTAGGCGTTCGTGTTATTCAAAGAGGCTAGGCATGGGAGTTATTCGGAGGTGTTAGTAGTTGAAGTTATTCAGAGCTGTAGGGTATGGGAGATTCAGAGCTGTTAGTCTTAGAAGTGATTCAGAGATATTGTTCATTGGAATTATTTAGAGATGTTTGACTTAGGAGTTATTCAGAGATGTTAATTAGACGAGTTAGAGAGTGGAATTTGTCAGAGACGATAGCTTGAAAAGTTAGTCAGTCAAGTTAATCAGGAGAAATTGGCATGGGAGTTAGCCTATAAAGTTCGTTTCGCAAGGGATGAATGAGCGTAATATATCCAGGAAGTTAGACAAGAGAGTTAGCCAGTGGAGTTAGAGACGTTAGTGCAGGGAGGTATTCAGTGGAGTCAGAGTCAGAAATTAGACGGATGAGTTAGTGTGAGGAGTTGGACGGCGGAGATAATCAGCGAAGTTAGTCCCTGAAGTTAGCCAGTGGAGTGAGACAGGGAGGGCGAGAGCGCAAAGTTTGCCAGTGGCACAAGCCCGCGTAAGAAAACAACAATTATTTTTTATTATCATTGAAATGTTTTTAAAGAAATATGATTCCTATTAAAGCGATTTTCTTTGCTCTTTCATTCATTGTAAGAAAACAACAGTTTATACATCCAGAACATGCACTGGAGTCTAATACCCAACGAAACACGGAGAATCGCACACATAGTTCTGTTAACATTGCTTTGAATGTATATTGGTTCATTGGTTTTTTATTACAAAAACCCATTAAAATGCGGCTTATTGGTGGAATTTGGAATCGTTTAGTTGAAGTTTTTTTTTCAACAGTTTCTTGAAGTTACGATTAGGGCAGTGTTATCGTGGTGATAAAAATCACTCATTGTAAGTTTGCATTAAAAAACTTAATATTTTGACAGATCGTTAGAAACTCAAATTTTTGCTCAAGTTTAAAGAAAAAGAAATAGTTTACTGAAAATAATTTTTTAAAATTTTTTCCATGATAAAATTAAAGAACTAACATTATATCGAAAGTCATCAAAAATATTGATTGCGCGCTTACAAATACTCAGCATAAAGATTTTTAAGTGAAACAAGATGAAATATAAAGCTGGAGAGTAGAGAGACGACAAACTAGACCGCCCGTGTCCCGTTTAACCGGTTACACACATAACTATTTTTGGCGGAAATTATCATGTACATGCTTAATGAAGACACAGTGTGAAAATACCATTAGTAGAATGAATGTTCGTAACAAAACGCATACACAGCACAGATTGTACTAACGATTTTGCCCCATGCTAGTACTGAAAGCAGAGCTCGCGATGACCATCAAACAAACAAATCAAAAAAATTATCAAAGTTGTATACATACACAGACAGACAAGCGATATCGGAATTCCAACTTTTTTTTGAAACGCAATATGCATGCGTTTTTCAGTGACCAAAATGTTATCTGTCATTAAAAATACTTGCAATCAAATAACGCATAATAAAACACGACGGACATCATTTGAAGGTTCTCCAGGCTTCTTAACTTTGAAGTTCTTCAAAGCTTAAGGTTTCATACGCAAAAGTACATGCAACAACTGTATGTTGGAAGCAGTCCTTGGTTATCTTAATGCAAGGAAACTAATTTCACTTGGACAGCGTTCCTTTATATCGGCGTGTATCAGTGTGCCCATGGAAATTTCCTGTATTGATATCTCTGTACTTTGATCTGCAGATTTAAACTTTCCGTTTCGTGTTCGAATTTGTTCAATGGTAGCTTGAAGAGCAAAAAATGAGCAGTGATCCTAAAGTTTGAGCATCACGAAGCTAAAGGAAGAAACTGCTGACGCCAGTGTATTTGTTTGAGATGTGAATTGTTGTAGAGGGTTGGAAAAAGAATGTATAGAAACTTTTTCTTCCTAGATTTTTTCTAATTGTTACAATCTTGTAGTATCGAAAATATGGAACGGTGTATCATTTCATTCTACATGAGCAACAAGCGCTAAAGACTTCTTTTCTATTACCTATTCACATTTCTGGCGCGATCGTGAGCTGCGCCGCACGTATAAATTTCAATACATTCGACGCAGAAACTCGAAGTACCACTTTTTGACATGAAACGAAAGCCTTTCAACACCAATCTCGCGAATAACGAATCCGTTTATTGAAAAGGCTGGAAGCAATTAAAAGTTGCTTCACGGGGCAATCGATGTAACACACATCTTTGATCTGGGCCGCATTCCCGAGTGCGCCGGAACATGTATGAACAATTTCACTGCAATTCACAATTGCATTTAATTGTGAATTTTTCTGCTCTGCTCAACGAAACCATTTACATTCCAACAACCCGTTCGCATGAAACGTGATTGCCGGATTCTATTCAGTGTCGCTCTGGAAAGTTTCATGCCGAAAGTTGCCAAACTCCAGTTTTTTCACGATGGCTTTTTGGCACCTGCTGATGGACCTGTTCTCTGTAGCATGTGTGTTCGCTCCCCAACCACGCGCGCACCTCGCCTCACTTCACGACGCAGTTCTCTGGTACGAACTTAAACGATGAAATAAGAATAACACCTGCAAAATTATAGCGCAGTCACTAACGTGTGAGTTTCTTATGAACTCTACCACGCATGAAAGACATGATGCCTATTTTCCCAGCCCAGGATCGACGAAGCTTTTCATTCGGACAAGAATTTTGACAAATATACTTCCGATTCTCCGGGCTATTTGAGCGCAGTGGTGGATGTGAGAATGCCAGAGTAGGGCGTTCTCGACAGTAGTACTTTTTGCCAAATTTTGGACAACGTGGTCCCCAAAAAAAATAAGTTACTGAAAAGTAATTTCACAAAATGTAAATACGATGAAGACATCAAATTACTCTGATCAGAAAATAACCAAGCATGGGCAGCGAATCTGTTTAAGGACTAATATTTGAACCAACGATTTTTCTCCACATATTTTAATAAACTGTAATTTTCGCTTGTGTCAATACACTTTTTACCGCAATAAGTATTGCTTGCAAACACATCAATTACTACATATCCATTTCGCTAGTAACGATTTTCAAATTAATAATATTCGTGTTAAAATTACCAAAACTTAAGAAAAACTGTGACAGAAACAGCTTATATCTAATCAGAGCAGTTGTTCCTTCATGGACATAAAGTTTAACCACCTCAAACTTCACAACTCGAAGCCCGAATCTACTTTACCCTCTAAGAACAAAATAAGATCTTCTTCAACACCCAGTATAATCTTGCAAACGAAGAGAGCCAGCATCTTCTAATTTCGTAGCTGCCACAACGGTTCATTTAGCCACCACGAGGTGCAGCAGGCAAAAGAAGAGCGTGATTTCCGCTCCAGAAGTTCCCGAGTCCTCAGACGCGGCGGTAATTTGGGCTGCGCTACACGAGCTAATACGCTACGAACGAGCTCTGCACGAGGTCTTGAACTGAGGACCTAACACTCTCACCACCACACCCATCTAGTAGGATTGCTGACCGTTGTCTTAGATATTACTATGCCATTTCAGGTCTATTTCACACAAACTAAATTCAATTTCAAACTAGCGAAAAATAATTTTACACTAACGATATTTCATTTCTAACTAGCGAAATTTAATTTCACACAAACGAAAGATCAATTACACACTAATGAAGGTCATTTTCACACAAACGAAAGACAATTTTACAGAAACGAAAATTCACTTTCACACAAACGAAGAATGAATTTCTCACAAACGAAAAATAAATTTAACATGTATCACCGTTAAAACTTCCGCAAATATGTATATTTCACCGTTCCAACAAAGGTCTATTGCTCTACATTCCTTTTGAGATTTTATCACATTGAAGAAGAATTCGCAATTAAATATGACAAGATATCTGCAAACGACCGAAGGGGAATTGGCGAAGCCATCAACGAAAAAAGAATTGAAGAAAACTGTGTAAAAATTTGGGTATTAATGTTTGCGCAGCTTATTATTGGATACCAAATGAGCAGCCTGGGGCAAAGAAAAATGGGGGATCAAAGACCAAAGCAAAAGAAAAAAATTTAAACTGCTTCTTCGATCGTATTGAGAAATATAGGTCAACCATTTTAGTGGAACTCACCACAATTGTAATGAGTAGATTCAATGTATATGTATGTGTTTTTACGATGATGAACTGATTCGATGGTCAACTGATTTCCTTGAAAAATGTGCATCCAATGATTTACAATGTCAATGCTTTTGATACTAAAATTAAAAGAGCACACTACTTGGAAAATTTGTTTCAAGTTCCAGCAAATGGAAAACAATCATTTTTATTGATGAAACGAATATCAAACTGCATTTTCGTCGGAAACAAGGAAGATCTAACATTGGGGTTAGATCATCAGTAGTGCTACCTAGCAGCAAAGGAGCAGTGATTGATTCAAGAATGCTTTATTTCACAACACTACAAAGCACCTTCAAATTTGAATATTTTAGAGAATGGATTAAAGAACTCATCGAGATATATACTATTCAAGGGACAAAGGAGCTAACATTAATAACTGACATTGCTCCCTGTCATACGTGTGTGGCGCCAGCTGTACATAGAAGAGCACGAAAATGTGCAATTGCTTCCCTCTGCTCCGTACTCTTTATTTTTAAATCCAATCAACCTTTCTTGGAGTGTTCTCAAAAGCAACATTAAGCAGAACATGCTCCAGAGGATGCGTCAAATTCTGAAAACACAACGTGCTGGAGGAATTGGATTTGTAAAACAGTTTGTGTGAATACTTGAAGAAATTGCTAAGGTGGCTAATGGGAGAATGTTTGAAATATTCACGAGCCGTACAGAAAAATATTATCCAGTAGTAATGCGCCAGGATGATTTAAAAGAATTTGTTTGACTTAGTTTTAAAATTAATGCATATGAAATTGAAGAACTCTGAGTGAAATTTCCTTGTGTAAACAAAATATTGATTTTAAGTATTCATTTATACTAAATGTTGAATCTTTTTCGTAGTTAATAATCTTCAAGAATATTTATTAAGTGATGTAAAGTTTTATGACTTATTTGAATTTATAATATATATAATTGATTTCATATACCTGTCATTTTGAATAAATACATGTGTTTTTTGTGTGTGTTTTCTTTTGTCTTTTTATAGAAATGCTATAAAACATCCTACATAAGAGCTTCCACGCTTTAAACTAAATGCATTACAAGAGCTGTGACATTGTATAACTTAACTTGCATATATGCACTCCAAGAGATATGCAGAATGTTTTATGCAATGCAAAAAATTTTCTTGTGCATATGCAAAATCGCATATGCAATTATGCATATGCAATATAAAAGGTGTAATATGCAAAGTGCTTTATGCATATGCACGATATGCATGTATGCTGTAATGGGATTGTTGTTAGCTGATTTTTTTAAAGTGAAACCGCAAATTTGTTCCTTAATCCAGAAATTTTGTACAATGATGGGACCTACTCATACATACTCTCGGTTGCTTAAGCAACATCACAAGTCTTACCCGGTGCGCTGTCTTCAGTACCTGATACCCAGGTTACCTTCTTGACCTGTTCTTCAGTTGTTAAATTTGGTTCATAAATAAAATACAATAGAGGTGTCCGAACTGAATTTAATGAAGTTGAAAGTTTTTAAAAATTGTATGGTGTAATAGTTTTTGTACACCTAGTGATATTTTTCTTGCTCTGGTCTACATATAGGCTTACCTATACGTACAAAAGTGTTGAAGAGAAAATGCAACTGTGAAATTTGTATCAATTCCAGAAACATATGCATTTAGTGAATTAATAATAAATACCGTTGTTGTGCTCTGCTTGTTCATAAAAAATGAGAAATAACTCAATAAGGTAATGCCTCAAGTTCCGGATATCCCACGAATAATTATTTCCAAAAATTTGCATCATTATTGTGATTTCGCTTTATGGACTTAATTAAGGACAATCATATCTGAAATTGACATTTAGTGATTATATACTGATTTGAATATTCCTACAATCTTTGATTATTTAAAATCTAATGCAAAGGTTTGGTATTCGTGGGATGTCCGGAATGAGAGGGATTACCTAGGGGAAGATAATGAGAACTTTTTTGTGAAAATTGTGTATTAATTTTTGTATTGAAATTGACAGATGTATTGGATAATATGTTGATGATTGAAGAAGTGAACAAATTTCTCTTAGTATTCTAATGATTATCATTATTTATCCGTTACACCATGCCCAAAGTTCCATAAAGTGAAAGGAATGATACTTTCAAGAATGAATTCCCAGAATATGACTTTCAGGGCGGAAATCTGTATTGTACTTATTGCCGGAAAATTGTAAGTTTGTTATGCAATCTAATAAGAGTTTACACTGTTATTGTCAAAATATCTGCTGCGACTTCATAGATATGAACAACGAAGATAATCTTTTTTGGTCCAGCATAAAGTTAACCAAAATTGACCCATTTTAATCTACGATAAATCACCGAAAACTTGTAGTTTAAGCTCCATGTCTCATTTAACTTACGGAACCAACTTTTTCCACTTGCCAAGGCCGAGTGATTGAGAACGAACCCTTCCGTGAAGGTGTCAAGGGTTCGAATCCCAGCGCTGCGCGGCGATTTTCCCCGTTGGATAAAAAGAAAACTCAAACACAATTCTCCACTCTAACCAGATACCTGATATGGGTACCGGCTCGACCGGGGAGTAACCTTCCTGGTGTTAGTTATACGGCTTTTGAAAAACCAATGTACAACATGATATTTATCATGCTTAATCGATCGTAATAAAGCATATTTTTTTCCAGATTGCTAGTACGATTGCCCATGAATAAGGATGTCAACTCTACATATTTTGTACGGCAACCCTATAAAGGAAGTCAACGAAGCAGCTGGTCAACTCTCTCCATCTGACATGGATAATCTTAAATTTGCTCCCCTGGTTTCGTACGATGTAGAAAGAGCATTTTGGCAATGCAAAAGTATTCTTGCCGATAAGCGAAAAAGCGTCCAATTTGAAAATATTAAAAAGTACATTATTATTATATGTAACCACATACGTTAAACTTTGTTTTACTTTGAAATCCTATTTCCAGGTTTTTTCATTAATAGTGAATGCTCGATATTGTAAATATTGAACATTATCGTAATGAATCATTACCTTAGAGTTCAATGTTTATAATCTCGCATAAGTTCCAACTAAGTGAAGTCGGTCATTTAGCAGTGTATGTGCAAGACTTGATCGCATACGAGTACTGTGCATACGACACTCCGCAATCGCATATACGAGGCGTGTCCGTAAAATAAGTTCCACGGGCTGCCGCTGGCGCTAGGATCGTTTCTATGCGCGGCCAGGCAACAGAGGCAGGTTGTTTGGTTCCCCCACCCCACTTCAATTCCTTACCAAGCCAGCGTCGCTGCGACGTTTAGTCTTGGCTCAGCAGCCGTCAGCGAGCTTCCTCTTGCGTCCTTTTGCGTCTCCCGCCAGCTGCGAGTTGAGGTCTGTTATTCGTTTCCTGGCCGCTAAGAATAAATCGGCGAAGGAAATTCACGAAGAACTTTGTCAAGTGTATGGAGAAGAGTGTATGAGCTCCGGGATGATGTGCACATGGGTCAAGGACTTTAAAAATGGCCGAACAGACGTCCACGACAAAGCCCATGCTGGGCGGCCATCGGTTTCCGACGAAAAAGTTGCCTAAGTCGAAGCGGCAATGCTTGAAGATCGACGGATTACAGTTCGGGAGCTGTGCAAAAAGATTCCGGAGGTCAGCAAAACCACAATTGACAAGATTTTGACTGAACATTAAGGCTATTCAAAGGTCTGCGCAAGATGGGTACCAAAAATGCTCACTGCAGAGCAATCGAAGAAGTGGAAGCACCCTTCTTCGCCAAGAGCAAAGAAGTTCAAACAAATCCTGTCTGCCTGGAAAATCATGGCTAGCGTTTTTTGGGATCGTAAGGGCGTATAGTTGTGAGAGTTTATGCCTCGCGGGACAACAATCAATGCTGAACGGTACTGAGAGACCTTGAAAAATCTTAGACGTGCAATTTAGAACAAGAGAAAAGGAATGCTGACAAAAGGAGTGTGTTTTCACCATGACAACGCCCGACCGCACACCGGCAATCGAACCACAGCCCTCATCGAAAGATTTGGATGGGAAATGATGTCTCACCCACCCTACAGCCCAGACTTAGCACCAAGTGACTTCCATCTCTTCCCCGAGTTGAAGAAAAACCTTGGCGGAACCCAATTCCAGACAGATGAAGAGGTACAAAACGCGGTTGTTAGTTTTCTACACGGAGAGGCGGCAGAGTTCTATGACTCTGGTTTAAAGAAGTGGGTGCCTCGAATGCAGAAGTGCATAAAGCGCAACGGCGATTATGTAGAAAAATAAAAGAAAGACTGAAATTTCCAAAAATGTACTTTTCTTTGCAATTAAACCAGCTTTTTTTATGTGAAAAAAGTCGGTGGAACTTATTTTACGGACACGCCTCGTATGTAACCCCTGTAGCCGCATATTTTATGCGCTGATAATTTCATATGCGCGTGCATATATGCATGTGCATATTGGCACAGCTCTATACATTACACATAGTATATGGAAATTATCATTCATGACAAAATTTCCTTAAATATATTATTTTCACTATTTTGAACATGTAATCCATGTATATGCCTAATCATTATTTTATGTGTAAAAATATCACCATTTACATATTCTCATTGGTTCTCGAGAACGCGTTGCTTTTACTTCAATGAAAGGAGGCTTTGTGATCTATGCTGAAATGCTGAATATCAATTTCTATCTCACGGTTTTCACTTCGGGGTTCTATGATCCGTTCTTAACTAGTATATAAATCATTTAATTTTCTAATGCTGTTGACTTAACTAGGCAAAGGAGACTGTATATACCGGTGGGATAATATTTATAATAAATAGAAGAGAAATAGGTTTTACAATTATGCAGTATAAAAATGATGAGTGGAATTGATTTTTTGTTTGTGCAAAATCAAATTTTTCCTCGAGTGACACTGAATTTCGTTCGTGTGATATTAAATTTCGTTCGTGTGATATTAAATTTCGTTCGTGTGAAAGTGAATTTCGTTCGTGTGAAAGTGAATTTCGTTCGCGTGAAATTGAATTTCGTTTTTGTGAAATCGAATTTAGTTCGCGTGAAATCGAATTTCGATCGAGTGAAATTCAATTTCGTTCGTGTGAAATTGAATTTCGTTCGTGGGAAATTGAATTTCGTTCGTGTGAAATTGAATTTCGTTCGTGTGAAATTGAATTTCGTTCGTGTGAAATCGAATTTCGTTGGCGTGAAATTGAATTTCATTCGAGTGAAATCGAATTTCGTTCGCGTGAAATTGAATTTCATTCGAGTGAAATCGAATTTCGTTCGCGTGAAATTGAATTTCGATCGAACGAAATTCAATTTCGTTCGTGTAAAATTGAATATCGTTCGTGTGAAATTGAATTTCGTTCATGTAAAATTGAATTTCGTTCGCGTGAAATTGAATTTCGTTCGTGTTAAATTGAATTTCGTTCATGTAAAATTGAATTTCGTTCGTGTGAAATTCAATTTCATTCGAGTGAAATCGAATTTCGTTCGCGTGAAATTGAATTTCGATAATGTAAAATTAAATTCGTTTGTGCAAAATTGTTTTTCAGCTTCTGCGAAACTATATTCTGTCTGTGTGAAATAGACCTGAAAATGATAGAGTAGGATTACTGACACGCCTCCAAGAAAATACTGGATCAGCCGTGGCCTGTTGGGTCAGGGTACACATGCAGGGTTAAAATGCTCTATTAAAAATTAATAAAAAGTTTACTTTGTTAATTTCACTCGTAGGTCTGCAATTTTACATACATATTTAATTTAAAACTAAATCAATCACGGTCTTTCAAATTATCCTGGCCCGTTACTGCTGCAGAATATTTTCTACACTCCTCGTAAATTTTGCGAGCATCCTTCCAGATATGGAAGAAAAATTTAATGCCCAGGAAAAGTACATTGAAATTAGATCTGAGAAATTATTTATTACACTCGCATAAGTTTATATTGTAAAAATATTTTGTAAATTATCAAACGATTGTTTTGATATGCTATAATAATGAAGCGCCCTTTTGCTTGAAATGTTACATAGGTAAAATTCTCGATGCTTGTTCTACATTCCTTCTCGTGAATTACACCATCGGTGTACATATGTTTTCCCCATGAAAGTACGGTCGTGACACTGATCTTAGTCTGTTACGAGAAATGCTTGAGAGCTTTTTCTTATTCAGTAGTCGTCACATTCCTCACCGATCGAGATCCTGCGATCTATGGTCCCAAGGAAGTAGTGCAGCATCGCATACCTCTCGGCCATCACTCTGAATCTTGAAACATATGTTTCCAGATTATCTTCCGACATATTTCCACGTCAGGTATCAAAGATCTAAAGGCAGCAGTGACTCACGAAGTCAATGATCCACGAGGCATAATTCTGATGACTGTGGAGAACATCCGAAAGAGACTTCAAAACAGCACCGATATTGGCGGTCGCCAGTTGAGCGATCAGGTTTTCAAGTGTTTCGGAATGAAATTACATTCAGTGCCCTAGACAGCTGATAAAAATTTTTCTCGCATTATAATTAGTGTTTTTCATTGGCATTTGAAATTTCTGGATGGGTTTCCCGATTTTGGTTTAACTAATTCTTTGAAAGTATTTTTCAGGAAATCACAAATGCAAATATCGTATCAACAATACAGCTAACGAGAGAAAGTAGAATTTTTCATCTCATGAGTACCAAAAAAAGGGCAGTGAATTTTACCATTTCCTATAACTGAGAAGGGTTCGAATTTTACTGAACGTTTCTGCTGAATGCTGAGCATGGACGGAGACAATAAGGCAAAACTATAAAGACTATTAGAATTTTATAAGTACTATGTACAGTAGATTACTCTACCATATTATCATTTAAATTTGTTTTTTTCCGCGCTAATTTAATAATTATAATCTAACTCCAACGTTGGAGTAACATACCATGTTTCAACTTTGATTTATCTTTCATTTTTTCTTTATTCTTGCGATTGAAAGTATCCGTCTTCATTGTACTCTCTATTAGCTATTCCTCTTCAGCTCAACTTTCAACTATTTTTGTCGATTACAGTTTGTCTGTTCAATATTCCTCATTGATTCAACTTGATCTTATCCTTCATAATGGATTAAACTTTCATCCTTTATTTATTCTTTATTTCAAAGTAAACTTCCATACTTGGTTACATTGCAAATGTCGAGGCAGATCTACCGAGAAAGACTTGATATTTAACCTTTAAAAACACTAGCCGAGTCCAAATTTGCTCAAGGCTGAATCAATGTGATTTTTCGCCCTCCGACGATTGCAGGCCATTAACATAATTTTTGGCGCTGACGCCGAATTTTTCGTTCTCTGTTATTTGTGGTAGCATCCAATTGGGAAGGGAGGACGTCATGTTTGCCTTGACTAATTGGTGAAAGGAAGGACCTCGTGTATGCTTTGACTAATTGGTGAAAGGAAGGACGTCATGTTTGCTTTGACTAATTGATGAAAGAAAGGACGTCATGTTTGCTTTGACTAATTGGTGAAAGGAAGGACGTCGTGTTTGCTTTGACTAATTGGTGAAATAAATGACGTCATGTTTGCTTTGACTAATTGGTGAAAGGAAGGACGTCATATTTGCTTTGACTAATTGGTGAAAGGAAGGACGTCGTGTTTGCTTTGACTAATTGGTAAAATAAATGACGTCATGTTTGCTTTGACTAATTGGTGAAAGGAAGGACGTCATATTTGCTTTGACTAATTGGTGAAAGGAAGGACGTCATGTTTGCTTTGACTAATTGGTGAAAGGAAGGACGTCATGTTTGCTTTGACTAATTGGTGAAAGGAAGGACGTCATGTTTCCTTTGACTAATTGGTGGAAGGAAGGACGTCGTGTTTGCTTTGACAAATTGGTGGAAGGAAGGACGTCGTGTTTGCTTTGACTAATTGGTGAAAGGAAGGACGTCATGTTTGCTTTGACTAATTGGTGAAAGGAAGGACGTCATGTTTCCTTTGACTAATTGGTGAAAGGAAGGACGTCATGTTTGCTTTGACTAATTGGTGAAAGGAAGGACGTCATGTTTGCTTTGACTAATTGGTGAAAGGAAGGACGTCATGTTTCCTTTGACTAATTGGTGGAAGGAAGGACGTCGTGTTTGCTTTGACTAATTGGTGAAAGGAAGGACGTCATATTTGCTTTGACTAATTGGTGAAAGGAAGGACGTCATGTTTGCTTTGACTAATTGGTGAAATAAATGACGTCATGTTTGCTTTGACTAATTAATGAAAGGAAGGACGTCATGTTTGCTTTGACTAATTGGTGAAAGGAAGGATGTCGTGTTTGCTTTGACTAATTGGTGGAAGGAAGGACGTCGTGTTTGCTTTGACTAATTGGTGGAAGGAAGGACGTCGTGTTTGCTTTGACAAATTGGTGAAATAAATGACGTCATGTTTGCTTTGACTAATTAATGAAAGGAAGGACGTCATGTTTGCTTTGACTAATTGGTGAAAGGAAGGACGTCGTGTTTGCTTTGACTAATTGGTGAAAGGAAGGACGTCGTGTTTGCTTTGACTAATTGGTGAAATAAATGACGTCATGTTTGCTCTGACTAATTGGTGAAAGGAAGGACGTCATGTTTTCTTTGACTAATTGGTGAAAGGAAGGACGTCGTGTTTGCTTTGACTAATTGGTGAAATAAACGACTTCATGCTTGCTTTGACTAATTGATGAAAGGAAGGACGTCATGTTTGCTTTGACTAATTGGTGAAAGGAAGGACGTCGTGTTTGCTTTGACTAATTGGTGAAATAAATGACGTTATGTTTGCTCTGACTAATTGGTGAAAGGAAGGACGTCATGTTTGCTTTGACTAATTGGTGAAAGGAAGGACGTCATGTTTGCTTTGACTAATTGGTGAAAGGAAGGACGTCATGTTTGCTTTGACTAATTAATGAAAGGAAGGACGTCATGTTTGCTTTGACTAATTGGTGAAAGGAAGGATGTCGTGTTTGCTTTGACTAATTGGTGGAAGGAAGGACGTCGTGTTTGCTTTGACTAATTGGTGGAAGGAAGGACGTCGTGTTTGCTTTGCCAAATTGGTGAAATAAATGACGTCATGTTTGCTTTGACTAATTAATGAAAGGAAGGACGTCATATTTGCTTTGACTAATTGGTGAAAGGAAGGACGTCGTGTTTGCTTTGACTAATTGGTGAAATAAATGACGTCATGTTTGCTCTGACTAATTGGTGAAAGGAAGGACGTCATGTTTGCTTTGACTAATTGGTGAAAGGAAGGACGTCGTGTTTGCTTTGACTAATTGGTGAAATAAACGACTTCATGTTTGCTTTGACTAATTGATGAAAGGAAGGACGTCATGTTTGCTTTGACTAATTGGTGAAAGGAAGGACGTCGTGTTTGCTTTGACTAATTGATGAAATAAATGACGTCATGTTTGCTTTGACTAATTGGTGAAAGGAAGGACGTCATGTTTGCTTTGACTAATTGGTGAAATAAATGACGTCATGTTTGCTTTGACAAATTGGTGAAAGGAAGGACGTCATGTTTGCTTTGACTAATTGATGAAAGGAAGGACGTCATGTTTGCTTTGACTAATTGATGAAAGGAAGGACGTCATGTTTGCTTTGACTAATTGGTGAAAGGAAGGACGTCATGTTTGCTTTGACTAATTGGTGAAAAGAAGGACGTCATGTTTGCTTTGACTAATTGATGAAAGGAAGGATGTCATGTGTGCTTTGACTAATTGGTGAAAGGGAGGACGTCATGTTTGCTTTGACTAATTGATGCAAGGAAGGACATCATGTCTGCTCTGACTAATTGGTGAAATATTGCTAGCACGATTTTTAGCAGTACATGCTTACAAGCTTAATTAATTAGACATTTTATGTAGCGAAATTAATCCAATGATTTGACGCGTATACGGTTCGCTGATAAAAATAGTTGCAGATTTGAAAACATTTGTGGAAATATGATACAGACTCGGTATTTAAAGATCCAAGGTTTCAATCTAAGCAATTCATGATATATTCTTGTAAATGAGCTTTCCTGAATGCCATTTGGGCAATTTCGTGAGGCATGTCTGGCCCAAGCATAAATTTTTAAACAATAGAATTAAGTCATTTAGATCTGCTGAGATAATTCAGGTAGTCACCATCCGCACTTTCACTGACCTTTACATTTATCTTCAATCCGAAAAATAACCCTTAATAACAACCACAAATCCATGTATACGTAACTCCAAATTTAAAGGAAGTCTTGCATGTTCATAATCATGATACTTATCGATTTGGCTTCAGCTCTACTACAGATCCACGTGTTTCAATTTGGCACCAGATCTAAACATGGTTTCGCATGTTTCAATTTAGCACCCGACTAACACAGTTTCATTTGTTTCAATTTGACTCCATGTCTAACGCAGTTTCACATGTTTCAATTTCGCTCCAAGCATTCAACAGGGTCACATGTTTCGATTTGGCTCCAGGCTTACTACAGTTTCACATGTTTCTCTAGACCACCTCCATTCCGGACCATCTCCGCTGGAGTAATTGCGTTCTGGAGTAACACTATTCATAAAAAGCTCCTATTTCCCCAAGTCTACCTCATCAGCACGTTCACTCTAGAAGAAGTATTGGGTATTTCTTAAAAATGTTGACATTTGAGGAATCAGTGTCCTATTTTTTTCCTTTATTATTTTTTAACTAATTTTCGAAAATAGCACGTCATCCCACCTGCGGTGCGCAGGTGTCAAGCCAAACCATTCTTCATGGAGGCAGTTACTCAGCGATCACGTTGGAGTCGAATTGAGTGCAAAGAAATTTTTCATAACTTAAACTTCTAGTGTTGTTGGTCCTCCATCCTCACTCGTTATGAAGAAAATTTCATATTACTAGTGGTAGAAAATGCGTACCATTTATGATAGCAGTGAAGTATTAAAAAATGTACACAGTGCACTTCATCAACTTCATTCAAATTATTCTACATAATTATGACCCACACTTTGGTAGTTGGCACCAACATCAGTTTTTAACGAAGTTAAAGAGGTCAACCCAGCCCCTGGCGGTCCGATGAGCCATTTTCTGTTTGTTGTTGAAAAAGGACCCTTAGGTTCTCTGAATTTTCGACCCCATTTCGACCCCTTATAAAAAGAAAACAAAACAAGAAATGGAAAATTTGCTACCATACTGTTGTTAGAAATGTTTCAAGGATTCTAAAACTGTCTTTGCTTTTGTTCTAGCATAAAAACTCAATGAATTCTATTCCTTTGAAATATCAATAAAAATGAACTATAAACCAATATGTCCAATTTTTTTCAAAAAACTAAGGCCTGAATCGAAAAATGAATAGAAGAAATTGTGTTTATTCTTAAAAATTACATATAATATTCAAATTTCATAAGAATCATACTAAAAATACAAGAGTTCATAATTTTTATAAAAAAATAATTTTTTTTTATTTTTTTTTAAATTACAATTCACAGTGTGAATATGAAGTTATGCATGGATATTATCGAAATAAAAATGAAAACAGCATTTAATTATATAAATTGTCCATTATATTACACTTCAACAAAATATTTTGTTTTTAGCTTATACCCAAAACCTCTCATTTTCAACATTCAAAAGAATAGAAGTCGGTGAGTTTTCATGCTAGGAAAAAACAAAGACAGTTTTGGAATCCTTGGAACATATCTAACAAAAGTATGGTAGCAAATTTCCCAATTGTACAAACTTTTTTTTTATCAAGCCCAAAACCCAAAATTAGTGTATGTGCTAGTTAGTGATCGAATATCACATATAAAAAAACGAAAAGTTTCAAATGGATAATTTGCTACCATAATTTTGTTAGAAATGTTCCAAGGATTCTAAAACTGTGTTTGTTTTTGTTCTAGCATAAAAACTCAATGACTTCTATTCCTTTGAAATATCCATAAAAATGTACCAAAAACTAATTTTTAGTATTTTTCAAAACAATAAGGCCTAAATCGAAAAAGTTGTCACGAGAAATTAACCCCTTCACCTCCTTGTTAACAATTCATTAACAAGAAGATCAGGTTCTCGGAATTGAGGGAATGGCGCACCTCCAAATTATATAAACAACACAGAAATTAATGAATAATAATCGGCAATTACAGTACATATACTAAAAAGAATGGTACTCACCGATGAAAGCTGATACCACTTACTCAGCGCAATTTCCTGAGCGCTCTTATTCTTCGGTGAGCTGTAATGCTAGTGCTAACGGGGGTTTTTAAACACATTAAAATGTTAAGGAATTTCTTATGATGAGACCCTGGTACAAAGCATTAATTGACATCTACTGGAATTGCAAGTAACACGTGTTTACGAACATCACCCTGCCTAATTGACCGGTCAATATCTTTAAGTTAATTACACTCGGGACATATACAATGAAACAATGCCTAACTGATGTGTTGGCACATTCCAACTTCACGATGACTTGCCATTCAGCCTCGGACCACAAGTTCGGTTAACCAAAAGCAACTTCAGTTCAATTCCTGTTTCTCACACGGTGCATGTACTGTCTTTGGACGTTTTTATGAAGAAGTCGTGCTTGCAATCAATAGGAGCAAAAAGGAAAGCCGCCCTCCTGTGGAGCAACAAAAATTTTTAACAATTACTTTAATTCTGCAATTCTCTCATACATGTATATATGCACATATTCCACATTTAATTCAACTGCTCCAATTTTCTTTTACGTTATATGAACCTATCGTTTCTAGCGGTATCTATTGTAACAAAAGCACGAGCCTTACCCTCCCTTACGAAGTAATTAACATTTTTCTTTGAACAACCTCCACGTTACGGAATCTTCTTCTTTCTGCAAAAGTGAAAAAAAAATGTAAACTTATAATTCGTTGATTCCCCAGAAAAGTATATATATCTCAACAGGTTTCGTTTCTCACTTATTTTCCAGAGTATCACATTTAATTCAACACCTATTCACGACGCAGAGTAACACAAATTTTTAGGTATAATAATGCCTAGCCGCGAAGCACCTTATTGAGAGGCCCGCAACACCTTACTGACTCTTGTTATCGTGTTAGCCAAAGTGTTCTTTTTGGGACTGCCCTCTTTCGAATAATGACCAATAGTCCCCCTCTTACTTCTTCTAAACAATCGGCTGCGACAAAGTTACTCGAGTAAAAAGTGTTTACTCTCAACAAATACATATACTGGCCAAATTTCAAACGAATCGGATCATATTTTGAATATCTATGGGTTGACCCCCTTAAATTCCACGCTTCAATTAAAGCTTACTTTGCAAGTTATTCTCATGTCTAAATTCAAGCCGAATTCGACGACATAGAATGTAACTTCAAAACATGTTTTTCTCATCAGTTAATAGTGTTTTTAAACGTTTTTTTTTGGAGCTCTAAACTGTATAGATGCACAGCAACTATGAAAAAAACATGAATTGAATTATGTGTTCAACTCTGAGTTGTAATCCACTGTTGTAACTATGTACTGTAATTTTGCACTTTAACTAAATCTGGTTACCGTGAGTTGTAACTATTTGTGTGAAGACCAAATTAACAATATATGGTATCTATGTGTCGAAACTGAGTGCTTAACATATGTGTTGTAACCAAACGGTGCTAGCTGTTTAAAACTGCAGCAGCGTCATTCAAAGCGAGCTATTTTATAACTAAACTACGAATCCAAAATGCGGAAATTTCTAAGATCCGAGCAGCAAAAAAATGCTTTAACTTCGAAACGACTAGGAAGTCACATTTCGTGTCGTGCGTGCAGATAATGGAACGAAAATGCGTAAAAAGTGTTCGTTAACCTGAGAGTTCCAGCTGGCGTGCTCCGCAACACGAACACATACTGAGAGCTCGCTCGTTCGAGCTCACGTATTCAGATGCAGACTGTGTGTAACTATATTCATAAATGTTGGGAGAAAGCATGCTTTTGAGAATTTGATATGAAAACCGAAGATAGCCAATTTTGGGCTCTAATTAAGAACGTTTTGAAATCAACCAGAGTGAACGCATTGTTTGAAAGTGAGTAAAAGGCCTTAAAATTTTCTGTCCGCCTAAAAAAAAAACGCAAAAGTATCGCTTCATGCCATGCAGTGTGTGAGTGCGACTTGGGATAATATTTGAATTTCAAACAATCATGGAAGAAAGATGTTACAAGTTCTATCTAAAAAACTGTATCGACTAAGAAAGTTAAGAAAATTCGAATTCTTGTGCTTTTCTTCAAATGCATTACAGACACTAAAACCTGGTGATACCAATGTCTCAATACAGCATCTCTTTAACGAAAAGTTACTGTAAGAACTGTTTCTTAGCTGTGGTCGTCTGTGTGCGAGGAAAAGCATTGAAAGTACCGTTTTGTAAGTAATTTCCTTTTTTGATTGATTTTCAGTGCTATGTGCAATTTAATTTTAAGCCTTTCATAAACGCTGTTCATTTCAAAGAGGTGAGAATGCTCCAAGCGATTCTCTCAAAGCCTTTTCTTTGCGAAGAGTGCAGTGTTCGTGATGTGATATTTCTGATTTTATTGTCATTGTGTGAAGATTTTGCTGTCATGTGAATGAGGTAAATGGCGAATATCGATGGGAGGAAATATTTTTAGCTTTTTTTATTAATTTAAACTACACACAAGTGGAGAGCAACACAAAATTTAAGAATAATACATTATGTTCAAACATTGGATATTTCTCATGTATTAAATGTTAGGGTATCAAAAATCACGCAAATCATTTCTTTATACTGAAAATAATTTGAATTGAAACACGTTCAATCTTTGCTTTCACGAGTGAAAACACTTTAAATTTCAAATAAAAACACATGTATTCTCACAAGCAATAGTGCAATATCGACTGACGAAACACCCGAACTGCTGCACTTCCATAATCCGCTGTAATTTCCTTGCGTGTAAAGGAACTAGTCTCCTCGTCTGCGTCAAAAATTGGCAGATCTGTCGTTAGTCACGAACTGGATCCCAATATAGAGAGGACCGCGAGGTGAGGCGCTCCATGCACTCCCGCCGCAGGATGGGGAGTTGCTCGCTCCAGCTGCAAGTATAAATCAATGAAAACCCCCCCCAAAAAAATCTAGGTAGCACTAAGCTACCAATGTGTATATTTTACGTCATTTTAACTTGTATCTTGTGAATAACTTATAATGAAAAAGGGACACTTTTCGGTGGGACGTTGAAGACAAATTAAAAAAGTCAACACCGCACTACTTAATGTGTCCGCTGCAGACAGAATAAACAGCTAAGAAATACTTTGTCGTTGGAAAAATTGATGCATTTTAAGCGGCAGCGAAGAGGAAAAAACAACTATTTAACAACTAAATTAAGCAAAGGGAAAATAATAAGGGCGAGACCAATTTACCTGGAACCTGCACCTGAAATTTTGATACCCTAATTGCACATCGACGTTCTGAAAAAGAATATAATTTAAGGTAGTAGTTAAGAGATTCAGATTGGTTTTATTTAATAGAAGTTATGAACTGGTCCGTACAAAGCTGATGACAGCTTATTAAAACCATTTCATTAGCCTTCAACAGAAGGCTTGCAGTTCTTGCAAAGAAATTTCTCTGTTGATGGTTGTACCGACAGTAAATAATGTTTTCAATTTTTACGAGTTCATGATTCGAAGTTCATTCACGAAAAATGAGTTATTATGGCAGCAACTAAAAGCAAATATCTTAATCACCCAAAATAATTGTTAGTAAAGCGAGCATGAAATAAAAACAGCTGAAACTGTAACACCGGCGAGCAGCAGCTGTTTGGTCTGATCCTGACCAGCGCAAAGACAGTTGGTAACACTTCTCCAGCGCAGGAAGAGAAGGAAAATCGCCCCAGATCTTGTAGTTTAAAGATTAGGTAAAAATTGAAGTTGATGAGCAAGCTAAATCGAATAATATCGAAAATTTCTCGCACCTCTCTCACAGCACCAAAAGTTTCTCAAGCCTGACACTAAGCACCGAATATTTCCCATGCCTCACACCACCACGTCCGCATGAAACGACCAGTAACGCAAGACCAAGTTGCAGCAGGAACAACTGAAAAGCTCTTAAGTAATTACGGTAGATTCGCAGCCGGCCACCTGCAGAGCTTCTGCTGTACGACCTTAAAAAAAAAATGTTTTTCTTCACTACAAACTAATTTTATTTTAAATAAACTCTATCGCTTAAAACGGTGCGCAGCTGTGATTTGCAAAACTTACGACTGATATATACTCACTGTATAAAATGAGCAAATAGCCACCTGAAAGTTGGCTGCACGTCTCCAAATGGTAGGAAATGAAGGAAATAGCCCCTATGAAAGTTAGATGTGTCTCCAAATGGTAGGAAATGAAGAAATATCCAACATGGAAGTTAAATGTGTCTCCAAATGGTAGGAAATGAAGAAAAATCCCCCATGGAAGTTAGATGTGTCGCCAAATGGTAGGA
This sequence comes from Morinoia aosen, assembly GCA_030386875.1. Lineage (NCBI taxonomy): Eukaryota > Metazoa > Arthropoda > Malacostraca > Amphipoda > Talitridae > Morinoia > Morinoia aosen. The sequence continues at coordinate 21,143,033 of CM059567.1, read as the reverse complement.
AATGAAGAAATATCCACCATGGAAGTTAGCTCTGTCTCCAAATGGTAGGAAGTGAAGAAAAATCCACCATGGAAGTTAGATGTGTCGCCAAATGGTAGGAAATGAAGAAATATCCACCATGGAAGTTAGCTCTGTCTCCAAATGGTAGGAAGTGAAGAAAAATCCACCATGGAAGTTAGATGTGTCTCCAAATGGTAGGAAATGAAGAAATATCCACCATGGAAGTTAGCTCTGTCTCCAAATGGTAGGAAATGAAGAAATATCCACCATGGAAGTTAGCTCTGTCTCCAAATGGTAGGAAATGAAGAAACAGCCCCCCTGGAAGTTAGATGTGTCTCCATATGGTAGGAAATGAAGAATTAGCCCCCATGGAAGTCAACTATGTGTCTCCATATGGTAGGAAATGAAGAATTAGCCCCCATGGAAGTCAACTATGTGTCAGGTATGAAACATATTTCCCACATTATATTTGCATCCTTCATTGAAGTTTTGAATGTGATTGCAATAAGTTTAATTTACGAATAAAAGAAATCAAATTGTTTCGTTATTTACGGACGTTTAAAATTACAGAAGTAGATGTAACGGTTTCATGCTCGAGAAATGTATTTAACATACTATTGTACAACAGGAAGTTTATCTCTGCACCACATTTACTTGGAAATAGGCGATGAGATTCCCGTGACGTCAATACAGTCCAAACATTTTTCTCAACCACGTACCACACATATTTCACAGCTCTGATGTGGTATAGACTCATACCACAGACGTTTTGCAAATGTCTGTAATTATGTGATGAAGATATATACTAAATATGTATTACAACTTTGTGTAACCATGTTATAATGATACTTACCAAATCTGACGTGCAACTACGCTCAATTATTTGATACATATGCATTGAATAGATGTGCTACACTTAGCTACAGTTATATGATACTCTATGATAATTCTGCATTGAAATCATACTTCTGCATATGAGTGCCCCCTACGCTTTACATTTGATGTGTCTACGCGGTATGTGACTTGAGTCGTGCGCCGAATTATCTTTTGTAAAAGACTACGTCCCTGTTTCGGACATTGCGATCGAATAAACGGTGACTTTCCTATGGAAGTCCTTCTTGCATGGCTGTGTTGCACTATAGTCAATATTACGGAAAAATTACTCTCATAACGAAAAATTTTCTGGAAAGTCTCATTCATATGATAGCTATCATAAACGTCACGGTTTTATGTAAGGAAAATATTTTAGGAAAGTTTCTTTTGTCGGAAAGCTACATCATAAAAGACCCTTTCGAATGATAAATTTTGTGGGAATGTCACTTCAATAAAAGGTGTTTTATTGGAAAGTCAGTTCATAAGGAAGTATTCATGACAAGTCTTCTATGTAAGAAAGCTTCAATTATTATTAAGTTGCTCTAAATATATGATAAACAGAAGTAAAAGAAAGAGAAACACTTCAATTCAGGAGGGAAGAGCTATTGGAACGAGCGAGTGTAGTCAGCGCCTGCGCACTGCAGTTACAACTGTACACTTGCGCAGCTGTACACCTGGAGGCATACCTGCACGGAGGAGCACGTGAGCACAGAAGAGTATAAACGGTTTGTTACGCTCATAGCATTAGCCATGTACAAGTACTTCGTACACATGTCCAGGTCTCCACAAAATCGATTGAAAATCAATCGAGGTAAATAAGACATAACATCAAACTGTCGGTCAGAAGCAATATTCTCTAGTTCAAGTTGTGTGAGGTCGTTCCCATTAACAGCACCACCTGAGGCAAAGACTGCTTCATTTGTGACAATATCACGCAACTTTTGTGATGCTTATTACTGATTGTTGTATTGTTGGTCTTTGCTTGATTCCCCGTTAATTAAATACAACACATTGTGCCTTTATAGATATTAAACTCGGCCACGTTAAATTTCACCGCATATTGTTTATTTTCATCGGATTTTGCGTCATTAGATTCATGGGATCTTTGGCTGTTTTTTTCATTCGACTATTTTTGTAGTTCTAAATTGCTATTGCAACAAAACATTTTATTGTATCCAGTTTTTATTAGACCATGTTCCTCTTGGGTCTTGATTTTGAACCTAATTTCTAACAAAAATGTTTGTTGCTTCCAAGTTTTATTGCCCCGTGTTTCCATTGGATCATGTTTTTGTTGGAATTTGTTACAAAACTTTATATTAATTTGATTAAATTTTTTCAGGATGAACAGCGAAACGGTATGTCTGCTTCACACCTCATCCAAGCTCTGATGATCTGTAAATCTAACATCGGAAAGGTTTTTGATTGAAATTAATTTATACCAAAGCCTTTTGGGCAATGATTCAAATCACAACATCACCGACGTGTCTATGAAACTGCACTTGGCCCGTGAAAAAAATATTGATTCTCTGTAAATCGTGCTTATCAGTTCTTAACCATGATTTAAATTTTCCTTGTCTAAGCGCATGGAAAAACGCCCTTTGAAGAAGAGGACCGCAAAGTTTTTTCTGAGAAGAGATTTCATAGCTTTTATCCTCATGACCGATCATCAGGTTTTGAAAAAACTCGAGCTTCTACAATTCCAAACGCTCCTCTATAATTCCTTCAGACATACTCTCCCCAAATCATCCCTACTCTTTGATTCAGCACAAGTTCATTTCACTTAAAAGAGGTGATTTTCTCAATTCGACAGCTTTCGTTAACGCTATGACTCCCGAAAGAACTTGCGCCGAAATGAGATACAGAGTATAACACGTCCCCATTGACATCTCTCATGTTAATGGTGCTCGGCGAGCTCGGTGAGAAGTTTCCACAAGTAGGCCGTCAAAGTTTGGGTTAGTTGTCGTACATTGCGTTCTTGTCGGACCACGAGAACATTACAAGGACGTACGATAAGAACTTCAGCTCATTTTTTTCACGATCAAAGTTTTAATGCATGAGTCTTGGGTGAGTATTCAATCTACCAGCACTCGGTACATCCGTAACGCTCAGTCGGTACTCGGTACATCTGTTCCACTCAGTCGGTACTCGGTACATCTGTACCATTCAGTCGGCACTCGGTACATCTGTACCACTCAGTCGGCACTCGGTACATCTGTACCACTCAGTCGGTACTCGGTACATCTGTACCACTCAGTCGGTACTCGGTACATCTGTACCATTCAGTCGGCACTCGGTACATCTGTACCACTCAGTCGGCACTCGGTACATCTGTACCACTCAGTCGGTACTCGGTACATCTGTACCACTCAGTCGGTACTCGGTACATCTGTACCACTCAGTCGGCACTCGGTACATCCGTAACGCTCAGTCGGTACTCGGTACATCTGTTCCACTCAGTCGGTACTCGGTACATCTGTACCATTCAGTCGGCACTCGGTACATCTGTACCACTCAGTCGGCACTCGGTACATCTGTACCACTCAGTCGGTACTCGGTACATCTGTACCACTCAGTCGGTACTCGGTACATCTGTACCATTCAGTCGGCACTCGGTACATCTGTACCACTCAGTCGGCACTCGGTACATCTGTACCACTCAGTCGGTACTCGGTACATCTGTACCACTCAGTCGGTACTCGGTACATCTGTACCACTCAGTCGGCACTCGGTACATCTGTACCACTCAGTCGGTGCTCGGTACATCTGTACCACTCAGTCGATACTCGGTACATCTGTAACGCTCAGTCGGTACTCGGTACATCTGTACCACTCGGTCGGTACTCGGTACATCTGTACCACTCAGTCGGTACTCGGTACATCTGTACCACTCAGTCGGTACTCGGTACATCTGTACCACTCAGTCGGTACTCAGTACATCTGTACCACTCAGTCGGTACTCGGTACATCTGTAACGCTCAGTCGGTACTCGGTACATCTGTATCACTCAATCAGTACTTGGTACATCTGTACCACTCAATCAGTACTCGGTACATCTGTATCACTCAGTCAGTACTCGATACATCTGTAGCACTCAATCAGTACTCGGTACATCTGTACCACTCAGTCGATACTCAGTATATCCGTACCACTCAGCCGCTACTCGACGCACCAGTATCGCTAACTTGTTACTCGATACATCTGTAGCACTCAGTCAGTACTCGGAACATCCGTACCACTCAGTCAGTACTCAGTACAACTGTGACGCTCGTGGTCCACCATTTGAGCCTCGGGTCGCTACTAAGATCCAGTGAGCCTCGTTCAAATTATTTACTAGCTTATCGATGAAACAATTAGATGGTCACCTCAGCCTTGCCTCTTTAACCCTGGCCGTCTAGATAACTGTGTTCGAAAATTAACGATACAAACTATGACCATAGAAATCAAAACCCGAAAGATCGACTGAACATGTAAAATTCAAACATTCATGATTGTAAAGAATATGGATCTTAAAAGTCGTACGTCAGTAGGAAAATTTTTTAATTCTCTGTATCATCCTAAGTCCCCAAATTATGTAAACACATGTTTACTTTTACGGTTGTCTGCTATCAGCGAACATTGTAAAATAGCTTTGACGAAAAGACAAAAATGAATCTTGTCAGACGGAGAGTTGACGCTACAAGACTTCCTTCAGTTGATCCTCGAGTGTTTTATCCTGTCCGAGAATCTCGTCTATGTACAAACCAGGCCTGAATTTTCGTGGCAAGTGGAAATTTTGAACACGTATTGTAACTCCAATTCCATAATAAAGTTCTTATCATTAAACGAGTTTCCATCCCGGATGACTCTAGGGAGACTCTCCCACAGAAGTGAGGTAGGCCGTGCTCAACTTCGGTATTCGATATCTCGAAAACGATCAATGTTTCGATTTTTAATTATTCATGAAAAAGTCGCTCTTTTAGGTTTCGATATCTAATACCCAAGCTTAAACCATTAGTTTTTGAACGCCCTGTTTATATAACATACACTATTTTTGCGTCAGTATATGTTTTGAAACAGGTCGTAGAAAAAACCATTCGTGAAACCATCAACTTTTATCACGAACAAAAAAATATTGATCTCATCATGAGCCAAATGACGCTTCAAGAAAACATAAAGTGAATTGGTTTGCACGAATAGAAGTACTTTATCCTATTTATTTCTCAAGTAATGGCTTTAATTTGCAGCCTTCCTTTTCATTTCCACACGAAGAGTTCAACTTTTCCTCCGCGGATAAATTTTAGCGAGCTTCAATTTCTAAACATTTTGAGAAGTCTTTTAAACGTAGACTCATTTCCATTCCCAAGAGAAGGACGAGCGTGATGTGTTGCGTCAAAAATTAATCTTAATAGCATCATAAAAGAAAAATTAATTAACCCATGCATAATGTAGGGAGACATCCGACGCAACTGAAGTTGAAAAACCGATATTTTTTTCCTTACACACCTCGGTATTATGATGGATATACGATGCATCTTGTGCGCAGAGACAGCGTCATTGCTTACCATGATGTTTACAGCTCTTACAGCACAGTCACAGGATCTTGCTCTTCCCTTCCCAGTGATGTTGTTTACAGCTCTTACAGCACAGTCACAGGATCTTGCTCCTCCCTTCCCAGTGATGTTGTTTACAGCTCTTACAGCACAGTCACAGGATCTTGCTCTTCCCTTCCCAGTGATGTTGTTTACAGCTCTTACAGCACAGTCACAGGATCTTGCTCCTCCCTTCCCAGTGATGTTGTTTACAGCTCTTACAACACAGTCACAGGATCTTGCTCTTCCCTTCCCAGTGATGTTGTTTACAGCTCTTACAGCACAGTCACAGGATCTTGCTCTTCCCTTCCCAGTGCTGTTTTTTACAGCTCTTACAGCACAGACACAGGATCTTGCTCTTCCCTTCCCAGTGATGTTGTTTACCGCTCTTACAGCACAGACACAGGATCTTGCTCCTCCCTTCCCAGTGATGTTGTTTACAGCTCTTACAGCACAGTCACAGGATCTTGCTCTTCCCTTCCCAGTGATGTTGTTTACAGCTCTTACAGCACAGACACAGGATCTTGCTCCTCCCTTCCCAGTGATGTTGTTTACAGCTCTTACAGCACAGTCACAGGATCTTGCTCTTCCCTTCCCAGTGATGTTGTTTACAGCTCTTACAGCACAGTCACAGGATCTTGCTCTTCCCTTCCCAGTGATGTTGTTTACAGCTCTTACAGCACAGTCACTGGATCGTGCTCTTCCCTTCCCAGTGATGTTGTTTACAGCTCTTACAGCACTGTCACAGGATCTTGCTCTTCCCTTCTCAGTGATGTTTTTTACAGCTCTTACAGCACAGTCACAGGATCTTGCTCTTCCCTTTCCAGTGATGTTGTTTACAGCTCTTACAGCACAGTCACAGGATCTTGCTCTTCCCTTCCCAGTGATGTTGTTTACAGCTCTTACAGCACAGTCACAGGATCTTGCTCTTCCCTTCCCAGTGATGTTGTTTACAGCTCTGACAGCACAGTCACAAGATCTTGCTCTTCCCTTCCCAGTGATGTTGTTTACAGCTCTTACAGCACAGTCACAGGATCTTGCTCTTCCCTTCCCAGTGATGATGTTTACAGCTCTTACAGCACAGTCACAGGATCTTGCTCTTCCCTTCCCAGTGATGTTGTTTACAGCTCTTACAGCACAGTCACAGGATCTTGCTCTTCCCTTCCCAGTGATGTTGTTTACAGCTCTTACAGCACAGTCACAGGATCTTGCTCTTCCCTTCCCAGTGATGTTTTTTACAGCTCTTACAGCACAGTCACAGGATCTTGCTCTTCCCTTCCCAGTGATGTTGTTTACAGCTCTTACAGCACAGTCACAGGATCTTGCTCTTCCCTTCCCAGTGATGTTGTTTACAACTCTTACAGCACAGTCACAGGATCTTGCTCTTCCCTTCCCAGTGATGTTTTTTACAGCTCTTACAGCACAGTCACAGGATCTTGCTCTTCCCTTCCCAGTGATGTTGTTTACAGCTCTTTCATGCAGCACAGTCACAGGGTCTTGCTCTTCCCTTCCCAGTGATGTTGTTTACAGCTCTTTCAGCACAGTCACATGTTCTTGCTCCTCCCTTCCCAGTGATGTTGTTTACATCACTTACAGCACAGTCACAGGTTCTTGTCCTTCCCAGTCCGATGATGTTATTTACATTTTATACACTACAACAACAGTGACTTGCTCTTCTCTTCTCTGTAATTTTATTCACCAGTTACAGCTCTCAAGCTTCGATATTATGCAGGCAAAGTCCTCTCGCTTTCCTCATGAATTAACAACAGTGAATACATGACACGTTCAGCTCTATACTGTGCTGAATTCTTGGCAATTTGTGTGAAAGATCCAAAGTATTAAAGTTAGTGAATTGGCTTTCCTGACATTTTACAGTTCTCAAAATCTGGGGCCGCAATTTCCACACAAACCTTAGCAAAAGTATGCAATTTTCTTACATCATTAATTTACTATTGAATTCTCCCGTAAAAAGCTACGCAATTAAGTTTCATAGGGAGATGGGATAAATCAATCAACAAATGCACACTAGCTTAAGAACATTATGTCGAAGTGGAAAAACAGAGATTCCTTAATTAGCGGGGACTCTTAATCAGTTTCTTTAGATGGACTAAACTGAAGTTTAAAATTCAATTCAAATCTTAAGTCAATTGAGGTGAGTGATTTTGAAAATAATAAACATTAAATGGATCGTGCCTACATTTGGTTTTCATTAAGTATATAAAAAAATTGAGTTAGTGACTGTAGGTCGGAGAGCAGCATTATGACAACTCCTCAGAGACCAACGCTGGGTCCCTTCGCAGAAAAGTTGATAAAGTCTGTCATGCTTGGAAGTGTACGAGACGCTAAGTGAACATGACACTAGCTAGGGAACGAGTTGCTTATAAGTGGACGGTACGTTAGTAAGAAGACTTTGTGCACCCCGTACTCGTAAGTGGACGGTACGTTGGTAAGTGTACGGGGTGCTAGTAAACGAACGAGAAGACCGAGCTGCCAACACATATTATGTTAACAGGATGGCCACATGCAGAGTTCGGTTAACTAACACAAGCAAGATAGTTAATTTTTCATCAGCTTACATCAAAGCCACGTGCAGTCGTCTCATCATAACTGAAAGAAGAGTTTTCTCAGCGTTACACAACCTCGTTCGTTGGTTGATGTATGTTTTAATTGGATAAAAAGTCCTACGCGTGGGATGAGATGCGCGTAAAAGGATGTTTTATATCAACCAAGTTAATATGTTTAATATCGTACAGGGGTTTTTCAAATACATTATAATTATATAGAATCAGAGTCAGAACACAGTGTCGGTTACCTCCAGTCGAGCCTGCGCCCATTACACATAACTTGGGATTGAGAACTGAACTGTAGCAAAGTTTTTCATTTTCCAACGGGAAGAAACCTCGAGAGGAAACACGGGGGTATCGAACTGATGACTTATCGCCTGGAAGTCGAGCTCTCTTAACTACTTTGCCATGGTGACTAATAACTCTAGCGAAGCCCACGCCAAAGATGATTTTTGGCTACCAGGTCAACATCCAACTTAAACTAGATTATTAGACGTGAAATCTCATGTGCAGACTGAGCATGCACATGGCTGTACTACCAAAAAATGTATAACATTACTCGCCTGCACCCAGTGTAAACGGATGTTCTATCATCCGTTGTGTCCGGAGGCCGACCCTCTTGCAGCAGTCGTTTCTTGTTGATCATAAATCATTATTTTCGTGCAACCGAGATATGCTAGGCCGTTTTTCCGCCTTTTTATGAGCACTTTGGAGCCCGGGATCTCCGAAGTCTTTACAAATATCGCGGATCTCCGCAAGGCTGGCAAAAAGGACCCGCCCGAACTGATGTACTGCCGCTCACAGCGACTCAAAAACATCAGAACCCGAGACTTGTGCAGTTTTTCAAAGCACACGACTGTCTCCAGCAACTAAACTCATTTAATCTCCTTGCGTTGGGTCCCGCTTTCACTGAAGTGGAAACTTTTTTCCTGTTTCGACCATCGCTTGACATTTTGCTCGAAATTTGACGTCGTTTTGTTGTTCTTGCAGCTGGAATTCTTGGTTTTGCTGTCCTTGGTACTCTCAGACATAGATAGATATCCTAAACTTTATAATTCATTTTAAATAAAGTAAATTCATGCGGCGTAGGGTTTGGTTAACCTTGGTCATTAGGCGACCAAATTCACAAAATAAACATCACAGTCAAGATGCCGGCATATGCTAATAAAGAATTCATCTCATGAATATGTTTCATTAAAGTCCAACTTATGGTTAAGTAGCTGTCAGTATGGTAATCATATGTACGTATGGTACGAGACGTGTGTCTTAATACACAGTACAGTACTAACTTTTTATGTTCACCAGCCCCGTCGAGGAATATTGAATTTAAGAATGCAATTTTAGTCCACATTCATGTTATCTTCTGTTACATAACATTGAAGCTAAGTGGAACACCTCAAGACGCTTATGTGATGCAATATCGTCTCATGATGCTAATGAAGTGTAGCATGATGCCAACGCAACACTCACAATATCATCTCATGATGCTAATGAAGTGTAGCATGATGCCAACGCAGCACTCACAATATCGTCTTGTGATGCTAATAAAGTACAGCATGAGGCCAACGCAGCACTCACAATATCATCTCATGATGCTAATAAAGTGTAGCATGATGCCAACACAGCACTCACAATATCGTCTTGTGATGCTAATGAAGTGCAGCATGATGCCAACGCAGCACTCACAATATCATCTCATGATGCTAATAAAGTGTAACATGATACTAATGCAACACACACAATATCGTCTCGTGATGCTAATGAAGTGTAACATGATGCCAACGCAACACTCACAATATCATCTCATGATGCTAATAAAGTGTAGCATGATGCCAACGCAGCACTCACAATATCGTCTTGTGATGCTAATGAAGTGTAGCATGATGCCAACGCAACACACGCAATATCGTCTCATGATGCTAACGAAGTGTAACATGATACTAATGCAACACACACAATATCGTCTCGTGATGCTAATGAAGTGTAACATGATGCCAACGCAACACTCACAATATCATCTCATGATGCTAATAAAGTGTAGCATGATGCCAACGCAGCACTCACAATATCGTCTTGTGATGCTAATGAAGTGTAGCATGATGCCAACGCAACACACGCAATTCGTCTCATGATGCTTATGAAGTGTAACATGATACTAATGCAACACACACAATATCGTCTCGTGATGCTAATGAAGTGTAACATGATGCCAACGCAACACACACAATATCGTCTCATGATGCTAATGAAGTGTAACATGATGCCAACGCAACACACACAATATCGTCTCATGATGCTAATGAAGTGTAACATGATGCCAACGCAACACACACACAATATCGTCTCATGATGCTAATGAAGTGTAGCATGATGCCAACGCAACACACACACAATATCGTCTCATGATGCTAATGAAGTGTAACATGATGCCAACGCAACACACACACAATATCGTCTCATGATGCTAATGAAGTGTAACATGATGCCAACGCAACACACACAATATCGTCTCATGATGCTAATGAAGTGTAGCATGATGCCAACGCAACACACACAATATCGTCTCATGATGCTAATGAAGTGTAACATGATGCCAACGCAACACACACACAATATCGTCTCATGATGCTAATGAAGTGTAACATGATGCCAACGCAACACACACAATATCGTCTCATGATGCTAATGAAGTGTAGCATGATGCCAACGCAACACACACAATATCGTCTCATGATGCTAATGAAGTGTAACATGATGCCAACGCAACACACACACAATATCGTCTCATGATGCTAATGAAGTGTAACATGATACTAATGCAACACACACAATATCGTCTCGTGATGCTAATGAAGTGTAACATGATGCCAACGCAACACACACAATATCGTCTCATGATGCTAATGAAGTGTAACATGATGCCAACGCAACGCACACAATATCGTCTCATGATGCTAATGAAGTGTAACATGATGCCAACGCAACACACACAATATCGTCTTGTGATGCTAATGAAGTGCAACATGATGCCAACGCAACACACACAATATCGTCTCACGATGCTAATGAAATGTAGCATGATACTAACGCAACACTCACAATATCGTCTTGTGATGCTACTCAGGAAATTTCCACACCTTCGTTATAGAAGCCACAGTAACCCACTGTTCTTTTTCGCGCAACTTCCGATTGATTTCATCGTAATTTGAATGAAAGATTTCCCATATTGTTTTCATCAGAATTTTATGCCAGTCGCTTTATTTTTTATATTGCACGTGTGTCGACCTGTTAAGGTCCCTCCTCTGATACCGCCGTTGTCCTGTTATGATGCCTAATTATATTCGTTGCCACAATATTGTGTTGGTTTAACGACGTTCGATCGCTGCTAATTCGTCGTAATATCATTCTCATATTTTCATCGCACCTCTTACACGTCATTGAGATAATATTCATACTTTAGTTTTCATCGCTGCGTCATGTTATTTCCAAGGATGTGGGTTCTATTTCTGACGCCACAAAGTCATTAATGATGATAGCTTGCAGTTTCTATAGTTAAGGGTAAATAATCAGAGGTTATCCAATGAATTTAATATTAAACGAAAAAGGACATTAGGAGGTGAGGCCTCGTTATTGAATTAGCTTGCGAAATACAGAACATTTAACTCATCAATAAACCTAACGCGATATATTTTTGGGTAAAAAATCTAGACCTACCACGTGAAGCAAAATGACATGAAGGTACGGATTACGAAATACATTAGGATACTTAGCTCAGTCCTGAATGGCCTATGAGTCAATGCACGACTCATTGAATAACAATGAATAACCCTCACTGCCTGGCTAACTTGCCAGAGCAGCGAGGTAGGAGGACACAAGCAGATTCGACTGTCACTCGTGGTCGCTGGGTAGCTAATGCCGGGGCCGTCGCCTTCCAAGCGCAGCGGCCTGGGACGCTGTTCTCCTTGGGAACAGACATGTTCTTATAGACAATGCTTTACATTAGTTATTTCTACCGGAAATGGCAAGTGTCATCATATAATTAGAAGAGAATAGATTTACAATTGGTTGACAGTTAATTTACCCAGAGTAGATAAGATCCTAAGTCTCTAGGGAAGGAAAAGAATACATGTTGACCAATGGAAGCATTTAGCAGCAAGGCAAGCTATCGACGCCCGTGACGTGTCACTCGCAGAGGGTGTGGTGGTGCGCTCTTCAAGCGATGAGGTTGATGTTGTCGCTGTTGTATGTGACGGTTGGTAGAGCTGAAGGCGACAGTTGACGATGTCTAGGCGAAGATCTTAGAGACCAGAATATGCAGTCCTCATTGACGAGAAGATATTTTTATGGAAGTCAGTCTTTTCGAGGAAATCTCGGTCGCTAGCTAGGCAGACCATTCTTCTTAACGCTCATTCAAACACGGCGTAGAGCAGTTACAGTGGAACTATAACAGACCCAGCGCTTGCCACAGCCCGCAGAGCATTCATTGTCATCAATACAGTAGCTCGAATTTAGTTAAAATAATCATGGGGAGTAGATTTGTAGCAATGTTCCACGGACCGACCGAATTTCTTATTAACCCAAACCAAAGACCGTAAATATTGTAAAATATGAAACAATAAACTGCAAAGTGAAAGATTTTTCAGCAATGTAATACACACATGAAATGCTCACTTAACTGCTTTTTCGCGAAAACTCGCAGATGATCGGGACGCAGATTCTCCTGTGAGAGACACCGGTGTGATGGACGACTGAGCCTTGCCGTTGTTTGTGTCGTTTCCTATGGCGTAGGAAGAGAGTAAAACTTTTTTATAGAGGCGCAGTGCAATAACGCGCAACGCGTAGCATCTGCGCCGACGAAAAGATGAGAGGCAAGATTTTCGAACAATCCATGTCGGCGTGACAGTGCAGCTGATAACGTAAGTTTTTCTACGTCAACGAAGAAGAGCTAATGTTGTCAGTTGTCCCGTTTTGATATCTACGTTGACGTAGACCAGGGATTCCCAACCTTTTTTTGCCCCGCACCTCTAAAGAAATTTCATTCGAACCTCCTACCCTCTGAAATGAAGATGTCACGATATAGCCAATTAATATCCAATTACTTACCTGGACTTTTCTTGCACCCCCTGGTATGCCGTCCAGCACCCCCAAGGAGTACGAACACACCAGGTTGGGAACCACAGACGTAAGCTGTTTCAAAAAACAGCTTAAGGCTCACTGAAGTGGAAATTTCAAGCCATCGGTAGGCATATAAGGAAACGAAAGAAACAAGGAAAATACAGTCTGATGAGTGACGAAATCTTTAGCTTAACCGTAAAATTCATAAGGTTGTTTTCTTGTTAAGTTTATCTGTTTTTTGTCTCCCTTATTTCATGCTATCGCGAAACTTTTTCTTCGAGTGAAACAGCTCATATTTCTTTTGTTTTTGACTTCTTAAAAATAGGACTCGTTCAATGATCAAACTTGTTGAAAATTATTCGCAATACTATCCTTCTCTCAGCTCCAATGAATTTGTCTCATGAAGCATTTAAAACTTTCATACATACGATCATCCTCAAGGTTTTAGATAACAGAGCATAACCAAGGTGATCTCAATTCAGAAATTACGGGAATGAAAGAAGTTAATTTGCTATCAGAAATAACACAACCGCGTCGCGCATCTCACCACACTGAGGCGCCCAGACCAGACGCTGGCGCTCCTCAGGAGCTTGCCACGACGAACACGACGTTGGGAACAAAATGATGAAGTGACATAAATATAATTGCTTGTCATGACCCTATCTGACTGATGAATGACACCCTGATTCTTCTCTCGGGTTTTTTAAGTTCGAGCTAGACTGAATCTTGTCAGGATAATGTGCGTCTAGTTTTAATTTTTGTGGAATTTTCTTGTATCCAATCCTGATCATGTGAGGTTCTAATGAGTTTAATTTTAACCTTGTGTACATCATGAGTCTAATCATAATTTTTTGAGATTCTTATGATCCACATAAAATTTTGTGGCATTTTTATCAGTCCAATTTTAATTTTGTAAGCTTGCCCTGCGTTTAAATTCTTTTTTATGTGGTTCTCATGAGTGTTGGGAAAGATTTAATTTTGGAAATTTAACTAATTTATGTCCTTTTTTGTAATTGTGTGTTATAAATTTTGGTGCTCACTCAATGCTTACCTAAAATTTTGTTCGGTAAAATGTCTTTGCAAATCCCAGCGGCACAGAAGGGGTCTCTTCACCAAATGTTTGGTTAAAATAAATGTTAGGGGTAGGCGACCATTAGATGTGTGTTGTTTCAGGCGAGGTGGGTAGATTACGCTATCAAGAATTTGACGGTGTAAGCAGTCCTCTAGGCCTCGGCAGAACCGCCTGTTGTGAGGGTTAATTGCACAGGCCTCGAAACTACAAACACAGTGGTCGACAGATTTAAGGGTCCAAACACTTGAGCATGAGAACCCTTAGAGCGATACAGTTTCCACGAGAAGTGTTGTCAAAAAAAAAAAAAATACAGGGGAAAGATGTAGAAGGGCCAACGGCTCTCAGCGAGAATCCCGGGAAACCTCATAAGGGCGGAGTCAGAAGTTCACGCCGAAAGACTCTAAGCCAATACAAACGACCCTGAATACCCTTTCAAAAGTCGATTGGTCGATACGGAAAAGGAGAGAACCGCGCTCTTGAGCACAGCGTCATTACTGAGGGAGTGAATTCAGTCTGCGTCGACGGGCGTCGTGAGAAGTGCGTTTCTTTTATCAAGTGCAATACTGGAAATATAATTTTAAAAAAATGAGCAATACGTAGTTAATTTGGTAAAATCGTTTTTGGGGAATTTGCTAATCCAAAATTTTCTCTTTCCATTTTGCAGAGAAGAAATCTCACACAAGACCACTGTGGATGAGATGTAGAAAGTTATAAGAAAGTTTAAACGTCGATGGGCCGGGTAAGACTCATGTTACTCATTCGCGATATATGCTGTTAAAAGGATGTATACATATGATGATAAATTTGCGCCGTTCAATTAAATATGGCAAGAAAATATTGTGAATATGAGTGAGGTAGATGTAATACAAAATTAATGCCCCTTTATTGAATGAAAGATGAATATATTTGAGGAAACGTGATTGACGCTATAATGAGTAACAAGTCATAATTCAAATTTCAGGTGGGAAGGTAAAACTGGATTAACTGGATTAACTGGATTAAACGTACTACAAGGCAAGAAGATTCTCGGGAGTGCCGGGATCAGCATTTCGCAACAGACTTTCTGTGTACTGTGCACAAGACAGAATTTTGAACTGAAGCTGTTTGTAAAAGAACAATTCTGTGGTTTGAAGTGAGACCACCTTCTGTGCTGCGGGAACGCAAATGTTGGCAGGCCTCATTTGTGGCATTTTATGTAGGAGCAATATATGGGGAAGCTGGCCAGCGGTAGCACTTATTGTCATTCTGTTATGTAAGCTGTTAACACATGAAATTTCTAGAATTCCGTTACTCAATCTACACCAGTTCTAATGCCGTACATTGCGTGTGCTTCTCGGTATTCTGTATGATGTATTGCCGTAAATTATAAATTAAGTGAATTTTCACGTGTATAAAATTCCCCCCAAATTTAGTGGCAAGCAGCCCTCATCATAATTGATGCGCTCTGGAAAACGCGCATTGAGTAAGTCGAGTTCCACGTACATCGGTGAGTACTGCCCAATTTTAGTATACACATTTTGTAGTAGTGTTGATTTGTTTGGGCTTGCCCATAAATTTTCCTTGTGTTTCCTGTGCATTTCATTGAGGTATGCCAACCCCTCAAGCGAGCATTGGTCTTCTCATTAGTGTAAATTAATGAGAGACGAGGCAGACAGCCTTCTCGTGACATCGCCATTTGGCTGAGATCAACACGATCGCCTTGTAATATTTTGATTTTTGTGAGTGTAGTATAACAAGTGCATTGTATTTTTATTTGCGTGATTATTTCATGTGCAAAAACGTACAGAAATTCAGTAGAGGTACATAATTCGTAGTGATTATTTCTGTGTTCCGGTGTGAGAAGCCAACAAGCACGCTGCCATATAGATAAAGAAAGTGAAAGTGTTTATAAAAGTGATAAGATTCAGTAAGAAAATTCTGGTGTGTTCACACGATAATTTCAAAGTTTCAGTAAAAGATTTTACAGTGAGTAGGTTTGAAAATATTTGAGTGATCGCAAAATTTTGAGTTTTGGAAAAGGTAAATTGGAGAAAATAGCCACCATGCCTGCACGGGGGAGAAGGAACAACGCAAGGGGGAACGGACGAGTGGCGCCACCACAACCTGAAGAGGAAGAAGTAGTTAACATGCCCGTGGTAACGAGTTGCGTGGGTGCCATTGGGGCCAAGTTTAGGAGAGGCGACGATGTTGGGGAACATATGGCAAGATTGAAGTTTTTGACGGGCAATCTGAATAACAGCGAGCAGGTGAAAGCCTTCTTCCTATGCCTAGGTCAACAAGAGGCAAAGGAGTGCAATCTAATAATTGATACACTAACGAACCTGCGAGAAGCAGAAACATGGCTGCGCTCTTACGCCGATCAAGTTGAACATCCGACGCAAGCGCTGTTTGAAATAGTGACCAAGAAGCAAACAAGCCGAGAAGGAGTTTCAGAATACCTGACGCGCCTGGAAAGGCTGTACAACGAGAATTATCTAGAAAATCCGGAACGAATCCTTGTAGATTTGATGTGGCTCGGATTAAGGGAGAACATCACAAGACCATTTCGAAGTGATGCGCGACCTACGACAGTACAAGAACTGAGAGACATGGCAATCGAAGTGGAAAATCGACGGATAGTACCAGTACCAAGGGAAACGACAGAGAAGAGGGAACCGGAGAGAGAGAGAGCGCAGCGAAGCGAGAGGAGGCCACAGCATGAGACTGCACGTGTCGGCCATACGATGCGGCATTCACCACCACGGCCTAGAGGGTACCGCCATGAAGTGCCACCCTGGAGAGAAAGGAACAGACAGATAAGACACTCTCCTTATCATCGAAGAGGAAATTATGAAGCACCCCACTGGAGCGAAAAAGGCAGACTTAGGAGTCATCAGCACCAAATATACCACGCAAGGGAGCCACAGCCGCATCGGGAAGTGCCACCTGCACCTGCAATGGACTTGGCACAGTATAAAGCGGTGCCACCGCCGTGCGTAAACTGTGGAAAATTTGGGCACCTAAGAGCTGATTGCAGAGTGCAACATTTTGCAGGACAGCCAAAAAACGGGATAGGAGACCGTTAGCTCCACTAATAAATCCCAGCGTGACACTCCAAGTGAATGGCACACCCGTTACCGCGCTTCTTGATACCGGAGCAAATATATGCTTGGTTAAAGAGCGTGTGGTTGCGGGAATTAAAAATGCTAGTGTTAAAGGTACATCAACTGCATTAAAAACAATTGGAGATGAACCCGTGCCGGTGCTGGGAAAGATTAATGTGCCAATCAAAGTTAACGGTCAGAAAATTGTACAGAGATGTTTTGTTGTGCGGGAAAATGCATTCCCAGGAGACCTGCTAATAGGAGTGGAAGTAATGAACAAAGTCAACGCAAAGCTAGACTTCGGAAAATGTAGGGCATCATTCTTTGGCACTTACGTGAACATGTTTTCAGCACCAGGACAAGCTTCTCCGAAAATTCAGTGTGTAACGCGGGAAGAAACATCAATCACTCTGGCTGAGGATATTACAGTAAAGCCTCGCGTGCAAACCATGGTGAAGTGCCGAGCAGATGGCAAGTTTAATGGGAAGGAAGTAATTTTAGAGCCTAGAATTAAGTGGGCGCCGTACGTCGGAGCCACCGCTGCAAAGGTACAAAACGGGTATGTTTTGATGCCTGTACTTAACCCTTTTGCCGAAGAAATCGCTCTGACTGAAGGAGCAATAATTGCAACATGCCACGAAATCTCGAATGAAGCTGCAACTGCAGAAGAAAACAATGCGGAAAATAGCGAAGCAGAAAATCGCCGCAGAGAGAAGCGCTTTCAGCAAATTGATGAGCTTGACCTCAGTTACTTGGATGCTGAAAAACAAGAACAAGTCAGGAACCTGTTGAAGGAATATCACAAGACGATTAGTGCAGACGAGATGGATATTGGCCATGTGAAAGGAGTGAAATACAAAATTTTGCTGAGTGATTACAGGCCAATTCAAACGAAAGGGTGGCGTATTCCATACTCCAGCCAAGAAATTATTGATAAAAAGGTCTCGGAGATGATCGAAGGTGGAATTGTGCAAGAGAGTACAAGTGCTTGGAAAAACCCGCTCGTACTCGTAAAGAAGCCAGGAGGAGGCCACAGAGTTTGCCTTGATTTGCGAGCTGTAAACATGCGGGTGATCAACGAACATTATCCTATTCCACACATTGTAGGGACACTGGAGGAGGTGGCTGGCAAAGAATACTATTCCATTGTCGACGCAAAATCAGCCTTCCATCAAATTGAGCTAGATGAAGAAAGTAAGCAATACACGGCATTTCAGACTCGACAAGGCAACTTCGAGTACGCTCGGCTGCCTATGGGACTCAAGTGCTCAACATCAGTGTACCAGAGAGTAATTTGTCATGTTCTGAAAAGGCAGCTTGGAAAATTCGCCGCTATTTATTTGGACGATGTGTGCGTTAGCTCTATGACTTTTGAGAAGCACCTAGAAAATTTGAGGGAAGTGTTGCACGAATTTCAATGTGCCGGAGTCAAAATAGGCTTGGACAAGTGCAAGTTTGCGCAAAAACAAGTGAAGTACCTAGGATGTTACATCAGTTGTGAGGGACTCATTCCGGACCCCAAAAATGTTGAGGCCATGCAAAATTACCCTAGGCCGACGACTGCACGCAAAGTCCGCTCGTTTGTAGCAGCGCTCAACTTCTATCGGCGGTTCATCCCGCACTTTGCCACAACCGCTGCACCTCTTAATGCACTGACTAAGAAGGGCCAAAAATTCAAGTGGAATGAACAACACGAACAAGCCTTCTGTAAACTTAAGCAGCTCATGATAGAAGCTCCAGTTCTGAAGAAACCTTCTCTAAATGAGACGTATCACTTGAGCTGTGATGCCTCAAACGAGGGCTCGGGCGCAGTGCTTGCTCAGAAATGTGAGGGCAAGGAACAACCGATTGGATACTTCAGCAAAAGATTCAATGATGCTGAAAAACGTTATTCAATTACGGAGCGTGAAGGGTTGGCAGTGGTTGCCGCTGTAAATCACTTCTCACCTTATCTGTACGGCAATAAATTTGTTGTGATCACAGATCACACTGCCCTCAAATATTTGTTCAAAGGTAAGAACACCAAGAACAATAGAATTATGAGGTGGGCACTAACTCTCTCACAGTATGATTTTGAGGTGATTTATCGGCCAGGAACTCAGAACGTGGTGCCCGACGCATTGTCGAGAAATATTGCGAACGACAACAAAGAAGAAAATCCAGACGACGAAGCACCTAAAACAGTGTTCGTCACGACGATGTTAGATGAAACTCCCAGCGTACAAGAGGCGGAAAGCAGCTTGCGGCAAGAAAATGTGCGAGCAGAACAGTTGAAGGATCCCGTTTGGGGGCCAGTGCTCAGGTATCTTGAAGGTAACAAATCAGGGGACGCTCCAAGTCTTGCTCTAAAACCCGAAATCTTCACCGACGAAGGCATATTGTATTTCAGAAAAACACAACGAAAGCCTAATAGAACAAGGCACTTAATCGTTGTGCCAGACGCTCTGAGGGAAGCAGCAATAACGTTAGCGCATGATAGTACCATCGGTGCTCATCAAGGTCGTGCTAAAACGTGGAAGAAGCTCATGGAATTTGGGTACTGGATTAACATGTCGCGCGACGTTAACAAATACATCGATTCGTGCATGCAGTGCCAGAAACGTAAGATCAACAATCGCATTTGTGTTAGCATGGGTTCATTCCCTGAAATTGACAAGCCTCTGGACAGAATAGGCGTAGATTTAATCGAAATGCCAGTGTCGAATGAGGGCCACAAATACATCTTAACCGTGGTTGATCACTTCAGTAGATATGTCGCTGCTTTCCCACTCAGAAGCAAGACAACTGAGGAAGTGACTCGAGCGTTAACTAAATTCGTAACCACGTATGGCCCTGCGAAAGCGCTCGTCTCAGACAGAGGTACCGAGTTCACGTCAGCTTTGTTCAGAAATGTGTGTGAAAAATTGAAAATAAAATACTACAACACATCTGCGTATCATCCGCAATCAAATGGGATGACGGAACGTCAGAACAAGAACATCAAAACAGTTCTGTCTCACCTCGCAGCCAGCGATCAACCATCGTGGCATGATGCTTTGCCGTGGACATGCTTGGCACTGAACACAAGTTATCAAAGTGTTATTGAAGAAATACCGTATTATTTATTCTTTGGTAGGGATGCAGAAATTCCTGTTGTTGACTGGTTAAAAACCCCTCGCATGGATTATTCTCTTGGGGAGAATTACAGTGCCGAGGTGAGCGCCCGACTTCACAATGCGTTCAAAGTAGTGAAGGCCAAGTCCAAGGCTTCACATGACAAGTCGGTGCAAATGAAGGAAAGAGGTGTGAAAAACAACCAGGTGGAGAGCGGAGATATTGTTTTATTACACAATCCTACAGGAAAAGCCGAATCTACAAACGCTTGGCCTACCGACTGGTTAGGGCCCTATCGTGTCGTTGAAAGGAATGCCACAAATGCGACCATTAAAGCACTATATAGTAACCGACAAGAAAGGGTTCATTTGGATAGATTGAAAGTTGCTTTCCTACGGGGTGAGGCGTTTCCCGGCACGTCGGACGTCGCAGCTGAACCAGGGAATGGAAACGGATATGAAACTATTGAGAGAGAAGATGAAGACCTGAGGACAGAGAACCACGTAAGCGCGAGAGATGCGTTCAAGGAGCGGCGAAGCTACAATTTGCGTTCAAGATGTAGGTGAATTGCCACTTGGAAGCGAGCTGCAGTGGACTGAGATCATGCGTCGCATTAACTGTGTGAACTGTGTTCTTGTGCGTTCAATTTTAGCAGAGCTCTTACGTGGGAGTGAGTTTTTCGCTGTAGGCTTTAATCTAAATGTGTTCTTTAGTAGAATTGTACTATTCTAGTTGTGAATTAAAATTAGTCGCACTCACTAGAGTGAAATGCTTCGTTCAGTAAGAATGTGTTCCAGGTTATATCACTCCAACTTTCTGTGCTCACAAGAAATCTCGTGCATAACAAAACTCTTGTTCGAGTGATCTAGTTTGCCCTATGCTTAATTCTCATGTTCTTTCCTGCTAAGTGAAGGGAGATTGGGAGTTTATTAGGTTAACTTCGTGTGTTTCTCAAGAGGAGTACTTTGTTTCATTTGTAGGATGCTTATATTTTTCGCCAGCTCCTCGTGAAGCGCACGTAGCTCTAGCGAATGAATTAAGTTTAATCTGAAGTTCTTAGGCTGAGGCTATCTCAGGCTTGCTAATTTTATCAATACCGTTAGACCGTTCATTTCATAACGGGGAAAATATGTTTAGTGTCGGATTAAAATTTGCGAATTCTTGCGTGCTGTAGTGTTGAATTTTCTGACTTTGTGTCTTTCTCTTGCCCTGAAAGAATATCGTAAACACGGTATTCCGGAAGGAATTATTCTGATCTTACTCTGTAGAGTGTAGTACATTTCTTTTCAGACTTAAGGAATTAATTTTTTGGTAGATTAGCGTAGTATGTACTTCAGCCCAAAACAGGTCAGAACAATTACATAACACGAATGCGTCTCGTGTAAGCAGCAATTAAGGAAGAATCACGTGGAATACAAGTAATTATTTACAAGAACGAAGAAGATAGAACAACAACACAACATAGGGGACACATTGCACCTGTATTGGAGATGTTTAAAGGATTGCCCAAATTCAAGCGTTGCAGTGAGAAGCAACAAAGACGAATGTATAGCTGGAAACTTGGAGCAAGCTCAGAAGAATGCGGAGAGCACAAGTAATTGCCTCAGAGCCACTCGCGGTCGAGCTGTGGCTGTAGACATGGGTCGCTAACAAGCAGAGCCAGGAAAGGGCATCTCAAGTAATTGGTGCCCATGCATCGAAGTGGAAAACACCACAGAACGACACAGCAACAGCGTGAGGAAGGAAGGAAGAGAATACGAAAATAAAGCAGATAATGTTCTAGGGCGCCGTAATGTAATAGTGTTCAAAAATGCTTTTATAAATGGGTACCCAAATGAACCAATGATAATGCTTTTATATTATTGAGTATGGAATCTAACTTGATTTATTTAGAATTTGCATTGTGACATGAACGCTTGGAAAGGCATTCCTGAAACTCGCATGCAATTTTCCTGTGAATTTTTACTAGGCAAATAATCACTTGGAATATTGAAGCCGCATTGAGGCATCTCTATTTATACGTGAAATAAAAATGTAAAAGAGATTTCGTCGGATAGGCTTTGAATGAAGCGGACGGTCTTCAGAGAATATTAACCACGGAATTCTCGCATAAATAAGAGTGTTCACTCGAATACAATAAAACAGCATCTAGTGTCTACCAGATTCCACGTGACGTCAAGGGATGCTGAGGGGGATTCTGCAGGATACCAGTGTGCACTACGCAGGATTATGCCTCGGAACACTTCAGCCTTACTTCGTGGGATTGGAACCCATCGCGAGGGGAGACTTAATCGAATGAAAAAAAAAAAAAAAGAGTTATCGACGCTTCAACTCGTACTCTTCGACAGACCAACATAAGTTCCTGATTCGCCAATTCGTCTGATCAACGAAGCGGCATTCTCGAGTAGTCTGACGATTAAAATTTGAGTTCGAATATACGTCCTAAAATGTATGTGAAAGATTGTACTTAAGATGATTTAGTGGTAACTTGAATCGTGATTATGATCCGTGTTACCGAATGAAATCGTGCAAGTAATGTGGTGTATAGAAATTTTATATGAGGCTGGATATTGGGATCACAATCCTTCCTTCTGAAAATGAGTACCTATCTTCAACGCGTGTGTGATGACATTGGAATGCCAGAAGAGAAAAATGGAAGGACAGCAAACTCCGTCAACGATACCCAAGGAGTGAACAGCGAATCGTCAAAAGCAGCGTCAAGGAATTATAGAACAGAAGATGCCAACGGCTAGAGAGACCTGGAAGACAAAAACATCGACACTTGAGGATATTTGAGAATGTAGGAAATGTGTACACTAAATTTTGTGAATGTTATTAGGATTTAGTACTCAAGTATTTAGTACGCACTTCAGTTGGCGGGAAAAACAGACACATCGGTTAGATGAAGATGACACAATATATTACGCTGTGGCTGATTGTATTGTAATAAATAAGATTGTTAAATGTAATGTACCATGTATCTGCGGAATTAATTTAGAACATAATTGGCTTAAGTATATGTGTACCATTTGTGTCTTAAATTGGCTAATAATTCAGTTCAAATTATTCAAATGAATAACATAACGCTAATACAAAAAAAAAAAAATTGTCGAGTCAATTTTTTTTTTATGTAAAGGAGCGGGGATGTTGGGAAAGATTTAATTTTGGAAATTTAACTAATTTATGTCCTTTTTTGTAATTGTGTGTTATAAATTTTGGTGCTCACTCAATGCTTACCTAAAATTTTGTTCGGTAAAATGTCTTTGCAAATCCCAGCGGCACAGAAGGGGTCTCTTCACCAAATGTTTGGTTAAAATAAATGTTAGGGGTAGGCGACCATTAGATGTGTGTTGTTTCAGGCGAGGTGGGTAGATTACGCTATCAAGAATTTGACGGTGTAAGCAGTCCTCTAGGCCTCGGCAGAACCGCCTGTTGTGAGGGTTAATTGCACAGGCCTCGAAACTACAAACACAGTGGTCGACAGATTTAAGGGTCCAAACACTTGAGCATGAGAACCCTTAGAGCGATACAGTTTCCACGAGAAGTGTTGTCAAAAAAAAAAAAAATACAGGGGAAAGATGTAGAAGGGCCAACGGCTCTCAGCGAGAATCCCGGGAAACCTCATAAGGGCGGAGTCAGAAGTTCACGCCGAAAGACTCTAAGCCAATACAAACGACCCTGAATACCCTTTCAAAAGTCGATTGGTCGATACGGAAAAGGAGAGAACCGCGCTCTTGAGCACAGCGTCATTACTGAGGGAGTGAATTCAGTCTGCGTCGACGGGCGTCGTGAGAAGTGCGTTTCTTTTATCAAGTGCAATACTGGAAATATAATTTTAAAAAAATGAGCAATACGTAGTTAATTTGGTAAAATCGTTTTTGGGGAATTTGCTAATCCAAAATTTTCTCTTTCCATTTTGCAGAGAAGAAATCTCACACAAGACCACTGTGGATGAGATGTAGAAAGTTATAAGAAAGTTTAAACGTCGATGGGCCGGGTAAGACTCATGTTACTCATTCGCGATATATGCTGTTAAAAGGATGTATACATATGATGATAAATTTGCGCCGTTCAATTAAATATGGCAAGAAAATATTGTGAATATGAGTGAGGTAGATGTAATACAAAATTAATGCCCCTTTATTGAATGAAAGATGAATATATTTGAGGAAACGTGATTGACGCTATAATGAGTAACAAGTCATAATTCAAATTTCAGGTGGGAAGGTAAAACTGGATTAACTGGATTAACTGGATTAAACGTACTACAAGGCAAGAAGATTCTCGGGAGTGCCGGGATCAGCATTTCGCAACAGACTTTCTGTGTACTGTGCACAAGACAGAATTTTGAACTGAAGCTGTTTGTAAAAGAACAATTCTGTGGTTTGAAGTGAGACCACCTTCTGTGCTGCGGGAACGCAAATGTTGGCAGGCCTCATTTGTGGCATTTTATGTAGGAGCAATATATGGGGAAGCTGGCCAGCGGTAGCACTTATTGTCATTCTGTTATGTAAGCTGTTAACACATGAAATTTCTAGAATTCCGTTACTCAATCTACACCAGTTCTAATGCCGTACATTGCGTGTGCTTCTCGGTATTCTGTATGATGTATTGCCGTAAATTATAAATTAAGTGAATTTTCACGTGTATAAAATTCCCCCCAAATTTAGTAGCAAGCAGCCCTCATCATAATTGATGCGCTCTGGAAAACGCGCATTGAGTAAGTCGAGTTCCACGTACATCGGTGAGTACTGCCCAATTTTAGTATACACATTTTGTAGTAGTGTTGATTTGTTTGGGCTTGCCCATAAATTTTCCTTGTGTTTCCTGTGCATTTCATTGAGGTATGCCAACCCCTCAAGCGAGCATTGGTCTTCTCATTAGTGTAAATTAATGAGAGACGAGGCAGACAGCCTTCTCGTGACATGAGTCTGAGTTTGACGAACTCACGTTCCTTATTTTAATTTTTGAAGTGTCGCTCACATACGTTTTCCCCGTACACAGTCCACTGTAGGCCAGTCTCGACTGCCTAGGACTGACCAAGTCCCACGCTGCACAACAACTGTTCTCTCAACAGCCTAGGACTGACCAAGTCCCGTGACGCAGGACAACTGTCCCACTTTATCATCAGCCTCATGGCCGGCATGCAAATTCCCTGATGGCGCCCATACGGTGCTCGGGCGCAGCTGCGGCGCACATGCGCCGGGCCGCCGTAAAGTGCGCCAGAATGACGACCGGCTCCTGGATGCGCAGGACAGGCGAAACTGGAGACGGGGATGTCATCAGAGTCGAGAAACTCGGCTTACGAAGAATTGTTTTTTCGTCACTACAATGGAGCAGAAAACTATCAATGTGATTTGAAGAATTCGTTTTTTCATGGTTATTTTTCCAACACTATGTATAGTGAAGCACAGAACTGTCAATGTGAATGATCGTGAAGAAATTACTTCTTGATTGCTTTTACGGTTCATTCCTCCGAAATACACTAATGAAAACAGAGGCCTAAAAAACTAAGACATGGAAATACAGGGATTTGTGCAATAATGAAACTATCTTCAGCCTGTAATTGTGACACCCCAAAAAATCCGACATCTATCAACAGCTGTGCAATTTTCAGTCTCTCGTTCTGACGTACAACGGCATTGAAACAGCGCAGCAGCGAAATCTCATTTTCCCGGCAAATACGGACAGCTTTGTTCAAGAATCGCAGCCCTCTAATTACCAAAGTAATCACCTTAACAAAGCTTAATGTTCTTCATCACGAGGGAACTGATACAAAGCAGCGCTTTATTGCGAGGTGTGTATCTTAGAAACAACCTCAGCGCCAGATGCAACCGTCCTCACAATAAATGCACTGTCTATAAGCAGGTACTGCAGATGCCAGGCCTTTGTTCCGTTATTATTGATGTCCTCTGAATTTTTTTATATTTGACGTGTTGAATGCGGTAGCCATTGTTTTCTTGCGAAATGCGAAATCTTTTGTAAAGCCAGTAAGCCAATTCTTTAAATAAAATTGTGATTGTAAAATTCTGCAAGGTGGGCATTCTAAAAGCTCCGCTGTCACCCAAAATCGTATTTTGACGTTCAAATATTTATACTTGACTATTATTGAAACACACGGTACTTATAAGAACAGCTAATTGCAACACTAAATTACAGCTATAGTATTGAATTGTTACATAGGTTTGTTGAAGGACTGATAAATTATCACACTATATTAATGAAACAACAGTGGGCTAAATTACAAAATAATGAAATTTATCAAGCTTTTATAGCATATTAGTGAAATTACGCCTCACATCGGCACTTAAATATCATAACATAACTGGTTGCGACAGCGTACACTTATGGCAACGCATGAATTATAAACAATCAAGCAAGAATACGATTTCAGCTTTCACAAGATGAAAGCGAATCACCGTAAAACAGCTGTTTCACTTCACTGATGACACAACTTGCCTTCTAAGCATATATGCGAGGATATTAATTTATGTAATAGGCAAAGTAAATTAGTGATATCTAGATCTCAGCAATCTGTTCTAGCCATCTAGTCATCTAGGTGGTAACAATCTAGCCATCCTATTGTCGTCTTCCTGTTCTTACTACCCTATTTTATTCTTCGCATTTTTGCTTCTCTGTGTTTGGCATGCTGGTCCTGCCATCCTGTTATCATCCTGCTCTTATTACCCCATTTTAATTATCGAGTTCTTGCCTTCCTATTTTTGCCGTTCTATTCTTACCATCCTGTTCTCATCATCCTGTTTTGCTACCCTATTTTTGCGGTCATATTCCCGCCATCCTGTTTGCGGCACATACGAAGGAACTGATTTATCCATGAAAACTCGAATTAAAAACCTAATTTTTTCACCTATTGTGTTTCCAATTTGCCGGTGAACAAATGAGCTTCATCGGTGAATTGATTTGGAAGTCTGATGGAGTAATTATTGTTTTAATTAAATGCTCCAATGAGGCGTGATTAATTGACGGACGGCCAATCAATCTGGAAAACCACAGGCATTAACTAGATCAGCCAAAAATGGGAGAGATATTACCTGGCAAAGGCATTAACTTCGTCTTAAACGTAAATTGCGAGCGGCATAAACAGATGTGGAGCTCAAAATAAATTCACTGAGACATGAAAACAAATGAGGATATGTGTAAAGTATTAGTGTTCAGTTGCTAAATGATGCCGTAGATTTCCTGGATCACGTTGAAATGAGGAACTGATATCCAGTGGAATGATTTAGCATTCGACGCACGCGCAAAACTGGTCCGCTGAGTCATCAGGAGCAACACTTGGTCCCGGCTTGCGATGCGACTCAGAAGAGTTTCAATAGAGCGCTGCAACAGATGTTCTAACGTAGCGCTGACTGGGCACAACTACCTTTAGAAGCAGCTGCACAAACGTCGAAAATAACGCACACACATGCTTAGTATCGCTTCTCACGTGCCAGTGTCTGCTCAGAGACGTTAAGGTTGAGTAAATCGATGCCCGTAGTCCCACAACATTGAAGCGGATGCGTTCAGTGCATTGCAGGTTATCGCACACTTATTCGTTGTGTTATTGTTGTACGGTTGTGTTACTCTTGTATTCGTACGGATTGAGAAACTAAAATTGTCATTTCGCCATTTCAAAAACTGTGGTAGTAGCCTCTATCGAAGCATTCATATAACGGATGGTCGTGGATGGAAAAATCCAATGATTTGCCATTGCAAGCGGACACAACTCAGAAAATTTCTACTAAATAAAAAAGACTTCATCCCTTGAAGTTGCAGTTGAGAAAAATTACACTAACTTGTTAGAAGAAACGATAAAATGCGATTTGGTTTTCGTGAGGGAGTTCGAACAAATTATGATCTATCAGGAACGTAAACACGAAGTTTGAATTGCCATCTATATTGTTGTCAATCCTGATGAATTGATTGATCTCATTCATCATTGTAACTCAGCTTTGGGAATTTTTCTTTATAAGTTAGCAGTATTACTCTGATGTCGCCCCACAATGACAGAGTTATTGCTTATGATGCCTACGCAGCAAACTTGATTTTACGCAGGCTTTATTCATTGATAGTCTTTCGTAGCCTGCTGAATACCACCTTAATCTCGTAATTACTGCAATATGATGGCATTGCTCGAGAAGAGCATAAACTTTGCTTTGTGGATGATGAACTATATTTTCTATAAGCACTAACTAACTTTCACAAGAAAATAACACACCCATTAAATGCACCGGTTAAAATAAAATTCAACCCGAATTTATCGCTGCTGCTGCTACGTAGCAAAGGCTACTAAACTCCAGTGATGACCAACAGAATACAAGCGGGAAAATTTTCCTTCACTCTTTGTTCGCGTGCTCTTCAAAATAGCCCTGCAGAAGAGAGCGAATTTGCGTTCAGCCTGTAAAGTATCGGCAACAGAGGCAGCTCAGGCAAATGTCGATGGCAGCAACACGGTCGCCCGACCACGCCGCAACAATTGCTACTTATTTGCTTTAACGGAGACGGAGACTTAGGCAGCAACTTCAGGGCCACGAGGATTGCGTCTCAGACGAGATGCCAATACTTGCGAGTCGCGACCACGTCCTTCTGCTGTCCTGGTTTGGACGTCCTGTTTTATACGACTTGTTCTGGTCGCCCTGTTGTCGGAAGACTATTTCATACTTCTTGTTCTTGGCGACTTGTTTTATACTTCTTGTCTGGATGTCCTGTTTTATGCGTCCTGTTTTATATTAATGTTCTGGGTGCTCTGTTTTATACGTCTTATTCTGGGCGTTCTGTTGTTTACGTCTTGGCTAGCGGGTGTTATAGGTGCAGTGTTCTGGCCGACGTAGTCTTACAGTTCTGTTCTACATTCTGTTCAGGTAATCTTATTCTGGCAACTATATTTTAGTCATTCTGTTTCCATCATCTTGCTCTCACTGTCGAGTTCTAGATATACTGTTTTCTTTATCTTGTTCTCAACGTCGAGTTCTAGGCATCCTGTTTTCGTCATCATGCTCACACAATCGAGTTCCAGGTACCCTGTTTTCGTCACCTTGTTCTGTCTGTAGAGTTCTAAGCATCCTGTTTTGTCCTCTTGTTCTCACAGTAGTGTTCTGGCCATCCTGTTTTCGCCATCTTGCTTTCAGCGTCGCGTTCTCGCCATCTTCTCAAGACAATCCTGTCGCCATCACAGCCGGGCAGTGCGACAAGGAGCACAATTGCAGCTCGCTCTGATGTTCATTCAGCAAGCACCCCGTTCCTGACACCAACAACGACGGCACAAACTTGGCAGACTTAGATTAGGTTTGTCCTGAGGCCGCTTCGGGAGACCTGGCCATCACGCGCGCCCCGATGCGTCATGTCGCAGATAAATAATAATGAAAAGCCGCGAATCAAAAGAAGACGCCCGTGAACGTAAAAGTTGCGGTGTTGTGACTGGCCAGGATTTTTGGCGGTGCTGGAAGAAGAAGGGAAATATTTTCTGGTAATCACGAACGTTGGTTAAGAAAAGAGAAAATTACGAGAACGAATTGTGAATTAGTTATTTCGTCAATAACGAGTCTTAAAAACAAACCTGTGAACGGGCTACTTTCCATTCAGACTTTCTTTAATTTTATAAAAATATCATAATCACCGTAACAACAGATTTTGGAGTGTCGATTTGTGGACGAAGCACGACACGTTTTTCTTTGTAGAAGAATGCTTATTCGCCAACATCTTTTAAAATATCATGTTTTTTGTAGTTTGTCATCGTAAACTTCATTAATTATTTCCCGGCATAACATTTTCATTTGTGAATAATTTTACAACTTTATGTCGACGATATAGATTCGAATATTGATGGAAAATAAATTTTCTTAACTTTTCGGGATTGAAGCAAAATGTATCCATTCTTTTCACAGATAATTAAACCATCATATTTTCATTTTGGGAAACTTGTGAGACCTAATTACATTTCTCATCATTTTAGTAATAAGAATGAAAAAAAGCTTTTTATCTCTAAATGTCATCTTACTTTGAAGCACTACAAACTTCAGGTCTAGTAACAGTTTTTGCAGGAGGGGCACTCCCAGATTAACTTCGTTTGTCTTTAGCTATGCGAAAAACTTAACATCCACCCTGTGGTAAATGTCAGAAACTGGCGAAAATGTTGCATGTTCTCCAACATCAAACTTTTACGGCTGAATTATTTTTATTTTCGGATTAAAGTCCAGCAGCTGAGGCACGCCGAGTGCTCGAGATGTCTTAAAAGAACTCCTTGAGATCTTCTGCTCCTGTTCTCTTCACTGATCGAACTCACTGATATTTTAGTCGTGATGGAGTTGATTCGTCAGCTCATCATTTGTTTTAAATCCTAAACAGAACACTTTCGTGTTCAATTGAGAACGATGGACATAAGCACGGTTGTCAGCTTAAGAATATTCCGTTTTGGTCTCTCGTCGCCAATGTGCCAAAACTTTAACGCTAGTTTATTTTCCAGGTGGTTTCATTTCTCTCTGCATCCGGCCACCCACTTAGGTTTTTTTTGCGCTCGCTCGGGTTTTTCACCTAGTGATTCTCGGTGAAGTTCTACGGTTTCACGTTTTGTGGCATTTATTTGAATTCTGTGTATTCAACTTCCAAAGTTCCCTTTCGGTTTTTTATTTGTACTTTTATTTCATAAAATGGGCAGTCCTTCTAAGCTGAAATTTGCTCATTCAAATACACTAACGGTTGGAAATAAAATCTAGAAGACTAACAAACCAAATATAACATGTAATCGGAAAATTCATCGATTACTCGTTCTTTAGAGGCTAAACATGCACATTGAAGTTATTTTCCATCTATGAACTGGTTCAATCAATTTCTATCGAGAAAGTTTGAGTTTCAACGGCCGGTATATCTGTCATCACGAGAATTTAATGATCGACTGAGAATTAGCATTCGAAGACGCACTGTGTCACGTGAACTAAGTAAAATGATTTTTGTTCTTCCCGGTACCAGTTTTGTAACCATTCATCTCTGAAAAGGACAAAAAAATCACGTGAAGTTTGCAAATGGACATTTGACCTGGACTGATGGTCGGTGGAAGTGCGGTCATTTGAGTGACGAATCGAAATTTAATTCTTCGAATTTGAGGTAAAAATTTGCTCGTCGTAGCCCTAATGAGAGACACTCCCCTCTATGCAGACCAGCACTGCTGATTTAGGAGGCGGGAGCGTCATTTTTGGAGAGAGTTTCAGGTGAGGGCGCGAGACCTTTGCTGAGGGTGCGTTGCAAAATTAATGGAAGGAAAGTAAGAAAGTATGTTTTATTCTAATCAAGCCTGCTAAATATCATCTTGCACAATGCTTTTTCAAATGCCTTATAACTAATTAACATATATAGGGACGCAATGACGGTTACCCCAGGCAAATCCGGTATCCATTTTCGACACCTAGGTAAAGTGGGGAATTAGGGCTGAGTTCTCCCTTTTTCCAACGGGAAGAATCACTGAACAGCGCTGCATGAATGAGTAATAAATTGAATGTATGAGAAAGAATAACGACTGGCAAAGTGAATGAATGACAAAATACATGAATGTTCGATGGCATGGCAACGCTCCATATGCTGGAAAGTCAGTAAAATCTTTTCAGTGCATAACAAAATTCGTGTTTTGATTTGATCTCCTCGAAGCACAGATCTTCAATTCGATATAAAAGTCCATGAGATATTAGATGAAAAGGTTTTCGCAATCAATCAGGCAAAAATTAAGGAATTTTGAAACATTTTACAAGAATAGAAGAAAATATTATACAAAGAATGCGTAACATTAATTTTCTCCTGCAGCAACGACTAGCATACACAAGTGCAACGTAGTAAAATAGTGCCGGCATCCTTAAGCATATCTGTCGAGACAATCAGGATAAATTGTCTTTGTTATCTTTGTTCTTGAACATCCGGAATTCACACGTATAGTGGATAGAACTTATAATATTCAGTACACTTTTTTATTATTTAATTTTATTTTGAGGTATTGAATAGTGAATTATATCTTCATTTATGTACCACAATCGATTTTCTTTGAATGGGCATGGTTTCTGAATTTGAGCTGTCTCGAGGTTACGTTACAATGTTATTCGCTTTGGCCCAAAATTTTTCCTAATCATTTTACTAAAGTTCTTCGATGGTCAAAATCGTACAAAAAATCGTATGTAAAAAAACATTCATAAAACAAATTCAAAGTGATATTGAGGAATGAGAATATGTCCCAAATATTCAAACATCCTAAAATTTAAAAGGAAATTTAAAAAATATTCGATTCGGCGATGAAATTGAAATGAAATGCAGGACAGAAGTGAGTGATTTAAGTGCCTAAAAACAAATTTGAAAACAAACACATGAAATAATCTAGAAAACCTTTCTGATAAGAAAACTCATATTTGTACAAAAATTCTCAAAAAAGTCTGAGTACTCACAAATCATAAGGCTACCTGCAAAATCTATCACAGCAGCAGAATTTGGCTCCATACATTCTTATTTACGGTCGCCACCAAAACTTGGGACACCAGATGTCATCTTGGCGGGTATTCGAAACTGACCTCCTGACCAGCTTGCTGCGTCACCGATGCCGCTGGTCAAGTTAGTGGCCAGCACCCGCGGTATTCTGTACACCGTGCCAGCACCCGAGCACTGAATTGGTCACCTTCCAACTCAGTGAAGAGAAAATTCTGCTCTGAGCGAAAACTGAAAACTTGTGAGGAAAAGTTGGTGGGGAGCTGTAGATTGACAGCGAGCGTTGAGTAATTGCGCGAAATATATGTCTTATTTCATCAAGTGATCGGTGTGAAGCTCACGTTTTTAAACATTTAGTTACGTCAATTAATTTAACGGTCCAAGCTCCGTCGCATTAGTTAAATATCCACTTTTCCATACCAATTGCACTTGGTACCTTTAACCATTTGACAGCTTTTTCGATGACGTATGTATATTTCTTCTAAGCACGTTCGCTCTCACAGCGCTTCAAAATTGGCAAAACTTAAAACGCGAATCCTTTCTTTCTTCCCCAGCTCTACTCCTGCAGAACTTGCAACTCAAAATCGAACCCTGAAATGAAGTATTCAATTATTTTGCCATTGGCACCTCTGCTGCTTTTTTCGTATGTGCTGCTAGTTCTACGTCAATATCACCTGGTGAAAAACAGCGACTTTTTTTCTACGCCGGTAAGCGGATAAAATTACAAGCAAAATTAGAAAATTTCCTGCTAGGATTTCCATATTTTGTCTAAACTGTCGTGGCCGTTGTTATGTTCCTCAGCTCAATGTGTGTTTTTTAGTGTGGTCAAAATTGTTTCAATAATGTATGTACTGACATTGTTTTCACTACTAGATTTTAATACCATTTTCAACGCTAATATTTGGGTACTTGTTCATCCTAAAATTAATTGCTCAGATTAAAGCAAAAATAAATAGGAAGACATTGCCACAAATACTTAGCGTGTAAGAAATTCCTGATAATGTGTGCTCGAGCGTTTGTTTGGAGTTCTGAGAAGATTTCGTCTACAGGAAAAATTGTTTCCTGTTCATTTCTGAAGTTAGACACTGATTTATATGATAAATATTTCGTACGTTTAAATTGGAGCGTAAAAACTCCTTTTCTGAGAAAACAGTTCATGTTTTGTACCGGCTTGTTAACATTTACATGCTTTGTTTCCTATTTGATTTTAAAATTTAAAAAAATATATAATTAACATTATATGCATTTCCTCTATTTAAGAAATACTCCTTTGGAGAAGAGATCATGTTTCATTCTGGTTTTTAACGTCTACGTCATATCGCACTATTTTAGATATCAGATTTTATTTTGTTTAGAAAAAGTGTGCAGGTGTTACCTTTCACTCTCAGAACACTGATTCCGTCAAATTGAAAAATTTTGTCCTTCTTTTTCGCGGCTATCAATTTGTGGCTCGGATGTCCTCATGTCCTCCAGAGAGTGTGGGCATTCGTTGTGAACCAGGAAATTCAAATAATTAGTAAAAATATCATCAAAAGGATTGAGCTTTGTAAACGTGTATAATTTAAGTCAACATTTGCAACTTTTCCGACAGCCTGCTCGGGAAATTAAATCTTTCAAACAAACCAATGAAACCCAGGGAGTGTGGGTTGTTGCTTTCTCTTGTGGAAAACATAGGGGGATCAGTTCCAGCTCTTTCAGAGATGGCGAAAATAACTCGCGGATCATCGCTGAATTACGGTCTGCATTCATGCGTACATCATTGCGTTTTTGAAAAAAGTTTGAGCCAAAATTCCCTGCAGTGGGCATTGCACACCAGACCGTGACGCATCCCAGTGAAAGTTCCTTTAATGGAGTTTCCTGAGATTTTCTACGACTTACGACCTCATTCTCTGTTGTTGAGACAGGTTCTGAGGTGAAAAGGTCCCTCGTCTGAGAAGAAAATGAGGGTATCGTTGAGTAAGGTGTTAACCAGCTGCTCACATGACATCTGTTTATCCCTCTAAAGTTGATAAAGCCTAATCATTTTTTGAGAGTGAAAGTAAAATTCATTTTGAATCATTGTACGGAAAAGCGTCCTAACATTTCAAAAGCAACCTCATGCTTAAGAGAGGACAAGAACTTGTTCGATATATTTAGGAGTTGGAACGGTGGTTCTTTCTTGTTTCAAATCTATTCCCCGCCCTCTATCCACAGTCAAGTTAATTTCCGATCAAGCCCACGGCCTTGCGATAGCCTTTCAAAGTAAAGACGAAAAGGACGTTGCACTGCAATGTTTGAACAGCAGATAGAAAGATTATCCTTCAAAAACAGCTCTCTAAAGATCTCAGCGATTGAACGAGCCGGTCATGTTGATGCAAACCTTCCATCCAGCCGGTTCCGTGAATCGATTCTTGGTTATTCATTGAAATACATCGTTTCAATAGCCCCTTTCTGAGAAAAAAGCTCCCACGCATACCTTTTGTTACGCTACCGACGCAAATTCCTACGCACTCTTAAGAGTTATCATTTTTTGAGTAAACGAGCCATATTTCATTCAGTTCCAGTTATGATAAACACTCATCCAACCTACACTGAAAATATAAATGTTCAAATGTATGAATTAACAGTTTTCGCTACGTAAAAGTCAGAACCCCATAAATAAAATCATTTATACGCCTATGAAACTTGAAGCTCTAAGCAAGTGTGCCTTTATTTTCTTGCTGCCAGCGTCAGTTCCACTTTTCCCACATTCATTCAACTTTCGATTGCAAAAGAAAAAAGCAAAATGGGGTAGCTGGATTGGCTACCTGAGTTTTTGATGCATAATCCATGTTATAAATTTTTTAATGCTAAGTCACGGTCGCAAAGTTCATGATGGAATGTTCACAGTGCTAACTCTGCGATAAAATGCTTCTGATAAAAAATTTATGAGGCAAATTCCGCGATTTGAACTCCACCTGGAAAATTTCCTCATGTGGTTTCCATAAATAATGTAAATTCTGCTAATTCAAAGTGCGAAGTCTTTGAAACCAATTGTCGTCTGAATTACCCTGATTGTCTACCACTTAAAAAATTCACACAAACAATCTACAGCATCTTACACAATTACACAATCATGCAAACTATGCAACACTTACACAATTAACAAGATAAATTTCCCAAACTGCGAGAACCTAACTTGATAATGAAATTCACGACGCACACAACTCCAAGCGAGATGTAACTCCTACTTAACTTTCATAAATACACGAGAAAATCACGCCGAAGGTATAGTTGTTTGAAAGACAACCGTTCGAGCCGCAAATTGTTCTTTCTGCTGCAGCCCAGGCCGAACGGGAGCTACGTCCTGGACACCATGCTAGCTAGGAGCCTGCGGATCTCCAGGTACTGCTCCAAGTATCCGCATCTCCGTGTGGGGTGAGTGGTTGTGGTGTTACACCCGCTCGGGGTGAGTGGTTGGGGTGTTACATCCGCTCGGGGCGAGTGGTTGTGGTGTTGCATCCGCTCGAGGTGAGTGGTTGGGGTGTTACATCCGCTCGGGGTGAGTGGTAGTGGTGTTGCATCCGCTCGGGGTGAGTGGTTGTGATGTTACATCCGCTCGGGGTGAGTGGTTGCGGCGAAGATAAGAAGAGAATCAGGCGGAAGACACTCTTCCTATCAAGAATCTGTAATATGCATGTCGTATACTTATATTATTCAACATGAACATCACTATGTCCAGCGCGATATCCGCCACAATATGCAGCTTGATATGTAATAGAATATCTACCGCAACTTCCAGCGCGATGTACTGGAGGACGTCCAGCTATATGATCACTACGATATCCATCACGATATCCAACACAGTATCCAACACCATATCCATCCCGATATTAATCACGATATCCATCACGATATCCAATACAGTGTCCATCACAATATTCATCACGATATCCACCAAGGTATCCACCACGATATCCACCACGATATCCACCACGATGTCAAGCGTAGCCACACCCCCCACCACCACCGCGCGAGATGAGCGCAGCGTGCAGGCATCCGGAACACTTGCGAGAATTTCGGGAATCTTGGAATTCATCAATCAGAATTCTAACGTAATCCATCTTGTGGGTATTGCTGTTTGTTTGTGTTCAGTGTCGTGCTCAGTGTTGTGTTCAGTGTTGTGCCTTATTTGTGCTCAGTGTTGTGCTCAGTGTTGTGCCTTATTTGTGTTCAGTGTTGTGCCTTATTTGTGTTCAGTGTTGTGCCGTATTTGTGCTCAGTGTTGTGCCTTATTTGTGTTCAGTGTTGTGCCTTATTTGTGTTCAGTGTTGTGCCGTATTTGTGCTCAGTGTTGTGCCTTATTTGTGTTCAGTGTTGTGCCTAATTTGTGTTCAGTGTTGTGCCTTATTTGTGTTCAGTGTTGTGCGTGTTCAGTGTTGTGCCTTATTTGTGTTCAGTGTTGTGCCTTATTTGTGCTCAGTGTTGTGCTCATGTTGTGTTCAGTGTCGTGCCTAATTTGTGCTCAGTGTCGTGCTCATGTTGTGTTCAGTGTTGTGCCTTATTTGTGCTCAGTGTTGTGCTCATGTTGTGTTCAGTGTTGTGCCTTATTTGTGCTCAGTGTCGTGCTCATGTTGTGTTCAGTGTTGTGCCTTATTTGTGCTCAGTGTCGTGCTCATGTTGTGTTCAGTGTTGTGCCTTATTTGTGCTCAGTGTTGTGCCTTATTTGTGCTCAGTGTTGTGCCTTATTTGTGCTCAGTGTTGTGCTCATGTTGTGTTCAGTGTTGTGCCTTATTTGTGCTCAGTGTCGTGCTCATGTTGTGTTCAGTGTTGTGCCTTATTTGTGCTCAGTGTTGTGCTCAGTGTTGTGCCTTATTTGTGCTCAGTGTCGTGCTCAGTGTTGTGCTCAGTGGTGTGCCTTATTTATACTCAGTGTTGTGCTCAGTGTTGTGCTCAGTGTTGTGCTCAGTGTTGTGCTCAGTGTTGTGCTCAGTGTTGTGCTCAGTGTTGTGCTCAGTTTTGTGCTCAGTGTTGTGCTCAGTGTTGTGCTCCAACACCACACTCCTACTCACCATACCTACTCACCATACCTGCTCACCATACCTGGTCACCAAACCTGCTCACCATACCTGCTCACCATACCTGCTCACCATACCTGGTCACCATACCTGCTCACCATACCTGCTCACCATACCTGCTCACCATACCTGGTCACCATACCTGCTCACAATACCTGCTCACCATACCTGCTCACCATACCTGCTCACCATACCTGCTCACCATACCTGCTCACCATACCTGCTCACCATACCTGCTCACCATACCTGCTCACCATACCTGCTCACCATACCTACTCACCATACCTGCTCACCATACCTGCTCACCATACCTGCTCACCATACCTGCTCACCATACCTGCTCACCATACCTGGTCACCATACCTGCTCACCATACCTGGTCACCATACCTGCTCACCATACCTGCTCACCATACATGCTCACCATACCTGGTCACCATACCTGCTCACAATACCTGCTCACCATACCTGCTCACCATACCTGCTCACCATACCTGGTCACCAAACCTGCTCACCATACCTGCTCACCATACCTGCTCACCATACCTGCTCACCATACCTGCTCACCATACCTGCTCCCCACACCTGCTCACCATACCTGCTCACCATACCTGCTCACCATACCTGCTCACCATACCTGGTCACCAAACCTGCTCACCATACCTGCTCACCATACCTGCTCACCATACCTGCTCACCATACCTGCTCACCATACCTGCTCCCCACACCTGCTCACCATACCTGCTCACCATACCTGCTCACCATACCTTGCCACCATACCTGCTCACCATACCTGCTCAACATACCTGCTCACCACGCCCGCTCACGGCTGAAGCCAGCTCTGGCGAGTAATATGACTCATATAGTATTTCAATATCGGCATAATTCTGGATAATATCTCAAGGCGGAGGGACTTAATTCCCCGAGCCCTAAATAATGCGGGGAACAAAAACGAGAGCTGGAGCTCCTCAAACAAAAGGACTCGCTTTGAACTTCATAAAAAATTAACCCTTTTTCGTCAGTTTTTAGGTTTGAAAATACACAATAGAGGGAGAGGGCAGGTTTTTTAGTTCCGTGCATTGCAAAAAACTTAATCATGGTGGAGGTTGTTCAGTTTTATGATAAGCATGTGCAAGCAGTTCCTGCAATTAATTTTGAGTGTGCTGTGGAGCCGTATTTTGTTGTGCTACAAAACAAAAGTTTACGTTCCGATGGATGAAAAGTAATCAATGTTGAGTTGCACTGAATGCTGTGTAAGATAAAAGTAGCTTGCAGAGAACTAGGGAAGAAAGAATTTTTTCGCTCCATGTACAAGCCTCCCTCCCTGTTTTTGTGTACATCTAAAGTTTTACGTGAAGTGGTTATTTGACGTCTCAAAATGAGTCATTGAAGATCAGGGCGGTCGGATGAACGCATTACTTGACGAGATGCTCCAGCTTCTTCACATTGAAGTTAGTCAATACGTGAAGTCCTCTGGAAATTGTTGCTCATCAAAGTGGAAAATTTTCCTCAATAAATTATTATTCACATCACAAAGTGGTTTGAAAATAGAAGGCAGTTTACGTGTACGCCACAATGAAAATAACGTCTACATTAACTCTAACTAAATAATTCCTCTAACAGTTGTTAATTAATAAGGAAAAAATTTGGAAAATAGCATTTCAGTCTGAATGTCACGCGATTTGAAAACACAACTAATTAATTTGATTAGTAAAATAATCTAAGAAAGCTCTGAAAATAGTTGTTAAAAACACGTCGAATACATAAAAAATAAAATGTTAATAAATAAAATAACAACATCGAAAATAGATCTGCAATGTATATTTTCATAAAAATTAAAGAATCTTGTACCCAAGTTCTTAAAACATGCCCTTAACTCAAGCAACTAAATTTTAGGAGTCCGTCATTGTGAGACAAAGATTAAGCACACAGCAGTCCCGCCGAAAGTGGAGAGTTCGAGCGGATAAGTTTGTGAGTGGAATGGGCTGCTTGGAAATGGTGATGTCGCCAATACAACTGCCTGCGCGGCTGAAACTTGATAACGTCAAAGGACCAAAACCGATCATGTTTTTCTTAAGGTGTCGTATGTCCGCATGTTCATTATTTTTGAATTGCATGTTTTTTAACGCACACTAAACTACGTAACTGTTGGATCACTCAAACTACTGTAACTATTAGAACGTTAAACTACCACAACTTTTGAAACATTTAAACTACCGTTATTATTGAAATACTTCAACTACTCTAACTATTACATCAGTTAAAGAAAGTCTTAGGCAACCCAGCAGATGACGCAAACGAAGCGCGTGAAAACGATTTTGTTAAGAAAAACACACTTTCGAGGTAACCAATTTCTCCATTAGTTAGGGATAAAGGGAATCTTGTACCCAGGAGCCTCCTGTGCCGAAACCTTGGTCGGGAAAGAAACCCAATAATATTGAACTATTATTGTGAGTAGTACACCGTAATACACACAGTTTAGCGTAAACTAGAATTCGGCATGTTAGCAAATAAATGTGTTTCATGTAGAATGGTAGCAAATCTATGCGTTTCATGCAGCATGGTACCAAATTAATGTTCCGTTCCATGTAGCATGTTAGCAAATGAATGTGTTTCATGCAGCATGGTAGCAAATAAATGTGTTTCATGAAGCATGGTAGCAAGTAAATGTGTTTCATGCAGCATGGTACCAAATAAATGTTCCGTTTCATGCAACAAATGAATGAAAATAAATACAACTGTTGGACATGGCGTAAGTTACAAAATTGATGCTCAATATCAGTATGTTCTTATAAACTACTGCTATCTCATTTTGTAACAAACGTAACTCAATCATTTATCTGAGAAATTAACATGATTATTATTTGCATCATCTTCGTTAGATCCACGAGAAAAAAATATAAAGTTTTACCATCCAATTAAAATTCAATTCGAAATAGAACAGGAAATGCCCCTAATTTTTAATAGAGCATTTACTTAAAGGATGGACAGTAAACTCACTCTCATTCGTAAGATTTTTTTCAAATCCATTCGAAAATTCATTTTAACTTTGACATTACCTAACCCAAAATATCTTGTATAGAAGAATCAAATCTATTTCCGGTCCGTTGATTTTTAGCAATTGAATTGCAAAGCTTGCCATAGCAAAGCGACGTACACTCTTCGGTTGAATCGGAGGGAAAATCATTGAAAAACCTAACATTTCATTTTGCAGGCAATCATCAGGTAAAAACTTACATTGCATTTTGCAGTCGATCATCGCTTAAACAATATCCTAATAAAGCGAACCCCAACTTTAAACCACAAAAACTAGTCTCACTTTATCATAACATGAATCAAGCAACATATTGGTTCAATAACTGAGACCAGCTCTGATTTGTATAAGTTTAAGTTCTCGCAATATGACGGCTAAGACTGAGTGTATTGTGACCGCTACATCTTATTTCACTTGTGTTTTTCCTGCACTCTCTCGTTCGCAGAAATGAAGCAGTTGCGTGTCTACCTGCGGTTGTCGACCACAAAATTACGAGCTTGCAATGTTTCGAGCAGGCTTTTGTCTAGATTGCCGCGAAAAATACCCACATTACGAGAACTCCCGCAATTGTTGTAATATTCTATAAACTGCCATAATATGGCATTTAGTGAGCCAATAACTTTAATGCGGACATCCTGTGGGGAATTTATTTTAATATTCTGCTGCGTTATTAGGATTTTTGTTTAGAAAATCTTGATGAAGACCAGTGGTGAATTTTCAGGCGTGAGGAGGTTTTCTGAAGATAGCCATCTGACATTAGAAAGGATTGAACAGCATCTTGACTAAGACGAAGTAAAAGAAAAAATTACAATTCCCGCTCTAGCAATAAAAAATTCTTAGCCTATTAGGGAAATTTCCCAAATTGTGGAGTAAACTCCCACGAATGCGAGGAGCACCCCATGAATGAGTGAAATACTCTTTAGATTGCACGCAACAATAATTATTGCTAAACGTACAATATTGTTTGTTCAGTCGGGCGTAAAACTTCACAAACACAATTAATCGTTCCATAATGACAACAGCGTTTCAATTACGATAGACTTCCGGCTTCATAACCTGGAGGAGAAAGAAGGAAATACTAGTTAATCGTGTAATTGGGTTTTCCCTAAAACCTCTGATATCCGTCTTTCGTTTTCTGACGTCACTAGAGAAACAGTTTGCTCTAATAAAATTACAGAGCGGTTGCGAAGAGATAAAACTAAAACGTTGGCTATCAGATCCTAATATTTCGTAGAACGCAGAGTTCTCTCTTGGAATGACATTTTCTCTCCTCATTTCACCGCTCCCCCTCGTATAACACTTTCATTGCCGCGGGTTAAACTGAAGTTCAATATTCAATTCTACGTAAAATCAGTTTCAGAGTACAACGTTTAATAAGACCACCATTAGATCGATCGTGGCTTCATTCAACTTTGATTAAATGCGCATGAATATTAAGCTTGTGATCACCGGAGGCTTAGCCGTGTTGTGAAAATTCCCTCAACCAACGATGTGTCACGCGCCAGGTAACGTGTTAACAACGATGATATACACAATGTAGGCTGCGAAAATTAAGTCCACGTAGGATTTTTATACCAACATCAGCCCGAGACTAACTTCATCCGCATGAGCATCTTCAAACGGAATCTTGAAAGCTGTCTACTGGAAAAAGGAAATTGATATCAACAAAGTCAAGTAGCTCATCGTGGACGCATAATGAGACCTTTAATGTTTCCCACGAAAATAACAAACGAGACTCGTCGGTGTACGTGGATCAAATCAAAGAAGCAGTCTCACAGGCATGAATTACGCCTTAGTTTTGTTCTCTGCGTGTTCACGGGGTGCTGGGATTTTCTTCCTGTGTGATAACAAGCAATGGGACCGTAATTTTGCCCGCCAAAAGCCATTCTACCTCATAAAAATTTGGGATACTAAGATTTATGGAAGCTCATCGGTTTGTTTTTGATACACGCAACTCTTAAAAATATTTATCTCGGTTTCAGTACGCGGAGCAACAACAACGTGCTGGTCTCCCGCTTACACAAGCTCATCTGGTGCAAGGTGAGATGGTCGTTCAGTTACACCAACCGGGTGGGGATGAAGCTTAGTATCTCTAACGCGGTGGGGATTTTACCTAGTTAAACCGACTGGGTGGGGATGTAGCCTAGCATCTCTAACGCGGTAGGGATGTTACCTAGTTACACCGATTGGGTGGGGATGTAGCCTAGTATCTCTAACACGGTGGGGATGGTACCTAGTTACACACACGGATTGAAAAAGATAGCACAGTGCAAATGGTCAAGAACATTAGATATAATTGTGTTTTCAACAAACTAGAGAGGGCATCTGGAAACCAAGAAGCGAGCCTTTTAAAACCTCACATACGGACATCACCAGCTGGAAAAAATGGGCCTCCAGATGCTTAATATTGACGGTCACTTTATCAATCATACAATAATGTTAGGGACTTTCACTAGTTCCATTAGACGAAGATGTCCGCGTACGCAAGTTATTAATGATATAATCTCTTATGAAAGATTTAAATAGCTTAAAATTGTTTCTTACTTTATCAAAGTTGAACGAGGTACCTCAAAAAACGGCCTGATTGAGTAAGGATCATAGCTCTATCGCACCAGTTTCTGTACGTAAGAAAGAAGATAAATTCTTAGTGAATAATAATACGTAGTGTTGTTTCTGCAGGAGATTCAGTTTGGCTAGTATGATTCTTTTAATGGTTTCCTTGTAAATTTAGCGATCGCTGTTTTTGCTCTGCATGATTCTCGTGAGAACGGTGCGCCCGTGAAGTATAGCTTCTTACTCGAGGAAACTGGCACACAGGCTTTTGAAATGTTAAATCAGAATGCAAAAAAAAACAGAATGAAATATTAAAATCAGAATGCACTATAATGAAAAGTAAAGAGTTTGAATAGAATCCTACTGCAAAAGGTGTAATATGTCCCTTGAAAATCAACCTCACCCAAGACAGCCTTGGATGGCTTAAATTTATGAAAATGTGGCAAGAATTCGTGGACTCGTTTTGGAAGACCGACCATGGATCATTGAAGAAGTTGTGCAACTGCATAGAGTCAGTTAGAAAGCTCAGTTCAGCGGACTTTAGAGAAAGATTTGGTGATGAGAAGGATGGCTCCCCAATGTATGCTTTGACAGCCTTCTCAGTCACTCATTCTTCAACGGAGAGATCACGAGCGTTGTGTTTTAATTTCTTCACCCGACAAAGTACCCGGGCAGATTATTTTATGTTCTCGAATGAAAAGAAGTCGGGGAGAAAAGTGTTTGAAAAGTATAAAGTTTAAGTTGTTTAAAGTGTATATGAGTTTAAAGGAAAAACGACGGAGAGTTACTAGCCATCATAGATGGCGAACATTAAACTGTTCCGAAATATTAAATAAAAAAATACACGTGTGCTGGATCCCATGGAGAGTACTTTGCGAACATCAGATGTTGTGTCCAGTGTCACCACAGCATGTATTTAAACAAGATGAGTTTGGTTCCCTTTAGGGTTCTCCTCGCACTGCGTGAAAGATTTATGAGCATAATTCTACAAAAGAAAACCTTTTATAGGAAATTGGGTTTCTAGTTAAGTCTTACCAATTCTGAAAAACTCATGCTGTCAAAATAAATAAATAAAAATACTTCATCAGGGAATCAAGGGTAACATTTGAAGGTACACACGTATAATAATGTTTAAAACTAAATATGTATGAAATATATGATAGTCCTACCGTGATATCAAGTATAATCAAATGGATGAGCGATCAATTGATCTAAAAGAACACTAATCGAATGTATCAACAAAACATTTACATTAAATAAAACTGTACTAACGTCGCCCTCTATTACAGCAGA
Source organism: Morinoia aosen (assembly GCA_030386875.1). Classification (NCBI taxonomy): domain Eukaryota; kingdom Metazoa; phylum Arthropoda; class Malacostraca; order Amphipoda; family Talitridae; genus Morinoia; species Morinoia aosen. Next base: position 21,098,294 of record CM059567.1, on the reverse strand, counting down.
TTTCAAAGAATTGTAACGCCGTGTGCTAGCAGCACACTACACACTTTACGACGCTGTACTACTCCTCACTGGCCCTACTACCCCACACTACCCCACACTACCCCACACTACCCCACACTACCCCACACTACCCTACACTACCCCACACTACCCCACACTAAGCCACACTACCCCACACTACCCCACACTACCCCACACTACCCCACACTACCCCACACTACTCCACACTACCCCACACTACCCCACACTACCCCACACTACCCCACATTACCCCACACTACCCCACACTACCCCACACTACCCCACACTACCCCACACTACCCCACACTACCCCACACTACCCTACACTACCCCACACTACCCCACACTACCCCACACTACCCCACACTACTCCACACTACCCCACACTACCCCACACTACCCCACACTACCCCACACTACCCCACACTACCCCACACTACCCCACACTACCCCACACTACCCCACACTACCCCACACTACCCCACACTACCCCACACTACCCCACACTACCCCACACTACCCCACACTACCCCACACTACCCCACACTACCCCACACTACCCCCACACTACCCCACACTACCCCACACTACCCCACACTACCCCACACTACCCCACACTACCCCACACTACCTACCCCACACTACACCACACTACCTACCCCACACTACCCCACACTACCCCACACTACCCCACACTACCCCACACTACCCCACACTAATTCTTCAATGAAGAAGCTGTCATGTAAGGCCTCTTGGTGAAAGTGTAGAAAAATTGATGCATTATCGTCGTCGAATTCAAATGCTCTTTGCACCTACAAAGAAAACCATAGCTCTGGTGACAGTAGCTTATATGCTGATATTCCACTGCAGGCAGGCAATGTTCAATACAAATTAGTAAAGTCGCACAAGAATCACGAGATCAAAATTTTTGCTGACGTTTGCATGCATCACTGCCAGTAAGTCTGAATTAATTGTTTCCAGTCTGTCAAATTATTTCATCACGGACTTGTTATGAGCAGGTGGTTCTTCATGCAATAATCAAGCTTCTTAAGTCGGCTTCTTATACTGAAATCCTAAATTTTATCGCAATCAAATTTGGGAAAGGTTTTAGCTCTACCAAAATTGTGATGTTTCGAGTGTTTAGATGCAAGTATCTTGTGAACCAAAGTCCACATCTCGGTAGTGCCTTGGTGTCAACAATTATGTTAACCATCATAACCGAAATTAATTTATTTTATTACGGGTATTCACATGCATCCCCAAATGAACACTATCAGTTATTGATCTGAAAAGATTATTAAGCTTTATTCAAGGGTATGGGTCCAGCAATGAAAGAATATGTAATTCGACGTGAATATACAACCAGGATATTGAAGCACCGCTTACAGAAAGCGACATGTCGTGTTAAATAATTCAGTAAAATTTACAGTTGTAGAATTATTAAATATTTAGATGCAGCATTTCACTGTTGGCTCAGATATCGCTTCCTTCCACATAGACGCTAAGATAGCCTGGCTGTTGATGCTACCTCACTAAGTGGAAATACGTTTCTACTTTGAACAGTTTTTACTGGCTTATCAGCCTCCAAAGCTCCTCGTATGCAGCCTTGCGCAGAAAACGGAACATGTCTCCATAGCAGTCGGTTCGTAATTCTACAAAGCGGCTTTTCTTCAGCACATGTATAATGATCCCAGAGAAGTGTGGACTGGAATACACTCTCTCTCCGAATTCTATATTCGCTCTCATTCGCGTGCCATTTCAGGTCCCGAAGTCGGCCTCCACCTCGGTGGTGCAGGCGCTGCTGCGGGTCCTGGGCGGCGAGCGTGTGGTGCTGACGGCGCACATCAGCCGGAAGCACACCGCCCTCAGGAGCCTCATGCCGCCCCTCAGGGACAGGGAAGCTATGCCCTACCCCAGCAACGTCTTCATGCTCCTCAGGCATCCCTTCTCCAGGATTTTGTCAGCTTACAGGTGAAAATCTCTCGGAAAACTGTCATCTCATGCACTCTATGTTGTTAAATCGTGATCAACATGACTTATCTTTTACGCTCATTTCTCCTCTTTTTCTCTCAGCAGAGATAAAATAGCCACGAAGAGTGAGGGTCGACGGAGCGTTCAGTTCGAAAAATTCCTCAAGCTCTACAACAAGCCGATAATATCGAAGTACAGAGATCAGGAGCCCAAGGACACTTTTTACTCGAACGTGCCCACCTTCCGCGAGTTCGTGCTGTATTTGCTGGACACGCCGAGCGATGAGTACAACGAACACTGGATGCCGTATTACCTTGTTTGTTCTCCGTGTGACGTGCCGTACAACTTGGTGCTCAAAGTCGAGTCTCTACAGAACGACAACAAGGCTCTCATCCTCAGCACCGGGCACCCGGAACTTTTTATAAACAGTACACATCGCTCTGCTCCTGAGACCGCCATGCATAGAGCGCTTGTAGCGAAAGGCAACTTAAATAATTCCTTTCTTCTTGGTCAGGGTGATGCTGATGGAAAATTTAAAGTTGATTCTGAGGCAGGCATGCACACGCGAATAGGAGGGGATTTGCGCAATTTCGAGGAGTATTATTTTTCTCAGTTAACTAGAAAAGAAATACGTCAGCTGTATGATATTTACAGAGTAGACTTTGAAATGTTTGGGTACGATATAGAGCCGTATCTATCTTATGGGATATCCGAGGATATCGAAGTATCGAAGTTAACGTGAAATTTTTGCACGATAAAGTATTAAAAAATTCATTTTTGTCCTACTTATTTTGTACAGTATATCGTATACCACAAAGTCAATAAATAATTCAGAATGAGCCAAATAAAAGAAAAATAAAAAAATTCCTTTTTATTCGAGAAATTCAAACATTTTCACACAAGGAATTATCAGTTATAAAATTAGCTGGTCTCAAACTCAGACCCATGAAAGAGGCTTGATTTACACATTTTGTCCAATAATTTTATCCATTCTTTCTGAAATTTGGATTTGTAGACGTACAATCCTGACGGAAACCAGGCCCTGGCGCACGAATACAATAGGTGAAACACAACATGCTGTAGCTCAAATAATTGCATTAGATACTGGTGAAGATAACCTTATTGTTTTGATTAAAATAATTTTTATGAGCTGCACTGTGGAACAACGTTAAAAAAATGTTTCATCCTCCAAAGTTGAAAGGAATCTTTGCTTACATGACTTCACAGTATGTCCATTCGTAATTATACAGTATGTCCTAAAAGTCACACGCTATCCAGGTTTTTACATAAAATACATAAGTATATCAATTTTATCGATCATAATCCCGACAGATGCTCAAATTGTCCACCCTCGGCAATGACACATTCTTCAATTCTCTTTAAAAAACTTTCTTTTGCTAGGTTAGGGTTCAGCGTTGATCCTTTGACACTCTGTTGTTATCGCAGCTTTCAAATTATCAAGAGTGAGTGGACGATTCTTGTACACAACAGATTTTAGATGTCCACTGACCACATCTCTCACGGTCAGCAACCGAGCCAGTTTCATAATAAGCGTTTGACTAAACGTCGGACAGCGGTATGGCTCAACGGTTGTTCTCGGATCAGGATGATTGCGGTTGAATTTTTGAGCTACAGAGCGTTATGTTGCCCATCTCTTTCTGGCATAAAAACCAATTGAACTTTTTATTGTACTGTTAGTTCCTAACCCATCTCAAATATAATCTGAAACATAAAAAATACAAATTATTGTATGGTACGCGACTTCTGCAACACCCTGTATTTTTCCATTTCAGTTGTAATGGTCACCGTTATCAATGTACGCTAGTGCGTACATTCCAGCTCTCATGCCTCGTAAACTGCATAGTCTCAGAGTTTTGGAGAAATTTTCTTAGTTCATAAAATCTATTGTAATTTGGTATGATTTTTCATTTTTGAGATTTTGCTTTCAGGTCTGCCACTCGCGGCTCCGATGTCATCAATTGTAGACCTTCGATGGTTGCAGCATCCATTGCGTGCTGAGTTGTTTCGTTCTATTTCACTCAGTGGGAGTCGTACGTAGCACTATAGGATGCAATATTGTTTAAATTTGCTATACTACGCAATTTAACGTCATAGACTTAAAATTTCTTCAAAATTAACTTTTAAAATAAAAATTTGATCGTCTGAACATATATAACCAAAACATCATATAGAGAAAAAATTTCCATTGAGCTCTCCAATATAACAATCGACTTGTACAAATGTTTTTCCAAGTTGTTGTTGTCGAAAGAGTGGGAGTGGTCGAGGGGCTCAATGCATTTCCCTGTTTCAAAAAGAAAGAACTGAGCTATAACTTCCTACTTCACTCGGGTGTCGGAAATTGGTTCCGGATCGACAGGACGTACTTGTCAATGCGTCCTGGTGTTAGTTATAAGGGATTTGATAATGATATGATTGAATGTGATTGATAATGAAATGATATTATTGAAGTTCATCACGTGATAAAGTTCGAAGAAATTCACTCAACATTTTTATTGGAACACTGTCAATCGTTAAAAAGTACTACATATGAAGTCTATAAAACGCAACGTTTCGATGTACAAACATCATCATCAGGCTGAAAATGTACAGAAAAATTGATCAGTCACATTAGAACCTTGGTATTTATGGGCGGTTAACCTTTGCCTCAGGGTCATCCTGGTCAAGCTAATGTAGCATTTATTAAGAGACTTACATTCTCTTCTGTCACACGTAAATTGGTAAATTACATTGACCTTGTCCAGATCGATAACCCTAGATGCTGACATATTATTTTTCACTAAGAGGTCACTGATTTTGCGGTTTTTATAATATACACAGACTTTAATTGACATATCCGGATCTGTTGGCTTAACAAAAGTTTTAATAATGTTCTTAAAGACTCGTTCATCAATTTTATAATTCTTGTGCATTTGGTTTTCATAAAAAATATTAACATTGCGAGAAATAAGTTCAGGTTTATTTTTATTGCCCAAGGTTCGGTTCAAAAAATTACCAATGATTCTATCAATGAGAGTATTAGGAAAATTGTTGTTAATTGATGAACGAGTCTTTAAGAACATTGTTAAAACTTTTGTTAAGCCAACAGATCCGGATATGTCAATTAAAGTCTGTGTTTATTATAAAAACCGCAAAATCAGTGACCTCTTAGTGAAAAATAATATGTCAGCATCTAGGGTTATCGATCTGGACAAGGCCAATGTAATTTACCAATTTACGTGTGACAGAAGAGAATGTAAGTCTCTTAATAAATGCTACATTGGCTTGACCAGGATGACCCTGAGGCAAAGGTTAACCGCCCATAAATACCAAGGTTCTATTTTCAACCATTTTCGCATTGACCATAGTTGCAAACCATCAAATGAAGATCTATACCCTAACACAAAAATCTTATATAACGTGACTAAGAAAGAGCATATTCAAATTATAGAAGCGTTACACATCCATAAACTTAAACCTGTCCTCAACGAAAACACTAATGACTTTTTTGCTCTAAAATTATTTACTAAAACTGCATCTTAGTAGTCCGAGGCAACTGCTAGTCCGGTCATTTCGCCCCTATCGCTCGTCCAGTGAACATCTATAGTGTGCAATATATATACTTTTACTGTACCTGATTTCGTGTATACATATTTTTGTAGTACAAACTACATATCTAGTCACTTGTAAAATATTTTTGTGCTGTGATTTCATCTTTCATTCTAGTCTCATATAGCTTAAGAATTAGATTTGCTTTTTACCAATGTGACTGATCAATTTTTCTGTACATTTTCAGCCTGATGATGATGTTTGTACATCGAAACGTTGCGTTTTATAGACTTCATAGGTAGTACTTTTTAACGATTGACAGTGTTCCAATAAAAATGTTGAGTGAATTTCTTCGAACTTTATCACGTGATGAACTTCAACTGTTTCGCCAAGTTGAGAAATTAGAAAAGAAATGATATTATATGATATGGTATGATTTAAATGTAGAAATGAAATGTATCAAGCTTGATTGAAATAAAACATCATTTCTCAGGTTCGGAGTGTGAAGTCTAACCCTAGTGTTACGGTGAAGATGATTGAAAATACTGTCAACCTTCGCTATTTTATTATCTGAGATTATGCAAAGGCTTTCTAAAAGAGCATTAAATAGAGGGATAGCCTGAATGTTTCTAGATTCTCCACATCAGGATATACTATTACTCTCTAAAGCGTCAATGAATGTCGTACTTTTATTGCAATCTATTCAAACCCAATCAACGAGTCAACGACTGAACTCCAAAACTTTATTGAAAGATTATTTCAGCATCCAAACTCTGAAAATTTCGGCTATTTTAGAGCTTAACCTACTTCGGATCCATGTCTTAAATAATCAACTTAGACCAATAGATATCGTTTCGGGGACTGTAAGCTGTACAAAAAACACAAAAAAAGCCCTAAAATATCTACAAACTTTGATTTTCTTCCACCAAAAATCCATCTTCGAGCTTCCTACTTTGCTCATCAACATCAGACAACTGTAAATTTAAAATTTCGAGCCAGTGAATGAAAATTGAGTTGCATATTCAATAAAGATGAGAGTGACATTTGAAAACCAAGAACCTTGTAAATGCAGGCTGCACAGAGCATACATTTAATCAATCCATGAGCGTGTATACAACTTCAACTATATTTGTGATGAGATCTCTTCTTGAAGAATCTCACGCGCATAATAAAAAAGGACCAATTAAAAAATTGCCATTTTCTTATACCGATGCTTTTTGAATTTCAGAAATTCAAACACACTGAACTTTTCCACTACTGTACAATAAACTTGCTTTCCACAGTCTGTTAAGGACGTGAAATGTAGCGTTCGTAAACTCTAGAGAAAAATGCGTTAATAAAATCAAAACCAGTTCGTTCCTCTAGCATTTGTGCTACAAATAAATTCAATAATAACTTAACCCCATGAAATGCTACCGGAGAAATATGCCGTTCGTGCACTCTAAACAAGCATCGTCCATCAGCTCACGATTTCTTCTGCTGGGGCCTGCGGAAGTAACAAACTGCGCTGCTTGAATGAACAAATACAAAAGGGACCGTCATTCCAGGTGTTAGTAGGTTGTGTTCCTATTTATTCTCTTTTTTTATGGGTGGCAGCGATTTGCCATAATCGTAGTTTTCTGCAGCCAAGATTCCCTGACTGCACCTAAGCATCGTCCGCTAATTTATAGAATCTTATTTTAAGGCGACGGCGTAAACTTTGAGACCTGAATACGGATGTGAACGAACATATGTCTTTAAAATATCAGATCTTCATGGAACGAGATCCTCCCCTCACGAAAACAATCGAGAATGTAAAAATTCCTCATTTCAGTTCGCAGTTAACGCTAAAACGTGAATTGTTGTCATTAATATCGTCTTTTTTCCGCATGTCTCTCTCAAAGTTGCACTCGTCAACACATTCACTATTAGTTCATTCTTTCATTATAAAAACAATATTTCTTGGCTTCTCCGTTCTTGTCTTTCCTATAAATGCAGTTGTGCACAGTGTGCATCGACGTATGTCGGCTCAACAACCCGTACATTGCGTGTCAGAAAGGCGGAACACGTCGGAGTTACTCCCAGAACTGGGGCTTGACTTTGTCACCCTCCACACTCTGCCAAAGATCTCATGTAGAGAAGCAGTGTGATGCTAGAATTCCCAATTCTTATTTTTCAATTTTAGGATCTGTTCGCAATGTAACGAAAGTTAGATTTTTCAAATCTCTGTTTATACATAAGAACAAACCCAATCTTAATTATATGCAGAGTACGCATCCCATGCTTTTGGTTGGGCAATTGTTACATGAGTGAACTCTGTGTTGTTTACATTTCAATTACGTTCAACTGTGCCTTTCGTTCATTTTATCTTTACTTGTGTTCAGCTTTTAGGAAATAGCAGTCTTTCGCAATTACTACAGTAGAAGCATCTTTCGTCGTTCGTAACAACTTGTGTAATTACCTAGTTCATAGATTTTAAAATTCCCTGTATATAGGGAATTCCCTGTATTCACTGTAAAATTCCCTGTTCTAACTCACAAAAATGTCCCTTACATTTTATGTTTTATACATCCGGTTCAAATCAAAATATCTCAATTTAAATTGGAGGTATATAATTTATACAATAATAGGTGACATTTTTGCGGGACACCCTGTATATTTGCAGATCTCACAACTGATAATTTGGTCGAGGCCCGAAACGTTCGTTTTAGTATTGACCACATGCAATTTTGTAAACAATGTGGAGTGCTTTTGATTTTCGCCTTCACTATTTATTAAAATGCAAAGAATTCGTATGCAGTCCCTTATTATTAATTACAATACTCTGACCTAATAAAACACCGTTGTTGCATGCTTGCTTGGTTGGTGGGCCCATACCAACTCCATACCTATGAACTGGATTGCAGAACACCACGAAAAATATGCTTACTTCTACTTTTTGCACGAAATTATTCATAATGACTCAAGTAAACAATGCCCATCAAATATTGCGGCCTTCGATAATACGTGAAAACATGCAAATAATTTAATTTTTCAGAGTTATAGACAAATTAGAATTTCGTTCATGTCACGAGACAAGGTTAAGCCCCTCACTAATTTCCATTAACAAGGGAAACCAAATCTCGGGTTTGAGGAATTGGCATTACCTCCATGAAAAAATACCCTAGATAATTTCAAGCAACACTAATTCACGAAAATATGGAATATTAATGATTACAGATCGCATGAACACAAATCATGGCGGCACTCACCGACATGCAGAGACCCAACTTACGATAGCGATTTTCAGTTCGCTGACTTCTGCTGTGAACGTAATTTAGTTCCTTACGGCTCGGGCTTAATACTCAAGTTTCATGCCGCGCGTATACTTATTGAAGGTCATCCTACAACACATCTTATGTTGCTACCGTACAATACAACAAATAATCAGAGGCAGCTCTTACTTGATCGACAATTGATTGATACACCTACAACTACCAAGAAACACAACCCCATTAAAAACACATAATAGATATTGATGAAAATTGGAGGTGACTTAGGCATAATGTGGCAATGATTGATCCTGATTGGCCCGCTTACGTGATTCAACTCTCCTTATAACCCTAATCCTAATGATTGGCCGGCCAACCCTATATCATTGAATTAGACACCAATAACACGTGTAAACGATTATCGACGCCAGTAATACATGTTAATAATCATGACCTTCCCTGCTGTGTAGAACAATCACACTCCAAAGGCACACATACCCAATCAGGCACTCTGCGGCGTATCAGAGGCCGAGCTTCACGAGCGTACTCGGTGCTGTGGAGACACAGTTCATATTAACAGGACTTCAGTTCATGTTACGGGTTGGTATTTCTTTCGTGGTTACTCGGCTACGTCGACATGATCTTGGGCCATCTTAATTTCTTCCCATCATCTATAAATCAAATTTAAAACTACTTATTCACTTTTTAACAGCCAGATCTAATTAGCAGTTATTTTTTGCGTTATATTGAAGAACATATAACATTTATTTTGACGAACAAGTTTTTAAACAATTTCCTAGTAACATGAGTTTTCTCTTACAACTCACTCCTTCCCAAAGAAGTAATTCGTACGTATATTTTTTCCTCTTTTTTTGGCAGTGCATCGCTTGGTTTTTATTATTTGAAAGTGTTCTCTGAAAGAGAGACAAGAAAAAATCTAATAGCTGTAATATCGCGTACAACAAAAATTATATTTATTCTCTCTTGCAACCAAAAAATTATTTAATTTTCTATTTATACATTTTTTTCAGAATAATTTTTCCTGTGAAACACTTGGTTGTTTACGCACTTGTTCGCTGCTGTACAGCCTGCCAAAGTTGCCACTCAACTCAGCTCCTCTAAGTTACATGATGTGCTTGTGGGTGTGTTCATTTCGTTCCCTCCATACACGAACCAATAATGCATCAAGAATTTTTTAAATGTGTTCATGTACTCCCCCTCATTCTAAACGTAACTGTTTTTATCGGCCGCGAAAATTGCTGTTTTTTCCAGCCCTTAGAATACAAAAACCCTTTTTAAGCCTGTCCTGTTCAACTTTTTCTCGTATTTTGAAAGGCCCGCGAAATGTACCCCGCTGTGCAGACTTCCTGTCCGCCTCCGCCGACCGGCTGACCGTCGGCGTTTCACAACCCTTTTGTGCCCAAGTGTCTATTGTAAATCACTCTCTCAGCCACCTGTTACACGGCTTACTCAAAACAAAGACAATCCCCACAGACAATTTTCTATGATAAACATACTAGGTCCACACACGACGCCGATCAGAAAACGCACTGTTGGAAATTTTGCACCAGAGACTCATACTAAAATAGAACAAAACAACAGGGCAACCTTGCAATAATTTGCAAATAACATTTCAAAACGAATCGACCTTTCAAAAAAATGCCTGACATTTCAACTCGACTTGAATAAAATAATTTCTAAGAACACAATTTAGCTATTTATTCATGAAAATATTTTAGCCGTAGATTTCTCATTAGCTCGTAACAAATTTAATAGCATTCAGATCATTTAAAAGAATTGAAACCTGTGAAAAGTGAATTTGTGACACCAGGTTCATTAAGGGGATCATCACAGGCCCCTGCCAGGCCCCTGTCGGACCAATGAGCTTTTTTTGTTTTGTTGTTGGAAAAGGACCCTTAGGTGGTGGACCATTCGGTCCTAATATTTTATGGCGCTACGGACACTAGATTCCCCCCCGGGGGGGGGGGTAAGAGGATTAAAAATCCTGAATTTTCGACCCCATTTCGACCCCATATAAAAACAAAACCAAACGGGAAATGGAAAATTTGAAACCGTAACTTTGTTTACAATGCTTCAGGAATTCTAAAACTGTCATTGGTTTTGTTCTAGCATTAAACCTCAATGAGTTTTATTGATTTGAAATATCGATAAAAATGAGCTAAAAAACAAATATGTCCAATTTTTTCAAATAACTAATGCCTGAATCGAAAAAATGAATGGGAAAATTGTGTTTCATTTCAAAAGTTACATATAATAGTCAAAGTTCATAAGAATCAGACTACAAATATAAAATTTCAGAACTTCTTAATTTAAAACAGAAAATTTTAATTTTTTCTAATCTTTTGGAAATTACAATTCACAGTGTGAATATGAAGTTATGCATGGAGATTATCGAAATGAAAATTGAAACAGCATTCAATTACATAAATTGTCCATTATATTCCACTTCTACAAAACCTCATCATTCAAAACGCCACTCCTCATTGAGTTTTGATGCTAAAACAAAACCAAGGACTGTTTTAGAATCCTTTATCACTTCTAACAAAAGTAGCTTGGTTTTTTTCCAAATTTGAGAAAGAAAAAAAAATTATAAAGCTCAAAACCCCAAAATAATTTTTTTGTGATGTAATGATAAAATACCGCTTATCACAAAAAAATTTTCATATAATAAATTTTTACAAGCTACTTTTGTTTGAAATGCTTCATGGATTCTAAAACTGTCTTTGGTTTTGTTCTAGCATCAAAACTTAATGAGGAGTAGCGTTTTACAAAATCCATAAAATGTACCAACAACTCATTTTTCGTAAAAAAATAAGGCCTAAAACGAAAAAGTGACACGAGTAAAAAAGTTTACTTTCAAAAAATACATATACCGGCCAATTTTCAAACGAATCGGACGAAAAAAGTTGAAAAATCCGGATGATCCCCTGAAACACGTCTCCAATTAGCCGAGTGTTTACCCTTCAGGAGTGGACAAGAAAAAGGCATTTCAATGTTGAGAATCTGATGAGTTGATCAGACGTAAATACAGGAAGGCTGGACCAGTAATACAGCCGTGGGGGCAATTTCATCTGAATTATTCAGATGTGTGTCCTTCTCTGTATTGATTCTTTAGTTTTCGCGTTGAAATAAGCATTGCATGTCCTTCAATGCCCCCTACAAACATTTAAATGTGTGCTTCATTACTTGCAAAATCTGTGCGACCCCACCTCTACTCAACTGGAATATACAAAATGAGTCTCATAATGTTTAGCCAATAAATATAAAAAATTCCATGAGATTTGACATGTAAAACATCGTAATGCGAGGAAGGTTGTCATGTCCAACGAATTCGTATTTGTCAATTTGACAAACTCATCTTCAAGCAACAATAGTCGAGGATGTCGCCGCTTCACTACGCTCGACGCTCAATTCCACGTCCAATGTACGCAAAAACGAAGAGTCACACGTCCCAACTGGTTGATGGATGAAACAAGAGCTCACGGGACAATCCCGCAGACCACCAAATATCGAATTCACTCGGAATAGAATTGACCGAATTCATGGCTAATCTCATCGAAGAAGACACGGAAAAGGTTAAAAGCCAACAGCATCTGGTGTTCCCAGGCGGTCACCCATCCAAGTACTAACCAGACCCAACATTGCTTAACTTCGCTGATCGGACGAGAAGCGGTGCATTCAACGTGGTATGGTTAAAGATTGCCATGTCCAACGAATTCGTATTTGTCAATTTGACAAACTCATCTTCAAGCAACAATAGTCGAGGATGTCGCCGCTTCACTACGCTCGACGCTCGATTCCACGTCCAATGTACGCAAAAACGAAGAGTCACACGTCCCAACTGGTTGATGGATGAAACAAGAGCTCACGGGACAATCCCGCAGACCACCAAATATCGAATTCACTCGGAATAGAACTGACCGAAATTCATGGCTAATCTCATCGAAGAAGACACGGAGAAGGTTAAAAGCCAACAGCATCTGGTGTTCCCAGGCGGTCACCCATCCAAGTACTAACCAGACCCAACGTTGCTTAACTTCGCTGATCGGACGAGAAGCGGTGCATTCAACGTGGTTTGGCCGTTGGCGAGGAAGATTGCCATGTCCGACGAATTCGTTTTTTTTCAATTTGACAAACTCATCTTCAAGCAACAATAGTCGAGGATGTCGCCGCTTCACAACGCTCGACGCTCAATTTCACGTCCAATGTACGCAAAAACGAAGAGTCACACGTCCCAACTGGTTGATGGATGAAACAAGAGCTCACGGGACAATGCCGCAGACCAGCATATATCGAATTCACTCGGAGTAGAATTGACCGAAATTCATGGCTAATCTCATCGAAGAAGACACGGAAAATGTTAAAAGCCGACAGCATCTGGTGTTACCAGGCGGTCACCCATCCTAGTACTAACCAGACCCAACGTTGCTTAACTTCGCTGATCGGACGAGAAGCGGTGCATTCAACGTGGTATGGCCGTTGGCGAGGAAGATTGCCATGTCCAACGAATTCGTATTTGTCAATTTGACAAACTCATCTTCAAGCAACAATAGTCGAGGATGTCGCCGCTTCACTACGCTCGACGCTCAATTCCACGTCCAATGTACGCAAAAACGAAGAGTCACATGTCCCAACTGGTTGATGGATGAAACAAGAGCTCACGGGACAATCCCGCAGACCACCAAATATCGAATTCACTCGGAATAGAATTGACCGAAATTCATGGCTAATCTCATCGAAGAAGACACGGAAAAGGTTAAAAGCCAACAGCATCTGGTGTTCCCAGGCGGTCACCCATCCAAGTACTAACCAGACCAAATGTTACTCGCTGATCGGACGGGAAGCGGTGCATTCAACGTGGTATGGCCGTTGGCGAGGAAGATTGCCATGTCCAACGAATTCGTATTTTTCAATTTGACAAACTCATCTTCAAGCAACAATAGTGAGGATGACGCCGCTTCACTACGCACGACGCTCAATTCCACGTCCAATGTACGCAAAAACGAAGAGTCACACGTCCCAACTGGTTGATGGATGAAACAAGAGCTCACGGGACAATCCCGCAGACCACCAAATATCGAATTCACTCGGAGTAGAATTGACCGAAATTCATGGCTAATCTCATCGAAGAAGACACGAAAAAGGTTAAAAGCCAACAGCATCTGGTGTTCCCAGGCGGTCACCCATCCAAGTACTAACCAGACCCAACGTTGCTTAACTTCTCTGATCGGACGAGAAGCGGTGCATACAACGTGGTATGGCCGTTGGCGAGGAAGATTGCCATGTCCAACGAATTCGTATTTTTCAATTTGACAAACTCATCTTCAAGCAACAATAGTGAGGATGTCGCCGCTTCACTACGCTCGACGCTCAATTCCACGTCCAATGTACGCAAAAACGAAGAGTCACACGTTCCAACTGGTTGATGGATGAAACAAGAGCTCACGGGACAATCACGCAGACCACCAAATATCGAATTCACTCGGAATAGAATTGACCGAAATTCATGGCTTATCTCATCGAAGAAGACACGGAAAAGGTTAAAAGCCAACAGTATCTGGTGTTCCCAGGCGGTCACCCATCCAAGTACTAACCAGACCCAACGTTGCATAACTTCGCTGATCGGACGAGAAGCGGTGCATTCAGCGTGGTATGGCCGTTGGCGAGGAAGATTGCCATGTCCAACGAATTCGTATTTGTCAATTTGACAAACTCATCTTCAAGCAACAATAGTCGAGGATGTCGCCGCTTCACTACGCTCGACGCTCAATTCCACGTCCAATGTACGCAAAAACGAAGAGTCACACGTCCCAACTGGTTGATGGATGAAACAAGAGCTCACGGGACAATCCCGCAGAACACCAAATATCGAATTCACTCGGAATAGAATTGACCGAAATTCATGACTAATCTCATCGAAGAAGACACGGAAAAGGTTAAAAGCCAACAGCATCTGGTGTTCCCAGGCGGTCACCCATCCAAGTACTAACCAGACCCAACGTTGCTTAACTTCGCTGATCGGACGAGAAGCGGTGCATTCAACGTGGTATGGCCGTTGGCGAGGAAGATTGCCATGTCCAACGAATTCGTATTTGTCAATTTGACAAACTGATCTTCAAGCAACAATAGTGAGGATGTCGCCGCTTCACTACGCTCAACGCTCAATTCCACGTCCAATGTACGCAAAAACGAAGAGTCACACGTCCCAACTGGTTGATGGATGAAACAAGAGCTCACGGGACAATCCCGCAGACCACCAAATATCGAATTCACTCGGAATAGAATTGACCGATATTCATGGCTAATCTCATCGAAGAAGACACGCTAAAGGTTAAAAGCCAACAGCATCTGGTATTCCCAGGCGGTCACCCATCCAAGTACTAACCAGACCCAACGTTGCTTAACTTCGCTGATCGGACGAGAAGCGGTGCCTTCAACTGGGTATGGCCGTTGGCGAGGAAGATTGCCATGTCCAACGAATTCGTATTTATCAATTTGACAAACTCATCTTCAAGCAACAATAGTCGAGGATGTCGCCGCTTCACTACGCTCGACGCTCAATTCCACGTCCAATGTACGCAAAAACGAAGGGTCACACGTCCCAACTGGTTGATGGATGAAACAAGAGCTCACGGACGATCCCGCAGGCCACCAAATATCGAATTCACTCGGAATAGAATTGACCGAAATTCATGGCTAATCTCATCGAAGAAGACACGGAAAAGGGGAAAAGCCAACAGCATCTGGTGTTCCCAGGCGGTCACCCATCCAAGTACTAACCAAACCCAACATTGCTTAACTTCGCTGATCGGACGAGAAGCGGTGCATTCAACGCGGTATGGCCGTTGGCGAGGAAGATTGCCATGTCCAACGAATTCGTATTTGTCAATTTGACAAACTCATCTTCAAGCAACAATAGTCGAGGATGTCGCCGCTTCACTACGCTCGACGCTCAATTCCACGTCCAATGTACGCAAAAACGAAGATTCACACGTCCAAACTGGTTGATGGATGAAACAAGAGCTCACGGGACAATCCCGCAGACCACCAAATATCGAATTCACTCGGAATAGAATTGACCGAAATTCATGGCTAATCTCATCGAAGAAGACACGGAAAAGGTTAAAAGCCAACAGCATCTGGTGTTCCCAGGCGGTCACCCATCCGAGTACTAACCAGACCCAACGTTGCTTAACTTCGCTGATCGGACGAGAAGCGGTGAATTCAACGTGGTATGGCCGTTGGCGAGGAAGATTGCCATGTCCAACGAATTCGTATTTATCAATTTGACAAACTCATCTTCAAGCAACCATAGTCGAGGATGTCGCCGCTTCACTACGCTCAACGCTCAATTCCACGTCCAATGTACGCAAAAACGAAGAGTCACACGTCCCAACTGGTTGATGGATGAAACAAGAGCTCACGGAACAATCCCGCAGACCACCAAATATCGAATTCACTCGGAATAGAATTGACCGATATTCATGGCTAATCTCATCGAAGAAGACACGGAAAAGGTTAAAAGCCAACAGCATCTGGTGTTCCCAGGCGGTCACCCATCCAAGTACTAACCAGACCCAACGTTGCTTAACTTCGCTGATCGGACGAGAAGCGGTGCATTCAACTGGGTATGGCCGTTGGCGAGGAAGATTGCCATGTCCAACGAATTCGTATTTATCAATTTGACAAACTCATCTTCAAGCAACAATAGTCGAGGATGTCGCCGCTTCACTACGCTCGACGCTCAATTCCACGTCCAATGTAGGCAAAAACGAAGGGTCACACGTCCCAACTGGTTGATGGATGAAATAAGAGCTCACGGGACAATCCCGCAGGCCACCAAATATCGAATTCACTCGGAATAGAATTGACCGAAATTCATGGCTAATCTCATCGAAGAAGACACGGAAAAGGTTAAAAGCCAACAGCATCTGGTGTTCCCAGGCGGTCACCCATCCAAGTACTAACCGAACCCAACATTGCTTAACTTCGCTGATCGGACGAGAAGCGGTGCATTCAACGCGGTATGGCCGTTGGCGAGGAAGATTGCCATGTCCAACGAATTCGTATTTGTCAATTTGACAAACTCATCTTCAAGCAACAATAGTCGAGGATGTCGCCGCTTCACTACGCTCGACGCTCAATTCCACGTCCAATGTACGCAAAAACGAAGATTCACACGTCCCAACTGGTTGATGGATGAAACAAGAGCTCACGGGACAATCCCGCAGACCACCAAATATCGAATTCACTCGGAATAGAATTGACCGAAATTCATTGCTAATCTCATCGAAGAAGACACGGAAAAGGTTAAAAGCCAACAGCATCTGGTGTTCCCAGGCGGTCACCCATCCAAGTACTAACCAGACCCAACGTTGCTTAACTTCGCTGATCGGACGAGAAGCGGTGAATTCAACGTGGTATGGCCGTTGGCGAGGAAGATTGCCATGTCCAACGAATTCGTATTTATCAATTTGACAAACTCATCTTCAAGCAACAATTGTCGAGGATGTCGCCGCTTCACTACGCTCGACGCTCAATTCCACGTCCAATGTACGCAAAAACGAAGGGTCACACGTCCCAACTGGTTGATGGATGAAACAAGAGCTCACGGGACAATCCTGCAGACCACCAAATATCGAATTCACTCGGAATAGAATTGACCGAAATTCATGGCTAATCTCATCGAAGAAGACACGGAAAAGGTTAAAAGCCAACAGCATCTGGTGTTCCCAGGCGGTCACCCATCCAAGAACTAACAAGACCCAACGTTGCTTAACTTCGCTGATCGGACGAGAAGCGGTGCATTCAACGTGGTATGGCCGTTGGCGAGGAAGATTGCCATGTCCAACGAATTCGTATTTGTCAATTTGACAAACTCATCTTCAAGCAACAATAGTCGAGGATGTCGCCGCTTCACTACGCTCGACGCTCAATTCCACGTCCAATGTACGCAAAAACGAAGAGTCACACGTCCCAACTGGTTGATGGATGAAACAAGAGCTCACGGGACAATCCCGCAGACCACCAAATATCGAATTCACTCGGAATAAAATTGACCGAAATTCATGGCTAATCTCATCGAAGAAGACACGGAAAAGATTAAAAGCCAACAGCATCTGGTGTCCCCAGGCGGTCACCCATCCAAGTACTAACCAGACCCAACGTTGCTTAACTTCGCTGATCGGACGAGAAGCGGTTCATTCAACGTGGTATGGCCGTTGGCGAGGAAGATTGCCGTGTACAACGAATTCGTATTTGTCAATTTGACAAACTCATCTTCATGCAACAATAGTCGAGGATGTCGCCGCTTCACTACGCTCGACGCTCAACTCCACGTCCAATGTACGCAAAAACGAAGAGTCACGCGTCCCAACTGGTTGATGGATGAAACAAGAGCTAACGGGACAATCCCGCAGACCACCAAATATCGAATTCACTCGGAATAGAATTGACCGAAATTCATGGCTAATCTCATCGAAGAAGACACGGAAAAGGTTAAAAGCCAACAGCATCTGGTGTTCCCAGGCGGTCACCCATCCAAGTACTAACCAGACCCAACGTTGCTTAACTACGCTGATCGGACGAGAAGCGGTGCATTCAACGCGGTATGGCCGTTGGCGAGGAAATTGCCATGTCCAACGAATTCGTATTTGTCAATTTGACAAACTCATCTTCAAGCAACAATAGTCGAGGATGTCGCCGCTTCACTACGCTCGACGCTCAATTCCACATCCAATGTACGCAAAAACGAAGAGTCACACGTCCCAACTGGTTGATGGATGAAACAAGAGCTCACGGGACAATCCCGCAGACCACCATATATCGAATTCACTCGGAATAGTATTGACCGAAATTCATGGCTAATCTCATCGAAGAAGACACGGAAAAGGTTAAAAGCCAACAGCATCTGGTGTTCCCAGGCGGTCACCCATCCAAGTACTAACAAGACCAAACGTTCCTTAACTCAGCTGATTGGTCGAGAAGCGGTGCATTCAACGTGGTATGGCCGTTGGCGAGGAAGATTGCGATGTCCAACGAATTCGTATTTGTCATCTTGACAAACTCATCTTCAAGCAACAATAGTCGAGGATGTCGCCGCTTCACTACGCTCGACGCTCAATTCCACGTCCAATGTACGCAAAAACGAAGGGTCACACGTCCCAACTGGTTGATGGATTAAACAAGAGCTCACGGGACAATCCCGCAGACCACCAAATATCGAATTCACTCGGGATAGAATTGACCGAAATTCATGGCTAATCTCATCGAAGAAGACACGGAAAAGGTTAAAAGCCAACAACATCTGGTGTTCCCAGGCGGTCACCCAACCAAATACTAACCAGACCCAACGTTGCTTAACTTCGCTGATCGGACGAGAAGCGGTGCATTCAATGTGGTATGGCCGTTGGCGAGGAAAATTGCCGTGTCCAACGAATTCGTATTTGTCAATTTGACAAACTCATCTTCAAGCAACAATAGTCGAGGATGTCGCCGCTTCACTACGCTCGACGCTCAATTCCACGTCCAATGTACGCAAAAACGAGGAGTCACACGTCTCAACTGGTTGATGGATGAAACAAGAGCTCACGGGACAACCCAGCACACCACCAAATATCGAATTCACTAGGAATAGAATTGACCGAAATTCATGGCTAATCTCATCGAAGAAGACACGGAAAAGGTTAAAAGCCAACAGCATCTTGTGTTCCCAGGCGGTCACCCATCCAAGTACTAACCAGACCCAACGTTGCTTAACTTCGCTGATCGGACGAGAAGCGGTGCATTCAACGTGGTATGGCCGTTGGCGAGGAAGATTGTCATGTCCAACGAATTCGTATTTGTCAATTTGACAAACTCATCTTCAAGCAACAATAGTCGAGGATGTCGCCGCTTCACTACGCTCGACGCTCAATTCCACGTCCAATGTACGCAAAAACGAAGAGTCACACGTCCCAACTGGTTGATGGATGAAACAAGAGCTCACGGGACAATCGCGCAGACCACCAAATATCGAATTCACTCGGAATAGAATTGACCGAAATTCATGGCTAATCTCATCGAAGAAGACACGGAAAAGGTTAAAAGCCAACAGCATCTGGTGTTCCCAGGCGGTCACCCATCCAAGTACTAACCAGGCCCAACGTTGCTTAACTTCGCTGATCGGACGAGAAGCGATGCATTCAACGTGGTATGGCCGTTGGCGAGGAAGATTGCCATGTCCAACGAATTCGTATTTGTCAATTTGACAAACTCATCTTCAAGCAACAATAGTCGAGGATGTCGCCGCTTCACTACGCTCGACGCTAAATTCCACGTCCGATGTACGCAAAAACGAGGAGTCACACGTCCCAACTGGTTGATGGATGGAACAAGAGCTCACGGGACAATCCCGCAGACCACCAAATATCGAATTCACTCGGAATAAAATTGACCGAAATTCATGGCTAATCTAATCGAAGAAGACACGGAAAAGGTTAAAAGCCAACAGCATCTGGTGTTCCCAGGCGGTCACCCATCCAAGTACTAACCAGACCCTACGTTCCTTAACTTCGCTGATCGGACGAGAAGCGGTGCATTCAACGTGGTATGGCCGTTGGCGAGGAAAATTGCCATGTCCAACGAATTCGTATTTGTCAATTTAACAAACTCACCTTCAAGCAACAATAGTCGAGGATGTCGCCGCTTCACGACGCTCGACGCCCAATTCCACGTCCAATGTACGCAAAAACGAAGAGTCACACGTCCCAAGTGGTTGATGGATGAAACAAGAGCTCACGGGACAATCCCGCAGACCACCAAATATCGAATTCACTCGGAATAGTATTGACCGAAATTCATGGCTAATCTCATCGAAGAAGACACGGAAAAGGTTGAAAGCCAACAGCATCTGGTGTTCCCAGGCGGTCACCCATCCAAGTACTAACAAGACCAAACGTTCCTTAACTTCGCTGATTGGTCGAGAAGCTGTGCATTCAACGTGGTATGGCCGTTGGCGAGGAAGATTGCGATGTCCAACGAATTCGTATTTGTCAATTTGACAAACTCATCTTCAAGCAACAATAGTCGAGGATGTCGCCGCTTCACTACGCTCGACGCTCAATTCCACGTCCAATGTACGCAAAAACGAAGGGTCACACGTCCCAACTGGTTGATGGATGAAACAAGAGCTCACGGGACAATCCCGCAGACCACAAAATATCGAATTCACTCGGAATAGAATTGACCGAAATTCATGGCTAATCTCATCGAAGAAGACACGGAAAAGGTTAAAAGCCAACAGCATCTGGTGTTCGCAGGCGGTCACCCATCCAAGTATTAACCAGACCCAACGTTGCTTAACTTCGCTGAACGGACGAGAAGCGGTGCATTCAACGTGGTATGGCCGTTTGCGAGTAAGATTGCCATGTCCAACGAATTCGTATTTGTCAATTTGACAAACTCATCTTCAAGCAACAATAGTCGAGGATGTCGCCTCTTCACTACGCTCGACGCTCAATTCCACGTCCAATGTACGCAAAAACGAAGAGTCACACGTCCCAACTGGTTGATGGATGAAACATGAGCTCACGGGACAATCGCGCAGACCACCAAATATCGAATTTACTCGGAATAGAATTGACCGAAATTCATGGCTAATCTCATCGAAGAAGACACGGAAAAGGTTAAAAGCCAACAGCATCTGGTGTTCCCAGGCGGTCACCCATCCAAGTACTAACCAGGCCCAACGTTGCTTAACTTCGCTGGTCGGACGAGAAGCGATGCATTCAACGTGGTATGGCCGTTGGCGAGGAAGATTGCCATGTCCAACGAATTCGTATTTGTCAATTTGACAAACTCATCTTCAAGCAACAATAGTCGAGGATGTCGCCGCTTCACGACGCTCGACGCCCAATTCCACGTCCAATGTACGCAAAAACGAAGAGTCACACGTCCCAACTGGTTGATGGATGAAACAAGAGCTCACGGGACAATCCCGCAGACCACCAAATATCGAATTCACTCGGAATAGAATTGACCGAAATTCATGGCTAATCTCATCGAAGAAGACACGGAAAAGGTTAAAAGACAACAGCATCTGGTGTTCCCAGGCGGTCACCCATCCAAGTACTAACCAGACCCAACGTTGCTTAACTTCGCTGATCGGACGAGAAGCGGTGCATTCAACGTGGTATGGCCGTTGGCGAGGAAGATTGCCATGTCCAACGAATTCGTATTTGTCAATTTGACAAACTCATCTTCAAGCAACAATAGTCGAGGATGTCGCCGCTTCACTACGCTCGACGCTCAATTCCACGTCCAATGTACGCAAAAACGAAGAGTCACATGTCCCAACTGGTTGATGGATGAAACAAGAGCTCACG
Source organism: Morinoia aosen (assembly GCA_030386875.1). Lineage (NCBI taxonomy): Eukaryota > Metazoa > Arthropoda > Malacostraca > Amphipoda > Talitridae > Morinoia > Morinoia aosen. The sequence goes on along the minus strand of CM059567.1, from coordinate 21,076,141 downwards.
GGACAATCGCGCAGACCACCAAATATCGAATTCACTCGGAATAGAATTGACCGAAATTCATGGCTAATCTCATCGAAGAAGACACGGAAAAGGTTAAAAGCCAACAGCATCTGGTGTTCCCAGGCGGTCACCCATCCAAGTACTAACCAGGCCCAACGTTGCTTAACTTCGCTGGTCGGACGAGAAGCGATGCATTCAACGTGGTATGGCCGTTGGCGAGGAAGATTGCCATGTCCAACGAATTCGTATTTGTCAATTTGACAAACTCATCTTCAAGCAACAATAGTCGAGGATGTCGCCGCTTCACGACGCTCGACGCCCAATTCCACGTCCAATGTACGCAAAAACGAAGAGTCACACGTCCCAACTGGTTGATGGATGAAACAAGAGCTCACGGGACAATCCCGCAGACCACCAAATATCGAATTCACTCGGAATAGAATTGACCGAAATTCATGGCTAATCTCATCGAAGAAGACACGGAAAAGGTTAAAAGACAACAGCATCTGGTGTTCCCAGGCGGTCACCCATCCAAGTACTAACCAGACCCAACGTTGCTTAACTTCGCTGATCGGACGAGAAGCGGTGCATTCAACGTGGTATGGCCGTTGGCGAGGAAGATTGCCATGTCCAACGAATTCGTATTTGTCAATTTGACAAACTCATCTTCAAGCAACAATAGTCGAGGATGTCGCCGCTTCACTACGCTCGACGCTCAATTCCACGTCCAATGTACGCAAAAACGAAGAGTCACACGTCCCAACGGGTTGATGGATGAAACAAGAGCTCACGGGACAATCCCGCAGACCACCAAATATCGAATTCACTCGGAATTGAATTGACCGCAATTCATGGCTAATCTCATCGAAGAAGACACGGAAAAGGTTAAAAGCCAACAGCATCTGGTGTTCCCAGGCGGTCACCCATCCAAGTACTAACCAGACCCAACGTTGCTTAACTTCGCTGATCAGACGAGAAGCGGTGCATTCAACGTGGTATGACCGTTGGCGAGGAAGATTGCCATGTCCAACGAATTCGTATTTGTCAATTTGACAAACTCATCTTCAAGCAACAATAGTCGAGGATGTCGCCGCTTCACTACGCTCGACGCTCAATTCCACGTCCAATGTACGCAAAAACGAAGAGTCACGCGTCTCAACTGGTTGATGGGTGAAACAAGAGCTCACGGGACAATCCCGCAGACCACCAAATATCGAATTCACTCGGAATAGAATTGACCGAAATTCATGGCTAATCTCATCGAAGAAGACACGGAAAAGGTTAAAAGCCAACAGCATCTGGTGTTCCGAGGCGGTCACATATCCAAGTACTAACCAGACCCAACGTTGCTTAACTTCGCTGATCGGACGAGAAGCGGTGCATTCAACGTGGTATGGCCGTTGGTGAGGAAGATTGCCATTTCCAACGAATTCGTATTAGTAATTTGACAAACTCATCTTCAAGCAACAATAGTCGAGGATGTCGCCGCTTCACTACGCTCGACGCTAAATTCCACGTCCGATGTACGCAAAAACGAAGAGTCACACGTCCCAACTGGTTGATGGATGAAACAAGAGCTCACGGGACAATCCCGCAGACCACCAAATATCGAATTCACTCGGAATAAAATTGACCGAAATTCATGACTAATCTAATCGAAGAAGACACGGAAAAGGTTAAAAGCCAAGAGCATCTGGTGTTCCCAGGCGGTCACCCATCCAAGTACTAACCAGACCCAACGTTACTTAACTTCGCTGATCGGACGAGAAGCGGTGCATTCAACGTGGTATGGCCGTTGGCGAGGAAAATTGCCATGTCCAACGAATTCGTATTTGTCAATTTAACAAACTCACCTTCAAGCAACAATAGTCGAGGATGTCGCCGCTTCACTACGCTCGACGCTCAATTCCACGTCCAATGTACGCAAAAACGAAGAGTCACACGTCCCAAGTGGTTGATGGATGAAACAAGAGCTCACGGGACAATCCCGCAGACCACCAAATATCGAATTCACTCGGAATAGAATTGACCGAAATTCATGGCTAATCTCATCGAAGAAGACACGGAAAAGGTTAAAAGCCAACAGCATCTGGTGTTCCCAGGCGGTCACCCATCCGAGTACTAACCAGACCCAACGTTGCTTAACTTCGCTGATCGGACGAGAAGCGGTGCATTCAACGTGGTATGGCCGTTGGCGAGGAAGATTGCCATGTCCAACCAATTCGTATTTGTCAATTTGACAAACTCATCTTCAAGCAACAATAGTCGAGGATGTCGCCGCTTCACGACGCTCGACGCCCAATTCCACGTCCAATGTACGCAAAAACGAAGAGTCACACGTCCCAACTGGTTGATGGATGAAACAAGAGCTCACGGGACAATCCCGCAGACCACCAAATATCGAATTCACTCGGAATAGAATTGACCGAAATTCATGGCTAATCTCATCGAAGAAGACACGGAAAAGGTTAAAAGACAACAGCATCTGGTGTTCCCAGGCGGTCACCCATCCAAGTACTAACCAGACCCAACGTTGCTTAACTTCGCTGATCGGACGAGAAGCGGTGCATTCAACGTGGTATGGCCGTTGGCGAGGAAGATTGCCATGTCCAACGAATTCGTATTTGTCAATTTGACAAACTCATCTTCAAGCAACAATAGTCGAGGATGTCGCCGCTTCACTACGCTCGACGCTCAATTCCACGTCCAATGTACGCAAAAACGAAGAGTCACACGTCCCAACGGGTTGATGGATGAAACAAGAGCTCACGGGACAATCCCGCAGACCACCAAATATCGAATTCACTCGGAATTGAATTGACCGCAATTCATGGCTAATCTCATCGAAGAAGACACGGAAAAGGTTAAAAGCCAACAGCATCTGGTGTTCCCAGGCGGTCACCCATCCAAGTACTAACCAGACCCAACGTTGCTTAACTTCGCTGATCAGACGAGAAGCGGTGCATTCAACGTGGTATGACCGTTGGCGAGGAAGATTGCCATGTCCAACGAATTCGTATTTGTCAATTTGACAAACTCATCTTCAAGCAACAATAGTCGAGGATGTCGCCGCTTCACTACGCTCGACGCTCAATTCCACGTCCAATGTACGCAAAAACGAAGAGTCACGCGTCTCAACTGGTTGATGGGTGAAACAAGAGCTCACGGGACAATCCCGCAGACCACCAAATATCGAATTCACTCGGAATAGAATTGACCGAAATTCATGGCTAATCTCATCGAAGAAGACACGGAAAAGGTTAAAAGCCAACAGCATCTGGTGTTCCGAGGCGGTCACATATCCAAGTACTAACCAGACCCAACGTTGCTTAACTTCGCTGATCGGACGAGAAGCGGTGCATTCAACGTGGTATGGCCGTTGGTGAGGAAGATTGCCATTTCCAACGAATTCGTATTAGTAATTTGACAAACTCATCTTCAAGCAACAATAGTCGAGGATGTCGCCGCTTCACTACGCTCGACGCTAAATTCCACGTCCGATGTACGCAAAAACGAAGAGTCACACGTCCCAACTGGTTGATGGATGAAACAAGAGCTCACGGGACAATCCCGCAGACCACCAAATATCGAATTCACTCGGAATAAAATTGACCGAAATTCATGACTAATCTAATCGAAGAAGACACGGAAAAGGTTAAAAGCCAAGAGCATCTGGTGTTCCCAGGCGGTCACCCATCCAAGTACTAACCAGACCCAACGTTACTTAACTTCGCTGATCGGACGAGAAGCGGTGCATTCAACGTGGTATGGCCGTTGGCGAGGAAAATTGCCATGTCCAACGAATTCGTATTTGTCAATTTAACAAACTCACCTTCAAGCAACAATAGTCGAGGATGTCGCCGCTTCACTACGCTCGACGCTCAATTCCACGTCCAATGTACGCAAAAACGAAGAGTCACACGTCCCAAGTGGTTGATGGATGAAACAAGAGCTCACGGGACAATCCCGCAGACCACCAAATATCGAATTCACTCGGAATAGAATTGACCGAAATTCATGGCTAATCTCATCGAAGAAGACACGGAAAAGGTTAAAAGCCAACAGCATCTGGTGTTCCCAGGCGGTCACCCATCCGAGTACTAACCAGACCCAACGTTGCTTAACTTCGCTGATCGGACGAGAAGCGGTGCATTCAACGTGGTATGGCCGTTGGCGAGGAAGATTGCCATGTCCAACCAATTCGTATTTGTCAATTTGACAAACTCATCTTCAAGCAACAATAGTTGAGGATGTCGCCGCTTCACTACGCTCGACGCTAAATTCCACGTCCGATGTACGCAAAAACGAAGAGTCACACGTCCCAACTGGTTGATGGATGAAACAAGAGCTCACGGGACAATCCCGCAGACCACCAAATATCGAATTCACTCGGAATAGAATTGACCGAAATTCATGGCTAATCTCATCGAAGAAGACACGGAAAAGGTTAAAAGCCAACAACATCTGGTGTTCCCAGGCGGTCACCCATCCGAGTACTAACCAGACCCAACGTTGCTTAACTTCGCTGATCGGACGAGAAGCGGTGCATTCAACGTGGTATGGCCGTTGGCGAGGAAGATTGCCATGTCCAACGAATTCGTATTTGTCAATTTGACAAACTCATCTTCAAGCAACAATAGTCGAGGATGTCGCCGCTTCACTACGCTCGACGCTCAATTCCACGTCCAATGTAGGCAAAAACGAAGAGTCACGCGTCCCAACTGGTTGATGGGTGAAACAAGAGCTCACGGGACAATCCCGCAGACCACCAAATATCGAATTCACTCGGAATAGAATTGACCGATATTCATGGCTAATCTCATCGAAGAAGACACGGAAAAGGTTAAAAGCCAACAGCATCTGGTGTTCCGAGGCGGTCACCCATCCAAGTACTAACCAGACCCAACGTTGCTTAACTTCGCTGATCGGACGAGAAGCGATGCATTCAACGTGGTATGGCCGTTGGTGAGGAAGATTGCCATGTCCAACGAATTCGTATTTGTCAATTTGACAAACTCATCTTCAAGCAACAATAGTCGAGGATGTCGCCGCTTCACTACGCTCGACGCTAAATTCCACGTCCGATGTACGCAAAAACGAGGAGTCACACGTCCCAACTGGTTGATGGATGGAACAAGAGCTCACGGGACAATCCCGCAGACCACCAAATATCGAATTCACTCGGAATAAAATTGACCGAAATTCATGGCTAATCTAATCGAAGAAGACACGGAAAAGGTTAAAAGCCAACAGCATCTGGTGTTCCCAGGCGGTCACCCATCCAAGTACTAACCAGACCCTACGTTCCTTAACTTCGCTGATCGGACGAGAAGCGGTGCATTCAACGTGGTATGGCCGTTGGCGAGGAAAATGGCCATGTCCAACGAATTCGTATTTGTCAATTTAACAAACTCACCTTCAAGCAACAATAGTCGAGGATGTCGCCGCTTCACTACGCTCGACGCTCAATTCCACGTCCAATGTACGCAAAAACGAAGAGTCACACGTCCCAAGTGGTTGATGGATGAAACAAGAGCTCACGGGACAATCCCGCAGACCACCAAATATCGAATTCACTCGGAATAGTATTGACCGAAATTCATGGCTAATCTCATCGAAGAAGACACGGAAAAGGTTGAAAGCCAACAGCATCTGGTGTTCCCAGGCGGTCACCCATCCAAGTACTAACAAGACCAAACGTTCCTTAACTTCGCTGATTGGTCGAGAAGCTGTGCATTCAACGTGGTATGGCCGTTGGCGAGGAAGATTGCGATGTCCAACGAATTCGTATTTGTCAATTTGACAAACTCATCTTCAAGCAACAATAGTCGAGGATGTCGCCGCTTCACTACGCTCGACGCTCAATTCCACGTCCAATGTACGCAAAAACGAAGGGTCACACGTCCCAACTGGTTGATGGATGAAACAAGAGCTCACGGGACAATCCCGCAGACCACAAAATATCGAATTCACTCGGAATAGAATTGACCGAAATTCATGGCTAATCTCATCGAAGAAGACACGGAAAAGGTTAAAAGCCAACAGCATCTGGTGTTCGCAGGCGGTCACCCATCCAAGTATTAACCAGACCCAACGTTGCTTAACTTCGCTGAACGGACGAGAAGCGGTGCATTCAACGTGGTATGGCCGTTTGCGAGTAAGATTGCCATGTCCAACGAATTCGTATTTGTCAATTTGACAAACTCATCTTCAAGCAACAATAGTCGAGGATGTCGCCTCTTCACTACGCTCGACGCTCAATTCCACGTCCAATGTACGCAAAAACGAAGAGTCACACGTCCCAACTGGTTGATGGATGAAACATGAGCTCACGGGACAATCGCGCAGACCACCAAATATCGAATTTACTCGGAATAGAATTGACCGAAATTCATGGCTAATCTCATCGAAGAAGACACGGAAAAGGTTAAAAGCCAACAGCATCTGGTGTTCCCAGGCGGTCACCCATCCAAGTACTAACCAGGCCCAACGTTGCTTAACTTCGCTGATCGGAAGAGAAGCGGTGCATTCAACGTGGTATGGACGTTGGCGAGGAAGATTGCCATGGCCAACGAATTCGTATTTGTCAATTTGACGAACTCATCTACAAGCAACAATAGTCGAGGATGTTGCCGCTTCACTACGCTCGACGCTCAATTCCACGTCCAATGTACGCAAAAACGAAGAGTCGCACGTCCTAACTGGTTGATGGATGAAACAAGAGCTCACGGGACAATCCCCCACAACACCAAATATCGAATTCACTCGGAATAGAATTGACCGAAATGCATGGCTAATCTCATCGAAGCAGACACGAAAAAGGTTAAAAGCCAAGAGCATCTGGTGTTCCCAGGCGGTCACCCAACCAAATACTAACCAGACCCAACGTTGCTTAACTTCGCTGATCGGACGAGAAGCGGTGCATTCAACGTGGTATGGCCGTTGGCGAGGAAAATTGCCGTGTCCAACGAATTCGTATTTGTCAATTTGACAAACTCATCTTCAAGCAACAATAGTCGAGGATGTCGCCGCTTCACTACGCTCGACGCTTAATTCCACGTCCAATGTACGCAAAAACGAGAAGTCACACGTCCCAACTGGTTGATGGATGAAACAAGAGCTCACGGAACAATCCAGCACACCACCAAATATCGAATTCACTAGGAATAGAATTGACCGAAATTCATGGCTAATCTCATCGAAGAAGACACGGAAAAGGTTAAAAGCCAACAGCATCTGGTGTTCCGAGGCGGTCACATATCCAAGTACTAACCAGACCCAACGTTGCTTAACTTCGCTGATCGGACGAGAAGCGGTGCATTCAACGTGGTATGGCCGTTGGTGAGGAAGATTGCCATTTCCAACGAATTCGTATTAGTAATTTGACAAACTCATCTTCAAGCAACAATAGTCGAGGATGTCGCCGCTTCACTACGCTCGACGCTAAATTCCACGTCCGATGTACGCAAAAACGAAGAGTCACACGTCCCAACTGGTTGATGGATGAAACAAGAGCTCACGGGACAATCCCGCAGACCACCAAATATCGAATTCACTCGGAATAAAATTGACCGAAATTCATGACTAATCTAATCGAAGAAGACACGGAAAAGGTTAAAAGCCAAGAGCATCTGGTGTTCCCAGGCGGTCACCCATCCAAGTACTAACCAGACCCAACGTTACTTAACTTCGCTGATCGGACGAGAAGCGGTGCATTCAACGTGGTATGGCCGTTGGCGAGGAAAATTGCCATGTCCAACGAATTCGTATTTGTCAATTTAACAAACTCACCTTCAAGCAACAATAGTCGAGGATGTCGCCGCTTCACTACGCTCGACGCTCAATTCCACGTCCAATGTACGCAAAAACGAAGAGTCACACGTCCCAAGTGGTTGATGGATGAAACAAGAGCTCACGGGACAATCGCGCAGACCACCAAATATCGAATTCACTCGGAATAGAATTGACCGAAATTCATGGCTAATCTTATCGAAGAAGACACGGAAAAGGTTAAAAGCCAACAGCATCTGGTGTTCCCAGGCGGTCACCCATCCAAGTCCTAACCAGGCCCAACGTTGCTTAACTTCGCTGATCGGACGAGAAGCGATGCATTCAACGTGGTATGGCCGTTGGCGAGGAAGATTGCCATGTCCAACGAATTCGTATTTGTCAATTTGACAAACTCATCTTCAAGCAACAATAGTCGAGGATGTCGCCGCTTCACTACGCTCGACGCTAAATTCCACGTCCGATGTACGCAAAAACGAGGAGTCACACGTCCCAACTGGTTGATGGATGGAACAAGAGCTCACGGAACAATCCAGCACACCACCAAATATCGAATTCACTAGGAATAGAATTGACCGAAATTCATGGCTAATCTCATCGAAGAAGACACGGAAAAGGTTAAAAGCCAACAGCATCTGGTGTTCCGAGGCGGTCACATATCCAAGTACTAACCAGACCCAACGTTGCTTAACTTCGCTGATCGGACGAGAAGCGGTGCATTCAACGTGGTATGGCCGTTGGTGAGGAAGATTGCCATTTCCAACGAATTCGTATTAGTAATTTGACAAACTCATCTTCAAGCAACAATAGTCGAGGATGTCGCCGCTTCACTACGCTCGACGCTAAATTCCACGTCCGATGTACGCAAAAACGAAGAGTCACACGTCCCAACTGGTTGATGGATGAAACAAGAGCTCACGGGACAATCCCGCAGACCACCAAATATCGAATTCACTCGGAATAAAATTGACCGAAATTCATGACTAATCTAATCGAAGAAGACACGGAAAAGGTTAAAAGCCAAGAGCATCTGGTGTTCCCAGGCGGTCACCCATCCAAGTACTAACCAGACCCAACGTTACTTAACTTCGCTGATCGGACGAGAAGCGGTGCATTCAACGTGGTATGGCCGTTGGCGAGGAAAATTGCCATGTCCAACGAATTCGTATTTGTCAATTTAACAAACTCACCTTCAAGCAACAATAGTCGAGGATGTCGCCGCTTCACTACGCTCGACGCTCAATTCCACGTCCAATGTACGCAAAAACGAAGAGTCACGCGTCTCAACTGGTTGATGGGTGAAACAAGAGCTCACGGGACAATCCCGCAGACCACCAAATATCGAATTCACTCGGAATAGAATTGACCGAAATTCATGGCTAATCTCATCGAAGAAGACACGGAAAAGGTTAAAAGCCAACAGCATCTGGTGTTCCGAGGCGGTCACATATCCAAGTACTAACCAGACCCAACGTTGCTTAACTTCGCTGATCGGACGAGAAGCGGTGCATTCAACGTGGTATGGCCGTTGGTGAGGAAGATTGCCATTTCCAACGAATTCGTATTAGTAATTTGACAAACTCATCTTCAAGCAACAATAGTCGAGGATGTCGCCGCTTCACTACGCTCGACGCTAAATTCCACGTCCGATGTACGCAAAAACGAAGAGTCACACGTCCCAACTGGTTGATGGATGAAACAAGAGCTCACGGGACAATCCCGCAGACCACCAAATATCGAATTCACTCGGAATAAAATTGACCGAAATTCATGACTAATCTAATCGAAGAAGACACGGAAAAGGTTAAAAGCCAAGAGCATCTGGTGTTCCCAGGCGGTCACCCATCCAAGTACTAACCAGACCCAACGTTACTTAACTTCGCTGATCGGACGAGAAGCGGTGCATTCAACGTGGTATGGCCGTTGGCGAGGAAAATTGCCATGTCCAACGAATTCGTATTTGTCAATTTAACAAACTCACCTTCAAGCAACAATAGTCGAGGATGTCGCCGCTTCACTACGCTCGACGCTCAATTCCACGTCCAATGTACGCAAAAACGAAGAGTCACACGTCCCAAGTGGTTGATGGATGAAACAAGAGCTCACGGGACAATCGCGCAGACCACCAAATATCGAATTCACTCGGAATAGAATTGACCGAAATTCATGGCTAATCTCATCGAAGAAGACACGGAAAAGGTTAAAAGCCAACAGCATCTGGTGTTCCCAGGCGGTCACCCATCCAAGTACTAACCAGGCCCAACGTTGCTTAACTTCGCTGATCGGACGAGAAGCGATGCATTCAACGTGGTATGGCCGTTGGCGAGGAAGATTGCCATGTCCAACGAATTCGTATTTGTCAATTTGACAAACTCATCTTCAAGCAACAATAGTCGAGGATGTCGCCGCTTCACTACGCTCGACGCTAAATTCCACGTCCGATGTACGCAAAAACGAGGAGTCACACGTCCCAACTGGTTGATGGATGGAACAAGAGCTCACGGGACAATCCCGCAGACCACCAAATATCGAATTCACTCGGAATAAAATTGACCGAAATTCATGGCTAATCTAATCGAAGAAGACACGGAAAAGGTTAAAAGCCAACAGCATCTGGTGTTCCCAGGCGGTCACCCATCCAAGTACTAACCAGACCCTACGTTCCTTAACTTCGCTGATCGGACGAGAAGCGGTGCATTCAACGTGGTATGGCCGTTGGCGAGGAAAATTGCCATGTCCAACGAATTCGTATTTGTCAATTTAACAAACTCACCTTCAAGCAACAATAGTCGAGGATGTCGCCGCTTCACTACGCTCGACGCTCAATTCCACGTCCAATGTACGCAAAAACGAAGAGTCACACGTCCCAAGTGGTTGATGGATGAAACAAGAGCTCACGGGACAATCCCGCAGACCACCAAATATCGAATTCACTCGGAATAGTATTGACCGAAATTCATGGCTAATCTCATCGAAGAAGACACGGAAAAGGTTGAAAGCCAACAGCATCTGGTGTTCCCAGGCGGTCACCCATCCAAGTACTAACAAGACCAAACGTTCCTTAACTTCGCTGATTGGTCGAGAAGCTGTGCATTCAACGTGGTATGGCCGTTGGCGAGGAAGATTGCGATGTCCAACGAATTCGTATTTGTCAATTTGACAAACTCATCTTCAAGCAACAATAGTCGAGGATGTCGCCGCTTCACTACGCTCGACGCTCAATTCCACGTCCAATGTACGCAAAAACGAAGGGTCACACGTCCCAACTGGTTGATGGATGAAACAAGAGCTCACGGGACAATCCCGCAGACCACAAAATATCGAATTCACTCGGAATAGAATTGACCGAAATTCATGGCTAATCTCATCGAAGAAGACACGGAAAAGGTTAAAAGCCAACAGCATCTGGTGTTCGCAGGCGGTCACCCATCCAAGTATTAACCAGACCCAACGTTGCTTAACTTCGCTGAACGGACGAGAAGCGGTGCATTCAACGTGGTATGGCCGTTTGCGAGTAAGATTGCCATGTCCAACGAATTCGTATTTGTCAATTTGACAAACTCATCTTCAAGCAACAATAGTCGAGGATGTCGCCTCTTCACTACGCTCGACGCTCAATTCCACGTCCAATGTACGCAAAAACGAAGAGTCACACGTCCCAACTGGTTGATGGATGAAACATGAGCTCACGGGACAATCGCGCAGACCACCAAATATCGAATTTACTCGGAATAGAATTGACCGAAATTCATGGCTAATCTCATCGAAGAAGACACGGAAAAGGTTAAAAGCCAACAGCATCTGGTGTTCCCAGGCGGTCACCCATCCAAGTACTAACCAGGCCCAACGTTGCTTAACTTCGCTGATCGGAAGAGAAGCGGTGCATTCAACGTGGTATGGACGTTGGCGAGGAAGATTGCCATGGCCAACGAATTCGTATTTATCAATTTGACGAACTCATCTACAAGCAACAATAGTCGAGGATGTTGCCGCTTCACTACGCTCGACGCTCAATTCCACGTCCAATGTACGCAAAAACGAAGAGTCGCACGTCCTAACTGGTTGATGGATGAAACAAGAGCTCACGGGACAATCCCCCACAACACCAAATATCGAATTCACTCGGAATAGAATTGACCGAAATGCATGGCTAATCTCATCGAAGCAGACACGAAAAAGGTTAAAAGCCAAGAGCATCTGGTGTTCCCAGGCGGTCACCCAACCAAATACTAACCAGACCCAACGTTGCTTAACTTCGCTGATCGGACGAGAAGCGGTGCATTCAACGTGGTATGGCCGTTGGCGAGGAAAATTGCCGTGTCCAACGAATTCGTATTTGTCAATTTGACAAACTCATCTTCAAGCAACAATAGTCGAGGATGTCGCCGCTTCACTACGCTCGACGCTTAATTCCACGTCCAATGTACGCAAAAACGAGAAGTCACACGTCCCAACTGGTTGATGGATGAAACAAGAGCTCACGGAACAATCCAGCACACCACCAAATATCGAATTCACTAGGAATAGAATTGACCGAAATTCATGGCTAATCTCATCGAAGAAGACACGGAAAAGGTTAAAAGCCAACAGCATCTGGTGTTCCCAGGCGGTCACCCATCCAAGTACTAACCAGACCCAACGTTGCTTAACTTCGCTGATCGGACGAGAAGCGGTGCATTCAACGTGGTATGGCCGTTGGCGAGGAAGATTGCCATGTCCAACGAATTCGTATTTGTCAATTTGACAAACTCATCTTCAAGCAACAATAGTCGAGGATGTCGCCGCTTCACTACGCTCGACGCTCAATTCCACGTCCAATGTACGCAAAAACGAAGAGTCACATGTCCCAACTGGTTGATGGATGAAACAAGAGCTCACGGGACAATCGCGCAGACCACCAAATATCGAATTCACTCGGAATAGAATTGACCGAAATTCATGGCTAATCTCATCGAAGAAGACACGGAAAAGGTTAAAAGCCAACAGCATCTGGTGTTCCCAGGCGGTCACCCATCCAAGTACTAACCAGGCCCAACGTTGCTTAACTTCGCTGGTCGGACGAGAAGCGATGCATTCAACGTGGTATGGCCGTTGGCGAGGAAGATTGCCATGTCCAACGAATTCGTATTTGTCAATTTGACAAACTCATCTTCAAGCAACAATAGTCGAGGATGTCGCCGCTTCACGACGCTCGACGCCCAATTCCACGTCCAATGTACGCAAAAACGAAGAGTCACACGTCCCAACTGGTTGATGGATGAAACAAGAGCTCACGGGACAATCCCGCAGACCACCAAATATCGAATTCACTCGGAATAGAATTGACCGAAATTCATGGCTAATCTCATCGAAGAAGACACGGAAAAGGTTAAAAGACAACAGCATCTGGTGTTCCCAGGCGGTCACCCATCCAAGTACTAACCAGACCCAACGTTGCTTAACTTCGCTGATCGGACGAGAAGCGGTGCATTCAACGTGGTATGGCCGTTGGCGAGGAAGATTGCCATGTCCAACGAATTCGTATTTGTCAATTTGACAAACTCATCTTCAAGCAACAATAGTCGAGGATGTCGCCGCTTCACTACGCTCGACGCTCAATTCCACGTCCAATGTACGCAAAAACGAAGAGTCACATGTCCCAACTGGTTGATGGATGAAACAAGAGCTCACGGGACAATCGCGCAGACCACCAAATATCGAATTCACTCGGAATAGAATTGACCGAAATTCATGGCTAATCTCATCGAAGAAGACACGGAAAAGGTTAAAAGCCAACAGCATCTGGTGTTCCCAGGCGGTCACCCATCCAAGTACTAACCAGGCCCAACGTTGCTTAACTTCGCTGGTCGGACGAGAAGCGATGCATTCAACGTGGTATGGCCGTTGGCGAGGAAGATTGCCATGTCCAACGAATTCGTATTTGTCAATTTGACAAACTCATCTTCAAGCAACAATAGTCGAGGATGTCGCCGCTTCACGACGCTCGACGCCCAATTCCACGTCCAATGTACGCAAAAACGAAGAGTCACACGTCCCAACTGGTTGATGGATGAAACAAGAGCTCACGGGACAATCCCGCAGACCACCAAATATCGAATTCACTCGGAATAGAATTGACCGAAATTCATGGCTAATCTCATCGAAGAAGACACGGAAAAGGTTAAAAGACAACAGCATCTGGTGTTCCCAGGCGGTCACCCATCCAAGTACTAACCAGACCCAACGTTGCTTAACTTCGCTGATCGGACGAGAAGCGGTGCATTCAACGTGGTATGGCCGTTGGCGAGGAAGATTGCCATGTCCAACGAATTCGTATTTGTCAATTTGACAAACTCATCTTCAAGCAACAATAGTCGAGGATGTCGCCGCTTCACTACGCTCGACGCTCAATTCCACGTCCAATGTACGCAAAAACGAAGAGTCACACGTCCCAACGGGTTGATGGATGAAACAAGAGCTCACGGGACAATCCCGCAGACCACCAAATATCGAATTCACTCGGAATTGAATTGACCGCAATTCATGGCTAATCTCATCGAAGAAGACACGGAAAAGGTTAAAAGCCAACAGCATCTGGTGTTCCCAGGCGGTCACCCATCCAAGTACTAACCAGACCCAACGTTGCTTAACTTCGCTGATCAGACGAGAAGCGGTGCATTCAACGTGGTATGACCGTTGGCGAGGAAGATTGCCATGTCCAACGAATTCGTATTTGTCAATTTGACAAACTCATCTTCAAGCAACAATAGTCGAGGATGTCGCCGCTTCACTACGCTCGACGCTCAATTCCACGTCCAATGTACGCAAAAACGAAGAGTCACGCGTCTCAACTGGTTGATGGGTGAAACAAGAGCTCACGGGACAATCCCGCATACCACCAAATATCGAATTCACTCGGAATAGAATTGACCGAAATTCATGGCTAATCTCATCGAAGAAGACACGGAAAAGGTTAAAAGCCAACAGCATCTGGTGTTCCGAGGCGGTCACATATCCAAGTACTAACCAGACCCAACGTTGCTTAACTTCGCTGATCGGACGAGAAGCGGTGCATTCAACGTGGTATGGCCGTTGGTGAGGAAGATTGCCATTTCCAACGAATTCGTATTAGTAATTTGACAAACTCATCTTCAAGCAACAATAGTCGAGGATGTCGCCGCTTCACTACGCTCGACGCTAAATTCCACGTCCGATGTACGCAAAAACGAAGAGTCACACGTCCCAACTGGTTGATGGATGAAACAAGAGCTCACGGGACAATCCCGCAGACCACCAAATATCGAATTCACTCGGAATAAAATTGACCGAAATTCATGACTAATCTAATCGAAGAAGACACGGAAAAGGTTAAAAGCCAAGAGCATCTGGTGTTCCCAGGCGGTCACCCATCCAAGTACTAACCAGACCCAACGTTACTTAACTTCGCTGATCGGACGAGAAGCGGTGCATTCAACGTGGTATGGCCGTTGGCGAGGAAAATTGCCATGTCCAACGAATTCGTATTTGTCAATTTAACAAACTCACCTTCAAGCAACAATAGTCGAGGATGTCGCCGCTTCACTACGCTCGACGCTCAATTCCACGTCCAATGTACGCAAAAACGAAGAGTCACACGTCCCAAGTGGTTGATGGATGAAACAAGAGCTCACGGGACAATCCCGCAGACCACCAAATATCGAATTCACTCGGAATAGAATTGACCGAAATTCATGGCTAATCTCATCGAAGAAGACACGGAAAAGGTTAAAAGCCAACAGCATCTGGTGTTCCCAGGCGGTCACCCATCCGAGTACTAACCAGACCCAACGTTGCTTAACTTCGCTGATCGGACGAGAAGCGGTGCATTCAACGTGGTATGGCCGTTGGCGAGGAAGATTGCCATGTCCAACCAATTCGTATTTGTCAATTTGACAAACTCATCTTCAAGCAACAATAGTTGAGGATGTCGCCGCTTCACTACGCTCGACGCTAAATTCCACGTCCGATGTACGCAAAAACGAAGAGTCACACGTCCCAACTGGTTGATGGATGAAACAAGAGCTCACGGGACAATCCCGCAGACCACCAAATATCGAATTCACTCGGAATAGAATTGACCGAAATTCATGGCTAATCTCATCGAAGAAGACACGGAAAAGGTTAAAAGCCAACAACATCTGGTGTTCCCAGGCGGTCACCCATCCGAGTACTAACCAGACCCAACGTTGCTTAACTTCGCTGATCGGACGAGAAGCGGTGCATTCAACGTGGTATGGCCGTTGGCGAGGAAGATTGCCATGTCCAACGAATTCGTATTTGTCAATTTGACAAACTCATCTTCAAGCAACAATAGTCGAGGATGTCGCCGCTTCACTACGCTCGACGCTCAATTCCACGTCCAATGTAGGCAAAAACGAAGAGTCACGCGTCCCAACTGGTTGATGGGTGAAACAAGAGCTCACGGGACAATCCCGCAGACCACCAAATATCGAATTCACTCGGAATAGAATTGACCGATATTCTTGGCTAATCTCATCGAAGAAGACACGGAAAAGGTTAAAAGCCAACAGCATCTGGTGTTCCGAGGCGGTCACCCATCCAAGTACTAACCAGACCCAACGTTGCTTAACTTCGCTGATCGGACGAGAAGCGATGCATTCAACGTGGTATGGCCGTTGGTGAGGAAGATTGCCATGTCCAACGAATTCGTATTTGTCAATTTGACAAACTCATCTTCAAGCAACAATAGTCGAGGATGTCGCCGCTTCACTACGCTCGACGCTAAATTCCACGTCCGATGTACGCAAAAACGAGGAGTCACACGTCCCAACTGGTTGATGGATGGAACAAGAGCTCACGGGACAATCCCGCAGACCACCAAATATCGAATTCACTCGGAATAAAATTGACCGAAATTCATGGCTAATCTAATCGAAGAAGACACGGAAAAGGTTAAAAGCCAACAGCATCTGGTGTTCCCAGGCGGTCACCCATCCAAGTACTAACCAGACCCTACGTTCCTTAACTTCGCTGATCGGACGAGAAGCGGTGCATTCAACGTGGTATGGCCGTTGGCGAGGAAAATTGCCATGTCCAACGAATTCGTATTTGTCAATTTAACAAACTCACCTTCAAGCAACAATAGTCGAGGATGTCGCCGCTTCACTACGCTCGACGCTCAATTCCACGTCCAATGTACGCAAAAACGAAGAGTCACACGTCCCAAGTGGTTGATGGATGAAACAAGAGCTCACGGGACAATCCCGCAGACCACCAAATATCGAATTCACTCGGAATAGTATTGACCGAAATTCATGGCTAATCTCATCGAAGAAGACACGGAAAAGGTTGAAAGCCAACAGCATCTGGTGTTCCCAGGCGGTCACCCATCCAAGTACTAACAAGACCAAACGTTCCTTAACTTCGCTGATTGGTCGAGAAGCTGTGCATTCAACGTGGTATGGCCGTTGGCGAGGAAGATTGCGATGTCCAACGAATTCGTATTTGTCAATTTGACAAACTCATCTTCAAGCAACAATAGTCGAGGATGTCGCCGCTTCACTACGCTCGACGCTCAATTCCACGTCCAATGTACGCAAAAACGAAGGGTCACACGTCCCAACTGGTTGATGGATGAAACAAGAGCTCACGGGACAATCCCGCAGACCACAAAATATCGAATTCACTCGGAATAGAATTGACCGAAATTCATGGCTAATCTCATCGAAGAAGACACGGAAAAGGTTAAAAGCCAACAGCATCTGGTGTTCGCAGGCGGTCACCCATCCAAGTATTAACCAGACCCAACGTTGCTTAACTTCGCTGAACGGACGAGAAGCGGTGCATTCAACGTGGTATGGCCGTTTGCGAGTAAGATTGCCATGTCCAACGAATTCGTATTTGTCAATTTGACAAACTCATCTTCAAGCAACAATAGTCGAGGATGTCGCCTCTTCACTACGCTCGACGCTCAATTCCACGTCCAATGTACGCAAAAACGAAGAGTCACACGTCCCAACTGGTTGATGGATGAAACATGAGCTCACGGGACAATCGCGCAGACCACCAAATATCGAATTTACTCGGAATAGAATTGACCGAAATTCATGGCTAATCTCATCGAAGAAGACACGGAAAAGGTTAAAAGCCAACAGCATCTGGTGTTCCCAGGCGGTCACCCATCCAAGTACTAACCAGGCCCAACGTTGCTTAACTTCGCTGATCGGAAGAGAAGCGGTGCATTCAACGTGGTATGGACGTTGGCGAGGAAGATTGCCATGGCCAACGAATTCGTATTTGTCAATTTGACGAACTCATCTACAAGCAACAATAGTCGAGGATGTTGCCGCTTCACTACGCTCGACGCTCAATTCCACGTCCAATGTACGCAAAAACGAAGAGTCGCACGTCCTAACTGGTTGATGGATGAAACAAGAGCTCACGGGACAATCCCCCACAACACCAAATATCGAATTCACTCGGAATAGAATTGACCGAAATGCATGGCTAATCTCATCGAAGCAGACACGAAAAAGGTTAAAAGCCAAGAGCATCTGGTGTTCCCAGGCGGTCACCCAACCAAATACTAACCAGACCCAACGTTGCTTAACTTCGCTGATCGGACGAGAAGCGGTGCATTCAACGTGGTATGGCCGTTGGCGAGGAAAATTGCCGTGTCCAACGAATTCGTATTTGTCAATTTGACAAACTCATCTTCAAGCAACAATAGTCGAGGATGTCGCCGCTTCACTACGCTCGACGCTTAATTCCACGTCCAATGTACGCAAAAACGAGAAGTCACACGTCCCAACTGGTTGATGGATGAAACAAGAGCTCACGGAACAATCCAGCACACCACCAAATATCGAATTCACTAGGAATAGAATTGACCGAAATTCATGGCTAATCTCATCGAAGAAGACACGGAAAAGGTTAAAAGCCAACAGCATCTGGTGTTCCCAGGCGGTCACCCATCCAAGTACTAACCAGACCCAACGTTGCTTAACTTCGCTGATCGGACGAGAAGCGGTGCATTCAACGTGGTATGGCCGTTGGCGAGGAAGATTGCCATGTCCAACGAATTCGTATTAGTCAATTTGACAAACTCATCTTCAAGCAACAATAGTCGAGGATGTCGCCGCTTCACTACGCTCGACGCTCAATTCCACGTCCAATGTACGCAAAAACGAAGAGTCACATGTCCCAACTGGTTGATGGATGAAACAAGAGCTCACGGGACAATCGCGCAGACCACCAAATATCGAATTCACTCGGAATAGAATTGACCGAAATTCATGGCTAATCTCATCGAAGAAGACACGGAAAAGGTTAAAAGCCAACAGCATCTGGTGTTCCCAGGCGGTCACCCATCCAAGTACTAACCAGGCCCAACGTTGCTTAACTTCGCTGGTCGGACGAGAAGCGATGCATTCAACGTGGTATGGCCGTTGGCGAGGAAGATTGCCATGTCCAACGAATTCGTATTTGTCAATTTGACAAACTCATCTTCAAGCAACAATAGTCGAGGATGTCGCCGCTTCACGACGCTCGACGCCCAATTCCACGTCCAATGTACGCAAAAACGAAGAGTCACACGTCCCAACTGGTTGATGGATGAAACAAGAGCTCACGGTACAATCCCGCAGACCACCAAATATCGAATTCACTCGGAATAGAATTGACCGAAATTCATGGCTAATCTCATCGAAGAAGACACGGAAAAGGTTAAAAGACAACAGCATCTGGTGTTCCCAGGCGGTCACCCATCCAAGTACTAACCAGACCCAACGTTGCTTAACTTCGCTGATCGGACGAGAAGCGGTGCATTCAACGTGGTATGGCCGTTGGCGAGGAAGATTGCCATGTCCAACGAATTCGTATTTGTCAATTTGACAAACTCATCTTCAAGCAACAATAGTCGAGGATGTCGCCGCTTCACTACGCTCGACGCTCAATTCCACGTCCAATGTACGCAAAAACGAAGAGTCACACGTCCCAACGGGTTGATGGATGAAACAAGAGCTCACGGGACAATCCCGCAGACCACCAAATATCGAATTCACTCGGAATTGAATTGACCGCAATTCATGGCTAATCTCATCGAAGAAGACACGGAAAAGGTTAAAAGCCAACAGCATCTGGTGTTCCCAGGCGGTCACCCATCCAAGTACTAACCAGACCCAACGTTGCTTAACTTCGCTGATCAGACGAGAAGCGGTGCATTCAACGTGGTATGACCGTTGGCGAGGAAGATTGCCATGTCCAACGAATTCGTATTTGTCAATTTGACAAACTCATCTTCAAGCAACAATAGTCGAGGATGTCGCCGCTTCACTACGCTCGACGCTCAATTCCACGTCCAATGTACGCAAAAACGAAGAGTCACGCGTCTCAACTGGTTGATGGGTGAAACAAGAGCTCACGGGACAATCCCGCAGACCACCAAATATCGAATTCACTCGGAATAGAATTGACCGAAATTCATGGCTAATCTCATCGAAGAAGACACGGAAAAGGTTAAAAGCCAACAGCATCTGGTGTTCCGAGGCGGTCACATATCCAAGTACTAACCAGACCCAACGTTGCTTAACTTCGCTGATCGGACGAGAAGCGGTGCATTCAACGTGGTATGGCCGTTGGTGAGGAAGATTGCCATTTCCAACGAATTCGTATTAGTAATTTGACAAACTCATCTTCAAGCAACAATAGTCGAGGATGTCGCCGCTTCACTACGCTCGACGCTAAATTCCACGTCCGATGTACGCAAAAACGAAGAGTCACACGTCCCAACTGGTTGATGGATGAAACAAGAGCTCACGGGACAATCCCGCAGACCACCAAATATCGAATTCACTCGGAATAAAATTGACCGAAATTCATGACTAATCTAATCGAAGAAGACACGGAAAAGGTTAAAAGCCAAGAGCATCTGGTGTTCCCAGGCGGTCACCCATCCAAGTACTAACCAGACCCAACGTTACTTAACTTCGCTGATCGGACGAGAAGCGGTGCATTCAACGTGGTATGGCCGTTGGCGAGGAAAATTGCCATGTCCAACGAATTCGTATTTGTCAATTTAACAAACTCACCTTCAAGCAACAATAGTCGAGGATGTCGCCGCTTCACTACGCTCGACGCTCAATTCCACGTCCAATGTACGCAAAAACGAAGAGTCACACGTCCCAAGTGGTTGATGGATGAAACAAGAGCTCACGGGACAATCCCGCAGACCACCAAATATCGAATTCACTCGGAATAGAATTGACCGAAATTCATGGCTAATCTCATCGAAGAAGACACGGAAAAGGTTAAAAGCCAACAGCATCTGGTGTTCCCAGGCGGTCACCCATCCGAGTACTAACCAGACCCAACGTTGCTTAACTTCGCTGATCGGACGAGAAGCGGTGCATTCAACGTGGTATGGCCGTTGGCGAGGAAGATTGCCATGTCCAACCAATTCGTATTTGTCAATTTGACAAACTCATCTTCAAGCAACAATAGTTGAGGATGTCGCCGCTTCACTACGCTCGACGCTAAATTCCACGTCCGATGTACGCAAAAACGAAGAGTCACACGTCCCAACTGGTTGATGGATGAAACAAGAGCTCACGGGACAATCCCGCAGACCACCAAATATCGAATTCACTCGGAATAGAATTGACCGAAATTCATGGCTAATCTCATCGAAGAAGACACGGAAAAGGTTAAAAGCCAACAACATCTGGTGTTCCCAGGCGGTCACCCATCCGAGTACTAACCAGACCCAACGTTGCTTAACTTCGCTGATCGGACGAGAAGCGGTGCATTCAACGTGGTATGGCCGTTGGCGAGGAAGATTGCCATGTCCAACGAATTCGTATTTGTCAATTTGACAAACTCATCTTCAAGCAACAATAGTCGAGGATGTCGCCGCTTCACTACGCTCGACGCTCAATTCCACGTCCAATGTAGGCAAAAACGAAGAGTCACGCGTCCCAACTGGTTGATGGGTGAAACAAGAGCTCACGGGACAATCCCGCAGACCACCAAATATCGAATTCACTCGGAATAGAATTGACCGATATTCATGGCTAATCTCATCGAAGAAGACACGGAAAAGGTTAAAAGCCAACAGCATCTGGTGTTCCGAGGCGGTCACCCATCCAAGTACTAACCAGACCCAACGTTGCTTAACTTCGCTGATCGGACGAGAAGCGATGCATTCAACGTGGTATGGCCGTTGGTGAGGAAGATTGCCATGTCCAACGAATTCGTATTTGTCAATTTGACAAACTCATCTTCAAGCAACAATAGTCGAGGATGTCGCCGCTTCACTACGCTCGACGCTAAATTCCACGTCCGATGTACGCAAAAACGAGGAGTCACACGTCCCAACTGGTTGATGGATGGAACAAGAGCTCACGGGACAATCCCGCAGACCACCAAATATCGAATTCACTCGGAATAAAATTGACCGAAATTCATGGCTAATCTAATCGAAGAAGACACGGAAAAGGTTAAAAGCCAACAGCATCTGGTGTTCCCAGGCGGTCACCCATCCAAGTACTAACCAGACCCTACGTTCCTTAACTTCGCTGATCGGACGAGAAGCGGTGCATTCAACGTGGTATGGCCGTTGGCGAGGAAAATTGCCATGTCCAACGAATTCGTATTTGTCAATTTAACAAACTCACCTTCAAGCAACAATAGTCGAGGATGTCGCCGCTTCACTACGCTCGACGCTCAATTCCACGTCCAATGTACGCAAAAACGAAGAGTCACACGTCCCAAGTGGTTGATGGATGAAACAAGAGCTCACGGGACAATCCCGCAGACCACCAAATATCGAATTCACTCGGAATAGAATTGACCGAAATTCATGGCTAATCTCATCGAAGAAGACACGGAAAAGGTTAAAAGCCAACAGCATCTGGTGTTCCCAGGCGGTCACCCATCCGAGTACTAACCAGACCCAACGTTTCTTAACTTCGCTGATCGGACGAGAAGCGGTGCATTCAACGTGGTATGGCCGTTGGCGAGGAAGATTGCCATGTCCAACAAATTCGTATATGTCAATTTGACAAACTCATCTTCAAGCAACAATAGCCGAGGATGTCGCCGCTTCACTACGCTCGACGCTAAATTCCACGTCCGATGTACGCAAAAACGAAGAGTCACACGTCCCAACTGGTTGATGGATGAAACAAGAGCTCACGGGACAATCCCGCAGACCACCAAATATCTAATTCACTCGGAATAGAATTGACCGAAATTCATGGCTAATCTAATCGAAGAAGACACGGAAAAGGTTAAAAGCCAACAGCATCTATTGTTCCCAGGCGGTCACCCATCCAAGTAGTAACCAGACCCAACGTTGCTTAACTTCGCTGATCGGACGAGAAGCGGTGCATTCAACGTGGTATGGCCGTTGGCGAGGAAGATTGCCATGTCCAACGAATTCGTATTAGTAATTTGACAAACTCATCTTCAAGCAACAATAGTCGAGGATGTCGCCGCTTCACTACGCTCGACGCTCAATTCCACGTCCAATGTACGCAAAAACGAAGAGTCACACGTCCCAACTGGTTGATGGATGAAACAAGAGCTCACGAAACAATCCCGCAGACTACCAAATATCGAATTCACTCGGAATAGAATTGACCGAAATTCATGGCTAATCTCATCGAAGAAGACACGGAAAAGGTTAAAAGCCAACAGCATCTGGTGTTCCCAGGCGGTCACCCATCCAAGTACTAACCAGACCCAACGTTGCTTAACTTCGCTGATCGGACGAGAAGCGGTGCATTCAACGTGGTATGGCCGTTGGCGAGGAAGATTGCCATGTCCAACGAATTCGTATATGTCAATTTGACAAACTCATCTCCAAGCAACAATAGTCGAGGATGTCGCCGCTTCTCTACGCTCGAAGCTCAATTCCACGTCCAATGTACGCAAAAACGAAGAGTCACACGTCTCAACTGGTTGATGGATGAAACAAGAGCTCACGGGACAATCCCGCAGACCACCAAATATCGAATTCACTCGGAATAGAATTGACCGAAATTCATGGCTAATCTCATCGAAGAAGACACGGAAAAGGTTAAAAGCCAACAGCATCTGGTGTTCCCAGGCGGTCACCCATCCAAGTACTTACCAGACCCAACGTTACTTAACTTCGCTGATCGGACGAGAAGCGGTGCATTCAACGTGGTATGACCGTTGGCGAGGAAGATTGCCATGTCCAACGAATTCGTATTTGTCAATTTGACAAACTCATCTTCAAGCAACAATAGTCGAGGATGTCGCCGCTTCACTACGCTCGACGCTCAATTCCACGTCCAATGTACGCAAAAACGAAGAGTCACACGTCCCAACTGGTTGATGGATGAAACAAGAGCTCACGAAACAATCCCGCAGACTACCAAATATCGAATTCACTCGGAATAGAATTGACCGAAATTCATGGCTAATCTTATCGAAGAAGACACGGAAAAGGTTAAAAGCCAACAACATCTGGTGTTCCCAGGCGGTCACCCATCCGAGTACTAACCAGACCCAACGTTGCTTAACTTCGCTGATCGGACGAGAAGCGGTGCATTCAACGTGGTATGGCCGTTGGCGAGGAAGATTGCCATGTCCA
The DNA here is from genome assembly GCA_030386875.1 of Morinoia aosen. Classification (NCBI taxonomy): domain Eukaryota; kingdom Metazoa; phylum Arthropoda; class Malacostraca; order Amphipoda; family Talitridae; genus Morinoia; species Morinoia aosen. The sequence continues at coordinate 21,051,756 of CM059567.1, read as the reverse complement.
ACGAATTCGTATTTGTCAATTTGACAAACTCATCTTCAAGCAACAATAGTCGAGGATGTCGCCGCTTCACTACGCTCGACGCTCAATTCCACGTCCAATGTAGGCAAAAACGAAGAGTCACGCGTCCCAACTGGTTGATGGGTGAAACAAGAGCTCACGGGACAATCCCGCAGACCACCAAATATCGAATTCACTCGGAATAGAATTGACCGATATTCATGGCTAATCTCATCGAAGAAGACACGGAAAAGGTTAAAAGCCAACAGCATCTGGTGTTCCGAGGCGGTCACCCATCCAAGTACTAACCAGACCCAACGTTGCTTAACTTCGCTGATCGGACGAGAAGCGATGCATTCAACGTGGTATGGCCGTTGGTGAGGAAGATTGCCATGTCCAACGAATTCGTATTTGTCAATTTGACAAACTCATCTTCAAGCAACAATAGTCGAGGATGTCGCCGCTTCACTACGCTCGACGCTAAATTCCACGTCCGATGTACGCAAAAACGAGGAGTCACACGTCCCAACTGGTTGATGGATGGAACAAGAGCTCACGGGACAATCCCGCAGACCACCAAATATCGAATTCACTCGGAATAAAATTGACCGAAATTCATGGCTAATCTAATCGAAGAAGACACGGAAAAGGTTAAAAGCCAACAGCATCTGGTGTTCCCAGGCGGTCACCCATCCAAGTACTAACCAGACCCTACGTTCCTTAACTTCGCTGATCGGACGAGAAGCGGTGCATTCAACGTGGTATGGCCGTTGGCGAGGAAAATTGCCATGTCCAACGAATTCGTATTTGTCAATTTAACAAACTCACCTTCAAGCAACAATAGTCGAGGATGTCGCCGCTTCACTACGCTCGACGCTCAATTCCACGTCCAATGTACGCAAAAACGAAGAGTCACACGTCCCAAGTGGTTGATGGATGAAACAAGAGCTCACGGGACAATCCCGCAGACCACCAAATATCGAATTCACTCGGAATAGAATTGACCGAAATTCATGGCTAATCTCATCGAAGAAGACACGGAAAAGGTTAAAAGCCAACAGCATCTGGTGTTCCCAGGCGGTCACCCATCCGAGTACTAACCAGACCCAACGTTTCTTAACTTCGCTGATCGGACGAGAAGCGGTGCATTCAACGTGGTATGGCCGTTGGCGAGGAAGATTGCCATGTCCAACAAATTCGTATATGTCAATTTGACAAACTCATCTTCAAGCAACAATAGCCGAGGATGTCGCCGCTTCACTACGCTCGACGCTAAATTCCACGTCCGATGTACGCAAAAACGAAGAGTCACACGTCCCAACTGGTTGATGGATGAAACAAGAGCTCACGGGACAATCCCGCAGACCACCAAATATCTAATTCACTCGGAATAGAATTGACCGAAATTCATGGCTAATCTAATCGAAGAAGACACGGAAAAGGTTAAAAGCCAACAGCATCTATTGTTCCCAGGCGGTCACCCATCCAAGTAGTAACCAGACCCAACGTTGCTTAACTTCGCTGATCGGACGAGAAGCGGTGCATTCAACGTGGTATGGCCGTTGGCGAGGAAGATTGCCATGTCCAACGAATTCGTATTAGTAATTTGACAAACTCATCTTCAAGCAACAATAGTCGAGGATGTCGCCGCTTCACTACGCTCGACGCTCAATTCCACGTCCAATGTACGCAAAAACGAAGAGTCACACGTCCCAACTGGTTGATGGATGAAACAAGAGCTCACGAAACAATCCCGCAGACTACCAAATATCGAATTCACTCGGAATAGAATTGACCGAAATTCATGGCTAATCTCATCGAAGAAGACACGGAAAAGGTTAAAAGCCAACAGCATCTGGTGTTCCCAGGCGGTCACCCATCCAAGTACTAACCAGACCCAACGTTGCTTAACTTCGCTGATCGGACGAGAAGCGGTGCATTCAACGTGGTATGGCCGTTGGCGAGGAAGATTGCCATGTCCAACGAATTCGTATATGTCAATTTGACAAACTCATCTCCAAGCAACAATAGTCGAGGATGTCGCCGCTTCTCTACGCTCGAAGCTCAATTCCACGTCCAATGTACGCAAAAACGAAGAGTCACACGTCTCAACTGGTTGATGGATGAAACAAGAGCTCACGGGACAATCCCGCAGACCACCAAATATCGAATTCACTCGGAATAGAATTGACCGAAATTCATGGCTAATCTCATCGAAGAAGACACGGAAAAGGTTAAAAGCCAACAGCATCTGGTGTTCCCAGGCGGTCACCCATCCAAGTACTTACCAGACCCAACGTTACTTAACTTCGCTGATCGGACGAGAAGCGGTGCATTCAACGTGGTATGACCGTTGGCGAGGAAGATTGCCATGTCCAACGAATTCGTATTTGTCAATTTGACAAACTCATCTTCAAGCAACAATAGTCGAGGATGTCGCCGCTTCACTACGCTCGACGCTCAATTCCACGTCCAATGTACGCAAAAACGAAGAGTCACACGTCCCAACTGGTTGATGGATGAAACAAGAGCTCACGAAACAATCCCGCAGACTACCAAATATCGAATTCACTCGGAATAGAATTGACCGAAATTCATGGCTAATCTTATCGAAGAAGACACGGAAAAGGTTAAAAGCCAACAGCATCTGGTGTTCCCAGGCGGTCACCCATCCAAGTACTAACCAGACCCAACGTTGCTTAACTTCGCTGATCGGACGAGAAGCGGTGCATTCAACGTGGTATGGCCGTTGGCGAGGCAGATTGCCATGTCCAACGAATTCGTATTTGTCAATTTGACAAACTCATCTTCAAGAAACTGTTGGAAATTCCGGTGCGCGTCTCTGAGTGACATGTGGGTTAGTACCTGGAGTCAGTTCGTTTGGGTGTGCTGTCTGCAAACAGAGGTGACGTCTGTCTTGGTTTGTCTTTCTTCAGGTAGGTTGTTATTGATTATAATCAAGTAATTTTTCCATCCAGTCATGGAAGGAGTGTTGTGCCGGTTTTCCGCATTTCTAGGGACCCTGCAGCGTCATGTGTCGTGAGCCTATAGGAGGTCCCTCTACCCTCTTCCTTGACCACTTTTTTTGCTATCTTTTTATTTAAGTGTGCCTGTGATCTTCGTTTCATTTATTATTATTTTTGGGTGTTATTTTGCTATACCGTTCAGAGCCTTTAAATTGATACTTAAACTTAAAGGCCCGTTGGCCACTCTTAAAGGCCCGTTGGCCACTCTTAAAGGCCCGTTGGCCCCTCTTAAGGGCCCGTTGGCCACCCTTAAACAATTGACTTGCGATTGGGAGTTCCTAGACGTGAAAGAAATTCTCGCGATTTCTTGTGTTCTCCCGATCCACGTTAGGAAGTGGGATTTTCTTACGGAAAAGATTCTCCTCCTTTTTCTTTATCTTTATAGAACGGCTCTGAATGGTTACCTTTTACTTATTTTCCTATTTTTTTCCTCAAATAAACTCTTCTAATAGAGGCTCTTATCCTCACTCGGGAACAAATTCCCTAGGTGAGAATTGTTGGTGTATCCGATGTATTGTTATATGAAATCTTGGTTGTGGTGATATTTGCGTGTTCGCTTTGAGTGTTATGACCTAACGAAAGTGCCTTTGTTTCTTGTCGCCAGTATGCTCCCCCATTGCACGCCCTGCGGAGAACACCTTTTATTTGAGTGAAACCCTGCTTGCGCCGAACCATCCCTTGTCTTGTGAAGCGGCTATGCGGCAGAGGTTTTCTTGGCTTGTGAGTTCTTATTGGTGGTCTTCGTTTTAGGTGCGATTCAAAAGTTTATCCTGTTCATTTAAAAATTAGGAAGAGTCATAGGCGGTTGCGAGCTTCATTTCTCGGTTAATCCTCAGATCTCGTCCTTTTCTTTCCTAGCTTTAATTCGGCGGCAGTTTTCCGAACTGGGTTGCGTCCCTCCAGCGTCGGGAAGTTCGAGCAGCTGGGATTGTCACCTGGAAACATTCCTTTTCCGTCTCAGCTGGAATTTTGACTTCTGAAAAGCCGGGAGGTATCCCGGACCCAGTGCTACATATGCCCGGTACTACCCCAGCTTAGGACCTGCACTTTCCTATCCACCTCGGACCTAACTACGTCGTTGTTTGGGCGTGATTGAGGAACTCAAGCCGGTCCAAAAGGCGACTGCTTCCTAGAGGAGTTTTGTTTCCTCGCGCCTCTGTTCCAATTGCCCGAGCTTAATAAACTTTAAATATTTCGAGAGTGTGTTTTTTCACACACTTTAATACTAGGGAATTCGTGGTGCTTGCCCTTGACAGGTGCGGATTGGAGAGACGCTGCTGCGAGACTAATTTCCCGTGTTGTTCCCTTATCCTTGCTTCTTGTGACTAGCTATGGCAGATTCTCTGGTGCAGCGCCGAGCAGTCTACAAGCGTAAGGTCACCCTGGGGTTGCGCAGCGCTGAGGATGCAGGGTCCTCCGCCGCTTTGCGGGCTCATTGCGAGGAGGTGCGCCGCAATTTGGACCAGGTGAGGGCATATGACGAGAGTATAATCAGTCAGTTGCTTGAGGAAAAGAAAGACGATGAAGCACTAAATAAGGAGGTAGACGCTCAGTGTGCGTATATTTCTGACATTGAAATCAAGCTTAAGTTGCTGGCGGATCCGCCTCATGAACCCGAAGATAATTTTCCTTCCCTTAGGGAAGTTAAGTTGCCAAATCTGAAGTGCGTCGTGTTCTCTGGCGAAGGAGACGATTTTCTGAAGTTTGCTACATTTTTGTCGCAGTTTAATGACATCGTAGGCCATAGGAAATCTCTGAGTGACTCGGCAAAGTTAACGTACCTTAAGAGTTATTTGAACGGCTACGCTTTGAAGTTGATTGAGCATTTGAGCATCAACGATAATAATTACGAAGTTGCCTTGAACATTCTTAAACTTGAGTTCTTAAAGAAAGATGCTATTGTGAATAAATTGTGCAAGGCCTTACTTGAACTAAAATGCCGGTTTGACCATAGTTATCGTGAAACTAAGCTGTTCATCTCCGAGGTTCGCAGTATTGTAGCTGATTTAAAAAATAACGACTGTGATGTGCTTGGAGAACCTTCTGGCTTGCTCTTCGTTAGCCATGTTGTTTTTGCCAAATTACCCGTGCCATTTCAGCAGGAGTTGGCTCGTAAATTAAATAATAATTACCCTCAGTTGCCCCATATTTTTGCTAACTACGTAGACGTGATCGAGACTCTCAGAATCAGAACCACTTCTTTTCGCTCTGAAAAGGCTGAGAGGCCTAAACCTACTTTTCCTAAACATTCTGTTATGAGCCAGTCAGGTGGGCTCCCTCCTCCTAAGCAGAGGGGAGTCTTTGCTAATGTTGCTACTACCGCCCAAGAACGCAAGACCTGTAAATTTTGTTCCAGCCTGGGCCATAATATGCTCCATTGTAGCGCTTACCCTACGATAAACAGTAGGGTGGATAGGTGTACCGAGCTTAGGCTGTGCACAAAGTGCACTAGTGCTAAACATGAGGCTGGTAGGTGCAACGCCAACCTCGATTTTGAGTGCAAGTTTTGCAAAGAGCGCTCTCATGTGGCTGCATTGTGTAGAAAGGCTAAATTAAGAGAGTTTCAGTCTAACATATGCTTAAATTCTTCAGCTAATACAAAATCTGTCTATATCCTTCCTACCATAACTTTACCAGTTGGGAAAGGTAAGAACGCAACCAATGTTCGGTTCCTTATGGACTCCGGGTCTCAGCGTTCATATATCTCAGCGTCGGTTTTGAGCCGCCTTAAATGTTGCGACCTCTCTTCAACTTCCACTTACCTTGTTAATTCTTTCCTTGAAAGGGGAGTGAAATCTTTTGCTGAAATAAGTCTTTTGATTGATTTGCTAGATGGCGTCAATAAATTGCAGGTGCCTGTCCTTGTCGATAAAACTTTTCAAATGTCATTCGATGTGTGTTTTTTGGGGAAAGCTGTAGGTAATCTTCAGTCTTGTGTTCAGCTGGCTGACTCATCGATGTCTACCGAGACAGATACTGTTAATTTGGAAGGGATATTAGGAGTGGACATCCTTCAGTGCTTTACCAGTTTTGAATTAGTCGATTGCATGAGAGGTACCGCATTCCTGCTTGGATCCAGGGTCGTTCCTTGGGGAAACGTCGAGCATTTTTAGACAAGAGGCAGGTGCCCGAGTTGTACAAGTCCCTTCATAGTTCATGTGAGGAATATAGAGCTTGCGTGAATTTTGTCCTTGATCCTCAGCCTTGTCACCCAGATCCTATCAGTAGTGTCTTACCGGGCAGTGCTGTAGAGGGTCATTTAGAGAGAATCTTTAACCTTGAATCCATAGGGATTTCTGAAGATGACTCTGTTGCTTCCTCCGATAAAGAAATTGTTCAAAAGTTTGCGGATCAGATTGAATTTAAGAATGGTAAATACCATATAGTTCTCCCATGGAATGAGAAGATTTCTCTGGTTAGAGACAACTTCATCGTTGCTCGTGCTGTACTTTCTAGAGTGATTGACAGATTAAAGACACATGGGCATTTTGAGACGTACGATGAGGTTTTCAATCAGCAGCTCAGAGATGGAATATTGGAGGAGGTCCCTTGTGACGAAAGTAATTTTGAGGGGAAGGTCTTCATCCCGCACAGAGCCGTAATCAAGGAACATCCTACTTGCACTACCAAGGTTAGGCCTGTGTTAAATTGTAGCTTAAGAGTAGATGGGTGCCCTTCTTTGAACGATGCTGCCTTCCCTGGAATCGATCTGATGGGAGACTTGTTTTCGTTATTGATTCAGCTTAGACATGATGATAATATTCTGATGTCTGACATTAAGCAAGCGTTTCTTCAAATCAGGCTCTCGTTGGAGAGTGATAAAGATAAATTTTGTATCCTTTGGATTAAGAATAAGAAGCTTGTCGTATATAGGTACACTACCATCGTGTTTGGCTTCGTTGCAAGCCCTTTCATCCTTAATTATGTCATAAAACACCATGTATCTAGATACCCCGCAGACTTGTGCAGTAATTTCCTGTTGAACAACATGTATGTTGACAACCTTTTTCTCACCGGTAGTAATCCTTCGTCACTAATAGACTTGTACGAATCTTGCCGCGAAAGAATGTCGCAGGGTGGCTTTCAATTGCGAAGTTGGTTATCGAACGACAAGGCTGTCCAGGGGAGGTTGGAGTCAGATGGCGTTGCTGCGGAGAACGCAGAGGTAGCCAAAATTCTCGGTTACGACTATAAAACAGAGTGCGATTCCCTGGCCGTGTCTGTTGATGACTCTACTCCGCCGGTTAAAGTGACGAAAAGGTCAGTCTTGTCTCATTTAGCCAAACGATTTGATCCCCTGGGACTAGTAGGACCAGTAACTGTTAGGGGTAAGGTGTTGATGAGGAAGATGTGGAAAGCTGGCTTGAATTGGGACGACTCCTTACCAGATGATCTGAACAGTGAATGGTTGAAGTTGAGTGGAGACTTGAATGACTTAGGTAAGTTCCGGTTCAGCCGAAAAGTGCTGGACTCCGATGAGCCAGTGCGGTTGGTTATTTTTTCGGATGCGTCTCAGACTTGTTACGGGTTCAGCATTTATTGCATTACGGAACGCGATCAGTTAAGCTCTAATTTGCTTTTTAGCAAGAGTAAGGTGGCCCCTATTAAAGCAAAAAGTCTCCCCACACTAGAGCTTCTGGGTGTGTTTCTTGCTTTCAAGTGTTTGTTGAATTTGCTGAAGTGCTTAAAGAGAGTTAACGTAAAAAGCGTCGTTTTCGCTGTAGATGCGCAAATAGTGCTGGCTTGGTTATTAAACGGTTATGTTAAAACTAAAAATGTATTCGCTAACAATAGGGTAAAAGACATATTGCAGTTCCGTGAATCGCTGAAGCATGACTATCGTTTGGATTGTGAATTCAAATTCATCCCTTCAGAACTAAATCCTGCAGATATGCTCACTAGGGGTTTAACTATTAGCGAGTTTGAGAAAAAATTAGGCTTTTGGCGACACGGGCCTGAGTTCCTGGTAGACCCTTCGCAACCCTGGCCACAGAGTAGGTTAGGATGTTTGCCTACTGCTTCATCTGATGTTGTTGCTTGTTCTGCGTTGACAGCTCCAACTAATCAGGTCGTGGAGCCAGTCCTGGAAATGGCTAGCTTTTCAAGTGCTGATAGGTTGTTTAGAGTCACATCTAGATTGTACCAGTTTTCCGACCTTTTGAAGCGGCGAAAAGTCGAGCATTTGCTAAACTATTCTAAAGGCCGTCTGTATTGGTTGAGGTGGGATCAGCAAACTAGTTTTCCTGAAGAGTTTGCTTTTCTTAATACGCCTAGCGCGGGAGATCCTCCTCCCCTAGTTAGAAATCTTTGCTTATTTCTTGATAGCGACGGTGTCATTCGCTGCAGAGGTAGGCTTGGTAGGTGCCGGCATGTTTCTTTCGATGTTTCTAACCCTATTTTAATTTCCAGATCCAGCCATCTCTCATGGTTACTAGTGCGTGCCTGCCACGAAAAGTGCATGCACATGGGCGTTGGCTCCACTTTGAACTGCTTGAGGAGTTCGGGGTACTGGATTCCTAAGGCTCGTCCTCTCATCAAAAGGGTCATCAAGGAATGTACGTTATGTGCCAAATTTAACTCCAGAGCCTTTACCTATCCGAAACCCACAGACTATTTTTCCGATAAGGTAAATTACATTCAACCCTTTCTAAATGTCGGGGTTGATTTCACTGGTCATTTTAATGTAGATTTTGGTAATTCCACCAGAAAAATGTATCTGTTGATCTTCACCTGTCTGAACATCAGAGCAATTCACCTTGAGCTTCTTCCCGATATGACCACAACTTCATTCCTCTCTGCCTTCATCCGATTCTCCAACAGATTTTGTGTCCCGAGAACAGTCTACAGCGACAACGCACCAACTTTCAAACAAGCGGCCGATGTACTCAATTCTTCCTTTTCAGAGGACTCTTCTGGTTTTTTCCGCCGAAATTCAATAAAGCACATTAGAATCCCTTTGTACTCGGCGTGGTTCGGAAGTAGTTGGGAGCGGCTAATTAGGGTGGTAAAAAGCTGTTTGTTCAAAGCAATTGGGAAGAACAAAATTGAATACTTTTCATTTTTTACCTTAATCTCTGACATTCAAACTGCAATAAATTCCAGGCCGTTGACCTATTTAGATTCTGAAGATCTTTCCCAAGAGTGGATTTCCCCTAATTCCTTCCTAAAGTTAGGTAGTAGTAGTTCTGTTTTCAGTTTCGGGTCGCCGGACGGTGACCAGTTATTGCACCCTTCAAGAGTTGATTTGATAAACACGTTGCAGATTAGGGAGGGTGCGATGGAGAAGTTCAAAGACTTTTGGTATAATGATTATCTTCTTTCTCTTCGACAGGCAGATAAGCATCGTTTCGAACCCCAATGGGAAGATCGGATTAATATTGGTGATATAGTCTTAATTTCGTCCCCCGTTAAGCCTAGACCAATGTGGTCCATGGGTCGCATAACTAAACTGTTCACCGGGGCCGACGGCAAAACTCGCTCTGTTGAGCTCATTAGACCAGACAGGACCACAGGGGAATACGCAGTATCGTTACTTTACCCTTTGGAACTTAGGCTGGACTCCTTCGAACCTGTGTCTACTGTACCCGATATTCTTACTCCTGTTAGCAGACCTCGTAGGAAGGCTGCAGAACGGTGCCTGAATGCCTTGCGAAATCAATAAATTGATTTCTCCCTGGCCCCGGGAGTGTGTTGGAAATTCCGGTGCGCGTCTCTGAGTGACATGTGGGTTAGTACCTGGAGTCAGTTCGTTTGGGTGTGCTGTCTGCAAACAGAGGTGACGTCTGTCTTGGTTTGTCTTTCTTCAGGTAGGTTGTTATTGATTATAATCAAGTAATTTTTCCATCCAGTCATGGAAGGAGTGTTGTGCCGGTTTTCCGCATTTCTAGGGACCCTGCAGCGTCATGTGTCGTGAGCCTATAGGAGGTCCCTCTACCCTCTTCCTTGACCACTTTTTTTGCTATCTTTTTATTTAAGTGTGCCTGTGATCTTCGTTTCATTTATTATTATTTTTGGGTGTTATTTTGCTATACCGTTCAGAGCCTTTAAATTGATACTTAAACTTAAAGGCCCGTTGGCCACTCTTAAAGGCCCGTTGGCCACTCTTAAAGGCCCGTTGGCCCCTCTTAAGGGCCCGTTGGCCACCCTTAAACAATTGACTTGCGATTGGGAGTTCCTAGACGTGAAAGAAATTCTCGCGATTTCTTGTGTTCTCCCGATCCACGTTAGGAAGTGGGATTTTCTTACGGAAAAGATTCTCCTCCTTTTTCTTTATCTTTATAGAACGGCTCTGAATGGTTACTTTTTACTTATTTTCCTATTTTTTTCCTCAAATAAACTCTTCTAATAGAGGCTCTTATCCTCACTCGGGAACAAATTCCCTAGGTGAGAATTGTTGGTGTATCCGATGTATTGTTATATGAAATCTTGGTTGTGGTGATATTTGCGTGTTCGCTTTGAGTGTTATGACCTAACGAAAGTGCCTTTGTTTCTTGTCGCCAGTATGCTCCCCCATTGCACGCCCTGCGGAGAACACCTTTTATTTGAGTGAAACCCTGCTTGCGCCGAACCATCCCTTGTCTTGTGAAGCGGCTATGCGGCAGAGGTTTTCTTGGCTTGTGAGTTCTTATTAGTGGTCTTCGTTTTAGGTGCGATTCGAAAGTTTATCCTGTTCATTTAAAAATTAGGAAGAGTCATAGGCGGTTGCGAGCTTCATTTCTCGGTTAATCCTCAGATCTCGTCCTTTTCTTTCCTAGCTTTAATTCGGCGGCAGTTTTCCGAACTGGGTTGCGTCCCTCCAGCGTCGGGAAGTTCGAGCAGCTGGGATTGTCACCTGGAAACATTCCTTTTCCGTCTCAGCTGGAATTTCGACTTCTGAAAAGCCGGGAGGTATCCCGGACCCAGTGCTACATATGCCCGGTACTACCCCAGCTTAGGACCTGCACTTGCCTATCCACCTCGGACCTAATTACGTCGTTGTTTGGGCGTGATTGAGGAACTCAAGCCGGTCCAAAAGGCGACTGCTTCCTAGAGGAGTTTTGTTTCCTCGCGCCTCTGTTCCAATTGCCCGAGCTTAATAAACTTTAATTATTTCGAGAGTGTGTTTTTTCACACAACAATAGTCGAGGATGTCGCCGCTTCACTACGCTCGACGCTCAATTCCACGTCCAATGTACGCAAAAACGAAGAGTCACACGTCCCAACTGGTTGATGGATGAAACAAGAGCTAACGGGACAATCCCGCAGACCACCAAATATCGAATACACTCGGAATAGAACTGACCGAAATTCATGGCTAATCTCATCGAAGAAGACACGGAAAAGGTTAAAAGCCAACAGCATCTGGTGTTCCCAGGCGGTCACCCATCCAAGTACTAACCAGACCCAACGTTGCTTAACTTCGCTGATCGGACGAGAAGCGGTGCATTCAACGTGGTATGGCCGTTGGCGAGGAAGATTGCCATGTCCAACGAATTCGTATTTGTCAATTTGACAAACTCATCTTCAAGCAACAATAGTCGAGGATGTCGCCGCTTCACTACGCTCGACGCTCAATTCCACGGCCAATGTACGCAAAAACGAAGAGTCACACGTCCCAACTGGTTGATGGATGAAACAAGAGCTCACGGGACAATCCCGCAGACCACCAAATATCGAATTCACTCGGAATAGAATTGACCGAAATTCATGGCTAATCTCATCGAAGAAGACACGGAAAAGGTTAAAACCCAACAGCATCTGGTGTTCCCAGGCGGTCACCCATCCAAGTACTAACCAGACCCAACGTTGCTTAACTTCGCTGATCGGACGAGAAGCGGTGCATTCAACGTGGTATGACCGTTGGCGAGGAATATTGCCATGTCCAACGAATTCGTATTTGTCAATTTGACAAACTCATCTTCAAGCAACAATAGTCGAGGATGTCGCCGCTTCACTACGCTCGACGCTCAATTCCACGTCCAATGTACGCAAAAACGAAAAGTCACACGGCCAACTGGTTGATGGATGAAACAAGAGCTCACGGGACAATCCCGCAGACCACCAAATATCGAATTCACTCGGAATAAAATTGACCGAAATTCATGGCTAATCTCATCGAAGAGGACACAGAAAAGGTTAAAAGCCAACAGCATCTGGTGTTCCCAGGCGGTCACCCATCCAAGTACTAACCAGACCCAACGTTGCTTAACTTCGCTGATCGGACGAGAAGCGGTGCATTCAACGTGGTATGGCCGTTGGCGAGGAAGATTGCTATGTCCAACGAATTCGTATTTGTCAATTTGACAAACTCATCTTCAAGCAACAATAGTCGAGGATGTCGCCGCTTCACTACGCTCGACGCTCAATTCCACGTCCAATGTACGCAAAAACGAAGAGACACACGTCCCAACCGGTTGATGGATGAAACAAGAGCTCACGGGACAATCCCGCAGACCACCAAATATCGAATTCACTCGGAATAGAATTGACCGAAATTCATGGCTAATCTCATCGAAGAAGACACGGAAAAGGTTAAAAGCCAACAGCATCTGGTGCATCTGGTGTTCGGACGAGAAGCGGTGCATTCAACGTGGTATAGCCGTTGGCGAGGAAGATTGCCATGTCCAACGAATTCGTATTTGTCAATTTGACAAACTCATCTTCAAGCAACAATAGTCGAGGATGTCGCCGCTTCTCTACGCTCGAAGCTCAATTCCACGTCCAATGTACGCAAAAACGAAGAGTCACACGTCCCAACTGGTTGATGGATGAAACAAGAGCTCACGGGACAATCCAGCAGACCACCAAATATCGAATTCACTCGGAATAGAATTGACCGAAATTCATGGCTTTTCTCATCGAAGAAGACACGGAAAAGGTTAAAAGCCAACAGCATCTGGTGTTCCCAGGCGGTCACCCATCCAAGTACTAACCAGACCCAACGTTGCTTAACTTCGCTGATCGGACGAGAAGCGGTGCATTCAACGTGGTATGACCGTTGGCGAGGAATATTGCCATGTCCAACGAATTCGTATTTGTCAATTTGACAAACTCATCTTCAAGCAACAATAGTCGAGGATGTCGCCGCTTCACTACGCTCGACGCTCAATTCCACGTCCAATGTACGCAAAAACGAAGAGTCACACGTCCCAACTGGTTGATGGATGAAACAAGAGCTCACGGGACAATCCCGCAGACCACCAAATATCGAATTCACTCGGAATAGAATTGACCGAAATTCATGGCTAATCTCATCGAAGAAGACACGGAAAAGGTTAAAAGCCAACAGCATCTGGTGTTCCAAGGCGGTCACCCATCCAAGTACTAACCAGACCCAACCTTGCTTAACTTCGCTGATCGGACGAGAAGCGATGCATTCAACGTGGTATGGCCGTTGGCGAGGAAGATTGCCATGTCCAACGAATTCGTATTTGTCAATTTGACAAACTCATCTTCAAGCAACAATAGTCGAGGATGTTGCCGCTTCACTACGCTCGACGCTCAATTCCACGTCCAATGTACGCAAAAACGAAGAGTCACACGTCCCAACTGGTTGATGGATGAAACAAGAGCTCAAGGGACAATCCCGCAGACAACCAAATATCGAATTCACTCGGAATAGAATTGACCGAAATTCATGGCTAATCTCATCGAAGAAGACACGGAAAAGGTTACAAGCCAACAGCATCTGGTGTTCCCAGGCGGTCACCTATCCAAGTACTAACCAGACCCAACGTTGCTTAACTTCGCTGATCGGACGAGAAGCGGTGCATTCAACGTGGTATGGCCGTTGGCGAGGAAGATTGCCATGTCCAATGAATTCGTATTTGTCAATTTGACAAACTCATCTTCAAGCAACAATAGTCGAGGGTGTCGCCGCTTCACTACGCTCGACGCTAAATTCCACGTCCGATGTACGCAAAAACGAAGAGTCACACGTCCCAACTGGTTGATGGATGAAACAAGAGCTCACGGGACAATCCCGCAGACCACCAAATATCGAATTCACTCGGAATAGAATTGACCGAAATTCATGGCTAATCTAATCGAAGAAGACACGGAAAAGGTTAAAAGCCAACAGCATCTGGTGTTCCCAGGCGGTCACCCATCCAAGTACTAACCAGACCCAACGTTGCTTAACTTCGCTGATCGGACGAGAAGCGGTGCATTCAACGTGGTATGGCCGTTGGCGAGGAAGATTGCCATGTCCAACGAATTCGTATTTGTCAATTTGACAAACTCACCTTAAAGCAACAATAGTCGAGGATGTCGCCGCTTCACTACGCTCGACGCTCAATTCCACGTCCAATGTACGCAAAAACGAAGAGTCACACGTCCTAACTGGTTGATGGATGAAACAAGAGCTCACGGGACAATCCCGCAGACCACCAAATATCGAATTCACTCGGAATAGAATTGACCGAAATTTATGGCTAATCTCATCGAAGAAGACACGGAAAAGGTTAAAAGCCAACAGCATCTGGTGTTCCCAGGCGGTCACCCATCCAAGTACTAACCAGACCCAACGTTACTTAACTTCGCTTATCGGACGAGAAGCGGTGCATTCAACGTGGTATGGCCGTTGGCGAGGAAGATTGCCATGTCCAACGAATTGGTATTTGTCAATTTGACAAACTCATCTTCAAGCAACAATAGTCGAGGATATCGCCGCTTCACTACGCTCGACGCTAAATTCCACGTCCGATGTACGCAAAAACGAAGAGTCACACGTCCCAACTGGTTGATGGATGATGAAGAGCTCACGGGACAATCCCGCAGACCACCAAATATCGAATTCACTCGGAATAGAATTGACCGAAATTCATGGCTAATCTAATCGAAGAAGACACGGAAAAGGTTAAAAGCCAACAGCATCTGGTGTTCCCAGGCGTTCACCCATCCAAGTACTAACCAGACCCAACGTTGCTTAACTTCGCTGATCGGACGAGAAGCGGTGCATTCAACGTGGTATGGCCGTTGGCGAGGAAGATTGCCATGTCCAACGAATTCGCATTTGTCAATTTGACAAACTCATCTTCAAGCAACAATAGTCGAGGATGTCGCCGCTTCACTACGCTCGACGCTCAATTCCACGTCCAATGTACGCAAAAACGAAGAGTCACACGTCCCAACTGGTTGATGGATGAAACAAGAGCTCACGGGACAATCCCGCAGACCACCAAATATCGAATTCACTCGGAATAGAATTGACCGAAATTCATGGCTAATCTCATCGAAGAAGACACGGAAAAGGTTAAAAGCCAACTGCATCTGGTGTTCCCAGGCGGTCACCCATCCAAGTACTAACCAGACCCAACGTTGCTTAACTTCGCTGATCGGACGAGAGGCGGTGCATTCAACGTGGTATGGCCGTTGGCGAGGAAGATTGCCATGTCCAACGAATTCGTATTTGTCAATTTGACAAACTCATCTTCAAGCAACAATAGTCGAGGATGTCGCCGCTTCACTACGCTCGAAGCTCAATTCCACGTCCAATGTACGCAAAAAGGAAGAGTCACACGTCCCAACTGGTTGATGGATGAAACAAGAGCTCACGGGACAATCCCGCAGACGACCAAATATCGAATTCACTCGGAATAGAATTGACCGAATTTCATGGCTAATCTCATCGAAGAAGACACGGAAAAGGTTAAAAGCCAACAGCATCTGGTGTTCCCAGGCGGTCACCCATCCAAGTACTAACCAGACCCAACGTTGCTTAACTTCGCTGATCGGACGAGAAGCGGTGCATTCAACGTGGTATGACCGTTGGCGAGGAAGATTGCCATGTCCAACGAATTCGTATTTGTCAATTTGACAAACTCATCTTCAAGCAACAATGGTCGAGGATGTCGCCGCTTCACTACGCTCGACGCTCAATTCCACGTCCAATGTACGCAAAAACGAAGAGTCACACGTCCCAACTGGTTGATGGATGAAACAAGAGCTCACTTGACAATCC
Organism: Morinoia aosen; assembly: GCA_030386875.1. NCBI lineage: Eukaryota > Metazoa > Arthropoda > Malacostraca > Amphipoda > Talitridae > Morinoia > Morinoia aosen. The sequence continues at coordinate 21,035,793 of CM059567.1, read as the reverse complement.
CGCAGACCACCAAATATCGAATTCACTCGGAATAGAATTGACCGAAATTCATGGCTAATCTCATCGAAGAAGACACGGACAGGTTAAAAGCCAACAGCATCTGGTGTTCCCAGGCGGTCACCCATCCAAGTACTAACCAGACCCAACGTTGCTTAACTTCGCTGATCGGACGAGAAGCGGTGCATTATACGTGGTATGGCCGTTGGCGAGGAAGATTGCCATGTCCAACGAATTCGTATTTGTCAATTTGACAAACTCATCTTCAAGCAACAATAGTCGAGGATGTCGCCGCTTCTCTACGCTCGAAGCTCAATTCCACGTCCAATGTACGCAAAAACGAAGAGTCACACGTCCCAACTGGTTGATGGATGAAACAAGAGCTCACGGGACAATCCCGCAGACCACCAAATATCGAATTCACTCGGAATAGAATTGACCGAAATTCATGGCTAATCTCATCGAAGAAGACACGGAAAAGGTTAAAAGCCAACAGCATCTGGTGTTCCCAGGCGGTCACCCATCCAAGTACTAACCAGACCCAACGTTGCTTAACTTCGCTGATCGGACGAGAAGCGGTGCATTCAACGTGGTATGACCGTTGGCGAGGAATATTGCCATGTCCAACGAATTCGTATTTGTCAATTTGACAAACTCATCTTCAAGCAACAATAGTCGAGGATGTCGCCGCTTCACGACGCTCGACGCTCAATTCCTCGTCCAATGTACGCAAAAACGAAGAGTCACACGTCCCAACTGGTTGATGGATGAAACAAGAGCTCACGGGACAATCCCGCAGACCACCAAATATCGAATTCACTCGGAATAGAATTAAACGAAATTCATGGCTAATCTCATCGAAGAAGACACGGAAAAGGTTAAAAGCCAACAGCATCTGGTGTTCCAAGGCGGTCACCCATCCAAGTACTAACCAGACCCAACGTTGCTTAACTTCGCTGATCGGACGAGAAGCGATGCATTCAACGTGGTATGGCCGTTGGCGAGGAAGATTGCCATGTCCAACGAATTCGTATTTGTCAATTTGACAAACTCATCATCAAGCACCAATAGTCGAGGATGTTGCCGCTTCACTACGCTCGACGCTCAATTCCACGTCCAATGTACGCAAAAACGAAGAGTCACACGTCCCAACTGGTTGATGGATGAAACAAGAGCTCAAGGGACAATCCCGCAGACCACCAAATATCGAATTCACTCGGAATAGAATTGACCGAAATTCATGGCTAATCACATCGAAGAAGACACGGAAAAGGTTACAAGCCAACAGCATCTGGTGTTCCCAGGCGGTCACCCATCCAAGTACTAACCAGACCCAACGTTGCTTAACTTCGCTGATCGGACGAGAAGCGGTGCATTCAACGTGGTATGGCCGTTGGCGAGGAAGATTGCCATGTCCAACGAATTCGTATTTGTCAATTTGACAAACTCATCTTCAAGCAACAATAGTCGAGGGTGTCGCCGCTTCACTACGCTCGACGCTAAATTCCACGTCCGATGTACGCAAAAACGAAAAGTCACACGTCCCAACTGGTTGATGGATGAAACAAGAGCTCACGGGACAATCCCGCAGACCACCAAATATCGAATTCACTCGGAATAGAATTGACCGAAATTCATGGCTAATCTAATCGAAGAAGACACGGAAAAGGTTAAAAGCCAACAGCATCTGGTGTTCCCAGGCGGTCACCCATCCAAGTACTAACCAGACCCAACGTTGCTTAACTTCGCTGATCGGACGAGAAGCGGTGCATTCAACATGGTAGGGCCGTTGGCGAGGAAGATTGCCATGTCCAACGAATTCGTATTTGTCAATTTGACAAACTCATCTTCAAGCAACAATAGTCGAGGATGTCGCCGCTTCACTACGCTCGACGCTAAATTCCACGTCCGATGTACGCAAAAACGAAGAGTCACACGTCCCAACTGGTTGATGGATGATGAAGAGCTCACGGGACAATCCCGCAGACCACCAAATATCGAATTCACTCGGAATAGAATTGACCGAAATTCATGGCTAATCTAATCGAAGAAGACACGGAAAAGGGTAAAAGCCAACAGCATCTGGTGTTCCCAGGCGTTCACCCATCCAAGTACTAACCAGACCCAACGTTGCTTAACTTCGCTGATCGGACGAGAAGCGGTGCATTCAACGTGGTATGGCCGTTGGCGAGGAAGATTGCCATGTCCAACGAATTCGCATTTGTCAATTTGACAAACTCATCTTCAAGCAACAATAGTCGAGGATGTCGCCGCTTCACTACGCTCGACGCTCAATTCCACGTCCAATGTACGCAAAAACGAAGAGTCACACGTCCCAACTGGTTGATGGATGAACCAAGTGCTCACGGGAAAATCCCGCAGACCACCAAATATCGAATTCACTCGGAATAGAATTGACCGAAATTCATGGCTAATCTCATCGAAGAAGACACGGAAAAGGTTAAAAGCCAACTGCATCTGGTGTTCCCAGGCGGTCACCCATCCAAGTACTAACCAGACCCAACGTTGCTTAACTTCGCTGATCGGACGAGAGGCGGTGCATTCAACGTGGTATGGCCGTTGGCGAGGAAGATTGCCATGTCCAACGAATTCGTATTTGTCAATTTGACAAACTCATCTTCAAGCGACAATAGTCGAGGATGTCGCCGCTTCACTACGCTCGAAGCTCAATTCCTCGTTCAATGTACGCAAAAAGGAAGAGTCACACGTCCCAACTGGTTGATGGATGAAACAAGAGCTCACGGGACAATCCCGCAGACGACCAAATATCGAATTCACTCGGAATAGAATTGACCGAAATTCATGGCTAATCTCATCGAAGAAGACACGGAAAAGGGTAAAAGCCAACAGCATCTGGTGTTCCCAGGCGGTCACCCATCCAAGTACTAACCAGACCCAACGTTGCTTAACTTCGCTGATCGGACGAGAAGCGGTGCATTCAACGTGGTATGACCGTTGGCGAGGAAGATTGCTATGTCCAACGAATTCGTATTTGTCAATTTGACAAACTCATCTTCAAGCAACAATAGTCGAGGATGTCGCCGCTTCACTACGCTCGACGCTCAATTCCACGTCCAATGTACGCAAAAACGAAGAGTCACACGTCCCAACTGGTTGATGGATGAAACAAGAGCTCACGGGACAATCCCGCAGACCACCAAATATCGAATTCACTCGGAATAGAATTGACCGAAATTCATGGCTAATCTCATCGAAGAAGACACGGAAAAGGTTAAAAGCCAACAGCATCTGCTGTTCCCAGGCGGTCACCCATCCAAGTACTAACCAAACCCAACGTTGCTTAACTTCGCTGATCGGACGAGAAGCGGTGCATTCAACGTGGTATGACCGTTGGCGAGAAAGATTGCCATGTCCAACGAATTCGTATTTGTCAATTTGACAAACTCATCTTCAAGCAACAATAGTCGAGGATGTCGCCGCTTCACTACGCTCGACGCTCAATTCCACGTCCAATGTACGCAAAAACGAAGAGTCACACGTCCCAACTGGTTGATGGATGAAACAAGAGCTCACGGGACAATTCCGCAGACCACCAAATATCGAATTAACTCGGAATAGAATTGACCGAAATTCATGGCTAATCTCATCGAAGAAGACACGAAAAAGGTTAAAAACCAACAGCATCTGGTGTTCCCAGGCGGTCACCCATCCAAGTACTAACCAGACCCAACGTTGCTTAACTTCGCTGATCGGACGAGAAGCGGTGCATTCAACGGGGTATGGCCGTTGGCGAGGAAGATTGCCATGTCCAACGAATTCGTATTTGTCAATTTGACAAACTCATCTTCAAGCAACAAGTGTCGAGGATGTCGCCGCTTCACTACGCTCGACGCTCAATTCCACGTCCGATGTACGCAAAAACGAAGAGTCAAACGTCCCAACTGGTTGATGGATGAAACAAGAGCTCACGGGACAAACCCGCAGACCACCAAATATCGAATTCACTCGAAATAGAATTGACCCAAATTCGTGGCTAATCTCATCGAAGAAGACACGGAAAAGGTTAAAAGCCAACAGCATCTGGTGTTCCCAGGCGGTCACCCATCCAAGTACTAACCAGACCCAACGTTGCTTAACTTCGCTGATCGGACGAGAAGCGGTGCATTCAACGTGGTATGGCCGTTGGCGAGGAAGATTGCCATGTCCAACGAATTCGTATTTGTCAATTTGACAAACTCATCTTCAAGCAACAATAGACGAGGATGTCGCCGCTTCACTACGCTCGACGCTCGTCCGATGTACGCAAAAACGAAGAGTCACACGTCTCAACTGGTTGATGGATGAAACAAGAGCTCACGGGACAATCCCGCAGACCACCAAATATCGAATTCACTCGGAATAGAATTGACCGAAATTCATGGCTAATCTAATCGAAGAAGTCACGGAAAAGGTTAAAAGCCAACAGCATCTGGTGTTCCCAGGCGGTCACCCATCCAAGTACTAACCAGACCCAACGTTGCTCAACTTCGCTGATCGGACGAGAAGCGGTGCATTCAACGTGGTATGGCCGTTGGCGAGGAAGATTACCATGTCCAACGAATTCGTATTTGTCAATTTGACAAACTCATCTTCAAGCAACAATAGTCGAGGATGTCGCCGCTTCACTACGCTCGACGCTCAATTCCACGTCCAATGTACGCAAAAACGAAGAGTCACACGTCCCACTGGTTGATGGATGAAACATGAGCTCACGGGACAATCTCGCAGACCACCAAATATCGAATTCACTCGGAATAGAATTGACCGAAATTCATGGCTAATCTCATCGATGAAGACACGGAAAAGGTTAAAAGCCAACAGCATCTGGTGTTCCCAGGCGGTCACCCATCCAAGAACTAACCAGACCCAACGTTGCTTAACTTCGCTGATCGGACGAGAGGCGGTGCATTCAACATGGTATGGCCGTTGGCGAGGAAGATTGCCATGTCCAACGAATTCGTATTTATCAATTTGACAAACTCATCTTCAAGCAACAATAGTCGAGGATGTCGCCGCTTCACTACGCTCGAAGCTCAATTCCACGTCCAATGTACGCAAAAAGGAAGAGTCACACGTCCCAACTGGTTGATGGATGAAACAAGAGCTCACGGGACAATCCCGCAGACCACCAAATATCGAATTAACTCGGAATAGAATTGACCGAAATTCATGGCTAATCTCATCGAAGAAGACACGAAAAAGGTTAAAAGCCAACAGCATCTGGTGTTCCCAGGCGGTCACCCATCCAAGTACTAACCAGACCCAACGTTGCTTAACTTCGCTGATCGGACGAGAAGCGGTGCATTCAACGTGGTATGGCCGTTGGCGAGGAAGATTGCCATGTCCAACGAATTCGTATTTGTCAATTTGACAAACTCATCTTCAAGCAACAATAGTCGAGGATGTCGCCGCTTCACTACGCTCGACGCTCAATTCCACGTCCGATGTACGCAAAAACGAAGAGTTAAACGTCCCAACTGGTTGATGGATGAAACAAGAGCTCACGGGACAAACCCGCAGACCACCAAATATCGAATTCACTCGGAATAGAATTGACCGAAATTCGTGGCTAATCTCATCGAAGAAGACACGGAAAAGGTTAAAAGCCAACAGCATCTGGTGTTCCCAGGCGGTCACCCATCCAAGTACTAACCAGACCCAACGTTGCCTAACTTCGCTGATCGGACGAGAAGCGATGCAATCAACGTGGTATGGCCGTTGGCGAGGAAGATTGCCATGTCCAACGAATTCGTATTTGTCAATTTGACAAACTCATCTTCAAGCAACAATAGTCGAGGATGTCGCCGCTTCACTACGCTCGACGCTCAATTCCACGTCCAATGTACGCAAAAACGAAGAGTCACACGTCCCAACTGGTTGATGGATGAAACAAGAGCTCACGGGACAATCCCGCAGACCACCAAATATCGAATTCACTCGGAATAGAATTGACCGAAATTCATGGCTAATCTCATCGAAGAAGACACGGTAAAGGTTAAAAGCCAACAGCATCTGGTGTTCCCAGGCGGTCACCCATCCAAGTACTAACCAGACCCAACGTTGCTTAACTTCGCTGATCGGACGAGAAGCGGTGCATTCAACGTGGTATGGCCGTTGGCGAGGAAGATTACCATGTCCAACGAATTCGTATTTGTCAATTTGACAAACTCATCTTCAAGCAACAATAGTCGAGGATGTCGCCGCTTCACTACGCTCGACGCTCAATTCCACGTCCAATGTACGCAAAAACGAAGAGTCACACGTCCCACTGGTTGATGGATGAGACAAGAGCTCACGGGACAATCCCGCAGACCACCAACTATCGAATTCACTCGGAATAGAATTGACCGAAATTCACAGCTAATCTCATCGAAGAAGACACGGAAAAGGTTAAAAGCCAACAGCATCTGGTGTTCCCAGGCGGTCACCCATCCAAGTACTAACCAGACCCAACGTTGCTTAACTTCGCTGATCGGACGAGAAGCGGTGCATTCAACGTGGTATGGCCGTTGCCGAGGAAGATTGCCATGTCCAACGAATTCGTATATGTCAATTTGACAAACTCATCTTCAAGCAACAATAGTCGAGGATGTCGCCGCTTCACTACGCTCGACGCTCAATTCCACGTCCAATGTACGCAAAAACGAAGAGTCACACGTCCCAACTGGTTGATGGATGAAACATGAGCTCACGGGACAATCCCGCAGACCACCAAATATCGAATTCACTCGGAATAGAATTGACCGAAATTCATGGCTAATCTCATCGAAGAAGACGCGAAAAAGGTTAAAAGCCAACAGCATCTGGTGTTCCCAGGCGGTCACCCATCCAAGTACTAACCAGACCCAACGTTGCTTAACTTCGCTGATCGGACGAGAAGCGGTGCATTCAACGTGGTATGGCCGTTGTCGAGGATGATTGCCATGTCCAACGAATTCGTATTTGTCAATTTGACAAACTCATCTTCAAGCAACAATAGTCGAGGATGTCGCGGCTTCACTACGCTCGACTCTCAATTTCACGTCCAATGTACGCAAAAACGAAGAGTCACACGTCCCAACTGGTTGATGGATGAAACAAGAGCTCACGGGACAATCCCGCAGACCACCAAATATCGAATTCACTCGGAATAGAATTGACCGAAATTCATGGCTAATCTCATCGAAGAAGACACGGAAAAGGTTAAAAGCCAACAGCATCTGGTGTTCCCAGGCGGTCACCCATCCAAGTACTTACCAGACCCAACGTTGCTTAACTACGCTGATCGGACGAGAAGCGGTGCATTCAACGTGGTATGGCCGTTGGCGAGGAAGATTGCCATGTCCAACGAATTCGTATTTGTCAATTTGACAAACTCATCTTCAAGCAACAATAGTCGAGCATGTCGCCGCTTCACTACGCTCGAAGCTCAATTCCACGTCCAATGTACGCAAAAACGAAGAGTCACACGTCCCAACTGGTTGATGGATGAAACAAGATCTCACGGGACAATCCCGCAGACCACCAAATATCGAATTCACTCGGAATAGAATTGACCGAAATTCATGGCTAATCTAATCGAAGAAGACACGGAAAAGGTTAAAAGCCAACAGCACCTGGTATTCCCTGGCGGTCACCCATCCAAGTTCAAACCTGACCCAACGTTGCTTAACTTCGCTGATCGGACGAGAAGCGGCGCATTCAACGTGGTATGGTTAAAGATTGCCATGTCCAACGAATTCGTATTTGTCAATTTGACAAACTCATCTTCAAGCAACAATAGTCGAGGATGTCGCCGCTTCACTACGCTCGACGCTCAAATTCCACGTCCAATGTACGCAAAAACGAAGAGTCACACGTCCCAACTGGTTGATGGATGAAACAAGAGCTCACGGCACAATCCCGCAGACCACCAAATATCGAATTCACTCGGAATAGAATTGACCGAAATTCATGGCTAATCTCATCCAAGAAGACACGGAAAAGGTTAAAAGCCAACATCATCTGGTGTTCCCAGGCGGTTACCCATCGAAGCACTAACCAGACCCAACGTTGCTTAACTTCGCTGATCGGACGAGAAGCGGTGCATTCAACGTGGTATGGCCGTTGGCGAGGAATATTACCATGTCCAACGAATTCGTATTTGTCAATTTGACAAACTCATCTTCAAGCAACAATAGTCGAGGATGTCGCCGCTTCACTACGCTCGACGCTCAATTCCACGTCCAATGTACGCAAAAACGAAGAGTCACACGTCCCAACTGGTTGATGGATGAAACAAGAGCTCACGGGACAATCCCGCAGACCACCAAATATCGAATTCACTCGGAATAGAACTGACCGAAATTCATGGCTAATCTCATCGAAGAAGACACGGAGAAGGTTAAAAGCCAACAGCATCTGGTGTTCCCAGGCGGTCACCCATCCAAGTACTAACCAGACCCAACGTTGCTTAACTTCGCTGATCGGACGAGAAGCGGTGCATTCAACGTGGTATGGCCGTTGGCGAGGAAGATTGCCATGTCCGACGAATTCGTTTTTTTTCAATTTGACAAACTCATCTTCAAGCAACAATAGTCGAGGATGTCGCCGCTTCACAACGCTCGACGCTCAATTCCACGTCCAATGTACGCAAAAACGAAGAGTCACACGTCCCAACTGGTTGATGGATGAAACAAGAGCTCACGGGACAATGCCGCAGACCACCAAATATCGAATTCACTCGGAATAGAATTGACCGAAATTCATGGCTAATCTCATCGAAGAAGACACGGAAAATGTTAAAAGCCGACAGCATCTGGTGTTCCCAGGCGGTCACCCATCCTAGTACTAACCAGACCCAACGTTGCTTAACTTCGCTGATCGGACGAGAAGCGGTGCATTCAACGTGGTATGGCCGTTGGCGAGGAAGATTGCCATGTCCAACGAATTCGTATTTGTCAATTTGACAAACTCATCTTCAAGCAACAATAGTCGAGGATGTCGCCGCTTCACTACGCTCGACGCTCAATTCCACGTCCAATGTACGCAAAAACGAAGAGTCACATGTCCCAACTGGTTGATGGATGAAACAAGAGCTCACGGGACAATCCCGCAGACCACCAAATATCGAATTCACCCGGAATAGAATTGACCGAAATTCATGGCTAATCTCATCGAAGAAGACACGGAAAAGGTTAAAAGCCAACAGCATCTGGTGTTCCCAGGCGGTCACCCATCCAAGTACTAACCAGACCCAACGTTGCTTAACTTCGCTGATCAGACGAGAAGCGGTGCATTCAACGTGGTATGGCCGTTGGCGAGGAAGATTGCCATGTCCAACGAATTCGTATTTGTCAATTTGACAAACTCATCTCCAAGCAACAATAGTCGTGGATGTCGCCGCTTCACTAGCTCGAAGCTCAATTCCACGTCCAATGTACGCAAAAACGAAGAGTCACACGTCCCAACTGGTTGATGGATGAAACAAGAGCTCACGGGACAATCCCGCAGACCACCAAATATCGAATTCACTCGGAATAGAATTGACCGAAATTCATGGCTAATCTCATCGAAGAAGACACGGAAAAGGTTAAAAGCCAACAGCATCTGGTGTTCCCAGGCGGTCACCCATCCAAGTACTAACCAGACCAAACGTTACTTGCTGATCGGACGGGGAGCTGTGCATTCAACGTGGTATGGCCGTTGGCGAGGAAGATTGCCATGTCCAACGAATTCGTATTTTTCAATTTGACAAACTCATCTTCAAGCAACAATAGTGAGGATGTCGCCGCTTCACTACGCTCGACGCTCAATTCCACGTCCAATGTACGCAAAAACGAAGAGTCACACGTTCCAACTGGTTGATGGATGAAACAAGAGCTCACGGGACAATCACGCAGACCACCAAATATCGAATTCACTCGGAATAGAATTGACCGAAATTCATGGCTAATCTCATCGAAGAAGACACGGAAAAGGTTAAAAGCCAACAGCATCTGGTGTTCCCAGGCGGTCACCCATCCAAGTACTAACCAGACCCAACGTTGCTTAACTTCGCTGATCGGACGAGAAGCGGTGCATTCAACGTGGTATGGCCGTTGGCGAGGAAGATTGCCATGTCCAACGAATTCGTATTTGTCAATTTGACAAACTCATCTTCAAGCAACAATAGTCGAGGATGTCGCCGCTTCACTACGCTCGACGCTCAATTCCACGTCCAATGTACGCAAAAACGAAGAGTCACACGTCCCAACTGGTTGATGGATGAAACAAGAGCTCACGGGACAATCCCGCAGAACACCAAATATCGAATTCACTCGGAATAGAATTGACCGAAATTCATGACTAATCTCATCGAAGAAGACACGGAAAAGGTTAAAAGCCAACAGCATCTGGTGTTCCCAGGCGGTCACCCATCCAAGTACTAACCAGACCCAACGTTGCTTAACTTCGCTGATCGGACGAGAAGCGGTGCATTCAACGTGGTATGGCCGTTGGCGAGGAAGATTGCCATGTCCAACGAATTCGTATTTGTCAATTTGACAAACTCATCTTCAAGCAACAATAGTGAGGATGTCGCTGCTTCACTACGCTCGACGCTCAATTCCACGTCCTATGCACGCAAAAACGAAGAGTCACACGTCCCAACTGGTTGATGGATGAAACAAGAGCTCACGGGACAATCCCGCAGACCACCAAATATCGAATTCACTCGGAATAGAATTGACCGAAATTCATGGCTAATCTCATCGAAGAAGACACGGAAAAGGTTAAAAGCCAACAGCATCTGGTGTTCCCAGGTGGTCACCCATCCGAGTACTAACCAGACCCAACGTTGCTTAACTTCGCTGATCGGACGAGAAGCGGTGCATTCAACGTGGTATGGCCGTTGGCGAGGAAGATTGCCATGTCCAACGAATTAGTATTTGTCAATTTGACAAACTCATCTTCAAGCAACAATAGTCGAGGATGTCGCCGCTTCACTACGCTCAACGCTCAATTCCACGTCCAATGTACGCAAAAACGAAGAGTCACACGTCCCAACTGGTTGATGGATGAAACAAGAGCTCACGGGACAATCCCGCAGACCACCAAATATCGAATTCACTCGGAATAGAATTGACCGATATTCATGGCTAATCTCATCGAAGAAGACACGGAAAAGGTTAAAAGCCAACAGCATCTGGTGTTCCCAGGCGGTCACCCATCCAAGTACTAACCAGACCCAACGTTGCTTTACTTCGCTGATCGGACGAGAAGCGGTGCCTTCAACTGGGTATGGCCGTTGGCGAGGAAGATTGCCATGTCCAACGAATTCGTATTTATCAATTTGACAAACTCATCTTCAAGCAACAATAGTCGAGGATGTCGCCGCTTCACTACGCTCGACGCTCAATTCCACGTCCAATGTACGCAAAAACGAAGGGTCACACGTCCCAACTGGTTGATGGATGAAACAAGAGCTCACGGGACAATCCCGCAGGCCACCAAATATCGAATTCACTCGGAATAGAATTGACCGAAATTCATGGCTAATCTCATCGAAGAAGACACGGAAAAGGTTAAAAGCCAACAGCATCTGGTGTTCCCAGGCGGTCACCCATCCAAGTACTAACCAAACCTAACATTGCTTAACTTCGCTGATCGGACGAGAAGCGGTGCATTCAACGCGGTATGGCCGTTGGCGAGGAAGATTGCCATGTCCAACGAATTCGTATTTGTCAATTTGACAAACTCATCTTCAAGCAACAATAGTGAGGATGTCGCCGCTTCACTACGCTCGACGCTCAATTCCACGTCCAATGCACGCAAAAACGAAGAGTCACACGTCCCAACTGGTTGATGGATGAAACAAGAGCTCACGGGACAATCCCGCAGACCACCAAATATCGAATTCACTCGGAATAGAATTGACCGAAATTCATGGCTAATCTCATCGAAGAAGACACGGAAAAGGTTAAAAGCCAACAGCATCTGGTGTTCCCAGGCGGTCACCCATCCAAGTACTAACCAGACCCAACGTTGCTTAACTTCGCTGATCGGACGAGAAGCGGTGCATTCAACGTGGTATGGCCGTTGGCGAGGAAGATTGCCATGTCCAACGAATTAGTATTTGTCAATTTGACAAACTCATCTTCAAGCAACAATAGTCGAGGATGTCGCCGCTTCACTACGCTCAACGCTCAATTCCACGTCCAATGTACGCAAAAACGAAGAGTCACACGTCCCAACTGGTTGATGGATGAAACAAGAGCTCACGGGACAATCCCGCAGACCACCAAATATCGAATTCACTCGGAATAGAATTGACCGATATTCATGGCTAATCTCATCGAAGAAGACACGAAAAAGGTTAAAAGCCAACAGCATCTGGTGTTCCCAGGCGGTCACCCATCCAAGTACTAACCAGACCCAACGTTGCTTAACTTCGCTGATCGGACGAGAAGCGGTGCATTCAACTGGGTATGGCCGTTGGCGAGGAAGATTGCCATGTCCAACGAATTCGTATTTATCAATTTGACAAACTCATCTTCAAGCAACAATAGTCGAGGATGTCGCCGCTTCACTACGCTCGACGCTCAATTCCACGTCCAATGTACGCAAAAACGAAGGGTCACACGTCCCAACTGGTTGATGGATGAAACAAGAGCTCACGGGACAATCCCGCAGGCCACCAAATATCGAATTCACTCGGAATAGAATTGACCGAAATTCATGGCTAATCTCATCGAAGAAGACACGGAAAAGGTTAAAAGCCAACAGCATCTGGTGTTCCCAGGCGGTCACCCATCCAAGTACTAACCAAACCCAACATTGCTTAACTTCGCTGATCGGACGAGAAGCGGTGCATTCAACGCGGTATGGCCGTTGGCGAGGAAGATTGCCATGTCCAACGAATTCGTATTTGTCAATTTGACAAACTCATCTTCAAACAACAATAGTCGAGGATGTCGCCGCTTCACTACGCTCGACGCTCAATTCCACGTCCAATGTACGCAAAAACGAAGATTCACACGTCCCAACTGGTTGATGGATGAAACAAGAGCTCACGGGACAATCCCGCAGACCACCAAATATCGAATTCACTCGGAATAGATTTGACTGAAATTCATGGGTAATCTCATCGAAGAAGACACGGAAAAGGTTAAAAGCCAACAGCATCTGGTGTTCCCAGGCGGTCACCCATCCAAGTACTAACCAGACCCAACGTTGCTTAACTTCGCTGATCGGACGAGAAGCGGTGAATTCAACGTGGTATGGCCGTTGGCGAGGAAGATTGCCATGTCCAACGAATTCGTATTTATCAATTTGACAAACTCATCTTCAAGCAACAATAGTCGAGGATGTCGCCGCTTCACTACGCTCGACGCTCAATTCCACGTCCAATGTACGCAAAAACGAAGGGTCACACGTCCCAACTGGTTGATGGATGAAACAAGAGCTCACGGGACAATCCTGCAGACCACCAAATATCGAATTCACTCGGAATAGAATTGACCGAAATTCATGGCTAATCTCATCGAAGAAGACACGGAAAAGGTTAAAAGCCAACAGCATCTGGTGTTCCCAGGCGGTCACCCATCCAAGAACTAACCAGACCCAACGTTGCTTAACTTCGCTGATCGGACGAGAAGCGGTGCATTCAACGTGGTATGGCCGTTGGCGAGGAAGATTGCCATGTCCAACGAATTCGTGTTTGTCAATTTGACAAACTCATCTTCAAGCAACAATAGTCGAGGATGTCGCCGCTTCACTACGCTCGACGCTCAATTCCACGTCCAATGTACGCAAAAACGAAGAGTCACACGTCCCAACTGGTTGATGGATGAAACAAGAGCTCACGGGACAATCCCGCAGACCACCAAATATCGAATTCACTCGGAATAAAATTGACCGAAATTCATGGCTAATCTCATCGAAGAAGACACGGAAAAGGTTAAAAGCCAACAGCATCTGGTGTTCCCGGACGGTCACCCATCCAAGTACTAACCAGACCCAACGTTGCTTAACTTCGCTGATCGGACGAGAAGCGGTTCATTCAACGTGGTATGGCCGTTGGCGAGGAAGATTGCCGTGTACAACGAATTCGTATTTGTCAATTTGACAAACTCATCTTCAAGCAACAATAGTCGAGGATGTCGCCGCTTCACTACGCTCGACGCTCAACTCCACGTCCAATGTACGCAAAAACGAAGAGTCACGCGTCCCAACTGGTTGATGGATGAAACAAGAGCTAACGGGACAATCCCGCAGACCACCAAATATCGAATTCACTCGGAATAGAATTGACCGAAATTCATGGCTAATCTCATCGAAGAAGACACGGAAAAGGTTAAAAGCCAACAGTATCTGGTGTTCCCAGGCGGTCACCCATCCAAGTACTAACCAGACCCAAAGTTCCTTAACTTCGCTGATCGGACGAGAAGCGGTGCATTCAACGTGGTATGGCCGTTGGCGAGGAAGATTGCCATGTCCAACGAATTCGTATTTGTCAATTTGACAAACTCACCTTCAAGCAACAATAGTCGAGGATGTCGCCGCTTCACTACGCTCAACGCTTAATTCCACGTCCAATGTACGCAAAAACGAAGAGTCACACGTCCCAACTGGTTGATGGATGAAACAAGAGCTCACGGGACAATCCCGCAGACCACCAAATATCGAATTCACTCGGAATAGAATTGACCGAAATTCATGGCTAATCTCATCGAAGAAGACACGGAAAAGGTTAAAAGCCAACAGCATCTGGTGTTCCCAGGTGGTCACCCATCCAAGTACTAACCAGACCCAACGTTGCTTAACTTCGCTGATCGGACGAGAAGCGGTGCATTCAACGTGGTATGGCCGTTGGCGAGGAAGATTGCAATGTCCAACGAATTAGTATTTGTCAATTTGACAAACTCATCTTCAAGCAACAATAGTCGAGGATGTCGCCGCTTCACTACGCTCAACGCTCAATTCCACGTCCAATGTACGCAAAAACGAAGAGTCACACGTCCCAACTGGTTGATGGATGAAACAAGAGCTCACGGGACAATCCCGCAGACCACCAAATATCGAATTCACTCGGAATAGAATTGACCGATATTCATGGCTAATCTCATCGAAGAAGACACGGAAAAGGTTGAAAGCCAACAGTATCTGGTGTTCCCAGGCGGTCACCCATCCAAGTACTAACCAGACCCAAAGTTCCTTAACTTCGCTGATCGGACGAGAAGCGGTGCATTCAACGTGGTATGGCCGTTGGCGAGGAAGATTGCCATGTCCAACGAATTCGTATTTGTCAATTTGACAAACTCACCTTCAAGCAACAATAGTCGAGGATGTCGCCGCTTCACTACGCTCAACGCCTAATTCCACGTCCAATGTACGCAAAAACGAAGAGTCGCACGTCCCAACTGGTTGATGGATGAAACAAGAGCTCACGGGACAATCCCGCAGACCACCAAATATCGAATTCACTCGGAATAGAATTGACCGAAATTCATGGCTAATCTCATCGAAGAAGACACGGAAAAGGTTAAAAGCCAACAGCATCTGGTGTTCCCAGGTGGTCACCCATCCAAGTACTAACCAGACCCAACGTTGCTTAACTTCGCTGATCGGACGAGAAGCGGTGCATTCAACGTGGTATGGCCGTTGGCGAGGAAGATTGCCATGTCCAACGAATTAGTATTTGTCAATTTGACAAACTCATCTTCAAGCAACAATAGTCGAGGATGTCGCCGCTTCACTACGCTCAACGCTCAATTCCACGTCCAATGTACGCAAAAACGAAGAGTCACACGTCCCAACTGGTTGATGGATGAAACAAGAGCTCACGGGACAATCCCGCAGACCACCAAATATCGAATTCACTCGGAATAGAATTGACCGATATTCATGGCTGATCTCATCGAAGAAGACACGGAAAAGGTTAAAAGCCAACAGCATCTGGTGTTCCCAGGCGGTCACCCATCCAAGTACTAACCAGACCCAACGTTGCTTTACTTCGCTGATCGGACGAGAAGCGGTGCCTTCAACTGGGTATGGCCGTTGGCGAGGAAGATTGCCATGTCCAACGAATTCGTATTTATCAATTTGACAAACTCATCTTCAAGCAACAATAGTCGAGGATGTCGCCGCTTCACTACGCTCGACGCTCAATTCCACGTCCAATGTACGCAAAAACGAAGGGTCACACGTCCCAACTGGTTGATGGATGAAACAAGAGCTCACGGGACAATCCCGCAGGCCACCAAATATCGAATTCACTCGGAATAGAATTGACCGAAATTCATGGCTAATCTCATCGAAGAAGACACGGAAAAGGTTAAAAGCCAACAGCATCTGGTGTTCCCAGGCGGTCACCCATCCAAGTACTAACCAAACCCAACATTGCTTAACTTCGCTGATCGGACGAGAAGCGGTGCATTCAACGCGGTATGGCCGTTGGCGAGGAAGATTGCCATGTCCAACGAATTCGTATTTGTCAATTTGACAAACTCATCTTCAAACAACAATAGTCGAGGATGTCGCCGCTTCACTACGCTCGACGCTCAATTCCACGTCCAATGTACGCAAAAACGAAGATTCACACGTCCCAACTGGTTGATGGATGAAACAAGAGCTCACGGGACAATCCCGCAGACCACCAAATATCGAATTCACTCGGAATAGATTTGACTGAAATTCATGGGTAATCTCATCGAAGAAGACACGGAAAAGGTTAAAAGCCAACAGCATCTGGTGTTCCCAGGCGGTCACCCATCCAAGTACTAACCAGACCCAACGTTGCTTAACTTCGCTGATCGGACGAGAAGCGGTGAATTCAACGTGGTATGGCCGTTGGCGAGGAAGATTGCCATGTCCAACGAATTCGTATTTATCAATTTGACAAACTCATCTTCAAGCAACAATAGTCGAGGATGTCGCCGCTTCACTACGCTCGACGCTCAATTCCACGTCCAATGTACGCAAAAACGAAGGGTCACACGTCCCAACTGGTTGATGGATGAAACAAGAGCTCACGGGACAATCCTGCAGACCACCAAATATCGAATTCACTCGGAATAGAATTGACCGAAATTCGTGGCTAATCTCATCGAAGAAGACACGGAAAAGGTTAAAAGCCAACAGCATCTGGTGTTCCCAGGCAGTCACCCATCCAAGAACTAACCAGACCCAACGTTGCTTAACTTCGCTGATCGGACGAGAAGCGGTGCATTCAACATGGTATGACCGTTGGCGAGGAAGATTGCCATGTCCAACGAATTCGTATTTGTCAATTTGACAAACTCATCTTCAAGCAACAATAGTCGAGGATGTCGCCGCTTCACTACGCTCGACGCTCAATTCCACGTCCAATGTACGCAAAAACGAAGAGTCACACGTCCCAACTGGTTGATGGATGAAACAAGAGCTCACGGGACAATCCCGCAGACCACCAAATATCGAATTCACTCGGAATAAAATTGACCGAAATTCATGGCTAATCTCATCGAAGAAGACACGGAAAAGGTTAAAAGCCAACAGCATCTGGTGTTCCCAGACGGTCACCCATCCAAGTACTAACCAGACCCAACGTTGCTTAACTTCGCTGATCGGACGAGAAGCGGTTCATTCAACGTGGTATGGCCGTTGGCGAGGAAGATTGCCGTGTACAACGAATTCGTATTTGTCAATTTGACAAACTCATCTTCAAGCAACAATAGTCGAGGATGTCGCCGCTTCACTACGCTCGACGCTCAACTCCACGTCCAATGTACGCAAAAACGAAGAGTCACGCGTCCCAACTGGTTGATGGATGAAACAAGAGCTAACGGGACAATCCCGCAGACCACCAAATATCGAATTCACTCGGAATAGAATTGACCGAAATTCATGGCTAATCTCATCGAAGAAGACACGGAAAAGGTTAAAAGCCAAAAGTATCTGGTGTTCCCAGGCGGTCACCCATCCAAGTACTAACCAGACCCAAAGTTCCTTAACTTCGCTGATCGGACGAGAAGCGGTGCATTCAACGTGGTATGGCCGTTGGCGAGGAAGATTGCCATGTCCAACGAATTCGTATTTGTCAATTTGACAAACTCACCTTCAAGCAACAATAGTCGAGGATGTCGCCGCTTCACTACGCTCAACGCTTAATTCCACGTCCAATGTACGCAAAAACGAAGAGTCACACGTCCCAACTGGTTGATGGATGAAACAAGAGCTCACGGGACAATCCCGCAGACCACCAAATATCGAATTCACTCGGAATAGAATTGACCGAAATTCATGGTTAATCTCATCGAAGAAGACACGGAAAAGTTTAAAAGCCAACAGCATCTGGTGTTCCCAGGCGGTCACCCATCTTAGTACTAACCAGACCCAACGTTGCTTAACTTCGCTGATCGGACGAGAAGCGGTGCATTCAACGTGGTATGGCCGTTGGCGAGGAAGATTGCCATGTCCAACGAATTCGAATTTGTCAATTTGACAAACTCATCTTCAAGCAACAATAGTCGAGGATGTCGCCGCTTCACTACGCTCGACGCTCAATTCGACGTCCAATGTACGCAAAAACGAAGAGTCACACGTCCCAACTGGTTGATGGATGAAACAAGAGCTCACGGGAGAATCCCGCACACCACCAAATATCGAATTCACTCGGAATAGAATTGACCGAAATTCATGGCTAATCTCATCGAAGAAGACACGGAAAAGGTTAAAAGCCAACAGCATCTGGTGTTCCCAGGCGGTCACCCATCCAAGTACTAACCAGACCCAACGTTGCTTAACTACGCTGATCGGACGAGAAGCGGTGCATTCAACGCGGTATGGCCGTTGGCGAGGAAATTGCCATGTCCAACGAATTCGTATTTGTCAATTTGACAAACTCATCTTCAAGCAACAATAGTCGAGGATGTCGCCGCTTCACTACGCTCGACGCTCAATTCCACATCCAATGTACGCAAAAACGAAGAGTCACACGTCCCAACTGGTTGATGGATGAAACAAGAGCTCACGGGACAATCCCGCAGACCACCAAATATCGAATTCACTCGGAATAGTATTGACCGAAATTCATGGCTAATCTCATCGAAGAAGACACGGAAAAGGTTAAAAGCCAACAGCATCTGGTGTTCCCAGGCGGTCACCCATCCAAGTACTAACAAGACCAAACGTTCCTTAACTTCGCTGATTGGTCGAGAAGCGGTGCATTCAACGTGGTATGGCCGTTGGCGAGGAAGATTGCGATGTCCAACGAATTCGTATTTGTCAATTTGACAAACTCATCTTCAAGCAACAATAGTCGAGGATGTCGCCGCTTCACTACGCTCGACGCTCAATTCCACGTCCAATGTACGCAAAAACGAAGGGTCACACGTCCCAACTGGTTGATGGATGAAACAAGAGCTCACGGGACAATCCCGCAGACCACCAAATATCGAATTCACTCGGAATAGAATTGACCGAAATTCATGGCTAATCTCATCGAAGAAGACACGGAAAAGGTTAAAAGCCAACAGCATCTGGTGTTCCCAGGCGGTCACCCATCCAAGTACTAACCAGACCCAACGTTGCTTAACTTCGCTGAACGGACGAGAAGCGGTGCATTCAACGTGGTATGGCCGTTTGCGAGTAAGATTGCCATGTCCAACGAATTCGTATTTGTCAATTTGACAAACTCATCTTCAAGCAACAATAGTCGAGAATGTCGCCTCTTCACTACGCTCGACGCTCAATTCCACGTCCAATGTACGCAAAAATGAAGAGTCACACGTCCCAACTGGTTGATGGATGAAACATGAGCTCACGGGACAATCGCGCAGACCACCAAATATCGAATTTACTCGGAATAGAATTGACCGAAATTCATGGCTAATCTCATCGAAGAAGACACGGAAAAGGTTAAAAGCCAACAGCATCTGGTGTTCCCAGGCGGTCACCCATCCAAGTACTAACCAAACCCAACATTGCTTAACTTCGCTGACCGGACGAGAAGCGGTGCATTCAACGCGGTATGGCCGTTGGCGAGGAAGATTGCCATGTCCAACGAATTCGTATTTGTCAATTTGACAAACTCATCTTCAAACAACAATAGTCGAGGATGTCGCCGCTTCACTACGCTCGACGCTCAATTCCACGTCCAATGTACGCAAAAACGAAGATTCACACGTCCCAACTGGTTGATGGATGAAACAAGAGCTCACGGGACAATCCCGCAGACCACCAAATATCGAATTCACTCGGAATAGAATTGACTGAAATTCATGGGTAATCTCATCGAAGAAGACACGGAAAAGGTTAAAAGCCAACAGCATCTGGTGTTCCCAGGCGGTCACCCATCCAAGTACTAACCAGACCCAACGTTGCTTAACTTCGCTGATCGGACGAGAAGCGGTGAATTCAACGTGGTATGGCCGTTGGCGAGGAAGATTGCCATGTCCAACGAATTCGTATTTATCAATTTGACAAACTCATCTTCAAGCAACAATAGTCGAGGATGTCGCCGCTTCACTACGCTCGACGCTCAATTCCACGTCCAATGTACGCAAAAACGAAGGGTCACACGTCCCAACTGGTTGATGGATGAAACAAGAGCTCACGGGACAATCCTGCAGACCACCAAATATCGAATTCACTCGGAATAGAATTGACCGAAATTCATGGCTAATCTCATCGAAGAAGACACGGAAAAGGTTAAAAGCCAACAGCATCTGGTGTTCCCAGGCGGTCACCCATCCAAGTACTAACCAGACCCAACGTTGCTTAACTTCGCTGATCAGACGAGAAGCGGTGCATTCAACGTGGTATGGCCGTTGGCGAGGAAGATTGCCATGTCCAACGAATTCGTATTTGTCAATTTGACAAACTCATCTTCAAGCAACAATAGTCGTGGATGTCGCCGCTTCACTAGCTCGAAGCTCAATTCCACGTCCAATGTACGCAAAAACGAAGAGTCACACGTCCCAACTGGTTGATGGATGAAACAAGAGCTCACGGGACAATCCCGCAGACCACCAAATATCGAATTCACTCGGAATAGAATTGACCGAAATTCATGGCTAATCTCATCGAAGAAGACACGGAAAAGGTTAAAAGCCAACAGCATCTGGTGTTCCCAGGCGGTCACCCATCCAAGTACTAACCAGACCAAACGTTACTTGCTGATCGGACGGGGAGCTGTGCATTCAACGTGGTATGGCCGTTGGCGAGGAAGATTGCCATGTCCAACGAATTCGTATTTTTCAATTTGACAAACTCATCTTCAAGCAACAATAGTGAGGATGTCGCCGCTTCACTACGCTCGACGCTCAATTCCACGTCCAATGTACGCAAAAACGAAGAGTCACACGTTCCAACTGGTTGATGGATGAAACAAGAGCTCACGGGACAATCACGCAGACCACCAAATATCGAATTCACTCGGAATAGAATTGACCGAAATTCATGGCTAATCTCATCGAAGAAGACACGGAAAAGGTTAAAAGCCAACAGCATCTGGTGTTCCCAGGCGGTCACCCATCCAAGTACTAACCAGACCCAACGTTGCTTAACTTCGCTGATCGGACGAGAAGCGGTGCATTCAACGTGGTATGGCCGTTGGCGAGGAAGATTGCCATGTCCAACGAATTCGTATTTGTCAATTTGACAAACTCATCTTCAAGCAACAATAGTCGAGGATGTCGCCGCTTCACTACGCTCGACGCTCAATTCCACGTCCAATGTACGCAAAAACGAAGAGTCACACGTCCCAACTGGTTGATGGATGAAACAAGAGCTCACGGGACAATCCCGCAGAACACCAAATATCGAATTCACTCGGAATAGAATTGACCGAAATTCATGACTAATCTCATCGAAGAAGACACGGAAAAGGTTAAAAGCCAACAGCATCTGGTGTTCCCAGGCGGTCACCCATCCAAGTACTAACCAGACCCAACGTTGCTTAACTTCGCTGATCGGACGAGAAGCGGTGCATTCAACGTGGTATGGCCGTTGGCGAGGAAGATTGCCATGTCCAACGAATTCGTATTTGTCAATTTGACAAACTCATCTTCAAGCAACAATAGTGAGGATGTCGCCGCTTCACTACGCTCGACGCTCAATTCCACGTCCTATGCACGCAAAAACGAAGAGTCACACGTCCCAACTGGTTGATGGATGAAACAAGAGCTCACGGGACAATCCCGCAGACCACCAAATATCGAATTCACTCGGAATAGAATTGACCGAAATTCATGGCTAATCTCATCGAAGAAGACACGGAAAAGGTTAAAAGCCAACAGCATCTGGTGTTCCCAGGTGGTCACCCATCCGAGTACTAACCAGACCCAACGTTGCTTAACTTCGCTGATCGGACGAGAAGCGGTGCATTCAACGTGGTATGGCCGTTGGCGAGGAAGATTGCCATGTCCAACGAATTAGTATTTGTCAATTTGACAAACTCATCTTCAAGCAACAATAGTCGAGGATGTCGCCGCTTCACTACGCTCAACGCTCAATTCCACGTCCAATGTACGCAAAAACGAAGAGTCACACGTCCCAACTGGTTGATGGATGAAACAAGAGCTCACGGGACAATCCCGCAGACCACCAAATATCGAATTCACTCGGAATAGAATTGACCGATATTCATGGCTAATCTCATCGAAGAAGACACGGAAAAGGTTAAAAGCCAACAGCATCTGGTGTTCCCAGGCGGTCACCCATCCAAGTACTAACCAGACCCAACGTTGCTTTACTTCGCTGATCGGACGAGAAGCGGTGCCTTCAACTGGGTATGGCCGTTGGCGAGGAAGATTGCCATGTCCAACGAATTCGTATTTATCAATTTGACAAACTCATCTTCAAGCAACAATAGTCGAGGATGTCGCCGCTTCACTACGCTCGACGCTCAATTCCACGTCCAATGTACGCAAAAACGAAGGGTCACACGTCCCAACTGGTTGATGGATGAAACAAGAGCTCACGGGACAATCCCGCAGGCCACCAAATATCGAATTCACTCGGAATAGAATTGACCGAAATTCATGGCTAATCTCATCGAAGAAGACACGGAAAAGGTTAAAAGCCAACAGCATCTGGTGTTCCCAGGCGGTCACCCATCCAAGTACTAACCAAACCCAACATTGCTTAACTTCGCTGATCGGACGAGAAGCGGTGCATTCAACGCGGTATGGCCGTTGGCGAGGAAGATTGCCATGTCCAACGAATTCGTATTTGTCAATTTGACAAACTCATCTTCAAGCAACAATAGTGAGGATGTCGCCGCTTCACTACGCTCGACGCTCAATTCCACGTCCAATGCACGCAAAAACGAAGAGTCACACGTCCCAACTGGTTGATGGATGAAACAAGAGCTCACGGGACAATCCCGCAGACCACCAAATATCGAATTCACTCGGAATAGAATTGACCGAAATTCATGGCTAATCTCATCGAAGAAGACACGGAAAAGGTTAAAAGCCAACAGCATCTGGTGTTCCCAGGCGGTCACCCATCCAAGTACTAACCAGACCCAACGTTGCTTAACTTCGCTGATCGGACGAGAAGCGGTGCATTCAACGTGGTATGGCCGTTGGCGAGGAAGATTGCCATGTCCAACGAATTAGTATTTGTCAATTTGACAAACTCATCTTCAAGCAACAATAGTCGAGGATGTCGCCGCTTCACTACGCTCAACGCTCAATTCCACGTCCAATGTACGCAAAAACGAAGAGTCACACGTCCCAACTGGTTGATGGATGAAACAAGAGCTCACGGGACAATCCTGCAGACCACCAAATATCGAATTCACTCGGAATAGAATTGACCGATATTCATGGCTAATCTCATCGAAGAAGACACGGAAAATTTTAAAAGCCAACAGCATCTGGTGTTCCCAGGCGGTCACCCATCCAAGTACTAACCAGACCCAACGTTGCTTAACTTCGCTGATCGGACCAGAAGCGGTGCCTTCAACTGGGTATGGCCGTTGGCGAGGAAGATTGCCATGTCCAACGAATTCGTATTTATCAATTTGACAAACTCATCTTCAAGCAACAATAGTCGAGGATGTCGCCGCTTCACTACGCTCGACGCTCAATTCCACGTCCAATGTACGCAAAAACGAAGGGTCACACGTCCCAACTGGTTGATGGATGAAACAAGAGCTCACGGGACAATCCCGCAGGCCACCAAATATCGAATTCACTCGGAATAGAATTGACCGAAATTCATGGCTAATCTCATCGAAGAAGACACGGAAAAGCTTAAAAGCCAACAGCATCTGGTGTTCCCAGGCGGTCACCCATCCAAGTACTAACCAAACCCAACATTGCTTAACTTCGCTGATCGGACGAGAAGCGGTGCATTCAACGCGGTATGGCCGTTGGCGAGGAAGATTGCCATGTCCAACGAATTCGTATTTGTCAATTTGACAAACTCATCTTCAAGCAACAATAGTCGAGGATGTCGCCGCTTCACTACGCTCGACGCTCAATTAAACGTCCAATGTACGCAAAAACGAAGATTCACACGTCCCAACTGGTTGATGGATGAAACAAGAGCTCACGGGACAATCCCGCAGACCACCAAATATCGAATTCACTCGGAATAGAATTGACCGAAATTCATGGCTAATCTCATCGAAGAAGACACGGAAAAGGTTAAAAGCCAACAGCATCTGGTGTTCCCAGGCGGTCACCCATCCAAGTACTAACCAGGCCCAACGTTGCTTAACTTCGCTGATCGGAAGAGAAGCGGTGCATTCAACGTGGTATGGCCGTTGGCGAGGAAGATTGCCATGGCCAACGAATTCGTATTTGTCAATTTGACAAACTCATCTTCAAGCAACAATAGTCGAGGATGTTGCCGCTTCACTACGCTCGACGCTCAATTCCACGTCCCATGTACGCAAAAACGAAGAGTCACACGTCCCAACTGGTTGATGGATGAAACAAGAGCTCACGGGACAATCCCGCAGACCACCAAATATCGAATTCACTCGGAATAGAATTGACCGATATTCATGGCTAATCTCATCGAAGAAGACACGAAAAAGGTTAAAAGCCAACAGCATCTGGTGTTCCCAGGCGGTCACCCATCCAAGTACTAACCAGACCCAACGTTGCTTAACTTCGCTGATCGGACGAGAAGCGGTGCATTCAACTGGGTATGGCCGTTGGCGAGGAAGATTGCCATGTCCAACGAATTCGTATTTATCAATTTGACAAACTCATCTTCAAGCAACAATAGTCGAGGATGTCGCCGCTTCACTACGCTCGACGCTCAATTCCACGTCCAATGTACGCAAAAACGAAGGGTCACACGTCCCAACTGGTTGATGGATGAAACAAGAGCTCACGGGACAATCCCGCAGGCCACCAAATATCGAATTCACTCGGAATAGAATTGACCGAAATTCATGGCTAATCTCATCGAAGAAGACACGGAAAAGGTTAAAAGCCAACAGCATCTGGTGTTCCCAGGCGGTCACCCATCCAAGTACTAACCAAACCCAACATTGCTTAACTTCGCTGATCGGACGAGAAGCGGTGCATTCAACGCGGTATGGCCGTTGGCGAGGAAGATTGCCATGTCCAACGAATTCGTATTTGTCAATTTGACAAACTCATCTTCAAACAACAATAGTCGAGGATGTCGCCGCTTCACTACGCTCGACGCTCAATTCCACGTCCAATGTACGCAAAAACGAAGATTCACACGTCCCAACTGGTTGATGGATGAAACAAGAGCTCACGGGACAATCCCGCAGACCACCAAATATCGAATTCACTCGGAATAGATTTGACTGAAATTCATGGGTAATCTCATCGAAGAAGACACGGAAAAGGTTAAAAGCCAACAGCATCTGGTGTTCCCAGGCGGTCACCCATCCAAGTACTAACCAGACCCAACGTTGCTTAACTTCGCTGATCGGACGAGAAGCGGTGAATTCAACGTGGTATGGCCGTTGGCGAGGAAGATTGCCATGTCCAACGAATTCGTATTTATCAATTTGACAAACTCATCTTCAAGCAACAATAGTCGAGGATGTCGCCGCTTCACTACGCTCGACGCTCAATTCCACGTCCAATGTACGCAAAAACGAAGGGTCACACGTCCCAACTGGTTGATGGATGAAACAAGAGCTCACGGGACAATCCTGCAGACCACCAAATATCGAATTCACTCGGAATAGAATTGACCGAAATTCATGGCTAATCTCATCGAAGAAGACACGGAAAAGGTTAAAAGCCAACAGCATCTGGTGTTCCCAGGCGGTCACCCATCCAAGAACTAACCAGACCCAACGTTGCTTAACTTCGCTGATCGGACGAGAAGCGGTGCATTCAACGTGGTATGGCCGTTGGCGAGGAAGATTGCCATGTCCAACGAATTCATATTTGTCAATTTGACAAACTCATCTTCAAGCAACAATAGTCGAGGATGTCGCCGCTTCACTACGCTCGACGCTCAATTCCACGTCCAATGTACGCAAAAACGAAGAGTCACACGTCCCAACTGGTTGATGGATGAAACAAGAGCTCACGGGACAATCCCGCAGACCACCAAATATCGAATTCACTCGGAATAAAATTGACCGAAATTCATGGCTAATCTCATCGAAGAAGACACGGAAAAGGTTAAAAGCCAACAGCATCTGGTGTTCCCGGACGGTCACCCATCCAAGTACTAACCAGACCCAACGTTGCTTAACTTCGCTGATCGGACGAGAAGCGGTTCATTCAACGTGGTATGGCCGTTGGCGAGGAAGATTGCCGTGTACAACGAATTCGTATTTGTCAATTTGACAAACTCATCTTCAAGCAACAATAGTCGAGGATGTCGCCGCTTCACTACGCTCGACGCTCAACTCCACGTCCAATGTACGCAAAAACGAAGAGTCACGCGTCCCAACTGGTTGATGGATGAAACAAGAGCTAACGGGACAATCCCGCAGACCACCAAATATCGAATTCACTCGGAATAGAATTGACCGAAATTCATGGCTAATCTCATCGAAGAAGACACGGAAAAGGTTAAAAGCCAACAGTATCTGGTGTTCCCAGGCGGTCACCCATCCAAGTACTAACCAGACCAAAAGTTCCTTAACTTCGCTGATCGGACGAGAAGCGGTGCATTCAACGTGGTATGGCCGTTGGCGAGGAAGATTGCCATGTCCAACGAATTCGTATTTGTCAATTTGACAAACTCACCTTCAAGCAACAATAGTCGAGGATGTCGCCGCTTCACTACGCTCGACGCTCAATTCCACGTCCAATGTACGCAAAAACGAAGAGTCACACGTCCCAACTGGTTGATGGATGAAACAAGAGCTCACGGGACAATCCCGCAGACCACCAAATATCGAATTCACTCGGAATAGAATTGACCGAAATTCATGGCTAATCTCATCGAAGAAGACACGGAAAAGGTTAAAAGCCAACAGCATCTGGTGTTCCCAGGTGGTCACCCATCCAAGTACTAACCAGACCCAACGTTGCTTAACTTCGCTGATCGGACGAGAAGCGGTGCATTCAACGTGGTATGGCCGTTGGCGAGGAAGATTGCAATGTCCAACGAATTAGTATTTGTCAATTTGACAAACTCATCTTCAAGCAACAATAGTCGAGGATGTCGCCGCTTCACTACGCTCAACGCTCAATTCCACGTCCAATGTACGCAAAAACGAAGAGTCACACGTCCCAACTGGTTGATGGATGAAACAAGAGCTCACGGGACAATCCTGCAGACCACCAAATATCGAATTCACTCGGAATAGAATTGACCGAAATTCATGGCTAATCTCATCGAAGAAGACACGGAAAAGGTTGAAAGCCAACAGTATCTGGTGTTCCCAGGCGGTCACCCATCCAAGTACTAACCAGACCCAAAGTTCCTTAACTTCGCTGATCGGACGAGAAGCGGTGCATTCAACGTGGTATGGCCGTTGGCGAGGAAGAATGCCATGTCCAACGAATTCGTATTTGTCAATTTGACAAACTCACCTTCAAGCAACAATAGTCGAGGATGTCGCCGCTTCACTACGCTCAACGCCTAATTCCACGTCCAATGTACGCAAAAACGAAGAGTCACACGTCCCAACTGGTTGATGGATGAAACAAGAGCTCACGGGACAATCCCGCAGACCACCAAATATCGAATTCACTCGGAATAGAATTGACCGAAATTCATGGCTAATCTCATCGAAGAAGACACGGAAAAGGTTAAAAGCCAACAGCATCTGGTGTTCCCAGGTGGTCACCCATCCAAGTACTAACCAGACCCAACGTTGCTTAACTTCGCTGATCGGACGAGAAGCGGTGCATTCAACGTGGTATGGCCGTTGGCGAGGAAGATTGCCATGTCCAACGAATTAGTATTTGTCAATTTGACAAACTCATCTTCAAGCAACAATAGTCGAGGATGTCGCCGCTTCACTACGCTCAACGCTCAATTCCACGTCCAATGTACGCAAAAACGAAGAGTCACACGTCCCAACTGGTTGATGGATGAAACAAGAGCTCACGGGACAATCCCGCAGACCACCAAATATCGAATTCACTCGGAATAGAATTGACCGATATTCATGGCTAATCTCATCGAAGAAGACACGGAAAAGGTTAAAAGCCAACAGCATCTGGTGTTCCCAGGCGGTCACCCATCCAAGTACTAACCAGACCCAACGTTGCTTTACTTCGCTGATCGGACGAGAAGCGGTGCCTTCAACTGGGTATGGCCGTTGGCGAGGAAGATTGCCATGTCCAACGAATTCGTATTTATCAATTTGACAAACTCATCTTCAAGCAACAATAGTCGAGGATGTCGCCGCTTCACTACGCTCGACGCTCAATTCCACGTCCAATGTACGCAAAAACGAAGGGTCACACGTCCCAACTGGTTGATGGATGAAACAAGAGCTCACGGGACAATCCCGCAGGCCACCAAATATCGAATTCACTCGGAATAGAATTGACCGAAATTCATGGCTAATCTCATCGAAGAAGACACGGAAAAGGTTAAAAGCCAACAGCATCTGGTGTTCCCAGGCGGTCACCCATCCAAGTACTAACCAAACCCAACATTGCTTAACTTCGCTGATCGGACGAGAAGCGGTGCATTCAACGCGGTATGGCCGTTGGCGAGGAAGATTGCCATGTCCAACGAATTCGTATTTGTCAATTTGACAAACTCATCTTCAAACAACAATAGTCGAGGATGTCGCCGCTTCACTACGCTCGACGCTCAATTCCACGTCCAATGTACGCAAAAACGAAGATTCACACGTCCCAACTGGTTGATGGATGAAACAAGAGCTCACGGGACAATCCCGCAGACCACCAAATATCGAATTCACTCGGAATAGATTTGACTGAAATTCATGGGTAATCTCATCGAAGAAGACACGGAAAAGGTTAAAAGCCAACAGCATCTGGTGTTCCCAGGCGGTCACCCATCCAAGTACTAACCAGACCCAACGTTGCTTAACTTCGCTGATCGGACGAGAAGCGGTGAATTCAACGTGGTATGGCCGTTGGCGAGGAAGATTGCCATGTCCAACGAATTCGTATTTATCAATTTGACAAACTCATCTTCAAGCAACAATAGTCGAGGATGTCGCCGCTTCACTACGCTCGACGCTCAATTCCACGTCCAATGTACGCAAAAACGAAGGGTCACACGTCCCAACTGGTTGATGGATGAAACAAGAGCTCACGGGACAATCCTGCAGACCACCAAATATCGAATTCACTCGGAATAGAATTGACCGAAATTCGTGGCTAATCTCATCGAAGAAGACACGGAAAAGGTTAAAAGCCAACAGCATCTGGTGTTCCCAGGCGGTCACCCATCCAAGAACTAACCAGACCCAACGTTGCTTAACTTCGCTGATCGGACGAGAAGCGGTGCATTCAACGTGGTATGGCCGTTGGCGAGGAAGATTGCCATGTCCAACGAATTCGTATTTGTCAATTTGACAAACTCATCTTCAAGCAACAATAGTCGAGGATGTCGCCGCTTCACTACGCTCGACGCTCAATTCCACGTCCAATGTACGCAAAAACGAAGAGTCACACGTCCCAACTGGTTGATGGATGAAACAAGAGCTCACGGGACAATCCCGCAGACCACCAAATATCGAATTCACTCGGAATAAAATTGACCGAAATTCATGGCTAATCTCATCGAAGAAGACACGGAAAAGGTTAAAAGCCAACAGCATCTGGTGTTCCCAGACGGTCACCCATCCAAGTACTAACCAGACCCAACGTTGCTTAACTTCGCTGATCGGACGAGAAGCGGTTCATTCAACGTGGTATGGCCGTTGGCGAGGAAGATTGCCGTGTACAACGAATTCGTATTTGTCAATTTGACAAACTCATCTTCAAGCAACAATAGTCGAGGATGTCGCCGCTTCACTACGCTCGACGCTCAACTCCACGTCCAATGTACGCAAAAACGAAGAGTCACGCGTCCCAACTGGTTGATGGATGAAACAAGAGCTAACGGGACAATCCTGCAGACCACCAAATATCGAATTCACTCGGAATAGAATTGACCGAAATTCATGGCTAATCTCATCGAAGAAGACACGGAAAAGGTTAAAAGCCAACAGTATCTGGTGTTCCCAGGCGGTCACCCATCCAAGTACTAACCAGACCCAAAGTTCCTTAACTTCGCTGATCGGACGAGAAGCGGTGCATTCAACGTGGTATGGCCGTTGGCGAGGAAGATTGCCATGTCCAACGAATTCGTATTTGTCAATTTGACAAACTCACCTTCAAGCAACAATAGTCGAGGATGTCGCCGCTTCACTACGCTCAACGCTTAATTCCACGTCCAATGTACGCAAAAACGAAGAGTCACACGTCCCAACTGGTTGATGGATGAAACAAGAGCTCACGGGACAATCCCGCAGACCACCAAATATCGAATTCACTCGGAATAGAATTGACCGAAATTCATGGTTAATCTCATCGAAGAAGACACGGAAAAGTTTAAAAGCCAACAGCATCTGGTGTTCCCAGGCGGTCACCCATCTTAGTACTAACCAGACCCAACGTTGCTTAACTTCGCTGATCGGACGAGAAGCGGTGCATTCAACGTGGTATGGCCGTTGGCGAGGAAGATTGCCATGTCCAACGAATTCGAATTTGTCAATTTGACAAACTCATCTTCAAGCAACAATAGTCGAGGATGTCGCCGCTTCACTACGCTCGACGCTCAATTCGACGTCCAATGTACGCAAAAACGAAGAGTCACACGTCCCAACTGGTTGATGGATGAAACAAGAGCTCACGGGAGAATCCCGCACACCACCAAATATCGAATTAACTCGGAATAGAATTGACCGAAATTCATGGCTAATCTCATCGAAGAAGACACGGAAAAGGTTAAAAGCCAACAGCATCTGGTGTTCCCAGGCGGTCACCCATCCAAGTACTAACCAGACCCAACGTTGCTTAACTACGCTGATCGGACGAGAAGCGGTGCATTCAACGCGGTATGGCCGTTGGCGAGGAAATTGCCATGTCCAACGAATTCGTATTTGTCAATTTGACAAACTCATCTTCAAGCAACAATAGTCGAGGATGTCGCCGCTTCACTACGCTCGACGCTCAATTCCACATCCAATGTACGCAAAAACGAAGAGTCACACGTCCCAACTGGTTGATGGATGAAACAAGAGCTCAGGGGACAATCCCGCAGACCACCAAATATCGAATTCACTCGGAATAGTATTGACCGAAATTCATGGCTAATCTCATCGAAGAAGACACGGAAAAGGTTAAAAGCCAACAGCATCTGGTGTTCCCAGGCGGTCACCCATCCAAGTACTAACAAGACCAAACGTTCCTTAACTTCGCTGATTGGTCGAGAAGCGGTGCATTCAACGTGGTATGGCCGTTGGCGAGGAAGATTGCGATGTCCAACGAATTCGTATTTGTCAATTTGACAAACTCATCTTCAAGCAACAATAGTCGAGGATGTCGCCGCTTCACTACGCTCGACGCTCAATTCCACGTCCAATGTACGCAAAAACGAAGGGTCACACGTCCCAACTGGTTGATGGATGAAACAAGAGCTCACGGGACAATCCCGCAGACCACCAAATATCGAATTCACTCGGAATAGAATTGACCGAAATTCATGGCTAATCTCATCGAAGAAGACACGGAAAAGGTTAAAAGCCAACAGCATCTGGTGTTCCCAGGCGGTCACCCATCCAAGTACTAACCAGACCCAACGTTGCTTAACTTCGCTGAACGGACGAGAAGCGGTGCATTCAACGTGGTATGGCCGTTTGCGAGTAAGATTGCCATGTCCAACGAATTCGTATTTGTCAATTTGACAAACTCATCTTCAAGCAACAATAGTCGAGAATGTCGCCTCTTCACTACGCTCGACGCTCAATTCCACGTCCAATGTACGCAAAAATGAAGAGTCACACGTCCCAACTGGTTGATGGATGAAACATGAGCTCACGGGACAATCGCGCAGACCACCAAATATCGAATTTACTCGGAATAGAATTGACCGAAATTCATGGCTAATCTCATCGAAGAAGACACGGAAAAGGTTAAAAGCCAACAGCATCTGGTGTTCCCAGGCGGTCACCCATCCAAGTACTAACCAAACCCAACATTGCTTAACTTCGCTGACCGGACGAGAAGCGGTGCATTCAACGCGGTATGGCCGTTGACGAGGAAGATTGCCATGTCCAACGAATTCGTATTTGTCAATTTGACAAACTCATCTTCAAACAACAATAGTCGAGGATGTCGCCGCTTCACTACGCTCGACGCTCAATTCCACGTCCAATGTACGCAAAAACGAAGATTCACACGTCCCAACTGGTTGATGGATGAAACAAGAGCTCACGGGACAATCCCGCAGACCACCAAATATCGAATTCACTCGGAATAGAATTGACTGAAATTCATGGGTAATCTCATCGAAGAAGACACGGAAAAGGTTAAAAGCCAACAGCATCTGGTGTTCCCAGGCGGTCACCCATCCAAGTACTAACCAGACCCAACGTTGCTTAACTTCGCTGATCGGACGAGAAGCGGTGAATTCAACGTGGTATGGCCGTTGGCGAGGAAGATTGCCATGTCCAACGAATTCGTATTTATCAATTTGACAAACTCATCTTCAAGCAACAATAGTCGAGGATGTCGCCGCTTCACTACGCTCGACGCTCAATTCCACGTCCAATGTACGCAAAAACGAAGGGTCACACGTCCCAACTGGTTGATGGATGAAACAAGAGCTCACGGGACAATCCTGCAGACCACCAAATATCGAATTCACTCGGAATAGAATTGACCGAAATTCATGGCTAATCTCATCGAAGAAGACACGGAAAAGGTTAAAAGCCAACAGCATCTGGTGTTCCCAGGCGGTCACCCATCCAAGAACTAACCAGACCCAACGTTGCTTAACTTCGCTGATCGGACGAGAAGCGGTGCATTCAACGTGGTATGGCCGTTGGCGAGGAAGATTGCCGTGTCCAACGAATTCGTATTTGTCAATTTGACAAACTCATCTTCAAGCAACAATAGTCGAGGATGTCGCCGCTTCACTACGCTCGACGCTCAATTCCACGTCCAATGTACGCAAAAACGAAGAGTCACACGTCCCAACTGGTTGATGGATGAAACACGAGCTCACGGGACAATCCCGCAGACCACCAAATATCGAATTCACTCGGAATAAAATTGACCGAAATTCATGGCTAATCTCATCGAAGAAGACACGGAAAATGTTAAAAGCCAACAGCATCTGGTGTTCCCAGACGGTCACCCATCCAAGTACTAACCAGACCCAACGTTGCTTAACTTCGCTGATCGGACGAGAAGCGGTTCATTCAACGTGGTATGGCCGTTGGCGAGGAAGATTGCCGTGTACAACGAATTCGTATTTGTCAATTTGACAAACTCATCTTCAAGCAACAATAGTCGAGGATGTCGCCGCTTCACTACGCTCGACGCTCAACTCCACGTCCAATGTACGCAAAAACGAAGAGTCACGCGTCCCAACTGGTTGATGGATGAAACAAGAGCTAACGGGACAATCCCGCAGACCACCAAATATCGAATTCACTCGGAATAGAATTGACCGAAATTCATGGCTAATCTCATCGAAGAAGACACGGAAAAGGTTAAAAGCCAACAGTATCTGGTGTTCCCAGGCGGTCACCCATCCAAGTACTAACCAGACCCAAAGTTCCTTAACTTCGCTGATCGGACGAGAAGCGGTGCATTCAACGTGGTATGGCCGTTGGCGAGGAAGATTGCCATGTCCAACGAATTCGTATTTGTCAATTTGACAAACTCACCTTCAAGCAACAATAGTCGAGGATGTCGCCGCTTCACTACGCTCAACGCTTAATTCCACGTCCAATGTACGCAAAAACGAAGAGTCACACGCCCCAACTGGTTGATGGATGAAACAAGAGCTCACGGGACAATCCCGCAGACCACCAAATATCGAATTCACTCGGAATAGAATTGACCGAAATTCATGGTTAATCTCATCGAATAAAACACGGAAAAGTTGAAAAGCCAACAGCATCTGGTGTTCCCAGGCGGTCACCCATCTTAGTACTAACCAGACCCAACGTTGCTTAACTTCGCTGATCGGACGAGATGCGGTGCATTCAACGTGGTATGGCCGTTGGCGAGGAAGATTGCCATGTCCAACGAATTCGTATTTGTCAATTTGACAAACTCATCTTCAAGCAACAATAGTCGAGGATGTCGCCGCTTCACTACGCTCAACGCTCAATTCCACGTCCAATGTACGCAAAAACGAAGAGTCACACGTCCCAACTGGTTGATGGATGAAACAAGAGCTCACGGGACAATCCCGCAGACCACCAAATATCGAATTCACTCGGAATAGAATTGACCGATATTCATGGCTAATCTCATCGAAGAAGACACGGAAAAGGTTAAAAGCCAACAGCATCTGGTGTTCCCAGGCGGTCACCCATCCAAGTACTAACCAGACCCAACGTTGCTTTACTTCGCTGATCGGACGAGAAGCGGTGCCTTCAACTGGGTATGGCCGTTGGCGAGGAAGATTGCCATGTCCAACGAATTCGTATTTATCAATTTGACAAACTCATCTTCAAGCAACAATAGTCGAGGATGTCGCCGCTTCACTACGCTCGACGCTCAATTCCACGTCCAATGTACGCAAAAACGAAGGGTCACACGTCCCAACTGGTTGATGGATGAAACGAGAGCTCACGGGACAATCCCGCAGGCCACCAAATATCGAATTCACTCGGAATAGAATTGACCGAAATTCATGGCTAATCTCATCGAAGAAGACACGGAAAAAGTTAAAAGCCAACAGCATCTGGTGTTCCCAGGCGGTCACCCATCCAAGTACTAACCAAACCCAACATTGCTTAACTTCGCTGATCGGACGAGAAGCGGTGCATTCAACACGGTATGGCCGTTGGCGAGGAAGATTGCCATGTCCAACGAATTCGTATTTGTCAATTTGACAAACTCATCTTCAAGCAACAATAGTGAGGATGTCGCCGCTTCACTACGCTCGACGCTCAATTCCACGTCCAATGCACGCAAAAACGAAGAGTCACACGTCCCAACTGGTTGATGGATGAAACAAGAGCTCACGGGACAATCCCGCAGACCACCAAATATCGAATTCACTCGGAATAGAATTGACCGAAATTCATGGCTAATCTCATCGAAGAAGACACGGAAAAGGTTAAAAGCCAACAGCATCTGGTGTTCCCAGGCGGTCACCCATCCAAGTACTAACCAGACCCAACGTTGCTTAACTTCGCTGATCGGACGAGAAGCGGTGCATTCAACGTGGTATGGCCGTTGGCGAGGAAGATTGCCATGTCCAACGAATTAGTATTTGTCAATTTGACAAACTCATCTTCAAGCAACAATAGTCGAGGATGTCGCCGCTTCACTACGCTCAACGCTCAATTCCACGTCCAATGTACGCAAAAACGAAGAGTCACACGTCCCAACTGGTTGATGGATGAAACAAGAGCTCACGGGACAATCCCGCAGACCACCAAATATCGAATTCACTCGGAATAGAATTGACCGATATTCATGGCTAATCTCATCGAAGAAGACACGGAAAAGGTTAAAAGCCAACAGCATCTGGTGTTCCCAGGCGGTCACCCATCCAAGTACTAACCAGACCCAACGTTGCTTTACTTCGCTGATCGGACGAGAAGCGGTGCCTTCAACTGGGTATGGCCGTTGGCGAGGAAGATTGCCATGTCCAACGAATTCGTATTTATCAATTTGACAAACTCATCTTCAAGCAACAATAGTCGAGGATGTCGCCGCTTCACTACGCTCGACGCTCAATTCCACGTCCAATGTACGCAAAAACGAAGGGTCACACGTCCCAACTGGTTGATGGATGAAACGAGAGCTCACGGGACAATCCCGCAGGCCACCAAATATCGAATTCACTCGGAATAGAATTGACCGAAATTCATGGCTAATCTCATCGAAGAAGACACGGAAAAAGTTAAAAGCCAACAGCATCTGGTGTTCCCAGGCGGTCACCCATCCAAGTACTAACCAAACCCAACATTGCTTAACTTCGCTGATCGGACGAGAAGCGGTGCATTCAACACGGTATGGCCGTTGGCGAGGAAGATTGCCATGTCCAACGAATTCGTATTTGTCAATTTGACAAACTCATCTTCAAGCAACAATAGTGAGGATGTCGCCGCTTCACTACGCTCGACGCTCAATTCCACGTCCAATGCACGCAAAAACGAAGAGTCACACGTCCCAACTGGTTGATGGATGAAACAAGAGCTCACGGGACAATCCCGCAGACCACCAAATATCGAATTCACTCGGAATAGAATTGACCGAAATTCATGGCTAATCTCATCGAAGAAGACACGGAAAAGGTTAAAAGCCAACAGCATCTGGTGTTCCCAGGCGGTCACCCATCCAAGTACTAACCAGACCCAACGTTGCTTAACTTCGCTGATCGGACGAGAAGCGGTGCATTCAACGTGGTATGGCCGTTGGCGAGGAAGATTGCCATGTCCAACGAATTAGTATTTGTCAATTTGACAAACTCATCTTCAAGCAACAATAGTCGAGGATGTCGCCGCTTCACTACGCTCAACGCTCAATTCCACGTCCAATGTACGCAAAAACGAAGAGTCACACGTCCCAACTGGTTGATGGATGAAACAAGAGCTCACGGGACAATCCCGCAGACCACCAAATATCGAATTCACTCGGAATAGAATTGACCGATATTCATGGCTAATCTCATCGAAGAAGACACGGAAAAGGTTAAAAGCCAACAGCATCTGGTGTTCCCAGGCGGTCACCCATCCAAGTACTAACCAGACCCAACGTTGCTTAACTTCGCTGATCGGACGAGAAGCGGTGCCTTCAACTGGGTATGGCCGTTGGCGAGGAAGATTGCCATGTCCAACGAATTCGTATTTATCAATTTGACAAACTCATCTTCAAGCAACAATAGTCGAGGATGTCGCCGCTTCACTACGCTCGACGCTCAATTCCACGTCCAATGTACGCAAAAACGAAGGGTCACACGTCCCAACTGGTTGATGGATGAAACAAGAGCTCACGGGACAATCCCGCAGGCCACCAAATATCGAATTCACTCGGAATAGAATTGACCGAAATTCATGGCTAATCTCATCGAAGAAGACACGGAAAAGGTTAAAAGCCAACAGCATCTGGTGTTCCCAGGCGGTCACCCATCCAAGTACTAACCAAACCCAACATTGCTTAACTTCGCTGATCGGACGAGAAGCGGTGCATTCAACGCGGTATGGCCGTTGGCGAGGAAGATTGCCATGTCCAACGAATTCGTATTTGTCAATTTGACAAACTCATCTTCAAGCAACAATAGTCGAGGATGTTGCCGCTTCACTACGCTCGACGCTCAATTCCACGTCCAATGTACGCAAAAACGAAGATTCACACGTCCCAACTGGTTGATGGATGAAACAAGAGCTCACGGGACAATCCCGCAGACCACCAAATATCGAATTCACTCGGAATAGAATTGACCGAAATTCATGGCTAATCTCATCGAAGAAGACACGGAAAAGGTTAAAAGCCAACAGCATCTGGTGTTCCCAGGCGGTCACCCATCCAAGTACTAACCAGGCCCAACGTTGCTTAACTTCGCTGATCGGAAGAGAAGCGGTGCATTCAACGTGGTATGGCCGTTGGCGAGGAAGATTGCCATGGCCAACGAATTCGTATTTGTCAATTTGACAAACTCATCTTCAAGCAACAATAGTCGAGGATGTTGCCGCTTCACTACGCTTGACGCTCAATTCCACGTCCAATGTACGCAAAAACGAAGAGTCACACGTCCCAACTGGTTGATGGATGAAACAAGAGCTCACGGGACAATCCCGCAGACCACCAAATATCGAATTCACTCGGAATAGAATTGACCGATATTCATGGCTAATCTCATCGAAGAAGACACGAAAAAGGTTAAAAGCCAACAGCATCTGGTGTTCCCAGGCGGTCACCCATCCAAGTACTAACCAGACCCAACGTTGCTTAACTTCGCTGATCGGACGAGAAGCGGTGCATTCAACTGGGTATGGCCGTTGGCGAGGAAGATTGCCATGTCCAACGAATTCGTATTTATCAATTTGACAAACTCATCTTCAAGCAACAATAGTCGAGGATGTCGCCGCTTCACTACGCTCGACGCTCAATTCCACGTCCAATGTACGCAAAAACGAAGGGTCACACGTCCCAACTGGTTGATGGATGAAACAAGAGCTCACGGGACAATCCCGCAGGCCACCAAATATCGAATTCACTCGGAATAGAATTGACCGAAATTCATGGCTAATCTCATCGAAGACGACACGGAAAGGGTTAAAAGCCAACAGCATCTGGTGTTCCCAGGCGGTCACCCATCCAAGTACTAACCAAACCCAACATTGCTTAACTTCGCTGATCGGACGAGAAGCGGTGCATTCAACGCGGTATGGCCGTTGGCGAGGAAGATTGCCATGTCCAACGAATTCGTATTTGTCAATTTGACAAACTCATCTTCAAACAACAATAGTCGAGGATGTCGCCGCTTCACTACGCTCGACGCTCAATTCCACGTCCAATGTACGCAAAAACGAAGATTCACACGTCCCAACTGGTTGATGGATGAAACAAGAGCTCACGGGACAATCCCGCAGACCACCATATATCGAATTCACTCGGAATAGATTTGACTGAAATTCATGGGTAATCTCATCGAAGAAGACACGGAAAAGGTTAAAAGCCAACAGCATCTGGTGTTCCCAGGCGGTCACCCATCCAATTACTAACCAGACCCAACGTTGCTTAACTTCGCTGATCGGACGAGAAGCGGTGAATTCAACGTGGTATGGCCGTTGGCGAGGAAGATTGCCATGTCCAACGAATTCGTATTTATCAATTTGACAAACTCATCTTCAAGCAACAAAAGTCGAGGATGTCGCCGCTTCACTACGCTCGACGCTCAATTCCACGTCCAATGTACGCAAAAACGAAGGGTCACACGACCCAACTGGTTGATGGATGAAACAAGAGCTCACGGGACAATCCTGCAGACCACCAAATATCGAATTCACTCGGAATAGAATTGACCGAAATTCATGGCTAATCTCATCGAAGAAGACACGGAAAAGGTTAAAAGCCAACAGCATCTGGTGTTCCCAGGCGGTCACCCATCCAAGAACTAACCAGACCCAACGTTGCTTAACTTCGCTGATCGGACGAGAAGCGGTGCATTCAACGGGGTATGGCCGTTGGCGAGGAAGATTGCCATGTCCAACGAATTCGTATTTGTCAATTTGACAAACTCATCTTCAAGCAACAATAGTCGAGGATGTCGCCGCTTCACTACGCTCGACGCTCAATTCCACGTCCAATGTACGCAAAAACGAAGAGTCACACGTCCCAACTGGTTGATGGATGAAACAAGAGCTCACGGGACAATCCCGCAGACCACCAAATATCGAATTCACTCGGAATAAAATTGACCGAAATTCATGGCTAATCTCATCGAAGAAGACACGGAAAAGGTTAAAAGCCAACAGCATCTGGTGTTCCCAGACGGTCACCCATCCAAGTACTAACCAGACCCAACGTTGCTTAACTTCGCTGATCGGACGAGAAGCGGTTCATTCAACGTGGTATGGCCGTTGGCGAGAAAGATTGCCGTGTACAACGAATTCGTATTTGTCAATTTGACAAACTCATCTTCAAGCAACAATAGTCGAGGATGTCGCCGCTTCACTACGCTCGACGCTCAACTCCACGTCCAATGTACGCAAAAACGAAGAGTCACGCGTCCCAACTGGTTGATGGATGAAACAAGAGCTAACGGGACAATCCCGCAGACCACCAAATATCGAATTCACTCGGAATAGAATTGACCGAAATTCATGGCTAATCTCATCGAAGAAGACACGGAAAAGGTTAAAAGCCAACAGTATCTGGTGTTCCCAGGCGGTCACCCATCCAAGTACTAACCAGACCCAAAGTTCCTTAACTTCGCTGATCGGACGAGAAGCGGTGCATTCAACGTGGTATGGCCGTTGGCGAGGAAGATTGCCATGTCCAACGAATTCGTATTTGTCAATTTGACAAACTCACCTTCAAGCAACAATAGTCGAGGATGTCGCCGCTTCACTACGCTCAACGCTTAATTCCACGTCCAATGTACGCAAAAACGAAGAGTCACACGTCCCAACTGGTTGATGGATGAAACAAGAGCTCACGGGACAATCCCGCAGACCACCAAATATCGAATTCACTCGGAATAGAATTGACCGAAATTCATGGTTTTTCTCATCGAAGAAGACACGGAAAAGTTTAAAAGCCAACAGCATCTGGTGTTCCCAGGCGGTCACCCATCTTAGTACTAACCAGACCCAACGTTGCTTAACTTCGCTGATCGGACGAGAAGCGGTGCATTCAACGTGGTATGGCCGTTGGCGAGGAAGATTGCCATGTCCAACGAATTCGAATTTGTCAATTTGACAAACTCATCTTCAAGCAACAATAGTCGAGGATGTCGCCGCTTCACTACGCTCGACGCTCAATTTGACGTCCAATGTACGCAAAAACGAAGAGTCACACGTCCCAACTGGTTGATGGATGAAACAAGAGCTCACGGGGAATCCCGCACACCACCAAATATCGAATTCACTCGGAATAGAATTGACCGAAATTCATGGCTAATCTCATCGAAGAAGACACGGAAAAGGTTAAAAGCCAACAGCATCTGGTGTTCCCAGGCGGTCACCCATCCAAGTACTAACCAGACCCAACGTTGCTTAACTACGCTGATCGGACGAGAAGCGGTGCATTCAACGCGGTATGGCCGTTGGCGAGGAAATTGCCATGTCCAACGAATTCGTATTTGTCAATTTGACAAACTCATCTTCAAGCAACAATAGTCGAGGATGTCGCCGCTTCACTACGCTCGACGCTCAATTCCACATCCAATGTACGCAAAAACGAAGAGTCACACGTCCCAACTGGTTGATGGATGAAACAAGAGCTCACGGGACAATCCCGCAGACCACCAAATATCGAATTCACTCGGAATAGTATTGACCGAAATTCATGGCTAATCTCATCGAAGAAGACACGGAAAAGGTTAAAAGCCAACAGCATCTGGTGTTCCCAGGCGGTCACCCATCCAAGTACTAACCAGACCCAACGTTGCTTAACTTCGCTGAACGGACGAGAAGCGGTGCATTCAACGTGGTATGGCCGTTTGCGAGTAAGATTGCCATGTCCAACGAATTCGTATTTGTCAATTTGACAAACTCATCTTCAAGCAACAATAGTCGAGAATGTCGCCTCTTCACTACGCTCGACGCTCAATTCCACGTCCAATGTACGCAAAAACGAAGAGTCACACGTCCCAACTGGTTGATGGATGAAACATGAGCTCACGGGACAATCGCGCAGACCACCAAATATCGAATTTACTCGGAATAGAATTGACCGAAATTCATGGCTAATCTCATCGAAGTAGACACGGAAAAGGTTAAAAGCCAACAGCATCTGGTGTTCCCAGGCGGTCACCCATCCAAGTACTAACCAAACCCAACATTGCTTAATTAACTTCGCTGACCGGACGAGAAGCGGTGCATTCAACGCGGTATGGCCGTTGGCGAGGAAGATTGCCATGTCCAACGAATTCGTATTTGTCAATTTGACAAACTCATCTTCAAACAACAATAGTCGAGGATGTCGCCGCTTCACTACGCTCGACGCTCAATTCCACGTCCAATGTACGCAAAAACGAAGATTCACACGTCCCAACTGGTTGATGGATGAAACAAGAGCTCACGGGACAATCCCGCAGACCACCAAATATCGAATTCACTCGGAATAGAATTGACTGAAATTCATGGGTAATCTCATCGAAGAAGACACGGAAAAGGTTAAAAGCCAACAGCATCTGGTGTTCCCAGGCGGTCACCCATCCAAGTACTAACCAGACCCAACGTTGCTTAACTTCGCTGATCGGACGAGAAGCGGTGAATTCAACGTGGTATGGCCGTTGGCGAGGAAGATTGCCATGTCCAACGAATTCGTATTTATCAATTTGACAAACTCATCTTCAAGCAACAATAGTCGAGGATGTCGCCGCTTCACTACGCTCGACGCTCAATTCCACGTCCAATGTACGCAAAAACGAAGGGTCACACGTCCCAACTGGTTGATGGATGAAACAAGAGCTCACGGGACAATCCTGCAGACCACCAAATATCGAATTCACTCGGAATAGAATTGACCGAAATTCATGGCTAATCTCATCGAAGAAGACACGGAAAAGGTTAAAAGCCAACAGCATCTGGTGTTCCCAGGCGGTCACCCATCCAAGAACTAACCAGACCCAACGTTGCTTAACTTCGCTGATCGGACGAGAAGCGGTGCATTCAACGTGGTATGGCCGTTGGCGAGGAAGATTGCCATGTCCAACGAATTCGTATTTGTCAATTTGACAAACTCATCTTCAAGCAACAATAGTCGAGGATGTCGCCGCTTCACTACGCTCGACGCTAAATTCCACGTCCAATGTACGCAAAAACGAAGAGTCACACGTCCCAACTGGTTGATGGATGAAACAAGAGCTCACGGGACAATCCCGCAGACCACCAAATATCGAATTCACTCGGAATAAAATTGA
This sequence comes from Morinoia aosen, assembly GCA_030386875.1. Taxonomy (NCBI): domain Eukaryota; kingdom Metazoa; phylum Arthropoda; class Malacostraca; order Amphipoda; family Talitridae; genus Morinoia; species Morinoia aosen. Next base: position 20,992,629 of record CM059567.1, on the reverse strand, counting down.
CCGAAATTCATGGCTAATCTCATCGAAGAAGACACGGAAAAGGTTAAAAGCCAACAGCATCTGGTGTTCCCAGACGGTCACCCATCCAAGTACTAACCAGACCCAACGTTGCTTAACTTCGCTGATCGGACGAGAAGCGGTTCATTCAACGTGGTATGGCCGTTGGCGAGGAAGATTGCCGTGTACAACGAATTCGTATTTGTCAATTTGACAAACTCATCTTCAAGCAACAATAGTCGAGGATGTCGCCGCTTCACTACGCTCGACGCTCAACTCCACGTCCAATGTACGCAAAAACGAAGAGTCACGCGTCCCAACTGGTTGATGGATGAAACAAGAGCTAACGGGACAATCCCGCAGACCACCAAATATCGAATTCACTCGGAATAGAATTGACCGAAATTCATGGCTAATCTCATCGAAGAAGACACGGAAAAGGTTAAAAGCCAACAGTATCTGGTGTTCCCAGGCGGTCACCCATCCAAGTGCTAACCAGACCCAAAGTTCCTTAACTTCGCTGATCGGACGAGAAGCGGTGCATTCAACGTGGTATGGCCGTTGGCGAGGAAGATTGCCATGTCCAACGAATTCGTATTTGTCAATTTGACAAACTCACCTTCAAGCAACAATAGTCGAGGATGTCGCCGCTTCACTACGCTCAACGCTTAATTCCACGTCCAATGTACGCAAAAACGAAGAGTCACACGCCCCAACTGGTTGATGGATGAAACAAGAGCTCACGGGACAATCCCGCAGACCACCAAATATCGAATTCACTCGGAATAGAATTGACCGAAATTCATGGTTAATCTCATCGAAGAAAACACGGAAAAGTTAAAAAGCCAACAGCATCTGGTGTTCCCAGGCGGTCACCCATCTTAGTACTAACCAGACCCAACGTTGCTTAACTTCGCTGATCGGACGAGAAGCGGTGCATTCAACGTGGTATGGCCGTTGGCGAGGAAGATTGCCATGTCCAACGAATTCGTATTTGTCAATTTGACAAACTCATCTTCAAGCAACAATAGTCGAGGATGTCGCCGCTTCACTACGCTCGACGCTCAATTCGACGTCCAATGTACGCAAAAACGAAGAGTCACACGTCCCAACTGGTTGATGGATGAAACAAGAGCTCACGGGAGAATCCCGCACACCACCAAATATCGAATTCACTCGGAATGGAATTGACCGAAATTCATGGCTAATCTCATCGAAGAAGACACGGAAAAGGTTAAAAGCCAACAGCATCTGGTGTTCCCAGGCGGTCACCCATCCAAGTACTAACCAGACCCAACGTTGCTTAACTACGCTGATCGGACGAGAAGCGGTGCATTCAACGCGGTATGGCCGTTGGCGAGGAAATTGCCATGTCCAACGAATTCGTATTTGTCAATTTGACAAACTCATCTTCAAGCAACAATAGTCGAGGATGTCGCCGCTTCACTACGCTCGACGCTCAATTCCACGTCCAATGTACGCAAAAACGAAGGGTCACACGTCCCAACTGGTTGATGGATGAAACAAGAGCTCACGGGACAATCCCGCAGACCACCAAATATCGAATTCACTCGGAATAGAATTGACCGAAATTCATGGCTAATCTCATCGAAGAAGACACGGAAAAGGTTAAAAGCCAACAGCATCTGGTGTTCCCAGGCGGTCACCCATCCAAGTACTAACCAGACCCAACGTTGCTTAACTTCGCTGAACGGACGAGAAGCGGTGCATTCAACGTGGTATGGCCGTTTGCGAGTAAGATTGCCATGTCCAACGAATTCGTATTTATCAATTTGACAAACTCATCTTCAAGCAACAATAGTCGAGGATGTCACCTCTTCACTACGCTCGACGCTCAATTCCACGTCCAATGTACGCAAAAACGAAGAGTCACACGTCCCAACTGGTTGATGGATGAAACATGAGCTCACGGGACAATCGCGCAGACCACCAAATATCGAATTTACTCGGAATAGAATTGACCGAAATTCATGGCTAATCTCATCGAAGAAGACACGGAAAAGGTTAAAAGCCAACAGCATCTGGTGTTCCCAGGCGGTCACCCATCCAAGTACTAACCAGGCCCAACGTTGCTTAACTTCGCTGATCGGAAGTGAAGCGGTGCATTCAACGTGGTATGGCCGTTGGCGAGGAAGATTGCCGTGGCCAACGAATTCGTATTTGTCAATTTGACAAACTCATCTTCAAGCAACAATAGTCGAGGATGTTGCCGCTTCACTACGCTCGACGCTCAATTCCACGTCCAATGTACGCAAAAACGAAGAGTCACACGTCCTAACTGGTTGATGGATGAAACAAGAGCTCACGGGACAATCCCCCACAACACCAAATATCGAATTCACTCGGAATAGAGTTTACCGAAATTCATGGCTAATCTCATCGAAGAAGACACGAAAAAGGTTAAAAGCCAAGAGCATCTGGTGTTCCCAGGCGGTCACCCAACCAAATACTAACCAGACCCAACGTTGCTTAACTTCGCTGATCGGACGAGAAGCGGTGCATTCAACGTGGTATGGCCGTTGGCGAGGAAAATTGCCGTGTCCAACGAATTCGTATTTGTCAATTTGACAAACTCATCTTCAAGCTACAATAGTCGAGGATATCGCCGCTTCACTACGCTCGACGCTTAATTCCACGTCCAATGTACGCAAAAACGAGAAGTCACACGTCCCAACTGGTTGATGGATGGAACAAGAGCTCACGGAACAATCCAGCACACCACCAAATATCGAATTCACTCGGAATAGAATTGACCGAAATTCATGGCTAATCTCATCGAAGAAGACACGGAAAAGGTTAAAAGCCAACAGCATCTGGTGTTCCCAGGCGGTCACCCATCCAAGTACTAACCAGGCCCAACGTTGCTTAACTTCGCTGATCGGACGAGAAGCGATGCATTCAACGTGGTATGGCCGTTGGCGAGGAAGATTGCCATGTCCAACGAATTCGTATTTGTCAATTTGACAAACTCATCTTCAAGCAACAATAGTCGAGGATGTCGCCGCTTCACTACGCTCGACGCTCAATTCCACATCCAATGTACGCAAAAACGAAGAGTCACACGTCCCAACTGGTTGATGGATGAAACAAGAGCTCACGGGACAATCCCGCAGACCACCAAATATCGAATTCACTCGGAATAGTATTGACCGAAATTCATGGCTAATCTCATCGAAGAAGACACGGAAAAGGTTAAAAGTCAACAGCATCTGGTGTTCCCAGGCGGTCACCCATCCAAGTACTAACAAGACCAAACGTTCCTTAACTTCGCTGATTGGTCGAGAAGCGGTGCATTCAACGTGGTATGGCCGTTGGCGAGGAAGATTGCCATGGCCAACGAATTCGTATTTGTCAATTTGACAAACTCATCTTCAAGCAACAATAGTCGAGGATGTTGCCGCTTCACTACGCTCGACGCTCAATTCCACGTCCAATGTACGCAAAAACGAAGAGTCACACGTCTTGACTGGATGATGGATGAAACAAGAGCTCACGGGACAATCCCCCACAACACCAAATATCGAATTCACTCGGAATAGAATTGACCGAAATGCATGGCTAATCTCATCGAAGAAGACACGAAAAAGGTTAATCGCCAAGAGCATCTGGTGTTCCCAGGCGGTCACCCAACCAAATACTAACCAGACCCAACGTTGCATAACTTCGCTGATCGGACGAGAAGCGGTGCATTCAACGTGGTATGGCCGTTGGCGAGGAAAATTGCCGTGTCCAACGAATTCGTATTTGTCAATTTGACAAACTCATCTTCAAGCAACAATAGTCGAGGATGTCGCCGCTTCACTACGCTCGACGCTCAATTCCACGTCCAATGTACGCAAAAACGAGGAGTCACACGTCCCAACTGGTTGATGGATGAAACAAGAGCTCACGGGACAACCCAGCACACCACCAAATATCGAATTCACTAGGAATAGAATTGACCGAAATTCATGGCTAATCTCATCGAAGAAGACACGGAAAAGGTTAAAAGCCAACAGCATCTTGTGTTCCCAGGCGGTCACCCATCCAAGTACTAACCAGACCCAACGTTGCTTAACTTCGCTGATCGGACGAGAAGCGGTGCATTCAACGTGGTATGGCCGTTGGCGAGGAAGATTGCCATGTCCAACGAATTCGTATTTGTCAATTTGACAAACTCATCTTCAAGCAACAACAGTCGAGGATGTCGCCGCTTCACTACGCTCGACGCTCAATTCCACGTCCAATGTACGCAAAAACGAAGAGTCACAAGTCCCAACTGGTTGATGGATGAAACAAGAGCTCACGGGACAATCGCGCAGACCACCAAATATCGAATTCACTCGGAATAGAATTGACCGAAATTCATAGCTAATCTCATCGAAGAAGACACGGAAAAGGTTAAAAGCCAACAGCATCTGGTGTTCCCAGGCGGTCACCCATCCAAGAACTAACCAGGCCCAACGTTGCTTAACTTCGCTGATCGGACGAGAAGCGATGCATTCAACGTGGTATGGCCGTTGGCGAGGAAGATTGCCATGTCCAACGAATTCGTATTTGTCAATTTGACAAACTCATCTTCAAGCAACAATAGTCGAGGATGTCGCCGCTTCACGACGCTCGACGCTCAATTCCACGTCCAATGTACGCAAAAACGAAGAGTCACACGTCCCAACTGGTTGATGGATGAAACAAGAGCTCACGGGACAATCCCGCAGACCACCAAATATCGAATTCACTCGGAATAGAATTGACCGAAATTCATGGCTAATCTCATCGAAGAAGACACGGAAAAGGTTAAAAGCCAACAGCATCTGGTGTTCCCAGGCGGTCACCCATCCAAGTACTAACCAGACCCAACGTTGCTTAACTTCGCTGATCGGACGAGAAGCGGTGCATTCAACGTGGTATGGCCGTTGGCGAGGAAGATTGCCATGTCCAACGAATTCGTATTTGTCAATTTGACAAACTCATCTTCAAGCAACAATAGTCGAGGATGTCGCCGCTTCACTACGCTCGACGCTCAATTCCACGTCCAATGTACGCAAAAACGAAGAGTCACGCGTCCCAACTGGTTGATGGGTGAAACAAGAGCTCAAGGGACAATCCCGCAGACCACCAAATATCGAATTCACTCGGAATAGAATTGACCGAAATTCATGGCTAATCTCATCGAAGAAGACACGGAAAAGGTTAAAAGCCAACAGCATCTGGTGTTCCGAGGCGGTCACATATCCAAGTACTAACCAGACCCAACTTTGCTTAACTTCGCTGATCGGACGAGAAGCGGTGCATTCAACGTGGTATGGCCGTTGGTGAGGAAGATTGCCATGTCCAACGAATTCGTATTTGTCAATTTGACAAACTCATCTTCAAGCAACAATAGTCGAGGATGTCGCCGCTTCACTACGCTCTACGCTAAATTCCACGTCCGATGTACGCAAAAACGAAGAGTCACACGTCCCAACTGGTTGATGGATGAAACAAGAGCTCACGGGACAATCCCGCAGACCACCAAATATCGAATTCACTCGGAATAAAATTGACCGAAATTCATGGCTAATCTAATCGAAGAAGACACGGAAAAGGTGAAAAGCCAACAGCATCTGGTGTTCCCAGGCGGTCACCCATCCAAGTACTAACCAGACCCAACGTTACTTAACTTCGCTGATCGGACGAGAAGCGGTGCATTCAACGTGGTATGGCCGTTGGCGAGGAAAATTGCCATGTCCAACGAATTCGTATTTGTCAATTTAACAAACTCACCTTCAAGCAACAATAGTCGAGGATGTCGCCGCTTCACTACGCTCGACGCTCAATTCCACGTCCAATGTAGGCAAAAACGAAGAGTCACACGTCCCAAGTGGTTGATGGATGAAACAAGAGCTCACGGGACAATCCCGCAGACCACCAAATATCGAATTCACTCGGAATAGAATTGACCGAAATTCATGGCTAATCTCATCGAAGAAGACACGGAAAAGGTTAAAAGCCAACAGCATCTGGTGTTCCCAGGCGGTCACCCATCCAAGTACTAACCAGGCCCAACGTTGCTTAACTTCGCTGATCGGACGAGAAGCGATGCATTCAACGTGGTATGGCCGTTGGCGAGGAAGATTGCCATGTCCAACGAATTCGTATTTGTCAATTTGACAAACTCATCTTCAAGCAACAATAGTCGAGGATGTCGCCGCTTCACGACGCTCGACGCTCAATTCCACGTCCAATGTACGCAAAAATGAAGAGTCACACGTCCCAACTGGTTGATGGATGAAACAAGAGCTCACGGGACAATCCCGCAGACCACCAAATATCGAATTCACTCGGAATAGAATTGACCGAAATTCATGGCTAATCTCATCGAAGAAGACACGGAAAAGGTTAAAAGCCAACAGCATCTGGTGTTCCCTGGCGGTCACCCATCCAAGTACTAACCAGACCCAACGTTGCTTAACTTCGCTGATCGGACGAGAAGCGGTGCATTCAACGTGGTATGGCCGTTGGCGAGGAAGATTGCCATGTCCAACGAATTCGTATTTGTCAATTTGACAAACTCATCTTCAAGCAACAATAGTCGAGGATGTCGCCGCTTCACTACGCTCGACGCTCAATTCCACGTCCAATGTACGCAAAAACGAAGAGTCACGCGTCCCAACTGGTTGATGGGTGAAACAAGAGCTCACGGGACAATCCCGCAGACCACCAAATATCGAATTCACTCGGAATAGAATTGACCGAAATTCATGGCTAATCTCATCGAAGAAGACACGGAAAAGGTTAAAAGCCAACAGCATCTGGTGTTCCGAGGCGGTCACATATCCAAGTACTAACCAGACCCAACGTTGCTTAACTTCGCTGATCGGACGAGAAGCGGTGCATTCAACGTGGTATGGCCGTTGGTGAGGAAGATTGCCATGTCCAACGAATTCGTATTTGTCAATTTGACAAACTCATCTTCAAGCAACAATAGTCGAGGATGTCGCCGCTTCACTACGCTCGACGCTAAATTCCACGTCCGATGTACGCAAAAACGAAGAGTCACACGTCCCAACTGGTTGATGGATGAAACAAGAGCTCACGGGACAATCCCGCAGACCACCAAATATCGAATTCACTCGGAATAAAATTGACCGAAATTCATGGCTAATCTAATCGAAGAAGACACGGAAAAGGTTAAAAGCCAACAGCATCTGGTGTTCCCAGGCGGTCACCCATCCAAGTACTAACCAGACCCAACGTTACTTAACTTCGCTGATCGGACGAGAAGCGGTGCATTCAACGTGGTATGGCCGTTGGCGAGGAAAATTGCCATGTCCAACGAATTCGTATATGTCAATTTAACAAACTCACCTTCAAGCAACAATAGTCGAGGATGTCGCCGCTTCACTACGCTCGACGCTCAATTCCACGTCCAATGTAGGCAAAAACGAAGAGTCACACGTCCTAAGTGGTTGATGGATGAAACAAGAGCTCACGGGACAATCCCGCAGACCACCAAATATCGAATTCACTCGGAATAGAATTGACCGAAATTCATGGCTAATCTCATCGACGAAGACACGGAAAAGGTTAAAAGCCAACAGCATCTGGTGTTCCCAGGCGGTCACCCATCCAAGTAGTAACCAGGCCCAACGTTGCTTAACTTCGCTGATCGGACGAGAAGCGATGCATTCAACGTGGTATGGCCGTTGGCGAGGAAGATTGCCATGTCCAACGAATTCGTATTTGTCAATTTGACAAACTCATCTTCAAGCAACAATAGTCGAGGATGTCGCCGCTTCACGACGCTCGACGCTCAATTCCACGTCCAATGTACGCAAAAACGAAGAGTTACACGTCCCAACTGGTTGATGGATGAAACAAGAGCTCACGGGACAATCCCGCAGACCACCAAATATCGAATTCACTCGGAATAGAATTGACCGAAATTCATGGCTAATCTCATCGAAGAAGACACGGAAAAGGTTAAAAGCCAACAGCATCTGGTGTTCCCAGGCGGTCACCCATCCAAGTACTAACCAGACCCAACGTTGCTTAACTTCGCTGATCGGACGAGAAGCGGTGCATTCAACGTGGTATGGCCGTTGGCGAGGAAGATTGCCATGTCCAACGAATTCGTATTTGTCAATTTGACAAACTCATCTTCAAGCAACAATAGTCGAGGATGTCGCCGCTTCACTACGCTCGACGCTCAATTCCACGTCCAATGTACGCAAAAACGAAGAGTCACGCGTCCCAACTGGTTGATGGGTGAAACAAGAGCTCACGGGACAATCCCGCAGACCACCAAATATCGAATTCACTCGGAATGGAATTGACCGAAATTCATGGCTAATCTCATCGAAGAAAACACGGAAAAGGTGAAAAGCCAACAGCATCTGGTGTTCCGAGGCGGTCACATATCCAAGTACTAACCAGACCCAACGTTGCTTAACTTCGCTGATCGGACGAGAAGCGGTGCATTCAACGTGGTATGGCCGTTGGTGAGGAAGATTGCCATGTCCAACGAATTCGTATTTGTCAATTTGACAAACTCATCTTCAAGCAACAATAGTCGAGGATGTCGCCGCTTCACTACGCTCGACGCTAAATTCCACGTCCGATGTACGCAAAAACGAAGAGTCACACGTCCCAACTGGTTGATGGATGAAACAAGAGCTCACGGGACAATCCCGCAGACCACCAAATATCGAATTCACTCGGAATAAAATTGACCGAAATTCATGGCTAATCTAATCGAAGAAGACACGGAAAAGGTTAAAAGCCAACAGCATCTGGTGTTCCCAGGCGGTCACCCATCCAAGTACTAACCAGACCCAACGTTACTTAACTTCGCTGATCGGACGAGAAGCGGTGCATTCAACGTGGTATGGCCGTTGGCGAGGAAAATTGCCATGTCCAACGAATTCGTATTTGTCAATTTAACAAACTCACCTTCAAGCAACAATAGTCGAGGATGTCGCCGCTTCACTACGCTCGACGCTCAATTCCACGTCCAATGTACGCAAAAACGAAGAGTCACACGTCCCAAGTGGTTGATGGATGAAACAAGAGCTCACGGGACAATCCCGCAGACCACCAAATATCGAATTCACTCGGTATAGAATTGACCGAAATTCATGGCTAATCTCATCGAAGAAGACACGGAAAAGGTTAAAAGCCAACAGCATCTGGTGTTCCCAGGCGGTCACCCATCCGAGTACTAACCAGACCCAACGTTGCTTAACTTCGCTGATCGGACGAGAAGCGGTGCATTCAACGTGGTATGGCCGTTGGCGAGGAAGATTGCCATGTCCAACGAATTCGTATTTGTCAATTTGACAAACTCATCTTCAAGCAACAATAGTCGAGGATGTCGCCGCTTCACTACGCTCGACGCTAAATTCCACGTCCGATGTACGCAAAAACGAAGAGTCACACGTCCCAACTGGTTGATGGATGAAACAAGAGCTCACGGGACAATCCCGCAGACCACCAAATATCGAATTCACTCGGAATAGAATTGACCGAAATTCATGGCTAATCTCATCGAAGAAGACACGGAAAAGGTTAAAAGCCAACAGCATCTGGTGTTCCCAGGCGGTCACCCATCCGAGTACTAACCAGACCCAACGTTGCTTAACTTCGCTGATCGGACGAGAAGCGGTGCTTTCAACGTGGTATGGCCGTTGGCGAGGAAGATTGCCATGTCCAACGAATTCGTATTTGTCAATTTGACAAACTCATCTTCAAGCAACAATAGTCGAGGATGTCGCCGCTTCACTACGCTCGACGCTCAATTCCACGTCCAATGTAGGCAAAAACGAAGAGTCACGCGTCCCAACTGGTTGATGGGTGAAACAAGAGCTCACGAGACAATCCCGCAGACCACCAAATATCGAATTCACTCGGAATAGAATTGACCGAAATTCATGGCTAATCTCATCGAAGAAGACACGGAAAAGGTTAAAAGCCAACAGCATCTGGTGTTCCGAGGCGGTCACCCATCCAAGTACTAACCAGACCCAACGTTGCTTAACTTCGCTGATCGGACGAGAAGCGGTGCATTCAACGTGGTATGGCCGTTGGTGAGGAAGGTTGCCATGTCCAACGAATTCGTATTTGTCAATTTGACAAACTCATCTTCAAGCAACAATAGTCGAGGATGTAGCCGCTTCACTACGCTCGACGCTAAATTCCACGTCCGATGTACGCAAAAACGAAGAGTCACACGTCCCAACTGGTTGATGGATGAAACAAGAGCTCACGGGACAATCCCGCAGACCACCAAATATCGAATTCACTCGGAATAGAATTGACCGAAATTCATGGCTAATCTCATCGAAGAAGACACGGAAAAGGTTAAAAGCCAACAGCATCTGGTGTTCCCAGGCGGTCACCCATCCAAGTAGTAACCAGGCCCAACGTTGCTTAACTTCGCTGATCGGACGAGAAGCGATGCATTCAACGTGGTATGGCCGTTGGCGAGGAAGATTGCCATGTCCAACGAATTCGTATTTGTCAATTTGACAAACTCATCTTCAAGCAACAATAGTCGAGGATGTCGCCGCTTCACGACGCTCGACGCTCAATTCCACGTCCAATGTACGCAAAAACGAAGAGTCACACGTCCCAACTGGTTGATGGATGAAACAAGAGCTCACGGGACAATCCCGCAGACCACCAAATATCGAATTCACTCGGAATAGAATTGACCGAAATTCATGGCTAATCTCATCGAAGAAGACACGGAAAAGGTTAAAAGCCAACAGCATCTGGTGTTCCCAGGCGGTCACCCATCCAAGTACTAACCAGACCCAACGTTGCTTAACTTCGCTGATCGGACGAGAAGCGGTGCATTCAACGTGGTATGGCCGTTGGCGAGGAAGATTGCCATGTCCAACGAATTCGTATTTGTCAATTTGACAAACTCATCTTCAAGCAACAATAGTCGAGGATGTCGCCGCTTCACTACGCTCGACGCTCAATTCCACGTCCAATGTACGCAAAAACGAAGAGTCACGCGTCCCAACTGGTTGATGGGTGAAACAAGAGCTCACGGGACAATCCCGCAGACCACCAAATATCGAATTCACTCGGAATAGAATTGACCGAAATTCATGGCTAATCTCATCGAAGAAAACACGGAAAAGGTTAAAAGCCAACAGCATCTGGTGTTCCGAGGCGGTCACATATCCAAGTACTAACCAGACCCAACGTTGCTTAACTTCGCTGATCGGACGAGAAGCGGTGCATTCAACGTGGTATGGCCGTTGGTGAGGAAGATTGCCATGTCCAACGAATTCGTATTTGTCAATTTGACAAACTCATCTTCAAGCAACAATAGTCGAGGATGTCGCCGCTTCACTACGCTCGACGCTAAATTCCACGTCCGATGTACGCAAAAACGAAGAGTCACACGTCCCAACTGGTTGATGGATGAAACGAGAGCTCACGGGACAATCCCGCAGACCACCAAATATCGAATTCACTCGGAATAAAATTGACCGAAATTCATGGCTAATCTAATCGAAGAAGACACGGAAAAGGTTAAAAGCCAACAGCATCTGGTGTTCCCAGGCGGTCACCCATCCAAGTACTAACCAGACCCAACGTTACTTAACTTCGCTGATCGGACGAGAAGCGGTGCATTCAACGTGGTATGGCCGTTGGCGAGGAAAATTGCCATGTCCAACGAATTCGTATTTGTCAATTTAACAAACTCACCTTCAAGCAACAATAGTCGAGGATGTCGCCGCTTCACTACGCTCGACGCTCAATTCCACGTCCAATGTACGCAAAAACGAAGAGTCACACGTCCCAAGTGGTTGATGGATGAAACAAGAGCTCACGGGACAATCCCGCAGACCACCAAATATCGAATTCACTCGGAATAGAATTGACCGAAATTCATGGCTAATCTCATCGAAGAAGACACGGAAAAGGTTAAAAGCCAACAGCATCTGGTGTTCCCAGGCGGTCACCCATCCGAGTACTAACCAGACCCAACGTTGCTTAACTTCGCTGATCGGACGAGAAGCGGTGCATTCAACGTGGTATGGCCGTTGGCGAGGAAGATTGCCATGTCCAACGAATTCGTATTTGTCAATTTGACAAACTCATCTTCAAGCAACAATAGTCGAGGATGTCGCCGCTTCACTACGCTCGACGCTAAATTCCACGTCCGATGTACGCAAAAACGAAGAGTCACACGTCCCAACTGGTTGATGGATGAAACAAGAGCTCACGGGACAATCCCGCAGACCACCAAATATCGAATTCACTCGGAATAGAATTGACCGAAATTCATGGCTAATCTCATCGAAGAAGACACGGAAAAGGTTAAAAGCCAACAGCATCTGGTGTTCCCAGGCGGTCACCCATCCGAGTACTAACCAGACCCAACGTTGCTTAACTTCGCTGATCGGACGAGAAGCGGTGCTTTCAACGTGGTATGGCCGTTGGCGAGGAAGATTGCCATGTCCAACGAATTCGTATTTGTCAATTTGACAAACTCATCTTCAAGCAACAATAGTCGAGGATGTCGCCGCTTCACTACGCTCGACGCTCAATTCCACGTCCAATGTAGGCAAAAACGAAGAGTCACGCGTCCCAACTGGTTGATGGGTGAAACAAGAGCTCACGGGACAATCCCGCAGACCACCAAATATCGAATTCACTCGGAATAGAATTGACCGAAATTCATGGCTAATCTCATCGAAGAAGACACGGAAAAGGTTAAGAGCCAACAGCATCTGGTGTTCCGAGGCGGTCACCCATCCAAGTACTAACCAGACCCAACGTTGCTTAACTTCGCTGATCGGACGAGAAGCGGTGCATTCAACGTGGTATGGCCGTTGGTGAGGAAGGTTGCCATGTCCAACGAATTCGTATTTGTCAATTTGACGAACTCATCTTCAAGCAACAATAGTCGAGGATGTAGCCGCTTCACTACGCTCGACGCTAAATTCCACGTCCGATGTACGCAAAAACGAAGAGTCACACGTCCCAACTGGTTGATGGATGAAACAAGAGCTCACGGGACAATCCCGCAGACCACCAAATATCGAATTCACTCGGAATAAAATTGACCGAAATTCATGGCTAATCTAATCGAAGAAGACACGAAAAAGGTTAAAAGCCAACAGCATCTGGTGTTCCCAGGCGGTCACCCATCCAAGTACTAACCAGACCCAACGTTCCTTAACTTCGCTGATCGGACGAGAAGCGGTGCATTCAAAGTGGTATGGCCGTTGGCGAGGAAAATTGCCATGTCCAACGAATTCGTATTTGTCAATTTAACAAACTCACCTTCAAGCAACAATAGTCGAGGATGTCGCCGCTTCACTACGCTCGACGCTCAATTCCACGTCCAATGTACGCAAAAACGAAGAGTCACACGTCCCAAGTGGTTGATGGATGAAACAAGAGCTCACGGGACAATCCCGCTGACCACCAAATATCGAATTCACTCGGAATAGAACTGACCGAAATTCATGGCTAATCTCATCGAAGAAGACACGGAAAAGGTTAAAAGCCAACAGCATCTGGTGTTCCCAGGCGGTCACCCATCCGAGTACTAACCAGACCCAACGTTGCTTAACTTCGCTGATCGGACGAGAAGCGGTGCATTCAACGTGGTATGGCCGTTGGCGAGGAAGATTGCCATGTCCAACGAATTCGTATTTGTCAATTTGACAAACTCATCTTCAAGCAACAATAGTCGAGGATGTCGCCGCTTCACTACGCTCAACGCTAAATTCCACGTCCGATGTACGCAAAAACGAAGAGTCACACGTCCCAACTGGTTGATGGATGAAACAAGAGCTCACGGGACAATCCCGCAGATCACCAAATATCTAATTCACTCGGAATAGAATTGACCGAAATTCATGGCTAATCTAATCGAAGAAGACACGGAAAAGGTTAAAAGCCAACAGCATCTGATGTTCCCAGGCGGTCACCCATCCAAGTAGTAACCAGACCCAACGCTGCTTAACTTCGCTGATCGGACGAGATGCGGTGCATTCAACGTGGTATGGCCGTTGGCGAGGAAGATTGCCATGTCCAACGAATTCGTATTAGTAATATGACAAACTCATCTTCAAGCAACAATAGTCGAGGATGTCGCCGCTTCACTACGCTCGACGCTCAATTCCACGTCCAATATACGCAAAAATGAAGAGTCACACGTCCCAACTGGTTGATGGATGAAACAAGAGCTCACGAAACAATCCCGCAGACTACCAAATATCGAATTCACTCGGAATAGAATTGACCGAAATTCATGGCTAATCTCATCGAAGAAGACACGGAAAAGGTTAAAAGCCAACAGCATCTGGTGTTCCCAGGCGGTCACCCATCCAAGTACTAACCAGACCCAACGTTGCTTAACTTCGCTGATCGGACGAGAAGCGGTGCATTCAACGTGGTATGGCCGTTGGCGAGGAAGATTGCCATGTCCAACGAATTCGTATTTGTCAATTTGACAAACTCATCTTCAAGCAACAATAGTCGAGGATGTCGCCGCTTCTCTACGCTCGAAGCTCAATTCCACGTCCAATGTACGCAAAAACGAAGAGTCACACGTCTCAACTGGTTGATGGATGAAACAAGAGCTCACGGGACAATCCCGCAGACCACCAAATATCGAATTCACTCGGAATAGAATTGACCGAAATTCATGGCTAATCTCATCGAAGAAGACACGGAAAAGGTTAAAAGCCAACAGCATCTGGTGTTCCCAGGCGGTCACCCATCCAAGTACTAACCAGACCCAACGTTGCTTAACTTCGCTGATCGGACGAGAAGCGGTGCATTCAACGTGGTATGACCGTTGGCGAGGAAGATTGCCATGTCCAACGAATTCGTATTTGTCAATTTGACAAACTCATCTTCAAGCAACAATAGTCGAGGATGTCGCCGCTTCACTACGCTCGACGCTCAATTCCACGTCCAATGTACGCAAAAACGAAGAGTCACACGTCCCAACTGGTTGATGGATGAAACAAGAGCTCACGAAACAATCCCGCAGACTACCAAATATCGAATTCACTCGGAATAGAATTGACCGAAATTCATGGCTAATCTTATCGAAGAAGACACGGGAAAGGTTAAAAGCCAACAGCATCTGGTGTTCCCAGGCGGTCACCCATCCAAGTACTAACCAGACCCAACGTTGCTTAACTTCGCTGATCGGACGAGAAGCGGTGCATTCAACGTGGTATGGCCGTTGGCGAGGAAGATTGCCATGTCCAACGAATTCGTATTTGTCAATTTGACAAACTCATCTTCAAGCAACAATAGTCGAGGATGTCGCCGCTTCTCTACGCTCGAAGCTCAATTCCACGTCCAATGTACGCAAAAACGAAGAGTCACACGTCCCAACTGGTTGATGGATGAAACATGAGCTCACGGGACAATCCCGCAGACCACCAAATATCGAATTCACTCGGAATAGAATTGACCGAAATTCATGGCTAATCTCATCGAAGAAGACACGGAAAAGGTTAAAAGCCAACAGCATCTGGTGTTCCCAGGCGGTCACCCATCCAAGTACTAACCAGACCCAACGTTGCTTAACTTCGCTGATCGGACGAGAAGCGGTGCATTCAACGTGGTATGACCGTTGGCGAGGAAGATTGCCATGTCCAACGAATTCGTATTTGTCAATTTGACAAACTCATCTTCAAGCAACAATAGTCGAGGATGTCGCCGCTTCACTACGCTCGACGCTCAATTCCACGTCCAATGTACGCAAAAACGAAGAGTCACACGTCCCAACTGGTTGATGGATGAAACAAGAGCTCACGGGACAATCCCGCAGACCACCAAATATCGAATTCGCTCGGAATAGAATTGACCGAAATTCATGGCTAATCTCATCGAAGACACGGAAAAGGTCAAAAGCCAACAGCATCTGGTGTTCCCAGGCGGTCACCCATCCAAGTACTAACCAGACCCAACGTTGCTTAACTTCGCTGATCGGACGAGAAGCGGTGCATTCAACGTGGTATGGCCGTTGGCGAGGCAGATTGCCATGTCCAACGAATTCGTATTTGTCAATTTGACAAACTCATCTTCAAGCAACAATAGTCGAGGATGTCGCCGCTTCAATACGCTCGACGCTCAATTCCACGTCCAATGTACGCAAAAACGAAGAGTCACACGTCCCAACTGGTTGATGGATGAAACAAGAGCTAACGGGACAATCCCGCAGACCACCAAATATCGAATACACTCGGAATAGAACTGACCGAAATTCATGGCTAATCTCATCGAAGAAGACACGGAAAAGGTTAAAAGCCAACAGCATCTGGTGTTCCCAGGCGGTCACCCATCCAAGTACTAACCAGACCCAACGTTGCTTAACTTCGCTGATCGGACGAGAAGCGGTGCATTCAACGTGGTATGGCCGTTGGCGAGGAAGATTGCCATGTCCAACGAATTCGTATTTGTCAATTTGACAAACTCATCTTCAAGCAACAATAGTCGAGGATGTCGCCGCTTCACTACGCTCGACGCTCAATTCCACGGCCAATGTACGCAAAAACGAAGAGTCACACGTCCCAACTGGTTGATGGATGAAACAAGAGCTCACGGGACAATCCCGCAGACCACCAAATATCGAATTCACTCGGAATAGAATTGACCGAAATTCATGGCTAATCTCATCGAAGAAGACACGGAAAAGGTTAAAACCCAACAGCATCTGGTGTTCCCAGGCGGTCACCCATCCAAGTACTAACCAGACCCAACGTTGCTTAACTTCGCTGATCGGACGAGAAGCGATGCATTCAACGTGGTATGACCGTTGGCGAGGAATATTGCCATGTCCAACGAATTCGTATTTGTCAATTTGACAAACTCATCTTCAAGCAACAATAGTCGAGGATGTCGCCGCTTCACTACGCTCGACGCTCAATTCCACGTCCAATGTACGCAAAAACGAAAAGTCACACGTCCCAACTGGTTGATGGATGAAACAAGAGCTCACGGGACAATCCCGCAGACCACCAAATATCGAATTCACTCGGAATAAAATTGACCGAAATTCATGGCTAATCTCATCGAAGAGGACACAGAAAAGGTTAAAAGCCAACAGCATCTGGTGTTCCAAGGCGGTCACCCATCCAAGTACTAACCAGACCCAACGTTGCTTAACTTCGCTGATCGGACGAGAACCGGTGCATTCAACGTGGTATGGCCGTTGGCGAGGAAGATTGCCATGTCCAACGAATTCGTATTTGTCAATTTGACAAACTCATCTTCAAGCAACAATAGTCGAGGATGTCGCCGCTTCACTACGCTCGACGCTCAATTCTACGTCCAATGTACGCAAAAACGAAGAGTCACACGTCCCAACCGGTTGATGGATGAAACAAGAGCTCACGGGACAATCCCGCAGACCACCAAATATCGAATTCACTCGGAATAGAATTGACCGAAATTCATGGCTAATCTCATCGAAGAATACACGGAAAAGGTTAAAAGCCAACAGCATCTGGTGCATCTGGTGTTCGGACGAGAAGCGGTGCATTCAACGTGGTATAGCCGTTGGCGAGGAAGATTGCCATGTCCAACGAATTCGTATTTGTCAATTTGACAAACTCATCTTCAAGCAACAATAGTCGAGGATGTCGCCGCTTCACTACGCTCGACGATAAATTCCACGTCCGAAGTACGCAAAAACGAAGAGTCACACGTCCCAACTGGTTGATGGATGAAACAAGAGCTCACGGGACAATCCCGCAGACCACCAAATATCGAATTCACTCGGAATAGAATTGACCGAAATTCATGGCTAATCTAATCGAAGAAGACACGAAAAAGGTTAAAAGCCAACAGCATCTGGTGTTCCCAGGTGGTCACCCATCCAAGTACTAACCAGACCCAACGGTGCTTAACTTCGCTGATCGGACGAGAAGTGGTGCATTCAACGTGGTATGGCCGTTGGCGAGGAAGATTGCCATGTCCAACGAATTCGTATTTGTCAATTTGACAAACTCATCTTCAAGCAACAATGGTCGAGGATGTCGCTGCTTCACTACGCTCGACGCTCAATTCCACGTCCAATGTACGCAAAAACGAAGAGTCACACGTCCCAACTGGTTGATGGATGAAACAAGAGCTCACGTGACAATCCCGCAGACCACCAAATATCGAATTCACTCGGAATAGAATTGACCGAAATTCATGGCTAATCTCATCGAAGAAGACACGGAAAAGGTTAAAAGCCAACAGCATCTGGTGTTCCCAGGCGGTCACCCATCCAAGGACTAACCAGACCCAACGTTGCTTAACTTCGCTGATCGGACGAGAAGCGGTGCATTATACGTGGTATGGCCGTTGGCGAGGAAGATTGCCATGTCCAACGAATACGTATTTGTCAATTTGACAAACTCATCTTCAAGCAACAATAGTCGAGGATGTCGCCGCTTCTCTACGCTCGAAGCTCAATTCCACGTCCAATGTACGCAAAAACGAAGAGTCACACGTCCCAACTGGTTGATGGATGAAACAAGAGCTCACGGGACAATCCCGCAGACCACCAAATATCGAATTCACTCGGAATAGAATTGACCGAAATTCATGGCTAATCTCATCGAAGAAGACACGGCAAAGGTTAAAAGCCAACAGCATCTGGTGTTCCCAGGCGGTCACCCATCCAAGTACTAACCAGACCCAACGTTGCTTAACTTCGCTGATCGGACGAGAAGCGGTGCATTCAACGTGGTATGACCGTTGGCGAGGAATATTGCCATATCCAACGAATTCGTATTTGTCAATTTGACAAACTCATCTTCAAGCAACAATAGTCGAGGATGTCACCGCTTCACTACGCTCGACGCTCAATTCCACGTCCAATGTACGCAAAAACGAAGAGTCACACGTCCCAACTGGTTGATGGATGAAACAAGAGCTCACGGGACAATCCCGCAGACCACCAAATATCGAATTCACTCGGAATAGAATTGACCGAAACTCATGGCTAATCTCATCGAAGAAGACACGGAAAAGGTTAAAAGCCAACAGCATCTGGTTTCCAAGGCGGTCACCCATCCAAGTACTAACCAGACCCAACGTTGCTTAACTTCGCTGATCGGACGAGAAGCGATGCATTCAACGTGGTATGGCCGTTGGCGAGGAAGATTGCCATGTCCAACGAATTCGTATTTGTCAATTTGACAAACTCATCTTCAAGCAACAATAGTCGAGGATGTTGCCGCTGCACTACGCTCGACGCTCAATTCCACGTCCAATGTACGCAAAAACGAAGAGTCACACGTCCCAACTGGTTGATGGATGAAACAAGAGCTCAAGGGACAATCCCGCAGACCACCAAATGTCGAATTCACTCGGAATAGAATTGAACGAAATTCATGGCTAATCTCATCGAAGAAGACACGGAAAAGGTTACAAGCCAACAGCATCTGGTGTTTCTCAGGCGGTCACCCATCCAAGTACTAACCAGACCCAACGTTGCTTAACTTCGCTGATAGGACGAGAAGCGGTGCATTCAACGTGGTATGGCCGTTGGCGAGGAAGATTGCCATGTCCAACGAATTCGTATTTGTCAATTTGACAAACTCATCTTCAAGCAACAATAGTCGAGAGTGTCGCCGCTTCACTACGCTCGACGCTAAATTCCACGTCCGATGTACGCAAAAACGAAGAGTCACACGTCCCAACTGGTTGATGGATGAAACAAGAGCTCACGGGACAATCCCGCAGACCACCAAATATCGAATTCACTCGGAATAGAATTGACCGAAATTCATGGCTAATCTAATCGAAGAAGACACGGAAAAGGTTAAAAGCCAACAGCATCTGGTGTTCCCAGGCGGTCACCCATCCAAGTACTAACCAGACCCAACGTTGCTTAACTTCGCTGATCGGACGAGAAGCGGTGCATTCAACGTGGTATGGCCGTTGGCGAGGAAGGTTGCCATGTCCAACGAATTCATATATGTCAATTTGACAAACTCACCTTCAAGCAACAATAGTCGAGGATGTCGCCGCTTCACTACGCTCGACGCTCAATTCCACGTCCAATGTACGCAAAAACGAAGAGTCACACGTCCTAACTGGTTGATGGATGAAACAAGAGCTCACGGGACAATCCCGCAGACCACCAAATATCGAATTCACTCGGAATAGAATTGACCGAAATTTATGGCTAATCTCATCGAAGAAGACACGGAAAAGGTTAAAAGCCAACAGCATCTGGTGTTCCCAGGCGGTCACCCATCCAAGTACTAACCAGACCCAACGTTGCTTAACTTCGCTGATCGGACGAGAAGCGGTGCATTCAACGTGGTATGGCCGTTGGCGAGGAAGATTGCCATGTCCAACGAATTCGTATTTGTCAATTTGACAAACTCATCTTCAAGCAACAATAGTCGAGGATGTCGCCGCTTCACTACGCTCGACGCTAAATTCCACGTCCGATGTACGCAAAAACGAAGAGTCACACGTCCCAACTGGTTGATGGATGATGAAGAGCTCACGGGACAATCCCGCAGACCACCAAATATCGAATTCACTCGGAATAGAATTGACCGAAATTCATGGCTAATCTAATCGAAGAAGACACGGAAAAGGTTAAAAGCCAACAGCATCTGGTGTTCCCAGGCGTTCACCCATCCAAGTACTAACCAGACCAAACGTTGCTTAACTTCGCTGATCGGACGAGAAGCGGTGCATTCAACGTGGTATGGCCGTTGGCGAGGAAGATTGCCATGTCCAACGAATTCGCATTTGCCAATTTGACAAACTCATCTTCAAGCAACAATAGTCGAGGATGTCGCCGCTTCACTACGCTCGACGCTCAATTCCACGTCCAATGTACGCAAAAACGAAGAGTCACACGTCCCAACTGGTTGATGGATGAAACAAGAGCTCACGGGACAATCCCGCAGACCACCAAATATCGAATTCACTCGGAATAGAATTGACCGAAATTCATGGCTAATCTCATCGAAGAAGACACGGAAAAGGTTAAAAGCCAACTGCATCTGGTTTTCCCAGACGGTCACCCATCCAAGTACTAAACAGACCCAACGTTGCTTAACTTCGCTGATCGGACGAGAAGCGGTGCATTCAACGTGGTATGACCGTTGGCGAGGAAGATTGCCATGTCCAACGAATTCGTATTTGTCAATTTGACAAACTCATCTTCAAGCAACAATGGTCGAGGATGTCGCCGCTTCACTACGCTCGACGCTCAATTCCACGTCCAATGTACGCAAGAACGAAGAGTCACACGTCCCAACTGGTTGATGGATGAAACAAGAGCTCACGTGACAATCCCGCAGACCACCAAATATCGAATTCACTCGGAATAAAACTGACCGAAATTCATGGCTAATCTCATCGAAGAAGACACGGAAAAGGTTAAAAGCCAACAGCATCTGGTGTTCCCAGGCGGTCACCCATCCAAGTACTAACCAGACCCAACGTTGCTTAACTTCGCTGATCGGACGAGAAGCGGTGCATTATACGTGGTATGGCCGTTGGCGAGGAAGATTGCCATGTCCAACGAATTCGTATTTGTCAATTTGACAAACTCATCTTCAAGCAACAATAGTCGAGGATGTCGCCGCTTCTCTACGCTCGAAGCTCAATTCCACGTCCAATGTACGCAAAAACGAAGAGTCACACGTCCCAACTGGTTGATGGATGAAACAAGAGCTCACGGGACAATCCCGCAGACCACCAAATATCGAATTCACTCGGAATAGAATTGACCGAAATTCATGGCTAATCTCATCGAAGAAGACACGGAAAAGGTTAAAAGCCAACAGCATCTGGTGTTCCCAGGCGGTCACCCATCCAAGTATTAACCAGACCCAACGTTGCTTAACTTCGCTGATCGGACGAGAAGCGGTGCATTCAACGTGGTATGACCGTTGGCGAGGAATATTGCCATGTCCAACGAATTCGTATTTGTCAATTTGACAAACTCATCTTCAAGCAACAATAGTCGAGGATGTCGCCGCTTCACTACGCTCGACGCTCAATTCCACGTCCAATGTACGCAAAAACGAAGAGTCACACGTCCCAACTGGTTGATGGATGAAACAAGAGCTCACGGGACAATCCCGCAGACCACCAAATATCGAATTCACTCGGAATAGAATTGACCGAAATTCATGGCTAATCTCATCGAAGAAGACACGGAAAAGGTTAAAAGCCAACAGCATCTGGTGTTCCAAGGCGGTCACCCATCCAAGTACTAACCAGACCCAACGTTGCTTAACTTCGCTGATCGGACGAGAAGCGATGCATTCAACGTGGTATGGCCGTTGGCGAGGAAGATTGCCATGTCCAACGAATTCGTATTTGTCAATTTGACAAACTCATCTTCAAGCAACAATAGTCGAGGATGTTGCCGCTTCACTACGCTCGACGCTCAATTCCACGTCCAATGTACGCAAAAACGAAGAGTCACACGTCCCAACTGGTTGATGGATGAAACAAGAGCTCAAGGGACAATCCCGCAGACCACCAAATATCGAATTCACTCGGAATAGAATTGACCGAAATTCATGGCTAATCACATCGAAGAAGACACGGAAAAGGTTACAAAACAACAGCATCTGGTGTTCCCAGGCGGTCACCCATCCAAGTACTAACCAGACCCAACGTTGCTTAACTTCGCTGATCGGACGAGAAGCGGTGCATTCAACGTGGTATGGCCGTTGGCGAGGAAGATTGCCATGTCCAACGAATTCGTATTTGTCAATTTGACAAACTCATCTTCAAGCAACAATAGTCGAGGGTGTCGCCGCTTCACTACGCTCGACGCTAAATTCCACGTCCGATGTACGCAAAAACGAAGAGTCACACGTCCCAACTGGTTGATGGATGAAACAAGAGCTCACGGGACAATCCCGCAGACCACCAAATATCGAATTCACTCGGAATAGAATTGACCGAAATTCATGGCTAATCTAATCGAAGAAGACACGGAAAAGGTTAAAAGCCAACAGCATCTGGTGTTCCCAGGCGGTCACCCATCCAAGTACTAACCAGACCCAACGTTGCTTAACTTCGCTGATCGGACGAGAAGCGGTGCATTCAACGTGGTATGGCCGTTGGCGAGGAAGATTGCCATGTCCAACGAATTCGTATTTGTCAATTTGACAAACTCACCTTCAAGCAACAATAGTCGAGGATGTCGCCGCTTCACTACGCTCGACGCTCAATTCCACGTCCAATGTACGCAAAAACGAGGAGTCACACGTCCTAACTGGTTGATGGATGAAACAAGAGCTCACGGGACAATCCCGCAGACCACCAAATATCGAATTCACTCGGAATAGAATTGACCGAAATTTATGGCTAATCTCATCGAAGAAGACACGGAAAAGGTTAAAAGCCAACAGCATCTGGTGTTCCCAGGCGGTCACCCATCCAAGTACTAACCAGACCCAACGTTGCTTAACTTCGCTGATCGGACGAGAAGCGGTGCATTCAACGTGGTATGGCCGTTGGCGAGGAAGATTGCCATGTCCAACGAATTCGTATTTGTCAATTTGACAAACTCATCTTCAAGCAACAATAGTCGAGGATGTCGCCGCTTCACTACGCTCGACGCTAAATTCCACGTCCGATGTACGCAAAAACGAAGAGTCACACGTCCCAACTGGTTGATGGATGATGAAGAGCTCACGGGACAATCCCGCAGACCACCAAATATCGAATTCACTCGGAATAGAATTGACCGAAATTCATGGCTAATCTAATCGAAGAAGACACGGAAAAGGTTAAAAGCCAACAGCATCTGGTGTTCCCAGGCGTTCACCCATCCAAGTACTAACCAGACCCAACGTTGCTTAACTTCGCTGATCGGACGAGAAGCGGTGCATTCAACGTGGTATGGCCGTTGGCGAGGAAGATTGCCATGTCCAACGAATTCGCATTTGTCAATTTGACAAACTCATCTTCAAGCAACAATAGTCGAGGATGTCGCCGCTTCACTACGCTCGACGCTCAATTCCACGTCCAATGTACGCAAAAACGAAGAGTCACACGTCCCAACTGGTTGATGGATGAAACAAGAGCTCACGGGACAATCCCGCAGACGACCAAATATCGAATTCACTCGGAATAGAATTGACCGAAATTCATGGCTAATCTCATCGAAGAAGACACGGAAAAGGTTAAAAGCCAACAGCATCTGGTGTTCCCAGGCGGTCACCCATCCAAGTGCTAACCAGACCCAACGTTGCTTAACTTCGCTGATCGGACGAGAAGCGGTGCATTCAACGTGGTATGGCCGTTGGCGAGGAAGATTGCCATGTCCAACGAATTCGTATTTGTCAATTTGACAAACTCATCTTCAAGCAACAATAGTCGAGGATGTCGCCGCTTCACTACGCTCGGCGCTCAATTCCACGTCCAATGTACGCAAAAACGAAGAGTCACACGTCCCAACTGGTTGATGGATGAAACAAGAGCTCACGGGACAATCCCGCAGACCACCAAATATCGAATTCACTCGGAATAAAATTGACCGAAATTCATGGCTAATCTCATCGAAGAAGACACGGAAAAGGTTAAAAGCCAACAGCATCTGGTGTTCCCGGACGGTCACCCATCCAAGTACTAACCAGACCCAACGTTGCTTAACTTCGCTGATCGGACGAGAAGCGGTTCATTCAACGTGGTATGGCCGTTGGCGAGGAAGATTGCCGTGTACAACGAATTCGTATTTGTCAATTTGACAAACTCATCTTCAAGCAACAATAGTCGAGGATGTCGCCGCTTCACTACGCTCGACGCTCAACTCCACGTCCAATGTACGCAAAAACGAAGAGTCACGCGTCCCAACTGGTTGATGGATGAAACAAGAGCTAACGGGACAATCCCGCAGACCACCAAATATCGAATTCACTCGGAATAGAATTGACCGAAATTCATGGCTAATCTCATCGAAGAAGACACGGAAAAGGTTAAAAGCCAACAGTATCTGGTGTTCCCAGGCGGTCACCCATCCAAGTACTAACCAGACCCAAAGTTCCTTAACTTCGCTGATCGGACGAGAAGCGGTGCATTCAACGTGGTATGGCCGTTGGCGAGGAAGATTGCCATGTCCAACGAATTCGTATTTGTCAATTTGACAAACTCACCTTCAAGCAACAATAGTCGAGGATGTCGCCGCTTCACTACGCTCAACGCTTAATTCCACGTCCAATGTACGCAAAAACGAAGAGTCACACGTCCCAACTGGTTGATGGATGAAACAAGAGCTCACGGGACAATCCCGCAGACCACCAAATATCGAATTCACTCGGAATAGAATTGACCGAAATTCATGGCTAATCTCATCGAAGAAGACACGGAAAAGGTTAAAAGCCAACAGCATCTGGTGTTCCCAGGTGGTCACCCATCCAAGTACTAACCAGACCCAACGTTGCTTAACTTCGCTGATCGGACGAGAAGCGGTGCATTCAACGTGGTATGGCCGTTGGCGAGGAAGATTGCAATGTCCAACGAATTAGTATTTGTCAATTTGACAAACTCATCTTCAAGCAACAATAGTCGAGGATGTCGCCGCTTCACTACGCTCAACGCTCAATTCCACGTCCAATGTACGCAAAAACGAAGAGTCACACGTCCCAACTGGTTGATGGATGAAACAAGAGCTCACGGGACAATCCCGCAGACCACCAAATATCGAATTCACTCGGAATAGAATTGACCGATATTCATGGCTAATCTCATCGAAGAAGACACGGAAAAGGTTGAAAGCCAACAGTATCTGGTGTTCCCAGGCGGTCACCCATCCAAGTACTAACCAGACCCAAAGTTCCTTAACTTCGCTGATCGGACGAGAAGCGGTGCATTCAACGTGGTATGGCCGTTGGCGAGGAAGATTGCCATGTCCAACGAATTCGTATTTGTCAATTTGACAAACTCACCTTCAAGCAACAATAGTCGAGGATGTCGCCGCTTCACTACGCTCAACGCCTAATTCCACGTCCAATGTACGCAAAAACGAAGAGTCACACGTCCCAACTGGTTGATGGATGAAACAAGAGCTCACGGGACAATCCCGCAGACCACCAAATATCGAATTCACTCGGAATAGAATTGACCGAAATTCATGGCTAATCTCATCGAAGAAGACACGGAAAAGGTTAAAAGCCAACAGCATCTGTTGTTCCCAGGTGGTCACCCATCCAAGTACTAACCAGACCCAACGTTGCTTAACTTCGCTGATCGGACGAGAAGCGGTGCATTCAACGTGGTATGGCCGTTGGCGAGGAAGATTGCCATGTCCAACGAATTAGTATTTGTCAATTTGACAAACTCATCTTCAAGCAACAATAGTCGAGGATGTCGCCGCTTCACTACGCTCAACGCTCAATTCCACGTCCAATGTACGCAAAAACGAAGAGTCACACGTCCCAACTGGTTGATGGATGAAACAAGAGCTCACGGGACAATCCCGCAGACCACCAAATATCGAATTCACTCGGAATAGAATTGACCGATATTCATGGCTAATCTCATCGAAAAAGACACGGAAAAGGTTAAAAGCCAACAGCATCTGGTGTTCCCAGGCGGTCACCCATCCAAGTACTAACCAGACCCAACGTTGCTTTACTTCGCTGATCGGACGAGAAGCGGTGCCTTCAACTGGGTATGGCCGTTGGCGAGGAAGATTGCCATGTCCAACGAATTCATATTTACCAATTTGACAAACTCATCTTCAAGCAACAATAGTCGAGGATGTCGCCGCTTCACTACGCTCGACGCTCAATTCCACGTCCAATGTACGCAAAAACGAAGGGTCACACGTCCCAACTGGTTGATGGATGAAACAAGAGCTCACGGGACAATCCCGCAGGCCACCAAATATCGAATTCACTCGGAATAGAATTGACCGAAATTCATGGCTAATCTCATCGAAGAAGACACGGAAAAGGTTAAAAGCCAACAGCATCTGGTGTTCCCAGGCGGTCACCCATCCAAGTACTAACCAAACCCAACATTGCTTAACTTCGCTGATCGGACGAGAAGCGGTGCATTCAACGCGGTATGGCCGTTGGCGAGGAAGATTGCCATGTCAAACGAATTCGTATTTGTCAATTTGACAAACTCATCTTCAAACAACAATAGTCGAGGATGTCGCCGCTTCACTACGCTCGACGCTCAATTCCACGTCCAATGTACGCAAAAACGAAGATTCACACGTCCCAACTGGTTGATGGATGAAACAAGAGCTCACGGGACAATCCCGCAGACCACCAAATATCGAATTCACTCGGAATAGATTTGACTGAAATTCATGGGTAATCTCATCGAAGAAGACACGGAAAAGGTTAAAAGCCAACAGCATCTGGTGTTCCCAGGCGGTCACCCATCCAAGTACTAACCAGACCCAACGTTGCTTAACTTCGCTGATCGGACGAGAAGCGGTGAATTCAACGTGGTATGGCCGTTGGCGAGGAAGATTGCCATGTCCAACGAATTCGTATTTATCAATTTGACAAACTCATCTTCAAGCAACAATAGTCGAGGATGTCGCCGCTTCACTACGCTCGACGCTCAATTCCACGTCCAATGTACGCAAAAACGAAGGGTCACACGTCCCAACTGGTTGATGGATGAAACAAGAGCTCACGGGACAATCCTGCAGACCACCAAATATCGAATTCACTCGGAATAGAATTGACCGAAATTCGTGGCTAATCTCATCGAAGAAGACACGGAAAAGGTTAAAAGCCAACAGCATCTGGTGTTCCCAGGCGGTCACCCATCCAAGAACTAACCAGACCCAACGTTGCTTAACTTCGCTGATCGGACGAGAAGCGGTGCATTCAACGTGGTATGGCCGTTGGCGAGGAAGATTGATATGTCCAACGAATTCGTATTTGTCAATTTGACAAACTCATCTTCAAGCAACAATAGTCGAGGATGTCGCCGCTTCACTACGCTCGACGCTCAATTCCACGTCCAATGTACGCAAAAACGAAGAGTCACACGTCCCAACTGGTTGATGGATGAAACAAGAGCTCACGGGACAATCCCGCAGACCACCAAATATCGAATTCACTCGGAATAAAATTGACCGAAATTCATGGCTAATCTCATCGAAGAAGACACGGAAAAGGTTAAAAGCCAACAGCATCTGGTGTTCCCAGACGGTCACCCATCCAAGTACTAACCAGACCCAACGTTGCTTAACTTCGCTGATCGGACGAGAAGCGGTTCATTCAACGTGGTATGGCCGTTGGCGAGGAAGATTGCCGTGTACAACGAATTCGTATTTGTCAATTTGACAAACTCATCTTCAAGCAACAATAGTCGAGGATGTCGCCGCTTCACTGCGCTCGACGCTCAACTCCACGTCCAATGTACGCAAAAACGTAGAGTCACGCGTCCAAACTGGTTGATGGATGAAACAAGAGCTAACGGGATAATCCCGCAGACCACCAAATATCGAATTCACTCGGAATAGAATTGACCGAAATTCATGGCTAATCTCATCGAAGAAGACACGGAAAAGGTTAAAAGCCAACAGTATCTGGTGTTCCCAGGCGGTCACCCATCCAAGTACTAACCAGACCCAAAGTTCCTTAACTTCGCTGATCGGACGAGAAGCGGTGCATTCAACGTGGTATGGCCGTTGGCGAGGAAGATAGCCATGTCCAACGAATTCGTATTTGTCAATTTGACAAACTCACCTTCAAGCAACAATAGTCGAGGATGTCGCCGCTTCACTACGCTCAACGCTTAATTCCACGTCCAATGTACGCAAAAACGAAGAGTCACACGTCCCAACTGGTTGATGGATGAAACAAGAGCTCACGGGACAATCCCGCAGACCACCAAATATCGAATTCACTCGGAATAGAATTGACCGAAATTCATGGTTAATCTCATCGAAGAAGACACGGAAAAGTTTAAAAGCCAACAGCATCTGGTGTTCCCAGGCGGTCACCCATCTTAGTACTAACCAGACCCAACGTTGCTTAACTTCGCTAATCGGACGAGAAGCGGTGCATTCAACGTGGTATGGCCGTTGGCGAGGAAGATTGCCATGTCCAACGAATTCGAATTTGTCAATTTGACAAACTCATCTTCAAGCAACAATAGTCGAGGATGTCGCCGCTTCACTACGCTCGACGCTCAATTCGACGTCCAATGTACGCAAAAACGAAGAGTCACACGTCCCAACTGGTTGATGGATGAAACAAGAGCTCACGGGACAATCCCGCAGACCACCAAATATCGAATTCACTCGGAATAAAATTGACCGAAATTCATGGCTAATCTCATCGAAGAAGACACGGAAAAGGTTAAAAGCCAACAGCATCTGGTGTTCCCAGACGGTCACCCATCCAAGTACTAACCAGACCCAACGTTGCTTAACTTCGCTGATCGGACGAGAAGCGGTTTATTCAACGTGGTATGGCCGTTGGCGAGGAAGATTGCCGTGTACAACGAATTCGTATTTGTCAATTTGACAAACTCATCTTCAAGCAACAATAGTCGAGGATGTCGCCGCTTCACTACGCTCGACGCTCAACTCCACGTCCAATGTACGCAAAAACGAAGAGTCACGCGTCCCAACTGGTTGATGGATGAAACAAGAGCTAACGGGACAATCCCGCAGACCACCAAATATCGAATTCACTCGGAATAGAATTGACCGAAATTCATGGCTAATCTCATCGAAGAAGACACGGAAAAGGTTAAAAGCCAACAGTATCTGGTGTTCCCAGGCGGTCACCCATCCAAGTACTAACCAGACCCAAAGTTCCTTAACTTCGCTGATCGGACGAGAAGCGGTGCATTCAACGTGGTATGGCCGTTGGCGAGGAAGATTGCCATGTCCAACGAATTCGTATTTGTCTATTTGACAAACTCACCTTCAAGCAACAATAGTCGAGGATGTCGCCGCTTCACTACGCTCAACGCTTAATTCCACGTCCAATGTACGCAAAAACGAAGAGTCACACGCCCCAACTGGTTGATGGATGAAACAAGAGCTCACGGGACAATCCCGCAGACCACCAAATATCGAATTCACTCGGAATAGAATTGACCGAAATTCATGGTTAATCTCATCGAAGAAAACACGGAAAAGTTGAAAAGCCAACAGCATCTGGTGTTCCCAGGCGGTCACCCACCTTAGTACTAACCAGACCCAACGTTGCTTAACTTCGCTGATCGGACGAGATGCGGTGCATTCAACGTGGTATGGCCGTTGGCGAGGAAGATTGCCATGTCCAACGAATTCGTATTTGTCAATTTGACAAACTCATCTTCAAGCAACAATAGTCGAGGATGTCGCCGCTTCACTACGCTCAACGCTCAATTCCACGTCCAATGTACGCAAAAACGAAGAGTCACACGTCCCAACTGGTTGATGGATGAAACAAGAGCTCACGGGACAATCCCGCAGACCACCAAATATCGAATTCACTCGGAATAGAATTGACCGATATTCATGGCTAATCTCATCGAAGAAGACACGGAAAAGGTTAAAAGCCAACAGCATCTGGTGTTCCCAGGCGGTCACCCATCCAAGTACTAACCAGACCCAACGTTGCTTTACTTCGCTGATCGGACGAGAAGCGGTGCCTTCAACTGGGTATGGCCGTTGGCGAGGAAGATTGCCATGTCCAACGAATTCGTATTTATCAATTTGACAAACTCATCTTCAAGCAACAATAGTCGAGGATGTCGCCGCTTCACTACGCTCGACGCTCAATTCCACGTCCAATGTACGCAAAAACGAAGGGTCACACGTCCCAACTGGTTGATGGATGAAACAAGAGCTCACGGGACAATCCCGCAGGCCACCAAATATCGAATTCACTCGGAATAGAATTGACCGAAATTCATGGCTAATCTCATCGAAGAAGACACGGAAAAAGTTAAAAGCCAACAGCATCTGGTGTTCCCAGGCGGTCACCCATCCAAGTACTAACCAAACCCAACATTGCTTAACTTCGCTGATCGGACGAGAAGCGGTGCATTCAACGCGGTATGGCCGTTGGCGAGGAAGATTGCCATGTCCAACGAATTCGTATTTGTCAATTTGACAAACTCATCTTCAAGCAACAATAGTGAGGATGTCGCCGCTTCACTACGCTCGACGCTCAATTCCACGTCCAATGCACGCAAAAACGAAGAGTCACACGTCCCAACTGGTTGATGGATGAAACAAGAGCTCACGGGACAATCCCGCAGACCACCAAATATCGAATTCACTCGGAATAGAATTGACCGAAATTCATGGCTAATCTCATCGAAGAAGACACGGAAAAGGTTAAAAGCCAACAGCATCTGGTGTTCCCAGGCGGTCACCCATCCAAGTACTAACCAGACCCAACGTTGCTTAACTTCGCTGATCGGACGAGAAGCGGTGCATTCAACGTGGTATGGCCGTTGGCGAGGAAGATTGCCATGTCCAACGAATTAGTATTTGTCAATTTGACAAACTCATCTTCAAGCAACAATAGTCGAGGATGTCGCCGCTTCACTACGCTCAACGCTCAATTCCACGTCCAATGTACGCAAAAACGAAGAGTCACACGTCCCAACTGGTTGATGGATGAAACAAGAGCTCACGGGACAATCCCGCAGACCACCAAATATCGAATTCACTCGGAATAGAATTGACCGATATTCATGGCTAATCTCATCGAAGAAGACACGGAAAAGGTTAAAAGCCAACAGCATCTGGTGTTCCCAGGCGGTCACCCATCCAAGTACTAACCAGACCCAACGTTGCTTAACTTCGCTGATCGGACGAGAAGCGGTGCCTTCAACTGGGTATGGCCGTTGGCGAGGAAGATTGCCATGTCCAACGAATTCGTATTTATCAATTTGACAAACTCATCTTCAAGCAACAATAGTCGAGGATGTCGCCGCTTCACTACGCTCGACGCTCAATTCCACGTCCAATGTACGCAAAAACGAAGGGTCACACGTCCCAACTGGTTGATGGATGAAACAAGAGCTCACGGGACAATCCCGCAGGCCACCAAATATCGAATTCACTCGGAATAGAATTGACCGAAATTCATGGCTAATCTCATCGAAGAAGACACGGAAAAGGTTAAAAGCCAACAGCATCTGGTGTTCCCAGGCGGTCACCCATCCAAGTACTAACCAAACCCAACATTGCTTAACTTCGCTGATCGGACGAGAAGCGGTGCATTCAACGCGGTATGGCCGTTGGCGAGGAAGATTGCCATGTCCAACGAATTCGTATTTGTCAATTTGACAAACTCATCTTCAAGCAACAATAGTCGAGGATGTCGCCGCTTCACTACGCTCGACGCTCAATTCCACGTCCAATGTACGCAAAAACGAAGATTCACACGTCCCAACTGGTTGATGGATGAAACAAGAGCTCACGGGACAATCCCGCAGACCACCAAATATCGAATTCACTCGGAATAGAATTGACCGAAATTCATGGCTAATCTCATCGAAGAAGACACGGAAAAGGTTAAAAGCCAACAGCATCTGGTGTTCCCAGGCGGTCACCCATCCAAGTACTAACCAGGCCCAACGTTGCTTAACTTCGCTGATCGGAAGAGAAGCGGTGCATTCAACGTGGTATGGCCGTTGGCGAGGAAGATTGCCATGGCCAACGAATTCGTATTTGTCAATTTGACAAACTCATCTTCAAGCAACAATAGTCGAGGATGTTGCCGCTTCACTACGCTTGACGCTCAATTCCACGTCCAATGTACGCAAAAACGAAGAGTCACACGTCCCAACTGGTTGATGGATAAAACAAGAGCTCACGGGACAATCCCGCAGACCACCAAATATCGAATTCACTCGGAATAGAATTGACCGATATTCATGGCTAATCTCATCGAAGAAGACACGAAAAAGGTTAAAAGCCAACAGCATCTGGTGTTCCCAGGCGGTCACCCATCCAAGTACTAACCAGACCCAACGTTGCTTAACTTCGCTGATCGGACGAGAAGCGGTGCATTCAACTGGGTATGGCCGTTGGCGAGGAAGATTGCCATGTCCAACGAATTCGTATTTATCAATTTGACAAACTCATCTTCAAGCAACAATAGTCGAGGATGTCGCCGCTTCACTACGCTCGACGCTCAATTCCACGTCCAATGTACGCAAAAACGAAGGGTCACACGTCCCAACTGGTTGATGGATGAAACAAGAGCTCACGGGACAATCCCGCAGGCCACCAAATATCGAATTCACTCGGAATAGAATTGACCGAAATTCATGGCTAATCTCATCGAAGAAGACACGGAAAGGGTTAAAAGCCAACAGCATCTGGTGTTCCCAGGCGGTCACCCATCCAAGTACTAACCAAACCCAACATTGCTTAACTTCGCTGATCGGACGAGAAGCGGTGCATTCAACGCGGTATGGCCGTTGGCGAGGAAGATTGCCATGTCCAACGAATTCGTATTTGTCAATTTGACAAACTCATCTTCAAACAACAATAGTCGAGGATGTCGCCGCTTCACTACGCTCGACGCTCAATTCCACGTCCAATGTACGCAAAAACGAAGATTCACACGTCCCAACTGGTTGATGGATGAAACAAGAGCTCACGGGACAATCCCGCAGACCACCATATATCGAATTCACTCGGAATAGATTTGACTGAAATTCATGGGTAATCTCATCGAAGAAGACACGGAAAAGGTTAAAAGCCAACAGCATCTGGTGTTCCCAGGCGGTCACCCATCCAAGTACTAACCAGACCCAACGTTGCTTAACTTCGCTGATCGGACGAGAAGCGGTGAATTCAACGTGGTATGGCCGTTGGCGAGGAAGATTGCCATGTCCAACGAATTCGTATTTATCAATTTGACAAACTCATCTTCAAGCAACAAAAGTCGAGGATGTCGCCGCTTCACTACGCTCGACGCTCAATTCCACGTCCAATGTACGCAAAAACGAAGGGTCACACGTCCCAACTGGTTGATGGATGAAACAAGAGCTCACGGGACAATCCTGCAGACCACCAAATATCGAATTCACTCGGAATAGAATTGACCGAAATTCATGGCTAATCTCATCGAAGAAGACACGGAAAAGGTTAAAAGCCAACAGTATCTGGTGTTCCCAGGCGGTCACCCATCCAAGTACTAACCAGACCCAAAGTTCCTTAACTTCGCTGATCGGACGAGAAGCGGTGCATTCAACGTGGTATGGCCGTTGGCGAGGAAGATTGCCATGTCCAACGAATTCGTATTTGTCAATTTGACAAACTCACCTTCAAGCAACAATAGTCGAGGATGTCGCCGCTTCACTACGCTCAACGCTTAATTCCACGTCCAATGTACGCAAAAACGAAGAGTCACACGTCCCAACTGGTTGATGGATGAAACAAGAGCTCACGGGACAATCCCGCAGACCACCAAATATCGAATTCACTCGGAATAGAATTGACCGAAATTCATGGTTTTTCTCATCGAAGAAGACACGGAAAAGTTTAAAAGCCAACAGCATCTGGTGTTCCCAGGCGGTCACCCATCTCAGTACTAACCAGACCCAACGTTGCTTAACTTCGCTGATCGGACGAGAAGCGGTGCATTCAACGTGGTATGGCCGTTGGCGAGGAAGATTGCCATGTCCAACGAATTCGTATTTGTCAATTTGACAAACTCACCTTCAAGCAACAATAGTCGAGGATGTCGCCGCTTCACTACGCTCAACGCTTAATTCCACGTCCAATGTACGCAAAAACGAAGAGTCACACGTCCCAACTGGTTGATGGATGAAACAAGAGCTCACGGGACAATCCCGCAGACCACCAAATATCGAATTCACTCGGAATAGAATTGACCGAAATTCATGGTTTTTCTCATCGAAGAAGACACGGAAAAGTTTAAAAGCCAACAGCATCTGGTGTTCCCAGGCGGTCACCCATCTTAGTACTAACCAGACCCAACGTTGCTTAACTTCGCTGATCGGACGAGAAGCGGTGCATTCAACGTGGTATTTCCGTTGGCGAGGAAGATTGCCATGTCCAACGAATTCGAATTTGTCAATTTGACAAACTCATCTTCAAGCAACAATAGTCGAGGATGTCGCCGCTTCACTACGCTCGACGCTCAATTCGACGTCCAATGTACGCAAAAACGAAGAGTCACACGTCCCAACTGGTTGATGGATGAAACAAGAGCTCACGGGGAATCCCGCACACCACCAAATATCGAATTCACTCGGAATAGAATTGACCGAAATTCATGGCTAATCTCATCGAAGAAGACACGGAAAAGGTTAAAAGCCAACAGCATCTGGTGTTCCCAGGCGGTCACCCATCCAAGTACTAACCAGACCCAACGTTGCTTAACTACGCTGATCGGACGAGAAGCGGTGCATTCAACGCGGTATGGCCGTTGGCGAGGAAATTGCCATGTCCAACGAATTCGTATTTGTCAATTTGACAAACTCATCTTCAAGCAACAATAGTCGAGGATGTCGCCGCTTCACTACGCTCGACGCTCAATTCCACATCCAATGTACGCAAAAACGAAGAGTCACACGTCCCAACTGGTTGATGGATGAAACAAGAGCTCACGGGACAATCCCGCAGACCACCAAATATCGAATTCACTCGGAATAGTATTGACCGAAATTCATGGCTAATCTCATCGAAGAAGACACGGAAAAGGTTAAAAGCCAACAGCATCTGGTGTTCCCAGGCGGTCACCCATCCAAGTACTAACCAGACCCAACGTTGCTTAACTTCGCTGAACGGACGAGAAGCGGTGCATTCAACGTGGTATGGCCGTTTGCGAGTAAGATTGCCATGTCCAACGAATTCGTATTTGTCAATTTGACAAACTCATCTTCAAGCAACAATAGTCGAGAATGTCGCCTCTTCACTACGCTCGACGCTCAATTCCACGTCCAATGTACGCAAAAACGAAGAGTCACACGTCCCAACTGGTTGATGGATGAAACATGAGCTCACGGGACAATCGCGCAGACCACCAAATATCGAATTTACTCGGAATAGAATTGACCGAAATTCATGGCTAATCTCATCGAAGAAGACACGGAAAAGGTTAAAAGCCAACAGCATCTGGTGTTCCCAGGCGGTCACCCATCCAAGTACTAACCAAACCCAACATTGCTTAACTTCGCTGACCGGACGAGAAGCGGTGCATTCAACGCGGTATGGCCGTTGGCGAGGAAGATTGCCATGTCCAACGAATTCGTATTTGTCAATTTGACAAACTCATCTTCAAACAACAATAGTCGAGGATGTCGCCGCTTCACTACGCTCGACGCTCAATTCCACGTCCAATGTACGCAAAAACGAAGATTCACACGTCCCAACTGGTTGATGGATGAAACAAGAGCTCACGGGACAATCCCGCAGACCACCAAATATCGAATTCACTCGGAATAGAATTGAATGAAATTCATGGGTAATCTCATCGAAGAAGACACGGAAAAGGTTAAAAGCCAACAGCATCTGGTGTTCCCAGGCGGTCACCCATCCAAGTACTAACCAGACCCAACGTTGCTTAACTTCGCTGATCGGACGAGAAGCGGTGAATTCAACGTGGTATGGCCGTTGGCGAGGAAGATTGCCATGTCCAACGAATTCGTATTTGTCAATTTGACAAACTCATCTTCAAGCAACAATAGTCGAGGATGTCGCCGCTTCACTACGCTCGACGCTCAATTCCACGTCCAATGTACGCAAAAACGAAGAGTCACACGTCCCAACTGGTTGATGGATGAAACAAGAGCTCACGGGACAATCCCGCAGACCACCAAATATCGAATTCACTCGGAATAAAATTGACCGAAATTCATGGCTAATCTCATCGAAGAAGACACGGAAAAGGTTAAAAGCCAACAGCATCTGGTGTTCCCAGACGGTCACCCATCCAAGTACTAACCAGACCCAACGTTGCTTAACTTCGCTGATCGGACGAGAAGCGGTTCATTCAACGTGGTATGGCCGTTGGCGAGGAAGATTGCCGTGTACAACGAATTCGTATTTGTCAATTTGACAAACTCATCTTCAAGCAACAATAGTCGAGGATGTCGCCGCTTCACTACGCTCGACGCTCAACTCCACGTCCAATGTACGCAAAAACGAAGAGTCACGCGTCCCAACTGGTTGATGGATGAAACAAGAGCTAACGGGACAATCCCGCAGACCACCAAATATCGAATTCACTCGGAATAGAATTGACCGAAATTCATGGCTAATCTCATCGAAGAAGACACGGAAAAGGTTAAAAGCCAACAGTATCTGGTGTTCCCAGGCGGTCACCCATCCAAGTGCTAACCAGACCCAAAGTTCCTTAACTTCGCTGATCGGACGAGAAGCGGTGCATTCAACGTGGTATGGCCGTTGGCGAGGAAGATTGCCATGTCCAACGAATTCGTATTTGTCAATTTGACAAACTCACCTTCAAGCAACAATAGTCGAGGATGTCGCCGCTTCACTACGCTCAACGCTTAATTCCACGTCCAATGTACGCAAAAACGAAGAGTCACACGCCCCAACTGGTTGATGGATGAAACAAGAGCTCACGGGACAATCCCGCAGACCACCAAATATCGAATTCACTCGGAATAGAATTGACCGAAATTCATGGTTAATCTCATCGAAGAAAACACGGAAAAGTTAAAAAGCCAACAGCATCTGGTGTTCCCAGGCGGTCACCCATCTTAGTACTAACCAGACCCAACGTTGCTTAACTTCGCTGATCGGACGAGAAGCGGTGCATTCAACGTGGTATGGCCGTTGGCGAGGAAGATTGCCATGTCCAACGAATTCGTATTTGTCAATTTGACAAACTCATCTTCAAGCAACAATAGTCGAGGATGTCGCCGCTTCACTACGCTCGACGCTCAATTCGACGTCCAATGTACGCAAAAACGAAGAGTCACACGTCCCAACTGGTTGATGGATGAAACAAGAGCTCACGGGAGAATCCCGCACACCACCAAATATCGAATTCACTCGGAATAGAATTGACCGAAATTCATGGCTAATCTCATCGAAGAAGACACGGAAAAGGTTAAAAGCCAACAGCATCTGGTGTTCCCAGGCGGTCACCCATCCAAGTACTAACCAGACCCAACGTTGCTTAACTACGCTGATCGGACGAGAAGCGGTGCATTCAACGCGGTATGGCCGTTGGCGAGGAAATTGCCATGTCCAACGAATTCGTATTTGTCAATTTGACAAACTCATCTTCAAGCAACAATAGTCGAGGATGTCGCCGCTTCACTACGCTCGACGCTCAATTCCACATCCAATGTACGCAAAAACGAAGAGTCACACGTCCCAACTGGTTGATGGATGAAACAAGAGCTCACGGGACAATCCCGCAGACCACCAAATATCGAATTCACTCGGAATAGTATTGACCAAAATTCATGGCTAATCCCATCGAAGAAGACACGGAAAAGGTTAAAAGCCAACAGCATCTGGTGTTCCCAGGCGGTCACCCATCCAAGTACTAACAAGACCAAACGTTCCTTAACTTCGCTGATTGGTCGAGAAGCGGTGCATTCAACGTGGTATGGCCGTTGGCGAGGAAGATTGCGATGTCCAACGAATTCGTATTTGTCAATTTGACAAACTCATCTTCAAGCAACAATAGTCGAGGATGTCGCCGCTTCACTACGCTCGACGCTCAATTCCACGTCCAATGTACGCAAAAACGAAGGGTCACACGTCCCAACTGGTTGATGGATGAAACAAGAGCTCACGGGACAATCCCGCAGACCACCAAATATCGAATTCACTCGGAATAGAATTGACCGAAATTCATGGCTAATCTCATCGAAGAAGACACGGAAAAGGTTAAAAGCCAACAGCATCTGGTGTTCCCAGGCGGTCACCCATCCAAGTACTAACCAGACCCAACGTTGCTTAACTTCGCTGAACGGACGAGAAGCGGTGCATTCAACGTGGTATGGCCGTTTGCGAGTAAGATTGCCATGTCCAACGAATTCGTATTTATCAATTTGACAAACTCATCTTCAAGCAACAATAGTCGAGGATGTCACCTCTTCACTACGCTCGACGCTCAATTCCACGTCCAATGTACGCAAAAACGAAGAGTCACACGTCCCAACTGGTTGATGGATGAAACATGAGCTCACGGGACAATCGCGCAGACCACCAAATATCGAATTTACTCGGAATAGAATTGACCGAAATTCATGGCTAATCTCATCGAAGAAGACACGGAAAAGGTTAAAAGCCAACAGCATCTGGTGTTCCCAGGCGGTCACCCATCCAAGTACTAACCAGGCCCAACGTTGCTTAACTTCGCTGATCGGAAGTGAAGCGGTGCATTCAACGTGGTATGGCCGTTGGCGAGAAAGATTGCCGTGGCCAACGAATTCGTATTTGTCAATTTGACAAACTCATCTTCAAGCAACAATAGTCGAGGATGTTGCCGCTTCACTACGCTCGACGCTCAATTCCACGTCCAATGTACGCAAAAACGAAAAGTCACACGTCCTAACTGGTTGATGGATGAAACAAGAGCTCACGGGACAATCCCCCACAACACCAAATATCGAATTCACTCGGAATAGAGTTTACCGAAATTCATGGCTAATCTCATCGAAGAAGACACGAAAAAGGTTAAAAGCCAAGAGCATCTGGTGTTCCCAGGCGGTCACCCATCCAAGTACTAACCAGACCCAACGTTGCTTAACTTCGCTGATCGGACGAGAAGCGGTGCATTCAACGTGGTATGGCCGTTGGCGAGGAAGATTGCCATGTCCAACGAATTCGTATTTGTCAATTTGACAAACTCATCTTCAAGCAACAATAGTCGAGGATGTCGCCGCTTCACTACGCTCGACGCTAAATTCCACGTCCGATGTACGCAAAAACGAAGAGTCACACGTCCCAACTGGTTGATGGATGATGAAGAGCTCACGGGACAATCCCGCAGACCACCAAATATCGAATTCACTCGGAATAGAATTGACCGAAATTCATGGCTAATCTAATCGAAGAAGACACGGAAAAGGTTAAAAGCCAACAGCATCTGGTGTTCCCAGGCGTTCACCCATCCAAGTACTAACCAGACCCAACGTTGCTTAACTTCGCTGATCGGACGAGAAGCGGTGCATTCAACGTGGTATGGCCGTTGGC
The DNA here is from genome assembly GCA_030386875.1 of Morinoia aosen. Taxonomy (NCBI): domain Eukaryota; kingdom Metazoa; phylum Arthropoda; class Malacostraca; order Amphipoda; family Talitridae; genus Morinoia; species Morinoia aosen. The sequence goes on along the minus strand of CM059567.1, from coordinate 20,952,527 downwards.
GAGGAAGATTGCCATGTCCAACGAATTCGCATTTGTCAATTTGACAAACTCATCTTCAAGCAACAATAGTCGAGGATGTCGCCGCTTCACTACGCTCGACGTTCAATTCCACGTCCAATGTACGCAAAAACGAAGAGTCACACGTCCCAACTGGTTGATGGATGAAACAAGAGCTCACGGGACAATCCCGCAGACGACCAAATATCGAATTCACTCGGAATAGAATTGACCGAAATTCATGGCTAATCTCATCGAAGAAGACACGGAAAAGGTTAAAAGCCAACAGCATCTGGTGTTCCCAGGCGGTCACCCATCCAAGTGCTAACCAGACCCAACGTTGCTTAACTTCGCTGATCGGACGAGAAGCGGTGCATTCAACGTGGTATGGCCGTTGGCGAGGAAGATTGCCATGTCCAACGAATTCGTATTTGTCAATTTGACAAACTCATCTTCAAGCAACAATAGTCGAGGATGTCGCCGCTTCACTACGCTCGGCGCTCAATTCCACGTCCAATGTACGCAAAAACGAAGAGTCACACGTCCCAACTGGTTGATGGATGAAACAAGAGCTCACGGGACAATCCCGCAGACCACCAAATATCGAATTCACTCGGAATAAAATTGACCGAAATTCATGGCTAATCTCATCGAAGAAGACACGGAAAAGGTTAAAAGCCAACAGCATCTGGTGTTCCCGGACGGTCACCCATCCAAGTACTAACCAGACCCAACGTTGCTTAACTTCGCTGATCGGACGAGAAGCGGTTCATTCAACGTGGTATGGCCGTTGGCGAGGAAGATTGCCGTGTACAACGAATTCGTATTTGTCAATTTGACAAACTCATCTTCAAGCAACAATAGTCGAGGATGTCGCCGCTTCACTACGCTCGACGCTCAACTCCACGTCCAATGTACGCAAAAACGAAGAGTCACGCGTCCCAACTGGTTGATGGATGAAACAAGAGCTAACGGGACAATCCCGCAGACCACCAAATATCGAATTCACTCGGAATAGAATTGACCGAAATTCATGGCTAATCTCATCGAAGAAGACACGGAAAAGGTTAAAAGCCAACAGTATCTGGTGTTCCCAGGCGGTCACCCATCCAAGTACTAACCAGACCCAAAGTTCCTTAACTTCGCTGATCGGACGAGAAGCGGTGCATTCAACGTGGTATGGCCGTTGGCGAGGAAGGTTGCCATGTCCAACGAATTCGTATTTGTCAATTTGACAAACTCACCTTCAAGCAACAATAGTCGAGGATGTCGCCGCTTCACTACGCTCAACGCTTAATTCCACGTCCAATGTACGCAAAAACGAAGAGTCACACGTCCCAACTGGTTGATGGATGAAACAAGAGCTCACGGGACAATCCCGCAGACCACCAAATATCGAATTCACTCGGAATAGAATTGACCGAAATTCATGGCTAATCTCATCGAAGAAGACACGGAAAAGGTTAAAAGCCAACAGCATCTGGTGTTCCCAGGTGGTCACCCATCCAAGTACTAACCAGACCCAACGTTGCTTAACTTCGCTGATCGGACGAGAAGCGGTGCATTCAACGTGGTATGGCCGTTGGCGAGGAAGATTGCAATGTCCAACGAATTAGTATTTGTCAATTTGACAAACTCATCTTCAAGCAACAATAGTCGAGGATGTCGCCGCTTCACTACGCTCAACGCTCAATTCCACGTCCAATGTACGCAAAAACGAAGAGTCACACGTCCCAACTGGTTGATGGATGAAACAAGAGCTCACGGGACAATCCCGCAGACCACCAAATATCGAATTCACTCGGAATAGAATTGACCGATATTCATGGCTAATCTCATCGAAGAAGACACGGAAAAGGTTGAAAGCCAACAGTATCTGGTGTTCCCAGGCGGTCACCCATCCAAGTACTAACCAGACCCAAAGTTCCTTAACTTCGCTGATCGGACGAGAAGCGGTGCATTCAACGTGGTATGGCCGTTGGCGAGGAAGATTGCCATGTCCAACGAATTCGTATTTGTCAATTTGACAAACTCACCTTCAAGCAACAATAGTCGAGGATGTCGCCGCTTCACTACGCTCAACGCCTAATTCCACGTCCAATGTACGCAAAAACGAAGAGTCACACGTCCCAACTGGTTGATGGATGAAACAAGAGCTCACGGGACAATCCCGCAGACCACCAAATATCGAATTCACTCGGAATAGAATTGACCGAAATTCATGGCTAATCTCATCGAAGAAGACACGGAAAAGGTTAAAAGCCAACAGCATCTGGTGTTCCCAGGTGGTCACCCATCCAAGTACTAACCAGACCCAACGTTGCTTAACTTCGCTGATCGGACGAGAAGCGGTGCATTCAACGTGGTATGGCCGTTGGCGAGGAAGATTGCCATGTCCAACGAATTAGTATTTGTCAATTTGACAAACTCATCTTCAAGCAACAATAGTCGAGGATGTCGCCGCTTCACTACGCTCAACGCTCAATTCCACGTCCAATGTACGCAAAAACGAAGAGTCACACGTCCCAACTGGTTGATGGATGAAACAAGAGCTCACGGGACAATCCCGCAGACCACCAAATATCGAATTCACTCGGAATAGAATTGACCGATATTCATGGCTAATCTCATCGAAAAAGACACGGAAAAGGTTAAAAGCCAACAGCATCTGGTGTTCCCAGGCGGTCACCCATCCAAGTACTAACCAGACCCAACGTTGCTTTACTTCGCTGATCGGACGAGAAGCGGTGCCTTCAACTGGGTATGGCCGTTGGCGAGGAAGATTGCCATGTCCAACGAATTCATATTTACCAATTTGACCAACTCATCTTCAAGCAACAATAGTCGAGGATGTCGCCGCTTCACTACGCTCGACGCTCAATTCCACGTCCAATGTACGCAAAAACGAAGGGTCACACGTCCCAACTGGTTGATGGATGAAACAAGAGCTCACGGGACAATCCCGCAGGCCACCAAATATCGAATTCACTCGGAATAGAATTGACCGAAATTCATGGCTAATCTCATCGAAGAAGACACGGAAAAGGTTAAAAGCCAACAGCATCTGGTGTTCCCAGGCGGTCACCCATCCAAGTACTAACCAAACCCAACATTGCTTAACTTCGCTGATCGGACGAGAAGCGGTGCATTCAACGCGGTATGGCCGTTGGCGAGGAAGATTGCCATGTCCAACGAATTCGTATTTGTCAATTTGACAAACTCATCTTCAAACAACAATAGTCGAGGATGTCGCCGCTTCACTACGCTCGACGCTCAATTCCACGTCCAATGTACGCAAAAACGAAGATTCACACGTCCCAACTGGTTGATGGATGAAACAAGAGCTCACGGGACAATCCCGCAGACCACCAAATATCGAATTCACTCGGAATAGATTTGACTGAAATTCATGGGTAATCTCATCGAAGAAGACACGGGAAAGGTTAAAAGCCAACAGCATCTGGTGTTCCCAGGCGGTCACCCATCCAAGTACTAACCAGACCCAACGTTGCTTAACTTCGCTGATCGGACGAGAAGCGGTGAATTCAACGTGGTATGGCCGTTGGCGAGGAAGATTGCCATGTCCAACGAATTCGTATTTATCAATTTGACAAACTCATCTTCAAGCAACAATAGTCGAGGATGTCGCCGCTTCACTACGCTCGACGCTCAATTCCACGTCCAATGTACGCAAAAACGAAGGGTCACACGTCCCAACTGGTTGATGGATGAAACAAGAGCTCACGGGACAATCCTGCAGACCACCAAATATCGAATTCACTCGGAATAGAATTGACCGAAATTCGTGGCTAATCTCATCGAAGAAGACACGGAAAAGGTTAAAAGCCAACAGCATCTGGTGTTCCCAGGCGGTCACCCATCCAAGAACTAACCAGACCCAACGTTGCTTAACTTCGCTGATCGGACGAGAAGCGGTGCATTCAACGTGGTATGGCCGTTGGCGAGGAAGATTGCCATGTCCAACGAATTCGTATTTGTCAATTTGACAAACTCATCTTCAAGCAACAATAGTCGAGGATGTCGCCGCTTCACTACGCTCGACGCTCAATTCCACGTCCAATGTACGCAAAAACGAAGAGTCACACGTCCCAACTGGTTGATGGATGAAACAAGAGCTCACGGGACAATCCCGCAGACCACCAAATATCGAATTCACTCGGAATAAAATTGACCGAAATTCATGGCTAATCTCATCGAAGAAGACACGGAAAAGGTTAAAAGCCAACAGCATCTGGTGTTCCCAGACGGTCACCCATCCAAGTACTAACCAGACCCAACGTTGCTTAACTTCGCTGATCGGACGAGAAGCGGTTCATTCAACGTGGTATGGCCGTTGGCGAGGAAGATTGCCGTGTACAACGAATTCGTATTTGTCAATTTGACAAACTCATCTTCAAGCAACAATAGTCGAGGATGTCGCCGCTTCACTGCGCTCGACGCTCAACTCCACGTCCAATGTACGCAAAAACGTAGAGTCACGCGTCCAAACTGGTTGATGGATGAAACAAGAGCTAACGGGATAATCCCGCAGACCACCAAATATCGAATTCACTCGGAATAGAATTGACCGAAATTCATGGCTAATCTCATCGAAGAAGACACGGAAAAGGTTAAAAGCCAACAGTATCTGGTGTTCCCAGGCGGTCACCCATCCAAGTACTAACCAGACCCAAAGTTCCTTAACTTCGCTGATCGGACGAGAAGCGGTGCATTCAACGTGGTATGGCCGTTGGCGAGGAAGATAGCCATGTCCAACGAATTCGTATTTGTCAATTTGACAAACTCACCTTCAAGCAACAATAGTCGAGGATGTCGCCGCTTCACTACGCTCAACGCTTAATTCCACGTCCAATGTACGCAAAAACGAAGAGTCACACGTCCCAACTGGTTGATGGATGAAACAAGAGCTCACGGGACAATCCCGCAGACCACCAAATATCGAATTCACTCGGAATAGAATTGACCGAAATTCATGGTTAATCTCATCGAAGAAGACACGGAAAAGTTTAAAAGCCAACAGCATCTGGTGTTCCCAGGCGGTCACCCATCTTAGTACTAACCAGACCCAACGTTGCTTAACTTCGCTAATCGGACGAGAAGCGGTGCATTCAACGTGGTATGGCCGTTGGCGAGGAAGATTGCCATGTCCAACGAATTCGAATTTGTCAATTTGACAAACTCATCTTCAAGCAACAATAGTCGAGGATGTCGCCGCTTCACTACGCTCGACGCTCAATTCGACGTCCAATGTACGCAAAAACGAAGAGTCACACGTCCCAACTGGTTGATGGATGAAACAAGAGCTCACGGGAGAATCCCGCACACCACCAAATATCGAATTCACTCGGAATAGAATTGACCGAAATTCATGGCTAATCTCATCGAAGAAGACACGGAAAAGGTTAAAAGCCAACAGCATCTGGTGTTCCCAGGCGGTCACCCATCCAAGTACTAACCAGACCCAACGTTGCTTAACTACGCTGATCGGACGAGAAGCGGTGCATTCAACGCGGTATGGCCGTTGGCGAGGAAATTGCCATGTCCAACGAATTCGTATTTGTCAATTTGACAAACTCATCTTCAAGCAACAATAGTCGAGGATGTCGCCGCTTCACTACGCTCGACGCTCAATTCCACATCCAATGTACGCAAAAACGAAGAGTCACACGTCCCAACTGGTTGATGGATGAAACAAGAGCTCACGGGACAATCCCGCAGACCACCAAATATCGAATTCACTCGGAATAGTATTGACCGAAATTCATGGCTAATCTCATCGAAGAAGACACGGAAAAGGTTAAAAGCCAACAGCATCTGGTGTTCCCAGGCGGTCACCCATCCAAGTACTAACAAGACCAAACGTTCCTTAACTTCGCTGATTGGTCGAGAAGCGGTGCATTTCAACGTGGTATGGCCGTTGGCGAGGAAGATTGCGATGTCCAACGAATTCGTATTTGTCAATTTGACAAACTCATCTTCAAGCAACAATAGTCGAGGATGTCGCCGCTTCACTACGCTCGACGCTCAATTCCACGTCCAATGTACGCAAAAACGAAGGGTCACACGTCCCAACTGGTTGATGGATGAAACAAGAGCTCACGGGACAATCCCGCAGACCACCAAATATCGAATTCACTCGGAATAGAATTGACCGAAATTCATGGCTAATCTCATCGAAGAAGACACGGAAAAGGTTAAAAGCCAACAGCATCTGGTGTTCCCAGGCGGTCACCCATCCAAGTACTAACCAGACCCAACGTTGCTTAACTTCGCTGAACGGACGAGAAGCGGTGCATTCAACGTGGTATGGCCGTTTGCGAGTAAGATTGCCATGTCCAACGAATTCGTATTTGTCAATTTGACAAACTCATCTTCAAGCAACAATAGTCGAGAATGTCGCCTCTTCACTACGCTCGACGCTCAATTCCACGTCCAATGTACGCAAAAATGAAGAGTCACACGTCCCAACTGGTTGATGGATGAAACATGAGCTCACGGGACAATCGCGCAGACCACCAAATATCGAATTTACTCGGAATAGAATTGACCGAAATTCATGGCTAATCTCATCGAAGAAGACACGGAAAAGGTTAAAAGCCAACAGCATCTGGTGTTCCCAGGCGGTCACCCATCCAAGTACTAACCAAACCCAACATTGCTTAACTTCGCTGACCGGACGAGAAGCGGTGCATTCAACGCGGTATGGCCGTTGGCGAGGAAGATTGCCATGTCCAACGAATTCGTATTTGTCAATTTGACAAACTCATCTTCAAACAACAATAGTCGAGGATGTCGCCGCTTCACTACGCTCGACGCTCAATTCCACGTCCAATGTACGCAAAAACGAAGATTCACACGTCCCAACTGGTTGATGGATGAAACAAGAGCTCACGGGACAATCCCGCAGACCACCAAATATCGAATTCACTCGGAATAGAATTGACTGAAATTCATGGGTAATCTCATCGAAGAAGACACGGAAAAGGTTAAAAGCCAACAGCATCTGGTGTTCCCAGGCGGTCACCCATCCAAGTACTAACCAGACCCAACGTTGCTTAACTTCGCTGATCGGACGAGAAGCGGTGAATTCAACGTGGTATGGCCGTTGGCGAGGAAGATTGCCATGTCCAACGAATTCGTATTTATCAATTTGACAAACTCATCTTCAAGCAACAATAGTCGAGGATGTCGCCGCTTCACTACGCTCGACGCTCAATTCCACGTCCAATGTACGCAAAAACGAAGGGTCACACGTCCCAACTGGTTGATGGATGAAACAAGAGCTCACGGGACAATCCTGCAGACCACCAAATATCGAATTCACTCGGAATAGAATTGACCGAAATTCATGGCTAATCTCATCGAAGAAGACACGGAAAAGGTTAAAAGCCAATAGCATCTGGTGTTCCCAGGCGGTCACCCATCCAAGAACTAACCAGACCCAACGTTGCTTAACTTCGCTGATCGGACGAGAAGCGGTGCATTCAACGTGGTATGGCCGTTGGCGAGGAAGATTGCAATGTCCAACGAATTCGTATTTGTCAATTTGACAAACTCATCTTCAAGCAACAATAGTCGAGGATGTCGCCGCTTCACTACGCTCGACGCTCAATTCCACGTCCAATGTACGCAAAAACGAAGAGTCACACGTCCCAACTGGTTGATGGATGAAACAAGAGCTCACGGGACAATCCCGCAGACCACCAAATATCGAATTCACTCGGAATAAAATTGACCGAAATTCATGGCTAATCTCATCGAAGAAGACACGGAAAAGGTTAAAAGCCAACAGCATCTGGTGTTCCCAGACGGTCACCCATCCAAGTACTAACCAGACCCAACGTTGCTTAACTTCGCTGATCGGACGAGAAGCGGTTCATTCAACGTGGTATGGCCGTTGGCGAGGAAGATTGCCGTGTACAACGAATTCGTATTTGTCAATTTGACAAACTCATCTTCAAGCAACAATAGTCGAGGATGTCGCCGCTTCACTACGCTCGACGCTCAACTCCACGTCCAATGTACGCAAAAACGAAGAGTCACGCGTCCCAACTGGTTGATGGATGAAACAAGAGCTAACGGGACAATCCCGCAGACCACCAAATATCGAATTCACTCGGAATAGAATTGACCGAAATTCATGGCTAATCTCATCGAAGAAGACACGGAAAAGGTTAAAAGCCAACAGTATCTGGTGTTCCCAGGCGGTCACCCATCCAAGTACTAACCAGACCCAAAGTTCCTTAACTTCGCTGATCGGACGAGAAGCGGTGCATTCAACGTGGTATGGCCGTTGGCGAGGAAGATTGCCATGTCCAACGAATTCGTATTTGTCTATTTGACAAACTCACCTTCAAGCAACAATAGTCGAGGATGTCGCCGCTTCACTACGCTCAACGCTTAATTCCACGTCCAATGTACGCAAAAACGAAGAGTCACACGCCCCAACTGGTTGATGGATGAAACAAGAGCTCACGGGACAATCCCGCAGACCACCAAATATCGAATTCACTCGGAATAGAATTGACCGAAATTCATGGTTAATCTCATCGAAGAAAACACGGAAAAGTTGAAAAGCCAACAGCATCTGGTGTTCCCAGGCGGTCACCCACCTTAGTACTAACCAGACCCAACGTTGCTTAACTTCGCTGATCGGACGAGATGCGGTGCATTCAACGTGGTATGGCCGTTGGCGAGGAAGATTGCCATGTCCAACGAATTCGTATTTGTCAATTTGACAAACTCATCTTCAAGCAACAATAGTCGAGGATGTCGCCGCTTCACTACGCTCAACGCTCAATTCCACGTCCAATGTACGCAAAAACGAAGAGTCACACGTCCCAACTGGTTGATGGATGAAACAAGAGCTCACGGGACAATCCCGCAGACCACCAAATATCGAATTCACTCGGAATAGAATTGACCGATATTCATGGCTAATCTCATCGAAGAAGACACGGAAAAGGTTAAAAGCCAACAGCATCTGGTGTTCCCAGGCGGTCACCCATCCAAGTACTAACCAGACCCAACGTTGCTTTACTTCGCTGATCGGACGAGAAGCGGTGCCTTCAACTGGGTATGGCCGTTGGCGAGGAAGATTGCCATGTCCAACGAATTCGTATTTATCAATTTGACAAACTCATCTTCAAGCAACAATAGTCGAGGATGTCGCCGCTTCACTACGCTCGACGCTCAATTCCACGTCCAATGTACGCAAAAACGAAGGGTCACACGTCCCAACTGGTTGATGGATGAAACAAGAGCTCACGGGACAATCCCGCAGGCCACCAAATATCGAATTCACTCGGAATAGAATTGACCGAAATTCATGGCTAATCTCATCGAAGAAGACACGGAAAAAGTTAAAAGCCAACAGCATCTGGTGTTCCCAGGCGGTCACCCATCCAAGTACTAACCAAACCCAACATTGCTTAACTTCGCTGATCGGACGAGAAGCGGTGCATTCAACGCGGTATGGCCGTTGGCGAGGAAGATTGCCATGTCCAACGAATTCGTATTTGTCAATTTGACAAACTCATCTTCAAGCAACAATAGTGAGGATGTCGCCGCTTCACTACGCTCGACGCTCAATTCCACGTCCAATGCACGCAAAAACGAAGAGTCACACGTCCCAACTGGTTGATGGATGAAACAAGAGCTCACGGGACAATCCCGTAGACCACCAAATATCGAATTCACTCGGAATAGAATTGACCGAAATTCATGGCTAATCTCATCGAAGAAGACACGGAAAAGGTTAAAAGCCAACAGCATCTGGTGTTCCCAGGCGGTCACCCATCCAAGTACTAACCAGACCCAACGTTGCTTAACTTCGCTGATCGGACGAGAAGCGGTGCATTCAACGTGGTATGGCCGTTGGCGAGGAAGATTGCCATGTCCAACGAATTAGTATTTGTCAATTTGACAAACTCATCTTCAAGCAACAATAGTCGAGGATGTCGCCGCTTCACTACGCTCAACGCTCAATTCCACGTCCAATGTACGCAAAAACGAAGAGTCACACGTCCCAACTGGTTGATGGATGAAACAAGAGCTCACGGGACAATCCCGCAGACCACCAAATATCGAATTCACTCGGAATAGAATTGACCGATATTCATGGCTAATCTCATCGAAGAAGACACGGAAAAGGTTAAAAGCCAACAGCATCTGGTGTTCCCAGGCGGTCACCCATCCAAGTACTAACCAGACCCAACGTTGCTTAACTTCGCTGATCGGACGAGAAGCGGTGCCTTCAACTGGGTATGGCCGTTGGCGAGGAAGATTGCCATGTCCAACGAATTCGTATTTATCAATTTGACAAACTCATCTTCAAGCAACAATAGTCGAGGATGTCGCCGCTTCACTACGCTCGACGCTCAATTCCACGTCCAATGTACGCAAAAACGAAGGGTCACACGTCCCAACTGGTTGATGGATGAAACAAGAGCTCACGGGACAATCCCGCAGGCCACCAAATATCGAATTCACTCGGAATAGAATTGACCGAAATTCATGGCTAATCTCATCGAAGAAGACACGGAAAAGGTTAAAAGCCAACAGCATCTGGTGTTCCCAGGCGGTCACCCATCCAAGTACTAACCAAACCCAACATTGCTTAACTTCGCTGATCGGACGAGAAGCGGTGCATTCAACGCGGTATGGCCGTTGGCGAGGAAGATTGCCATGTCCAACGAATTCGTATTTGTCAATTTGACAAACTCATCTTCAAGCAACAATAGTCGAGGATGTCGCCGCTTCACTACGCTCGACGCTCAATTCCACGTCCAATGTACGCAAAAACGAAGATTCACACGTCCCAACTGGTTGATGGATGAAACAAGAGCTCACGGGACAATCCCGCAGACCACCAAATATCGAATTCACTCGGAATAGAATTGACCGAAATTCATGGCTAATCTCATCGAAGAAGACACGGAAAAGGTTAAAAGCCAACAGCATCTGGTGTTCCCAGGCGGTCACCCATCCAAGTACTAACCAGGCCCAACGTTGCTTAACTTCGCTGATCGGAAGAGAAGCGGTGCATTCAACGTGGTATGGCCGTTGGCGAGGAAGATTGCCATGGCCAACGAATTCGTATTTGTCAATTTGACAAACTCATCTTCAAGCAACAATAGTCGAGGATGTTGCCGCTTCACTACGCTTGACGCTCAATTCCACGTCCAATGTACGCAAAAACGAAGAGTCACACGTCCCAACTGGTTGATGGATGAAACAAGAGCTCACGGGACAATCCCGCAGACCACCAAATATCGAATTCACTCGGAATAGAATTGACCGATATTCATGGCTAATCTCATCGAAGAAGACACGAAAAAGGTTAAAAGCCAACAGCATCTGGTGTTCCCAGGCGGTCACCCATCCAAGTACTAACCAGACCCAACGTTGCTTAACTTCGCTGATCGGACGAGAAGCGGTGCATTCAACTGGGTATGGCCGTTGGCGAGGAAGATTGCCATGTCCAACGAATTCGTATTTATCAATTTGACAAACTCATCTTCAAGCAACAATAGTCGAGGATGTCGCCGCTTCACTACGCTCGACGCTCAATTCCACGTCCAATGTACGCAAAAACGAAGGGTCACACGTCCCAACTGGTTGATGGATGAAACAAGAGCTCACGGGACAATCCCGCAGGCCACCAAATATCGAATTCACTCGGAATAGAATTGACCGAAATTCATGGCTAATCTCATCGAAGAAGACACGGAAAGGGTTAAAAGCCAACAGCATCTGGTGTTCCCAGGCGGTCACCCATCCAAGTACTAACCAAACCCAACATTGCTTAACTTCGCTGATCGGACGAGAAGCGGTGCATTCAACGCGGTATGGCCGTTGGCGAGGAAGATTGCCATGTCCAACGAATTCGTATTTGTCAATTTGACAAACTCATCTTCAAACAACAATAGTCGAGGATGTCGCCGCTTCACTACGCTCGACGCTCAATTCCACGTCCAATGTACGCAAAAACGAAGATTCACACGTCCCAACTGGTTGATGGATGAAACAAGAGCTCACGGGACAATCCCGCAGACCACCATATATCGAATTCACTCGGAATAGATTTGACTGAAATTCATGGGTAATCTCATCGAAGAAGACACGGAAAAGGTTAAAAGCCAACAGCATCTGGTGTTCCCAGGCGGTCACCCATCCAAGTACTAACCAGACCCAACGTTGCTTAACTTCGCTGATCGGACGAGAAGCGGTGAATTCAACGTGGTATGGCCGTTGGCGAGGAAGATTGCCATGTCCAACGAATTCGTATTTATCAATTTGACAAACTCATCTTCAAGCAACAAAAGTCGAGGATGTCGCCGCTTCACTACGCTCGACGCTCAATTCCACGTCCAATGTACGCAAAAACGAAGGGTCACACGTCCCAACTGGTTGATGGATGAAACAAGAGCTCACGGGACAATCCTGCAGACCACCAAATATCGAATTCACTCGGAATAGAATTGACCGAAATTCATGGCTAATCTCATCGAAGAAGACACGGAAAAGGTTAAAAGCCAACAGCATCTGGTGTTCCCAGGCGGTCACCCATCCAAGAACTAACCAGACCCAACGTTGCTTAACTTCGCTGATCGGACGAGAAGCGGTGCATTCAACGGGGTATGGCCGTTGGCGAGGAAGATTGCCATGTCCAACGAATTCGTATTTGTCAATTTGACAAACTCATCTTCAAGCAACAATAGTCGAGGATGTCGCCGCTTCACTACGCTCGACGCTCAATTCCACGTCCAATGTACGCAAAAACGAAGAGTCACACGTCCCAACTGGTTGATGGATGAAACAAGAGCTCACGGGACAATCCCGCAGACCACCAAATATCGAATTCACTCGGAATAAAATTGACCGAAATTCATGGCTAATCTCATCGAAGAAGACACGGAAAAGGTTAAAAGCCAACAGCATCTGGTGTTCCCAGACGGTCACCCATCCAAGTACTAACCAGACCCAACGTTGCTTCACTTCGCTGATCGGACGAGAAGCGGTTCATTCAACGTGGTATGGCCGTTGGCGAGAAAGATTGCCGTGTACAACGAATTCGTATATGTCAATTTGACAAACTCATCTTCAAGCAACAATAGTCGAGGATGTCGCCGCTTCACTACGCTCGACGCTCAACTCCACGTCCAATGTACGCAAAAACGAAGAGTCACGCGTCCCAACTGGTTGATGGATGAAACAAGAGCTAACGGGACAATCCCGCAGACCACCAAATATCGAATTCACTCGGAATAGAATTGACCGAAATTCATGGCTAATCTCATCGAAGAAGACACGGAAAAGGTTAAAAGCCAACAGTATCTGGTGTTCCCAGGCGGTCACCCATCCAAGTACTAACCAGACCCAAAGTTCCTTAACTTCGCTGATCGGACGAGAAGCGGTGCATTCAACGTGGTATGGCCGTTGGCGAGGAAGATTGCCATGTCCAACGAATTCGTATTTGTCAATTTGACAAACTCACCTTCAAGCAACAATAGTCGAGGATGTCGCCGCTTCACTACGCTCAACGCTTAA